>CM043708.1:24335056-26745063 GCA_023969325.1 Oryzias curvinotus | reverse complement strand
CCCTGTAATCCAAGACTACTGGAAGTTCCAGTAAAAGAACAACAGGAGAGAATGTACAAGCACGATATCCCTTTTATACCACTATTATTTCTACATGATTACTAAAAAGCAGAGTTTGAATTTGGAACAGTCATAATCTAAAGATACTCCTTCAATAGCCAAAAAAATGATTACAATAAACTGGAAAAGGAAGAGGCTCCAACAAAAAATCACGGATACAAAAACTTAAACCAAGTATATTTAATGGATGCGAATGACAGCAATTTTACAGCTGAAAAGGAGCATTCCCAGATGGCCCCCCCCTTGTGTTGTAAATACATTGAGACTAAGAAAGTGGTGTTATAAACGTAAAGGGGTTGCACTGTAGAGGATCACTAGTAATTTAATTTTAGCGAATTTGTTATCTTTGTTTTTCTGTGATTGTGGATCTGTATAATTCGGTAATGTGAAGAATCATCTTTATAGGTAATAATGTCCTCTGCTCACGTTTGCTACACATGTTTGTTTGTGATTTCTACAAGAATTAAATTCATAAAGTACATAGTTCAAAAAAAAAAAAATTCACAGATGCACCTTTGACGAACTACGCCACAAACAGAAAAGCAGAAATCCCCAAACTAGATTTTTCTAACATAAAAGGTCTCGTTCTTCGTTTCCTCACAGAGTGGTCCTCCTTAAACTGGAATCAGCAACATCTCAGCAGTTATTTCTGGCAGGAAGCTTTTGTTTTCTCTGGAATGCCCCATTTTATTTTTGGAAAAACATCCCAAAACTGTTTGTTTTGGCGTTTTTGTTTTACTTGAGTGATTTTGAATAAAAAAAAAGGACTTTTTCTGGTTTGTTTTGTTGCTCTACATGAACAAAATCCCCTAATCTCACAATAAATTAGTTATTATTCCAATTCCTTCTGGATCTTTAGGAAGAAGTTTAAAAGTAAAATCCCTTTTTGATCCTTTTACCGTCACATCAGGAACATTTATACCCTTGTTTTTTGCTGTGAGGTCAACCTTGATGAACAGCTGAGCTGGTATTTAGGATGAAGCTGACAGCAAACGGAGTGTTGACAGATTCGTCTCCGGCTGCAGCGTAATCACTCTGAAGACGTGAGCAGGCCGGACAGGAGCGGAGCCCCAACAGACACTTCGCTCAGAGGAACGTCCCGGATCGGCTTCTGTTCCACGGCAGCTTTTCAGACGCCATGCATGTCATCTGTGTTCTCCATCAGTCCATGACGGACATACGATGTTCGGAAAAATTCACAAATACCCCAAAGTCCCATTAAAGAAAGATCTGTGGAGAGATCTCTGGTAAATACGAGATAACAGCAATTAGTTCACCATTTTCTGACAGCAGGAAGTCCATGAGATGGGAAAAATGAGGGTTTCCCATCAATTACATTTACTTAAGAAATTTAATTCCCATAAAAAAAAAGGATGAGACTCCAGATGTTTGTGTCGCTTCATGACACAAAACTGGACAATGCAGATACTTTAGTCTTTTCAGATAGTGAACCTGCCGTGTCTTAAACAGTTTATGATTAATTCAATTAACATTTGATCAAAAAAAGCAAACATTTAAAATGTAACAATGCTGAAACCTTCTATAAGTGAGGCTTTTTAAAGACCCCCTCCAATGAAAACTGTGTTGTTTTTTTTAACATGTTCTTGTGGAGTTTTTCTGATGGAGGGCATATATGGAGAAAAATCAAGCATTTCTGAGGATTTTGTATTTAAAATTAGTCAATCAGGAGCAAATGAGTAAAATGCCGTTTGAAAAGAGCCTATTTGTGACGTAGAAAATACGCGGGGCGGGGCACAAACTTCCTTCCTGCTGTGCTCCATTCTGCTGCATCCCTGCAGACAAACAGATCCATGAACATCTTTGTTTTCCATCGTCTGAGCTGGACTCTGGATCTAACCTGAACGGCTGGACGGCATCGCTCGCCGCTTTTTGGTTTGTGCAGATAATGTTAAGTTGGGGGTGGGAGGGGCTGTAAGCTAGAAGGAAAGAATGTAAATGGAGAGCTCTAAGCGACGGGGAGGGGCAGTGTTGCTCCTCCCCAGCGGTCCTGCTGCTCTGCAGAAACTATGTCCTAGAAAACCACAGGTTTTAGGATTTTGGCCTAAATCGGCGTAATCATATTAAAGAAGACCACTGGGGACACTTTGACAACAGATCAGAAGATGATTGAGTTGGGCTTTAGGAAGCAAATAAATAATAAAAAAGCCTTTCATCCGTACCTGCTCTTTTCCTTTAGCATCACGGCGACTCTGTTCCCGCTGCTGAGGGGCGAAGGCGGAATTTCACCCTCTTCTCTCCCAGATATAGTCAGACAATCCCGCTCCAACAAGGTCGATTTAGAGTCAACCTAGAATGTCTTTGACTGTGAAAGGAAGCTGCAGTGGAGCAAACTCCTCCTCCTCACATACCATGCTAGGCTCTGGTAGAAACAAAGGTGGAAACATTTCTGCCTCTGAAGATCACATCATAAGGATTTTTTCTCAAAAACCTTTAAGAACAGAACAGAACCATTCATGAATGAGGCCCAACGTTCCTCTAAGATGATTCATCAGATGGTCTTCGTCTCGACATGAACTGGTGGTGAAGGACCCAAAAGGCACACGACCGAGCTTGTTGCTGGACCTTCAATTCAAAAAACCTCAAACGTGACAAATCTATGACTGAAGGGAGCAACAAAAGCAGAACAACTGGACACTGAGGAACCCGACAACAATTTCCTTAAACAAGTTTAGCTTTTGTTTCTTCGTTTTGGGAAGCAGCAATTAACAGCAGCCAAAAAATTTCAAATAAAAGAATAAAAATAAAAATACAATTTTGACAAATGTGGGTTCTCCAGGGTTTAAATACACCGGATGAGTCCTTCAGTGGAGACACCTGTGGATGATCAGCAAATGAAACTCGAAGCGTCGCCGCCCGATACCAGTCCATGCATTTGGAGGAGGCTAGGTGTGAAAGGTCAAAGCCGTGCAAATCTGGAGAATCTGGCTCCAGGCTTCTTCAGTCACAGCTCTATTCTGATGTATGAAAGACTTGGTGTCGTAGAATTCTGACCAGAAACAAACTGCGATTTTTTCACTTTCCAAATGGTTGGCACTTCTGTGAATTAGAAAAGGGCGGCATGCATACGTCACTACAGAGTCCTCGATGGGTCAAAGTTCAACGGGTTTAACTTTCATAGCGCGTTTTGCATGTAGAGGCCGAAAACGGTCATAGAAACCTGCGTAGTCGATGAAAGTGGGAGTTCTTAACCGGAATTTAAGACCCATCAAAAGACAAACAAGTGTTGAAAATATAAGAAAGAAAGTCCAAAGTCCACCGTCACTGTGACAAACTGGAAAAAGAAAAGAAAAAAAAACCAACTTGGTGTTCTGGCAGAATTATGTCAAATAAAAATTTCATTCACAAAGTCCTGGCACGGCCTGGCCCCTCCTCCTTTACAGACGAGGAACTAGAACAGAGCTACTAGATCGGCTTCCAGCGGCGACTGCACGGTTCCTCTGAGGAAGAGTGCTTTCAGGCAGGCTGGACTCTCCAACAGGAGAACTAAACTCCCCCCCACAAGAAGAGAAGTCTGAGCTCATTTAGCAAACATACAAGTTTTTACTGTCTTTTTTTTTCTAAATAGCTTTTTCTGTCACATCTGTCTACCTATTGTTTTTTTTAAATATTTGTTTCAGTATTAGCTGTGATCTGCCTTCTGTTATCCTGTCCTTTTATTTGACTTGTCTTTTTGTCAAGGGGACCATCAACCTGTTTATAGGGCATACAGATGGAAACTGGCCTTTAATCTAGTGTCTTTGCTGTTTTAAATGTTACATTAATATACGCCGTCTCTGTTCCTAAACAAACAAACGTACGTTTACTCAGACTGTTCAAAGCCGAAGTGAATGTAGCTTCACAAAAAAGGGAAAAACAAACCTGACAATAGAACGTTATAAACAGCAAGAAAACAAACCAAAACAAAAAGGAATAATCCCTCAAAAACCTGAAAAAAAAAAAAAACCCTCCTGCTTTGATGGAGGTCTGCATGCTGAAGGTCAGGACTCCACTTTAACCTCCAATCCTCAGTCTTGTCCTTTTTTTTATTGCCTGTTGGGTTTATTTTTAGCCAACAAATAATGGTACAGTAGAAAAACAACACTTTGTCACAATAATACGGCGTCTCCAAATACCACTTCAATGACGTTCTAAAAATATCTGCTGTGACCCTCTTTTTTTCCCAAAAGAAGAGGCAGAGCGGGGCTGTAAGTCATCCGGCCTTTGGGCAGCGTCAGCACATTAAGCACCGCAGACCCCTGGCATCAACAGACCCACTGAGTGTGTGTGTATCATTTCCAAATGTGTCTCTAATGCAGCATCTAAAGTGAAATCAAGATCCGCTGCATCCATCCGTTACTCAGCTGGATGCACCTCTGGGGACAGCTGGCAGGAATTCACTTCCTGGAAGAATTCCTCAGTTTACTAATGTTTTATTATTTTTTATTTTTAGAAACAGTGGTTTACGGTAACATGAAGACTGTTTCCTAAAACCACAACAAAGAATCTGGAAAAGTTACTTGTTTTAAGACGAGAAAAAAAAAATCTTCACAGCAAAAACGAAATCTTAAGTAAAAAGACTCTAGTTGGAGGAAAAAAAAATGTTTAATTTTCTCTCGTTTTAGTGACCAGAATTTTTTCTTAATCAGAATTCTTGGTAAGACCATTTATCACTTAAATTTTACACATATTAAGAATTTTTTTACCTATTTCTTGGTGGCCTGTTTTAGCTGTTTACTATCAGGAGTTACTATTTTATTTAAAACTACATGACAATAATTAAAAAACATATATAGTCTTTTGCACTTTTGTGCACAAATTGAGTGAAATTCCAAGGAAGGCTACCATTGATCTGAAATACTGATCACATTGGCAACTAATGGCTGAAAGAGCTCAAACCTCCAAATTCCATTAAGCAAACGTTAAATTCAGTTCACACATTTCAAGGTCTGCAGAAATCATGATAAATCTCCTATTTTTCATGACAATAGACTACAAATCCATCCCTCCTCCAGAACCCTTTTAGAAGGGGATATAAATGTCCGGATTCTCCCTCTCACCTCCAAACCTGATCCGATTCCCCCGTCAAACTCCAGATCTCCACGTCCCTCAGCTGCTTTGAACATGCTGCATCATGGGAAATGAGCACAGCACCGGGCCGCAGAAGTTTGGGAGTCTTCAGAGAAACTCATCAGTTTAAATTAGAAATTACAAAAATAATAACTTGAAACATTCATCAACGCTCGGTTATCCAAAACGTTTATACAGTTTGAGCAATGTGCCGATATACTTCATGAGGCCTCAATGTGCCGATATGCTCGCTCCTCCCCCTGCAAAAGAGTGCAGACGCTTTTTTCCCTGCTCCTGCCGCTTCCTGCTTTATTTGCTTTTTAATCATTTAATTAATCTATTTTTTTATTATTTTACTTCATCCACGCATCCTGGAATATCAGACTGGTCATCCTTTTTTGTGACTTCCACCTATACAAATCAATGTTTTTACGTCTGACAAGCCAGCGACATGTCCGGAAGAGGAAGAAAAACAAACTCCCACTGTGAACGCTGTCAGGGGCCTGTTTCAGAAAGGAGGTTAAGTGTAAACTCTGAGTGAGTTAACCCTGAAATCAGGGAAACTCTGGGTTTTCCGTTTCAGAATGGGAGGTTTGTTAAACTAGAGAAAGCAGAGTAAGTCAAACCCGTTTCTGAAAGAGAGGTAACTTCTACTCGGAGTCAGTGTCCATGGTTACTTATGCTGTGAACCTAACCTGGTCGGGAGCAGGTTTTATTCTCCAAACTCAAAGTTTCTGCCGGTCCCCTCCCCTTTTTAAAGACAAAGTGGTATTTTTCGCTTCAACCTTCATTGCCCACATTCCAGTCACACAGAGACGATCTAAGTGACAAGAATGACTTGTTCTTTTTTGGAGGACCCAATAGACGAGGAGGCTGCATTAATTCATAGAGAATTATATTTACCTCGTACGAGGATTTTGAGAGGACTCGATTTTTTGTCATTTCCCCACACGTTTGTGTTTGAGCGTTACCGTTTTTCGTTGCAGTCAATTACATATATACAATGAAAACAACATTAGATATTGCTATGTAGATGTTTCATATGTCAACAAGGCCTACATCCATGACATGCTCAGATTTGACCTGATTGAATTATGTTTTTATACTTCATTTTTAGCTGCTGCCATGTTCTTTTAATTCCTGCAGGATTGCATCTACATGAAAATGAAATCAGGGACATTGAATTAGATCAATGTAACAATTACTTTTTGGAAACACAATTTGATAGCACTGCTTACTTTCTGAATCCCATATAAACCTATACCACTTGATCAATACAAGGGTAGTGTTGCAGTGTGTTTGTGCTGAGCGGGGTGCGATCCACGAGAGACAAGGGGAGGGGCGAGTGCAGGTGCAGATGGGGGGGGGGGGGGGTGAGCACGGAGCGGAGGTGTGTGCGTGGGATATATTGTGTGTTCGGAGGACGGAGCACTTAGTTAAATAAAGAGAAGGTGTCATTCCCAGAATAACTGTTTTGGAGTCATTCTTAATCCGCTCTGGAGGTTGAGGGTTTTGAACGGGAAGTGAACCCCGAAGGAGAATTCTCTTCAGCCCTGAAGGAAATCTCCCCAGCGCTTCTGACCACGGTCGGAAAGACGAGAGAAAAGAAAGGAGAAGTCTTCGCGCAGCGAAAGGTTCAACAGTAGACAAAAGTTCACTTTTAAAAACACAATTGCATGTATTAATATTAAACTGACCAACGTTTGCAAGAGGGGAAGGTTAACAAAAAAGTCCTCTAAACATTACCGACGTTAAATGCATTTTTCCCCCAGATTGGTTCTGTACATTATGCAGCATTTCATGCAATTACACCAGGAATAACACTTCAAAAGTACACCGAAATATCGCCATTTTTTTATTTCACACCTTACGCTATTTAAAAAGTTATTACAGCCAATATTTTATAACAATGATTTAAATGCAAACTTATGCATTAACTTGAGCAGCTATGTTTTCCCACGCTAACTGTCTCTGTTTGCAGATGCAGCGGTGTTGCTTTTCTTCTGGAATATGTGCTCATATTCACTGTAACTCTGCAGCAGCACGTCAAGTTCAGCTGGAGAAAAATATGCAGACCTCTTTGTTTCCACGGTTGCCATGGTGACTCGTAATATCTGCGCTCCATTGATAATGGCTTCTTATAGTCGCAGTGCGCACGCTCAACTCCGATTCAGTCCACTCAGAGTTGATTGACCTAACTCCGATCAGCTTCTCTGAAACAGAAAACTCAGAGTTGTTAATCTCTCGGTAGACCAACTCAGAGTTCAAGTTCAACCTCAGAGTTGGTTGAACCTCCTTACTGAAACAGGCCCCAGATCTACCAACAAGAAATAAAAGAGCTACAAACACGGATATTTACTTTGGAAACTGAAAATGGACTTCACAAGACCCTTCCAGTAACATCGGGTGGTAAGAAGCCTGCTCTTACTACAAACGAGAAGAATAACAGTGACATAGACCTGAGTGATGTTGTGTCCTTTCCGAAACTTTGTGCGGAGTAGAGCCCTGCGCGGGACTATTTTCTTCATCCCGCTCCCGCCCGCGCCCGCCGAATTTCTGACCAATCCCGCCCGCTCCCGCAACGTATGCGTTACACTCCCGCCCGCATCCCGCAATATGTATGTCCACTCCCGCCCGCACCCGCAAAACTCGGAGAATTTATTCCCGCACTGTAATAGAGATGCATTGATTTTGTATCGTCTCCCGTCCCGCAGGGAAAAAAATCACGTGTTTGTATTGATATTATTAAGGAGATTCATGTCCCTCCTCCAGCCTCATTTTTCCATGCATTCCTCTTTTGTGTAATCTGCAACTTAATTATTAAATATATTTTCACTAATCCTGTTCGGTTAAAAGTGTGCGTGTGTCCGCGCGCAGACAGACGGCCTGAAGGAGTATGCAGGCTGCAGCCAGGGGTAGTTGGCCTGAAGCGCTGAACCAGCTGATAAAGCTGCAGGTCAAAGTCATTTGAATTTATGGAGGAGAAAAAACATTGTAATGGTTCAACAGAGCTGAAAACCTATGAATTTTTTCCTAACGGAAAAATACTTTTTTTTAGCTTCAGCCTTTTCCAGTTTTTGCTGTTTTGCGCCTCAGTGGGGTATCAGCACGCAGATCTGAACACCATGTGTGTCTCACGATGAACCTCGTTTGTGGTTCTTCTCTGCTTTATCCATTAACATCACGTCTCTGCCTGGAAACCTGCTCCTTCCTATCCAGCGCAGTGTTGGCAGATAGAGTCACAGCTCTTTCATCCGTGTGCTGCGCTATAGAGCGCCCTGACTATCGTGTCAACCTATGATGACCGTATTTTGCGCTCTGTGTTAACATTTTAAATGAGCAGCAGACCACTGAACATTTGTGCGTTTATTTACGGGTTCTTTCCAGTACAGCAGCGTACGTAGGCTCATACAGGTGGGTGTTTTCTAGGAAAACCGAACTCTCAGCGCTCATCCGATCTCTCTTCTCTTCCCTCTCTTTCATGCTGCTCTGCGCGCTCCCGCATGACGTCAGTCTTGCTCGACAGCGCTCGTTCCACCTGCTGGCCATTTACAGTACTACACGATTTGTAATGAACCCACAACACTTCAAACAGTTTTAAAATTAACAAGGGGGTGGTTTATTTTCACTGTCCCTACATCTGTGTAGAATACACTGGGAGCGCGGGGAAAAACAACTCTCAGCTACAGAGGATATGAACAGGTGAACAGGTAAAGAGGAAAAGCAGGTAGAGAGGCGGGGGAGGGGCTTTGGCTTTAAACTGTCAGATGGAAACACGGGCGTCAGATTCAGACGCAGCTTTAACTGCGGGAGTTGAAGCAGAGACTTTCTCTGGGATAATATTATGAACTCAAACATGGAAACATGATTACCAAGTAGTACTCTTCAAAATAATAAACCGGATCTCTCCACATTCTTCGTGTCTAGCATGCATTGATGCACGCATCGCTCCATGCAGGGATCAGACCATAACTTTAGCTCGTAGCTCCGCCCACACGCGACCGCGGTATCAGGCTTTAAAGAGCATAATTTCTAAGAGGCGGGGTGGAGCGTTGCACACCCCCAACAACAGGTTAGATGACAGTGGCCATTAGGCGTCTCTACCTGGTGAGTTCACGGAGCTTACATAAGAATCCAACAGCCGCACAGCCTAACTTGGTCCGCGCTAATAAATATTCATGATATATTCATGGCAACACTGATCCCGCAGGGTTTTTTTTTGCCGCCCGCTCCCGCCCGCAGCACAATTCAAACCGCCCAATCCCGCGAGATTTGGGTTGGGTCCCGCGGGACCCGGCGGGACCCAATCCCAATGCAGCCCTCTAGTGCGGAGGAACTCTGTGTTAAGCCAAAGCGTAAAGATGACAGAACATCCGAAATAAAGCTCACAAAGAGATTTTTACCCCTAACACAATGTGATGTTGAAGAACAAAGTGAAATTGGACCACAGAATAGGAGTCATAATGTTGGCAACAAAGCACAGGCAGAAAGAAAATCTGTGACAAACGTCAAGGTCAGAGATACGCTGCTGCTTGGAGATGGCGCTATCAGTGGAGTCAGCCACAGAAAAATGCAAACTTTATGTTGCCCAAGTTCTACTGTTCCAGTGATTACAGGAATCTTATCTAAAGTCTTGTACCAAGGAGTTAAACGAATAATCATCCATGTAGGTGCTGTCGATATCAGAAAAGAACAATCTGAACATTTGAAAAAAGACCTCATGAAGTTATTTGAAGAGATTGACAAAGTAGAGGTTGAAGCATTCATCAGTGGACCTCTTCCTTTTTTTTTTTTTTTCACTGAAATGCTCTCAGTTGTGTGCACAGACTTTGATGGTTTAGTCATTACAGGTGATTTTAATGTTCATGTTGATAATGTCAATGACAGAAATGCAAAAGAGCTCAATGCTGTCCTTGAAACCTTTGGTCTAATTCAGCATGTGAGTTGCCCCACCCACAACAGAGGGCACACTCTGGACCTGCTCATCACAAGGGGGGTTATTATTTACAATGTCAGTGTGGTTGATGTCACCCTCTCTAAACATTTCTGTGTATTCTTTGACCTTTCTTTTGCTCCCAAACCACCGCCTGGCCCTGCAGTTGTCCAAAGGAGACAAATAAATGAGAGCACTAGGGCACAGTTTGTAGAATTGATAAACCCTGAAAACACCTCTGGTGCCAATGTTGATGAAATGCTGAATTCTGTTACTTCTAGACTCTTGAATGTTCTGGATGCCATTGCCCCTAAGAAGGTTAAATTGAGAAAACAGACAGAAAGCTCCCTGGAGGAATGATGATCTAGTCAGGGCACAGAAACAACAGTGCCGCAGAGCTGAGCGAAAGTGGTGCAAGTCAAAACTCCAGGTTCATTATGGAATGTATAAGGCGGAGTTGTACGCTTCCAACCAGATCTTATGCAGAACAAGGGAAAGGTACTTCTCTGAAATCATTGGAAGTTGCAGCAGCAACTCTCGTGTCCTGTTCACAACAGTTAACAGATTAACTAACCCTCCAACCCAGCTACCAATAGAACTGGTTTGCACACCTAAATGTAATGAGTTTGCTGTAATTTTTAATGACAAGGTTCAGGGTATTAAAAAGGTCATCAACTCCACAACACATATAACTATCCAACGGCCACCTACTCACTCTAAGCTGACTCACTTTGTACCTGTCACTGACCAAACTGTCCAAGAGACCATCCCCCGTCTGAGCTCGTCTACATGCTGCGTTGATGTGTTACCCACTAGATTTCTAAAGTCTGTCCTGAACAGTGTGTTGCCACCAATTACTCAAATAGTTAACATGTCTCTTCAATCTGGAATATTTCCAGAGGCCTTAAAAACTGCAGTCATTAAACCCCTCCTGAAGAAGAGTGGTCTTGATCCCACTGTACCGAATAATTACAGACCTATCTCTAATCTGCCATTTTTAGGAAAAGTCCTTGAAAAAGTTGTCTACCAACAGCTCACTGACTTTCTCTTATTGAACAATTCATTTGATGTTTACCAGTCAGGTTTTAGACCCCATCATAGCACAGAAACTGCTCTTATCAAGGTAACCAACGACATCCGCCTGAACACTGATGATGGAAAAGTCTCTGTCTTAATCCTGCTAGACCTGAGCGCTGCCTTTGATACTGTTGATCATGGGATCCTTTTGCACAGACTCCAAGACTGGGTTGGCATCTCTGGATCTGCCCTAAGTTGGCTCAAGTCTTATCTAGAAGACAGGAAATACTTTGTTGAAATTGGGAGTTGCGTCTCAGACTACATGGCCTTGAATTGTGGTGTGCCCCAGGGATCGATCCTGGGACCCCTTCTGTTCAACCTCTACATGCTACCACTAGGGCAGTTAATACGCAGTAATAACATTTCTTATCACAACTATGCAGATGATACTCAGATCTATGTGTCACTGACAACAGGTGAATATGGGCCGGTGGATTCACTCAACCACTGCCTCCAACAGATCAGTGCGTGGATGCAGAACAACTTTCTCCAGCTAAACTCAGACAAGACCGAAGTTATTATTTTTGGCCCACAGAAACAAAGAGAAAGTGTCAGCAGCTACCTTCATTCTCTGTCTCTTAAACCCTCCAATCAAGTCAGAAATCTTGGGGTAATCATGGACTGTGACCTAAACTTTGACAGCCATATCAAGTCAGTAACATCAGTGGCATTTTACCATCTGAAAAACATTGGCAAAATCAAAAACATAATGTCAAAGCGAGACCTGGAGATACTTATTCATGCATTTGTCTCCAGTAGGTTAGACTACTGTAACGGCCTGCTCACCGGCCTCTCCAAACGAGCTGTAAAACAGCTTCAGTACATCCAGAATGCTGCTGCTCGAGTCCTGACCAAAACCAGGAAGTATGATCACATTAGTCCTGTGCTCAGGTCTTTGCACTGGCTCCCTGTACCTCAAAGAATAGACTTCAAAGCAGCTCTGCTTGTGTACAAGTCTCTCCATGGCCACGCACCAAAGTACATCTCTGTCATGTTAGTGCCATATGAACCATCTCGTACTCTGAGGACCTCAGGGTCCGGCCTCCTGTTGATTCCCAGAGTCAGAACTAAACAAGGGGAATCAGCGTTTCAATATTCTGCAGCTAAAATCTGGAACAGCCTCCCTGAAGCCATAAGACAGGCCTCTTCTGTGTTCATGTTCAAATCTAGACTTAAAACATTTCTGTTTAGCCGTGTATATGACTGAAAGGTCCTATCTGCACTTTTCTGTCCTTTCCTTCCTTTATTTTTAAACCAATTTTCTAATTTTATCTTTTCTTTTAAAGTAAATTTTACGTTGATTATTTCTATGATGTATTGTGATTTTAATGCATTTTTCTGTTTTGTGAAGCACCTTGAATTACTTTGTGTACGAATTGTGCTATACAAATAAACTTGCCTTGCCTTCATGAGGCCTCAATGTGCCGATATGCTTCATGAGGCCTCAATGTGCCGATATGCTTCATGAGGCCTCAATGTGCCGATATGCTTCATGAGGCCTCATCTACCCATCACTGGTCAAAAACTCACCACACCACCTGTTTATGTAAATGCAATTTAAAATGTGGCCAACTGAAATTCTTAAAAACTTTAGTAAAAGGTCCACTTATAAAAATTACTCACCATGCCCAAGCCAGCTAACCAGAGTCTGTTTCCATAGTGTCAGACACCTTTTGACATATTTACATCCTTTTTAGAACTGTTTACAGATCAGACCACCGCGCTGCAGCAGCATCTTCATCATGATGGACCTAAACGTCCCACGTTTGAATCACTGACCCATGAAGGGCTCTGTGGTGACATTTTATCCAACAACTGTCAAGCTTTCTGGGAAAAAAAAAAAAGAAAACTATTGAGAACGGTTCCGTCCTCGCTGATCTGGGACAGAAGAGACAAAAGTGGAGGTTGGATGTCTCCGCCTGTGATTGGTGGATCTTGAAGGACGCAGCGGCGAGGCGGGTGACGCCTGCTGATTCCTCCTCCGGTCCGTGACTCAGTCGTCCATCAGGAGGGTTTAGATCACGGCAGGATCACGGGCCCCTGGGCTCAGGCTGCTTCCTGGACCTCTTTTAAGTCTGCCTTCAGTTTCTTACCGTCAGAACCCATCAGCAGTGAGCCGACTGAGGGTTCCTGAGCTAATCCAGATGCTGGAATCTTCAGGAAACGAAGGGGAAAAAATGTGCTTTTTATCACTCCTCCATCTTTGGAAGCTTCCATGTCTTTCTGGAACCTTTTACACAGTTTTCTAGATTTTTAGTCATCTTCTGCCTCCATCAGACAGAAATAAAATGTCCGAACTTCTTTTCTTTTAACTCATTGGCTCCAGTTTTAGTGTTTGAAGGTACTCTTTTAGCGGATCGACTTTGCAGCGCCGAATCAGAATCACAAATGTGTTTCATAGCTCATATCAGACACACAATTTGTGTCCTATTTACTGTGCTGCCCTTTCATTTGTGCAAAAAACACGCCGCCTTAGAAACAAGTCAAAGATTTTCACCCCACTGGAACATTTTCTTAAAATAAACAAACAAAAATCTCCCACCTGAATTAAGAAAAATGGTTTGACCAAGAATTATTTTTAAGAAAAGTATGCAGTCACCAAGACACATTTACTCAAATTAGGATTATTTTCAACTGAAAAACTGTATTTCTTGCAAGAAAGAAATTTTTTTTTTTTTTTTTTTTGCTTTAGGATTAAGTCTTTGGGGTGTAGGAAGACAAAAACTCCAACCAAAGACCCTGAGAGGGGGTGAGAGGGGACCACACGAGGAGAGGCGCTTCAATCTGGTGTCTCCTCTTTGTTTACCTTTGAGGAGCCGGTCATTTGTAGGAATGCGGGTGACCCACCTGGAAGATACAGATGTGGACTGAACTCTGCCCCACTCAGACTGAGGATGGTGTCAAGAGCGCAGATTTGAAGTCCAGTTGTCATTTAACTTCCAGGCAACACCACCTGGAGGAATGAGAACCTTCAACCTCCAAGGTGGATGCTACAGACAAAAAAACAACAAAAGACTCGGTACCACAAACACACACACACACACACATCCATAATTCAAAGTGAAAGTATTCAATTCTGAATTTGCTATGTGAAAAAGCATTTTGCAAATTGACGATTAAAAAACTTCCTTGCAAAAGACGTCTAAACGCCTCTCCTGGTCATATCGCCTGACTTTGGTGTAAAAGTTCTCTTCTTAAAGTTTGAAAAGCATTTTCAACTTTTTTTTTTTTTTTCAAATGTATTAACTAAAAGCCTTTTAGCTCCAATGGTTGGTTCGTTTTTGTAGTCCTACAGAAAATAACGGACTCCTATTAAAACTTCATCAGGAACCAACAAAGAACAGTCACGAGCTCCTTCTTCACTGAGGTTTGATCCAAACACTAAATTAAAAAACAAAATAAAAAACATGCAGGTACCAGATGCCTTACTGCAGGAACTCAATGTTTATTGAAAAATGAACTGCAACTGATATGTAATGTGGAACCTTTTCATATAGAAACAAACTTTACTTTTGTTTAAACACAGAATCTGGAACAACCAAAGCTTAATATTGACTTGACACATGAGAAATTAAATTTGATATAAAAGGGCATTTTTTTCTTATTTGAATAAGTAAATAAAGTACGTCTCTCCCCGTCTCTTTCAGAGGTCCTTTTTAAACTAAATCTTTTTCAAAGCCAACAACAAAATAACCTAAAGTAATAGCGTATAGTAATAGTATTTTAGCAGGCCTGTCCTGTCGTCCATCTTTCGTTTGGCCATTTTTGTGGAGGATGATATTAATTTGTCCGATGTGACTGGAGCACGGCTGTCAACAAAAAAAGGAGTGCTTGCTGGTTTCGACTGCGCGATTATGTACTAGCAAAGCATTGTGGGATTTGTAGTAATAGCGGTACAGCAAGTACCGCGGGTCAGCGCTGACGCACATTTGATGTGATCTCTTGGGCCAATTATAATTCCACTGCGGGCCAAATACGGCCTGAGTTTGACACGTGTGCTTCACTGTGACTGAAGAGACCCGTCCCCAAGTATTTGATTACTAAAGGTACTTTGAAAAATTTTCTTTCTAGAAGATTTTTGTTTCTTGCAGTTGTTAAAGAAGCAGCATCCCGGGATGGGCCCCTCCAGGCCTCGAGGGCCACATTCCTGCCTGTTTTCCAACATCCCAGCTCTGTGGCGTGCTCTACCTGACCCAGGTAATCGGTCATGATAGGGGCTTGGAAATGATGCAGACACACCGGCCCCTCCAGGTGCACATCCCTGCTCCAGGGCGTCCCGTGGGCATCAAAACGTCGGTCCCCGTAAGCAGAAATGCATCGGCGGCGGCGGAGGCCGTTCTGCGAGTCACTTCAGATCTGACCGGACGGGTCACCGTTCAGACAAGAACCACAACAGAACACCTCTGGAGTTCTGACAGAGCCGGGTCAGTAGAAAGGAAGCTAAAGAGTTAGGAGCCTTCACACATCTAACTTTATTTAAAAGCACATTTTTCTTCTTACACATTTTAATTTCTGTCATTTGCAGCGTTTCCATATTTGTTAGTTCAAAGCCCACATTTGACTGTATTTTTCATCCAAAAATATGACTCCTTTGTATTTGGAATTCTCTTTACCTGCTAAGATGTACAGATGGATTCCAAGCATCCGTCATTTGTGTTTCTCACAGCTGTTCACGTCAACAAAAAGATGCAGGAAGCTGTAGCTTGAACGTTTATTGAACATCCACCTCTTTGCCTCGGCACCACCTTAGACCAGGTCCACGGGTTTACAGAAAAAGCTCGGTGAGGGTCCGCCGAGCTTTCCTGTGCGGCGCCCCGAATGTCACTGTGGAGGTTAATGTGCGTTTCCTGCTTCCCCGACGAGCCGCAGACACCCCCCCACCTTATGAGGTGATGGACACCATGTTGTTGGGACTGAGGATCTCGATCCAGTAACCGTCAGGGTCCTGAATGAAGGCCAAGCCTTTCATTTTACCTACAAACATTAGAAATATGGAGAATCCGTTCACAGCTTCAACAGAAACATATCAGTTAACAATAGACCGGGGGGGGGGGGGGGGGGGGGGGGTTAAGAACGCCAACTTTTCCAGAATAATTGTATTTTAGTTTGCATTTGAAACTTGGAATGATTCATTAACGCTTAGATATAAATATTCAAAGCTGGACGTCAACAACAGCAAAGTATTTACTGGATAGAAGCTGAAAATTAATTGTTTAAACAGTTAAATAAACCCAAAAGACTCTCCTAAACTGCATAATAACGTTTGAATCATTAGCTTTTATGTCTAACTAGTCCAGTGGGTGGGCAGAGTCTTTGACTGGGGGGCCACAAAGGGCTCTAAAATTGAACAAAGAGTGAATCAGCGGCTTGTTTTTCCACCTGATAACAGAAAGAAATACCACAAAAACGCGCTTCAGTTTGGACAGAAAATAAGTTTATACATCAAATAAAATAGAATATTTGGGTGTTTTTATATCAAAACTGTGACTTTTTGTTCTCATTTTACAGCCAATTGTACCAACGGGTGGATGTCCCTCTGGGAAAACCGCAAATTAGAGAAAAGCTGCGTTCGTGTGCTGTTGGAATGATCGGGAAAAACGCCCGTCTGACTCGGAAAACACACATGAACGATAAAGAACGTGAAATCTTTTAACGCTACATGAATGCAGATGAACTTTCTGCACCTAAACAAAGCTCAGTGTATTTGTAGTGCGTCATCAATGGGGAGACACCAGAAAATAAAAGATTAATAAGGATTATCAACACAATTTATTCCAGTTTGGACGGCCAATACATGAATAGATTATTGTAGTTTCACCTTAAAACCTTAATAAATCAATCCAGCAGCTGTTTATATCAAGTAGCTTTAACAATCAAAGACTAAATTTCTATCTGAACTGCTCTCTATTTAGCGCATTATAAGAGGCGTTCAGCATTTCTCGGGGTGTTCCAATTTCCTGACCGTTGCACTTTTTTGGGGTATTTTTGGATCGAAAAAGAGGCAGCGTCATTTTAAAACTTGCATGTTCTAATTGTTTGGCTGGGGATGATGACGTGCGGCGAGCAGAAAAAAAAAAAAGAAACGTTCTCAGTCTCACCATCGTCTGGCTTTTTCACAAATGTGACTCCTTGGTCTTCAAAAAGTTTGCAGGCTGCATAAACATCAGGAACTGCAATTCCAATGTGTCCTGGGAGGTTTCAGGGAGACGGAGATGAAGAGATGAAGCTGCAGTTCAGTCTCAACCGCAGAGCCAAAACTTTTTGGTTTCTCACAAGATGAACACATGAAAAGTTGGATTTACCAAACCCTCGGGGATCAGAGTTTCCATTGTGATACGGCTGCTCTTCATTTTCTGACCCCCAGTTACTGAAACACACAAAAAACAAAAAAAAACGACACTTCAAGATTATCAACGCGCAGACATTTTTAAATGAAAACCTTCCATTTAGTGCTGAAGTTGAATTTTATTTTTTTTTTTTATTAAATTGTTATCTTTAGTACTTTAATCATTACAATGATTATGAAACACAGCTTTAAATATGCATTATCTTTTAATAGTATTTGAAAATACTGAGATATGTGCAAAAACCTGTAATAATGCATCACTAATCAATGACTAAAACAGCACACAGTCACTCTGGAGGTTCATGTGTAAATGCAGCTCTTTGAAACATTAAAAATAAATAATTTTAAGCAGTAAACCAGAGAATTCTGTCATTTGAGTCAAACTCTCAGTTTAGCTTATTTATTTATTTATTTAATAATATTCATATACTAAAAAAAAATCTGCCAAAAAAATCCTCAAGATTTTTCATGGTTATGCTTTCCAGGAACAATTAACAAAAACCTTACAGAAACACTTTGGGGCTAATTTCAAAGAAAAGAAAAGGAAATAAATGCAACGTTAAAGAATCTGGAAGTTTTTCGTGTGGTTGGGGTTTTTAATCTAGTCGCCAAATTCGTTAAATCATTTTGCATATCAAAAAGAGAACTAAAACTGAGTTTTTCAAATAAACAGAAGTCCAGCCTTGTCTAACGATGATGAAACGAAACTGACCCTTTAAAATAAAGTAACAAGAACTGTTGAAAATAATGGGAGTGGGTGTGTAAAACCACAGTCCAGCTGTCTGCAGAGCTCTGACTGAAACAGAACAAGTGCTTTTCCACTGACAAGGGAATTTCTTTAATTGCAGTTCTGGTAGATTTAAGTGTTTAAAAAAAAATACCCCAAACCCATAAATAATCAGCTAAACCAGGGGTCGGGAACCTTTTTGGCCGAGAGAGCCATAAACGCCACATATTTATAAATGTCATTTCCAAAGAGCCATACAATAATGTAGCGTCCCTGTCCCACACTGAGGTACGGAGACTTAACCTCTTTTAAGGTTCTTTATTCTGGTTACTGCAGACCGCAACAAACGCCGTAAAATTAATACAGTAACTCCTGAATCTCTCCCGCCGAGACGAGAGCGCTTCTCCCAACTTTATATTCCCCCCTCCCGCTCCAGTCCTCCTATTTCCCTTATTCGGCCCATAGCTGAACCCCATTGGTCCAAACTACCTAACAACAGGCTGAGTGACAGAACTGAGAGCCAATCAGATCTCTGCTTGATGCGTTTGCTGAACTCCAGAACTTTTAACGCGGCCCAACAGCGGACCCAACTCAGTCCGCGACAGTATGTTTAAAACTAAATATAGACGTGAATGTGAGCATTTGATGTAATTTCAACATTTTTAAAGTACAATAAGTCTGTGGATTCTTTTTAATAACATCGTTATGCTGTTGCTAATAAATGATGAGTATTTCTCGTGGTGGTTTTGCTGATGGTTTAGTCTGGTTGATACGTGGTGAGTTTCAGCTTCATGCAGGAGTTGAGACTTTAAACGTGATCGTAGGTCTGAATGTTCTGGAGATGTGACAAAGACTCACATGCAGACGTGGAGACAAACACACACTGCAGTGAGTGACGGGCAGCGGGTTTTACGTTATTACAATCCCTGCGCGATTCACCTGCTGCCTGTGGAAGAAAGCAGAGGGTGGGGGCACCCCCACCCTCTGCTTTCTTCCTCACATCCCGTCCCCTCATCTGCGCGCTCTTTCTCAGAGACGGGAGCGCGCAGGTTTAGGCACGGCAATTAATAGGTTTCCTGCTGGAATAAACTCTGTGAAATAGTAGATAATAGTAAACTGAGTGCTGGCGCAGGTTTTTCTCTCCAAGCACCGCTACTACTGCGCGCCCCTCTGGCATCGCATCGCGCACGAGAAGGACTGGTCTAATGAAAAAAAAAATGGTATAAATAAAGATTTGTCTGCGAGCCATACGTGACCATCAAAAGAGCCATATGTGGCTCGCGAGCCATAGGTTCCCGACCCCTGAGCTAAACTGTCAGACTTCAGGAGAAAATGTGCGGCTGGAGATGCTAACCCACTGTTTTATCTAAGAACTCCTGCAGGGATAGCTTTTGGACATCTTTGAAGTGTTAGCTGATTAGAACGTGTATTACAGTCGTCTTCAACCCCTTACTGTGTCAGCTCGATGGTGGCTCTCCTGGAGAAGGTCCAGGCCGTCTTTTCCTTCACATCTGCTGGGATCTCCTTCTTATCCTCATATCCCAAGAAGAAGAGAGAAAACCGCATAGAGGGGAAGTCAAATTTCTGCAGGAGTCTGGAAGACATGCAGAGCAGAGGTGACATTTTTTCAGAATTCCTTGGCAAGCAAAGAGGAGCGTCACAACAAAATGAGGAAGAGCCGCTCTGGCCTACCGCCACAACAGGGCAGACAGGCTTTTCCTGATGCTCACTTATGTGCCCTTTCCGCATTTCCTTGCTGACAAATTCCCTGCTCTGCTAATCCTGTCTATTTTTTGTTGTTGCCTCTCTAACACACCTCATCGTAGAACCACCCACTTTTACTGAAACGAATACTCACGTCATGCCAAGAATTCTGGTGTAAAAATCCAGAGATTTCACCGGATCTTTCACCCTCAGCATCGTTTGCTGCATCATGAAATCCTGAAAAAATAAAAAAATAAAAACAGATTTTTACCTGAAAGCAAACGACCACAGCAGTGAGTCAAAACATGAGTGTGCAGCGAGTTCAAAGGTCACCGTGACTCCTCAGCCTGACATAACCACGAGCACCGGCACGAAACCACAGCGCTCCGGAGGATCCCAGTGCACACAAGGATAATATCTGTAAGAATTAACTGCTCCAATTGTAAAATAAAACTCGGCAAAGATGGAATGTAACATACGATGCAGTATTATTGTAAAAAAAAAAGTGTAAATTTATGAGATTAAAGTGGAGGTAGCATACAGAGCAGCAGGTGAACGCCGCGCAGCAGCAGAGCAGACCCACTAAACTCAATGGAACAGGTGAGCTAAATGTTTTTTGATAACGTTCCAAATGTTTGGAAGCTCATTTGTTTGATTTAATACTTATTAAAGTTTTATTTATTGATAGGCCGCTGGCAGGATCTCTGCAGCCGTTGATGAAGCCGTCGATATCCCTGCAGCTGTTCACTTCCATCCTTTCTTCCTCCATCAAAGACCAGACCTCTGTTTGTGTGACGCTTCCCTCTGAGGAGGAGCACGTTTTGGCATTTTCGACGTTGTAATGCTAATATAACAGACTATTTTCATTCCTCTGTATTGTTTTATGTTGAAACGGGACGTTTCAGCGTATGTAACACTGTTTACTTCCACATTGGTGTTTCTTCTGTGCATGACGGGTTCATGACGTAAGGCGACAAAAGGAATTCTAGGAGTGTGAATGAAAAGGAAAATAAAGCAGAGGTCCTCTACACCCAAACGTGTCTCTGAGCTCCTTATTTTACATGTGAAACTCTGCTTTAACAACACAAAATCCCAGAAAGCAGACTACACTAACAATCTGATTTGATCAATCTGGTTTAGAATTTCTTTGTTTCTGAAACCTATACTTAGCGAGCGATTTTACGTTTAGCGATTTTACTACTTAGCACCGTCGTACCCATCTAAGGAATTTTTGAGGATTCGTTTTGGGTTTGAAGAGAATGACTGCAGTTTTTGTTTGAATGACATTGAGACGGTGGATCATTTATTCTTTAACTGTGGATTTATAAAAACATTCTGGGATGAGTTCTGCTTTTGGTATTCTTCCATAATTGCAATGCCAGTTCATTTACACTCAAAAAATGTTCTATTGGGTGTGGTATCATATAATAGACCAGAAAATACAGTTCTTAATATCCTGATATTGCAAGGAAAGTTTTATATACACAAAAACGCATTTTTGAAGACCAAACCACTTTTTATAACATTTAATAAAGAGCTCTGTTTTTACTTTGAATCCCTTCATTATATGAAAAAGAAGAATGGCTTGAAATTAGTTCTGCTCAGAAATACAAACTTCACGAGTACCCCTAACTAGTATTAGACAATTTAGATTGGTTCTATGTTCCTTCATTTTATTTTTATTTTACTTATGTTTTTATTTATTTGTGTGTTATGTTCATTGTCTTTTTCCCCTCTATTCTTTATTTTCTATGTTAATATGTTATGTTTGGCAATGATGACTGATCTTCGAGGTAATGTTGATTACATTGTTATTGTTCGTTATTAACCTCAACTGTCAATAAAGTTTTTTTTAAAAACTTAGCGACGTTAACTCATTGGTCGTGGCAACTTACAGCCAATCAAATAGTGTGATGTCATTATTGGTCGAAGGGCCCCGAAGGACCCCGAGAACATCCGGCAGCCCGAGTCGATCCGGTGCCCACACCGGAAATAAAACTTCACAAAATGCTCCACATCTTTCATCTTCAATCAAGGCTCCGATAAACAGACAACTTTGGTGTTTTTTCCCCGTTAATTTATGCGTTTTTTCTCTCGTAAATTGGCTAGTTTTTTCTCGTAAAAAAGTCGTGATTAAAAAGAAAAGTTTTTTTGTAATCTGGACCTAAAACTCCATCGTAGTAACATGAACAGAGTGTAAAAATGTGAAAGTCCTGCAACATACATAGACAACAAATCAAAATACATTTCTTCTGCAAAAACGAAAACAAGAATCACAGAGTCAAAACTAATGCAAGAAGACATAACCTTATTCAACCCATCAGCCTGCAAATTACAAAAACAGGCAGAAGCTTGTCTTCCATTCATTCCTTTGAACAGTGAGTGTTTTTTAGCTATAGCTGGCGGGCTCCTCTTTCTCGTGACATCCGTCCCACTTTGACAGTTGAAGGACATGTGATATTTAAACTATTACCAGTCATGGCTTTAAAAACTGAGGTAAATATTGAATAACCTTAATGTAAGTGCAGCCCCTGTCCTTTTAATATTCACAAAGGGTGAGAAATTGTGTTTGCCAGATAATGTGTGTAGGTCAATGCTCAATACATTTTACAAGGATTATTTCCATTTAAAGCCCAACTCTAATCAAATTTCGATCTATTGTAAAAGCGTTCCCAGTGGTCTTTTAATTATGATTATGCCGTTTTAAGCCAAAAAACAAACAAACTTGTGTCTTTTTCCAGGACAGTTTCTGAGCTCTCTGTTTACACGCTCTCGCATAAGCTCAAAGACCATCAGGCCCCCAGCCTAACATTACTGTTGCAACAAAAAATGGCGACCAATACAGCAGCTATCCAGCTGAACAGTTTAGATCCAGATTCCAGGTCA
Source organism: Oryzias curvinotus (assembly GCA_023969325.1). Classification (NCBI taxonomy): domain Eukaryota; kingdom Metazoa; phylum Chordata; class Actinopteri; order Beloniformes; family Adrianichthyidae; genus Oryzias; species Oryzias curvinotus. Next base: position 26,722,263 of record CM043708.1, on the reverse strand, counting down.
GACGAGGAAAACAAAGACGTTCATGGATCTATTTATCTGCAAGTGGATGCATCAGAATGGAGCGGAGCAGGAAGTTTGTAATGTCACAAATACCATTTCTTTTTTAAATGGTATTTTTCGTCTGCGCCTGTTTCACAAAAATTGGAATGAAGAAATACTTTTAAAAAAATGCTATTTTAAACTAAATTTTCTTTATGACGTGTCCTCCATCATGACAAAAAAGCCACAAAAATAAGGAAAAACACCATGTCGGGGATGAACAGAGCAGATTATCAAGATTAAAAAACAGATAAGGCTTCATATTATCTGTTTGTTTTAGATTGATAGCTGTGACTTAACTGTTGCCATTTTAATGACTATAGTTCCAGTTTTTTTTGGACCTCCAGCTGAACATTTTGACAGCTTCTGTTGTGGGGGAAAAACAAGAGACTGAATTATTTAGCCTGTGTAATTGTGTGTCCGTTGAGTAAGAGGACAGCTTAAAGAAAAGAAAACACCACTTTTCATGACTCCGAAAGCCTGTTCTGACTTGTTTTTTTTTTGGGAGATTGCAGACAAATTAGTGTACATTTTACCGCAAAGTCACAAGACACTAAGGTAGTTAAAAAAATTAAAAGTTCTGCTTAAAAACCGGAATTTTAAACAGAATATTAACTCAACTGAATCCTGAAACGCACCCATTTCCAGCTAGATGAGTTTAATGTGATTAATTGACAGCTTCGAGTCTGCGCACGCTCCGGTTTAAGTTATGTCTAAAAAACGCCTCGCGCCACCCAATCAGGAATATGCTAGCTTCTAACAGCGGTTTTCACTGGCTTTCGACTGTTTTTGCTAATGAAGGTGACCAAAAATCAATGATCGTCATCAAAAATAAACTGTATGTCAATTGTTCGACAATTAGCTGCCTTTCGTGGCAAATCTTTTCCGAAGCACCAGTCTTGATTTCGCTAGCTTGCCGAATGAAGTTGTCACAACGATCGAACTGCTAAGTAAATTCGCTTCAAAGACGGATAACAGTTTCCTCACCTTAGTTATAGGGTTTCCATCTTTGCAGGCTGCAGTCACCGCCTCGTCTGATAGGCCTTTATCGCTCATTTTTGCTTAAAAAGACGCTAAAAGTTGAGCGGGGCTGAAGAGCTCCGTCGGGCGAAATAACTTCGGTCGAGCAGGAAGGGGAGGGACTTCCGGTAATGGACTTCAGAATAAACGACAGTTTACCTGATTATATTCTGAAATATGGTTTGCAAAATTAAAAATTAGATTTCTGCAAAATAAACAAAAAGGTCAGTCATAAAAAAATTAACAGTTAGCAGAAAAAATAAAAACTACAGGTACTATACTCAGGCCTAAAAACAACACTCTTTTTTTTCTATAAAACTAAGGTTGAATTAATTAAAAAGGAATGGAAAAAAACTTTCAATTTTGCAATAAGTATTTAAAGTTGTGTTTTTAACCTTTTACATTGTGTATTTAATGTACAAGTCATTTTTTAGGTATCTGTTTTTCATGGCTCTCATTTTTTCCAATTATTACTGTAATTTACAAACTAACTAAGCAAATACATTTCTTTTTAATCGAAATGCATTGCCTAAATTAACACATTTTACTTTTTTTCTCCTTATAACAATCCCACTAAGAAACAAAAATAACTATTGCCTTGAATAAGAGATGCAATGTTTTTAAACATTTGTTATCAAAATCTGCTCAGTTAAAGGGTTAAATTCAGATCAAGAGGATAAAAGATGAATATAAGAAATGCAACAATAAAACTTACAACTTTATTTTTAATCAAATGAAATAAAATAACCACCTCAAAACTCTGCTGGTCATAAAAATGACTTTATTCTACACAGGCTCCAAAGGTCTTTCCCAATAGGAAACAGGAAGAAACATCACTGACTTCTAACCAAATACAAGCGGTTCATCACAGCGGCTCCACATCACCACAGGCCACATAATGAGAGCTGACCCTCAGAGTGGGTGTGTAAAACCACGGTGTGACTGTGAGTCCAGCTGTCTGCAGAGCTCTGACTGAAACAGAACAAGTGCTTTTCCACTGACAAGACATCTTTCAGGGAATTTCTTTAATTGCAGTTCTGGTAGATTTAAGTGTTAAAAAAATACCCCAAACCCATAAATAATCAGCTAAACTGTCAGACTTCAGGAGAAAATGTGCGGCTGGAGATGCTGTTTTATCAAAGAACTCCTGCAGGGATAGCTTTTGGACATATTTGAAGTATTAGCTGATTAGAATGTGTATTACAGTCGTCTTTAGAGGGAAAAAAGCAGATACAGGATCTCCATTCTAAGGCCCACATGTCAGTACCTCATCAACATGAGAAATTAAAGGTAACAGGAGGATGGAAAGCCCTTCACAGTGGAGACTGGACCTCTTTAGTAGCTACGTCCAAACAGAGTGTAGTACTGTGCAGCCTCCTTCCCACTGACACACATCTGACCGGGCTGAAGGGTCTTCAGAGGGGAGAAAGGGATGCACAGACTCTTAGCTCCCATAGATGGAGCTCCAGGCTCCAGGTCCTGGTCCCTGCAGGACAGGAAAAACAAAAGGTCTTCATTTTGGTAGCAAGATCACAAAGTCCCACGCTGACAAAATCTCAAAATATCGTCACAAGGTTGCAGTTTCTGTATTTTAATGATGTCAGAGATCGTACTTGGCCGTTGTTTTCTTGATCCAGTCCTCGCATTCGATTCCTCCACAGAATGGAATCTGGACGATCTGGAATATAGAAATATGTCAGGGATTTTTGTTGGGTGGGGAGTGAGGTGTGGCTGCTTTGCGGGTGCAGCAACTCACTCTGCCCTGGTCCAACTCTTTCTGGAACTGTTCCATCGAGTCTGCGGTCACCATGTGACTCCTGAGGTCATCTGAGGCCCTAGGAAACGCAAACCATAAACATAGCCTATAGTATAGGATTTTACAATAGCACCATTTTCTGCACATTATTTCGGACGCAGCAACTTCGTTCAGTCAAGTAACCCAAAAGCTCTAACTCTGAACAAGTTCCATCATCGAACCGTCTCTTCCAACCGAGTTTAGAAGTTCAAACATAAATGTCAGTCGAACAATCAAAGAGGTTTTTTGATTGGACAAAAATTCACAGATTTACTTTATTTCTAAATAAATCACTGTTTAATAGAAATGTCATCAATGCTGTGCATTCTCTGAGGGCTTACATAGAATTATACTTCAATTAATTAAAAGGTTTTTGTCCTTTAGCTGAAAATTGTGACTGAAAAAAATTGTAATGTTGACTGCAGCTTATTTTTTTTAAAAATATTGCAAGGTTTTTATGTCAACAATGAAAAAAACTGCCAAGATCCTTGAGGAAATGGTTGATGTATGTATGTGTGCATTGCTTCCAATGTAACAGCGCCACCTGCTGGCTGAATTGTTGACAGCAGCAGCAATAACAAAAGTGTTTTTTCTCCTGCAGTAATTCATAGATGCACATAAATAGATAAACGTGTCTCACTTCTTGAACAAGCTGCTTTGGATCTCCTCCAACATGGCGACCAGCCTCTTCTCCACCTCGCCCTCTGGTAGTGTGATCTTCGCGCCCGTATCCCTCCTCACTGCCACGCACTGCTTCTGCTGCATGTCTTTAGGCCCCACCTCCAAACGCACAGGGACTCCCTAAAGCAGGAAAGACGACGAGGAACAGCGTAAATGAAGTTAATCTTTACACAGAGCCCTTTGAAAACGATGGCAGACCTTCAGCTCCCAGTGGTTGAACTTCCATCCCGGTGAGTAATTGTCTCTGAAGTCTGACTTGACCCTGACTCCGGCGTCCAGCAGCCTCTTCAGGTACTTGGAGCACTGGGCCAACAGAGCCTCCTTCTCCTGTTCTGGAAGGGATGCGGTGATCCCACATGGGATGATGACCACCTGAGAAGAAAAAGATGAAGCTCACTGAACTCTGCAGACCATTTACAGGTGAGCTCGTCTACCTGACCACAAAAATCATTAAGGCCCAAATGTTGTGTTGGTTTTCTCAACCATCTGGTGTCACATTATAGCTACAGTCTCAAAATTGATACAGATATTATACATTTGAAAGACAGGCTGGATGCTTCTGACTTCCTACTGATGATTGATTTGATGCTGGATGATAATACCTTTATTTTTATATATATATTTACACATTTTCATATCTAAAAGAATTAAGTAAATCAGAAAAAAAGCTTTATAGGCAGCACAGAAATTCGCTTGTGTTAATCAGATTTATCATATTCAGATTACCTTCTAATATGTAACATAGGGATAGGGAATTAATCGGATTCTGCCAAAGAGTGGTCTCTGCATCTGAGCACACAGTACCTGCACACAGGCCACTCTGGGCGGCAGCACGAGCCCCATGTTGTCTCCATGGACCATGGTCAGCACGCCAATGGTTCTGGTCGTGATGCCCCAAGAGTTCTGGAAAGCCAGCTGCTTCTCGCCCGGTCTTTTTGGATCCTCGAACACGATCTCAAACATTTTTGAGAAGTTCTGTCCCAGGTGGTGAGACGTAGCCCCCTGCAGTTTCAGAACAACATTCCTAATGTCAGGACGGCATCAGCTTTGACTGGGTTCGGAACACAGGCGCTGCGATGTACCTGGATGGCTCGACCGCTGGCGGAGATGAATGCCTCCACTGTGGTCGTGTAATCTCCGCCGGCAAACTTCTCCTTCTCCGTCTTCCTGCCCTTCACCACTGGGATTGCCAACAGTTCTTCATAAATTCTTGCGTACAGATCCAGGATCTGCATCACCTAAACACACAACAGAAGAGAGCGATGTATTCAAGTCCCCGCATCACCTGTGTTTAAACATGATGGGTAAAGGTGGAGGCGTTACCTCCTCGGCTGCCTCCTCTTTGGTGGCGAACGCCGTGTGTCCCTCCTGCCACAGGAACTCCCTTGTCCTCAGGAAAGGCTGCGGGTGTTTGAACTCCCATCTCTGAGAGGAAACGGGGGAGAAGAAGGAGGTGAGGAAGATGCCGGTGCATCAAGAAAGCCGTCAGCTGCCAGTCATCGTTACTCACCACAATGTTGCACCACTGGTTGAGTTTGATGGGCAGGTCTCTGTGGGACTGCACCCACTTCGCATAAGCGGGATACATCACTGTCGGCACACAGACGAGGAAAAATGTCAACCGCCTGGGAGGCTTTAACCAGAATGCAGCAAAGGCTCAGCCCTGACCTGTCTCACTGGTGGGTCGGACCGCGATGGGCTCAGCCAGCTCAGTCTTTCCTGAGCGAGTGACCCAGGCCACCTGACGAAGCAAACACGGTAGACGAGGATTTCAGTCAAGCAATCAATAGATATGACTTTTATTGCAGCTGTGTGCTGGGGGGGACACAAGGAGACTGAACTGCTCTGCTAAGGAGAGCAGGCTCGGTAATGGCACCAAGTCTGGACTCTCTGGAGGCGGTGGTGGAGCGGAGCTCAAGAGCATCCTGGAACACCAGCCACGTCTTGCATTCAGTCTTCTCTGACCAGAGGAGTTCTGTTGGCAACAGACTCCCCTCCCTGCCGTGCTCCACTGAGATAGTGGGCAACCTAAGTTTGTAACACACTTTTTTTTATCCCGTTTTATACGAGGTGTCTCTTGTTACCATATTTTTCAGAGTATAAGTCGCAGTATTTTGCATAGTTAGGCTGGGGGTGGAAGCTATACTAGGAGCGACAACTATGTGATTTAAAAAAAATTAAGTATTGGCTTTTTCATGTATTATTTTCCAAAAAGCAACCAGTTTCTCTTAACCCTTGTGCTATAATCCTAGGCACTTTAACATTGGGAGTGGGGTCATCTAGACCCACTAGTCAGTGCGCTGAACCTTTTTTCTTTAATGATTTGTGATCTATTTTCTCACTCCTCCAACTGAACTGGGTCACAGAGAGACAGTTGGCGCCGTCATTCAGCCTCACTTGAAAAGACGTCTCAACGTCATCCGTGTCGTCCATGCATTGTATACAGTCAATGGTTCCATGTAGTGATGAGGCTAGAAAACCTGACTCTATCTTCTCCCACACGTGAGCACTGAGCATCAAATTTGATACGCATCAAAAGAGGCAGCGGACGCAAATTTGACGCATGAATAGGTGTGAAACATTCAGGAAAAAACGCAGCATTACGGTGAGTTTGGCAGAGTTGTTCGGAAGCGTTGCACTATATAGTGTGACCTATATATGATTTTTTTTCTCTTCTTTTTAATGCATTTCTGGCTGCTGTGACTTATACGCTGGAATTACTTATAGTTCCCCACAAAAAAATGGCAATTTTGAAATACTCTTAATGGTTTTTGTTGGATTTTGGAGTATTACCAATGTTTTTTTTCAATGTTTTTTAACTTATTGACTTCCTTTATTGATTCCTGTGTGATGAGCAAATGCAGAAATGGACGGCCATTCCCTGAGGATCAATAAAGCTTTCATCCATCTATCCAGATCAAACTGAGGGGGTTTTTGAACCCATCCTTAAGAAAGATTTACCTCTGGGGCAAAATCTGCAATGTGGGACTTCTCCTTCTCCAGAGCAGCCTGGGACACAAACATGGGGAAGTAGCAGTTCTCCACACCCAGCTTCTTAATTTCCTTGTCAAAGAAGTCTTTGATAGCCTCCCAGATGGAGTAGGACCACGGACGTAGCACGTAGCAGCCGCTGACGTCATAATACTCGATCATCTCAGCTTTAGTGATGACCTGCAGAGAAGCAGACGCTCAGTAGCATCAAGAAGAACTGTAAGTGTGAAAACAGAGGGGGGTTTGTGTGAAAAAGGCTCACCTGAGAGTACCAGTCTGCCAGGTTCTCCTCTTTCTTAGCTTCCAGACCCAAACTGAGGGAGAACAAACTCGTTAGTCACCATGAAGTTAATCTGAATTGAGACTTTATCCAACGAAAACCTCAAGATGACTCAGTGTAGATGCATGCCAGAACAGATTCAGCTCCACCAGGCACATTCCCAAACAGGAGTGTTAGCTCATGCCTTTTTATTTGATCAATTCATGTCACTCAAAGACTCAAAAAATGAATTAAAGATCGGATCTGAGGAACAAAAGTTATTTTTCTGCACTTTTAACATTTTGCATGAAAATATTCTAGCATGAAAATGTTTTGTATATTTTATACAAAAAAGTCCAACATTCTGGTCACGATTCAAGATGGTTCCCGGGATGAAAAGGTGCCAAAAAGCCAAGAGCCGACCCTCCTGCCTTTGACTCTGAAGCTGGTCGATGGCGTTCCGATCGCCGATCGCTACCATGCTCAGTCTACAGGTGCACTGCATTCAACAGCATGCTGATGCTTGCATCACCACAGGACACAACAAGAGCGCCTGACGTCTCTTTATACCCTTTTCCTGATGTTTAAACAAAAAAAAAGCAGCCAAAAACAATTTCATTCTGCACAGATAAAGCTACTCCCAGAGGAATTAACATTATAATAGACCTAAAAGCTTTAAACAAGGTGGATTTTGCATGATTTAGGAGCTTTAAACTATGTGCTGTAGTCAACATAATATAGCGGTTTCTGTTTACATTTTAGAAATGTCCAAAACACTTTTCTATAAAACTTGTTAAAAATGAGATTGTCCCAAATTCAAAACAGTCTGAACAGCACAGGACTGCGGGACAGAAAAAGTTGCGGTTAAGAGCTTAAAAAACGTTAATTTCAAACACGAAAACATTGATCAAAAGTTGAAGCAACGGTCTGAATAGTGTTTAAAAGTGTTGTTGCTTTTTTTTTTTAAAACACGGCAATAAACCAAAGGTAGGATTATGAATGTTTGAAAGCTGTAATATTCCTCACTGCACACTTTTCTCAGACAGACATGAACTTTTTTACACTTTTCTCTCTTGTTTTAGCACTCAAAGCTAAAACCTCAACATCAGATCAGTGTTATAGAGCGAATAAAAAGATCTAATTGCATTTTAAGTAAATTTGGCAACTGAACGCATTCTGTACAGGAGACACGGCACTGAGGAGATTGGTTGACACCCAGATCTACACCCAACCAGGACGCAGAACACACTGTAAAAAGACATTGCACTAAAAAAGTGTGCGAGACCGTGAAAGGTGTACCCCATGACAGCGACGGACCACTGTACAATTAATGCCAAACTGCGCAAACACACTTCTGATTGGATTCACGGAGCGGAGGTTCACAGAATTAGTAGTTTAGTGCAACAAAACCAAAGCATGACAGCGGACATCGAGAGGATGAGGGCGAGGCCAACCGTCCAGACTCACCGCATCAGAGTGTACAAGCAGAACCCTCCATCTTCTGCTTGAACATCGTCATTTCCCTTTGAGGTTTGATGAAAAAAAGAAAACTACCAGCAGCTTCGTCCTGCCACAGTCCACGTGACATTCAGCTGCTGCAGGTGACCACTCGGGTCTAAGAAAGCGTCTCATTAAAACTGATAAAAACCTGTTTTCGGTGTTTTTAATATGTTCTTGTGGCTTTTTTATGATGGAGGATTTAGGATAAAAAAAAATTAAAGTTAAAATTGCATTTCTGAGTATTTATTTATGAAAGTCGCTTTGAATTAGTTGTTTTTTGAGGGTGAGGGGCAGTAAGCTAGTGGGAGATCGCGTCAACAGAGAGCTCTCAGCAATGGGGAGGGTAAGGGGGGGGGGGGGGGGGGGGGGGGGCTGTGTTGCCCCGCGCCAATGGTCCCGCCCACAATTTCTAATGCTGCTGCCCTGCAGAAACAATGTCCCAGAAAACGACACGTTTTTTTGGCCAAAAAAGGCATAATGATAATTAAATGACCACTGGGAGTTGTGTTTACAATAGATTGGAGATGAGATGATCGGGGTGGGTCTTCAAAACAGAAATGATCCAGAGCTCCTGTCAGCGTGAAGACTTTTATTGCCGCAAGCACTCTGTGAAAATGTTAACCAGCATGAACTGAATCCATCACACACTCCCCTCCTCACATGAAACCGTAGTTTAGGAAAATTAGAAACGGGGAGAAAAAATAACATTTTGTTCCTCAAATCCTCTAAATTACTTCTGCAGGAGGTTTTTGTTTTTTCCAGCTGAAGTCAGACAGGTATGTGATAAGACAGTAATAACAGAGATGGATCACAGATCTCCTTCAAACAGTCTTCAGTCTCTCACCGTGTCTGTTTTTTGGGACCTTGACCTTCTCCAGAGCCTCCTGCTCCTCCAGATGACTCCTTCCCATGAGCAGCTTTGTCTCCTTTACCCTTCTTCCCTCCTCCTCCTCCCTGTTTCTCAGACTTGTTCTCCCTCTCCTTGCGGTTTTTGTCTTCTCCTCCTGCAGCTCCAGCAGCAGACACCGGTTTGTAGTCCTCTCCAGTGACAGACTTGTACTTGTTCTTCAGCTCCAGCAGAGTCTTCACAGCTTGGTCCACCTGGTCCTGAAACCACAGAACTGAGGTTCAGCTGCAAAGACGTTCACACCGCCCTCGACAGCACGTGTTCGAGCCGTTGACTGGATAATATAACTGGACGTCACCCATGGTTCCAACTAGGGTTGGGTACCGTGCCCCGGTATTGAACCAGCCCCGGGGCCGCATTCTTCAAGACCGCAGTATCGTTAAGATCTGACCTTAACGGTTCTGCTATCGGTACTGGAGAAGTTGCTTTTTTTTTTTTTTTTTTTGTGTCCCACAAAATATAAACGTTATCTGCCATATTTAACTCACCAAGTCAGTCAATTTTGCGTTAATTATAGATGATGATATTAATTTCGGTATTCTCGTTGAAGCGGAGAGCTCTGTCTGTCTATTTGTGTGCACGGGGGGCGGGGCTGTTGTTCTGACAGCACGCGCCGCGCGCGCACACACACAAGACAAGGCAGCGCAAACACAGTCAGTGGCGATCTTGTAGGGACACATGCCGCCCTAGACTAAGAACTAATGTTTCTGCGTAAAAATTATTACGTTTGCCGACCATCCTGTCACCTTGCTGCTACGATGACCGTATGTTGCGCTGTTTGTGTAGAACACGCTGGGGCAGCGGGAGGGGGTGGGTGGGGGGCGTTGCACGCGGAGAATACAACAAACAGGTAGAGTTGCGGGGCTTAGATTCACCGCTTCTGATTCCAGACCCGCGACAAACTATCAGCTGCTTCCTAAAACTTAATAATAATTAATAACTAATGATAGTTGTTATCCGTAAAATTAATATCATTTATTGGGTTTAATGGATTTAAAGAAAAATAAATGGAGTTGGCAAAATAGAAAGGAGTCTGCATCAAAGTGAATTTGTTTCCATCATTTAACTTAACTTATCTTAACTCTGGTGTTTGACAGACAGAAAAGTCTATTCAAGGTTGTGGAAAATGGACAAAAGACCAAATGAAATATCACGCTCATAAAGAATAAAAACAATTAGATTAAATAAATAAATAAATATCCTGTCTGGAACATTCTCATGTATAAAGTAAAATGTTTTGTAAAAAAAAACAGAGTTGTTCCATAATGAGGAAATAAAACACTTTATGTTCTTAATTTGTTATTTATTTATTTTTTTTTCGTCCTCAAAAAGTATCGATAAGAGTACCGATAAGAGTACCGGATCGATAAGCAGTATCGATAAGAGTAGTAGTATCGTTAAAACCTTAACGATACCCATCCCTAGTTCCAACCAACAGAAGTCAATTCAGCTGCCATTTTTCTGAGATACATCCTTCACCGCGTTGGAACCAGACGTCCTCAGTAAGCTGTGATTGGTCCGTCTACATTTCTATGGCAACCACTCTCTAAAATCAGGAGTGAGCATGTTAGAAGGCCACACCCCTTCTACTGAAAGCAGGCTCTGTAGAATCTGTCAATCAAACGCCTTGAACGTTGGACGCGAATATTTGCTACTACCACCAAGATCTGCACCCGCGGTGACTCCACCCGGGCTCACGCCCCAGGCTTCTGCGCACACCGAGGCGGCCCTCCTACTCGTCCTAACTGTTATTGAGGCATCTGATTGGTCAGTTTATAACTTGAATTTGGATTAGCAAGAAGATGATAATAAAAGGTATCAGGGCAAGAATGGTTGTTTTGACCAATAGAATGACTGAGTAGCAGCTGTTTATTTCTCCATAGAAGTCGACGGGATTTCGGCTCTTTGGGACCAGCGGGTACTTCCTGTTTGGAACGTTCTTATTTCACTGTCAATGGTTCTAGCGGCCACTTCCATTAAAAAGTCACATAAATGTTCGTTTTGGGCTTCTGTGTCTAAAGCTCTCGCATAGAAACGCACACTTTTACAACTGTTTTCAGGCATTACGTATAAAATGCACGTTGCCAGCTAAACCCGGTTGAACTTTGACCCATCAGGGACTCGGATTTGTTAGCGACCTACGGCAGTATCGCTGGAAGTGGCCGTCATCCAGGCGCAGGACCTGGAGCAGACAGCAAAACTCACCAAACTCAAAGAGTTGATGACTGCGAGGAACCTGACGACATCTGCGTTTGTTCTTTAAAATAAAGATAAACCACGGCTGCTCTCCTGACACAACGGTAATCCATATCCGTCATTGCATGGACGCTACCAAAGAACTGAACCGTTTCCATTTGTTTCATCAGATTTGCACCAATTCTCTTCCAATAGTCGGTGGATATGCGCTAGCAAACAGTAGTGAACACCATTGTCTAAATGCACGTTCAAGAATGCACAGCAGTTCATTCAGCAGATGGTGGCATCATCTTTACCTTGGGGGCTTTCTCCGCCTTCAGCTTCCTAACCAGCTCTCCCTGCTGAGCCACCTGTGAGTAGAGTTCCTGGGCCGGTGGAGATGGGCTGGACTGGGTCTGAGCGGGGCTGGACTGGGTCTGAGCGGGGCTGGACTGGGTCTGAGCGGGGCTGGACTGGGTCTGAGCGGGGCTGGACTGGGTCTGAGCGGGGCTTGCAGCGGGCTGTGACCCAGGCTTGTAATCCTGTCCGGTCTGCTGTTTGTACTCGGCCTTCAGAGCTAACAGCTGTTTTACTGCAGCATCAATCTGATCCTGAAAAGCATCAATGCGGGGAACCAAAGGTCAGAGCAGAACCTGCGGCTGATGCTCTAAAAACAGCACAGAGGACTCACTTTGGGGGCTTTTTCAGACTTCAGCTTTCGGACCACCTCTCCCTGCTCCGACACCTTCTCATATAGGCTGGAGGGCGCTAAAACTGGGCTGGGGGTGTTCTGGACTGGTGCGGGGGCGGTTTTCTGAGCTGGGGCTGCTCCCGGCTTGTACTCCTGCCCAGTGATCTGTTTGTAGTCGGCCTTCAGGGCGAGTAGCTGCTTCACTGCTGCATCAATCTGGTCCTGAGGAACACAGACGATCAATAAAAAACCTGTTTGATTAATCTCATTGACCCTAAACATGTGTTAGCTTGAGGAATGGAGGAGCTGCCTATGTGGTTATACATCCAACAGAATCCTCATCAGATTTTTGATTCCAATGCCCGTTTTGTTTTGGAGCTCGTCTCCTGATACCTTTGGGGCTTTTTCAGACTTCAGTTTCCTCACGATGTCTCCTTGCTCTGCCACTCGCTCATACAGCCCCGCAGAAGAAGAAAAAGAAGAGGAGGAAGAGGAAGCAGAGGAGGAGGAGGAGGAAGGAGAAGAGGGAACCACAGAGGAGGAAGCAGAGGAAGCAGCAGTGGCCATCCCAGGTTTGTAATCTTGTCCCGTGATCTTTTTAAACTCCGCCTTGAGAGCGAGGAGCTGCTTCACGGCAGCATCGACCTGGTCCTGGTTTCAGTGACAGAGAGGTTTCATGCAGGAGAAGATGAGAACGTCGTGCAGCAGAGGAGCACACAGAGAGGACAGGACACCAGAAGAAGCTCCAAACGAGCAAACAAAACCTCCAGACCTTTGGGGCCTTCTCTGCTTTCAGCTTCCTGACCACCTCTCCCTGTTCCACGATTCGTGTGTACGGACAGGAGGAGGAGGAGGAGGAGTCTGATGAAGGAGTGGCCACGGCCGCCGCAGCAGAAGTGGGAGGGGCCATGCCTGGTTTGTACTCGACACCCGTCTGCTGCTTAAACTGCGCCTGCAGGACAAATCATTATAAAAATACTGATATTTTAAAGCAATATTTAACATTCTCTTCAATTTTGGTAAATGTGAACTGCACAACAAAAAACATTTATCATTCTATTGGCTATAATGTAATTCAGGCCAGATATTTAAAAATAAAAAAAAATTCCAGATTCTTTTACTTGTATGCAATCGCCCTAAATAAGGGATCATCACGTTACATTAAAGGTTTAACGAACACCAGCGTACTTTTAGAGAAAGCAGCTGCTGAACAGCCTTGTCCACTTCCTCTTTAGGAGCTTTGGCGGCCTTCAGCTGGCGGACGGCGTCGCCTTGTGCTGTGATGCTTGAGAAGAGGTCAGCTGCTGAGGCGGATGAAGGAGCTGCAGGAGCCGCAGAAGCCTTTGAGCTGGCGTCCGGCTGAAAGGGCAAAGCGAAAAGAGGAATGAGTTTGCAGAGAGACGTCGCCGTCGCCGTAAAAGTTGGATTTTGTTCAGCTGGTACCTGGAAGAGCCTTCAATCTAAGTCGGACGGGCAAATCCAGGCCTCGAAGGCCGGTGTGTCTGCATGGTTTCCAGATATCCAAGCCCTACTCGTGACTAATTACCTGGTTCACGTGTGTGCAGTCAACTAGAACACGCCAGAGCCGGGTACGTTGGAAAACATGCAGGCATGCCGCCCTGGAGGCCTGCAGGTGCCCATCCCCATCTAAGTGATTCACATCCTGATGCTACATTATAATCTAAGATTACTGCTTTTTCTACTCCTAATGCAAACAGATTACATTTTCAACTGGCAATTCAATTTGATCATGCAATTTAAAAATGCATTTGATTATTTAAAATTCAATTTAAAAACTAATCAATTGCATTTCAGGTGTGTTTTTTTCTGGTACCAAACTTTAAATAAAAATGCATTTTACAATTTACAATTCAATATGCTATTTGGTCATCTGTTTTGAAAATGTATTTTGCAAATGACAATTCAATGTAGAAGTTAATCGTGCATTTGAAAAACACATTTTGTCATTGAGAATTCATTACAAAGAAATGACATTTCAATTTCTTCTGTGTTTTAACTTCACAAAAAGTGACTTAAAAATAACTGCATTGTAAATTGCCGTGGTTTTTTTGTGTCAAGATTAAAAATAAATTGCAACAATTTTTCAAAATATCTGTATTTCTTTACATATATATATTTTTAATTTACAACATTTTTTCTCAATTTTTAAACATGTTTTATAAAGATTTCAATGTATAGTTTTGTGTTTGAAATTTACAAACTGTAAAAAAATAATACTAGTATTAATATTTACTTTTTTATTATTTTTCTCTCTCTTTATTTTTCTTTAGTATTTAAAGTTTCACATTTTAAATTACTCTATATATTTTTCTTTTTTTTCACTTCTTGTGTGTTGTAAAAGTATTTACTGTTCAGATTAATAAATTAAATGAAGACATTTTGGTGTATTTTGTTGTCTTGTGAGGATATTTATGATGAAAGCCGTGCAGCCGTGTCTCGCCGCGTGTCTCGCCGCGCCCCTCACCGTGCTGCTGGCGGTCTGGCTCTTGCTTTTATCCTTGGATCCAGCAGTCGGCATCTCCTTCGTGTGTCCGTCAGGAATGTAGATCAGGACACACGGGCTCTCCTTACAGCTGTTCGGACTGAAAAAAAAGGGGGAGGGGGTTGCTGGTAACTGGTGCCATAAAGTGCGACAGCGACGGATGGGTGCAAGTTCCTGCTTTCACCTGATTGGCTCGTAGGGCTGATCACAGATGTAGAAGCCCCGCCTCTGTAGCTGGATGATGTCGCCTTTTTTGAGGCTCTTCAGACATGGATCACCAACCATCTTCTCCTCCATCTGAGAGCAAATGACAGAGTAAAGTCCTGTAAAGCTGGTGGTCTGGGTATGGGGGGGGGTGTGGGCGCAGGTAAAGGGGCTCACCTTGGTGTTTTTGTTTATGTACTGTTTGAAGTCGTCGTCCTTGCCCAGAACCGCTTTGGAGATGAGCGGCTGGTAGTTGACGCAGACGGCGGGCATTGTGGGGGCGCTGGTTGTGTCGGCCAACCAGGTGATCTTCGTGGTCTTTTTGAAATCTTTGTTGTCCAGGTTCAGGCGAGCTTCCAAGGACGCAACTTTCCCGTCAGCCCCCCTTACAGAGAGGAGAAACAAAAGTCTGTGAGTGACTTTCTCTGAGCGCAGCAGGTCATGGTATGGTGACCACGCATACTTGTTGATCTTGGTGATGATGAGGTTCCCCCAGTTGATGAAGGTGACCACCTCTCCCTCTTTGAAAGTCTCGGCGTCAGCTCCTTCCACCAGCACTTTGGGCCCGTACCAAACCTCCTTCACCCCCACCTCAGGATTCTGGAGGGACGCATTTTAGAAGAGTAAGAAAATGTTACGACTCGCCTTCGTTTTGTCAAAAACATCCGGGGTTACATCAAAAAAACAAAAACAAAACAAGAACTTTCTGGAAGTTCCAACAGTGAATTCACAAGTGCATCAAGCCAAGAGTCGGACATGGTGGCGGTAATGTAATGGTGTGGGCTTGATTTGTAGCTTCAGGGGGTGGACTACCTAAACAGTCGTTCCTCTTCAGTAAATCCTGCAGTAGAATCTCCTCCATTGGAATCGTAGCGTTACACTCAAGAGCTCATAGGTTCTGCAGCAGAACACCGATCCAAACGTTCTGACTTGCCCCTGCCCTCGCACCTCCCTTTGACTCGCCCCAACTAGCTGAGCGGTTGCTACACAGACCTTACGCTCCCCCTCTGCCCCCACCTCCCTGGTCAGACCTGCACATGATAAATTCATTAGAAAAATGCACTTTTTTTCCCTTCAAAATGACAGCATTTCTGTTGGTTTTATCTCCATAGCAACCATTTGAGTTTTTGGTCGCCTAAGGGCGACGAACAGGTGTATGTCATTTTTAGAAGAATTTGCAAAAGTAAATTTTGGAATTTCCTCGCTAACATCGCTTTTTGCTAACCACGCCCACATTCCTAATATAATGTATCATATGTCATATCTTCAACGGTTCATGTATTAAAAGGCTTATACCATTCACAAGCCTTTTAGAGTAAACTATATCCCTGTTTGTAATAATACATTACCTTCAGCACACACAAAAAACATTTGATTCAATATGAGTTATTTTCACTGTTCTTTTCCTACTAAGACGTAAGACCACTCGATCTCTGAGGCTCCGCCTATCATTTCTTTTGGGTGTTGCCTATATCATGCCGCCAACCTGAAGCAGTGTGTCTGCATCACGAAAAACAAACAACATTTCAACTTTTACAAAGATGGATGTGCATATTATGTGTAGAAGGCAAGCGTTTTTGCTGATCACCGCTAGCTCCAAGGAGAAAGCGGGTTTGTGCGTGTTAGCCTGGGGGCGGGGCTGGCAGCTCAGACTCTTCCTGGAAGAGGCGGGTCTAACCGGTCTACATCAGCTCGTGAGAACCCGCTCGTTTTTGTGGATTGGGAGGGGCTGCTGCTCAGAGAGCAGGTTATTAGAGGAATGCTCAGAAATGCGTGAATGGATCAAACTACCGCTTAGGGGTTTCTTTTGGTGAGGAATGAACATTATAATACACTTAAGAGCTCAAAAAATTGATTTTGCATGGCATAGGCACTTTAAAATTTCAAGATATTCCGGTAAAAAATATACCTTGAGGAGGTAGATCAAAGAGTTAAAAATTTGTAGCCAATACTAATGGTTTTTCTTAAAAATCTCAAGATAGTACCATCTTTCCAAGGTCAAAGGTCAACAAACCCTTGGTTGTGGGATGGGGGTACTGAGGGTACATTTTTATGCGTCTTGAGCATGTGGCAGGGACGACATTTTTGCTCAAAGGTGCAATAAGAAAGAAGAGTTGTGAAAACAATCTGGCCCTTTTAGTCCAGAACTGCTGCAGGATATGATTTAGGCTGTGAAGTGATTTCTTCAAGTTAAAATGTTTAGATGATCGATGATCTGAAACAGTCATTTGTGTTAAAAGAAAAATCCTTTAAACTACTGTGCCAACGAGAATGAAGCATATTCTTCTACAAGCTCTTCAAACTGACGACAGAAGAGGGAAAAGGTTGGTTTTCTTCTCTTTGTAAATGTTTCGTTTAGGTGGTAACACCTTCAAATAGAAGATGCTGCAGCTAAGTGATGATTCCAGACACTTCAGTGTAAAAAAAAAACAGAACAGATGAAGGTATGGAACTCCTCCACTTCCACAAAATGCAAAAGCCCCATTAAAAGCAGCCAAACACCTGTAATGCTCAAAGAACGGCTGACCTTGGGATGTTTGGCCACTTCTTTCATTTCCTCTTTGGCTTCTGGGATAGAAACAGGAACCACGTAGGAGCCGGACAGAGCTGTGTACCTGGGAGCCACGGGGTCGATCACCTGACACAAAACCAAAGACAGAAGAAACTCACCAGGTCAGTGGAACGACAGACATTCAATCAAAGCACATCCATCCAAGCACAGTCTGCACGGCGATAGGACGAAGCAGGACGTGATAGTCGTTAAACGTCTCTTTGGCAAAACAAAGAAAAACTTGAGCGTACGCAAGCCGCCTCGTGCACGGATAACTGGAGGAGGAAAACAAA
Source organism: Oryzias curvinotus (assembly GCA_023969325.1). NCBI lineage: Eukaryota > Metazoa > Chordata > Actinopteri > Beloniformes > Adrianichthyidae > Oryzias > Oryzias curvinotus. The sequence goes on along the minus strand of CM043708.1, from coordinate 26,704,654 downwards.
GAAGAAGAAGAAGAAGCTGCTCTGATCGTCTCTTCAGTCATCGCCTGCTAGCACCATTTTACCAGCTAGGTTACATTGAACAATCCTGGTTTAAATAGAATAGATTAGCATCGTTTTATGGACATGGTGAAAGAAAACTTTAGCAGCTACTCCCTTTTGCCACAAATGCAAAAAAACAACAAGACATGTACAAAAAGGAACAAAATGTTTATAAAAGAATAAAGAAATGTCAAAATAAGATGCTCAGGACCACAGAAGCTATCCTAGTCTGTTCTTGTTAGCATTGACCTGTAACGCCTCCCAGAGGACGACAGGTCGAAGAGATGATGATGAGGAGGAGAAAGCCGCCGTTGATGATGCAGGGCTGTACTGAGGCGGGGGGGGTAATGTCGAGCTTTTAATCTCTGACGTGTTCACATTTTAACTCAACATAAAACTGCAAATTCTGTAGAACAGGGACTATTTTACTAATTATATTCAACTTTATTTACTATTTTGAATCTTAATTTGGTTTTGGTCGTAAAAAGTAACAAGAGTCATTTGACCAGTTCAATGAAAAAATGCCTTAACAGTGAGTTTTTAAAGTAAAAAGTAGAGATTTCTGGTGTTTTCTACTTGACAAGGGCGTCGCTTCAAAAACTAACAACAACTAACCAGAAGGAGGTTGATATTTTAGACAGATTTTGTGGTACAAGCTCCAAAGTTGTTGTGGATGTACCTCAGGATGCCCTCTTTCAGAAAAGCATGTTCTCAGTTTATAAAGATGGCGGCCTTTCACTCAATAGTTCTAAAAACATTTAATTTCTTTTTGCCCCAGCCTCAGCAATATTAGCTGTTAAAGCACAAAATGCAGTGTTTTAACTTGAGGGGCACCTACACAACGGTGGATATTTTTTGGTTTTAAAACTTGGATTTTCTCGTGGCAAATGTGATTTTCGCAGAGAGGGGATCCTAAAGGCCATGTCACACAGCCACCTCCTACATTTTACACGTATAAAAATTGGTCATACGTATAAATACGTTGAAGAAAAAAAAAGAGAAAGGTTGTGGCATTTACGAGAAATTTTAACCAATTTATTATGAATGAACCATGGAAAAAAGTACGAATAAAGCGAGCAAAGCACATGCAAATCAATGTAAAAGCCAAGTTGGGCCCAAGATTTGTGCGTCAATCACTTAATTTTAACGCGATATGTGCGCCGTGTACGTGAGACAAAGGTTATACAACAGTGGTACAAACAGGAGAAGTCTGTTAAACATACGTGGAACAAATTTGTATGTGCATCTTGCAAAAAAAATCACGCACAACTGCATAAGATTTACGTAATAATTGCGCATAAATACGAAATAAACTCAATGCTCAACCAACCAAAAATTTGGAACAGAATTCACGTAAAAACCCATCGACTATAACCTTTTGACGTTTGTGGACGTCGTGGAACGCGAGAAACACTTACGGATAACGTATATCACACATGTATCACCAAAGGCCGAAATGTCATACGTGGAAAATGTGCAAAGTGTACGTAGTGGCTGAAAATGCCAAATTTGGTGTTTGTAGCACAAACTATGAAGAAGGTTCATTCAGATGTTGTTTTCCAAAAGGATTCAAATCAGCAGCTTATTGTGTGAACTGGTGGTTAGGCTGGTAAAATAGTGCACGAAGAGCATGAGCTTTAGGATGAAGCATGACTGAAGCAGGCCGGGTGAGGATGAGGAGGCCGCGGTGGAGGAGTACCTTCAGACAGCTAACAGGCAGCTTGGAAACAGAAGAATGAGATGCCGTTTAATGTCAGATACAAGGAAGGGAGGAACAGAGAGAGAGAGGACAGACACATTTACACCCAATGGATCCTTCAGTTCTCGTTAACAGCACAAACTCCCAAACGCACCGACATTTAGCTCTTACCCCCGCTGAGGGCAAAACCGAAAGGTCAACAACAAATACTGTATAAGAGAAATACATTTATTTAAAATGTATCTGAAAAACCTCTTTACAAATGTGTCAGTTTTGAATTGTAACAGCAAACTACTAATAAAGTTAGAACATGTTTACAGAATCTCGTCCTTTTCAATGCAATTTAAGTGAATTCACCTAAATCATGAATATCCAATTCATAAATGAGGGATTCTGAGTTATTTAAATTAAGTAATTTAAACAAATAATTCCAGATTTTGTCCAATTCAGTTGAGATTATTTCTGTAAAGTCAAATATTTCAAACATTTTTTAATATTTCTCCAAACAAAACAACCTCTGGACTACATTGTAGGAATGTCCAGATCCATCACGGGCTTGGAAATCAGGGCTGGTCGTGTATTCATTATATTTATTTAATCTTTGCGCTGTGGGGCAGTGGTTAGCACTCTTGTATCACACCAAGTATGCCCCTGGTTTAAGTCCCGGCTGGGGGCCCTGAACCAGAACACCAGTGGGGGGCCTTTCTTGTTTGCATGTTCTCCCCGTGCATGTGTGGGTTTTCTCTGGCTTCCTCCCACCGTCCACAAACATGCTTCATATTCTCAATCCCTCTAAATTGTCCCTAGGTGTGCATGGGTGTGTGATATGTGGCCCTGCAACAGACTGGCGACCTGTCCAGAACGTCCCCCGCCATCGTCCACGAGTGACCGCGACAGGCTACGGCAGCCCTGTGACCCCGAAAGGGACAAAACAGGTTTAAAAGATGGATAAATGTTTAATCTTTAATTTATTTGGGCAGGACAGATTAGGAACGACGAAATGTTTCAAGAAAGGAAGAAGAGAGGCTACGTGTAGTTTCAGACTCAACCATAACGGGATCCTGATCAGGGATCAGATATTTATTCCCCCCTGATATTTTAAGCGTATTATAACAGATAAATATTCTAGTAGAAGTCTGGATATCATAAACAAATCAAAACATTTTATTGCACTACTTTGAGCAGGAAAAAAACCTTTGGTTTAGTTGGCAAGATGTTCACAGGTTCTGACTTCCGGCCTCACTAACTCTTAATAAACGTTTTTAACTGACAAGTTGGTTTATCTCAACTTAAATTTTTTTTTTTAATTTTATGAAAAATAAACAGCGACGGCAGTAAGAAGCAGCTAAGGGGCCGTCTACAGAGAAGAAATATCCATTAAAAGTGAATCCTATAAAGATTTGTCTCAAAAACAATTGAAAAGAATAAAAAGTACCATTGATATGAATTAGGCATGAATATTCACATTCATGCTACAACTGCAACATTTGAAGAGAGTCCTTTTAAAGTTTTAGACATTTTTAATGCAGATTTGAATCATATATGATCAAAAATGTTCAACAGTTCTTAAAAGAATTGTCGCAGCTAAAGTGATGTTAGGTTGTTGTTAAAAAGAAAAAAACTCGTTTTGGTTTTGGAGTTTCTTTAATCGTTGATCCTGAAATGTTGTGAAGTTATTTTCCACACTCATGCAGATTAATATAACAGATAAGTTTATCAGGAATTCCAGGTTCCTGATGATAATCAAATACGTATTTTGTAAAATCTTTTCTCTCGTTTCATATATTTGCCATTTTATCCAATGACAAATAATCTGCACATATTTGTGATACTTGATCTGTATATTTTATGATGATTCCCAAAATAATGTAATGACTATTTCCATAATTATTATGTACTTCATCTTTGTCGTGTGATTTATTGATAAATCACACGATTTTTCACGACCTGAATCTGTGTTGATCAAGTATAAATAACTGATCAGAAGTTAAGAACCAGATAATGATCATTTGGGTAAAGAAAACAAATTTGAGTAAAGCAAAGCAGGGGTGGGATTATATAAATTTGCTTCCTTTCAAGCAATCTATTGAACTCCTTTTGACAATCTTAACATTTAATAGTCACAATCTGTCATGAACTACTAGCAAAAGAGCTAATATACAAATGCATGTGGACGTTCAGTTATCTTATGTGTGATTTATTACTGAATAAATGTACACATTTCTGTCTTCATTTTGCTTTAATTGCTTGAAATAAACCATTTTTAAATCCAAAGTATACAGAAGAAGGTGGGACATATATGGCATTAAATTACCTCCCATGTTTTCTGCAGCTTCTATACGTCAGCGGTGTTCAGCTAGAGGTTTTTTAACGTCTCTTTAAAACCAGAAAAAAAATCAGAGCACGAGTATTCCTGAGATGCAACCAAAGCAGCACAAGAGAATCAAAAGAGGAGGAAGCTGAAGTGGAATGTGGGTCATTTGAAATTATGGAAAAGAAGAAATTTTGGTCAAAACCTGTTTGAAGATGAGACGACGACTTTGACATAATTCATAGGAGGTGCTTTTCTGTTTCACAGTGAAGCAAAAAATACCAGAAATAGATCTCTAAACTTTTTCAAATGAGTACAAATAAAGAAAGCTGCATTTTTATAAAATCTTTTTTTTTACTTTACTCTGTTAATTCATACCTACTTTAAAAACAAAATAATCAACTAATGAATCATGAAAATGTGTTTTTCGTGTTAGTCGAAGCTTCTGCGTGACGTATCCATGAAGAGGAACTTTATTAGCAGGGGCAATTATGTATACGGAACATGCAAACCGTCCTTATTTCACTAAAAATGCTGAATGAAACGACACGCGGCTTTAAGGAAAGGCGTCATGCAAGCTTCTTCAGGTTAGGAGGGGGCACGTTTAGTGAAAAAAGAGGAAAACATTTTTATTCATCATGTTTGAGTTTGTTACAACTGTTCTTATTGGAGTAAATTACATAACCAACTACTCTCTTTAGCTGATTTTGGAATGAGAGAGGAAAAAAACAGAAAAATACAGACAGAAGTGCGGGCTTTCATGGCCTGGAATAATGCGTGTCGGGATGGAGGAGGTGAAGGAGATGAGAGCATGTACGGGATGAGCAGCAGAGCAGACTGAAGCCATGCCAGCAGCGACAAACGCCAAACCAAAGACTGGAAAACTTTGCCACAAGATCAAAAACATTCAGCTGATTTGAGCGAAAAATCAAGGCGTGCGGCGAGCTGGAGGGAGGAGGAGCATTAGTGGCTCTGCCTGACCATTGGGCCATAAGGTGAAGTTTCTTTTTTTTTTAAATTGACCTACTAACGTTTTATTAAAAGGCAACTTTAAAGCCAGCTTTGAGGTCTGAGTTCACAATGTTCAGGTGGAGCCCTAATGAGTAAGTATGTGTTTCTACAGTAATGACAGAAAGTGCAGTAAATGCTTCTGCTTCACCGTTTTTATTATGTTTAAACTGTACCTTCTTGTTAAAAGACCAGATTTTGTCCCACTCCATGTTCACCACCGACCTGGACCCACCCTAAAAAAACAAGACAACATCCTATTTAATGCATTTTTTACATCCTTTAAATTCAAACTTTATTTATAAATCAATTTTTTATACATAAAATATAATTTTTAAAAAATCAACATAAAAATTAAAAGCAAAAATAAACACACAGAAGCACAACGTAAAATGATATGAAAGAGACACACTCCTATTCACAGAAAGTCAATAACAAAGGTTAATAAAAGACTGAAAAACGCCATAGCATCATCAGGAAACCTGCACGCCTTTACTGTTTTAGTGAGGACTGACCTGGGCTGCGATGAACTGCTTCAGACCCTCCACCGTCATTCCCCTCCTCAGGACCCCCCTGACCGTTGGGAAGCGAGGGTCATCCCTGGAAAAAAACAGGACCATAGAGGGGATGAGTTCGCCCGCTTTGGCGTCGCAGCAGACGAACCGAACCGGCCTCACCATCCATCCACGTATCCCTGGTCCACGAACCACGTGAGCTTCCTCTTGGACAGCACGGTGTTGTTGAGGTTGAGCCTGGCGTACTCCCAGACGTAGGGCTTCCTGAGCTGCAGGGCGTTGATTATCCAGTAGAACTGGTCGTCTCGGTCGTGGTACTCCGTGGTCCTCAGGGCGTGCGTGACCCCCTCCAGGCTGTCCACGATGGGGCAGGCGAAGTCATACGTGGGGTAGACTCTACAAAAAAACAGGTGGTACTTCAGCAAACGGCATGCTGGGAAATGCAGATGTGCAGTTTTCTCGATGAAAGTGACGGCATGAAGCTACCACTACCATGCTTTCCTATGAAGATTATTTTACCCCAAAACTATGGAAGTGTCTACTTTTCTCCAGAAAATGTGTGGAGATTCATCTGCTGATCGTTAAAGACCCACTCCAAAGAAAATTGTGTTTTTTAACGTGTTCTTGTGGCGTTTTTCTCCTGATGGAGGAGATTTATTTGGAAAGTTAAGCTTAAAAATGCTTTTCTGGGCATTTTTCTCATGCAAATTTTGAAACAAACAAAAAAAAGCAGTTTGAGAAAAAACTGTGTGGCGTAGAAAAATACGCAGCACGGGCCACAAGAGATCTGTTTCGAGCTCTCGTGTGGGGAAAGGGGGCGGGGTTACCCGGCACCAAACGGTCCAACCAGAAATACAGTTGAATTTCTAATGAAACTATCTCCTAGAAAACGACAGTTTTAGCATAATCATAATTAATGGAGCAGGTAATGGATCCATGAGTTTAAAAGGTGGCCGGAGTGGGGCTTTAACATGCAAATGTCAACAGATTCTGGAAATAAAATGTGTTCCTGTGGCTTTTGCGGGTTTATCAAAGTCTTAGTACTTGTAGGTGTCTCCTGTGCGGGGGTGGGGGGCGTTTTTGCAGCGGTACAGGGCGGGGTCTCTCAAGCAGCCGTTGTTGGAGTTCATGTCTATCTTGGCCCTCATGCAGCACGTCTGTCCGTACTCGGTCCCGGCTTTCATCTCCTCCCACATCTTCATGTTCTGCTCCACAGCTGGGGAGGGAGAAAGAGCAGGATCAGCGAGGACTTCAGGGGGGATCGATCCGAGCGGACCTTCGGTCGAAGCGTACTGTTGCTTCTGCATTTGGACTCGATGCGCTGCTCTCGCTCCTGCTTCATCTGCTCCGGCGGCGTGTTGTCGATGTAGGCTTTGCCCTCGGCGAGCAGCTTCTCTGCCATTCGCATGATGGTGGGGAAATGATCGCTGGTGAAGGTGAACTGGTCGGGTTGGATCTGGAGCATGGCGACGTCCTCCAGGATCACCTGAAGTCAAGACCAACAGACGGTTTTGGAAGGTGCCGCCGTGACCCTCTCGGCGCGGTGGCGTGCTCCGTCTCCGTGAACGCCCTCACCTTCTCAAAGTCCTCCTTCTCCTTCTCGGGGTTGGTGTCGTCAAAGCGCATGATCAGCTTGCCCTTGAAGGTGACCTGGTAGTGCTGATTGAGCAGGGCCGCCTTGGCGTGGCCGATGTGCAGGTACCCGCTGGCCTCAGGAGGGAATCGAACCACCACCTTTCCCATCTCAGCACCCGGCAACTCCACAAACTTACCCAGATCTTGCTTTTTCTTGTCCGACTGCAGAAAACCGAAGCGGTCGGGAGTGAAAAGTTAATGTTTCTGAGATTTGATTCTCTTTATTATCTGTTGAATTTGAAATTTAAATTTTAAATGTTGTTGAAGTTCATCCATATCATTTATTTCTACTGTGTGATCAAATAAAGTTCTCAAACCACTCAAATTTTAGGTGTGGTTTTACTCACGTTGGCTGTTTTTGGCTCAGGTTTCTTACTGGCGAACTTTCCCACGGCAGAAAAGGGAACCTGGGAGCTCAGGAAGGAGAACCAGCGGCTCACGTGTGGCAACGACCCGCCCTTACCTGACAAGTCATTGGTACCTGCAGAAAAGAAAAGCAAAGTGACATCTCACCTTCTCCGAAACAGAAAAAAACTTTTCTTAAGCTGAGGTTGAACAGAGAGCTTCAGTTCATTCATCAAACGTCACGCTAAAACTGAAAGTGACTCTCATTTTGATTTCAGATTAGATCTTTGAACTTCTGAAAGAACCTAAATGAAGTTTTTCTCAAGTCTTTTTGCCGTTTAAAAAACTGTTCTCGCTAACCTTTGAGGGCAGCCCAGACAGACAGGTCGGCCAGCGTGAGGCCATGCCCCACCAGGAAGGTCCGCAGGGACAGGGCCTTGTCCAGCTCTGCCAGCGCCGGTGTGCTACTGGACGGATCAGCCAGGCGGCGAGCGCTGAACTCCAGCCAGTGGTCCACCTGCAGACACAGCTCAAGTTCCAGCTAACAGAGCCCACAGCGCTGCGGAGCGCCGGAAGGGCACAGCCTGCTCTACGCACCTCGGTCTCCTCCATTATGTTGGCTCCATAGAGGTGGAGAGCGGGAGCCATCCGGGCCAGGTACCGGCTGATGGAGTTGTCATCTCTGAATTGGACTGAGCTGAGGAAAAGGTTTAGACTGAGACATCCAGAAAGCAACTCAAGCTAAAGAAAAAATGACACAGACGGTAAAGTCACTCACTCTGAGATGGTGAGCCCGGTGCTCTTGCCTTCTTCCACCGACACCTGAACGATGCTCTTCACGTGTTCAGCAACCAAAAGGGATCCTGAAGCAGCAGAAGGAGCAAACGTTTCTAACAAAGCATCAGATTCTGTTTTAAGGTCCAACCCCAATCATCTTTTGATCCATTTTTAAAGAGGTCCCAGCAGGGCTCCAGACTAACATTTTTCACTAGGAGCACAGTGGCCCCTAACTGAAAATTTTAGGGGCACAACCAGAAAATTTAGGGGCGCATACCGTAAACCAACATGCTAACCAAATCTACTAATTTCCACTGTATTACTAATAAATACCTTAATAATAGATGCAGAAATTACAATGAGCTGTTTCACATTCAGTGTCACATTTTATCCTGCACTTTTGAAGATGCAACAACAAGGTAAACTGACAGCACCATCGCTGTCATGACAATACAGCGATGGTGTATTGGTATATTTACTATTCTTTACAAATAGTAAAGAAAATGGATGGAAATTTATCTTTGTGACACCAAATATGTGCAGCCAAGATGCACAATAAGCCTGTTTGAGATCACCCAGGTGAACTCAACGCTGCACAGATCACCTGGTGTGAGACATATATTTTTGTTTTTGCTCCAACATCAACTGTCAATCATCACAAAAATATCGCGAGAAAGGGGTGGGAGCAAGGGGCAAACCTACCCGGACACAGCTGGAAACTGCACTGACTGAAAGCTGCCCTACAGACTACAAAAACAATGCATTATGGGACATGTGTCCTGATGGTTTTTGTAGTTGAGTGATCAATTAAAATACCAATTCATTAAAAAAAGGCTACATACATTACAAAACATTAAAATAATCATAAAATATATTATAACAGGTGCAACACTAGACAGATTTAATGTGATTTAATTTAATTTTGGACCGGGGATGGTATTTTCTCTTTAGTAATGATAATAACAATAATGATTATAATTTTCCCCTTGTCAAAGCAACTTTCTAAAGAAGTTTGTTTTTTGCTCATTTTGGTTGTTTGGGTTTAATTTTAGTGGGGTTTATCACCTGATGTTTGGTGTCGCGACTTTGACGTGCGTTAAGTGTGACAGATGTAACAAAGTGAATCCGGTCACTTTTCAAAATAAAACGTTTTTGTCGGAAAAAAAAACAATAAAATGGAAATTATTTTTTCTTTCTGTGCGTCCCGGTGCAAAAATTCCCCGCGGCCTGGAACCGCTCCGCGGCCCGGTGCCAAGTGTCCCGCGGCCCGGTACCGGTCCGCGGCCCGGTGGTTGGGGACCACTGATTTACCCCACTGTGATTGGTTGGTCAGCTCCGTGCACGACAATGAATGAAAAAGTGTCATTCATTAAAACTGGCGGGCTGCAGTAACATTAAACTTCCACATTAAGGCGGGGGCTGCAAAATATCATCTTGGGGGCTGCAAATAGCCCACCGCCGCGAGTTTGAGACCCCTGCTGTAGTTCTGTCACTGGTACACTAGCCGCAGGTTGGAAGAATGAATCAATAGTTCACTTACTCATAGCTCAGACGCACATATCAGGTTGTGATGATATTTGTCTCCGTTTCCTTCCCACAGATGTTAACGCGCGCTCGATTATCTCTAGGCCCCTCCCCCTCCACGCATTTTAGCCACTTACAGCAGCTTTCCCTATTCTTCTCACACGCAGTGGCCGCCTCACAGACGGGCATCACGCAAGTGTGTGCTCGCGTTTCATGAGTATGTGCGCGAGTGTGTGTGTCTGCCTGCGTGCGTGTGCGCTCGCGTCACATTGATTATTTGATTGATCATTGACGTGCCCCTTCCACGTTTAATGTATGAAAAATACGTAGGGTGGGGGAGGCAAATTTACTGGTCGCGAATGTGCGACTGGATGTAAAATTCAGTCGCACACACTCAAATTTTGGTCGCAAAATGCGACCAATTGGTCGCAGTCTGGAGCCCTGGGTCCCAGTGGTCTTTTATTTTTAATAATGCGTTTTTTTTAGGTAAAATAAAAAAACTGTTGTTTTGTTGGATATCGTTTCTGCAGAGAAGCAGTTGATGATTAGAAATTAGCCTCAGAGCCCCTCACACCCCCAACCTAACATTAGCGGTGAAACAAAAATGGTGAGCAATATCTGAGCTATCCGGCCGTTTAGATCAGATCCAGATTCCAGCTCAGACGGGAAAAGCAAAGATATTTATGAACCTATTAGTCTGCAAGTGGATGCATCAGAATGGAGCAGAGCAGGGACCTTGTAGCCCGCCCAGCGTATTTTCTACATAATAATTAAGCTCAATTTCAAATAGTATTTTTTCTTCTGCTCCTGATTCACGAATTGAGTTAAAAAAAAAACCTCAGAAATGCCATTTTCAGCGTAATTCTGTCCTCCACAATGAGAAAAATGCCACAAGAACATGTTAAAAACACCAAAAACATTATATTCATTGGAGTGCATCTTTAACAATTGGACACCACAAAAATCGTTGTCAATAAAGGTTGCTGAATGGGGAAAATAAAAAAGTCTCCTATGAAACAGAAACTGACAGATTTATGCTGTTTTACAGCTCAGATGAAAAAACTTGTGTCACTTGTTTCAATTTTCATTCTTACTTTTCATGCCAAATCATCAAAATATATATATTTTTAAAATCTAAATAATGATTGTGATACTACTGGGAAAAAAGCTATTTTCTGAAGATATATATATATATATATATATATATATATATAAGAATATCAAACATATCTGAAAACAGATATGTTTGACACTTAAGAAATAAACGCTTTAAGAAATATTTTTCAATATAGTTTTTTCTATGTACTCCAAAGACAATCAAAAGTCTTGATTGCAGTTTTGATTATCTTAAGCTTTAACAGCTGGAGGTTGCTTTCAGTGTGACACTGAAATTAACCCCTAAATATACCTTTTCAAAATGCTATATCTGCCATAATTTGTAACTTCTAGGATGGTTTGAAGTTAGATTTGCTGTCTGTGTTCTCTGTATGTTTTAGATGTCACAAACAGAAGTGTCACACCCTGCACTTAAGGCTTTTTCCAACACTCCACTACCACGCACAACTGCAATGTTACTATAATGATGCTAAAGACTGCACCCGGTTAACATGCATATTAGTAGAGTGGTTTTGTTTTATTGCTTCCAACCAGTAAAACAAAATCATATTAGCTTTTCTTCCTCCCCGACTAGTCAGCCTCCAAAATACTCTGCTCATCCAGGAATCCACGTTTCAAAGTGCTTGCATCAGCCTGCAGTTCTGACGGTGAGACAGTGGGGGCGCTGCTGTGCGGCTTGGCGCTTGAATCAACAAACTTTGATTTTCCAAACAGTTAAACATACTTAAACGCATTAAACGCATAAAACAACATCTGTGTTTCTGCTCAAAATACAATTCCATGATAAATATAGCACGTTTGCATAATTGTAATTACGTTGATGCAACTTGGAAGGCTAACACAACATGAGTTAGCTTGATGATCTTCTGACTGCTTTTCTGACAAATCATCGCCTCGTCTTTAGCCTCAAATATCTTTTTAATCACAAAGTTTAGAAATTTGCAGCATATCGGTCATTGTGATGACGAAAAGCTGAGCTGAATTAGCTGGGTGGACACATGGATAGAAACCGGTTAATAACAGAGTCAAAATGTCAAAACTGCACGCTCACCTAGAGGGGGGTCGCTGGTGTTGATAATGAGTTTTAAAGCCATGTTATTTCCAAAAGGTTTTCCTCCCCAGATTAAACAGACGTTAATCAAGCCAACAGATAGACCGTATGAACAGACACATGCACGAGCTCCTGTCCACCACAACCGGAGATAGAGGCTCCTTCGGGCGATGATTCGGCTCCTCACCAACGGCTGAAATGCACTAGACTGCCCCCAACAGCACGGGAGGGAAACTACAGGTGCAGCGTTTTCTTTTTTGTCCCAACTTTATTCATATGACTGGACAACAACACATAGGTATGTATAGAAAACTACTAAACAAATAACTTTATACTCAAAATCCCTTATTTTCCTAAATATTAAAGAAACTAATTTTGAAATTTTAAATGGCATCTACCATTCTAAAGAACTTTTAAGATTACAAGAACATTAAGAGTCGGTTAACACACTCTTAAAATTCATTTTAGACAATAAGTTATGGATGGCAGAGAACTTCCAAGAATTAAACCAGGACAAAACAGTGGTTTTAGTGATCGGTTCTAAAGACAAGAGAGAGATTGTTTTATCTAAACTAAAGAATTACAAAAATTCTCAGTGTGTGAGAAACCTGGGTGTTATTTTTGACTCAGAGATGAATTTTATACCACAAATTAAAAATATCACGAAAACAGGATTTTATTATCTAAAAAATATTGCCAGAGTCCACCCATTTCTCTCTCTTGCCAGCACAGAGGTGCTAATGCATGCTTTCATTTCCAGCAGATTAGATTATTGTAATGCCCTGCTCTCTGGTCTTCCCTGAACAAGAATATCAAACCTTCAACTGCTAAAATCGCTGCATTGGCTCCCTGTGCAATTCAGGGTTGATTTAAAGTTCTTTTATTGGTTTACAAATGTTTTTATGGTCTTGGGCCTTCCTATTTATCTGACATGATTTTAAAGTATGAGCCCTCGTGGACCCTGAGGTCCTCTGATACAGGCCTTTTGGTTATTCCAAAAGTTAGAACAAAAACATACGGCGAGGCCTCTTTTAGTTTTTATGGACCTCGCCTGTGGAACAGCCTCCCAGCATGCCTCAGGGCCGCAGAGGCTGTTCATGTTATTTTTTATATTTTATTTATATATGTTGTCTTTTTGACAAAAAGTCAAAAAGTTGTCTTGTTGAGGCTCCAAACACATTTTCGTTGTTCAACTGACAATGACAAATAAATATCTTGAATCTTTTACTTGTTTTATATGTGTATGTGTATACATTTATTTATTTGTATTTATTTATTTATTTTTTAGTCACACTTACCATTTCATATGTCTATTAGGGTTTATGTAATTATTTGTTTCTTGTTCTTGTTTTAAATATATTTAAATTTTAATGTTATTCTTTTTACATTTTATTTCTAACTCCAGAGTTTTCCTCTGGGGGATCCTCCACATTGGTGACTGATCCTTCTCAGTGAACGGGGTCGCTGCAATGGGATCTCCCGAGTCTTTTGATTGGATCTGGGGGGTGCATTAACTTGGGTGGGGGGGTCACTGATGTGGACATGTCCCCAAAATATCATTTGCCAACTTCAGGACAAAGCCAGGTCTCTACATTGGGGGTTGTTGACATTGTTTGTCTTGTAATTTTGCTTTTATTTTTTGATTATATTCTATGCAAAGCACTTTGAGTGACATGTGTTGGAAAAGTGCTATATAAATAAAGGTTGGTTTGATTTGATTTACATTTGATTTGTTTTTCTTTTGTCCCCAAATACAAATATTTTGGAAAGAACTACATAACTGGCGAAAAGAAAATTCCCACCATTACCAACATATTCATTAAACAACACAATTTGGCATCATATTAAAAAAGAAATTATATTTAACCTTGCTAAATTTAACATACACAAATATAGATATATTTAGAAGTTTTGTTTTTGTCGTTTAACTCTGTGTTTGTAATCATGGAAGATGCCCAATTTATGTCATATTTTGTAATGTTATAATTCTAACAATTTTAATTGTTCGATTTAAAAAAAAAGAAAAGTACAAAACAGAACAGAATGTGGGGGTTAAAAAATAAATAACATCAAGAAATAAAGTGAAGTGGGTTCCTTAAAACCTAAAAGAAAGTTTTCCCATTGGAAATCACCAGTTACTTAAAGCATAGAACTCAAATTAGTGATAGCTTTTTTTTTACTTTATTATCTCACTTCCAAATAAAATGTGTACATTTTTCAGTTGCAGAGATAAAGACATATTCCTTTCTGTGGAGTGATTTGTTCATTTCTTCATCACATATTTTTCTTTTTTTTATTGCAATATTGACATAAACCTGGTTCATGTTCCCTGTAAAAAAATAAAGGTCATCATTAAGTGTATGTTCACAACTGTTCCCTGTATCCCATAATGCCTCAATACTTGTCTTTCCTCCTCATAGCATCTTTGTCGTATTTATGTCGAGGCTAATCCTCAATCATCCTGTTTTGAAGCAGTTTTTGCACATTTCTCTACAAGTTCATTACCTCTCATACTAAAGGGCTGGCTAAATAAAACTAAATGAACACTACAGCCTGGTTGTGTCAGGGGCAGCTGTCACAGCTTTCCTGGACACTTGTGGAGAGGAATTAGAAGCAAGCAGAAAGAGGTCAGAGGTCAGCAATACCAGAAATAGCCAGAAGAGGGAGACAGAGGCACAGCTACAGCAGTACATTTCAAACACACACAGCTTTGGCTTTATTTTAGGAGGTTGACAAAATGCTTACGGGAGAGGATTAGGATTAGGGCCACGGAGAAAAAAAAAAAAAGGCCATAGAAAATTCTGACTTTAATCTCAGAATTCCGACTGTAATCTTAGAATTCTGACTTTTTTCTCAGAATTCTGACTTTTTTCTCAGAATTATGAGAAAAAAAATCACAACTCTTGACTCTTATCTCAGAAATCTACAAGTATCTATGCCCTTTTTTCTTTCTCTATGGCCCTCTATGGTCCAGTGACACATTACATATGTACATTATTGCCAACAGCAGACCATAAATATAGCCATCTCAGCCATTAAGACTCAGGAAATGTTTTTCTTTTGTTAAGTTATTTACTTTGTTTTTTATTATGACTCATGTACTTTGGAAGAAATCATGTACTTCATGGGAAACTTTGGCACAATCAGGATGTTCTTTTTTTTTGTTCCTGGCCTCCAACTGACTAACATTTCATTAATTTTGATTCCAGAGTCTGTTTTTAAAAGGTTTCCTTTGCAAGGACATGAAAAACCAGATAAGATCATCGCAGACACACGACCAGGCATCATTACGTCTGTCAAAAAATAATCAGGTTATGCATCACGTTAGTATATCAACAACACAAATATTTGCAAAGTACAACTTCAACAAACTGATTTCAACCGGAATCATCAACCAGAGCTGAAGTCCTCAGACAAATGTTTCTTAACATGAACTTTTAGCATCAGTCTGGCTGCTGCAATGCAGATCGCCTCAGATTCCTGCAGAAATCTTCATGTTTGTAACAAGAAACTATGAGTGCTGCACTGTGAAGTACTGCAAGTAATAACAGAGCAGGTATGAACTTCATTTTCCTTCAAATCTTGCCGGATTTGTTCAGAATCATTGCAGTTTCCTTCCATAAGTGCATAATACTGATGTAACGCTGCTTCATTGTACACCAAACGTGATTCTCTTGATGTGCGTCAAACTCGATCCTCAATGCTTGTCCAAAAATGTGTTCATAAGCTAGACGCTCCAGACGCGTGTGGAAGGAGCTACCGCCGTTTTTAGCCTGATCGCTACATGGAAGCATTGACTGTTTATGTCCTTCATAGACGGAAGACGCGAATGACGTAGAGAGATCAGGTTATTATTTTGAAGAGCTCAATAAAAGCATCAATAAACTCGTCTCTGTGTCTGGGTTCACTGTTCAAAAGGTGCCATCGCTTTCACAGCGACACTTCTGCATCTCTGTGACCCAGTTGGATCACTAATGACTAGTCATTTCTAATGACTAATTAGTCATTAGTCCAAGGAAAAATAAAAAAAACAATAATAATGTCTCGATGCAAATGAAAAAATATCATAAAGTTCAGGAGAATGATCAGATTCTCTTACATGTTTGTTTTGGACGGAGCTTCTTCTTCTTCTGTGCTGCTGTCAGTATGAACACCTACAGGACCCATGATCCACTCACTTTGGCAGAGTTACTTTGTTTTGTTTAAATTTACATCTTTAAAATCTGACTTTTTCTCTGAGTGCTGGAGATCATCAACGGCTGAAGCTCCCCATCAGTGCAGCAGCCACACAAACCCACACAAACCCGGCCGCCATTGTCCGGTCCGGCGCCGTGCTCCTCAGCTGGTACTGTGCCACCACTTTACTGTAGCCCATCTCCTCTGACATGCATTCATAATCTCCATCATACTGGGAGCTCATGCTCTCGATCAGAAACAGACACTGGTCTTCCTTTGGGCTGCAGGACTTCCTGGAGTTGGGGGTCTTCCAGGTGTACTGAGCATGGAGGGAAGACATGGGACATTGCAGGAAATATCTGGACCCAGAGGGAAGAACGACCTCGCTGCTTTCTAAAGAAAAACAAAGAGGCATGTAGCATTTAGACAAATGTTTGCTATGGCTTTGTTTCATTAGGAACAGGTTGTGTTTTCTTTACCTAAGGGAAGGTGAGCTTCAAAATGAGGCTCAAAGAAAAACAGTTAAAGGTTTAAACACTGAAGCCTGAAAGTCTGTTCAGAACATCAGGACAGACACATCGACACTCTGATAAGTTTGACCATTTAACACAGTTTAGGGTAGAACGGATTCTAAGCTGTTGTTTCTGGTCAGTCTTTGTCTAGTGGAGCGTCAGACGCTGCAGATCGGTCTGGATAAAAGCTTTTAGGCCTCAGCAGCCGATTCTGACCAACACGACCAGCTGGACGATGACGCTCTGCAGAGTTTCTAAAACGGAATTTGTGGGCTCTTCTTTTCCTTGAATGATAAAAATACTCTTCTTAGAAAACAAAGTCATCTTGAAATAGGAAGACAGTGCTACTAAGCAAATGAAAGTGGGTAAATTCCTGTGAAGTCTGTGAACTTTAAGTTATTTTTAGGATTTGTGGAAGTAACGCTGCCTTTGGGGCCGGATGCTGAACAAGAGGAAGTTTAAACAAAAGCCAAATGGAAAATTCTCATCTGATAACAGTTTTGTCCTGTCGCTCCTTACGTTTGGATTTGGTTTGTCTTTCATCGAGAACTCTCTAAGGAAAACATAACTTGTGGCTAAATTCCCTGGTTTGAGTTTAACATAGAAAGAGACCGTCAGCAAGTTAAAGAACTGCTTCTACTTTCAGACATGTAGGCTCCATTGCAGACTGATGACCTTTATATCTAACTACAACCAACATGCAGTGGTGTGGATGGTGTAAAAAGTCTTTGGCTTTGTCCTAATTCCCTCCCTTCTTCATAATACTGAAAAAAAAGTGCACTGGATTTTAAAAGCAGTTCAGAAACTACGCTCACTACTTTTTTTTTTCTTAAACAGTAAATATGACATCACCAATTTCACAAAGTAAAAACCTAATAAACACGAGCATTTTACAAAGACTATGCATGAATCAACTCTGTTCTGAAGATGAAAAAACATTGATAGTTTATTTAAAAAATCTTTTTTGTTCAAATGCAATGCTTTGGGGTCTCTATTCACCAATCTAGAGAGCATCGATGCACACTGTTTTGTTTTTTTTTTTGCAGAGACTTCTGGGAAATTTTTAGGGCGATGGATTTTGGAGTTGTAGGTTGTGTCAGAATTCCTTCACTACTCACTAAATAGTGCACCATATTGTGCGTTTTCCATTTTGTAGTGCGGTCCGAATCTACAATTTCAAAATCCAGTGTCCTAAAAATTTCCCAGAAGTCTCTGCGAAAAACCAGCGTGCATCGACGTACACTAGATTGGCGAATATAGACCACAATGCATTGCATTTGAACAATTTTTGCAAAGAAAATGTATTTTTTAATAAAATACCAAAGTTTTCAACTTCAGAAGACAGTGTATTCGATTCATAAATGGTCGTCGTAAAACTGAATGAATATGACATTATATACGCCATTTGAAACAAAAAAACGTAGAGAGCACGTTATCCAAATTGCTTTTAAAATCCAGTTTTTTAGTAGTTAGGGAGTATGGTGGGGATTCGGACACAGCCGCAGATTTTGACATGTCTACAAATTGGAGAATGCCCAAATATAGTGGACTATGCAGTGAGTAGTGAAGGAATTTGGACAGCTCGGTCTAACTGAGCTGCTAGTCTCATGGTCTTTCCTAAAAGCATTTCTACTTATTTATATTCCTCTTCCCTTTTTTTTATGTGCAAGGTTTTATCATGAATAAATAATACTGCCTCTATCATGAATGATAGAGGCAGTATTATGGTCACTGAGGTTTATAGGAATGTCCGTACCTGCTGTGAGGCGAGCAGACCTCAATCTCCAAGAACATTCTGCGTGGTTTCCTGAGATCATTTTCTGTTGAGGGTCTCTGTGAGAACAAAGACAACTCAGTCATCTCTATAAACCAACAGACTAATTACAACAAATACAATGAGTTTGTAGTACAAGAAATGTGACGTAAAACTGCATCATCATAGGAATGTTAGACAAGTTTGTGCTTTCAGACATTCAGAATATTCATTCTAACAGAACTGTCTGCTGGTTTGTCGTTGAGTGGGAAGGACCATTTCATTAGAGAAATAAAACCCCCTGAGCAGCCCCTTATTTGTCCACTCACACAGGCTGTGTGAGGTTTTTGGGGGTTTGTGCTGCATGTAGATCAGCACTCTTGGACACACACACTTTTATCAATCGCATCCTGTTTGGGGAAGGAAGTGTATTGGGAGGGATCTGAGGGTATCGCTATACCCCCGATGAAGAGCGTATAAAAGAAGGTTGATGTGTGGTTGCCATGGTGCTAGTTTCCTGTGATGGAACTGGTTAGCTCACGGAGCTGTGTTAGTTGGCTCGAGTCTTGAGTTAGGTAAGAATGTTCTAATCCTATCAGTGGCCGATGTTTTAAGCAGGAGTTGATGTTTTTGTTTTTATTTTATGACAGGATCACAGCAGAGGTAGATCCGGTTTTACCGGGGGGGTTTATGGATTGGACGTGAGGTTTACACACTCGTATCCATGATGGCAGAGGTATATTTTAAACAATGATTAAAGTTTTTTTTTAAGAAATGTTTTAATGTGGTGCGTCTTCCGTTTTTAGTGTTGGAGTACTGTGCACCGCTGCCCTGTGTTACAGTTTGTCAGTTTGCTTTTGTTTTTTGTGTGTGTGCAGGTTGGCTGTGGCTCCTCTATTTGTTCCTGGAGTGCGCACAACTGCCTGCACTTTATTGGTTGTTCTATTTAAGCTCACTACACTACACTGGTGCTTCTGCACTCTGTGTCACAGTGTAGTTTCTGTCTGGTACTTCGTGTTCTTGGCTGGGCTATTACCATGTCTTGTTGGATTAGTACTTTTGTGGAATTAAATCTTTCTCGTCACTCCACTTGCTTCTTCATTCCTGCATTTGGGTCATCCTGATTCTTCGTAACAGTTTGTTAAGTTTATGTTTTTGTGTTTTGTTTGTACACTCCCCACAATACTTCTCTTCTATTTCGTTTGTCATTTTTGTTTGTTAAAGTCACTCCCTTAAGTTCAGCTTCTATGTTTGGGCCGTGCATCACCGTTATCTTGCATGTTTGCATTGATTGTGTTTTTTTTGCACGTTTGAAGTGGTGTTTATCTCAGTACAGTATCAGTGTCGTACTGCGAATGATGGAGAAAAGAGCCTGGGAACATTTGTGCCTATGTATTACTAAAACTTTGTAACCCGCTTCATGGCACATTTGGTGTTGACAGGATTTGAAAGGGAAGTGACTAGATTTGTTTTCTTTGCAAATTATTATGTTCTTTTTTACCTATTTTTGAGGAAAGCAGGTGCAGTATCTTTTCAGGAGTCATGGACTCTGAGTGTTGGAGTTGTCAGAGGCTGAGCCTTAGGGAAGTAAGAGGGTTTGGGGGTGCAAGCTGAGAAAAGTGCTTTACCTGGGTGTCTGGTTCAGATCTCTATATTTTACAGCAGCAAGACCCTGTCATCCGTCGCTTCTTGAAATACAGGGAAAGGGCAAAAACACCAGATACAAAAGAGAGGAACGGGTTGAGTGAAACGGTCCGGGAATGAATAAGACAGTGGAAGTGTCTTAGGGAGAGGTCAATCAGTTAGTGTTACCTCAGTCTTTACAGAAAGTCCATTCTTCACTCCCTGAATCAATAAAATTATAAACTTGTGTCGATAGTTTGATGTGTTTGATTGAGAAACTCTCCCAAGCCCCCTTAAGGTGGAAGGGGCGTGGTCTTCTAACATGATCACTCCTGATAGGAGAGTGGTTGCCATAGAAATGTGGACTCAGATCAACTCACTGCTTACTGACCATTTCTGGTTCCAACATGGTTCCAACTGAATCGACTTATTTGGTTGGAACCGGAGGTAAGACGTTTTCTATGAGTGACATCACACTCGCTAGGTCCAGTTTTCTTATCTAGTCTATGGACAAAGTATGAATTCTGTCTCATGCAGGCTCTCACAGATAAGTGTATCTGGACAGGCCTGAAAATCTGGACAGATTGAAAAAATGGAAAATAATTGTGAATGGAATTGATCAAGACTCGGGAATCGAATCGATTCTGGAAATGGTTGGTGATACACAGTCCTACGCATTTAAGTCATAAAAATTGTAATCATAGCAGCTTTGTGAAATATTTCAATTTCAATACGCTTTAAAAACCACCTCCTCCAAATGCATACACTTTTTTAAAGCAAATTTTCACAAATTCAAATTGCTTAATGTAATAGTCAATGGAAACACAGCTACTGACAGCTTATCTTTGACGGCTTTACTTTGCACTTGATTCAGAGCAGTTATATCAGTTTATCTAGTTGTAGCAGTTATTGCTCTTCAAACATTTCATAACTAAAGTTCAGGTGCTGTATAACCTTTACAGATTGTGGTTATGTTCAAATTCCTTCCTTACTCTCTAACTACTAAAAAACTATATAGTGTCAGATTATCTGGTTCCTTGGATTTTAGAAGCAATTCAGACACAGTGGTCACTACTTTTTTATTTTAAACGACAAATATGTCACAGTACAAACATTTTACAAAACCTATTCAGGAATCCACTGTTCTGATGATAAAAACTTTTATTGAAAAAACATTAAATACATTTTTTTTCAAATATGTCACAAATTTCCTGAAGTAAAGACCTAATCAGAACAAACATTTTACGAAAACTATGCACAAATGCACGATGCACTGTTTTCTGATGATAAAAACTGATTATCTCAATAAATTAAAATTGAATTAAAATACAGTTTTTTCACTTGAAAAATTGTTCCAATGCAATGCATTGTGGTCTATATCCGCTAATCCAGTGAGCATCAAGGTATACTGTTTTTTGTGCAGAGACTATTGGGAAATATTTAGGGCTCTGGATTTTGGAATTGTTGATTCGGACAGCACTACAAAACGGCAAACGCACAATATAGTGCAGTATGTAGTGAGTAGTGAAGGAATTCGGACACAGCCATAGACGATGATAAATGAATGATAAATAAATAAATAAATACCTTTATTTATAAACCACTTTAACAAACATTTTGCTGTATGTTAAAAGATTAGACCATAGAAACCGTTAAAAACAATGAAGACTAATTCGGCTGAAATTCTTTCCTCTTAAAGAGCAAAACATCTTTAAAGTTTTAAAGTTTAATGTAATTTATTGTTTCCCCCTAGCCAGGACTCCCTTGAAAAAGAAATTCTTATTCTTATTCTTAATGGGACAATTCCCTGGTAAATAAAGGTTAAATAAAATAAATAAATAAAAATAAAGCCTTTTTTTTTTATTTGTAGGGAGATCATTCTTATTCATTCATCTTCTAATTCGGGACATCCTGGACGGGTCGCTCGTCCGTCGCAGGGCCACAAACACACACACCCACACACACACACACACTCATTCACACCAAGGGACAATTTAGAGAAGCCAATGAACCTATGAAGCATTTTTTTGGACGGTAGGAGGAAGCTAGAGTCCCTGGAGAAAACCCACACATGCACGGGGAGAACATGCAAACTAGAACATGCAAACTCCACACAGTAAAGTCCCCCATTGGTGTTCTGGTTCAGGTCCCCCAGCCGGGGTTTTAACCGGGGGCCTTTTTCCTGAGGCAAGAGCGCTAACCACTGGTTGAATCAATTTGTTTATGAATTTGGACCAAAGTTTCTACTTTCTACGATCCATAATCCTCTGCCAAACACAGACACTCACCTGAGTACAGGTGTTAGCTCACGTTTGCTCAAACAGTATGTGTGATGAAATGATATAAGCTTGACGTGTGTTTGTGTGTTTGCACTTGTATCTGGGTGTGAGCCTCTGTGTAGTTGTATTGTGCAGGTGTTTGACATGTTTGCATGTGAAGGTTTTTGGAGCCAACAGGTATGTTTGTAATATTTTAGTATGAATACGTTTGAGACAAATTTCATACTTTGTTAAACAAACTCTACTAACAAACAGTGTCCCCTCACAGCGTGCTGTGGGACTTCTTGTGGCGCCCGCTGTGCAGTGACCAAGACAGCCAGTTCCCACCAAGAACCGCATGGCCATCCGGTTGTTGGTCACATGACTCATTTATAGAGCTAGGTTGATCAAATCCATTGATCTGAATTAATCCAAGAATAATAGAACAATAATCGATCCATAAAAGTAGAGATCGATCTTTTTGTCTTTTCCTTTTCAGTATGTAGTGTGTAGTGAAGGAATTTGGACACAGCCATAGACATTTCATCATATGTAGTGATGCAGTATGTAGTGAGCAGTGAAGGAAGTGAGAGTGCAGCAGCGGCGCAGTAGCTACCGTGTCTCTGCAGTGCAGCGGTTGTTGTTCCAGCCGCAGTAAGGATCTCTGGACAGGACGCAGTCCTCACAGCTGCTTCCATAATGCTCACAGTTCACCACATCCACCTCAACCATTTCTTTGCTTGAGCTCACGTACAGCTTCCTCTGCAAGAAAACACGTCTTCCAGCTCACCTGTTTGGTGGAGGAGAAGGTGCTGATGTGGGGAAGGGGTGAAATACTCACCGAGGGGGGGTGGAGGAAGAAGCTCCTAATGTGGGTGTGATTGTCAAAGGGTCGGTACTCAGAAATGAGAAAGGTGTCGTTTTTAGTCTGCAGCACCTTGTGAATCCCACCGTTAGCTGTGAAAAAACACAATCCAGGGGAAAGATAAAGAAACAAACCTGACTGACATCCTACACAACAGACTCACAAATGATTAACTCATTCCAATAAGGTTTATTTGTGTGCCTCCCCTTTATCTCATCATTTACATGAATGAACGAACAAATATACTTTGGATAAAAAAATAAAAAGCACCAACACTGTAGAGAAAGCAGATTGAGTTTTATAAGTTTTGGTTTCATCACAAAGATCACGACAGTTTTCTTTACGACTGATGTTGTTCGCTCTCATAAGTAAAAATGAAATTAAAAAAAACAACTAAAAAAAAGAACAAGCACAAAAACTGATGGAAAGACATGTTGGCCACATGTAATGGTTGTTGTCAAAATGCACATTGCTGCATCGCCCAGAGATATTTTAACCCTAACCTCAACCAAATGATGTGCAAATGATCACTTCCTTTCTTTAACTCACCACACCAGCAGTTTTTAGGAAGCTGTGACCAAAGAGAAGTTCAAGTGTTTCTGGGTTCCTTTGTCGCTTTTACGGTCATAAATGGACAAAAAAAAGCCACGCCACAACTCCACGCCACATAACCACACCATCTGCCTCCAAGACTAATATCATCCCCTGCTCCAAATGTGATAAGGGAAGTCCTCACTCACCGTCTGGATCTCATACTGTCACCTCCACCTCTGGGACTCACGCTACTCCATCATCGCGGGGTGTGTTCGCCTTTACCTCCTCCATCGAACACTACCACGTACAATCATCCTGGACAATAAATCTGTGACTTTACCCACTCCTGTGTTTGTGTCAAGTCGTCAAGTCAACTTTATTTATAAAGCGCTTTTAAAACAGCAGAGGCTGACCAAAGTGCTTAACAATGCAGGATAAAAACAAAACAACAAACTAAAACTAACAGCATAAAATCAATAAATTAAATAAAAATAAATAAAAACCAATAAAAACATCAACTCACACTGAGTTAAAAGCCAGGGAGAAAAAGTGAGTTTTTAACTTGGATTTAAAATCATTCAGTGGGAGGAGGGTCACGTGATGCAAAGTGAGTAGGAGTGCGTGAGCGGAGCTCCCTGAATCAAAGAACATTTTTTGGACTTAAAGATAACGAATTGTGGCAGAAAAGGTCTTTACAGGACGGTAATGTCTCTTCGGGAAATTTGGGCCAAGACGCCAGAAAATAAAAGAGTTTTACGCCAGAAACCTCGAAAAACGCAGACGGAGGCAGAGGAACAGGGCCTGAACAAAATGGCGGAGAGCGACATTGAAAACCTTGTGAAGAAGATAAGTGACGGGCTGTATGCTAAACTCAGCGCAAGAATGGATACTAAGCTAGACCAGATTGTTAAATCAGTCAGTGCTGTGTGTGAGAACGTGAAGGTCTTGGAGAGAAGAATGGAAAATGTGAAGCAAAGAATCTCCGACACAGAGGACTCCGCAACCCAGCTGTTGGCGAGACTCGAGGGCGCAGAAACCCGCTTGAACGAAGCCCTCGCTCGGCTGGAGGATCAAGAAAACAGGTCCCGGCGCATCAATATAAAGATCATTAATCTGCCGGAGCGCACCGAGGGGGATAATCCTAAAGAGTTCTTCGAAACATGGATACCGAAAGTTTTGAATATGAAGGTGAAAAAAGACCGGATTAAAGTGGACAGATGTCACCGAAGCCCGGGCCAACTCCGACCCGACGCGACCAGGCCGAGAGCGGTTTACATCCGCCTCCATCACTATGAGGATAAACAGCTGATCATGCAAAGCGCCCGGAATCAGGGGGAGATCTCGCTCTCTGGGAACCGAATCCACTTCTTTGAGGATTTTTCACCGGCGCTGGAGAAGAAAAGGCGTGATTTCACGGAGGTGAAAAAAACCCTGCGTTCACTGGGAATTCCCTACAGGATGCTTTTCCCAGCAGTGCTGCGGGTTAACCATAAGGAGAAAGTCCACGTCTTTAAGTCCCCAGCAGAGGCACAGCAGTTCACCATGGCAGTGCAGAAAGACAGCACATAATGGACCGCAGCATAAACAGCCACGGTATTTTGCACCTGACTGTTCTTTTCTTTCTTCTTAATTCTTTTTTTTTTCATAAATGGGGCAAATACTTATGTTATTATATTATTTTAATTTAATGGACACAGCCCCCTTAAATATACACATTTTCTTTTCATAGACCATATTAAAGTTCCTTTTATGATCAGGCAAGCTGATCCATAGTGATTTTGTTTTTATATCTGGAAGCGCAGCCAAGACTGCAGTATTTCTGTTGGACGCAAGTCACAGGAGGAAGGTTTGGGGAGCTCCGCTTCTTCCTACTAATGTTAATGTGGGTGTTATTGAGAAAGTGGCAGAGAGTTATGTATCACATGAGCCCTACAAAGGAGCTGGAGTTGCAGCAGTTGCAAGATATTTGTTTGTCTCTTCCACGTTTTGAGATTTTTTTCTTTTCTTTTTCTTTTCACCTCATCACCAGCAAACTTAACATGTATATTTGGTTTTATAAATTGAATGAACAGGGTCGTACCTAAGATGAACACACACACACACACAAAAAATGTCAGGAGTAAATTCCATTAAATTCTGCTCATTCAATGTAAAAGGCATTCATCATCCTATTAAGCGCAAAAAGATCTTGAGCTCCCTAAAAAAAGAAAAAGTTCAGATAGCTTTCCTGCAGGAAACACATTTAGTGGACAAGGAACATATGAAGCTAAAAGAGGGATTGGGTAGGCCAAGCACATTACTCCTCCTTCTCCTCCAACAGCAGGGGAGTCGCTGTTCTGATACATAAATCTGTGCCCTTTGTACTGGAGACCTGTAAGAAAGATCCAGAGGGCAGATATATATTGCTACATGGAACCATTCAGGATGTACGTTTAACCATGATGAACATATATGCACCAAGTCCACCACTGTCTTCCTTTTGGACTAAAATTGGATCAGAACTTGCAGAATATAAATGTGGTCTGACACTGTTGGGGGGAGATTTTAATTGCGTTTTAGACAATACTCTAGACAGATCACCAATACCCACTGACAGGCAATGCAACTTGGGGGCCACACTGGCCAAAATGTTGGAAGAGCTTAATTTGGTGGATGCATGGAGGTCCATTAATCTTTCTTCCAAAGATTTCATATTCTATTCCAATCCACACAATTCATATTCTCGGATTGATTTTTTCTTCTTACCACCTGAGAGTTTGGGACAAGTAAATACATGTGAAATAGGTTCTATTTACTTAAGCGACCACGCCCCAGTCTATTTAGACTTGAACATAAAAGAAACCACACCCACCAACAACGAGGTGGCGTCTTCCATCATATATTATTATTGACAAAGATTACAAGAAAAGGATGGAAGAAGAGTTAAAATTATATTTTGATGAAAACGATAACAGTGACACAAATCCTGAATTTTTATGGGAGGCAGCAAAAGCTTATATCCGTGGATCCATCATTTCATATATAGCAAATAGAAAGAAAAAATTGTTGATGTAACAAAATCAGCTGGAAAAAGACTTAAAGGCAGCAGAGATGGCGCATAAATCTAACCCTACAAAAAATAATTTAATTAAAGCACAAGCAGTTAGAGCAGCTCTGAACTCTGTCCTCAACGAGAAAGCCTCTAGATCATTGTTTTCTCAAAAACAGCGTTTATATGAATACGGCAACAAACCTAGTAAATATTTAGCACGTATACTTAACCAGAAAGACACTCAAAACACCATAGGGGCCATTAGAGACTCTAAAGGAACAAGACACTATGACAGACACAGTATTAGCTCTGTTTTTGTCTCCTTTTACAAGTCCCTGTACAAATCAGAGAATGTAAGCACTAAGGAAGACATGGATGGATACTTTTCACAAATTAAACTGCCAACATTATCGGAAGAGCAACAGGAGATCCTAGGAAGACCTATTGAAGAAAAATAAATTCTTAAGGCCATCTCACTGATGCACAGTGGAAAATCTCCTGATCCAGATGGATTCCCTGTGGAATAGTTCAAAGCTTTTAAGAACAGGATTGTTCCCTATCTGCTCAGAACATATAATTACAGCTTCAACACAGCCCATCGCTTGCCAGAAACAATGACACAGGCAAATATCTGTCTGATCTTAAAGAAGGGAAAAGATGCTGAAGACCCAGCCTCTTACAGACCAATCTCCCTTATCAATGTAGATGTCAAAATTTTAGCAAAAATATTAAGCTTAAGACTTGAATCCTTCATAACTCTTTTAATCAAACCTGATCAGACAGGGTTTATAAAAGGAAGAAACTCAATTCATAATATCCGCAGACTCCTGAACATTATACAGCAAGCTCAAGATAAAAAAATGAAGGGCTTACTTGTGTCTTTGGACTCTCTGAAAGCATTCGACAGAGTTGAATGGTCATATCTCTTTCAGACCATGGATATGTTTAAATTGGCAACTTTGTCGACTGGGTGAAGCTGTTGTATTCTTCACCTAAAGCAGCTGTTATTACCAATTCTCACTGCTCTAACTACTTCTCCTTAGAACGTGGAACACGGCAGGGATGTCCCCTGAGCCCCCTCTTGTTTGCGCTGGCTATCGAACCCTTTGCAGAGCTCATCAGAACTTCTCTGAGTATAAAGGGATTCCTCATCGATGGTACAGAACATAAAGTCTCATTATATGCCGATGATGTCTTATTGTATCTAGTCGAAACAGACAGCACCATCCCACACTTACTCAACCTCTTGAAACAATTTGGCTATATCTCAGGTTTTAAAGTAAACTTATCGAAGTCAGAAGCTATGCCTATTGGCACAATGACTGGATCTCCTCCCCCAACAGGGTTTCCCTTCCAATGGTCCCCGAAAATAATAACATATCTCGGAATACAAGTGAGCCCCTCTCTTAATAAATTGCTCAAATTGAATCTAAAACCAACAATTAAACGTATTAGGGAGGACTTAGAACGGTGGAAAAGCCTACCCGTTTCCTGGCTTGGAAGAATAAGTGTGTTGAAAATGAATATACTCCCTAGACTCGTGTATCCATTACAGATGCTGCCAAACTCAATCTCAAATAACTGGTTCTCGGATTTGGATAAAATATTTACTCATTATCTTTGGCAGGGGAAAAAAGTAAGAATGAAACTAAGCAAATTACAGAGAAGTAAAGATCAAGCGGGTCTAGCTGTCCCAAATATCCGTTTCTACTACTGGGCTGCGCAAATGCGATATATACATGAATGGGTGAATCCAACTGTCTCAAATACATGGATTGATATGGAATCTAGCAATTGTGGAATTGTAACATTAAAGTATTGTCCCTTTATATGTTACAATAAGGTTAAATTAGAAGTAAAAAACAACTTTATTGTCTCTAACACTTTGAATACATGGTACAAAATGTTACTTTTCTTTAAACTAAAAAAAAACTTTTCTGTATTAGCCCCCACATTTAGGAACCCAGATTTCATCCCATCATGTCAAGACATTGGCTTCAAACTCTGGCATGAAAAGGGCTTGGACCAACTAGCCAAACTCTATGGTGGGAATGCATTGGAATCCTTCGAAGCCTTAAAGAATCGATATTCTCTGCCCCAGTCCCACTTCTTCCGGTACTTGCAGATCAGACATTACATACCCAAAACAAAACACCCTCCCAAAGTAACATTTTTAGAACGCATTCTTACACAACCCCAACCTACAAGATTTATCTCCCATGTTTAAAGAAACTTTTCTTCAAACATTACACATTCTACAGATTACCTTAAAAGACAGTGGCAGACTGACTTAGGAGAAGAAATAAGTGACAATGAGTGGACCCATCTGATAGAGAACACGCTAAAACTCCTAACTTCAAACTCACATAGAGAAACACAATTTAAAATATTACACAGACTCCATTTTACACCGTTACTGAGGAGCAAGCTGGGCTTAGACTCTCCCTACTGCTGCAAATGTAACAGTGAAATAGGTACATATGCACACATGCTGTGGAAATGTAGTAGGATACAAAAATACTGGATTGAAGTTAAAAAGGAGGTGAAAATACTGTTGGGATATGGTGTGGAACTCTCAACCTTTCAGTGTGTTCTTGGCACTAAAGTGAACGGCACTAGGTACAAACACAACGCCAAGCTGGTTGAAATTCTTCTGTTTGTAGCAAGAAAAACCATTCTGAAATTCTGGATTTCCAAGGACGTTCCGACCATGGAGGACTGGTACACAGAGGTTTTGAAGATTCTTCCTTTGGAAAGATTAACGCATACCCTTCATGACAACATTGAGGAGTTCAAAAAAGTCTGGCAACCAGTTCTGGATAAGACTAATCTTTCTTGGGATTGAACTCTGTTCTGGTGAAATGTGGAAAAAAAAAAAAAAAAAACCCTGTAATTGTTAGGTACCGGGGCCAGGGCGGTTTGTTTTGTTTCCGTTCACTTCCGCTTTTATTTTGACATTTCCGGTTACTGGTTCCTCATCACACTTTTTGTCTTTACCTTCATTCATTGTTCGCACCTGGTTACGCACCTGTTTCCCATTCACTGTTGTGTATGTGTGTATATATTCTGTGTGTTGTCCGGCATTTATCGCCGGATCGTTTTGATTACTACTTCGAGTTCTAGTTTGATTAGAATTAAATCTTTGGTAAACCTACCTTCTGGCGTCCTGCGCTTGTGTCCAAACACCCACCCTGACAGTAATAGCCTTTTGCCGCTGGTGATGAAGGTTGATTGGTGATTTTTTTCTTTCTTTTTATTTATATCATTATTTTACTTTTTAAACTGCTGCCTGTTTATGTTAGTTTGTGATGTTAAAAAGAAAATATGGGTGTGTAAACATTTTGATGTTCTATTTTTCATGTTTGACTGTTTTCACTACCCAAATAAAAAAAAAAAAATAAAATAAAAATCATTCAGTGAACGTGCCCTATCCCCTCTGAGTTTCTGCCATGTCCTTGGCACATCTAAGAGCAGCTGGTCAGCCGATATAAGCGAGCGGGAAGGGGAATGCAGCTGTAGCAACTCAGAGAGGTAGGGCGGAGCCAGACCATTTAAAGATTTAAAAATAAATAAAAGAATTTTAAACAAACTCTAAAATGGACAGGCAGCCAGTGTAGAGAAGCCAGAACTGGTGTAATACGCTCTCTCTTCCACGTTCCAGTTAACAAGTGTGCAGCAGCATTCTGCACTAGCTGGAGACGGGACAAGGATGAGTGAGAGACACCATAATAAAGAGAGCTACAGTAATCCAGCCAAGTTGTAACAAAAGTGTGGATTACTGTCTCAAAGTGCTTTCTTGATAAAAACTATTTGACTTTAGCCAGCTGCCTTAACTGAAAGAAGCTGGATCTCACCACTGAACTGATCTGCTTGTCCAAATTAAAACCATTGTCCATCTTCACTCCTAAGTTTGTGACAGTAGATTTAACTGAGTGAGAGAACCCAGAGCTATAAGGTGTGACTCTCTTGTCACTGGGACCAAAGACAATCACCTTTGTCTTTTCCTCATTGATGGAACTGCTGAGGACTGCCAGGCGTTCCTTACTTCATGCCACCTCCATTTTGACTTCAATCCAAGTGAATTCCCCTCCGAGCAGAGCAAATTGGCTTTCGCTCTGAGTTTTCTTACGGGTCGAGCCAAGCGATGGGGGTTGGCAGAATGGAATCGCAGAGCTGAACTGTGTCGCTTGTTTCAAGCATTCTCCACCCAACTTCTCACGGTGTTTAATCCAACCACACCTCACTGTGCAGGCGCTTCTGAGCTTCTCCGTCTACATCAAGGAGCCCGCAGCGTCTTGGATTATGCCGTGGAGTTTCAGACTCTAGCTGCCAGCACCCGATGGACGGAAGACGCGTTAGTGGATGTTTTTCTTCGGGGTCTCTCCAGCGCACTCAAGGACGAGCTGGCAGCGCGGGAGATTCCAGAGGAGTTGGAGGAGCTGATCAACCTGGCCGTGCGCAGGAAAGGCTGCTGCACACCAGAGGAAAGGCTGCTGTTTATAACAGCAAGAACTGCAGGTCCCAGAGTAGTGATAACCTCTTTAAATAATCGGGGTGGAACCACATCAGACATCAGAGGGGGAACCTGAGGGCTTCAGGTGCTTCACAGTCTTATGTAAAACGGACAGATTCACAGGCTCAAATTGGTGAAAAGTTCCAGTGCAACGCACAACAACAGAGGGGTCAAATCCAGGTGGTGATATGAGGGCCCTGACATTATTTACCTTGTCCACGAAAAACTTAAGGAAGGTTTCACATGTCTCCAGTGTAGGTTGGACACATACCAACTTGCGGCCATTAAGAGCTATATCTATGGTGCTAAACAGGACATGGGACTTGTGACAGTTTAACAAAATAACATTTGACAGATGTTCCCTTTTTGCCTCTTTTACACTACACTAGCCTGATACTGATGATCTTTCCGGGTTCCAGCAACTGGGTCTGTTCACGTATATAAGAGTTTTATGGGAACCTTGTACTAATGGTTCCTCATGGAATACGAAAAAGAATCAAGAATCACAAGGTTTTTCATGTGCTTTCATTTTACAGCTCTGTGTGTGAAGGTTCCTGTAGTTAAAGCAAATTCTAACAGCCTTAAATACGTAAACTGTCATACAGTAGCGACTGCAGTTTTTTCTCTAGCAAGTAAACAAGCAGCTGCTAAGGTCACCAAATATTGAATTTGACCTGATTGGTCTAAAAAAACATTTACCATTGTCAGAATCTCAGAATCTCTGTGTTCATTCAAACACAAGCAGGTTTCACAGTGGCTGTGTCCAAATTCCCACCCCAATCCCTAACTACTAAAAAATAATATAGTGCAGCACTACGCAGTGCCCTGAATTTTAAAAGCAATTTGGACACCATGCTCACTACTTTTTTTTTTAAACGGATATGACGTCATCACTTTGACAGAGTTAAAATCTAATTAAAATGAGCATTTTGCAAAGATTATTTATAAGTCCACTGTCTTCTGAAGATAAAAACGTTGATGACTTACAAAACAAATACATTTAAATACATTTTTTTGGCAAAAATTGTTAAAATGCATTGTGTCAATATTCGCTGATCTAGTGAGCATCGATTCACACAGGTTTTTCACTGAGACTTCTGGGAAATATTTACAGCACTCAATTTTGGAATTGTACATTCGGACAGCACTACAAAATGGCGAACGCACTATATAGTGCAGTATGTAGCGGTTAGGGTGGGTATTCGGACGCAGCCACTGAGTAATTAGGAGGATTAAAAATCCTAAAATACTTCTTGTTTGTGTTCCTTGTTTGTGTTTGTATTCCATAAAATTTGGCCAGTTGCTCTCATTGAGACAACTAATGTTGTAATATTGGACTATATAAATAAAATTGAAGTTGAATTCTTGTTTTTTTTTTATCATACATGTCATCAATCTCACCAATCATATGTGGTTACCATCCTCACTTCCTTAGTGCTGACATTAAGTCTTTCAATTACATAACAAACTAAAGATTGGGTTTAGCGTTGTAGCTTTCTGCAGGAATCGATGTCAGTTTGTGTAAAAAGTGCATAAAATAATGAAGCTTTACGACACGGAACTGTCAGCTTTAACCCTACCCTTTTTCACTTCATCTCCCATGAATCATTGGGCTCATGTTACAGCATCTTTTACTGTTAACTCATAAAGCACAACTACAAACAGAAAATGTGTTCGCGATAGGGTTGGGCGATGTCCCCTAAATTGGCCGTTGACAATGTTTGCAGTCAACCATCGGGATGGACGATGATATCGTCGGGGGGGGCTATTTTTAATTTTTCGTTTTTCGTTCTTATATAATTGCTATTCCTTATTTTACTTTATTACTTTATTTATTTTATTTCCCAAATAATGACTCATCCGCGATGATCCAGTCTAAACTGGGGGAGGTGACTTTAAAAAATAAAATAAACAAAATAGAAAAGAAGTGCTCCGGTCCTGCGTTTGATTAGACCGGTGGAGCGAGCGACCATGTCTCTAGCAGAGCAGACGGACTTACAGTTTTGTGTTTTAGGGGAAGTAAGGATGCTTTGTTACGTGTGGGAGGCTTAGGACTGTGATCCGTCCCGCAGCTCTACGTGAAAGAGCAACCGGAATTTAGGAGAAGCGGGTCTCCCGGTAAAAGTGTGTGTCGGGGCAGAGCTCGGAGCGCTAACTAACGCAGTGTGTAAGCTTCGAAGCAGAAAGGCCGCTCAGTCCTTAAGAAACCGTTCAAACAATCACGTGGATTTGTGTTTCCAGTCATGTCCCGACAAAATAAAGGCTGATGTTATTCCCACATATTTACGTGCAGCCAGGATGCAGATTGCAGCGTTTCACGTATGGATTTATGTTCATGCTAATGTTGTTAGCCCGTGTTAGCATACTGCTAATCCTGCCTTCCGGCTCCGTTTTTCAACAGACAAAGCACTGACCACATGGATTAAAATTAAAATGATGAGCGAAGAGGCGCTTCATAATAACCGTAACATTAATAAAAGCACGTTTTGGAGATCATCATGTATAATACCAAGCTGACGTATCTATGTATTTAGCCGCTCGGCGGAACTAAGTTTCGCTTCCGGTTTTTAAAAACACTACTGCGCATGTGCGAATGATTTATTCCGACCGAAAGTGTGACCCATGTGAATGTTCTACATCTACACGGTTGGATTCTAATCCGACCAATAATCCTTATCAAGATATTTTGCACATGTAACCGCGTCTTATGGTGTGACTCGCAGCGTGACGGGGGCGTGGCATCACGATGGTGTCTCTCCATCGGGATGTCAGTCACCCATCATGATGGACGATGGTATCGTCCATTGGCACAACCCTAGTTTGGGATACGCACCGTATCGTGGGACGTGTATCGTCGTGATATGTATCGTATCACCAGACTCTTGCCGATAGACACACCTACTAAGTAGTGAGTACTGAGGGAATTCAGACACACCATTGAGTATTAATGTGAGATGTGTAGGATGTTCAGCCTTCAACACTATGATCCCGGACAAGGTGACACTGAAGCTTCGCAACCTTATG
Source organism: Oryzias curvinotus (assembly GCA_023969325.1). Taxonomy (NCBI): domain Eukaryota; kingdom Metazoa; phylum Chordata; class Actinopteri; order Beloniformes; family Adrianichthyidae; genus Oryzias; species Oryzias curvinotus. Next base: position 26,670,345 of record CM043708.1, on the reverse strand, counting down.
TATTATATATTTTTTCCTTTTTTATATAGTATTTTTTCAATATTGTTGGAAAAGAGCTGCTGGAAAAAAATTTCATAGTGCACTGCATAATGATAATAAAAGATTCTGATTCTGATATCACAGCTAAAATCCTGAACTGCTTTCAGGATCTCTGTTTATAAATAAACCAATTTTGCTTTTTAATTCACGCGTTCAAAGTTCAGTTAATATTTTACAAGGTGATGACATCACAGCAGGAAAATACGTCACAAAAAATGAAGGGGCCAAAATCTTTTATCAGCTCAACAAACCAGTTCAAACTCCACAAACGAAACCAAAATAAACGTCGGGATATCCAAAGGAAGCTTTGAACTTATTATGGGATGGTCACAGGACCTGCAACAAGGCGGCCATGGTTTGGCAAATGTGCACAACATGGGAAAGAAAAACCTTTAAGCTATCGTCACAAAAATTTCCCACATGAGCCACCACCTAAGGTCTACAACCACAATCACAGTTTTATTGACCTTTGACCTCGGGAAGAAGCTGCCATCTTGAATTTTCCATTGGGATTTTCCTCAAGTATTGTTGGGAAACTACTTTGGGGGGGAAAAGTGGAGTGACTACTAATGTTCGCACATTTTTACCCCAAATATTGTGGAAAATAAAATCAATAAATCTTTGGCTCAAACTGCAAAAAACAATATGACCATATTAGGAATGTAGGCGGGGTTTACAGCAAACAACTGTAGCCAAGGAAAAAATAAGTACTTTTGCAGATTCTTTTGAAAACTACAGAGACAAGTTCATTACTCCCAGTTGACCAAAGAACAAAGCTATGGAGCCAAAACTAGCCAGAAAGAATCCAAACTACACAGAACTGGGAGTTGAACCAGCAACCAGGGTCTTCCTACTATGAGGCAAAAGTGCTATCCACTACACCACTGCACAGCAGTAGAGCTGATTTATGGAACAAACAAACAAATTTAAACAAGCATTACGAATGCTGCTGATTGCTTGTCAACACTTTTTATTACTGGGTGTAACGTTTGTGAAAAAATACATCAAGTTAGCCTTTAGCTTATTGCTAACACGCTCCTGTGTGACTGGCTCTACCTAAAGCCTTCATTAAAGGTTAGAATAACCATCAGACCTCAATCGTAAAAGCAGATTAATTTCAAAGTCTTACTCACCTAAAGACAGGAAAATAACCGTGTAGGGACTGCTGCCACGGTGCTGGGAAGCGTCCACGTAGATCCCAGTGTAATGGTGATGATACACCAGAAGAGGGAGAGAGTTTTTCACAGGCTTCACCCATTGCTCCATCTCTGACACCTCCTTTATGTTATTTAGGGTTTCTCCATCCAGCTTAGGACTGTCAGAAACACACTAAACACACCAGAAAATGGTTTTATTCACAAAGCATCATCTGACGGACGTATAGTTTTGAAGTCGCTGTACTTTATTACCTCCCGAGGCCTGTTCGGTTGTCTTTCTGTCTCAAGTTCTTTAAAAAAGGACATCATGAAGACTTCATCAATGTCTGCTACTGTGTACATGCACACAGCGCTCACCCCCCTGCAGAAAAAAAACACAGAATGCCGACATCAGCAGCAACAACTATTTTAGTCGTGCTGACTGTAGAGACCCAAACAAGACAAATCAAACCTGCATCAGTTCCAGTTCCCTGAGCTCTGCTCTTCTTAACTTCCTTACTGCTGGGATTTGTCTGCAGTCACTTCAGACTGATTCAGGCTAAAGAATTCAGGCTAAAGCTACCAGCAAAATGGTCAAACGTGTCTTTCAGCTGTACTGAGCAGGATTTAGGATCACTAAGCATGAAGAAAATAAAGGAGCTTGTTTTTGCTGATTTGTTTCCGACAGACATAAATAATTTCTTTAATTTCCAAAACACTGAAAGCGTTTTTATCCTATGACTGTGACAGCACTAAATAATGATAAAAGCTGCTCCTATTTGAAGAAGTAGATGTTTTTTTTTCTTTTTATATTGTTAAGTTTGGATAATTATTGTTTTTTGAGTCACTATTTAGTTTACAGCGTATTGATTTTAATATCACTTTGGCTGAATGATATTTTGGATTTTAGTTTAACAACAATAAATAAATACATGCTATTCTATCCATCCAGTAACTGATATCCAACAAAAATATTATATACAATTTAAAAAAAATCTATTTTTACATATAGTTTAGTCACTGTATTCTTTAAAATCTTCCTAACACAACGTTTATATCATACTGCTCTGAGGATGGAGAGAAAGACGAGAAAAGAGAAAAAGAATCAGGACAGAAGGAGAAAAGAAACAGGTTGGTCTTATGGTGGACGTTCAGGGCAAAGCCAGTTAATACCAAGTCAGTGATTTTTAAATACTGTTCTTCATTTAAAAAAATGTGCACTATGCACGTTTTTCTGGAGCATAATTAAAAATAAAAGTCAGATGTGTAATTTATTGAAAACATGAAATAATTCTTGCTTGGCTATATGATTTAGTGGAGAAGAACACAGGCAAGAGATCAAGGAGACAGACATGAGGTTGGTGATCTGATTTCAAAGAGAGCAGTGATGACTTCAGGGAGGAATCATTAAACTACTGAAACCGCAAAATCCTAGATGCCCATTCTGGTTTGAAGTTCTGCTAACAACCTGTGCACTGTGGCCTTCTGGGAAAATAAGTGCAGGCATACAGGACAAGTCAGTCACAACAGAGAAGAACGAGGAGAGAGGTTCAGATGAAGATGACGATAACGACAGAGAGAAAGAGAGACGATCAGCTGATGATGAAGAGGGAGAAGAACAGAGAGGAACAGAAGAGAGGGCTGGGGCATTCCTTCCTCAGAAGATCCTTCTGAATAACCTCACCTCACAAAACTTGGGACTTGTTGAGGCAATAATTGTTGAAAATGGCTAAAAAATTTTCTGCTGTGCCATATCCAAGATCAGTTAAGAAGTAATTAGATTTATACATACATTTAAACAATTAAAGTGTTGTGGGGGTGTTTAGATAGCTTTAGGAAGGATAGCTTTGTGTGTGTGTGGAGGAGGGGGGTTAAAACGTGACCGCATACCCCTATGAAATGGGGTAGTTGCGCCCCTGGGGACAGTGGAGTCTTACCATTCATTCCTGAAGAGAGCATAAACTTTGGTATCCTCCCATCTGTCTGCATCCACAGTGGCCACATGCACCAGCTCAGAGAAATGAAGTTTTCTCTCTGGATCTCCACAGAAGAGCCGAGCATTCATCTGGGAGGTCCACCTATACTGCAGGAGGTTCCTTGGGCCGCCGACGTCTGCCTTAAAACGCCAAAGATCAAACCCTGGGTTAGGATCAGTGTTCATAACTACAGTTGTGTCTTTACTTCTAAAATCTGTATTTTTTTCTAGTTTTTCAGGTTTTACCAGGCAAATCTGGCTCACAAAGGGGATCCACTCGTCACTGTAAAGGTCTGCGTCTTGGTTTTTCTGCTTGTAGAAGGAATAAATTCTGTTCTGAAGGGAGACTTCTCTCCTGCTGAGCATCAGCCCCACAAAATGCTGTTCTAAAGACACACAAACCAACACAAAACACTTCAACTATGAAGGTAAAATAGGGTCTTTAGGTATCTTTTCTGAGGAAATACCTTTATTGTGACTCTGGGGTGCAAGCCTTTTATTCCCAAAGCGGTGAATGCCAACGTTCTCCCCATACCCAGAGGAGGTCATGTAGAGACTGGTGTAATTTCCATAGTCTGGAAGAAAAAGTTGCTGTTAGATGCAGACAGGAGCAACTGGTGCAAGATCAAATGATGTCAAAGATTTTTGAAAGCAAATTTGATAAGGAACAAAAAATTAGAAAACAAACTCACCAACAAGGAGCGAATGTTCCCCTTCCTTTGTGATAAATGTCTTGATGCTTTCTGTAATGTGTCGGAGGCTCTCAGAAGGATAACATCGGGCTTCTGCAGGATTAGCTGTTAAATCCTGGAAGAGAATGACATCATCATCATCCCATCAAAAAAAGGGGATCAAGGCTTGTGGGGATCCTGTCGGCTGTAGTGGTGGTCGGGCGTGTGGTGCTGGGGGGTTGATCGGCCGGAAGGGGTTACTGCGTGGCAACGGGGGCTGGTGGGCAACCAGAAGATTGTGAGTGTGCCCCCATGGCTGCCGCCTGGTTCGGCTAAAAGCGCCTGGGGGCCCAGACGCCGGGTTCGCCCATGCTTCCCTTTTTTTCAAAAAGGGGATCAATGATCAAATAACAGGAAACAATCTTTGCTTTTGGTTCTCCAACTAAAGTTTTCTATTTTGCTTATGAAGTCAGGAGGAATTAGGCTGAACAACAGTTCCTCAAACTGAATGCTTACCATCTCACAGCACCTGGTCTCCACATTGCTGCTTCCACACAGAAATGTCGACCTTCCTCCGTTCTTCTGGTGAACCACACAGATGTTGTATTCACATCCCTGAATAACAACAGGAACATTTCTCATTTTTCTGAACAAAAACAAAAGCATTTTTCCTCCAAGTCATCCTGAACGGCTCACTTTGTCTTTGCATTCCTCCCACACCACCTTCTGTTCTGGAGGAGTCTGTAAAGAAACATCAAGCAGCTGTTTTCAGAGCAGCTTTAAACTTTACTGCTAACGCGTCACACTGTTCAAAATCCTCCTCTGCTGCAGCTGTAGAAGCATCCGTCACCTTCTCAGAGCTCTGGAAGTTGAAAATGGTCAGGTGTTTTTGTCCCACAGATGTAATGATGCCTGGTCGTGTGTCTGCGATGATCTTCACTGGTTTTTCATGTCCTTCCAAAGAAAACTTTTTAAAAACAGACCCTGGAATCAAAATAAATGACATGTTAGTCAGTTGGAGGCCAGAACCCAATAAAAAAGGAATTTTCCAAATCAGATTCTACATTAAGCATCAAAACTCTGAAAGCTGGAATCAGTCGACAAATATTCCACAGAAATTTGAGTAAAACTGGATTCCTAGTTTGCGAAAACTTAACAAAAGGTACATTTCTGTGTATTTTATCATTTTTATGTGGATCCTTTGGAAAAAAAAAACAACAGGACTGAGGCAACATTCAGGCTCATTTGATAATGTAAAGAACATTTGTTTATATAAATTCATTGTAAATGTAATCTAATGATTCATCCTACTGTGGGGAGGCTGTTGCCTAGCAACTGGAATAGGTCAGTTTCTGACTGCCAAATTAAAATACAAAAAAATGGAAAATGCTCCTTAATTCTGAACTGTAAAAGTAACAGTAAAGACTTTAGAAAAAGTGAAGCAGATGATGACTGCAGAAGCGTGTTACAGACCAAAAATTATAAAATATCTAGAACTAGCAAAGTTTAAAAGAAAAAACAGAAAGAGTACAGGTATATTTGTTATTATTATTACCATCCACTATATGTGCCATAGTGCATTATTGATTATTTATGTATCTGGCTCGTCTCTGCTCCTACACTTGGTTGTGGACCTCTCCTTTGGCTCGTCTGGCGCCCCCAGCCGTCCCCCTACTCTATCTGGATGAAGGTCGTCTGCTGGACTATTCAAACATGTTGTTGTAGAGTTATATAAGTTAATTCTTCTCTAAGAGTTCTGGTACATCGCCTGTCCGTCCTGGGGTAGGATCCCTCCTTCATGTGGACATCCCTGAGGTTTCTGCTTCTTTTTTATCCAGAATCTGTTTTTTAAGGAGTTTTTTCTTATCGAGAAAAGAGGGTCTAAAGGCAGGAATGCCCAGTTTAGTTTAGTTTAGCCATTACCTGTTGTATCTAGTATGACTACTAATTCTGCTTTGCTGCTGCATGATTCTCTCGGAAACGTGGCTGGACAGCACCATCCCAGACGCCGCTATAGAGCTGGAGGGCCGCACCGTCTACAGGGCCGACAGGACGGCGGAGTCGGGTAAGAAGAGCGGCGGAGGGCTATGCATCTACATAAACAACTCTTGGTGTTGTGAAGGCTCAGCCCATCGTTGATGACATCACAGGAAGCGATGCGGAGTTCCTTTCTTCTTCGTTGGTTTTCTGAATTTGTTGAGCTAGTTCCTGATTCCATGTGCTCCCGGTCAGCAGCAGAGAGAGACTTTAGTTGCCAAAAACCCTGTCTAACACCACAGTTCACTCCAGTTGCTGGATTTTCAATATTAAGTAACTGAGAAAACGTTAGTGTTTGAATCCTTTGTTTTACATGCGTTACTCGTTTTATTCGTGCAGTTATTTTTCTCGGCCGTTAGGTGTCACTGTTGTCACCGTTTCTATGAGGTTTAAAGGAGATTTGATTATATTTTGCCTATTCTGGAGGTTGCCAATTTACCTATCATTTTGCCTATTTGGAGTTTGTTTCGTAATGACATACTGATTCAGTTTTCTTTGTTTTATGTAATTTATTTTATTTACAGCAGGGCTATTTGTGTTATTTATGTAATGATGAGAGGATTTTTGTTGTTTATAGACTAAATTGGAATATTCAGCAAAGGAATAAATTCAAACCATCTGACAAGTGGAGTCACCTCTCCTTTTTCCTCCTCCCTGTGTTCTGACCGACACCCCATCTTGTTTACGGTTAAACTCCTAACCCGAATCAGCAATACAGTCCTCCATCCTCACAGTCCTCCCTAACACTTGGTGCACCAACGTCACCGTAGTGGAGAAGCTGTGTAGCCCGGAGGCGGAACTCCTGCTACTAAAGTGTCGACCGTTTTACCTCCCGAGGGAATTTTCTGCTGTTTACATCTGTGCTGTGTATATTCCACCGGACGCTAATGCTAAGCTAGCGCTAGCACAGCTACACAGCAGCATCAACAATGGCCTAGTAGCACATCCAGACTGTATCTTTATTGCAGCTGGGGACTTCAATCATGCTGACTTAAAATCAGTCCTTCATAAATTTCACCACAACGTGAAATGTGCTACCAGAGGGGATAAGACACTGGACCAGGTGTACACTAACATAGCAAAAGCATACAAAGCTCAGGTTTATCCTCACCTCGGACATTCTGACCACCTTTCTCTTCTGTTACATCCAGTTTATACACCCATAATCAAAAAGGAGAAGAAGACAACAAAAACAGTAAGAACATGGCAACGTGATGCTGTTCCTATGCTTCGGGACTGTTTCCACCACACGAATTGGGATGTATTCAGAGAGCAGGGCACGGTCACCCGTGAAACTCTGGATAATTACACCTCCACCGTTTTGGATTACATCTGTTTCTGTGTGGATAAAGTAACATACTGGAGACAGTTTTTTGTGTTTCCAAATCAACAACCTTGGATGACAAATCGAGTACAACAACTGATCAGAGCAAGGAACCGCGCACTCAAAGGCGGGGATAAGGAAGCATACAGCAAAGCCTGGATTGCTTTGAGGAAAGGCATCAACACTGCTAAACAACAATACAAGAGGCACATTGAAGTCAGCTTTGACTCCGCCACAAACCCCAGACAGGTCTGGGAGGGCATAAGGGCAATTACGGACTATAAGAGGAAATCACCGTCACCCCCAGTGGGCTGTCCTACACTGGCTGAGGACTTAAACCTCTTCTATGCCCGTTTTGACAGAGAAAACAAAGATCCTATCCTCCTCCCCCTTCACTCCACCGACACCCCCCCAGTCCTGAGCACACACGAGGTGAGGGGTGTTTTGAAAAACATCAACGCCAGGAAAGCAGCCGGGCCAGATGGTGTACTGGGTCGGGTGCTGAAGGACTGTGCAGAGGAGCTGACTGACATCTTTACCACCGTCTTCAACTTGTCGCTCTCCACAGCATGGGTCCCCACCAGCTTCAAATCTGCTACAATAACACCCATTCCTAAGCAATCGAAGGTCACATGTCTAAATGACTACAGACCCGTGGCGCTCACTCCCATCCCTGCAAAGTGCCTGGAAAAACTGGTCATAAAACACATCAAGGCTGCAATACCACCTTCACTGGATACATATCAATTTGCCTATAAGAAGAACAGGTCAACTGAGGATGCCATTGCCATTGTGCTCCATAGGCTACTGGAGCATCTGGAGCATAAGAACACCTATGCACGGCTTCTTTTCGTGGACTACAGTTCAGCTTTCAATGTAATTCGGCCATTCAAGCTTCGAGCCAAGCTACACCACCTCGGACTCAACACTGCGCTGTGCAACTGGACTACGGATTTTCTAACCAACAGAAAACAGAGGGTTAGAGTAGGAAAGTACACTTCATCCACTGTTTTAATCAACACAGGGGCCCCCCAAGGGTGTGTGCTGAGCCCTCTACTCTACTCTCTGTACACTCATGACTGCTGCTCATCATCTTCATCCAACCTCATCGTTAAATTTGCTGACGACACTACAGTGCTTGGACTCATCAACAACAATAATGAAACGAACTACAGGAAAGAAGTGCAACACTTGGCGTCATGGTGCAACAATAACAACCTGATCCTAAATATCACAAAGACCAAGGAAATTATTGTTGACTTCCGAAGACGCAGTAAGAACCATCAGCCACTTTCCATTGGCACGGAGATGGTGGAGAGGGTGACCAGTTTTAAATTTCTGGGGGTCACAGTGACGGAGGACCTATCATGGGGTCCACACACTGCCTCAGTGGTGGGGAAGGCTCAACAACGCTTGTACTACCTGAGGAAACTGAAGACGGCAAAAATCTCCAGGCAGCTGATGGTGAACTTCTACAACTGTGCCATCAGCAGCGTACTGACATTTAGTTTCCTAGTGTGGTTTCATAGCTGCACAAAGGCGGATCAGCAGAGACTCCAACGGGTGGTGAAAACAGCTGGGAAAATCATTGGGACCACTCTCCCAGAGATGAGTAGTCTCTACACCATCCGCTGTCTGAAGAGAGTCAGCAACATCCTGCGTGACCCGCACCATCCAGCCCACCACCTCTTCCATCTGCTCCCCTCAGGAAGGAGGTACAGGTCTATTAAGGCCAAAACAAGCAGACTGAGCAACAGCCTTTATCCACAGGCTGTGCGGCTGCTGAACAGTCCCTCCTAGCTACTGCAACCCCCCCCCCCCCCCCCCTTCCTTATCTGACCACACTGCGAACACTGTCAAAACCGGTCTAGCATTGCTGCTGCTAACTCTAAATCTTGTGCACACTGTATGTCTAATTTAATGTCATTTATTTTCATGTTAAGTCTTTGCTGTGTTTTTCCTTTCGTACTGTTGCTGCACTTTGGTTATTATTTATTATTTATCTTTTTTTTTGGGTGAAACTGAACTGAGTGGCTGTTGTTGAGGCTCCAAACGCATTTTCGTTGTTCAACTGACAATGACAAAATAAATATCTTGAATCTTGAATCTTGAATCTTCTCTATGATTTAATGTTTTTTACACATTTATACAGTATTGTGGTATCTTGAATTTGAGAAGATTGTTGTTTAATGTTGTATTGTCATCAAGTGGCCAAAGGACAGACTTACAGGTTTTGTTGTGTGTTGACAATAAGAAGTCAGGAAAACCAGAATGGTGTCAGGTTGTTCAGAGACTGTTGTATTATGCTAATTAAAAAACTGTTGCACCCACTTCAATGTTTGGGACCTTCATTTTTATATCAAGATGCAACAGGTATGAAGCTCATAATTCTTGTAATATTGGGCGATACAAATACAATTGAATTGAAAAATTGAATATATTTATTTAGTGAACATATTTTATTTTTTAAACAAGAAGCATTTAAGTGAAAGTGTACCTTGTCTGAAGGCTATCAGAAAATATGAAAAGAAAAACATAAAACTACAAAAAGAGAACTTTTGAAGTTTTTTTTTTCTTTTTTTCCCCCCAAAAATTCTTCATCTGTATAATATTAAACTATTAGCCTGACCGGAGACCTGTAGTTTTATTTTCTTTTTCCTATGGATCCACATAGTGGGAACGCGTTATTATATTACTACTTCGTGGGAACACAATACTTTTGTGGGAACTATTTTAACTTCTTTTTTACATATGTCAGGTCACCAAAAGTAAAAACAAAAAGACACTAAAATGTACTTTTAATAACTTTTCCCAAAACGGGAGGTCGAGCTTCTTCTCTTTGTACTAATACATTAGTTTGAAATAACAAATTACATGAGACAAGTTTAAATGGCAGGCATACTATGTGAGAAACATACCAATAAAAGCAAAACTAAATCAAACCTGTCATTTTTTAAAAATAATACCAATTTCCTACCAGTTTCCGTTCCTTTAAACACCATCCTGGGTGAAGGCTTGGAGTCAGTCTCAGATAAACTGACGGCGCAGAAAAAGGAGAAGTATAGACAGAATAAACGCGGCATTTTCTACGTGCAACGTCTCAGCTGTTTAGATGAAGTGAATTATGATCTGTTCTACCGTAAGTGTCATCAGCTCAGCCTGGTGGGCGGGGCGAAAGGAAGGAAGTTGTTTAAAAAAATAACCGACTTTGTTATCTAACTGTCGCTGGTAACGAGCTCACTTCAGTCCAGATTGGCGAGTTTCTGCAGAAACGTGGACTCAGACAGACTCATAGTAACCAGACGCAGTCCTAAAGGAGTTTTGGGTTTTTAGAATAAATGATCAGACGAAGGTTTGCTTTGTTCTCTGTAGACGTTTATGCAGAATCCAATCTCCGAACACTTTAGCGCCCTCTGCTGGAGAAACAGGCAAATTACATTTTCATACAAATTCTGCACCTGTTTCATCCTTTGTAAAGTGAAATCCCACTATCTGTCACACGCCTAGGTGTGCGAAATAATGCTTTTAAATGTGTCAACTAAGTAATTTAACAAACCTTATTAGACTTATTGTACTATTTGTTAGGAATAACTGAATGGTGCATTGACAACAATTCTTACTTGCTGAGATTTAGTTTTAAATCAGATTCTATAGAGAAAACATCTTCAGTCTGACGGATCTCCGGTATTTGATGACTGTTCTTCATGAATATGACCGTGTCATCTACCAGATGAGTGATCACTCAAAATTTTGTAAACTCAAAAACCAGAATTGACATAGACAACATTTGTGTTGCAATTATAAAAAGTAACGGTGAGATTGGACAGCCTTGTTTGATTCCTTTGTTAATTAAAAATCCGGGAGAAATACTACTTGGTAATAAAACTACACTGTTTGTATCATTATAGATTGTTTTAATAAAACGTATGAAATTAGGTCCAAATCCTAATAATTCTGAATTGTAAAACATAAATTTGTGTTCAACCATGTCATCTTTAATTAATTGATTACAATCGATCAGATCAAGAACTAAGCGGATATTATTGTGAATTGATCGTCCTTTTAAAAACCCTGACTGTGTGTCTGAGATGATCTGATTTAGTCCTGTTTTCATTCTAGATGCATAAATGTCAGTCAGAATTTTATAATTATTATAGTCTGGCGTCTTACCCAGGTTTCTGAATCAGGGGAATGACACCCTGCTTCAAGGTTGTTGGAAGGATGTTCAATACAGAAATTTCCTTTATGACTAGCAAAGTGTTCCCAAAAATGTCTGTAAAAGTGAATGGTGATCAGATCCTGAAGATTTATCTAAAGCTAAACTTCTTAAGGCTTTTTCTGCTTCCTCCATAGCTATTTCTGCTTCACATAGTTTTTTTAAGTTTTCATCCACTTTGGGAGCCAAATCAGCGTCCTGAGATGAATAAGGAGAAGAGTACAACCCACTGGAAAACTGGAAAATGTCTCTCCTCATTCATATTTGTACTTTCCCTGCCATTATTAGTTATTAGCAATCCTCTCTTTTTTTCCAGTCTACCAAAGTAAACCAAGGTTTTTTCTCCCTCTTCAACCCATTTAGCTCTAGATCTAATAAAAACACCTTTGGCTTTAGAGATGTAGATATTATCCAGTGAGGTTTATAGGAGTGAAAGTCTCTGTTTCTAACGTTTACTTAATAAAGATTTACAGCAAATAGAATTATTTTCTCTGATAGCTTCCATTTGTTTTGTTGACCATCTCTGCTCAATCTTTTTCTATGAGTTATTGAAATCTGTTTGCTTTGAATTTATGAAAATCCTATTTATCCATATGAGTGGTGAGCTGTCTGTCATTAGTTATCCTTCAGGTAAAATTTATGATCACCTGAGAGTAAACTCAGGGCTCCAGACTAACTTTTTTCACCAGGAGCACAGTGGCCCCTAACTGAGAATTTTAGGGGCACAACCAGAAAATTTAGGGGCGCATACCGTAAATCAACATGCTAACCAAATCTACTAATTTCCACTGTATTACTAATAAATACTTTAATAATAGATGCAGAAATTACAATGTGCTGTTTCAAATTCAGTGTCACATTTTATTCTGCACTTTTGAAGATGCAACAACAGCTAAACTGACAGAACCATCACTGTCATGACAGTACAAATAGTAAAGAAAACGGATGGAAATTCATCTTGGTGACACCAAATAAGTGCAACCAAGATGCACAATAAGCGTGTTTTAGATCACCCAGGTCGACGCAACGCTGCGACGATCACCTGGTGTGAGACATATATATTTGTTTTTGCTCCAACATCACCTGTCAATCATCACAAAAATGTCACCAGAAAGGGGCGGGATCAAGGCCCCAACCTGAGCGAACACAGCTGGAAATTTAGTACTGAACTGACTGAAAGCTGCCCAGATGACTACAAAACAATGCATTATGGGACATGTGTCCTGATGGTTTTTGTAGTTGAGTGATCAATTAAAATAATTTAAAATACCTATTGATTAAAAAAGGCTACATACATTACAAAACATTAAAATAATCATAAAATATATAATAACACAGATCACACAAAGGGGGAGAGGAATATTAAAACTAAATTGAATGTTAAGGACACTTCAACCTCCTGTTGTCCTTCAGTCTCGCTGCAGACCCCCCCCCCCCCCCCGGCCGGTCTCCACCAACGATCCAGGCGAGGTGCCGGTTCATCTCAAGCACGTCTATCGTTGCATTTTCCCCACGTATTTTCAGTGTGTCTAAGACTAATGTTGTTTTTGCTCGAGTGTGTTTAATGTTCAAGCTCCCTTAGCTGTCACGCATGTAGGTGTGGGACATTTATTCTCCTCAGCTGACCCGACTCCCGCGGGAGCGGTGCTGCCGTAACAGCCGTGCATAAACCGTTTGATGCGCCGCCGTAACCGTAACCAAAACTTAACCTTCCTCCGGTTCTGTGTAACCCAGAGAAAAGTTCAGCACGGAATGCATATATTTAGAAAATTACGAGCAGGTGTCCTGCTTTCAAGCCCTGTCATTGTCCCGCCCCCAAGAGTCATATACCCCGCTGTGATTGGTTGGTCATCTCCGTGCACGACAATGAAAAAATATCATTCATACAAACTGACGGGCTGCAGTAACATTAAGGCGGGGCCCGCAAAATATCATCTTGGGGGCTGCAAATAGCCCGCGGGCCGCGAGTTTGAGACCCCTGCTGTAGTTCTGTCACTGGTACACTAGCCGCAGGTCGGAAGAATGAATCAATAGTTCACTTACTCATAGCTCAGACGCACATGTCAGGTTGTGATGATATTTGTCTCTGTTTCCTTCCCACAGGTGTTAACGCGCGCTCGATTGTCTCTAGGCCCCTCCCCCTCTACGCATTTTAGCCACTCACAGTGGCTTACCCCATTCTTCTCACACGCAGTGGCCGCCTCACAGACGGGCATCACGCGAGTGTGTGCTCGCGTTTCACGAGTATGTGCGCGAGTGTGTGTGTCTGCCTGCGTGCGTGTGCGCTCGCGTCTCATTGATTATTTAATTGATCATTGACGTGCCCCTTCCACTTTTAATGTATAAAAAAAAAAAATACGTAGGGTGGGGGAGGCAAATTTACGGGTCGCGCATGTGCGACTGGATGTAAAATTCAGTCGCACACTCTCAAATTTTGGTCGCAAAATGCGACCAATTGGTCGCAGTCTGGAGCCCTGAAACTTCATCCTCTAATAGACTAGAGTTGATCTTCCAGTAACCTTTGTTTTTAGGATTATTGTGAGGTTGAATAATGAGCTTAATCATCTGTTAAAACTGCAGCTGAAATATTAGCCACTGATATAAAAATTCTGTTGATTTTCATGTCAACCAAAAATCCAAACTAGATTTAGCAGATCCATCTGATTTAAACCAGGTGAACACTTGAACATCAGGATTATCACAGCGCCAGACATCAGAAACATTTAAATCTCTACACATTGAGAAGAACTGGATTATAATGATGGTTTTTGAAACGCTGAAGGAAATCTGTCAAGATATTCATCTTCCACCATATTATACTCACCTCTGATTATAAGATTACTGTTTGGATATCTTTGGTTCAGTTCTTTAACAGAGTTTGTGAAGTCTAACAACATGATTTTGTTTTGTGCTGCAGAACGTATCCATATACATTCCCAGAATAACAAACTTATCATCTTTAATAAAAACATACAGTAACCAGTGACTAGAACCATCTCTCTTTGCTGGTGTTTTAAAGATTAAAGATTAGATGTGCCCCTAACTATTTTCTAAATATAAAACTGAGAATTTTAACATTAAATGGTGAATTTCACTGAAGTTAAAATTTACCTGGAAAACAATATACATTGTTATGAGATAAATTATACAAACATCGTAATGAAGACCTCTCACATCTTACATCACAAATGTAAATGAACCGGCAAACCTTAGAATAACTGTAATAAAATAACCTATTTCAATAGAACACTATTAACTCTTATAGCCCGGTCCATCTTCGGCCAGACTTGGTCTGCCTTACTAAAATCCTCCTTGAACCACAGTTCCTCTGATCTTCTTTTCCTTTCAGACCATGAATTTTCTAGTTTCATCTTCGTTTATATATTTCCAGGTCGGCAACTTTCTCCTTCAGTTCCTGGTTTTCCTTCACCATCCGAGCCATTTCTCTGTCCGTTGTTGCAATCTTTGTCTTTCAGTCCTTCATCTCAGCAGCGTTCATCTCAACCAGATAGGAGATTTTTGCCACCGTTATAAGGTTTTCACGCAGCTAACATCCAAAAGTTTGTCTTTAATTGCAGCCAAAAGAACCTCATCCGACCTGGGAGTAGACTCTTGTCCTTCAGGAGACCTTCAAAGGTGGTCCAGTAGATTTTGTGGGAGTTTTTTGTTAGACTCTAAACAAAAATTTACATCAAGTGCGACTGTTTCTCAGCAAATCTGTTCAATGTCAGACATTTGCAGCGAAAGACGTCTGCTTAGTTGGCCATCCCAGCCGGAACCAGCAACACTTAAGTATGAATAGATAAATACAAAAACAAGTAACTTTATATTATATATATCCCTTATTTTTCCTCAAATTAAAAGAAAATAATTCTAGAGTTCATTCTAAAGAACTTTTAAGATCACAATTTAATACAACTAGTGTGCGTTTTGTAAATGAGAAACTGAATTGACGCAACATTTGTTTTTGTTTTTTTCTCTAAAGACAAATATTTTGGAAAGAACTACATGACTAGAATAAATGAATAAATTCCCACCATTACCAACATATTCAGTAAACAACATCACTTGGCATCAAGCATAAATTATACTTGCTAAATTTAACATACACAAATATAAATATATTTAGAATATTTAAAAATTAATTTGATCAATTTCTGAAATTATTGAAAATGCACTAAGAGAAAACATTAGACTTATGACGTATTGATGATATTAATGGATTGGATTGATCTGCGCTTTTTCAGACGTTCAAAGTGCTAACACTGTGTCCATTATTCATTTACTCCTCATTCGTGCTTGGTGATGGTGATGTCATTTATTCTTTAGCCCCAACATTCTGCTCTGTTTTGTACTTTTATTTTTATTTTTAAATCGAACAATTAAAATATGAATAATTAAAACATCACAAAAATGACATTATATTTTGGGCATCTTCAATAATTACAAACAAACACTTTCAAACAACAAAAACAAAACTAATAAATAAAATATAGATAAAATAAGATAAAACTGAGGCAGCAGTCTAAGCAAAGATGCTCAGACTTCCCTCCCCCCAGCCACTTCCTCCAGCTCCTCTGGGGGGACCCCAAGACGTTCCCAGGCCAGCCGAGAGACGTAGTCTCTTCAGCGTGTCCTGGGTCTTCCCCGGGGCCTCCGCCCAGTGGGACATGCCCGGAACACCTCTCCAGGGAGGTGTCCAGGAGGCATCCGGACTCGATGCCCGAGCCACCTCAACTGGCTCCTTTCGATGTGGAGGAGAAGCGGTTCTACTCCGAGCCCTCCGCGGGTGACCGAGCTTCTCACCCTATCTCTAAGGGAGCGCCCAGCCACCCTACGGAGGAAGCTCATTTCAGCCGCTTGTATTCGGGACCTCGTTCTTTCGGTCATGACCCAGAGCTCATGACCATAGGTGAGTACTAGGCCTGCACAATATACCGCAAATTTATCGTTATCGCAATATCAGGCAGTGCAATATCCATATCGCAAAAGTTGGCAAAAATCGCAATAAATGGTTACCTTAAATGTGCTAAAACAATCTTATGGCAGCTTGAAGCATTTAACGAATCAAATAAATAAATTTAGGAATTTGACCAATTGGATGGACCCCTTCACGTCGTTGACCAATCAGATGAGCCCTTTTATGTTAGATGTTTGCCTCCTACGTCAACGAGGGTCATTTGGAGTATAATTTTTAAACTCTTGCAGTGAAATGGTAATGATGTTTTTGGTTGTTTTGCTATTTGTTTGTATACCGCAAATTATATCGTTATCGCAATATTAATCACTCATATCGCATATCGCAAGTTTAGCTCATATCGTGCAGCCCTAGTGAGTACTGGAACGAAGATGGACCGGTAAATTGAGAGCTTTGCTTTTCGGCTCAGCTCTCTCTTCACCACAATGGGCCGATACAGCGACCGCATAACTACGGACGCCGCTCCGATCCGCCTGTCGATCTCACTCTCCGGTCTTCCCTCACTCGTGAACAAGACCCCAAGGTATTTAGATTAGATTAGATTAGATTCAACTTTATTGTCACTGCACATGTAGGTACAAGGCAACGAAATGCAGTTAGCATCTAACCAGAAGTGCAATAAGCAGTAAGTATAGAATAATAGAATTAAACTCCTCCACCTGGGGCAGGGACACTCCACCCACCGAGAGATGGCAAACTACCTTTCTCCGGTCGAGAACCATGGCCTCAGATTTGGCGGTGCTGACCCTCATCCCAGCCACTTCACGCTCGGCTGCAAACCGCCCCAATGCACCCTGGAGGTCCTGGCTCGATGAAGCCAACAGGACAACATCATCTGCAAAAAGTAGAGAGGAAATCCTGTGGTCTCCAAACCAGACTCCCTCCGGCCCCTGGCTGCTCCTAGAAATTCTGTCCATAAAAACTATGAACAGAACTGGTGATAAAGGGCAGCCCTGCCGGAGTCCAATGTGGATCGGGAACAGGTCTGACTTACTGCTGGCCATGCGAACCAACCTATTTTGAAGCACTTTTTGGACATTTCTCTACAAGTTCATTACCTCTCATACTAAAGGGCTGGCAAAATAAAACTAAATGAACAATACAGCCTGGTTGAGTGCAGATAGGTTGTGTCAGGGGCAGCTATCACAGTTTTCCTGGACACTTGTGGAGAGGAATTGGAAGCGAGCAGAAAGAGGTCAGAGGTCAGCAATACCAGAAATCTCCAGAAGAGGGAGACAGAGGCACAGCTACAGCTGTACATCTCAAACACATAGTTTTGGCTTTATTTTAGGAGGTTGATAAAATGCTTAACATGGAGAAAGAGAAGAAATTAGTTCAAGATAAGAGTTCTTTCTCAAGAATTCATTAAAAAAATAGTAGTCTCAGCTTCCTTGATTTTTCACTCTTGGAATGTTACCTTTAAGTTTAATTGAATAAAACGTTTTTAGGAACCCCTTAATTTAGAAAACCCCACATTTAAATGTTTTATCTAAAGTTGATGATATTTAATTATTTTTCTTGCCTCTAAAATCCCACTCAGACTGTCTGTGTTCCATCGCCAGACAGACTTTCCACTCCAGGTCACTCATCAATGCGCACAACTTTTCACCACACAAATATTTTGTATGAACACAAACCAATTCTAATAGAAAACTGATGTCATAACATCATTATTATAACAATGGTAGATCAAGTGTGTGGTATCTTTGAATGATGAGACTTTACTTCAGTTTGGCTCTTTATTCCGCCATTAATACAACTCAGCAACAAGCAGAAAATGAGGCGCGTGCATATTGTTTAGAACAGTGTAACATTCACAACCTTACAATAAAATCGGACTTTAGAGTTATGAACAATAACTAGTTAGTATGCCACAAAGTATGAAACAGGTGCAGAATTTGTATGTAGATGTAATTTGCCTGTTTCTCCAGCAGAGGGCGCTAAAGTGCTCGGAGATTGGATTCTGCATGAATATCTACAGAGATCAAAGCAAACCTTCGTCTGATCATTTATTCTAAAAACACAAAACTCCTTTAGCACTGTAGCAACTGTGTCTCACACACATACAAAAAAAAGGAAAAGAACTAAATGGGCTACTGACCAGAAGACTAAAATTCAACTCTCGGAGGGAATGGCAGAAACTGAAGTTGTTGTTTGGTGTGGGGCAATTTATTTACAGTGATAGACAATAATGAAGAGAAACAATGAATGGCCATTCAGATATATACACACAAAAGTACTTCAAAATGTTTCACATTTACAAAACATGTTGTAGCATATCCTTGAGTCCAGCAACTTTTAGTTGCACCACAAAAACACAAAGAAAAACCAACCCGCCCACAGTTCAGAGGAAGGTAAGTGCACTGGGAAGCGTGAATTCAGTTTGTATGAATATAGTTCATTAAAGCGATGGTGTGGGCATAAGCTGGGTCAGAGGTCTTTGGTTTCAACTGGGCTACTAGGAGCCCCCTACCGGCTTGGCGGGAGGATGCGGCTCTTCTGATGATTCAGGTTCCTGGGTCTAGCTCACCATCATGGACCTGGCCTGGGTAACGGGACCAGAGTCTCAATTAAATGTTTTCTTCACAGCAACAAGCAGGAAAACACTTTCCCTTGCCAGTTAATCCAGTGTGCGCACAATTCATAAAAATATAGTACTAATTGCACCACATTCAATTCCAAACATTAAATTACTAATTTAACACATTCTCTTTACATTCTGGGTACATACCACTTTTCAGTTTTAGGTGAAACAGGCAGAAAGCTTGATGAGAAGCTATGCTAATAGCTTCCATGTTAATGAGTGACAGTGGCTAAGCTACATTAGCATAACAAACTATTGACTCACCAATTTCCGCCAAAAATCACTTCCAAATGCTCTTTGTTTTGAACCGGATAGAGGGCCCCTGTGATATACCATGCATCACAATAAACATCAAGTGAAAATAGAGCAGTCAAGTAAGAAACTAACTTAAATCATACCTGTGCCTCGTCTCATCTGCCTTCCCACTGCATCTAACACTGCTGACTTCCTGTACCCTTATATGCGTCTGTGATTGGATGCGCCGTGTCACGTGATGCGGTGACGTCACGGAATAAACGCTCGTGATTGGCCGACCGTCCCATGTGACAAAAATGACGTCACCACCGCGGGAAATACAGAGTGACCAGGAAGGAGAAAAATACAGGGGCAAGGCAGGCAAAACAAAGCCAGTAGACATCACCTGGGTTACAACTGCGTCTGGTTACTATGAGTCTGTCTGAGTCCACGTTTCTGCAGAAACTCGCCAATCTGGACTGAAGTGAGCTCGTTACCAGCGACGGTTAGATCACAAAGTCCAGTAACGTTTATTCTTTTAAACAACAATAACTTCATCGTTGCCCCGCGGTGGCTCCGTTGCCCCTTGACTGTAAACGACTCAGTGGTTTTAACACTGCAATTTTAAACAACTGGAGGGCGGTAAAAAATAGGGGGGGGGGGCATAATTCCAGCACATGAAACGGAACACAGAAAACGGGAAAACATCTCTGAGTTAAAAATTGAGGATGTCGTTCTTGAAAGAGTAAATGAAATAAAATTTCTTGGAGTAATTTTGAATAATAAATTATCATGGAAACCACACATAACACATGTTGTCTCTAAATTGTCCAAATCATTAGCCATTCTACATAAAGTCAAGTATTTTTTAAACACAGCTACATTGTATATTCTATATTGTTCCCTCATAATGCCTTATTTGACCTATCGATCAGAAATCTGGGGGCATAGTTACAAGTCAAATACAGAACCTATTTTTCTTCTGCAAAAAAAAGTAATTTGAATTGTAAATCACTCTTCATACAATCAATCCACAAAATAAATATTTCCAAAATTAAAGTCACTTACATTTTAGGATTTAGTTGATCTTAGTACTGGAATTTTTTTGCTTAAAGTAAAAAAAAAAAAAAACAATGTGTACCTGTCAAAATACTGAGTTTGTTTGAAATTAAAGTAAATAATTATGATTTTCGGGGTAAAGATAAGTTTAAAGACAAAGTGGTCAGAACTAATTCACTAAGGAATAGTATTTTTGTTCAGGGGGTCAACATGTGGAATTTATTATCCGACGATCTGAAGAATGCAAACTCCATATTTCAGTTTAAGAAAATGTATACATTTAAAATATATCAAAATACCTTCTGGACTGAGAGACTCTTGTGGTTGTGAGGTCATTTTGAGAAGTGTTTTTGTTTATTTTTTCCTCTTCTTTCTTTTTTCTTTTTTAAGGTTCTATCAATTTGTAGGTAGATGTGATGTATGTAACCAGGGTCAGGAAAATATGTCTTGGCTTCCCCCAACACCTTTTTCGGTTAATTTTGTTCAATGTTTATGTTGTTCAATGTTAGTGTTCTTTTTAAAGTTCTTTAGAATGATAGATGCCATTTAGAATTGTAAAATTATTTACTCTTAATTTGAGGAAACAGTAGGGATTTTAAATATAAAGTTACTTGTTTTTGTATTTTTCTATTCATACTTATGTGTTGCTGGTTCCGGCTGGGATGGCTGACCAAGAGGACGTCTTTCGGTTACAGTTTAACTGAAAAAAAGTCGCACTTTGTGTGAATTTTTGTTTAGAGTCTAACAAACAACTCCCACAAAATCTACTGGACCACCTTTGAAGGTCTCCTGAAGGACAGGAGTCTACTCCCAGGTCGGATGAGGTTCTTTTGGCTGCAATTAAAGACAAACTTTTGGATGTCAGCTGCGTGAAAACTACCAGTGATAGTGAAGGAGAACCAAGAACTAAAGGAGAACGTTCCAGAGAAAAGATATAAACGACGATGAAACTTGAAAATTCATGGTCTGAAAGAAAAAGATGATGGGAACATCAGAGAAACTGTGGTTCAAGGAGGATTTCAGTAAAGCAGACTGATTCTGGCTGAAGATGGAGCGGGGTATTAGAGTTAATGGTGTTCTATTGAAATAGGTTATTTTAGTATAGTTATTCTGAGGTTTGCTGGTTTATTTATATTTGATTTAAGCTACTTTGTTTACATATTAGAGTAAATCTTAGTTAAGTATTTACCTTTACTTACAAAAAGATGGGAGAGGTCTTCATCACTGCTTTTGTTTTGCAAAAGCCAAAAGGTTCAATATTTTTGTCTTCAAGAAACTCACTCCAATGAGCACGATGCAAATGTTGGACTAATCAGCGGGGAGAACCACTCTACTTTTCTCATGGCACCAACCGATCAGCAGGGGTCACTGTTTTACAAAACAATTTTTCTGGCAAGCTTTTAGTTACAAAGACTCAATTCATTTCAATTTTATTTGTATAGCCCAAGTTCACAACAACAGTCGTCTCGATGGGCTTCGAATCGGTAAAGAGAGATGGTTCTGGTCACTGGTTACTGTATGTTTTTATTAAAGATGATAAGTTTGTTATTCTGGGAATGTATATGGATACGTTCTGCAGTACAAAACAAAATCATGTTGTTAGACTTCACAAACTCTGTTAAAGAACTGAACCAAAGATATCCAAACAGCAATCTTATAATCAGAGGTGAGTTTAATATGGTGGAAGATGAATATCTTGACAGATTTCCTTCAGCGTTTCAAAAACCATCATTATAATCCAGTTCTTCTCAATGTGTAGAGATTTAAATGTTTCCGATGTCTGGCGCTGTGATAATCCTGATGTTCAAGTGTTCACCTGGTTTAAATCAGATGGATCTGCTAAATCTAGTTTGGATTTTTGGTTGACATGAAAATCAACAGAATTTTATATCAGTGGCTAATATTTCAGCTGCAGTTTTAACAGATGATTAAGCTCATTATTCAACCTCACAATAATCCTAAAAACAAAGGTTACTGGAAGATCAACTCTAGTCTAGTAGAGGATGAAGTTTACTCTCAGGTGATCATAAATTTTACCTGAAGGATAACTAATGACAGACAGCTCACCACTCATATGGATAAATAGGATTTTCATAAATTCAAAGCAAACAGATTTCAATAACACAGAAAAAGATTGAGCAGAGATGGTCAACAAAACAAATGGAAGCTATCAGAGAAATTAATTCTATTATTATTATTATCTGTAAATCTTTATTAAGTGAAGGTGAGAAACAGAGATTTTCACTCCTATAAACCTCACTGGATAATATCTACATCTCTAAAGCCAAAGGTGTTTTTATTAGATCTAGAGCTAAATGGGTTGAAGAGGGAGAAAAAACCTTGGTTTACTTTGGTAGACTGAAAAAAAGAGAGGATTGCTAATAACTAATAATGGCAGGGAAAGTACAAATATGAATGAGGAGAGACATTTTCCAGTTTTCCAGTGGGTTGTACTCTTCTTATTCATCTCAGGACTCTGATTTGGCTCCCAAAGTGGATGAAAACTTAAAAAAACTATGTGAAGCAGAAATAGCTATGGAGGAAGCAGAAAAAGCCTTAAGAAGTTTAGCTTTAGATAAATCTTCAGGATCTGATCACCATTCACTTTTACAGACATTTTTGGGAACACTTTGTAAAGGAAATTTCTGTATTGAACATCCTTCCAACAACCTTGAAGCAGGGTGTCATTCCCCTGATTCAGAAACCTGGGTAAGACGCCAGACTATAATAATTATAAAATTCTGACTGACATTTATGCATCTAGAATGAAAACAGGACTAAATCAGATCATCTCAGACACACAGTCAGGGTTTGTAAAAAAAAAGATCAATTCACAATAATATCCGCTTAGTTCTTGATCTGATCGATTGTAATCAATTAATTGAAGATGACATGGTTGAACACAAATTTATGTTTTACAATTTAGAATTATTAGGATTTGGACCTAATTTCATACGTTTTATTAAAACAATCTATAATGATACAAATAGTGTAGTTTTATTACAAAGTAGTATTTCTCCCAGATTTTTAATTAACAAAGGAATTAAACAAGGCTGTCCAATCTCACCGTTACTTTTTATAATTGCAACACAAATGTTGTCGATGCTTATAAAAACTTCTGGCTTTTGAGTTTACAACATTTTGAGTGATTAATCAGCTGGTAGATGACACGGTCATATTCATGAAGGACAGTCATCAAATACCGGAGATCCGTCAGACTGAAGATGTTTTCTCCTTAGCATCTGATTTAAAACTAAAGTTCAGCAAGTAAGAATTGTTGTCAATGCACCATTCAGTTATTCCTAACAAATAGTACAATAAGTCTAATAAGGTTTGTTAAATTACTTAGTTAACACATTTAAAAGCATTATTTCGCACACCTAGGCGTGTGACAGATAGTGGGATTTTACTTTACAAAGTATGAAACAGGTGCAGAATTTGTATGAAAATGTAATTTGCCTGTTTCTCCAGCAGAGGGCGCTAAAGTGTTCGGAGATTGGATTCTGCATGAATACTGTATATATACAGAGAGATCAAAGCAAACCTTCGTTTGATGATTTATTCTAAAAACACAAAACTCCTTTAGGACTGCGTCTGGTTACTATGAGTCTGTCTGAGTCCACGTTTCTGCAGAAACTCGACAATCTGGACTGAAGTGAGCTCGTTACCAGCGACGGTTAGATCACAAAGTTCAATAACGGTTATTTTTTTTAAACAACTTCCTTCCTTTCGCCCCGCCCACCACGCTGAGCTGATGACACTAACGCTGGAACAGATCATAATTCACTTCATTTAAACAGCTGAGACGTTGCACGTAGAAAATGCCGCGTTTATTCTGTCTGTACTTCTCATTTTTCTGCGCCGTCAGTTTATCTGAGACTGACTCCAAGCCTTCACCCAGGATGGTGTTTAAAGGAACGGAAACTGGTAGGAAATTGGTATTATTTTAAAAAAAATGACAGGTTTGATTTAGTTTTGCTTTTATTGGTATGTTTCTCACATAGTATGCCTGCCATTTAAACTTGTCTCATGTAATTTGTTATTTCAAACTAATGTATTAGTACAAAGAGAAGAAGCTCGACCTCCCGTTTTGGGAAAAGTTATTAACCCTGGTGCTATAATCCTAGGCACTTTACCGTTGGGAGTTGGGTCATCTAGACCCACTAGACAGTGCTCTGAACCTTTTTTTTTTTCAATGATTTGTGATCTTCACTGGTTCAATGGATTACATGAAATGTGTTCACCTTTATCCACCTTTGTTATGGTAGGGAGAACATGTCAGTGTAAGGGGGGGGGGGGGGGGGGGTCATCCAAGATAGCACAAGGGTTAAAAGTACATTTTAGTGTCTTTTTGTTTTTACTTTTGGTGACCTGACATGTGTAAAAAAAAAAAAAAAAAAAAAAAAGTTAAATAGTTCCGACAAAAGTATTGTGTTTCCACTAAGTAGTAATAACGCGTTCTCACTATGTGGATCCATAGGAAAAAGAAAATAAAACTACAGGTCTCCGGTCAGGCTAATAGTTTAATATTATACAGATGAAGAATTTTTGGGGGGAAAAAAAGAAAAAAAAACTTCCAAAGTTCTCTTTTTGTAGTTTTATGTTTTTCTTTTCATATTTTCTGATAGCCTTCAGACAAGGTACACTTTCACTTAAATGCTTCTTGTTTAAAAAATAAAATATTATGTTCACTAAATAAATATATTCAATTTTTCAATTCAATTGTATTTGTATCGCCCAATATTACAAGAATTATGAGCTTCATACCTGTTGCATCTTGATATAAAAATGAAGGTCCCAAACATTGAAGTGGGTGTAACAGTTTTTTAATTAGCATAATACAACAGTCTCTGAACAACCTGACACCATTCTGGTTTTCCTGACTTCTTATTGTCAGCACACAACAAAACCTGTAAGTCTATCCTTTGGCCACTTGATGACAATACAATATTAAACAACAATCTTCTCAAATTCAAGATACCACAATACTGTATAAATGTGTAAAAAACATGAAATCATAGAGAATTAGTAGTCATAGATACAACAGGTAATGGCTAAACTAAACTAAACTGGGCATTCCTGCCTTTAGACCCTCTTTTCTCGATAAGAAAAAACTCCTTAAAAAACAGATTCTGGATAAAAAAGAAGCAGAAACCTCAGGGATGTCCACATGAAGGAGGGATCCTACCCCAGGACGGACAGGCGATGTACCAGAACTCTTAGAGAAGAATTAACTTATATAACTCTACAACGACATGTTTGAATAGTCCAGCAGACGACCTTCATCCAGATAGAGTAGGGGGACGGCTGGGGGCGCCAGACGAGCCAAAGGAGAGGTCCACAACCAAGTGTAGGAGCAGAGACGAGCCAGATACATAAATAATCAATAATGCACTATGGCACATATAGTGGATGGTAATAATAATAACAAATATACCTGTACTCTTTCTGTTTTTTCTTTTAAGCTTTGCTAGTTCTAGATATTTTATCATTTTTGGTCTGTAACACGCTTCTGCAGTCATCATCTGCTTCACTTTTTCTAAAGTCTTTACTGTTACTTTTACAGTTCAGAATTAAGGAGCATTTTTCATTTTTATAAAAATGTATTTATGTAAATTTATATAAACAAATGTTCTTTACATTATCAAATGAGCCTGAATGTTGCCTCAGTCCTGTTGTTTGTTTTTTCCAAAGGATCCACATAAAAATAATAAAATACACAGAAATGTACCTTTGGTTAAGTTTTCACAAACTAGGAATCCAGTTTAACTCAAATTTCTGTGGAATATTTGTCGACTGATTCCAGCTTTCAGAGTTTTGATGCTTAATGTAGAATCTGATTTGGAAAATTCCTTTTTTATTGGGTTCTGGCCTCCAACTGACTAACATGTCATTTATTTTGATTCCAGGGTCTGTTTTTAAAAAGTTTACTTTGGAAGGACATGAAACACCAGTGAAGATCATCGCAGACACACGACCAGGCATCATTACATCTGTGGGACAAAAACACCTGACCATTTTCAACTTCCAGAGCCCTGAGAAGGTGACGGATGCTTCTACAGCTGCAGCAGAGGAGGATTTTGAACAGTGTGACGTGTTAGCAGTAAAGTTTAAAGCTGCACTGAAAACAGCTGCTTGATGTTTCTTTACAGACTCCTCCAGAACAGAAGGTGGTGTGGGAGGAATGCAAAGACAAAGTGAGCCGTTCAGGATGACTTGGAGGAAAAATGCTTTTGTTTTTGTTCAGAAAAATGAGAAATGTTCCTGTTGTTATTCAGGGATGTGAATACAACATCAGTGTGGTTCACCAGAAGAACGGAGGAAGGTCGACATTTCTGTGTGGAAGCAGCGATGAGGAGACCAAGTGCTGTGAGATGGTAAGCATTCAGTTTGAGGAACTGTTCAACCTTATTCCTCCTGATTTCATAAGCAAAACAGAAAACTTTAGTTGGAGAACCAAAAGCAAAGAATGTTTCCTGTTATTTAATCATTGATCCCCTTTTAAAAAAATAACATCATAAGACTGGAAATTATGTTGTTTTGTTTTTTTCCCCTAAAGACATGATGTCATTCTCTTCCAGGATTTAACAGCTAATCCTGCAGAAGCCCGATGTTATCCTTCTGAGAGTCTCCGACACATTACAGAAAGAATCAAGGCATTTATCATAAAGAAAGGGGAACATTCGCTCCTTGTTGGTGAGTTTGTGTTTAAATTTTTTTTTTAATATCAAATTTGCTTTCAAAAATCTTTGACATTATTTGATCTTGCACCAGTTGCTCCTGTCTGCATCTAACAGCAACTTTTTCTTCCAGAGTCTGGAAATCACACCAGTCTCTACATGACCTCCTCTGGGTATGGGGAGAACGTTGGCATTCACCGCTTTGGGAATAAAAGGCTCGCACCCCAGAGTCACAATAAAGGTATTTCCTCAGAAAAGATACCTAAAGACCCTATTTTACCTTCATAGTTGAAGTGTTTTGTGTTGGTTTGTGTGTCTTTAGAACAGCATTTTGTGGGGCTGATGCTCAGCAGGAGAGAAGTCTCCCTTCAGAACAGAATTTACTCCTTCTACAAGCAGAAAAACCAAGACGCAGACCTTTACAGTGATGAGTGGATCCCCTTTGTGAGCCAGATTTGCCTGGTAAAGCCTGAAAAACTAGAAAAAATACAGATTTTAGACGTAAAGACACAACTGTAGTTATGAACACTGATCCTAACCCAGGGTTTGATCTTTGGCGTTTTAAGGCAGACGTCGGCGGCGCAAAGAACCTCCTGCAGAATAGGTGGACCTCCCAGATGAATGCTCGGCTCTTCTGTGGAGATCCAGAGAGAAAACTTCATTTCTCTGAGCTGGTGCATGTGGCCACTGTGGATGCAGACAGATGGGAGGATACCAAAGTTTATGCTCTCTTCAGGAATGAATGGTAAGACTCCACCATCAGTGACAAACCTGGATAAAATAAAAAAAAGAAAAAAGAAACAGGAGATTAGAAAATCAACAGATCCACACTTGTGTTACCATTTCTGTCAATGTTTAAAGTTCCTAAAACAAGTCATACTTGAAGCCAAATCTGTTTTCTTCATCAGCTGATTCTGCAGAAACCTGCATCAGTTCCAGTTCCCTGATCTCTGCTCTTCTTAACTTGCTTACTGCTGGGATTTGTCTGCAGTCTGAAGTGATTCCTGTCTTGTTTGGGTCTCTACAGTCAGCACGACTAAAATAGTTGTTGCTGCTGATGTCGGCATTCTGTGTTTTTTTTTTTTCTGCAGGGGTGTGAGCGCTGTGTGCATGTACACAGTAGCAGACATTGATGAAGTCTTCATGATGTCCAGTTTTAAAGAAAGCAAACTGAACAGGCCTCGGGAGGTAAGAAAGTACAACGACTTCAAAGATTTATGTCCGTCAGAGGATGCTGTGTGAATAAAACCCCTTTTCTGGTGTGTTTAGTGTGTTCTTGACAGTTCTAAGCTGCCTGCAGAAACCCTAAATAACATAAAGGAGGTGTCAGAGATGGAGCAATGGGTGAAGCCTGTGAAAAACTCTCTCCCTCTTCTGGTGTATCATCACCATTACACTGGGATCTACGTGGACGCTTCCCAGCACCGTGGCAGCAGTCCCTACACGGTTATTTTCCTGTCTTTAGGTGAGTAGGACTTTAAAATTAATCTGCTTTTGCTTTTACGTTTGAGGTCTGATGGTCTTTCTAACCTTTAATGAAGACTTTAGGTAGAGCCAGTCACACAGGAGCGTGTTAGCAATAAGCTAAAGGCTAACTTGATGTATTTTTTCACAAACGTTACACCCAGTAATAAAAAGTGTTGACTAGCAATCGGCAGCATTCGTAATGCTTGTTTAAATTTCCTCTGTTTGTTCCATAAATCTGCTCTACTGCTGTGCAGTGGTGTAGTGGATAGCACTTTTGCCTCATAGTAGGAAGACCCTGGTTGCTGGTTCAACTCTCAGTTACGCCCATTCTGTGTAGTTTGGATTCTCTCTGGCTAGTTTTGGCTCCATAGCTTTGTTCTTTGGTCAACTGGGAGTAATAAACTTGTCTCTGTAGTTTTCAAAAGAATCTGCAAAAGTACTTAGTTTTTCCTTGGCTACAGTTGTCTGCTGTAAACCCCGCCTACATTCCTAATATGGTCATATTGTTTTTTGCAGTTTGAGCCAAGGATTTAGTTTTAGTTTCGTTAGTGGAGTTTGAACTGGTTTTTTGAGCTGATAAGAGATTTTGGTCCCTTCATTTTTTGTGACGTTTTTTCATGCTGTGATGTCATCACCTGGTAAAATATTAACTGAACTTTGAACGCGTGAATTAAAAAAGCAAAATTGGTTTATTTGTTAACCAAAATCATGAAATCAGTTCAGTATTTTAGCTGTGATATCTAACGCTAATGCTCAATGGTTGTGTCTGAATTCCCTCAGTACTCACTACTTAGTAGGGGTGTGTATCGGAAAGAGTCTGGTGATACGATACGTATCCTGATACACGTCCCACAATACAATGCGTATCGCGATATTGTACCGGGACACATTTTCTGTCTGTAGTTGTGCTTCATGAGTTAACAGTAAGAGATGCTGTAACATGTTCCCAGTGACTCATGGGAGATGTAGTGAATAACGGTAGGGCTGATACTGACAGGTCAGTGTTGTAAAGCTTCATTATTTTGTGCACTTTTTACATGATCTGACATCGATTCCTGCAGAAAGCTACAACGCTAAACACGATCTGTAGTTGTTATTTTCATGTTAACTGAGAGACTTTATGCACGATGTCAGCACTAAGGAAGTGAGGACGTTAACCACATCTGATTGGTGAGATTGATGACATGTATGATAAAACCCCCAAGAATTCAGTTCAATTTTTTTAAATAGACCAATTTTACAACAACAGTCGTCTCAGTTGGCTTCATATCAGTAATTGTATAAAAACATGAAATCAGTTATAAAATACAATTGGTAATTGCTAAACTGGGCATCCCTGCCCTCAGACTGTCCCCTCACATGTTTAAATAGTCCAGCAGATGGGCTTCATCCAGAATTAAATGGGGGACAAGACGAGCCAGAGCCAAGGCCCACGGCCAAGTAGACTGGCTGAGACAGTTTAGGGAGTCGAACTTCTTCCAAAATGGGAGCGATTGGTTGTGGCAAAAACGCGGTACAGTTATTCTTATCAAAGTGTCTTAAATGGAAATCAAATAAACCCAAAGAAGAAGTATTTTATAATCTTCATCCTTCAAACTATTCACTGTGAAACCTGCTTGTGTTTGGATGAAAACAGAGCTGATATTCTGACAATGGTAAAGGTTTTTTAGACCTATTTGGTCAAACCCCATATTTGTCAGGGCATGCTGCTTTATTCAGCATAATCTGCAGACATGGTGACCTTAGCAGCTGCTTGTTTACTTAGAAAAAACTGCAGAGTCGCTACTGTATGAGGGTTTATTTAAGGCTGTTAGAATTTGCTTTAACTGCAGGAACCTTCCTACACAGAGCTGTAAAAGAATGAACTTTGAAAAGATCAAGTTATACATTTATGCAAAGCGCATGAAAAACCTTGTGATTCTTGATTCTTTTTCCTATTCCACGAGGAACCATCAGTACAAGGTTCCTATAAACCTCTTTATATTAACAGTTTATCATCCTGTCATAAGGCCTTAGTGGTATACAATCTTCTGCTTGTCATTCTAGTTGGGTTGGGCGTGTCTTCAGGCCACGAAAACAAAAAACATCACGAGAGTCTTGTGATTAAACCATTGCAAACATCACAATACTGTGTAAAAATGATCATTTACCAGTCACATGCTGAAATAATCCACATCCTTTTTTATTTCTTTTAAGGCTTTAAAAACATTTTTACATCGTTACAGAATTTCCTCAGGCGCTCGCTGCTCTGATAAACTGCAGACTTATCAGCTCAGTCCTGATATGGTTTGAAATAAGTGATGTTGAACTGCAGCCTGACACGGAGGACCAAGTTTGGTTTAGTTTCACGACACCAAAGTTTGTCCATTTATGGCCATAAAAGCGATGAAACACTTGAACTTCTCTTTGGTCACAGCTTCCTAAACCTGCTGGTGTGGTGAGTTTAAGACAGGAAGTGATCATTTGCACATCATTAGGTTGAGGTTAGGGTTAAAATATCTCTGGGCGATGCAGCAATGTGCATTTTGACAACAACCATTACATGTGGCCAACATGTCTTTCCATCCGTTTTTGTGCTTGTTCTTTTTAGTTGTTTTTTTTAATTTTATTTTTACTTTTGAGAGCAAACAACATCAGTCGTAAAGAAAACTGTCGTGATCTTTGTGATGAAACCAAAACTTATAAAACTCAATCTGCTTCCTCTACAGTGTTGGTGCTTTTTATTTTTTTATCCAAAGTATATTTGTTCGTTCATTCATGTAAATGATGAGATAAAGGGGAGGCATACAAATACACCTTATTGGAATGAGTTAATCATTTGTGAGTCAGTCTGGTTAGTGTCTTTATCTTCCCCCTCGATGTGTTTTTTGTGTGTTTTTTCACAGCTAGTGGTGGGATTCACAAGGTGCTGCAGACTAAAAACAACACCTTTCTCATTTCTGAGTACCGACCCTTTGATAATAACACCCACATTAGGAGCTTCTTCCTCCACCCCCCCTCGGTGAGTAATTCATGCCTTCCCCACATCAGCATCTTCTCCTCCACCAAACAGGTGAGCTGGAAGACGTGTTTTCTTGCAGAGGAAGCTGTACGTGAGCTCAAGCAAAGAAATGGTTGAGGTGGATGTGGTGAACTGTGAGCATTATGGAAGCAGCTGTGAGGACTGCGTCCTGTCCAGAGATCCTTACTGCGGCTGGAACAACAACCGCTGCACTGCAGAGACACGGTAGCTACTGCGCCGCTGCTGCACTCTCACTTCCTTCACTGCTCACTACATACTGCATCACTACATATGATGAAACGTCTATGGCTGTGTCCAAATTCCTTCACTACTCACTACATACTGCACTATATTGTGCGTTCACTATTTTGCAGCACACAATTCCAAAATCCAGAGCCCTAAATATTTCCCAGCAGCCTCTGCAAAAAACCAATGTGCATTGATGTACACTAGAAATTCCAGTTATACGTTAGCATCAAGCTAGCAGACTTTGGCATTACGGCCGTTCTGCGTTAAGTCACCGGAAAAGGAAAGGCAAAAAAGATCGATCTCTACTTTTATGGATCGATTATTCTTCTATTAATCTTGGATTGATTCAGATCAATCGATTTGATCAACCTAGCTCTATAAATGAGTCATGTGACCAACAACCGGATGGCCATGCGGTTCTTGGTGGGAACTGGCTGTCTTGGTCACTGCACAGCGGGCGCCACAAGAAGTCCCACAGCACGTGTGAGGGGACACTGTTTGATAGTAGAGTTTGATCAACAAAGTATGAAATATGTCTCAAACGTATTCATACTAAAATATTACAAAATATTACTCCAAAAACCTTCACATGCAAACATGTCAAACACCTACACAATACAACTACACAGCAGCTCACACCCAGATACAAGTGCAAACAAACAAACACACGTCAAGCTTATATCATTTCATCACACATACTGTTTGAGCAAACGTGAGCTAACACCTGTGCTCAGGTGAGTGTCTGTGTTTGGCAGAGGATTATGGATCGTAGAAAGTAGAAACTTTGGTCCAAATTCATAAACAAATTGATTCAACCAGTGGTTAGCGCTCTTGCCTCAGGAAAAAGGCCCCCGGTTAAAACCCCGGCTGGGGGACCTGAACCAGAACACCAATGGGGGACTTTACTGTGTGGAGTTTGCATGTTCTAGTTTGCATGTTCTCCCCGTGCACGTGTGGGTTTTCTCCGGGGACTCTTGCTTCCTCCCACCCTCCAAAAACCTGCTCCATAGGTTCATTGGTTTCTGTAAATTGTCCCTAGGTGTGAATGAGAGTGTGTGTGTGTGTGTGGGTGTGTGTGGTTGTGGCCCTGCGACGGACGAGCGACCCGTCCAGGATGTCCCGAATTAGAAGATGAATGAATAAGAATGATCTCCCTACAAATAAAAAAAAAGGCTTTATTTTTTTTATTGATTTTATTTAACCTTTATTTACCAGGGACTTGTCCCATTGAGAATAAGAATTTCTTTTTCAAGGGAGTCCTGTCTAGGGGGAAACAATAAATTACATTAAACTTTAAGACTTTAAAGATGTTTTGCTCTTGAAGAGAAAAGAATTTCAGCCAAATTAGTCTTCATTGTTTTTAACAGTTTCTATGATCTAATCTTTTAACATACAGCAAAATGTTTGTTAAAGTGGTTTATAAATAAAGGTATTTATTTATTTATTTATTTATCATTAGGTTTCATTTTATCATGTATGATGAGGTTTACTTAAATATTCACATTTTTAACTCTTTATTTTTCAATTTTTCTTTTTTGAAAATATTTTTATTCATGCTTTTTTTTTTTTTAACTTTTTAAAGCATAATTAAGCCAGTTTTAAATCTTTTTATCTCTTTTTGAAGCAGCTTTGAGTTTTTTAACTGTGTTTAACTTCTTCAGTTAGTTTAGCGTTAAGCGAGTTTCCGCCTTTCACATTTCCCTTTTTTTTTAACTACTGAAGTATTTTCAGAGAAGTGCAGTTCTTCTAATTTGAGGATGTGTCGGGTGGGTTTATAGGTGAAAAGCAAACATGATGTTCTGACTGATCTGTGCTCTAAATTCTCACTCTGTGACTAAGAAAGTTATTTAGTTTTATTGATAACTTCTTGCATAATTTAGGGTAAGACAGCTGTAGAAATCCTTCCCATCCGTTTTTAGGAACATCATTGCATTGGTCATCGTTTTCATCATTTCCTGCTTGATTCAATAAAACATAAAACGTTATGAAGTAACTCTTTTGAAAGCAGAGTTACTCATGAACTGGAAATGACTGAGGGGCTTCAAACGCCCCTCAACAATTAACATAAACTCCCCGTCTTAGTGTCGGGATTTTTGATCAGTTCAGTGTTTTCAGGTTTGAACTATTGTTCCATTGATGTTGAAATGAAATAAGATAACCTCAAAGTTTTTCCAAAAAGGGAAACAACCCGTTCCTTATGACACACTGTGGAATATTCTGGAGCGTCACGGTTCAACCCTAACCACTGACTTAACACTTCAACACTTAGTCAATGCTCCATTTACCAACAGTGTTGCTTCTGTACCCCGCACAGGATGTGACTTGTAAACGTGACAAAACCGCTAATCTATGTGCAACACGAACCCCCCCAAAGCCTCATACACCCTGTGAGATAAGGGGCCTCTCAGGGGGGTGTTATTTCTGTAGTGAGGCAGTTCTTCCATGCAGACAGTTGTGTTGAAATTAATATTCTGAGTGTCTGAAAGCACAAACTTGTCCAACATTCCTATGATGATGTAGTTTTACGTCACATTTCTTTACTGCAAATTCATTGTATTTGTTGTATTTAATCTGTTAGTTTGTAGAGATGACTGAGTTGTCTTTGTTCTCACAGAGACCCTCAACAGAAAATGATCTCAGGAAACCTACGCAGAATGTTCGTGGAGATTAAGGTCTGCTCGCCTCACAGCAGGTACGGACATTTCTATAAACCTCAGTGACCATAATACTGCCTCTATCATTCATGAAAAACCTTAAACCTAAAAAAAGGGAGGAGGAATATTAATGAGTAGAAATGACTAACAGGTTAGCCCAGTGGTTCCCAAACTGGGGGGCGCGCCCCCTAGGGGGGGGCGCAGAGGTACTGCAGGGGGGCGCGGTGGAGTTTAGAAGCAAAGGATTTGGTTTGTGTCAGTGTGGGGGGGCTCGAAAATATTCTAATCTTCAGAAAGGGGGGCCCTGCAGAAAAAGTTTGGGAACCACTGGGTTAGACTAAGGTTGTGTCCAAATTCCTTCACTACTCACTACATAGTGCACTAAATAAGACATAGTGCACTAAATAGGACATAGTGCACTAAATAGGACATAGTGCACTAAATAGAGCGTTCTTCACTTTGTAAGGAAATCTGCAACTCCAAAATCCAGCCTCCCAGAAATTTCCCAGAAGTCTCTGCAAAAAAGCAATGTGCATCAATGCTCACTAGATTAGCGAATACAGACCACAAAGCATTTGCGTTTAAACAATTTTTGTGAAAAAAAAAAAAAAGTATTTTTCTGACAGACCATCCACGTTTTTCAGGTTATGGAGAAGGGAGGGAATTAGGACAAAGACATAATCCACACCACTTCATGTTGGTTATAGTTAGATATAAAGGTCATCAGTCTGCAATGGAGCCCACATTTATGAAAGTAGAAGCAGTTCTTTAACTTACTGACGGTCTCTGTCTATGTTAAACTCAAACCAGGGAATTTAGGCACAAGTTATGTTCTCCTTAGAGAGTTCTCGATGAAAGACAAACGAAATCCAAACGTAAGGAGCGACAGGACAAAACTGTTTTCAGATGTTATCATCTGAGAATTTGAGTTTTGTTTAAACTTCCTCTTGGTCAGAATCCGCCCAAATGCAGCGTTACTTCCACAAATCCTAAAAATAACTTAAAGTTCATAGACTTCTCACGAATTTACTTTTATCTGCTTAGTAGCACTGTCATCCTATTTCAAGATAAGATTACTTTATTTTTATCATTCAAGGAAAAGAAGAGCCCACAAATTCCGTTTTAGAAACTCTGCAGAGCGTCGTCGTCCAGCTGGTCGTGTTGGTCAGAATCGGCTGCTGAGGCCTCAAAGCTTTTATCCAGACCGATCTGCAGCGTCTGACGCTCCACTAGACAAAGACTGACCAGAAACAACAGCTTAGAATCCGTTCTACCCTAAACTGGGTTAAATGGTCAAACTTATCAGAGTGTCGATGTGTCTGTCCTGATGTTCTGAACAGACTTTCAGGCTTCATTGTTTAAACCTTTAACTGTTTTTCTTTGGCCAAGGAGGGTTCGAGCACCGGGATACGACTCTGCCTGCGGGTGGGGTCTTTCCGGATGGGCCTCATTTTGAAGCTCACCTTCCCTTAGGTAAAGAAAACACAACCTGTTCCTGATGAAACAAAGCCATAGCAAACATTTGTCTTGATGCTACATGCCTCTTTGTTTTTCTTTAGAAAGCAGCGAGGTCATTCTTCCCTCTGGGTCCAGATATTTCCTGCAATGTCCCATGTCTTCCCTCCATGCTCAGTACACCTGGAAGACCCCCAACTCCAGGAAGTCCTGCAGCCCAAAGGAAGACCAGTGTCTGTTTCTGATCGAGAGCATGAGCTCCCAGTATGATGGAGATTATGAATGCAGGTCAGAGGAGATGGGCTACAGTAAAAAGGTGGCTCAGTACCAGCTGAGGAGCACGGCGCCGGACCGGACAATGGCGGCCGGGTTTGTGTGGGTTTGTGTGGCTGCTGCACTGATGGGGAGCTTCAGCCGTTGATGATCTCCAGCACTCAGAGAAAAAAAGTCCGATTTTAAAAATATAACAAAAACAAACGAAACAAAGTAACTCTGCCAAAGTTAGTGGATCACTTTGCCAGTCCCAAGCCTGGATAAAAGAGGAGGATTTGTTTGTTTAGCGTATTCTTAAGTTGCGTTTTTTTTGCATAGTTTGGCCAAAGATGTGACTTATACTCAGGAGCAACTTATTTGTGATTTAAAACGTAAAAATATTGTCTCATATATTCGTTATTGTCCCACCAACTACCACTAGAGGGCGCTGTAGGTGTGGATCAGTATTTGTTACCGACAGCAGCACAGAAGAAGAAGCTCCGTCCAAAACAAACATGTAAGACAATCTGATCATTCTCCTGAACTTTATGATATTTTCTCATTTGCATCGAAATGTTATTATTGTTTTGTTTTTTCCTTGGACTTATTAGTCATTAGTCCAAGGAAATGACTAATTAGTCAGTTAGTGATCCAACTGGGTCACAGAGATGCAGAAGTGCCGCTGTGAAAGCGATGGCACCTTTTTAACAGTGAACCCAGACACAGAGACGAGTT
The DNA here is from genome assembly GCA_023969325.1 of Oryzias curvinotus. Taxonomy (NCBI): domain Eukaryota; kingdom Metazoa; phylum Chordata; class Actinopteri; order Beloniformes; family Adrianichthyidae; genus Oryzias; species Oryzias curvinotus. Next base: position 26,633,599 of record CM043708.1, on the reverse strand, counting down.
TATCGATGCTTTTATGGAGCTCTTCAAAATAATAACCTGATCTCTACGTCATTCACGTCTTCCGTCCATTCAGGACATAAACAGTCAATGCTTCCATGTAGCGATCAGGCTAAAAACGGCGGTAGCTCCTCCCACACGCGTCTGGAGCGTCTAGTTTATGAACACATTTTTGGACAAGCATTGAGGATCGAGTTTGACGCACATCAAGAGAATCACGTTTGGTGTACAATGAAGCAGCGTTACATCAGTATTATGCACTTATGGAAGGAAACTGCGATGATCATTCTGAACAAATCCGGCAACTTATAGTCTGGAGCTACTTATATGCTAAAAAATATTTTTGTATAATGTATTTTTTCTTTTTTTTTGTTGCCACTTTTCTGACTGGGATGTTGTTGATGCTGCTGCCCTCTAGTGGTCACAGATTACAGTACAGCCCAGTCAGCTAAAAGGTAGATCACTGTCAATTTATAGATTTTTTGTTTTTTACTCTGAAGATGTCGTATTGTTGCTGCAAATCTAAAGCAGAAATTAATCTTCTTACCTGCTCAGTTATCAGTTACATTACGTTACAGCACGGCACCTGTCAGGCGAAATAAGGCCTTTAGTCTTTTAGTTTCTTATCCCAAACATCACGATTTCAGCAGGAATCTGAGGTGCTCTGCAGTGCAGCAGCCAGACGTTTTGATGAGAACTGCAGCTCTGATTGATGCAGTTTGAGATATACTTATAATGCATAACCTGATTATTTTTGAAAAAGAAATTCTCAGACTACCTCATTACCACATCCAGCTCAGGTTTTTATGCTCTTGAATGATTTTTGCATCATGCTGTGTCACAAAGTTGCACTTTAACTCCTCTTTTTGATGTTTCTGAATGCTTGAACATCCTGATTGTGCCAATGTTTCCCATGAAGTACATAATTAAAGTACATGAGTCAGAATAAAGAAAAGTAAATAACTTACCCAAAGAAAATTATTTCCTGAGTCTTAATGTGAAAAGGCTATATTTTTGGTCCGCTGTTGGCTATAATATACATGTCATGAGCGTCACTGGAACTTTAGCCATGTCAAATGCTTTGTTTGCACAGTTTTTATCAAATCGTTAAATTTATGCAAAGTTTTTTGTTGTTATATTTAAATAAAGTTGGCAAATAACTGGCAGAAGTGTTGGATAAATGATTTCTGTGTTTATGGCAGCAGTTTGGAATCGTTGAATCGGTTTAATGATGCAGCATTTGTAAAGGAAAATGTGCAGCCAGAAAAAATAGATAATTTTGAAATTTCATTGTCATTTTCTGTGCTGTTGATTCTACCCGGTATTAAAAAATAAAAAGATGACATCACAGCGGGAGGAGCAGACACAAAAAAAATAATGCACCCAAAAGACTTTTTTAAATCGAATAAAACCAAAACAACACGTGTTGGGGATATCCAAAGGAAGTTTTGAAATTATTATGGGATGGCCACAGGACTTACAGCTTGGCCTTTTTGTGGGAAAGTTCGAACTTTTTTTTTACATTTTACCACAATATGGGAAAATGAATTTTTTTTATTTTGAGCGATCTTCATAAATTGTGACAACCATAGTCAAAGTTTGGTTGACCTTTGACCTCAGGAAACTGTGGTCATATTGAAATTTCCCAAAAAAAAAAACCAAAAAACATTTAAACTCCGCCTAGAGATTTCAATCAATCTAACTCCTTGAGCATCACTGGGAATCTATTTGGGGTAGAACTGTTGGTTTTAAAGTTTGTAGACTTTGTAGTGCTTGCAAAAGTGGGTTTTTTCTGTAGCTCACTTTTTTTTTTAACCCAAGAATGTTCACACATGAATCCTTGGCTCAAATAGAACTAAACAATATAACACACAATATGAACATATTGGGAATGTGGGGGATGGTTAGTAAAAAAACAAACAACCTCTGTTGCCGAGGAAATTCAGCAGAATCTACTTTTGCGGATTCTTCTAAAAATTACATAGACGTGTTCGTCATCCCAAGACGACCACAGTATAAAATGGTTGCCGTGGAAATAAAACCAAAGGACATTTTGAAAAAAAGTGCAATTTGTCACATGCCAGTAAGAGTGGAGGCGATCAGCGGCTCAGGACACACCATGCCGCTCGCAGCTTTATTTTGAAATGGTTCTGCATTAAGAAGTTGCCCTTTACTGCAATGCCTCCACCAAAGGATGCTCCAATCAAAAAAACCACCTCCTGCAGGCAGAATCTGCACTCACTAGTGACTAACTATGTATGTGGAAACCTTTAATCTGACAGAGATGTCCTGCAGGGAAAAACAAGAATAAGCGAAGGAACATCGTCCACGGCTTCATCACTCAAACATTCAAGTCATGGCAGGTTTCCTGCACCACCACAAGGAATCCCAGCAGAACAGTCATATCTTCCTGTAAACTTTAACTTTATAAAAACAGCAAAAGAAAGCTGAATTTGCATCAACATTAGTGGAGAATCTGTTCAAAGCCTCAATTTCCTACGTGGAATCTGACATATGAAGCTCAAATAGGAAACGGCTGAAGAAATAAACACAAACAGAAGTGAGATATAAAGTAAAACTTTATCATGACATACAAGTTTAAAGCCCTGAGAACCATATCTTTTATATTAACTAAGAAGAACAAAACTGAATGTGTGAAAAACCACTTTGGAAAAGTGCTCCTCTTAAATACAATCAGCACAAACCAGTTTTTTACAAGCATTCGTGTGTTTTGTCCCCCTTTTTTTTTTGTTTGTTTTAATCAAAGAGAAAACTAGAATATCAGTAATATCATTATTATCATGTCCATAATAACAATACAAAAATATGCACAAACCCCACAGCTGAATTAATATACGGAGCATTGTACAAGCCAAACAACATAAACTTGATAAATGAGGTATTCGATAACCACTTGCATATGCGCCTGCTTTTACACAGATCAGGTTAGTTTTTAAACATAATTTACTTAAAAAAAAAAAAAAAAAACAATCTAAAAGTTTCTGCAGACTTCCAGCTTCCTGAGTGACGAGGCCCGGCCTGCAGCAACCCACCACAGAAACCTGAAAAATGCAAGAGGAGACGCGCCCACCCCCCCCGCCATGCAGCCTCGAGGTATTGTTGTGTGACACAGGCACGACACATCACATACAGTACACTAATCCACACATTTCCGCAGTGGGATGCTGAGGCGGCGCTGGGGAGCTCCCACTTCTTCCTGATTTTGCTTCTTAATCATGGTGTTCGTTAAAAAAAAAAAAAAAAAACACACACACACACACACACAAACAGAAGCAGCATTGCCATCTGCAGCTTCTTTCAGGTTATTACAAGTCAGAAAAGTACGAGGGGAAAGATATAACTGTTCCGAAAAACCAAGGTCCACCAGGACAAGAAAGCTAAAAAAAAAAAATTAAAAAAAAGAATAAATATCAAAACCTCCAGCATGAACTGGTGAAATGAACTCTGAAGACCAGACCAGATCTCACCTGCAACTACTTAAGGCAGCATCTATTCATCACCTTTATAAAATACATTTCTTTTTTTTTATTTTTTTTTTAGTTTTAATCAAAAAGGTTGTAAAGAGTGAGCTGAAAGGATTTCCGCAGCGCTCTCCAACCCTCAGTTATAAGCTGTGAGACCAGACGGCTCAAATACAATCAAGTAAAAACCAGCTGATCTGGCAGGTAAAAGCCTCACATTCAACACAGGTAAAGCTAGAAGCTCCGCCCTCAGCCGGAGCTCCGAAAATGCCTAAAAAAAAAAAAAAAAGTTCCTTTAAAACGGTTGTAAAGTTTTCTGGGAAGTAAGACATGAAGCTTTCTGAGCAGGCCCATCATGGTTTGAATGCATGTCCTCCCCTCCTGACCTTCCGGGGGGGGACAGGAAGTGGTTCCAGGATTGTACGGAGACCCGGCTCGTCTTTGGTAAATAGCTGTGCAATAACCAGGAGGAGGATGACGCCATGATACTGGTCACGTGATTGTACACATGCATATGAACTGCAGCGTCCGAGTTCAGAGAGAAAATAACTCTTCTGTTCCTCTTTTCTCAACATAAAAGAAAAAAAAAATCTATATATATATATATATAATAAAGAATAACCCCTCCCCGTCTTAGACAACAACCCCTCCCATCCATAAGAGAAACAAGCGCGATACAGGTCCTACGAGCAAATACAGACGATAGCAAAGGCTCTTCCCAAAACGTTATCCCCCCCCCCCCCCCCCCCACCCCAGCAGTGTGGGTCCATGTCAGTTTCAGTTCAGGCAGGACTTGTGGCGCCGAGTCCGGAAGGCTTTTCAGCCGAGGTATGTAGTGTGGCTCCCCGCAGCAGAGAGTCTGATGAGGTATTCCTGAAAGCAGGCTTGTGCATTTGTGTCACCTTTCACACCGACAGTGACTCCTCGCCGTCCTCGCTTTGCTTCCTGAGAAAGACAACCCCCCCCCCCCCCATACCCCACCCCCAAATCCACCCCATCCCGCCCCACCCCACCCCAGAGCAGAGAAGACCCACCGCCGAGGTGGAGGTCCCGCTCCGACAGCCACAGCTGGAAGAACGAAACCAACAACTTAAAAAAAAAAAAATAAAATAAAAAGTGAGGTGGGAGCTTTAGGTGACCCAGCGTCACCTGTGTGTGTGTGTGTGTGTGTGTGTGTGTGTTAAAGCGGCTGTTCCCCAAACATCTGTGCGCTAAACTGAACTCTAGACCTTCGCATCGGGCCGCCAAGACGCCAGCTGGGACATGAGGTATTTATCTCTCTGCTGATCCGGAGCATCCAACCGTTCCCCCGCGTGACGAAAGACAACCGCCACCGAGGGGAGGGGCCTATTGCTGTCAAGGTGGCTGCTCTGAACATTTGGTTCTGGTGGCGAGAGAGTTTTACCCCCCCGACTTCCCCCAATTGCAACAAGGTCAAAAAAAAAAAAAAAAAAAAAAGAAAAGAATACAAAAATAAAGTTGGATTCAGGTTAAATACACTATAGCTCCTGAGGTAAAGACACCACTGCAGGTTACTTGATTTGAGGTATGTAAAAAGAGAAAAAAAAAAAAAACAACAACTTTAAATCATTTCTAAAACACAAAATCAAGAAGACAACAAAATGGCAACCAACAAATAGTCCTAAAGATAAAACTTTTCAAGTTCAGTTGTGAATACACCTGTCAGTGGGTTTTGGCTGAACTGATTGTGTCTAGCATGTGTGTGAGGTTGATTGGTGTGTGTGTGTGTGTGTGGGTGTTTAATGCATAGCAGTTCTCGTGTTTCCACGCAGAATTTTCTCGGGCTCTAGTTTCATGATCGGACAGCCAAGAGGTCGACAGGTTTGATGAGGTATTTGTTGTGCAACAGTTTTTTTTTTTTTTATCGGTTACTGTATGCTCATGCTGCAGCCTCCCAGGAGGAGGGGAGGCCCGGGGAGCATGGAGAGGAGGAAAAAACAGGGAGGGCGTGGGTGGAGTTAGGGCGACCCGCTGGGGGCCGCCTCAGCTAAGCCGGGGCCCTTGGAGGAGGTGGAGGAGGAGGAGGGGCTGAGGGTCTGAGCCTGGGCTGCAGAGAAGCCAAAGCTGGCGCTGGTTCCAGCAGGGGAGGCTGAAGCAGCGGCAGGCACAGCGGGGCCCGGGGCCCCCCCAGACTTCTGGGCAAACAGGGTTCCTGCAGGAAACCAATACAGACCATTAACAAGGTTTCAGGATTTAGGATTTTAAGCTTTAATTGGCTTTTCTTTTGGGGTGTAACGACTAATTTGATTCTATTCCTACGATCCAACCAGGCGGAATTGAATCAAATCGACCATTATAAAACCATTTTAAAAATAAATACATTTATTATGATCAATATTGGAACATACCATTTGGATTGAGGCATAGTAGGTTTAGTTTGCTCAACCATCATTCCAGTCCAATGTGTGGAAACACAAAGACATGTGACCATCCAGGTAGAATTTTGTAATAATGTTCCCTTTGGATTATTTGAATGTGGAAAAACAACAGAATTCTTAAATTCTTGCAGCAGATTAGCCGTTCAGATTAAGTGTCTACTGTGAAGCAGCGATACAATAAATCATTAAAAGAAAAGAGGAATAAATAAAGTATTACAACTTTATGGTTTTTTTTGTACAAATGCTTGATATTAAACAACAGGTGTCTTCATTTTTGTGTTTACACTGAAGAAAATGTAGTTATCAAAAAACAAAATGATGAAATATAGTACCACGGTCCGGGTGAATACTGGATTCCGATTGGCTGCAGGGTGTGGATTAAAAAGTGATAATGGACAACTAAGAAAGAAGTTCCGGTCACATATCTTAAATGTTCTGTATCACTGCGCTGGCTTCTGTAAAACAAACTTTTGCTTCATCATCTGGACAAAAACAAAATGTAAGAGGTGAACTTTCTGTCTGAACTGAAGCTTTATTTAACACATCCTGACGATCAGCATATAGATCGCTTTCCTTTGCCGCTGCAGTCACGGTCGGCGCCGGCTAGGCCGTTTCCTTCATGGCAATGCGTCGCACCAAAATATTCAAATAGTCCGCTTTTTGTAAAAAAGTGATCCAAACCGGAAAAAACACAAAAAAAATTGACAGAATATTTACTTGTTTTGTAAGTGAGCATGGCATAAGCCTATAATGGCCTTTGAACTGTGCATTATCAGAAATTCACCAGAAATACTCCCCGGAAGCAACCATCCAACGAGTACGGCGTGCGCCGATTTTTTATTATGCATCCTTCACATATTAAATTGAAGGCAGCAACAGATTTTTAGACCAAGCGGTCTAACAGTTTGTGTAGATCTAAGTCTGTGTGTAGGTTTATAGATTATTACAACCATGCATCAGGAATGCATTGTGTTTCCTATATAATAACGTATTTATTTATAGAAAAGTTTAAAATGTTGTTCATCTGTTGCACGCTGTACAAAAACGTTAATACCATGACCTGGTTCTGTTTTTTCGGATGGTCAGAGATTTTTTTTTCTTTTTAAAATCGGACAAAAATGAAGCATTTTATGTAACAGACTAGTGTACAGTCTCTAGTAAACTCATTGGTAGAGTTTTTCAACTTTATTTGCTAAAGTTTTTTCATTTTTTATGTTTGTGATGCAGCTAATCTGAAATTCTGGAGCAGAAACTCACCTGAGTAGATGGTCCCATTAACCTCCACTGAGACAGTGATGCTGGCGTTCCCATTGGTTGAGATGCTGAGGGACATATCCTGCTGCTTCTCCTCTGAATAACAAAAACAGAATAATGATAATAATAATCACACATTCATTTTCTTTTTCTTCTAAAGTTTACAAGGAAAATGACTGCCGGGTAAACTTAGCAACACTGACCTCTGGTGGCGACAGCAGGAGCTGCCAGGCGCAGGTTCATGGGCATCTGAGAAGCCATGGCCAGCAGGTTGTGTTGGAACGCCTGCTGCATCAGGCGCTGCTGCTCCTCAGCCAGCCGGGCCATCTTCCTCTCCGGACCCTCGGCTCCTCCGCCGGTCTCCAGCTTTTCCCGCAGCTGTTCCAGCGTGGCGGCTCTCGCCAAACCGGCAACCTGCTGCTGAGCCAGAGGCAGCGCTATGGGAGCTCTGGCAGCCATCATTGAGGTGGTCAGGTCATCTGGAAGAGAAAAAAAAAAATCAATGACAGAATGTTCTGCCTCTGCCTCTGCTCCTGGGGGAGCTGTAACGGTGAAGCCTGACTCATTAATCGGAAAATCCTCCTTCAGCAAGACAGAAGCACATCACAGCGACGGGCATCTGCAACCGGCAGTCAGAACAACCGCCAAAAGATGAAAACGCGAGCAACGTTTTTCACTTTAGCATCTAAAAAGGTGATTTTAAAGATCATCTTAACTGAAGCACTTTCAAAGATCTAAAAAAAGAAACAAGAACAGAGGAAAAAATGTGAGGAGATTCCGTCTGATCAGATTGAGACTACATATCTAAGACCTTTGAACTCAGAGAACTAAGAGGGAACCATCATCAACAAAAGGAGGAACCCAGGAACAATTGAAGAACCTCTTCAGGAGCGACCAAAATGACTGAGAACGCAACAAGGATTCATCCAGGAGGTCGTCAAAGAAGCAGGAGGAGACACTGCTGGCCCAAAAACCACAGAGTTGACACCGCCATCAACAACGCAGGTCACTTCTGATGTAAAGAAAAACTTTCACGTTTACACGTAGCTAAGAACACTTTTAATTAAGTTTTCAGGCTCTACAAATGAAATGCGCAATCATTGAACATGAGAACATGGACAGACCGCATCAACATGGATAGACAAGCAAACAGGGATGGACCATAACCAACACGGAAGAACCGCACCAACACAGATGCACTGCACCAACACAGATGGACTGCACCAATACAGACGTTGAAAGTTAGCCAATCAGGGCCTCAGATTTGGTAGTGGCGTATGGATGGCGTTGTATGAATGTGGTTTGTGACCGGCTGGAATTATGACACCAAATCTTTCATTTATCGGAGTAGAGCTGTAAAAAAAAAAAAGCACAGCTTCCAACTGTAGTTGGCGGACATGCGCTAGTAGAAAAAGAAGAAGAAGGCCCTCCCCGGTTCTCCAGTGTGAATACAGTGGGCGTATTGCGTGTTCTCAAACGGGTGTCACATGCCCAGAGTGTGCATGGCTTAAAACTCGTCTCATATTTGAGAGAAACTTCTGGATCCTCCATGAAAGCCTTTAGACAAATAACCCAGAGAATCGATTAAATAAAAAAAGTAACTTTTCAACTGGAAAGATGCTCGTACTTTGGTAATTTGTCTGAAAGAAAAGGATTCTCTAAATCATTCAAATAAGGCAAAAAGCTTTATTTTTTATAGTAATGCAGAACGTTTTCATTATATTCTCCATCAAAGACGAACCTGTTTGTGTGCAGCGGACAGATAACTGACTCATGATGGCTCAAGCCTCATCTTCCACCCACTTTAGTCTCAACGGGTGAAAAAAAAAGCAGCGTTTCCATCGTTTTATCTCAGAAAAATGTAAAAGTGCAGCCCATTAGTCAGAGACGCATGGATACTGTCGGGGTCAACAGCAGAGGCACATTCCTACCGAGTCAAAGAGACATCAGATAACACGGCGGCATAATGACAGTTATCAACAGGATCCTCTTGATGTGGACTGGAAGCTTCAAAGTTCATAAAGGGCTGCCTCCCCCCTCCCCCCATGTGGGAAGCATGTTATTTATCAGCAGTAATAGGGAGAAGGCTCTCCATGGCCTCAGGCCCGACCACTTCACACAGACTGGTAAACACCTGGATGGACCGCACCAACATGTATGAACTGCACCAACCGAATGGACTGCACCAACAGGGATGGACCACACCAACATGCATGGACAGCTCCCACATGCAAGGACTGCACCAACACCGATGGATCCCACCAATAATGATGGATCGCTCCCACACGTATGGACAGCAGCAACACAGATGGACACGCAAACACGGATGGACCACACCCACACGGATGGACCGCACCAACACGAATGGACTGTACCAAACACGGATGGACCCCACCAACACATATGTACCACACCGACACGGATGGCCCGCACCAACACGGATGGACTGTACCAAACACGGATGGACCCCACCAACACACATGTACCACACCAACACGGATGGACTGCACCCACACAGATTCACCAGACTAACCCGCATGGACCAGACCCACACGCATGGACTGCACCAACACAGACATACTGGACTTTTTCTTGTGTATTTGTATGTTTCGCTTCTTTTACAGTGAACCAAATACTCTGTTGTCTAAAACTGAATGTCTGTTCGTGCGTTTTTAACGCACATGCAGTTTTCTCCTGCACCAATAGAGGGCAGTCTTTCTCCAAAATTTCCCTCTGTTTCTCACCCAGTGTCGTTCCAGTTCTTATCCAATTTATTTAACCCCTTCCAAAATAAAAGGCCACCTGGTGAAAATCCTTTGCCCTAATTCCTGAAACTACATGTGATTCCAAACACTTTCACTTTATGACAAACAGATTTCATTTAACCCCCAAAATGTTTTTACAAGAACTTCTGGCTCCCTCCCCACCACCTTTCTCCATCTGGAACACAGACGCTGTGAAAAAGTTGAAAGCAACACTTGAACTGCAAGTTATTGAGCTTTTTTGTCCACATTTGTGAGACACAAGCAATGGTTTCAAGAAAATGTTAGTTGCACAATTTTTAAAGTTTGGTTTTGAAAAACATATTTCAGAAGAATCCGGAATAAAACAGCTTCTTTTCAAATGAATAAAAACTTTCAATTTTTTTCTTTGCCTGACTTCAAATTAGTTTTTTTTAATGCAGAAAAGCCAAAACCCTTGCTTTAAATGAGATGTTTTCCTTCATTTTGGCAGTTACTGGGTCAAAAATCTTGATTAATCAGGATCCATCCAGATTTATTGCAATGAGGCAAAACTGTAATAAGTGAACTGGTGTCATATTACATGTTTTTATTGTTTGATTTATTGATTTTGTCTCAGTTACTGAACAGAACTTCCGTCAAATGTTAAACGTTTTTTAAATTAATAGGACGGGTTGAGCTGTTTTTTTCCCTAAAAGTTGATTAAAGGTCTGCCCATCATTTTTTTCACCTGCGGTTGTTATGACGACAACACGCTGGTGGAAAATGTTGCCCTCTTCTGCCCCGCAACGTTTCAAAAGTCAAACTCGGCAGATTTTAGAGTAAATATTTCCTTGGGAGGGTCAGAGTTCTGGTGAGTACCTTTCTTCATGGAGGGTCCCGGTGAGGCCTGCAGCCCGTTGAGGGTCACAGAGGTCCCTGCACCCAAGCCGGAGAGGTGCATCTTGGGAGGTGAGAGGATATGGGGGGCGGTGCTGGGAGAGGGGGAGAAGCGGAAGAGGCTGCTGCTGTAGCTGGGGCGGCGGCCCTCACGGCGGTTACTGTCGATGGCGGCCTGCAGCTCGCCAGGGGAGCTGAGCCCTTTCCTTTCACACTCGTAGGGGTACAAATACTTCATGTACCTGAGGGGCAGAGAGGCACAAACAGGCATGAAACTGGGGCAAAAACAGAAATTCACAGAGAAAGAAATGGCGTATACTTATACAGCGCTTTCTACCTTCTTACGAAGGCCCAAAGCGCTTTACAGTCACAGTCCCATTCACCCACGCACACACACTGAAGAAAAAAACACAAAACTAAACAAGTATTTTTCATTATTTTCCTATATAAACATTCATATATTTGATACACTGATTTCGGAGACCCCTAGCTGCTTAGCATGATCCAAACTTTTCTTTAAAAAAAACATTGGTTTATAACTTCAACATTTTCAGCCCTGTAGTTCATCATCATTCCACTAGGGGCAGTAGTGGTGCTCATTTCAAAATGGCTGCTCCCATGAAGTCTCAAAGCCACTTTAGACGGGACAGTTTTGTGCTATTTTTCAAAACTTTACAGAGTGAATAACTCAATATTTTAATCGACCACTTGCTTTATTAAAATAATGTAAAATGTGTTGATGATGAAGTCTTTATAATCAGTGACATTATGCTAAAAATGTGTGAATCAAATTTGAGGCGGTGGGTAAATAAAGCCTCGTTTCTACTGAGCGGTGCGGTCCGGTTTAGAATGATACTTCGTAGATATAAAAGCATTTAATGTTTGAGAAAAGATTGCAGGCGGTGAAGAGGCATACAGCCGCTTTCTTCAACGGGTTTCAACAGTAGTTTAACCCTAACCGGTCCGTTCCATGTTTCTATGGACCTACAACCAACAGGGGCCTAAAAATGGTTCGGTCCGGCTTTATGATTATATTTATAGTGGAAATGTTAAAAATACTGAACCGTACAGCTCAGTGGAAAAGAGGCATGAGTTCATTTCTTTATAAACACTCGTGACAATATTAAACTAACATCGTTGTGAACGCAAACTTACTAAATTACCCAAAGTTTAATTGATATTATTCATATCTAATGAAAAAAAAGATCCTGCAAGTGATTTTTTTGTAGATGTAAAGACCCACTCCAATGAAAATTGTGTGTTTAACATATTTTTCTGGCGTTTTTCTCATGATGGACAAAAAATTGGATTTCTTAGTGTTTCTGTGAGGGGCTGTAAGCTATCGTGGGAGAGCGTGCACACCATGGTGTACACAACGGGATCATGGGAAATTAAGTCAGGCTTGCTCTGCACCCACAACTCTGCCGCCCTGCAGAAATTATGTACCAGAAAACAACAGAGGTTTTTGGATTAAAAGACCACTGGGAACGCTTTAAAAATGAAAAAATGTTTAAAGAAATATTGAAATATTGAAGAAATAATGACATATTTTTTTAAAAAGATGTTCAGGGTGGGACTTTTATCAAATGGCAAAAAAATTCAAATTATATTCCAAAAAACGTGACCTTTCTATAAGTTCTCTGATGTAGTGAACTATATACTTTGTTAAAACACATTACATTAAACCTGCTTATCTATGTTTTGATGGATTTATTGCACTTAAATTGCAGTGAGGAGGAAGAGGAGGAGGAGGAGCGAAGAGCATTCTGCTCCAAAGTTGCTCTGAGGTTCACGGCTTCTTCTGCAGAATCGGGCTGCGTTTCTCCGCTTGGCTCTTTCACAACAGCAACGTCTCAGAAAAGGCCAACAGCGGCGTTCCCACACCGTCATCAGGTGATGCTTGTGTTGTGGGGATTAGAGGAGGCGCTCATGACAACCCTCTCAACTGAATTCTACATGAAAAAGACCCTCAGACGAGCACGTACATGCAGCAGCATTTACGACAGCTCTGACGAGACCTGAATCCATGGGGACATGAACTTCTGTTCGTTCTGTTGGAGTCCTTTCAAACCGTTTTGCCTTAATTTACCTTTACCTCTGTTTTCTTGTTCGATAAACATCAAATTGTAAAGATTAAATCAATTCAAATCAATAAACTGTTTACATATGTATCTGAAGAGGTACAAAATAAGGTTTAGAGTTGAACATCGGTGAGTTTAATCACTCCTGGTGTGTTTTTCATCAGAAAACGATGCTCAGGTGTGACGATTTCAGATTTCCCTGTAACAAGAACAAACGCTGCAGCGATTACGAAAGCCTTTCTTGGCTCCACCTAAACGGCTCTTCTTATGCTTTTCCATCCCATAAACAAACACTTTCATATGATGAGCGCTTGACTGCATTATGGCGGTGGGGATCAATAAGACGCAGGAGCAGCGGCGTCCATTAGACGGGGAAGGCAACACAAAAACGACATTAAAAATACATTTGTTTGGAGGAGACGGCGAGGTGTCACCTTAACCCCGCCTTCACCCATGTACACTGCAAACTCCTTGATCCTTGTAAAAAGATTTGGCTTTTAGACTAAATGTGTCGACTCTTTCTACACTGCAAAAACAGGCCTCCTAAAATAAGTCAAACATTTTTCAAATGTGAAAAAAAAATTATTAAGCAAAAAAGTTGGCCAGTGGGGTAAGAAAAGATTCTATTCTATTTTGATACTGAAAAACTTTCCTAATAAGATTTTTTAAAATAAGATATTTTTTTTTAACTTTTAACTTTTTTTACGATTCAGTTTTTGTCTTTTTTTCTAAACCAGCAGTTCAGAATCTTTTGTCTCATTTAGAGGTCGGATCTAGAAATAAGTAAATTATTATCAAAATGAGTCAAAATCATTTCGCTCCAGACTCTTGAAAATAGAAAAACTTGATTTAAAACTCAAAAACAATTCTAATTACTCCATTTAAGAAATGTTTAAGAGGCTTTTCAATGCATTTTATTTTATGTATTTATTTACTAAAGGTAATACACAGCACAGTAATTTTCATTTCAATGTTAAAGACATTTTTTTTTAAAGTTCAATAAGTGTTTTTATTTTTTTATTTTGGTATTTACTGTCACTATTTTTTTGGAGATAAAAATGCAGATTTATGTTCTAAAAACAAGTGCTAGTGAGGATGTGTTAAGATGAATCAAATGGTATTCTCTATTCACATTTTATTGTAAAATGAGTCATTTCCACTTATTACACCAGTTTTTGCCACTTTAATCAAAATAAACTACAATTAGGTTCCTAAAAACTCAGAAAATACAAACCATTTGCTTAGAACTAGTAAACAAATACTTGTTATTGGGCTGGAAAACACTCGATTTGTAGTAATTCTATCTAACAGTTTGCTTATTTTTCCCTCTTTCAATGCGTATGGAACTCCTTGTTTCTAGATTTTTCCTTTTAGAACATTTCTGGTTCAGTAGAAATGACTCGCTGCATGGACAAATACTTTTCCTACTTTCTAGTGATTTTCTTCTTAAAATGAGTGATCGTTTCCTGTTTTTATGTCACCTTTCTTAGCAGTGCATGTTTTCTGTCTTGCAAGAAAAAAACAACATTTTTCAACAGCAGAATAATCTTAGTTTTGGGAAAATGAGTCTTCAGGACTATAATTTAAAAAGGTTTTTTTTTTTTACGGGGGGTAAGACCATTTTTCTTACCACACTGGCAGAATGTTTTTACTTATTTAGAGACAGTTCTTCCCATCGGAAGATTCGTTGGGTTATTTCTGCTGGTGATGATGAGTGAGGAGCCGGTTTTGATCGAGCCACTGGCAGCCCTGATAAACCGTCACAGGTGAAATGTGAGTAACAATAAAGTATATGAAGGCAGTTTCGGTTTCCCGGTGACGCTCCAGAATGACGGGGGTTTATATTTTTTTGGCAGAGGCAGGCTGGGACGAGGCTTACTGCGTGCGCAGAGTGAAAGCGGCGCTGGTGATGGATGTGGGCAGGTTGAGTCCCTTTGTGATTTCTCTCCAGATCTTCTTGTTGATAACCTCCACCAGGCCTCCCTTTTCCGTCACCAGCTTGTAGAGCATGTACAGGTCCAGGACCTGCTTGGCCATGATGGGGATCCGGTTGACGGGGGTTCCTGTGGCGGAGAGGAGACGAACACGTCAGTGAATCCACACCCGTTTGTTTTATCCATCCACACACACCAAAGCTTTTACAACGTAGGATTTTCGTTGGGTGATTTAGGAGCTGTCAGGATGCTATGTTGACGAGGGCATGGGGGGGGGCGACCCGGATGACTGCATGGCCATTAAATTTGGCTCGAAAACATATTAGCCCCGTTAAGGCAATCTGGCCTGACCTGGAAAAGGGGATTCGCCGACAACACAAAGCAAAGCGGCTCTAGACTTTTGATACAGATGCATTAATCTCGTCAAAAGCTTATCTGGAGGGGCATGTGTGCGGGGGGGGGGGGGTGATCAGGAAGGAGAGGGCGGGGTTGGTTCCCATGTGCAGCAGAATCAAAAAGTGCATGTGCAATTGTGTAAACATGAGGAGGGAGGAGGGGATTGTAGGGATTGTGACAACCTGCTAATCTATAGGCGGCAGAGGATGGTTGGTGGTGGTGGTGGTGAGGGGGGGGGGGGGGGCTATAATGAAGCTCATTTAGAGGATTGTCCAGAGCAAATCCACCCCTCCCACCACCACCACCACCATCCTGCACTGGTGCTGCACCACAGCCCCACAGATTTGTCCTCGCGGCTAATCTCCCCCCTCCCACCATTAATGACTTTATAAAAAGTGATCAGGCCATGAAGCTTAGCCCCGATTCATTTCCTTAAGTTAGAAACATGCCTGTAAGCCGCGGGCCCACATGGACATGTGGAGATCAGGAAAGGGTGAGAGTGCTGTCAAAGCACCACCCGCCCCCACCTCTCTGAACCGCCCCCCACCTCCTCACCTATGCCCTACTTTAAGTTGGTCACCTAAAAAAAGAAAAAAAGGAAAAAAAAATCACTCAAGATAGCTCGGCAAATAAATGATAAGTGGGTGTGAGTTGAAGCCCGCGGCTCGCCGTTTATCTCCTGCTCGCATGTCGCGGCTGGACAACGCCATTTCTGCCGACAAGATGGACTTGTCACAGGAGTTAAGATAGTAAGACGGTGCAGGAAGTGAAGCATTCTGGGTAAAATAAAAACGGTAGAAACGCATTCAGGGAGCTGCACCTCCAGGAGGTCCAGACTCATTTTCTGTCACTTTACCTTCGGTTCAATATTAATTCATCGATGCTTCACAGGAAATCAAGCTGATTTAAATAAAATAAAATAAAATAAAAGTGCGGTGATTTGACACTAAAAGGCGTTAGGGTTCAATTTTCTGGCTAAAACCTGTGACGATGTCTGACGAGGATCAGTATGACATTTTTCTCAGCGTCTTTTTTATTGGTCTGTAAAAAGCAGATCATATTTAAGAGAAACGCACAAAACAAGAGCAATGTGTGATTAAGCTCCATCCGATCGGAAATGTCTCTGCAAACGTTGCTTTTTTAAAATTCTAGATTTTAGTCTCTCCGGTTGCTGCTGTCCTGCAAAAACTGAATCTTAAGAAAGTTAAAAGATATGAAAAAATTTGTATTTTCTGTCTGGCAACAAAAATAATCTTATCGAGAACGTTTTTCAAAAGCAAAATAATTAGAAGACACTTACTTGCCTTAGTGTTTTTTTTTCTTAAAATAAGAATTCTTGGTCAGACCTTTTTTGTAGACTTTTGATGCTTATTTGAAAAATTCTTTCAAAATTGTAAGAATTTATTTCTACGGTGGCCTGTTTTTGTGAGGCAGATGCCGGTTTTGCAGACGGTTAAGAGTCGTCTCTCCTCGCTTTTGCCTGCTGTTTTCTTACGGATGAGATTTGTTAACATGAGTTTAGCCAACACTGAGCTTTTTTTTTTTTTTTTTTTTTAAATGTCCCTTTTTGGACTTTATTTTAAACTAGATTATAATACATTTTAAACAGCAGGAGTTGTTTGTTTTTCCTTTGTATTTATGCTGATCTTTACTGGTGACTTGAGGTCTTATTAAAAAAAAAAAAACTAAATGAAGTAAAAAACAAAAATCAACACTTCATGAATTTACTGAATCTCATGAATTTTCATGAGTCTCTCTAGATCCATTTAGAAGAAAATATGAAATCTACACGGCAAAATACGAAAATCTCACCAAGTACTTTTGTCTAATTTCAAGTTTAGATATTTATTACACTCAATATAAAACAAAACTAACATTTAGGGAAGATGTAACAACTCAAGACAATGAATATCTTGTTTAAAAACATCTTTTAAGCAATAACTTAAATGAAAAAAGTTTTTTTTTAATTCAACATTAAACTTTTAGATTTTCAGTCTTTGGTTCAGAAAACAAAATCTCTTGATTTAAGGAAACCAGAACATTTTATTTGACTCACTTAACAGCAGCACAGACATTTACTTATTATTTTTAAGACAAATGGATCTTAAAATGTGTAATTCTACTCTGTCTTTAGGATAATTATGATAATTATGATAATAAGGTTTTAGGGAGATATTTGTTGAAGCAGTTTACGTTAAAAATGCAACACTCTTTTGGTGAAAGTTCAAAATGATAGAATATACTAGGTTTTTTTTTCTTTTTATGCATAAATTATTATGCTCATTTGGAAATAATTAGCATGTATTTCTTCCCAAACAAGTTTATTTCTTCACTGCAGATATTTATTTTTACTGATTTTCCCCAAATATGTCCTATTTTAAGGCGCTATATCTGAGTCCACCTTATTTCTTGATCCTAATAGTCTTACAGCGAGACTAGAATGACACATTTCAGGACACATTTGTCTCATAAAATCATAGATAAATGCTTGTTTCCTTTCAAACTTCTGTTTTTCTGTAGTTAAAAAAGATCAAACCTTTCAGTTTCCTCTAAATCAATTGTTTCTGGTTCCTGAAAAAAAGCTGAAACTTCTGCTCAAAGATTTTATGGGGGACATGAACCAAAACATCAATGGGGGGACCTTTCTGTGTGGAGTTTGCATGTTCTCCCCGTGCATGCGTGGGTTTTCTAAGAGGGCTCTGGCTTCCTCCTACCGTCCAAAAACATGCTTCATAGGTTAATTGGTCAATCTAAATTGTCCGTATGTGTGCACGTGAGAGTGAGAGTGCACTGCCGATTGCGGACACTCTACCCCAGGGTGTCCCCTGGTCTTCCTTTGCAAACTCGTGTGACCCCGAAAGGGAAAAACGAATAATAAGATGAATGAATGAATTAAAAAAAAAAAAAGCTTGTTTAATTAAAAATAAAGATGGCTTTGATCAATATTCAACATGTGTTGTTTAAGTGATTAAATTCAAGTGCTGGGAAGTTATGTCCATTATATTAATTATATTAAGATTTTAAACTTGACATAAGCTTTTGATTTTGTGATTTTTGCAGTTTTGTTTGGATGAATCAGTTGTCCAAGATGGACTCTGTTTTATGCATAAAAGGAAAAGAAAACCCGGACGAGCAAGTTTGCTTTTGGGTAGAGGAGATTTTAGCTCCAAACCACCGGCGCGCTTCACCACTATCTGCTGCAGCAAGGGACATCAATCCCGCATTAAACAATTACTACAACCGGAGGGGTCAGAGATCAGCCGGGGCTCATTGATGTGTGCATTAAAGTGCAGGTCAGCAGGAAGCCGTGTTTTCATACCGGCCCGCTCGTGAACAATGACAGCACAACAGGAGAGACGCATCGGCACCGGCCCCAGAGTGACAGGCCAGCAGTTAGTCGGTCTTTAATTCACGCCCAGGCTTTTGTCACCATCTGCTGTCGGCTCACAATCAGATTTCAAGCGAACACAAGGAGCCCTTTAGAGCCTTTAAGCACACAGGAGGCAGAAGAAAACCCAGAAAAACAAGAATCTGAAGGCTTTCTCCAGCAAAAAAAAAAAAAAGTAGATCAGACAGGCTTTGCATTCCTGATCACACACGAACGCAACTTAGATAATACTGTAATTGAGCATAAATCCCATTAGCAACACCCGGGCGGTCAGCCAGACTTCCCTCATCAATGTTCTGCCCGTCTTCCTCTCCAACATCTGCTGCCTCTAACCCTGAAGACATTCAGCTCTAATAGGCTTAATTAGACCAGCCCAAAACATCTCTGCCGATCAGGAGAGCACAGCTCCTCTTCCTCACATGCACCCTTCCTCCTCTGCAGCTTCAACTCGGACCGTTTCATAGCTTTCCAAGTCTTAAGTAGGCAACGGCCGGGTCGCTCATTTCTCAGCAAAGCCCCGATTTGTCCACACGGCTGCTATGAGCCAATCTGTAATTGGCTGCAGGCCTCACCTCCCATCATCCTTTGCCCCCGGACTGATTTTACCCCAGGGACATGGCCATCAGGAGCCTAGTGATTAATGGCACCAGGGGTCAGAGGTCACCTTGGTGGGAAGTGCCTCGGCCGAGGGCCCCCTGAACCGCTCCCTGAGCCCTCCCTTCAGAGCCGCCAGGCCGGCTAACGCTGGCATGCTAAACGTTTGTAATGTAGAAATGTGCTTTTTTATTTTTAACATTTAAGAGATATTTAACAGAAAAAAAAGTAGAAATGTTTCATCAAGCTCATTATGATCACACCAAATTAGTAACAGCTCCAGCTGACCCCTGACCTATTTTTAGCAGGAAACAGCTGTTGGCATTAATGATATGATAAATCAATTGCCCCCCCCACCCCACCCCCCCTGATGCCGGTAAATTAAATACTGCTGACTTCACTTGATGGGCGTTCTTTAAATAATTCAGGGGCCGGGGTGACAGCCCAACAGCGGCAAACATAGGAAATGAATTTTTTACTGAATGGTCGGTGTGAGGTTTCGCTCTGATCGGCGGAGCGCGGACACGCAACCAACCGCCTCACACTTTTTCAGCTTCTCCCTTCCTCGGATCTTCACAGCAACGACGCAAAGAGAGATGGTGAATTCAGATGAATGTCAGAGGAGGAAGGAGTCCTTTTTTTTTTTTTGGTTTCCTGTTGGACGGAGAAGATGGAAGGAGGAGGAGGAGGAGGAGGAGGAGCAGTTATCCAGCTGGAGAAAGACTGGATTACTGCTGTGAGGAAGGTGTCAGCCAACACAAACAGCCCCCGGCCTCACGGCTGAGCCCTTTAATAGGACCCACCACCCATCCACACCTTCCTCCTCCTCCTCCTCCTCCTCGTCCTCTGAAGCGTGGCAGATCGACTCCCGTTTCATTTAGCAAATGTTTATAGTTCCAGAACCAAATATCAAAACGCGTCCTTCATTAGGGACTTTCTGTATCGACTGTCAGAGTATTCATTTCATTCATTTGCTTAAAGGGAGACGGGGAAACAGGAAGAACAATTCCTTCTCCCGTCCGTTACCGGGGGGGGGCGGAGGCACGCTGACAGCACAGACAAGTGTCTGAGCTGTGCATGCTGGGAGTTTACGTTATGGCGGCGGCCCCTGGCTGTTCGGTTTATACGCTTAAATGATGGGCCTGCATCCGTACGGCGGGGCGCGTTTGTTTTATTTTTAATGCGCAGACAGGGACATAAAAGGTAAGAAAGCCTCGAGAAGACGGAGTTTGCTATCTTTAGTGCAGGCAGAGCTGCCACTCGCACGACAGACTAATTCATATCAAGTGTTAAGACATGTACTGGTCACATGAGGGGGAGGGGGGGGTTCAATGTAATGCTACACTATAGAGACGTGGCTATTTCAAGCACGACGCTCAAACCAAGCGGGCACACCAACACAAAAATGCGGAGAAAAAAAATAAAAACGGGACAAATATTCAGCCGAGGCAACAACTGCTAAAATATTTGAATAAAAGAAAAGAAAAAGGAAAAATTTGCACCGTCACAATAAGAGAGGCCACACACAGGCTGAGCATACGCAGATTCTGTAAAGCCAGATGTAGTGCAGACGTCAGACAATGAGCTACAATCTCACACCAACTCCTGCTGCACGACTTTAAAAAAGAATAAAAAAAACTGATAGGAACCAGAAATGCACTTTTTTTTGGTTGCAATTCTGTTAATGGAAAAAAACCCCATTAAATTCAATGTTTTTTTTTTTAATTAAAATAATGTCTCCATTTTGCATTTGCTTTGCAGGGAATCCTGCAGGGACAAACCCAGGAGCGGGCTTTTTGTCAACAGTCTGTGGTGTAACAGAGAAAACTGGCAGCCCTCCAAATAGAGGTCAACTGCACAAAAATCTCACTGGTGTTTGCAGCGCCGGGAAACCTGCCAGACGGCTCACAAAGACAGTATCACAAGGTTAATTACAAGCTGTTTGACAAGCTATTTTGTTATTTACTTTTCCAGATCTGCTCATTTTTGCGGATCAAGCTAAAAGTGTGAAAGTTTGCAGGAGGTTAGCTTTTTAAATTCACTCCAATTCTTTCTAGTCTCCTCCTTTTATTGAAACATAAACATGTGCGTTTTCTGAACGGGTCTTTTTGCTTTAGATTTGTTCATTTTTCATGGATTCCGCTATAATATTTGGTGTTTTTAGGTGTTTTAAGAAGTTTTTGCACTTTAAAAAACTATTGCATTTCTGCTTTTATTTTATTTTGGACTTTTACTTACTATAGTTATTACTTGTATTTTTGTGCATTAGTTTGATGGTACAAGTACAAAGTAAGAATGTTTTGGCGCTGAGAACTTGACTTCCCTGTTGCATATGACAATAAACACTTTGAATCTTGAAACTAATATTTATAAGTAAGTATTTTTTTCAAATGACTCAGAAAACAATGCACTAAAAACCCAGAATAACATGGATACAATAAAAGAATGATCCTCTATCTATAATTCATTTCAATATTGTTCCTTAGACAAAGGTCAAATTACAATTGTTGTACAATTATAATTTTAGATTGTAGTGAAATTAAATCAATAGATTTCCATAAATATATAGGCAGTACCAACGAATGTGTACAAAAATATGTACCAACAAAATATATTGAAAAAAAAAAAACACATTTTGTGGGGTTTTGGGTAATAAATAACCCTTTAAATATTTAAACACAATTAAGAAGATAACACTTGTTAACTGTCTAATTCTTTGTATTTGATGCTGTATAAAAAAATCTGTACATTTATATAATTTTTTTTATTACTCTTTAGGTTTTTTTCATTCTTTTATTTATTATATGTAAAATGGAAAATGACAGTTTTTGTTGATAAATGGCTTGTAACGAGTCAAAAAAAAAGTTTTTGATAGTTTAGAAAAATAGGAGGTTATCAGAACTTGCAACTTAATTGCTTTAATGTATTCAGACCTCTGTCAAATAAATCTTTTTCCCAATAAATGAAAGTTCCCACTGCAGACGTCTCGATACTGACAGTCGAGTCGAGAAGATATGTTTTTTTTTTTTTTTGGGGGGTGGTGAGACAGAAAGAAACACGACTCTTTTCTTCACGGGTCATAAAGACGGGTCGCCCAGTGAAACAGGGGGGGAGGGAGGGGGCTGAAACGGTTGGAAGGCGCTCTTCAACTGAAACCCAAGTCTCCTCCGCCCCCAGAGACCGAGCAGATCAACTGACAGGACCCCGATCAGCGCCGGCCCGTGTGGAGTCAACAAAGATGGCTGGACGGACGGATGGACAGATAGATGGATAGATGGACGGATGGATGAATAGATGGATGGACGGACGGACGGAGGGAGGGACGTGTGAGGGATGAAGAGGTGTCTCGTGCAGCGTAGTGGCTGAAGGGTGGAGCTGGAAGTTGACCCTTCCCATATTGTTCACGTTTGACAAAAAAGTATTAATTTCAACACAGATGTCAGGTTTTTCCCACGAAGGCGAATTTGAAAATAATCATTTCTGCAAGAAGTGCTCAACTCAAACAATAAAGTACGTTTTTATTGTCCATAATTAGGTTGGATTCAGTTTTTTTTTTTTACATTAAAGAAACAATTGCGCAACTTAGTGAAGCACCAAGCAGATTTCTCTGCATGTTTTGCTCCCATCTACATGTTTTAACTGTCAGGTTAAACCACAGCGACCACAAAAAACCTGTTGCAGTTCCCACACCTGAAACAAGACAGAGTTTTTCCATCTTCACACTAAATATGAGGACTCTCAGTTCTCTAATATATTCCAAAAACGGACTATTTCTTAGACTTTTAAATAAAAAATAAAAAATAAAAAACAGATCAAATGTTCAGTAATCTTGAAAAAAAAAATTTTTTTTTATTCTTTCTAACGAACTTTTGTTGCTTTAGGCTTCAAGGTGATAAAACTTTGTGAAAACATATGGATGTACCAGTTCAACCGGTCTCTGTGTCGAGAGGACATCCAAAGCTTCAATTAGGTCAAATGCTGCATGCAAAAGTGCTGCATTGTTAGTTATGTAAAGAAGGCGGGAGATCTAATCTTTGTGTACATACGCAGGTGTTGCATACGTTTGTTCATAAAAGCCGGTGCTCAGAGTTCAAGCTGATAAAGCTACGGTGGCCCTGAAGTCCAAATCACATCAGCGAATCACTCAACGCAAAAAACCTGTTAAAGAGCCGAATTAAAAAAGCAAAGAATTCTATAAAAAAATACAATTTAATTCCAAAAACCACAACGTAATAAAAATAATAATAATAATTTTTGGGAAAACAAAAGCGATTTCAAGAAATTAAAAATAAAATGTTAAAAAAATAAACAAAATAAGAAACCCAAAAATAAAGGTAGGTATTATGGGACATCACTGATTGGATAATGACGTTTGAGTTTTGAAGAAGAGGGAAAGTTTGGGCCGAACTGTGGTGAAGAACTGATTACCGAACTTTTACGGTGGCTGTGGCCAGAAGCTTAAAGAAATCTCTTCAGTCGCTATACCGATCTGTTCCCCGCAAGAGCAAAATGCATCTACTTCCACTAGACGCATTGCACAGCATTTATCCATTACAGCATCTCTCGAGACGGTAACAATACTAGGTACCTCTTTAAAATATTTACAATAATAAAAAAGTTTATTTTAATGTTGACAAAAAAGAAGAAAAAAGCAAATCAGGACAGCACGATCCTTGCTAAGCAAATGCACAGATGGACTGCGCAGATGTGTAAAAAGTCAGTCAGACTGCACAGATCTGCGCATGTGCAAAGTGGATTGCACAGTTTGTCGCATTTTCACAGTGGGACTGCATAGAACTGCATGTGTGCCAAGTTGGACTACACAGACTTGTGCATGTGCACAGATGAACTGCACAGATCTGTGCATGTGCACAGTCTGAGGGCTTAATATCCATCTTTTTAGTACAACTTATTTTTATTTACAGATATTCTTTCATTCAGAGTAGTAAATTTAGTCATTTTTCAGCTACAAAAATCAAAATCTAACAGTTTTGATGTTTAATAAAAATGATCAAAAGTATAGACTAAATAACAATGTATAAAACTGAAAATAAAGCAAAGACTTGTGTGAAAAACAGTCTAAAAACCAGGTGAAGCTCCACTAAACGATGTTCCAAGGGTTGATTCTAGGAAGTTTCACAATTCTGTTTCTTTTAAGCCAAAAATTTGAAACCTTCACGTTGAATTCCCATTCCCATGTCATTGAGAATAAATGCACCGGTGAGTTCAGAGGCTACTGAATGAGTGATTTGTTGACGTGATTTGCTCCTCAGGGCCACCGTACAAAGGTTAATCAAAGCAGGTTTTGAAGTCAGGTTTCTCACAAATTGAATAAATACACGAAAGCAGAGGCAAATGCAAATCAGCGCTTTGTGTGGCAAATTACAGCTTTGTCGGATTCACGGTCGGATGCACACTAACCGGAAAATCGAGTGACAGAAATGCGGGCGGATGGCTATTTCGATGGAGAAAATGTCAAGAATGTATACGTGCGCTGCAACATGACAATACATAATCATGGTTCGGTGGGGGCACTTAAGTGCACACGCTAAGCTTTAACCTTTTCCCCTATAACAGCCTGAAACTCAGCTAAAAGCAATTAGAAGGAGTGTGACAGTACATGTTCAAGCTTCATAACGCAGCTAACTGCCTCGGTCAATGACCACCCAGACTGACAAATAAAGCCATCAGCGCAGAGGAGCTCCATTTGGGGCCAGCCTCTCTGATCAATACCAGAGTCATCAGCTGCTCCATGAGAAAGAAACTCGGGGGTTGGATTGTGAGCAGTTCTAGGGCCGTCGATGCTAACGTCTTTTAGCTCGTGCGTTTCCTTTAAAGCACAATCACTCAAAAGTTGACAAAAAAGCTTCGACTTCTGTTCCTTCAATTACCAGACGAGATATTTCATTTCATCGCTTATTAAATAAGCACCAAGTCTGTCTGATGGCGCAGACAAACAACATTAAATTAAATGTCAGGAAAAGATGCATCTGCATTTCTCATCCATCCTTTTCCTGCTTTCCCATTAGCCCCCCTCTGCACTCAGATCTGGGTTTCTGTGCGGCTTACGGAGCCCTGCAGCAAGGAGCCGAGCTGGAAGTGAGCTCAAGGCTATTGTACTGGTGTAGGGCTCCTCTGGGGGCTGTAATGCATTTCATACCATCCATCACATGGGTGTGGAGGGCAGGAAACATTGCTTTAAGAGCACACACAGGACACAGATGGAGAAGCGAGACGCGCAGATATGCGGAGATAGCAGAAGTTTGGGAAATTTGTTGATCACAGGAGAGTTTCAAGGACAAACTCCTCCTCACAAAGACAGGACGCAAGGACGGCTCGAAGTGATGGAAAAGTACCCCATCTTTAATGAAAATGCTCGGTTAACAGAAAATACGCATTTTTTTTTAAATCTACTCTGATTTTTGGTGTTTTTAACATTCTCTTGTGGCATTTTTTTCATGATGGAGGACATATATATGAAGAATATTAACATTAAAATTGCATTTCTGAGGATTTCTTTATTCAAATTGTTGTGAATCAGAAGCAGATGAAAATATTCTGTTTGAAAAAGTTTGTAGTTGTCACATAGAATCTACAATCGGCGGGCCACAAGCTCCCTGCTCTGCTGCATTCTGACTTGTAGACAAATGGAGCCATGAACGTCTTTGTTTTCCTCGTCTGAAGCTGGAATCTGGATCAAAACTGTACGGCTGCATAGCTCTGATAGTGCTCGCCTTTTTTCCCCCACCGCTAATGTTAGTTTGGGAGAGAGAGAGTCTGTAAGCTAGTGGGAGAGATTGTATACCATTGACTGTAGATGAGAACTGGACTGAGTGAGTGTGACTTCATCCTTTGAAAATTGCTGAAAATTGTCAATTCAGTAACCTTTTTTTTTTGTTTGTTTTATTTTTTTTTTGCAATAGAGATGGCGCCTATTGCCCTGCGACAGACTAGCGACCTGTCCAGGTTGTCCCCTGCGTTCGCTCACAAGTGGCCGGGATAGGCTCCGGCAGCCCCGTGACCCCGAAAGGGAAAAAACGGTTAAGAAAAAATGAAAAAAAATGAAAGGATGCCGCCATGTTGGAATCAGAAATCGCTGATAAGCAGCGATCAGTCCGAGTCGCTCTGAGTCCACCTTTCTATGGCAACCGCTTTTGCCAATCGGGAGTGAGCTTGTTGGAAGTCCACACCCCCACCACCTACAAGCGGGCTACAGAAAATCAGTCAATCAGACGTTTCAATCGTTCCGCACAAGGCCACCTACTTCTATTGAAGCATCCGATTGGGCAGTTACAACAAAAATATAAAAGAATGAGAATTAGCATGAGCGTGTATCAGATCAGGAATGGGTATTCTGACCAACAGTAATAGCTGTTTATTTCTCTATAGATGTCTGTAGGATTTTGCGGGTACTTCCTGTTTGGAATTCCAGGAGGGAGGAGCCATTCAGTCCGGTTCTCACATACAGTCGATGGTGGGTAAACAGATGGATGATGGGAAGAGGGGAGGGTTGCTCTGCACCAACAGTATAATTTTAACCAAAAGACCAGTGGGAATGCTTTTAAAATAGATCAAAAAGTGATCGGAGTGGGACTTAAACATTTGTTTGTTTGTTTGAAATATCCCCCCCCCCTGATTATCAAGCTTTCTAGTCCACTGGAGGCTCTGGTTCCTGCTCGAGCGAGTTGATTAGGGACCACGCGGCTCTAAAACTTTAAGTCTCAAATCTCTGCACGGGTCGTAATTAAAGATGTGCAGCACAGAGGCGTTCTGTGGCCCTGCAGCGGGCCGGCCCAAATGACAGAGGAAATAATAGGAGGGTGGAAAGGGATTGGGGGCTGGGTCGAAGACACGCAGAAAGGAGAAAAAAACACACACACACACAAAGAATAGCCTTGGCTGCAAAAAGAAACAAACAAAACGGAAAAAAAAGTCTGGAGATTTTCATCTGATGCCTCCCAAAACACATCAGGAAAACTCCGATTTCCTTTTGTTTTTGAAGGAACCACTGCAAATGCTCGCGCCACAAAGGCTGGGTTGTAATTTGCCAGCCGCTGGGTGGAGCGTCACCAAGCTAAAGATAATCTCAGAGCCCAAATATATCGAGATGGGGAGCCACAAAATGTTTGATGGCAGATGCAGAGGAGGGGGCGGGCCCAGTTCAAAGAGAACCCTTTTTCCTCCGTTTAGATCCTGACTGGGAGCGTTGATTAAAAAGCGGGCTTGGCATGTGGGTATCATTAGGGGTGCCACCCTTTCCCTGAGAGACGAGGCCCCGGCGTTGACAGTCTCTGAGCTTTCCTTGGCGATTATCTTTGAGTGGCGTGCTGCAGTCCACGGAGGAGGCGCGCTGAAAGGGAGAGCGCTTGTGTCTACACGGGCCGGCTGACGTCTCCTTTAACCTCTGCTCCGTCACCCTGGCACCCCGTCTGCCCCCGTGTGGTTTCCACGTCTGCCCTCTTCATCCCTCATCCTCCGTTTTACCCTCTCAGAGACACGCGACAGTCACTCCCCCGCCGCCGCCGCCACCACCACCACCGTCAGCTCTCTGTTTGGACAGCTAAATCAAAAAATCCCCCCCCCCCCCGCCTACTTATTGAGAGATCATTAATCATCGTGGTAAAGACAGGACACCCTTTAATCCACCCCCCCCCCCCAGCTTCACCAGGCAGGACGTAGGGCGGCCCTCCACCTCCGTCCCCCGTGGCGTTATCAGGTTTCAGCGGTTGTAACTGTAGCACAATGAACAGAGGGGGAAGGTGAAGACACAGGAGGAGGAGGAAAGGCGATGAAGACGGAGGGAAAGACGAGACGCCAAAGCGTCACTTCTCCACCACGACCATCGCCAGAATTTATTTATTTATTTTAAATCGGAGTCAAACCCGGCTGAGGTCAAAACGCTCGCAGGACATCAGGCAAAGAAAGCTTTCAAATGCAAAAGAGCCGAAAAGAGCAAACATCCTCACAATGGTGGTGGTGGTGGGGGGGGGACTTTATTGTCCAACCAACCAGGTGCTGCCACTTTCCAGAAGTTGTGGGGTGTTAACTAAAGGAAAATGAGGCCATATCAAAGGGCCAGAGAATGTTCCTATTGTGGAGGGGGTGTTTGTACAGAGGGCCCCGCCTGTTACGAGGGCAGAGCAGGGCAGTAATATAATGCATGCATGGATCCCCCAGAGCCCATTCACGGTGTAATTGGTGTGGACAGAGCTCTTGGTCTCTCGGTTACAGTTTGGGAACTTCCTCTAATGTCCTGCTGGGAGGTCGCTTTTCCCAGCACTACAAAGAAAAAAAAAAAAAACGACATAAAAAAATTCACTGCGTTTCTTCCATTTTTCAGAGTTTGTATTTAAGACCCACTCTGATAAAATTGTGTTTTGGGTATTTTAACAGGTTCTTGGACATAAATAAAGACAATCAAGCTCAAAATTGCATTTTTTTTCCTAAGGTTTCTTTATCCAAATGGGTTGTGAATCAGGAGGAGACGAACAAATGTCAAAAAGAGTGTATTTGTTGCACAGAAAATATGCTGGGTGGGGCACAAGCTCCCTGCTCCAATCTGCTCAGTAATAGAAAAAGGAAGGGGGGCGGGGTTGCTCCGCACCAACGTTCCACCCACAAGAATTTCTAATAAACTATTGTCGCTCTGCAAAAACGACGTACTAGAAAATGACACAGGTTTATTGATTTGGGCTAAATTAAAAAAAAAAAAAGCAGCATAATCATAATTAAAAGGCCACCAAGAACATTTTTTTTAAATAACTGGAGTGGGTCTTAAAAAACACCAGAATGCTTGATAAAAGTCTCATCTTCCTGCAAAGTTTCCTCACAAACACTCAAATGAGCACCACATGATGAAGCATAAACACCACGGTTGGTGCTGCTGCTAAACGGTAATCCTTCATTTTTAAAATCACTGCAATTTCCCTCCTTCTCCTTCTAATTCAAGAAATATTTATGCGGGCCCATCGAGACCACAACAACTTAATGACACAGGCAACTCCTGCTTACCGCTTTATTACCAGTAACAGACCTAAATGTGCCGCCGCCGCCGCCGGGATCCCCCCCGAAAAAAGGCAGAGATAGCGCGCCGTGTGGTCCCTCTGAAAGACTCATTGTGGTGAAAACTGTGTTTTTAACAAGTTCTAGTGGCAATTTTCTGATGTGAAGAACATATATATAAAGAAAATCCAGCTTAGAACTGCATTTCTGAGTTTGGGATCCCTCTTTGCTGTTTTGCATGTTTTAATATTCTATGGCTCACTGCTTTGGCTGTTGAACTACTCAATTAATCTCAATGAATCATAGCGCCAAACAGAGCCATGCCTATTCCCGTACAAAATGGGCACGTCTCGTCAAATTTACATAACTCAAGCCGTTTTCATTCTTTCATACTGGACTTTTTGTGTCTTTCTATGAAGGTTCAAACTTTGAGAGTAAAGTGTAAAAATGTTCATGTCTGTCTGAGAAAAGTGTACAGTGAGTTCCACAGCCTAAAAACATCTAGAACACTACGTTGTGGAACGAGGGAACACTGTATTTCTTCGGATGCATCCACTTGCAGACGCATAGATCCATGTACGTCGTTATTTTCCTCGTCTGAGCTGGAATCTGGATCGAAACTGTTTGGTTAGATAGCTCCAACGTTGCTCGCCATGTCTGGCGCACTGGTCATGTTAGCTTGGGGTTGTGAGGGGCTGTAAACTAGCGGGAGAGCGTGTAAACAGAGGGCTTTCAGCAAAAGGCAAATTTCTAATGAACTCCTGCCACTCTGCAGAAACTATGTCCTAGAAAACAACGCAGGTTTTTTTTTTTTTAAATTTTGGCTAAAAAAGAATAAAAAAATCAAAATTTAAAGAACACTAGGAACGCAGAAAATAGATCAAAAGGTGATCAGAGTCAAACTTTTAGCTGCACTCTAAGAGGGTTTTCCAGACGGCGTTGTGTGAGGCTTTCTGGGGAAGGGAAGGAGTAACACCTCCCCATGCGCCTCTCCTCTTAACTGGTGATTTCAATGAACAGGAGTGACTCTGTCCATCACAGCCTGGAGCCATTAATCATCTCAAGTGGACGGCGCTGACAGGCAGCTGGCTGGATCACTCTTATTTTCTGCCTTGTATTTTTTTTTTTTTTTTACACCCGGCCTTCCTCATGCACCCCTGCTCCTCACTCCTCGTTTTGCGGCCTCCCCCCCACCCAAATAACAAGGCGACTGGGCGTCAAAACCATCACAGGCAATCACGCGTCTGCGTAATCGAAACCTCTGCGGTGGTTAATAGCGTGGAGGCAGCTTATGCTGGCGTTCTGCAGTGAGTGGAAGTGAGAGCAGAAAGCCTGAAATGGATCTAATGAACAGTGATGTCGCTGTAACTCATCATGCACCCTCCAAGGAGACAGCAGCCTTAATGCATTCGCATGCACATGTCCGGCCATTAGCTAATGTTTCTCCTTGCAGCGAATGATTAATAAATACATGAGGTTACCTGGCTTGATTAAGGCTCAGATCCTTCTTTAATATTACAAGCAGCAAACGGGATCAGAGGTTAAAGCAAAACATGCAGCTAAAATTCCTGTAACTTCAAGCGCCGAGAAAGTTAAAGGTCAAAAGTGTTGAATTATAATGTCTTCTGCCATTTTTTTTTTTTGTAACACAGAGCCCCATCAATGCCCCTTTTGCTCACCGACACCATTTGGAACAGCTGCAAAAATTCCTGACCCATTAACACACATGCATGTTTTTCAGCGCACAGGCAGGAAATGGGAATCCCTCGTAAGTTTTTTCCTTCCGCTGTTGCTTCCCTTTCATGACTTTAGAGGCCCCCTTACTGAGGTGGGAAAAAGGCCCTCGCCATTTGTCTCTCTCTGTCCTGAGATTTCCGCGCCTGAAGACGCGGTACCCCCGTCATTTCCACTGGACTGAAGAGAAATGGATGGTAGTGTAATTAAAGGGTACTGACAACAAGAGCCTGGCAAACAGACTGGATCCGGCCGAGCCGCTCCCTGTGATTAACGCTCCGGTTTGAGAGGTCAGCCTCTCGTCTGCAGCTAGAGGTGAAGAACTCACCTCAGGTTCGCTGAAATTATACCCTTAAGAAGGTTTTATCAGCTCCACAACATGTGTTCCTGTCATTGAGGCATTTAAGGTCGTTTTATCTTCACCTGTCCAGCCGCAACGGTATGAACTTCACTCCGTCTTAATGCGACGGAGGGCTGACCCCGGCACTTCCCAACCATAGTCACCTCTTCAAATGACACAGGAACGTGATCCGCACCAGCTGAATCCAGTTACACCAACCGGACATGTGGTCACCTCCACAGGTTCTGGTTCAGGTAGAGGGTTTGAGGTGAAAACGTCGGCTGTGGCAGAAAAACCAGTCCATTTTTCTCCCCGGTTGATGGATTTCTCCCCCTGATCATCTTAAGGGCGGGGGTCAGCCAAACGCTCACAGTCCGCTGCAGAACAGAGATGCTAACAGGAGCCGGACACATCCGGACCCCCCCCCTCTCTGATTCACCTTCATTCATTACCCTCCAAACAAGACGTCTGTGTTTAGAGCACAGGAACGACTGCAGGCCAGCCACAACTACATCCATTCATGGGATTCTTCTAGAAACTGTAGGAAATCCTTGTAGTTTCAGCAGAAGTGGGGCTGCAAATTCATCATTAAGGTTTTAAAACTTTGCAAATTGTTCATATTTCATATTCTGTGATTTAAAAATGTTTTTTTTTACGTTTCTTGACCCTCAGTAAAAAGTAGTCTGATTAAGTTTACTACAACTACATTTAGTCTATAGACTAAGTATACTTGTGGTACACTTAGTCAATACTAAAAGTATAGAATACGTATACTTGGGGTACATTTAAGTATACATGAAGTTTACCTTTTATTTACCATCTTCTAAACTTAAAATGTTCCAATCTAGTCTGACGAAGTATTAGTTAGAATATTTCAGTACATGGCCTAGTACGTGGTCTACTAAGTATACTTGAGGAAGTAGGCTATAGCAAGTATACTTAGTTTATACTAAAAGAGAGGCAGTATACTTGAAGTTGACTTTTTTTGGGGGTACCATGTATTGCAAACTTAAAATGTTCCCATTTAGTCTGAGGAAATATTTAGTTACTTCCTACACTACATGTACATGGTCTACAGTATACTTGTAATACTCCAATACACTAAAATACATTTGAGGAAACTGCTTATAACTAACATAGAGACACGTTAGCAGCGAGATGCTAACACCAAAGCTGCCGTTTAAATTGACCAAAAACGTTGTGATTTTCAGCCACACAGCAAAAAGTTGTGTTTTGCACATGATTAAATTTAATAAATAACCTTTTTTTTTAAGCAACACACCTTTTAGGAGATGTGAGTGCAAAAAAAAACAAAGCAAAATACTTTGTTCCGCCTCGACTTAAAAAAAAAAACAGCAATCACATATTAAGCACATAAAATATCAGTTTAACAAGCACAATGGGGTTCGAATAATTTTTAATAATGAAATGAATTGTTGAAGCCCTAACTAAATAAAGGCCACAGAATCAAATCCAATCAGCAGAAAAACCATTAGGTTTGTCTTCAGCTACAAGTTAAAGATCTGAGTGCAGCAAAAAAAAGAAAAATGACACGGAGGAAGTTAAACACTTTGCCTCTATTTTTTTAAATATATTATTAACAGTTACAATGGGGTCATATTTATTTTTTAATGATAAAATCTAATTGTTGAAGTCCTAACTAAATCAAAGGCCACAGAATCAAATCCTCAATGTGCAGAAAAATACTTCCATCAAATGATTTGACATCTTTTTTTCCAGTCTTGATGTTGTGTTATCCCAAAAGTCTTTTGAATTTCATTAAAAAAAAAAAAAATAAGTGTTTTTTTCTACTGCATCAATTTTCAAAGCTGCTTCTTCTTTTCCAGAAAAGCTGTAGTTTGGTTGCAAGTCTTCAGGTTGGAGGTTCACAGAGCTCAATCTGACGTTTAATCCAAAATTTACCATGAATCTCAGGTTTAATGTTTAATCTGGCATTTCCGCATCAGGTGTATTATCTGCAGTCGCTCCGAAACAAAAACTTGAAACGGCGCCACAGGAATAAGTGTTGGTGTTTGTAAACAACCTTCAGACTCAGTCATTCATGCCTGCTGTAATCAGTAGCAGAGATACAGGAGCACGGTGACCTGCTCTGGTCAGGGGAGCTCCAGGGAATGAGCAGACAAAGAGGGCAGAACGACATGAAAGAAATAAAACATTCATCTCTGATTACTTCAGTCATGAGGCTCCAATGCACAAACGGAAACCTACAGCAGTGGAAAACAAGAAGAGCTCAGTTTTTGGATGGGGAGTCAAGAAAAATACATTTTAAAAAAGGATTTATGTTCATCTGTGATTGTCTAGAATTGCGTATTTTACACTACTAAAGAGTAACATTAAACACTGTGACTATTTTGTGTAATATGTAAAGTTTTTCTTTAAATAAAGTTTAATAGTTTTTCCTTTGCAACAAGGGAAACACTTTAATCCCCTAAAGCAGGGGTGTCAAACTCATTTTCACTGAGGGCCACATCAGCATATTGGCTGTCCTCAAAGGGCCAGATATAACTTCTACATGTAACTAAATGAAAAGAAAAATACATGTAAACACTCCTTAATGTTAAATAACTCATTATTTATTTACTATAACTTTTTAAAATGACATTTACAGTTGCATAGAAAACATATGTTTGCTTGTTACTCTAATAAATCCTTTTAAATTTGATTCTGTCAGGTTAGGTTATATGGACAGTGTTTAAGTCCTATTGTATAGTTGCCCAATCCGAGATTTCAAGTCCAATTCCCCAAGATATGAATGTATACACAAGAATTTTTATTTTTTATTTAAAAAAAAATAAAACCTTTTACGCCCTTGAGGGCCACATAAAATGACATGGCGGGCCACATTTGGCCCCCGGGCCTTGTGTTTGACACATGTGCCCTAAAGACTTGAGAGAAAAAGGTAAAACCAAGAGCTGAAACCAATATTTTAGGAAATTTACAGGAAACTTTATCTTTAAATGCATCTATAATTGCCCTAAGTCACATCATTCTAAACTGACATTTCAAATGCTAATCAGTGGTCTGCTTTGGTTATTATCACCCAAGAAGACAGCCAAACAAATCTGAAAAGTCATTGAATGACTGCCTTGTAATTAGGCAGCTCTGTCCATCGTAAAAATGGTTTTACAATAACGTCTCACTTTATGGCTTCATGAAAGAGATGGCATTCGGTTTTTTTACCCCTGGCCTCTTCTCTGCAGATGTTAGACTGTGTGAAAGAAAGCGCTGCGGTGCCGACGCCGCACAATGTTAGATCAGCCATAAATCTAACATATATTTCTATAAGGATAAGTATCTACCTATTTCTGTTCATGCAAGACCCAATCTATATTCACTTTCCTTTTCCTGGAAACACACCATCAGCAGATGTATTCCTTCAATCTTCCTATCATGTGGAGACTGTGACATTTCATTTAAGCGACGAGACGTGTCAACCCTTTTTTTTTTTCTTTTTGCATGCCATTTGCTTGCTCTTGAAAAATATCCAGTTTCATGAATCAAGCAGCGACCCCCCTTTAACAGCTTCTGCGGGAGGAAAAACAGAATGGAAGTGGCTGCAGATCTTTATCAGAGGCGCTTTTGTTCTTTTTTGTTTTACTCCTAATGGAGGGCCGTGCTGAAAGGCAGGCAGCTACTTCTTTGTGTAAAGTGACAAAGCACAGCTCACTGAATGACTGCAGCATTTAAAAAAAAAAAAACATTCATAGAAACAATCAAGTTGGGCTCATGAAAACATTTTTTGTTGCCAGCACTCCCTTAACCCTTGTGCTATCAAAATGACCCCAGCCCTCCCATTGACGTGCTATCCCTAACCATGAAAAAGGTGGAGACGATTTCATGAACACCAGTGAAGATAAAAAATCATTGAAGAAAAAAAGTTCATCGCACTGTCTTGTGGGGTCTAGATGACCTCGGCACGTTCACGTTGGGAGTGGGGGTCATCTGGACCCCACAAGACAGCACAGGGGTTAAGGTGTCAAACCTGGCAACCAATTTAGCATCAAGTGCTTTTTTTCTTATTAATACACATGGATGTTGCTGCTCAGTAGAACATTAACAAAAGTGAGTGAAAGATTGTCGGACAAATGGAGCTTCACAGAGTGTCATGGTGGTTTGCACTACCACCAAGCATGGGGTCAAGTGGTGTTTCACAACAGTCAGCGTGTCCGTCTTATATTGTCTATATTTGGACCTTTGATGAACCTGACCGTGGTTTACTCAGCAGCACTACTGAACACGTTTTAAGTGTGGAAATAAGTGTGACTGATAGTTTTTAGATCAGCTTCAGGCTCTACAGCTAAACAACACACAAAAAGTCGAATTTTACACAAAAATAGTGGCCAAAAAAAATGGAAAGACTGGCTTCAGACTCAGCATCCAAACTGGAATCTGACACATTTCCTTCATCAGCTCAATGTCACGTATCGGACAAGCGCAAACACATGCATTATGGGTCGTTAGACAACAGGGCGTGCACATTGATCAGTTGCTTAATGGCACACTGGAACAAACCATCACATGCAGACATCATGCATCTCTTTTGACACTAATATTTAGATCTCAAAGTCAAAAACCTAAAACATGGCAGCGAAAATCCCCACCGTGATTCACTCTGTTCTGGATTGTTGACGGAATGATTTATAGGATCCGACTGCGTTCTCCTTCCATAAAAGCCTATTAGCCGCATGAGTCTGAGCGGTCCAGCA
This sequence comes from Oryzias curvinotus, assembly GCA_023969325.1. Classification (NCBI taxonomy): domain Eukaryota; kingdom Metazoa; phylum Chordata; class Actinopteri; order Beloniformes; family Adrianichthyidae; genus Oryzias; species Oryzias curvinotus. The sequence continues at coordinate 26,597,651 of CM043708.1, read as the reverse complement.
GTCAAAGCAGCACATGGTCAGCTGAGCTCGCCTGCGTGCTGACCAACTTAATAAGTTGTGCCACTGACAGATCTACTTGACTCTGATAATGCTGGATCAGCTGAGGCAGATCTCACCAGCTGACACCTTAAGGCCTTTACTCTGGGGAAGGGAATTAGTCAAAGACTCCAAGGACATGCGGTGTGGGTTACAAGATGTCTCCTAAGTTGATCAGTGAACTTGCATTCTTGACATGTAGATAAGAAACATCAGACGAGCGAAAACAAATGCACACTGCTTTGGATTTCTGACGGTCTGGCATGTCGTAATAATTAGATGCAACCAATCCGTTGGTGCTGCAGGGCTTATACTAATAAATTCAATGCAAGATGTAAAAAAAAAAAAAAAGGTTAACTTCCTCAGGAAATAATGATGGAAAAGGAAGTTGGCTGGTAGTAACAACAAGAGCAAAGAGTAAAACATTGGGTTTCAATAAAGTCTTCTTTGAATCTTGAAGGTTAAAGTAAAGGTGAGACGCTGTCCTTTAAATAAAACTCCAAAAATGAGTCCAAGCCTGCAAATAAATTACTGATTGAAATTAAACAATAACTGCTTTCCCCCACAAAGGTCTAACACATCACATGACACAAGACTTAACGCTTTAAAAAAACAAAAAAGGTAAACCTTGATAATTGTGGTAACATTAAGATGCTAGAAAGAGCCTAAATGAGGAGCTTACCTCGTTTCTGCATAAAGGTGAAGAGATCGTCCAAAAATTCCTTTCGTTTGGGATCGCTGTCCAGCTCGTAGAGCTGAAAGAGAACACAAAAAGTAAAAAGGAATGTCCTGCTGTGGTTCTAATACGATGAACCACCAGTGAAAGCAGGTGCCTGCCTGCCCAGACTGTCGACCATGACCAGAAGAAAACCACATTTGCGAAAAAAAACCCGAAAACATTCCTTTAAAAATATTTTATTACTATGTAGGCCTTTAGGAAGGGTTGCATGAAGCTTGAATGAAAGCGTCAAATAATTTTTTTAAAAATCAAAGGATTTTAAGCTAATTTGAGAACATTTTCCTGCAGACTGAATGGGGTTCATCGGAGAATGGAGCCTTTGGAAATGTCTCATCCTTAAACTTGGAGCAGAAGGTGAAGGTGTGGTGTTTGTAAAAACCTGATGGTCATGCTTTCCTCCTCTTCTTCTTCCGGGTCAGAACCAGCAAAGGCAGACATTGCTTTCATACCAGCAGCTGCTGACTCTTTGCTCTCCAAACTCGGGGGGGGGGGTTTAAGGGAGAACTCACCTTTGCAAAGTCCCTGGAGGCTTCCCCTCTTCCTCTGTTGCTGTCGGCCTCATCTGTCCATCCTCCACTGCCATTCTGCAAATAATAGATAAGATAATCAAGGTCAGAGAGGAAATAAACGAGCAGAGCAGAGCCGACTGCGTGGAAAAACCCGGAGACAGAATCTGAGAACCGATCTTTGTGTTGTGGTTCTCCATGCTTTGTACTCTAGCTTTTATTTCACAACATCCAACTACCATCAAAGAACTTCCTCTGCTTTTTTAACCATGACAAAAACTTTTATGTTATCTTCCTTTAATGTTCATTAAAGTGTAAATCGGTTTTGTAGACATCCTGTTTTTGTACACTAAAGTTTATTTTTACATTTAACATTTGAAAGCAATCTCTGGCCTGGGGAGGGCAACAGACCATCATAACTGATTATGAATGACAGCTCTCCATGCAGTGCAGAAATTTCTTTACTTTACTCCATAAAACTCTGTATTTTCTTCAAGTTCCCTAAGAAAACGAGTTTTTTCACTTCTGATAAACATTAAAGACTTCTCTAATCTATTTTTGGTAGATATCTCTGTTTTTATAACATTTCTTTGTAAATATTTGTTGACAGGAAGCAGAAAATCATTTGCCTCCTCAAAGATTGTACAATTTTTAGATGATGTTTGTGCACACGCCCATGATTGGGATCGTTTTATGGCTCTGTCGGCTGGAAATAACTGTTTTCACTGTTCCAACCGTTGACTGTATGAGAGAACTGGACCCAGTGAGTGTGACATCACCCGTAGAAAATGGTTTACTTCCGGCTGTGATCCAAATATAGTCAATTCAGCCACCAGTGTCCTTGGGCAAGACGCTGAACCCTACTCTGGTGGCACCATCTAAGGCAGCGGAGCCGCCGTCAGTCTGTGAATGTATGTGAGTGGAGGAATGGTCTATGACTTATGTGCTTTGAGCTTCAATAAAGGTAGAAAGGCGCCATATAAGTAAATGCCATGAACCGTTTACCATGTTGGAGCCAGATGACGTCAATAGGCAGTAAGGGTGTAACAATGAATCGACCTAATCGATGACTCGATCTCTATTCCTACGATCCAACAAGACTGATCTGTCTAGGCCAAGTTGTTAATCAAATTGACCAATTCCATTCTATAATAATTTAAAAGTGAAAAAAATCGAATATAATTAATATTAGAAAACACCATCCGGATTGAGGCATAGTAGGTTTATTTTACTATAACGTAAAAACGACCAGGTGCATCACAGCGGACAGCACACACGTAATGTCAGCAAAAACTGATGAATCATTCGGTCATCAGTCAAATATGTGGAAACACTTTGAATTTAGCAAAGACATGGTAGAATGTTCTAATAATATTCCCTTTAGATTATTATGTGGAAAAATAACAGGGCTGAACTTTAGCAAACTAAAATGTGAATGCATTTGACGTGAATTCTTGTTTATTTGTATGTTTGTACACATTTAATTTACACTTGATTATCTTGCAAGAAAATCTAAGGAATGCGTAAAACTTCAGCTGCACTGTTCAGTATAAGGTATTTCTCTCTGAGTCACACTGGTTGACGTTTTGACTAAAGATGTCCTGGATCTATGTTAGGTATCGGCAACCGCAACCTACAACATGAATCAAGTCGTTAAAACAAATAGTTATACAAACTCCTAACAAACAGTGATTAGCTCGAGTCAGGCTACATTGCTATGGCAACTACTCCTGCCAATCAGAAGTGAGCTTGTTGTAAGTCCACACCTCTACAACGTGCTAGTGGGCTACACGACATCTGTCAAACGTCTTGAACGTTGGCTTTCTTTGGATTGGACTTGAATTCATAACTTGAATAACTCGCACTACAGGAAAGAAATTTCATAAAGAAAAACGGAGGATGAACAAGAAAAGAATGTACCAGAGCAGGAATGGTTATTCCGACAAATAGACGTTTATTTCTCTATAGACATCTACGGGATTTTGGCTTCTTGGAGCCAGCGGGTACTTCCTGTCTGGAACGCTGGGGGAGGAGGGGTCACTCAGTCCAGGTTACTACAACTTATCTTTATGTTGGAAATGACATGGATGTTTCATCTTCAAAACACTGACATGTCAATCCCTGATACCGTGGGTGGTAGCACGCTGCAGATCCGACATAGATAAGTCATCTGTAAGGACAAAACTAAGCAACGTCGGAAAACAAATGTTGGCTTCCTCTCAATGAATTCATCCAGAGGTTGAAGGAGGAACCCCTGGAGTTATTGTGCCCCTGAGCTCCGAAAGCCCCCTTCCCCCTTCATCCTCAAACATCTCCATTTGACCCAAACCATCTGCATCTGAGCCTGCCCTGCCCCCACCCGTGTCTTCCGACCCAGCTGGATACACGGGCCCCCCCATCCTTCAATCTTAACGCAGCTGTGACGGGTGGCCAAGTTCATGGAGTGTAGCTATCAGAAGAGGCCAGAGGAGGGTGGGCTGGTCAGCAGCCTCTGTGTGCACACGCACGTACGCATGCACACAAAACGTGCATTGCTGATGGTGGCGGCGTGGATGTTTGTGAGCGCGCCCTGGGGGGGGGCAATGGCCCCACAAGACGGGAAGGAAGGAAGATAGGGGCAGAAAGGAGTGCACGGTATGTGCCGAGCAGGAATGTCTCCTAAAGACAAAACCTATAAAAGCATCGGGAATCAAAACAAGATCCGTTTGGAGGGGGACGTTAATAGCTGCTGCTCGGGGTCTAGTTTCAACTGGTAGCCCATTGGTCAGTGGCAATTACAGGGCCTGAAACAAGAGCCCCGGGGGCAAAGGTTGTCAAGGCCCCTGAGAGCAAGTCATTTTCACCCTCTCACTCTCCTGTGTAACCGCTGTCAACATTCATGCTCTCTAAACAAATATTCATTAGCTACCAACTTGCAACACAACAGCGACAACTGCTTTAAGGTTACCAATTAATTTGGGAGGGACACTTGCAACTAAAGGAAAAAAAAAAGTCTGCCCCTGCAAGTGTGCGAATGTTCATCACCACATTCGGAGAGCCAGCATTTTTGAACAGGTGAGTAGTAACAGATGAAAGAACAATAAGTAATTACCCCCGCCTTTTTTAATTAAACAATATAAAGAAAAACAACTGATAAATCAGTGTTCAAAGCTACAGAGGATTCCATGTGTGCAACATTGCATGGTAAACTCAAACTATGTAATGGTTTATTGACCTTTGCACCAAACTTGACCATCTCTGTTAAACTTTAATCTTTTATAAATGATTATGAATTCAGATAATTCTCAGTTTACACCGGTGGTCCAAGCAAATGGGCCCCCAACCTTTTTAAGGCCACGGACCGGTTTGATGTCTTATAATATTTTCTGCCCGTACGAGCCTAAAGCGGGCGGGTTTTTTTTAGCCTTTAGCTTCATGCGTCGTGCTCTGTAAAATACCTGCATCTGCTCTAAACTTTATTTACACACTTAAACACTTTCATTGAGGAACCACTGAAATGTGATTTAGATTAAGCTAAAACTTCGAATGCCAACTTCAACCTCGTCCAGTAATGAAGGTGTGACGGATATACAAATCATGTGAATCCACTGTTTGAGCAACTTTATTAGCAGCATCCCCTTAACATTAGACACCCAGTAGCTGAAGATTCAGCATTGTTATTGTGGTCTGCGGAAACAATAAATCCATACATGGAGTAAAGACTCCTGGTTTTTTTCTGTTAAATGTAGATTTCTTTTATCTTGAAGTCAAAGGCTCTTTTTCCGTTTCCTCACTGACTTTCTAAATATGTTTGTTTTTTTGTTAACTTTGCTACTTTTTGTGCTTCAATTTAGTCGTCGGCGGATAAAATGGAAAAATTTGTTTGTATTATCTCCGGCTTGGTACCAACTGTCCCACGCACCGGTATCCATTTGTGGGTTGGGAGTTGGAGACCACTAATCTAAGGTTTTCCCTAAAAATGGGCCGGATGGTCTCCGCTTTGTTGTCATTTCATGTGAATGTCAAGATTACATGTCAGGTTTGAGGCGACTGTGGTGCAAAGGTAGAGTGGTCAAAAGATCGGAAGAGGTTCGGTTCCTGCCTTTCTTGCCTCCCTGTTTAAGTGTCCTTGGGATAGACACTGAACCTTCTGGTGATTTTGGGTTGGTGCCAGAAAGGAACTGTGCCTGTAGAGCACTTCTAGCTTTAAAGGAAGGTAAAAAAGCAGTGCTATATGAGTATAAGCTAGGGCTGCACGATATGAGGAAAACTTGCGATTTGCGATATGAATGATCAATATTGCGATGACAACATAACTTGCGATACATAAACAAATAGCAAAGCAACCAAAAACATCATTTCCATTTCCATTCCATTTTCCACCGGGAAAACCATTTAATTTGAAAAAGAGTCAACATAACTGAAATTATACTCCAAATCACCCTCGTCTACATAGGAGGCGAGCATCTAGCATGCAAGGGGACCATCTGATTGGTCAAATGCATAAATGGATTTACTTGATTTGTTAAATACCTCAAGATGCCATAAGATTGTTATTGCACATTTAAGGTTACCATTTGTCGCAATTTTCACAAACTTTTGCGACTTTGCTGGGTATTGCAAAGCTTGATATTGCGGTAAAAATACGATTTATTGTGCAGGACTGGTATACGCAATTTACCATTTACAAACAGGATTACTTTATGTCAGCAACTACAGGAATTAGGATTAGGGTTATTATTTACAAATGTCCTTTAATCTGAAGTAAATTGGTCAACTGCGGGAATGATTGCGATAATCATAAATGCCTCTGGGTTATTGGCCTTGGCTCTGTTAGGGGGACACAAATGTGTGTCAAATACACACACAAACACACAGTCCCTGAGGGACATTACTAGGAGAGAGCAGAGGTCAAGGTGTTTCTGACTTCAGCTCTAAACAAGGGTCTAAAGGGACAGAACAGTACCGTCCAGTCAATGTCAAGATATAAGCCTCTGCATTAACTCTGCTTTAAAACCCACAGTAACCATTAAAAAAAAGAATCACCTTTGGAACCAAACACCTACAGATTTAAAGGTACCCCAGTACTGTAAGCGTTGGAACCAGATGGATATTGAATTGGATTAGTCATCGGCGCAATGCCGTCAGAAATATGACCAAGTCCTGTCTTTAAAATTCTTCTGGCAGGCCAACGGCATCTGCATCTGTCCGCACATAGCTGAGGCACCATGCTGAGCTTTACAAGTGGTTCCTGTTTCAAGTTTGCGGTGGACTCTGCAAACTAGCTGTCTCCTCAAATGCATGGCCTCCACGTCTGCAGTATGTGTTTAACACAGACGTGAGCTCCAGTGGAATATCCCAACTATTTCAATTGGATGCATCGTTCCTTTTGGAAGGTCTCTGCTTTTGTTTTTTTAGATCCAGATCGCACAGAGATAATCTTCCGTGTGATAAATGCCAAACTTTAGTGTCATGTAATGATGCTGTTTCTTTAAAAGCTGAAACCTCCGTGGAAGAGGGCGGGTGATAGTGGGCTACTTACTGACCAGACAGAGACGGACGACGGCCCATCCTGAGGTAAAACCCTCCCACTCATGTTTCCGTCGTTTTTTAGGATTTTGCAAAAATTCTAAAAAACCTTCCACTGTAAACATATTTTTGCAGCTGCCTGAAGCTGAATCTTAATTTAATAAAGCTTTGCATTGAATGAACAGCAGTTTTGACAAGATGAACGTGTAGCACACGATATGAGATATGAACACGGTCAGGGATCTACCTTTCCACTGCACATGACTACTAGCTAGAGTTGCTCCTTTTCAGATCATGAATTGAGAAGTTTATTCATAAGCTGTTCTCCGATACTTTTGTTTTAATATGAGTTTATTAGTTATTAACAGTTCAACAGTTGAGGCTTAAGACACAAAGAAGATCCAACATTTTTCTCACCTTAGTGCCAATTCAAGGTAGCTTAAATCTAAATGATTTACTGTTGTAAAATCAACCTTATTTCCAAATAAAAGTCCTAATATTTTTCTCACCTTAAGGATTACATGTCAAGGGGTCCCTGTTGTGACACCAAAATATGACACTATCCTTTCATGAATATATAAATGATACCTAAATTTTGATTTTACTGCTGTATACCAGATATTATTTCAACGTAAAACATTTTTCTCACCTAACGCTCACTGGGTAACAGCAATTTTAAATAAGCGTTAACTATTATATAGAGTAAGTGTTGATTTTGTTGTTGTTAATTAACGTTATTTCAGAATAATGGTCCCAACATTTCTCATTCTCATCTAACGCCAGTTCAAATAAAGGGTCCCTCATTAATAAACGTTGATTTTAGAGTTGTAAGTTACACAACACAAGAGTAATTAAACACTAAAAATGGCTGCATTTTTCAGTGGCTTTAAATAATCTTTTTTAAAAGACTACCGCTAATTTGAAAATATATTTAATACATCAGTCCTGTTGGAAGTTTATTACCCAAACAGTCACGACTCGGCATCAGCTGAGTTATCTGGTCAGAAGATCATGTGACAATTTTAGAAATAATGTCACCATCCATCATTTTATTCATAGTTCTCCCCACAGATACACCAGAACTTATGATAAAGATGGAACATCTATGCAGAACCCAGTTTGATCCCACGAGTCAAAAGAAAATTATCCCACTTAGAAAGCAATAGATCCTATCTCAGTTCAGATGTTTTCTATTATTTCTAACCAACAGTACGGTAGTTTCTTTTTATGGCTTAATATAATTATTTTAAATGTATTTGTCATTGCAGTCATGTGAAAACGAAGACGCGTGATCTGAGAGGTAAAACATTTAAATTAAAGCAGACTTCATGGCAGCTTGATGCCCGGAACCAGAGGCTGAAAATCCCAAATCATCTCACCTCCACCACCATACCAAACAACGAGGTAAACAAAGCCTGGAGGAGCTGCTTTTAGCCCGTCGCTGGGAACAACAGCCACTGACATCTGAGAGTTTTCAACTCGCAAACAAACTGATTCACAGTGGAACTCCAGAAACTGCTAAGAGAAGACTGATGGAGAGCAGAATTTTCTTATCTGAGATCATTGGTGATATATGACAGAGATCCAGCAACAAAAGGCCGTTTCAGATCGTAATCCCCCCCTGACATTTGTCATCATGAAAATCCGGTTTTATCTATAGAAAAACATGTCTGTTTCTCAAGTGATTTTTCTTTACAGCGCACACACACGGGCTCAGTAATTATAACATGAGCCATTAACCAGGAGCAGACATGTTGGCTCTTGAATTGGGACCTTGGTCAGCTGAGGAATGTTAACACCATGTTGCTTTTTGTTAAGTTAGAGCGGCTACTGATGTGTTGGGAGCACTCCTTATGATTAGCCTCCTCCTCCGCCCCTCATAACGGCTGGCGCTTCTGCAGAAATGGCTTCCAGAGGAGAAGAATATTGTTGCATCTTCATGTCTTTCTATAACAGACATTTACATGGCTTGCCTAACACGTTTCAAAATCATTTCAATGAATCCCTTAGAGCCAGATTGCACGGTTTTACAATAACAGGAAAAGAATATGACACCATCATTTAATGAACCGTTACAACACAATTCCTCCCTGTACTCACACGTCTGTTTTGATTGAGAATACACAGCAAAAGTGTGGAAAATGAGGAAGCATTTACAAGGAGACCAAACATGGACTTTAAATCCAACTCACTCATCTTCTCCTCTCGTCTTATTGGCTCTCAGTCCAAATTCTCCGTCTAAACAGCATTAGAGACTAAAACCGGGTAAAAGTTCTATTTCTGGTGCCCAACCTGGAGTCTAAACAATGGAGAATTGAAACGAAAGGAATTGTTTTAAATAAGAAAAGACCAGGGGGTGGTGTTTGGAGAAAGGAGAGCTGCCATTTTTGGTGAACGGTCAACAATTTACAGAGAAGGAAGTCGGTTTCCTGTGAAGAATTTGGTGGACTTGGAACAATAAGCTGCCTGTTTTAGGTTTTAGTGGAGGAAATGGAGACAGAAAAATCTGTTCACAAATAATGATGGTGAGAAATGGGAAAATGTACAGCATGTGTGAAACATGAGTCAAAAATAAAATAAACAGCTTATAAGTTGATAATGTGAAAAGTAGTTTGCATTCCAAAATATAATTTGTCTTGAGCATTGACTGTATATGAGACCTGGACTAAAATGGTGTCCTGTAAAATGATTTACTCCAACGAAATGAAGTCAATTCAGCTGCTATACGGACGCCGCCATGTTGGAACCAGTGTCGTCAGTAAGCACTGATTGGTCAGAGTAGTGAGGTTGTTGGAAGGCCACGCCCCCTTCATGAAATCTGTCAAATATTTCAAAGACTTGACTTGAGGCCGCCAACTTTTATTGAGGCATCTGATTGGTCAGTTTATAAATGGAATAACTTGAACTGCAGAAAAAATATCCTGAAAATATAATGAGGATTCTGAAGAACATGTAAAAAAAAAAGGTAGAAAAAAAGAATGGTATATTCTGACCAATAGAACGGCAGAGTAACAGCTGTTTATTTCTCTATAGAAGTCTTTGGGATTTTGGCTTCTTGGAGTCAGCGGACACTGGGGGAAGGCTCACTCAGTCCAGTTCTGCTATACGGTCAATGAACTTGAGGCTTATTTAATTTCCTAATTATCATTACGAAAACGTCAATATAAGACAATATTTTTAATGCAAGACAGGCTGCAATGAAGCTAAGATTTTCTGTCACAATGCATGAAATCAGGTTTTCTTCACCAAAATGCCTCTTAGTTTTTCTTATTTTCAAGTGGGCTTTTGTGTATTACACTGATAATATTGTTACTTAAATTAGAATGATTAGAATGATTAAAAACCTTGCCAAAAAAGCTTTTTTTCCTTCAGGAAAACTGAGTAAACAGAAGCATTAACAGCATTTTCTTTTTAAATCCAGAGCATTTATGATAACTTTACAGAAAATTTTGTTTTCCCAAAGTCTCTGGCATCAATGTTCTAAAATTCGGTATTGTCATTGAAACGCTCAAAATGCACGAAAATTTACAAACAGCGTTTGGTTACTCAAAATAAAGTCAAAGTAAAGGTTAAAGTTAGTTATGTTTAAAAGTAGTAGTCCTACCAGGGAAGTTACATACTAATATAATGTTGCAAAGTAAGTAAGAAAGTAAAGTCATGCAATATATCTAAATAAAATTAAATTTGGCAACTAACTGATTAATTTTCTGAAACTACTGAGATCTATCGCAAGAGCAGAAAGTACACAGCCGTGTAGTGCAAAAAAAAAGTAAAGATACTGCAGCTGTTTGAATACAACCTACTGACTGATGTTGTAACCAGATGGAGCGGTACAAACCACATGTTTCACAGAGTTTTCTTGAGCCGAGAGCAGCCTTTTCCAGATACCTGACAAGCTTTTTCTGTTGTCTTCTGGGAGCAACAAAAACCTCCTTTCAGTCCTGTGACATTCATCAACGCAGTTCATGATCATATTGGGCTGCATGGAACTTTATTGAGGTACAGCAATGCCCTTTTGCTGCAGAACCCCATCTAGCACTTAATCTCAGCCAAACTCCCCCCTCATAGAGTCACACAAACACTTCATTAACCTCTGCCTTAGCCAGACCGTGCAGCTATGAACAAGAGGTGGAACTGCTTTGGGTTGAGTAAAACCTTATTCTAATTACTGTATGGAAAAGTCCATTTCTGTCTCTGTGTGTTTCAGTTGCAAAAAGTATCATTCTGTTATCTGGGAAAGTTTTGTCTCACTTGTGTGCTGAAAATAAACTGATTTCTTTAAAAGAAATGGAAAATTGTGGTCATCCTTAAACACAGAAATACAAAACGAAAGATTTTTAAACATCAGGATTGATTTAGTTGATGAGGAGAAACGATTCGCTCAAATCATAAAAAAAACTCTACATTGTTGTTGTTTACAGAATAGCTGTAAGAATCACATTTCTCATGATCTACGTTAACTCATGACTGAATATTTAATTTAGCAGTAAAACATGGTCGTGTGAAAAAAAACACTGGGAACAGCGATTTTCCTCTGTCTCGCTCTAATTACAGTGAGATTATTTGGTCTTTAAATGAAAGGGCTGATCCAAATCTCTCCATCCTACTGGGTAACAACAGCAATGACATCAAGAACTGTACAGACTTCACACAAACAAACAAATCCTTACAGCAGGAAAGCTTCCCAAAAAAAAAAAGAAAAACAAAACAAATAACTTAGAATATGTGAAGGTCCCAGCCAAAAATACCCATCCACCCAAACACCCTGGTGTACCCGCCGCCCGCTTGGCTTATCACAGCCCGACTTCTCCTGACATGAAGTGTTCAGTCTGTTGTCCCAAAACAAAGATGGTAAATGGATGAGCAACTGCTGCAAACTTATATAGAGTGATGAGGCCAACTCAGACTTTGACCTTCAGCCCATGTTAAGGCCCATATATACAACCTCATACCAAGATATTATCTAGGAAAAAAACACTAAAATCGTGATAGGTTTCCTTTTAAGTTGGGGGGGTAAGTGAGATTAGAAAGACAAAACATTTACTGCTTCCTTTAAAGGGCTGACAGCCCCTTCTGTTTAAAAAGGAGGAGGAGGGGGTGTGATTATTTAGGTTTGTTTTGCAGACACGGGGTCTCAGTATCTTACGCTCTTTGACTCACATTCCAATGTTTTCTGGACTCAAATACGAGCCCATCTGTCCAACAACTTAAAGGGAGACGTCGACTGGTCCACAAAACAAAGATATTACAAAAGACAAGCGAAATTAAAAACAAAATGTAAGTAAAGATAGATGTTAATGCAATGGACTTAAAGGGTCTTTAAATACAGATGCCTGAAAGTCTAAAAGAATTAAAGCGCTGCTGGAAAGAGAGGCAGGGAACCCGTCTGAGAAAGTACTGACATTGTTCATTAAAATCCATGAGGTGCATGGGTCTTTTCATTGAGCCTGTGTTGATGCAGAAACACACGCTTCGTTCTAGTGCGCACTCTTAGAAAGCCCTCATTTTTTTCAGAAATAAGAAGCGAATCTGCCTTTTAGTCGCTCGATACGCCAGACTAAAAATTCTGCAGACTAATTTCATTATGGCCGAGCATGTAACACTGCACTAAAGCGGCACAGGCCACAGTGTGTGCGCCTGCTGGTATAAACGCAGAACATAAGTGTTTCTCTGTTTCCCTCATGTTATTAGTAGGTTTACTGGCCAGGCGGTGGGTGGCCTAATTACATTATGGCCATACACGACCAAGTGGCTCGGTGCCAAATCAGGGATAAGAATAAGGTAGATGACCAGGAGTGAGCAGGAGCTGGGCACTGTCAAAGCAAAAGAGGTACTGGGGGAAGGGAGGGGGGGGTCTCTTTAAAAGCTCAGGCTGTGTTTATGGAAAGTTTTTGAATTGGAGTTCAAGGGGCTCCTCCAGCATTACTCATATTTGCCTTTATTTTCTCACTCATTCATGAGAAGCAAAAGATTTTCTTCCAATTTCAAGGCAGAAACTGTATAGAAGTGAATATTGTTAGACTGGCAGAAACTAATCGAGTTCATTTAAAACAGCTGTACCATATTTTCTGAGTTGCACTTAAAAGCCATATTAAAAAACCAACAAACAAAAAAAAAAAAGTTTTAAAATATGGGTTTAAATAGTCATGGTTTCACGTATTCGCAGATTTTTCTCAGACATGTGACTCCTACAGTTTAGCACAAAAAGTCAAGCTCATGGCCCTTGTATGAGACCTTCACGTCTGATCAAGGTAGCTTGGGGGAGTGGAGACGAAGAGCCCGTCGGCTTCCTTGCCAGCCGCTAAAGAATATTTTACAACTATGAAATAGTTGAAAACTCACAAACGGACTAAAATGACAGTTTGTGCCATGATTAGATGATTTTTTTCAAGGCCACAGTCACTAAATTGACCTACAAACACACTAAATGCACTAATTTTCAAGAATATATGTGAATTTATATAAGAACATATAGGAATTTTTTACCTTCGTATCAAATAGGAAGAATTGCAGTTTGATCTGGAAACCACTGGTCTAGAATGGAATTGGGAGGCCATCCACAGACCTAATAAGTATCCAGACTAAAGCCAATAAAATAGTGGTGGTGAGTTTGTTTTCACCAGCAGGCTTTTTTGTGATCACTACACCTACACACTTGACACCTGGACAGGTCTTTTTGGGGGGTTGGATGATTTCTCTCACAAGTTAGTAACTTTCTAAGGTTGCCAGTAGTAACACCCTCCCTCTGAGGCCCTCACACCAAGGAATCCAGCGTGTAAACATGTTGTGGAAAAGCAGCGTGTATATGCTGCCATTATCGCCGTGCGCAACAATGAACAACCTTCAACAAGTAGACATTCTTTGCATAGCTCTCCATCGGACAACCTATGCAACACACGTCTAGTTGAATGTCGATGCATTTGCTTGAAGGCAATTCTGCTCAGCCATTATAGATAGATGTCTGCAGAAGAGCCACCATTTTAGTGAGGCCAGGCATGCCGGAACAAGAGGGGTTAATGGCTGCTGCTTGGGGAGTGGGGGGTGGATGGCATTGATTGCTCAGGATGTTGACAGCACTTCTCCAATTTGATAGTGGAGCTGATACTGGATGAAGAGGCTCGCTCTTAATAAAAGCATCATGTGATGTGCTTTCACTTAGAGGTGGACGGGAAGTCTCCAAGTGTCCAATTGCCTTTGGAAAGTGTAAAAATCTCACAATGGAAATCCCTTTTTGGATAGTAAAAACAACAAAAAGTAACCTGGACACAGATCAGCTATTATATCTTGAAGCAGGTCATTGGAAAAAAATAAAAAAGAAATTTAAAAAAGTGAATTAATGACTAGAAGGAAGGCTAAAATAACAAATCTCACCACAGCTCAACTGAAACGTGAAGCAAACCTGATGACAGATGCTGTTTTGTGGCCCTCCAGTGTGATCCTGTGAACTTAACAAAAGGCTATGAAGGGAAACAGACATCTACGCCAAACCAAGAGTGCCATTAGCCCTGAGCCATACCTCCAACCCCTATTCTCCTACGCCAAACTACAGTCATGGCTCTCTGTGTCCCACCCTTCAAAGCTGTACGCTGCAGATCAAGCCCCCTGGGCCATGGCCACTGAATAGGCAGCCCAAATCAATAGCCCTGGATGTGCAAACACGGGGAAGTCCCCTGCCCCCCTCCGGACGCAATCTCGCAGCACACGTCAATACTCATCATCCTCAGTCACCCACAGCCACAACCAGCGAAACTGAGATGAGAGGATCATAGCTCCCAGGGTGACCTAACCCCCTAACCTCCAACAAGACACCCTAACTCTGCGTAACATAATGAAGCTTTCCGTGGGAAACCCTCATCAAATTGCAGTCATCTGCAGGAATGGTGTAAACAGCCACACCTATCCTCAAGGAAAACAGAATTCGTGCTCACAGAGGCAGGATCCCTATAGCAACCAGAGGCAGTAAATCAAAGTTAACCAAATGCTGCCGTGTTTTTTAGTGCGATCCCAGCCGGTATGAAAACAGGAGGAAATCATGGGGGGGGAGTGGGCTTCGTGAGATTTACCAACTAACATTCCTGTACACCAGAAACAGGATCTCACAGTAACAGTAGAGGCCGTCTCATCCCACAGGTACGCTTAACATCTCATTCACGAACTAATCATTTTTAGCCAAATTGGAGGCTGTCAAAACAGTTCAGTAAGAAAAATCTCTCAAGCAGACACAACAGCAGTAATTTAATCACAATCAAGGCGGCCTTTAGCAGAAATCTGGACAGCAGCCAATAATGGCAGCAAATATCCTACAGGAGGAGCAGTGCGGAAATGCCCTGAAGCTTCGGCATAGGAACTCCTCACATCATCACTGAAAGCAAATCTGATTCTTCCCAGCATGCCTGCAATAACGGGGGACACAAATCTTTAATCCAAATCAAATAATCGGGGCAATGATCTCTCTACAGGACACATTTAAAGGAGATCTTTCCATCGCGTTGGGGGGGGGGCTGAAGCAAATTAGACTGAGCGGATGGCGTCCTTTATCTGCTAACTATTGTAAAGGATTTCATGGTGAGCTGGCCATACGCTACCGTCAACAAAGGCTCTCGCTAATCGTGATCCTATGTGCGACAAGAAGGAACTAAATCTCACTGCCACTCTGGAACATATGGCTGAGTTTCTGCTTAGAACCAGATCCACAGCTGATGCCATGCTCTCATTAAGAACTATTAGGAGGCATAAAAAATCCCATGTCCTGCTTCGGAGCGTTCGGTGATGTTCGGGGCCGGAAGAGATTTTCGGGGGTTTGGGCAGGATGAGCAGACAAAGTGGTAGGCGACAGGCTAAACGTCCAGAAGCAAAGCATGCTGCTACCTGTCCTGGTCTAAGCGCTGCTGCACCTCTTAATAGGCCACTGAAAAACAGGCCTGCAGGCAAGACCACCCCTCCCTCCATTAATCACTCCAATTACAAAGCTGGGAAAAAAAATAAGACGGAGAAAAGGGAGAGGGGGCGGATAGAGACAAATACAAGAAAACAGGCAGACAGACGGACACATGAAACTCAAACCGAGTCCACCGATAAACAATTTCCCAACTTTTATTGAGATTTTTCAACCAAACAGAGAAAAAAAAAAAAGACTGTGGTGGGTCTTTGACCGTAAGAGCTCTGGATATTCTGCTCCTGGGTAAACATGTCTGTTGGTAACAAGTATGTCTGGTTTGCCAAATAAACTGACTGCATTTGTTCAGCTCCAACCCTTTCACCAAGACACCACATTCCAGAGGCAGAGGCCCCATCCCCCATTACACTAGATGGCCCCTTTCGCTGCCTCACACAAATGCAACGTTTATAGGGTGGTATGGCCAGAAGTTCACACTCATTGGTTCAAAGGCCCTTTCACAGGCAGAGCAAACATTTTAGTGGATCACATCTGTGCCACCACATACAGCCCTCTGGAAGTTAACCCTTTGCTCTGGTGTTTTGGGGCCAGAAGAAACTAGATCTCTGCAACGACATTTTCAAACGACTGACTTTCAAGGCGCCCACTCAGATAATCTGATTTAAACCCTCTTTTTCCTGCTCTGGGGAGTGCAAAGCAACAGATATTAAAGTTACTTGTAAGTAATTGATTCATGTTTAAGGGAGACAAACTGCATTGTGGGGCGCTCTTGTGAGTCCTATTGCAGCATCTAAAGTGCCTATTAGACATTTCTTCTTCAGAGCTTCAAGTTCTGCCTAAAAATACCTCACATATCTCACGTCTTTTTAAAGAGCATGTATCCACCTCACTCTCATGCTAATGGCAGCTGGAGACATCGCACAGACCCGATAGGTCTTCATATACATTTTCAGTGTACTGGCAGACCCCAAAACTTCACACAAAATAACC
This sequence comes from Oryzias curvinotus, assembly GCA_023969325.1. NCBI lineage: Eukaryota > Metazoa > Chordata > Actinopteri > Beloniformes > Adrianichthyidae > Oryzias > Oryzias curvinotus. The sequence goes on along the minus strand of CM043708.1, from coordinate 26,580,976 downwards.
TTAATCTGACTTGTCCAATATGGAACAGAAAACTCTTAGACTCTTGCAAGTTGATTTCTTTGCAGACGATAACTTGTTGTCGGTCGGTCTTCAATTTGAAGAGTCAGTACAGTGTTTTCCTTCGTTTATCACGGTAGGTAAATTCTAAAAATAACCCGCAATAGGCGAAATCTGCAAAAAAAGTGACTTTATGTCTCACTACACATTTTCTACACTTTTCTTAGACAGACATGAACATTTTCACACTTTTCTCTCAAAATTTAGGGTGTATTCAGACTGGAAAAAAACGTTTTTTCTGAATCGAGTCCGCTCAATTTGTTTCAGATCGGACCAAAGCTTTCAAATAAAACCATGTGACTAAAGATCTCCTCGGTCATTGGCCAGGAACTACGAGGACGGGTCAAAAAAACCAAGAGAAAGACAGATGTGCTGTGCTTTACAATTCTTATCTGTACAGTTAACTTATTCAAATGTATTTTTCGATTACCAGTTTTGAATGTCGGGAACAACACTTTTTACTTGTTACTTTGGTACGGTGGAGGCGTGCTGCAAGGCGCTTACTGGCAAGTAGACGTGTGTTCTGTAACTCAGAGGATGCTAGCAACTGCAGTGATGAGGGAAAAAAAAAATCAGTGAAACACTGAGACCGCGAAAGGTGTACCGCGATATTACAAGGAACCACTGTGTTATGACTGTTCCTCGAATGATGAGTTATCAAATCTTCGCAATTTTACATCTTTCTGTTAGGTCAAATTGAAAATGTGCCATGTTTTTGGATTTAAGTGTGCGGGGGTATTCCACCACTATCAGGAAAGCACCCCCCACCCCTCCAGGGACCTACAGGCTTGGATGCGGCAGCCTGCCACACATCTGGAGCTCATCTCCAAGAAAAGACGAAACATCTCTAGTGGAGCATCAAAGACGATTAAAGCGTACTTGTATATATGCAAACATCTAATTATCGTTGAATGTTTGTATGAGTGTAAAACATAAAACACACAAAAAGCTGCTATAAAAAGAAATGACAGAACCCAAAAACCTCCCCACGAGTCTGACTCAGCTCTAGTCTTCCAGTAAAAGACCGTCATAGAGGTGAAGCATAAACATCTTCAGATTAGATTAAAGCGATTTTCATGGGAAATGAGATTGTTATAGAAGCAGGTAATACGATATACAGATAATAGGCAGTACAGACTGTAATAGGAAAGTATTTACAAAGACGCAAATGTAGACCATTACATGGATTGAATTTTCCTAACTGCCTTAAATGACTGTCGCTGCTGAAAACACAGACTAAAACCACTTTATGCTTCATTCTTTTGGGCTCATTTTGTCAAGGCGCTCAATTCTGCACGTATTCGAACATTTTTCCAAACATGCAAAGTCGCATTTTATGCGCTGACAATCCTCAGGAAAGGCAGGAAATGTTATTACTACTTCCTTTAAACAATCAATCTGACCATTCACTCTGCTGGTGCTGAGAGCAACCAACTTCCCTTGGTTTTCTAATCACATCTATATAGGGCAGGAAAACCTGAGACGCCTTTGTTTGACCAGATGGCTGACTAATCGAGGTTGGCTCCACTGGGGGTTGGGACATCCGAATCTACTACAAACATTATTAAACCATATTTTACCTTCAAATATTTTTTTCCGTCTTGAAAAAAACCCAGAATTTGCAAACAAAGGCAGCAGAACAAACAAAGTACTTCAAAAAATTATTTTTTGCTGCTCACATTTTTATTTTTTGTGTCAATCATTTACTACGAAGGCCTACGAAATTATCGACCATGTTAGCATAGTTCATAGTTCTATTAAGTGTGAGTGTCTATTAACCAGATAAACTATGGGTCAGGGTCTGGAGGATTTTGTAATCTGAAATGATCCAGCGTTTCTCTTTCAAGTGATGACTCAATTGTTGTTTCAGAGGCACCCACATTTCAAAAGAGATCTGTCCTTGTTATTCCATGTCAAATTTTGCAATATCACATCGTCATCGATGAAGAAAATTACACGTTAATTTCTCTGTATATGCTGAAACTCTGCTTTGCAGAAATCTGTATGTGATTCGTTGAGTCAGAAGTAAGTAAAGGAGGACTAAAAGACTTTTGACAGACACACAAGTCCCAGTTTCCGTGTGGACGTTTCCTCGTGCAGCGTTAGGAAGGAGAGCAGCGTCAGGGTTGTGCAGAGGGAAAAAAAAAAAACATTTTGGGAGCCGAGCTGTGAACACATGGCTGTTAGAGTAACGTGACATTTCCTGGGTTGCAGCCAGGTTTTTTTTCTGGCTTCCTCCCTGGTGGTTGTTCCCTCTTACAAGTCTATGATTACACTGAGCTTGTGTTTGAAGATAAACAAGCACACACTACTATAAACTACACAAAACTCTGGCAGCAAGCGCGATGAAGAGAGAAAAGCGAGAAGGCAGGCGTGCAGGGAAAGCCTTCCGAACCTCTTTCAGCTGCTTCCTCTCTGCGTGGCTTGGTGCCAGGTCCCAGTCAGCCGCAGCATTTACCCAAGTGCTTTGACACAGTGGCCCAGTTAGCACCTACAGGCCCCTGACACTAGTCTGGAGCAAAGCCAAAGCAGTAGCAAACGGAGAGCCGAGACGGCTACAAACAACGCACAACTCTCACTGCTCCTCTTTTTGCACGAGGAGTCAAACCAAACCCAGACAAAACCATAGTTCCTTTGGAAACACCTTCAACTCAACGGGTTGAAGCAATTACAGACATCCGGAAAAATGGCTAACAAGGACAAAATCCTGTTTGTCCCAATTATTTCTGCACTTGATGACTCCATTAAAGACCCACTCCGATGAAGATAGTGCTTTAATATGTTCCTGTGGTATTTTTCTCATGATGGAGGACATATATAAAGGAAGTTAAGCTTAAAAATATTCTATCGTAGTGCATTTTTAAACTATAAATCATAGTGAATCAGGAGCAGACGAAAGAAAGCAGTTGGGACACTTGCAGGTGTGATGCAGAAGCTACTACGGCAAGCTCCCTGCTCTGCTCTATTCCGATGCATCCACTTGTAGACAAATAGATCCATGAACGTCTCCGTTTTCCTCATTTGAGCTGGAACCTGGATCTAAGCTGCACAGCTGGATAGCTCCAAGATCGCTCGCCATTTTTGTTGCAGCGCTAATGTTAGGTCTGGGTTGTGACGGCCTGTAAGCTAGCTGGAAAGTGTTTGTATCAGAAGGATGAAGGGAAACGGGGGCGGGCTTACTCCATGCAAACGGTCCCGCCCACAACTCAGAGATGAATTTCTAATAAACTCCCGCTGCTCTGCAGAAACTATGTCCTAAAAAACAACACCGTTTTTTTTTTTTATTTGCCTTAAAAACGGCATCATCATAATTTGAAAACCACTGGAAACACTTTAAAGATGGATTTAAAAAAAATTGTCAAAGGACTTTAAGTCATGTTTTTTTAATTCTTTATTAGGTTTTAAATGTTTAAAAAAGTTCCCCTCACTTTTCAATGAAGACAGGACTTTTTTTTCATTTTCACATGTACAGGAAAACAGCTGTTTCTCTTCTTTGTGTCTTTTAATTGAGCAAATGACATTTGTGGTATTCCTCGCACAGATTTCGGGATCTGGTCAACGCATCTTGATGTGAAAACAAAAATACGACAACAGCCGGTGTGTAAAGGATTACATTAACCAACTCATGATGTCATGGAACCTCTTCTGTAAAGTCAACAAACGGATTTAAAAAATATATAATCATAAAAAAAAAAAAAACATTTTACAGGACTATAAAATTCTGTTTAAAATGAAAATTCTGTTAAAAATCACTTTCGTTTTAAGATTTCGTTCATGTTTTTCTTTCAGTGGCCTGACCTTTTACATTTTCCAAAAACCAAAGCAAATGTAGCCAAAGGACCCGTTTGGTTTGGTTCCTATTTTTACCGTCATCCTGCAGGTGATAAAGCTCACCTGGTGAACCGGCTTAATAAGGCACTAAAACTCATGAGCACCTGTTGCATCTCCCACCGTCTGTTCCTTAATTGGACACAAACCAAGTAGTAGATACTGCAGTTCCTCAAATGACCACTGGAAGCTGGGGTCAAAGGGCAGCCATTTCACACCCAAAATAAAGGTGGTACAGCCTTGTGTCAAAAGGTTTTTAGTTGTTTATTGGTTAATTTACTATTCATGACAACTTTAAGAGGGAAGATTTCAATTAAAAAAAACATGATTATGATTTTATCATCTCAAATTTCAAGATTAATAGACTGAAGTGTTTTTGGACTCAAACATCAAATTTTACCTTGTCCCGCCTAATTGTAGTTTGCGTGGATGTCCCCGTTCCACTTTGGGATTTTCAAAATAAAGTGGTAGACCTCAGAGATGATCTGTACGGTGAACACGTCTGTGGTTGTACCTGCGTGTGACGTTTCCAGGTGGTTTAGTCCTCTCAACGTAAAAGCAAACAAAAGCTGTTAAGGGTTTTTCAGCATTCCTGCCACTCGGACAGCATTATCTAAAGCAATTGAATGCTTTTTCAGACATTTAGAGGCAACGCGGGGTTAAATGTTTTATCTACTTATGACTGTCAGCCTTGGGATTTAAAGCAAAACCATTTGGCAAATGGCTGTTTAGCCCATTAAGTTATAGAACTGCCCATTTGTTCTCAACCTTTTCCCCCAAACTGAAGAGCAGCTGTTAGCCCAATCAAAAAGATCACATCCCAATAATAAAAAAAAATGACCCCCAAACCACTAAAGCGACGTCAATAAGGGCCGCGCTCTGCGTACGTTCAATAGGTCTCCGGGTTATTTCACGTGTTTAAATATGAATGACCCACATACGGCTGCAAGGACAACAGGACCTGGAGCTGCGAGTGCCAAAGGTCACTGCAGCTCAGCACAAACACCAGTTGATGTGCGTGTGCACTGTATATGAATAAACACATATATATCATTGTGTCGTCGGCCTATATAAAACTCAAGGAGACCCACAGTCATACGACCTTGGCCGCGTTTCAGGGCAGCTGCTGAAGGAGGTGGAGGATGTCTTGGTTTCGTTTGGCTCTGTTTGCTTCATTAAAGAGCAGGTGTTGAGATCTGTTCATGGGGAGTGGTGGTAAAGGACAAATGAAACCGGCAACAGTGTGCAGAGGGGGCGCTTGTGGTTTACTACAAACTGATCGGATTACAGCACACATCGATAGCTCGGCTTTCATTAGAGGCCTGTTTATCTTCCAGGGTCCATTTAGGGAAAAAGAAACACACTTGTGACATTTCAAGTGGATACGAAACATTCTGCATTTAAATGTGAATACTGACGAGTATTTGGTGGGGGGGTTTTGTCTCTCAATTTTAAGGAAAATACAGATGACAACCTCACTTGTCAAACCATTCCAAATCAAAAATGTGTTGCTTTTTATGGAGATTTTTCCAAAAAAAACAACAAAAAGTAAAGTAAGATGTTGGAAAATAAAGCATTTGTTCCATTTATTACACAATATATTTTAAGCAAAACATGTAGAAACACCAACCATTAACAGCAAATATTGTAGAAAGTGGTTAGAAATGGCTAAATATTACTAAGTACTTATAAATGAGAGTACAAATGTTTGTTGTAAAAGCTGCTTATCGGATTTGATCTGTGTCTTTTTGCATGCTGTTGCAGAAATGGAGAAACTAGTTATCATAGGAGCAAAAAACAAAAAAGCGATTTGTTTCGCTCCAACTGTCACATTGATGAGCGCCCCCCTCCAGGTGGACACACCATCCACGTTCCCGCCTGAGGCTTCACACAAATGCAAAACAAGTTTTTTTTTCCGAACAATGACCACACTGAGGAGCAGAGAAGACATTACAGACATCCGGAGAAAAGGCTACAACGGGGACAAAATCCTGGTCCGTCCCAAACATTTCTGCACTTCGACACCAGTCGACGTCTGGCGAGACTGAGGCCCCGCCTTTTCCAGGCCGGCTGCTTATTGTGCAGAACACTGAAGAATTTCAGAGACCAACTGTTGCTTTGCTGATGTGAAAGCACGGGGTTGCTTCAGTTTGTCAGCAAAAACCGCTTCATTTTTCTAACGTACCCTAGCCAGCTTAAAACCAAACATGAATTTACTGATTTTAAAGGCGATAAATTTTCCTTATCGATGCATTTGGTAAAAAGGAACTACCGCTCCAGTACATTTTAGGTACATTTGTTTTCTCTCTAAAGCAGGGGGGTTGAGTCCCTGAGGGGTTGGAGTCCTGCCGGTTTTTCGGATGTCCCTCCCTTAGCTGCTGCTGATCACCTGGATCAGGTGTGTTTTGCCAGTAAAAAAGCTACAAGGGCAGCTTAGTTTAAAACAAGCAGGACGTCGGACCTCTTGAACTGTTTGACACCCGGTCACTTCTTATTTAGACAAAACATCCAAATATTATAACTGAATATCATTAAATCTGGATTTTTCTTACATTCTTTTAGGTTTTCATAAGAGTTTTTAAAGTAAGAGCTTTTATTTTGAAAGTTTTAGTGTTTCATTAACAAAACTTACATAAAAGTAACCTAAGTTAAAAGATGTTTTAGTTAAATTTTGTAGATCCAATCAAATCAGGAATGATTTAATATGTATAAAATATTAAGATAGTAAAGTACTGAAAGATATACAGACTAATTGCAGTAGTTGTAGAAGAGATAGTTGTTTTTCTGGACGGTGCCTTTAGATAAAGTGGATCAATATTATAATTACAAATAAAAATATGTCTTTCAGAAAAAAATTTCTCTCTCTCGTTTCACTGATGGTGCTAACGTGCATTTCTGCCTAAAATTAGACAAAATAAAGCATCAAAATCATGGCAACGCTACTTTTATGGCTCGCTCAAAACAAACAAAATCTTTGTACGTGACATGGGTGTAAATACAAACACATTCTGAACTGCTAAATGATCAAAACTGTACAATCAAGTGTATTTAGACAAATAAACAATAAAAACGGTCAAACTTTCATTCATTTGTGTTTCTGGTAGACAAAAAGCACTAATATTAACTATTCAATGTTTGTTTTTTAAACTAAAACTATAATTTGAATTTAAACATCAACTATCCTCCTAAAATACAAACCCAATAATGAAGCAAAATGTATTTGTTAAACACGTTTTCCCATTTCCCTGTTGGTTTTTCAATTTTTGTGCCCTAGAGACGGACTTAATTTAAATAGACTCAAATAAATCTGTTTAAATGACACAAAAAGGGTGAGAAAAAAAACTACTCGGACTATTTTTATTTTACGACTAACGTCTGAAATCAATTTTTAATTTCAACAGATAAAAAAAAAAGACAAAGACATCTTCCACTTTGTGCTCCGACTCCAATGTGGAAAAACAAGCTTTTACAAGCTGCTGAGGAACTTTGAGCTGTGATATAAGTCGTCCTCATAAAAAAAAAATCACATCATAGAAACGGCTACACCTGAAATCTATGGATAATGGCAGGCCAGGGGAGGAGCTACAAGCCTGTGCATTAAAAGCTCAATACAGAAAATCCTTTTATTTAACCTTAACCGATTAAAATGAACCTGACCTTAATCTCATTTCATTGAGACGTTTAGGACAAATTAAGTTTTCAGAAATGCTTCAGGGCACCAAACAGACAAATTCAGCAAAGTCCATTCAGGACAAAGGCTTCGGCGCCATTCAGCGCCGCTCACACGTCAACGAAAAGCCCACCCCTCTCCATTTCAACACACGCTCAGTCTTAAATATAAAAAATTTGCATCAGACGTTACAAAACGTCACCCAGTGGTGTGAGATGAGAAAAATAGATTAAAAACAAGACTTGAACTATATTTATGTTGCCAACCTGCTCACACGATAAGCCACCTAGTGGTGAATGGAGAGAGTAACTGGCTCCAGTTACTTTCCAAACAGCTTCAAACAGGAAGTCAGGGAGATGCCCTAAGGTTCAGGTCTTTTATTTTGAAAAAATTATATTCTATGCCTCCTACCCTATGGTAGACAATACAGGAGCCTGCCCAAATGTATTAAAGAAAGTTACAATCCCCAAACTGCCCGACCACTGAACTCTTGATAGTACCTCACATAACCCTTTAACACCTGTGATGTCACCGGTGACGCCTAAATGACACGCGCGCTTTGCCGCACCGCAGCTCCAATCAGCTGGTTCTGATGTGCAGAAAAGCAGCTTTTAAACCATTGAAGAGTTACTGTGGTCCAAAGGACTAAAGGTACCATGTATGTACTACCTCTCGGTCAACACTGCTGTCAGATGTGCAATGACATGCCCCAAAACCAAACCAAAACCACTATTGTACTTCTTTATTATTTATTTGTGTACTTTTTGATCTGTATTTTTGCAAAGTACCACTATTGCATGCAATAAGTACCTCTCTATCACTTAAGCAGGTCATACTGGTCTTCTCATCCCAAACATTTCCTGTGTTCGACTTGCAAACGACAAATAAACTCAACGGATGCGTTTCCTAAAAGCAACATGGCCGAATGAGTCGCTTCTGTCGCTGACGGCATCTACATGAACACACACACACTCCATGACACGGCGTTCATTTTTACCTGTTTATTGCTGTGAATCGGCAGATTGTGGCGTTGAGAAAAAGATTGTCTGCTAGCTTTGTTGGTGCGCAGACCTATTTACACTAGAGCGGTCTTTTCTGAAACGACCCAAAGAGTTTTTTTTCTAGGAGTTTCAAAAGTCGGTGTTTCTGGACAAAGATAAACCAGAAAGCATCAAATGGAGTTTTGCAAGCAGGCCGTGCAGCAGTTTATAATCATTTTGGCGTAAAGTTTACAAAATTACTTTATTCTGAAAAGAAAAAGAAAAAACTCCTAATGGCCAATTGGGGAACGGCAATATTTAGCTATTAGGGTTAGCCTCCAATGTTTTGGAATGAGGCCTGTGGTCCAGTGGAACATTGGGAAATGGAGTTTATACTTCCAGCTGCTATTCTGTTTAAGGTAAACCTGATATATAAACTAACATAACCCCAAACCAACATCAGTTTGGGCGCGGAGCTTCAACGGCGACACTCGCAGAAGCCTCCTGGTGCCTGCGGGGAGCAGATGTGCACTTTGGGACTCAGACAAATACAAATAAAAAAATAAAAAAAACTGTCTCTGCCTTCAGCAGCGAGTCCTCCCACGGGCTCCTCCTCCTTTAGGCCCTTTAGGGGTTTTTTTTTAACTCCTTTACAGCCCTGCGACACAGTGAAACGGATTGAAAGATCACCAATCAGAGACACAACTGCCGCACGGACATGCACTCAGCCACCCCCATCAAACGCCCCCCCCCTCCCGCCCCGTCTCTTGTCGGAGCCCCCGGTGGGAATGTTCACTGTTTGAAGAGTTAACTCTTTAATTCCGTCTGGAATGTTTCCTCTGGGTGGGGCAGCGCCGTGTGCCGAGCCAGACCACTTCTACAGCCCCCTCCCTCCACTCCCTTCATCTCCCTACTAAATTCAATACCTCTATTTCTGGGGAGGAGGGGGGGGGGGTGTTGGTTGATCCGCACTTAGCTGTTAAAGGGTCAGCACAAAATAAAGCAGTTTATTTACGTCAGCAAGATTATAATTTTACACGACGAACAGAAAATCCCATTTACACGTGAAAAGGAAAGAGAGAGAGAGAGAGACTGCAGGAACTGGTGCAACAAGAAATATGAGATTATGAATCCTAAATGTCAACAATGCTGAATATCTAGAATTTATGAAGGTCAAACCACTGAAAAGGAAAAGTTTTTCCTAAAATAGTTTCTACTATTCACTTTGCTATCAATTCAATTCTTCAAATATGTTTCTTTTTCACGGAAGATAGGAAATAAAACGCTAAATTTACTGAAAATAAACAATATTCTAGTTTGTTTCCATGTTATTCAAATATTTGGCTAGAAATGAACACAAATGGTTGTGTTTTTCTATTGTAGCGTTACTGCAGGGAACACACAAGTAACTTTTTTTAATTTTTTTAATTTTTTGCGAAAGTTTAGACAAAATACAGAAAAAGAGTTGGTCAAATGTGTCCATATAGCTTCTTTTTTAAGGTTTTTGTGGAAGAAGAAAAAAGTTAAAAGCCCAAAACCTCTGACTTTATTGTAACATTTAAAAAAGTTTCAGCAAAAACATTTAATTTTTATGATTTTTCTTTTTAACTGTGAGCTCAACAATCTTCTGATTAACTTCCAACTATGAATGACCTGAGAACATCTCAAGCGATCGGGTTACAGTGGAGCAGAAATGTAAAAAAAAAAACTTTCTTCTGTTATCTGGAAATGACCCGGTTTCAGTTTTACCTGGTTGACGATCTCAGAAAGGGTTTAATTTAGCTCAGAAACGTGTCTGTTTTTAAAGAAAAACATAAAGACTCACAACCTGAAATGTGTGCAGAGCCTAAACAGGGTTAAGGAGCAAACTGCCAAAATAAGAACGCATCAAAAGACTCTATAACTGAATTAAGATAGGAAAGGTGGAAAAATGCCGGCTAAAACATTAACTCACTTAGTGAGGATTTGTTTCCACAGAAAATTTCACTAAAAAAGCATCAGGATCGGCTAAAAGTCGACAAGTCAGCATATGTGCAGTAAGGTTTCTCCTTCTTTATTATATTATGTTCCACCATTTTTTGACGCTTCTACAATTTTTCAGCTATTTTAATCATTCAACTATTCAAATGTTCAGCTCTTTCAGCTTTTTTCCAGCTGACTGTTGGTCCTTCAAATCTTTGAACTTTTCAAGATATTTCAGGATTTTTGCCTCTATTGAAATACATGGGGAATCCTTGGTGCATGAGGTTGCTGGTTCGAGACCCGACACTGGCATTTTTCACAAAAATGTCTTTTTTGTTATTGTGCTGTTTTCACTTTATTTATGATCAACTTTGATCATTTCTTTCTCAAATTATTTTATGTTTGAAAATTATTATCGTTTAAGTTTAATTTTCATTCAGCAACCCAGCATTTTCTTCTGGAAATTCAGCTTCTTCTAGTTATTTTCTGCTGTTTTGTTTTATCAAAAAAAAAAACTACTTTGTTTGCATTACATGAAATACATTTCTATGTTTTTTATTGCACATAAAATGACAAGCACATTTAAAAAAAAAATATTATCCATAAAAAAGCTTTTTTTGATCACTTAGCAGCAGGAAAAATAGAAAATAGAAGCTGCAGATCAATTTATTGGACACTTTAAAAAAAAATCTTAGCCTCCCAATTTTCTCATTTTAACTTAAATAAATAAATAACTTAATCATAAATTCTCTTTTATATTTTGTGACCCTAAACCGCCAGAGAATAATAGGAACAATTGGATCAAATGTTTTCTTTCCTACTTGAGGTCAAAAATGTGTTTTAGGTGAAATACAGGGAATAAAATGTTCGTTTTTTCTCTTTTTTTTTTTTTTTTTTTTAAATGAGACAAAGAGTCTGGAACAAACATATTTTTGTTTGATTTTCAAAAACAGTATTTTTTAAATGTGATGCAGTTTGTCTGCTTTAACAGGTTTCACAAGGAAAAGAAAATCTGAATCAGCAGGTCAATGCAAAAAAATGAATTATTGGGTCTAATGTGCTCATTTTGTTTTATTTTGGGAGCATTTGGGACAAACGGACCCTTTGAGAAAACGCCTGACGCCTCCAGCAGGTGAGCTGACCTCAACAAGCCCCCGATTGTCCTCCGGTTCAGAGGAAATGCTTCAGCCGGGTTTTGTTCTGGACCGGTTCTGCCTCCTGTGCACGGCCTTCATTTGCAGACGGTTTGGACGCACAGAGGGCAGACGGTAACTCCAGCCTCATTGCATCAACATAACAGGAAGTCCAGTAAAGGGAATAATGCTAAGTACACAACTTAAAAGCTGCCGACAGTAATGGCATGTGAGGCAGAAGCGTGGACGCCACCAGCAGATGAGGTCATGGAGCTTCGCTGCTTCTGCGTGGACGTTTTGTCCGGAGATCCCAACAGCTTGTTGAGAGCCCTTCCTCGAAATGTTCCCCTGGAAATGAAAAAGCCGGGTCCGTCCGTGTCCTCTTCCCTCCTCATCCGTGAGCACAAAACGGCGGCAAACGCTCCTGCCTCTCAGAGCTTCCACGCCATCCCCATCGATCCGCTCGCCGCAGCCGTGCAGCTCCCCACTTCCTGACTGATGTGTTGCTGGGGCGACAGCTAAATTATGCAACAGCTGCTGCCGCAACAGACGGCGCGCGAGGAGCAGGAGCGCAGCTCGAGGAGGCGGCGGGGAAAAAGGTCCGCCCTGTTACCCCAGAGGCCAGATCAGTTGCCTCCGCTGAAGGTTTTCCTCTCTGCACCACTTTCTGTTGCTCTGATTTAGAGAAAAGGTGATCAAACTGACTTCCAGAAATGATTTGGTCAGGGGCCTGCATGGCGGTGTAGTGGCTTTCCCCCTCAGAGCCGTGGTTCAAATCCCGGCTGGGACCTTTCTGTGTGGAGTTTGCGTGTTCTCCTCCGGCGTCCTCCCAAAAACATGCTTCAAAAGGTGTCCATGATTGTTGCCCCCAGGGGTGTGAATCTGAGTGTGTGGCCCTGCGACAGACCGGCGACCTGTTCGGGGTTTACCCAACAGTAGCTGGGATAGGCCCCAGCAACCCTGTGACCCCCGAAAAGGGATACAGCAGGTTCTGGAGACGGATGGAGGATTTGGTCAAAGACACTCAGCTGGAGGAACAAATAAGCCAAAGCCCAGAGTGCATTCCATTTAAAATTTATGTTTATGTTCATTTCTTTTCCCATTTTTATGGTTGAGCAGTTTGTGGATACTTAGTGATTAAAACTGAATAAAACAGTTTTTTAAAATCCTAGAATAATAAATACTTACATTAGAAACAAAAAAAAACTCCCATCAGGTTAAGGATTTTAGGAATTCCCCGGACCTTGATGTACCGACACGATTGCAAAGGGTCATCCTAAACCCCAACACACCCGGCTGAAACTCCAAATCACAACTTTTTTCAGGCCACAGACGCTTTAATGTCAGACAATGTTTTCAGGGAGCGGCCTGTACAAACCTAAAGTCTAAGTTTTATTTTCCCTTCAAGTTTCCTTTCAATTTCGAGGGTAAATGTTTCTTTATCCTCTGTCAAATATCTGCAGCTGCTTTCAACGTTACTCCTTCTCTACATTTCCTGTAGGAACCATTCAAATGGGTTCTAGATTCTCTCCTAACCCATGACTGTCAAAGTGGAAGCTAAAAAAACTAAAATCAGACACCAACTTCAGCCTCGTCTGGACGTCTAAAGCTGGTGTTTTCTACGATCAATGGGAATCCACCGTTTGAGCAACTTTATTAGCAGCATCCTTGTAACATTAGACAGCCGGTTGCTGAATATTTGATGGGGATCTGGTCGCAGTCAAGATGGCGGCATTAGCCGGAAACTAAAAATTCTATACGTTTTCAGATTTGCGGCACCTTTTGTTGACCGTCTCGGTGTGCAACGCCAGCTTTAAACATGGCAAAAACTATCATCGTTTTATTGCATATTAACAAGTGTTCAGATTTGTAGAACTGTTCAACTTTAGCTCCAGTGTTTACATTCCTGCACAACTTTCAGCCGTTAATGCGATCAACGTGAATTAGCGTTTTCTTGTTGCAGAAAAAAGCGGTTTTGCGCCGGTTTGTAACGGTTTATACGCATATCGGGGAAAAAGACGCTTTGAATTGTTGCTTAGCGGCGCAAAGCCCGATTCTCTGCCGATCAGCTGATTCCTTTTGATCGCATAAACACAGAGGGTCAGAGCAGAACCGGGTCAGGTGTAAAAGCTTTAATGATTGAAGCTGAAAAGAGCCGCAACTTTTAGGGTCGCCAGTTAAGTAAGTGTCCCCAACATGGGGAGGGGGGGGACGAGACGTGAACTTCTGGTTCGGGACTTCCTGTTCCAGCTAATGATGTCAGGGGGGGCCATGTTGTCTGCAACCAGGTCCTCTTAATTTTCCGGTTTGTGGGAACAACGGTCTGATCCATATTAGCATTTTTTTTTGTTTTTTTGCTTGTTAAATGCAGATTTCTTTTATTTTGAAGTCAAAGGCTCCTGTTCCGTTTCCTCTTTTCTGATTTGTTAGCTTTGCTATCTCGGGAATTTGACGTCAGCGGTCAGAAAGTAGCGCATGGATTTTCCACACCGACTCAGATGTGGTGGAGAGAAGCCAGCAGTTTTCCAAAATAAAACTTCCTTCAGAATCAGATTAGAAATAAAATGGCTGGGGGGAGGGAGGGGAGTAGGTTGTGCTTTTTTTTTTAATTTTAAGTCTCCCTCTGCAGCCCGGTACCAACTGCCCCATGGACCGGTACCGGGGGGTGGGGGCTGGGGACCACTGCCCTAGCATTAACATAGTGATGGTGTTTGTGGGACAACAGAAGACAGGTGGTGGTGGTGGTGGGGGGTGGGGGGGGTAAAAAAAAGGTCATCACCTGCAGAACAGCAGCTTGACCTACATTTCCCAGAGACGGTGAAGCAACAACTGCAGGAGGACGATCCATGAGCTGCAGACTGTTCCTCGCAGGAAGTAAAACAAAGTAGGAAGCGGGGTGGGGTGGGGGGGCAAATCAGCCTTTACCCCCCCCCCCCCCCTCCATTTGTTTGACATGTATTTACCTTGTTGTTTATCAGAGGCTGGAGGGGTCACATGCATACATTACAGTGACACAAAAACAGCCGCTTCCATGTCGTCCACACCCATCTGCCCTTTACGGACGAGGCTGCCTGTCAGGTCTGTCCAACTCTGTGTTGCGTCACGACCTCAAGCTTCTGCAGGTTTTTTTCTCTTTTTTTTGTTTTTAAAATCGATCCTTTGCGGTTCGCTGGCGAGGCGGCAAACGTTGGCCAGATCTCCGGGGTTGCTCTGGACCACCTCGGGGGCTCTGAACGCCTTCTAAATATGGCCCGACGGGCCTCGGCGACTATCTCTGGACCCGGATAAAAGGCACCCACCCCAATGTCACGGGTTATTTGAGACGCGCGCGTCAAGAGGAAGAGGTCTCCGTCATCCTATCTGCCCCCTCGTCGCCGCTTTTAGATCATAATAAATGCGCCATTCGTGGCACGAACCGAGCCCGGCCGTGCCTCTTCCAAGACAATGACATCAAGAAAAGAAAAAGCACTTCCCCTGACCCCCCTTCCCCCCCCCCCTCCCCTGCAGCAGTGCAACCTGAAACTGCCTGAAGAGATGAGCCATCATTAAATACTGCAGAGCTGACATAATGACAGGAAAGATAAAAGAGAGGAAACCAAAAAAAAAAAGGGCCAGACCAATTCTTGTTCCATAATGCCTCCCCCAACCCTCCCACCCCCAGGCACAACCCGCTCCCCCCTCCTAATAAAAGACACCAGGCCACAGATTAGGTGGTGGTCAGCAACAACTTTGCCGCTCTGATCGTGCTCTGACAACGCTCGCACAAAGCCGGGCCGTCCCTCCGATTCATGCCGCTGCAGACAATAAAGCAGGCAGGACAAAGCAGGTCAAACCGATGCAACATTCAAGGCAGAGCTGCTTCTTCTGCATCACACCCGTCTGAACGACAGGCGGAGGCGATTCAAACCGCAGCAATCACCTAAAAGACACAACCACCTGTTGGATTATTTCGGAACCCCGCCTTTTGTCCGCTCTCTAAAGCTAAATTAGGATGTGTGGTGGGCAGAATTGCCGTTCAAAGACATTTGCTTCTCAATGGGCCGCAATAAAACCACGGTGGGGCTGCCTCCGCCCACCGACCCGGCTTTTTTTCCATCACTCACGTGCTTCTGAGCACTCCGTTTAACCTGCTACACCTCATCCGTGACGCCAAACTGCACAGGTTACGGCTCAGAGTTCTTCAGCCTGGTGCTCAGGCTGTATTTACCTTCCAGAGAAAGTTCACTTGGCGCTCAGCCGAAAGCTTTTGGGGTGTGTGTGTGTGTGTGTGTGTGTGTGTGTTGGGGTGGGGGGAGTGACAGGCTGCTACTGTGTCCAACCTTTCCACCCACCCAGAATCCTCAGAGCTGACCCTGCAAACCACCCACAGCCCCGCAGCAGCACTGCCCCACCTGGACGGGAGCCAAACCCCCAGCCGGCGCTCGGCGCCAAGAGAGACAAGGAGCAAAGGAGAGGCGTGCGCTCAGGGGAAGGAACCGGCGAGGGCCCGATGCATCGCAGCGCCGCCTGGCCTTCTGCCAAGACTCACTCCGGAGGCCGTTTCACCGCAGAAGCCAACCGGCGGTCAAACCTCCTGCAGAGATTTCAAGTGCTTCGCCGGAGCCGTGTACACCAATCAAGATTAGGCATCTGGGGGGGCCGACCCCACACGCTTCACAGAAGACGGCTCCAGCCCCAGATGGGCCTTCATGACGGATAGGTTTGGGAAGTGTTTAGCTGTGAAGAGGATGTTCTGCAGATGCTTACCTGTCTGAAGTGGTCCTCGAAGCCCCACTCGGCCTGTCCGTTCGGGGAGGCGGCGGAGTTGGGCCCCGCGGGGGACAGACCCTCGTCGGGTTCCTGCTTCACCCTGACAGGCGGAGAGGGAGCCCTCTGGGGCGCCGAGGCGGTGTAGCTGGCGAACGGACGGGCCGGGATGCGGGACACGTTCTGCTGCAGAGCCAACGTCTGCTTGTGGAGGAACTCCAGCCCACTGGCGCTGCCCTCGTCGTCCTCGCTGCCCTCGTCTCCCTCCATCATCTCGTTGTCGTCCTCGTCTGCAGAATCCCGGCCCCTGTCCTCGTCATCCTCTCTTTCCGAGTCCACACTGCTCTGATTGGACATCCGAGGGGGCACGCCGCTGGCAGGGATGCCTCCACCCAGACCTTTGCCCATGAAGTTAGTGCCGGAGGCCCGGGCCGCTGCCAGAATGGCCTGCTGGGCGGCGACCTGCTGGGCGTACATGATGTGGGCCTCTCGCAGCTTCCGCTCCTTGCGCTCCATCTCCAGCCGGGCCTGCTGCTGGCGCTGGAGCTGCTCCATCACTGCCTCCAGCTTCATTCCCCCTGTGGAGGAGCTTTGTGGGAAGGCCACACCGGGCTCCTGAGACATGCTGGGCTGTGGGAGGAAGAAGCACTTCATGAGGTCCAAACAGGAAATCCCCATAAAAACAATTAAAATATAAAAGCGGGAAATAACTGTTTTCAACTCAACAACAAATACTTGAATGTTTGAGGTGAATAAAGTTTCTGAGATTCAAAGCCATTAAGCAACACAGAAGAAAACAGTTAATTCTCAGTAATTATTTAAAGGGAAAGCAGCCTTTGCCTGGAAGCAGCAGGAAGCTTCCAGCCGCGCCGGTGCCAAAACGTGCGTTTTTTGGCACCGGCGCGGCAGGAAGAGAAGGCGCGTGGCAGCTCACCTCTCCCACGAGTGACTCCAATCAGGTGAAAAGCGAACAGGCACGCGTTCACACAGAATTCAGGTGGATTTCTCTTTCGGGGGGCCGGGGGATAAAAGTTACGCGAACAAACTCCCGGGATGCGTTTCGGAGCCGCGCGCGCGCGCGGCAGAGCCGGACTCACCGTTTGTGCCTTACTGCTGCTGGAATTGTCCACCATCCCTCTTTCCACGGGTTTGTCCTCCTTCTTCCCTCGTTTCTGGCACTCCCTCAAACACTTGTAAACACGCCGACACGCGTGCGCACGGACGGAGGAGGGGGGAAGAGACGCCGTGCGCGCCCGCAGATTCCCACTGATCCGCCAAAAGGCGCAGTTCGGCCGCCGGTTCCGTCCGTCTGTCCGCGCTCTTTGATCTCCGAGGTTCGTCTTCTTTAGTGGGTTCGGGGGCAGAGTGGGAAACGGCCCGAGCTCAGGTCTCGCAGCGCGCGGAGGTAACTCCCAGTCGGTTTTTTTTCCCTTCCTCTCCTCTCCTTGAGTTGACACCCCCCGCATGGCGCACACCAGCATAGACCCGCCCAGTCACCGCAAAAATACATCAACCTTCTCAGTTTCCCAACCACTAACGATCACCGTGAAACCATTTCACGACATTTACAAGTATTTTCACCGTTTGTCGTCTGAAAGCTCCTAAAAAGCTTTTAAAACACCTAAATTCTCTCATTTCCATGAATTTATTTGTTTAATTTTTCAAATTTATATTTATTTTTTGATCATTTGTTTATTTCTTACAACAAATAAAACGTAATTTAGTTCATTTTTATGGTAAAAAGTGAATTAAACCTCAAAAACGCTTCAGAAGCTCAAAGCGCAACAGGTTCGGTCAGAACGCATTTCAGCGTTTTGGCGCCCCCTGGTGGAAGAAAAGTGAACACCTCTCGATCTTTGGCCCTAAAACTTCAATTTCAGTTCAGTTTCAATCAAGCAATTAGGGCCCCAATAATTGACGTTAAAATGGTAAGTGTACATTTAAAATATACCTATATTTTTTAAAATGTAAATGAAATAAAAACACTTTGAATTTGTACAATAATACAAAATATACTAAAAATAAAAAAGGTAAAAATGCATTCACATTTCCAAAAAAATGTTTATAGTGTATTTGTAAAGTAATTTCATGCATCATTTTTATTTAGTCAGTGTTTTTTCCCTCTGGCTGTAATAAGTAAACTTATTATTTTCCTATTTATTTTACTTATTTCCCTATTTCGGAAAACTTAAAACTTAAAAATGTTTAACTATTTATTTCAAACCTATATTAATGTATTTTTTGCACACCTATCTCTATTCTATTTCTTTTTATTTTCTGTCACAACAAAAACACACAAAACCAATTTTTTTAGAGCTTTATTCTAAACTGAAACCCAAATAAAAGGTGTCGGTTAAATAAAAACAAAGATCGAATAGAAAACTGTTTCTTCCCGTCAGCACTTTACAACCAGCAGCAGAGTGTCCCAACAGTTGCATAGCGCAGGTGTGTCGCGTGCTCCCGACCACCGAAGTGCAAAGTTTGTGAGTCAAAACGTAGCGCAGAGCTTTCACCCGGGTTCTTCAAACACATTTCAGTGTCGCAGGAGAACAGTAACAGGAAGAGTGAGAACATCGCAGAGTCCGAAGCCTCATGTAGCAGAGAAATGCAGAGCTGCGGCCTCGTCCTGGAATAAAATACTCTCTGGATTCTGCTTTGTGGAGCCTCATTTCATTTGAATGCAGATGGAAACCCAAAGAATTGTCCAAATTCAGGCTTTTTTTTCCTTCTCTTCTCTAAAGGTCTTTAAAAAAAAAAAAAGGCAAGTTTTTCTGCAATCGTTCATTCATGCATCAAACTGGATGCTTTTAAGTTTGTATTTACACCTTTTTGAAAATAAACTCACAAATATAATAAAACCCAGTCAAGGAATTTCTCACAAAAATGTTTTCTCAAATTTCTTTTGATTCTGATGTGTAGAAAAAAAAAAAAAAACACACACAATGTAACATAAACCGAAAATGAACAATAAGACAAATAGAAACTTAAAATACGTAACCTTAGTGTTCTGATGATAATATTAAGATAGACACACAAATACTGTGACTCGGTTTTAGCGAGGACTCATTCTTCTGAGGAGAAAAGCCAAATGCTACATCACTGCCACAATAAAAGGAGAATATGTATCCATTACTCACTTATTACACAGATTAAAAATGACAATTAAAGCATCATATTTCCAATTGTCTTAAAATGAACAAAAAGAAAGAAAAGAAGGTTTCGGTTTGGAATCCTCAGATTCGAGTTTCTGGATTAATTATTGATCAAAGCTAATTAGTAATCTGTTTACATTCGGGGCGTATAGCTGACATTTTGGGGAGATTTGAGTGTTTCCATGCCCCAAAAAGGGTTTTTATGAAGCCAGGATGAACCGTCGGCAGGAAAACGATTCAGTCCGGCTTTCTCCGTCTCCCGGCGACTCGTTTTACAATTCTAGGTGAACGACGACTGAGCAGAAACACCACAGAACGACGACATGAAGGAATGATGTTCAGAGGTTTGTTCTTCAGAGGAGTCAGACCCAGACTTTGACTGACCTCCGTCTCTTTAAGGAAGTCTTATCATTTCCTGTTAAACTGGATCAACCCATCGATCTGGTTGGGGGGTTTTTATAGTCACAGTGAATAAGGCTTCCTCTGAAATTCCTGCAGCGGTAGAGACAGCCTGAGTCCGGAGCAGGAAGTCCTCAGGCAGCGTGCGGCAGATTCCTCCGGAAGGCAGCGACTGAACCCGGCTGAACCCTCTGGGAGGTCACTGCACGCAGCAGGAGGGGCCCTCGCAGCAGCAGCACAGGGACGAGCCGATGACCTTAGGCGGGATCAGGTCCAGGTCCTCGTCGTCGGGGATCTCGTCCAGCCGGTAGCCGTCTTGAAGCAGCTGCTTGCTCAGATCGGGATGTACCTGGAAAACCGAGAGCGCCCGCCGTGACTTTTCATCCTGCAGTAGTGTGGCAGAGGTGGGGGGGGCCGCGTGGAAACGCCGGATGGTTCAACAAACGTCTACCAGGTGTTTACGGATCACCTGTTTATGCTCTGCTGGACTCCACAACCCCACTGAGAACGTCAACGGATACAAGAATGGACCAAAAGTCTCCATGCTTCCATGATTTGGACAAAAAAATATATAAAACCTAAAATCTAAGAAAGTGGAAAATAAAAGTCAGAGATTTTCAAACGAGTTGAGATTTTGGATGCTAACATTTCAGCTTTGACTCACTCGTTGTAAATGTAGAATCTACAGAGGATCATAAGACAAAAAGTCCAAACATTTCTTAAAAACGACTTTTTAAAACTTGTGACCAGTCCGTAAAGTCCAAACTTTTAGGATTTTTTTTAACATTTTTTGAGGCTTCAGTCAAACAAAAACAGACAGCGGGGACACCTGGTGGCCAAAGAATCACTGATGCTGTTTTAATTCATCAGAAAACTATCATTTCGTCACAATCTGATGATTTTTCTTTTAGCTGTTATGTTGTTTAACTATAGTTTAAAAATTAGGATAATATTTTTAAGGACATTTTAAGACCCACTCTGGTAAAAATTGTGTTTTTAACATGTTCTTGTGATAATTTTTTCTGATAGTGGAGGACATGTTTAAAAAAAATTAGGCTTAATATGGCATTTTGGACTATTTCTTTATACAAATTGTTTTGACTAAGGAGCAGTAAAAAAAGAGCATCCCTGCTCCGCTCCGTTCTGATGCATCCACCTGCCGACAAACAGATCCACCAACGCCTTTGTTTTCCTCGTCTGAGCTGGAATCTGGATCTAAACTGTAGCTCCGATAACGCTCGCCATTTTTGTTGCACCGCTAATGTTGGATTGGCGGTCTGAGGGGCTGTAAGCTAGCAGGAGAGCGAGTAAACAGCGGGAAGTGGGGGCGGGGTTGCTCCACGCCCTCAGTCTCAGAGGTGAATTTCGAATGAACTCCTGCCGCTCTGCAGGAAAACGACGCAGCTTTCTATTGATTTTGGCTAAAAACGGCCCAATCAGAGTTTTAAAAAAAAAAAAACCTTTGAAAATAGATCAAAAGAGGATTGGAGTGGGACTTTGAGCACTTCAAAAAAAAAAAAGATCTACTAAATAAAATTCAGATCAGGCAAATATTAGGCTGTAAAAGGAAATGTCTTTTTAAAATCAGGGGTATTTCAATATAGCAACTCGACAGGATCAAAGGAAAGCAGGTTTGACCAAAATCTTGAAATAAGATCTTCAGGAAGGCGTCTAAAAGTCCTGCAGTCGTGTCAGGAATTGGCTGCAGGCCAGTTGTGTGACTAAACATCAGCAATATTAACAACACAAACTCTGCCTCCACGGTTGTGTAACAGTCATGGCATTGTGTCTGTGCTGAAAGACTTGGCAGCAGGTGAAGCTGCTATCTGAGCCTTCAGTTGTGTTTTTGTGCAGAACTCAGAGATAACCAGATTCCTTTCAGCCTCTCGCCCACTGTTTGAGTTTACGACCCGCCTGCCGGTCCGCAGAAAGGCTTTAGTGAGCTACCTTCAATATTTGTGGAAGGAGAGACTTTTCAAATCGTTCGTTTCCTCCTCCAGGGCGAGCCAACGACGACAGAGATCCCAGGAAACGGCGTCTTTGACTGATTCCCACCAAATAAAAAAATAAAAAACGTCTGCAGGACTCACCTCAGCTGAAGAGTATCCCGATGAATACTGCTCAAAGTCGATTTCTTCTTCACTGAACACAGAGAGGACAGTTAGAGGGAAACTTCACAATAAAAGCTCGCTCGCTCGTCCTGAGGGGTGCCGTTTTAATTTTTTAATCAAACCGCATCTAGAATCAACTCAGAAATGTGACCCGAACTGTCAAACAGAGATGACATTAGGGCTGCACGATAGGAGGAATATATTAGTGATCAATATTGCGATGATGATATAGCAAAACATCATTTCCATGTCACTGCAACAGTTTCATTTAAATAAGAGTCAACATAACTTAAATTATCCTCCAGATGACCCTCGTCTAACTAAGGAGGCGAGCATCTGACATAAAAGGCTCCATCCGATTGGTCAAACACATAAATGGATTTATTTGATTGGTTAAATACAACAAGCTGCCATAAGATTGTTTCAGCACATTTAAGGTAACCATTTCTCAGAATTTTCTGCGATACGCGTGTTGCACAGCTGGATAAACGATTGCGATTGGAGGCGGACACGCATGCTGACCTGTCTGAATCCAGAGCGACCAGAGTTTCTTCAGCGTGCTGACTCAGAGCAGCGTAGCCCTTGTTAAACTTCACAGACCTGGAAACAGGAAACATTTTAGATGAAAACACAAACAACAAGCCGCTTTGTTTTTCCTCGTCGAGGCTCCAAACCTCTTCGCTCCTTGCCTCGACGGATGCGTCACGGTCAGTCCGGCTGAAAGAGCTTTCTTCTTCAGCGCTTTCCTCGCCATTTCTCTGTGTTTCTCTGTAAAACCAGGAACAACATGTTTATCTTTTATTGTGTTATCAGTCATTTCTTCCCTGTAGTTCCCCAGATAAAAACCTAACTGTTAACAGTCGGCTTCTTCAAATACCTCACAGGTTAGGTCTTAAATCAAGTCTGTGAAACTTCCTCCTGTTTTCTGAAATCAGGAGCAGCAGACGAACCACAAACACCTAAATGGAGAAAATCAGTTCAGCCGCATTTTTATTAAGTTATTTAACTTGGTTTTGTTGGGAATGCTAAAGTAATAGCTTTTTTCTCAGGTTTTAACATCCTCCACTGGTTTCTCACACATTTTCAAAGAATTTTAGTGTAAATTTGTTGCTTTTAAGGCCCTAAAACGGTCTTTTCTCCATCATTTCCTCCCGGAGTTGCTCCAACTTTCCTCCCCATCCTGATCAGTCAGGTCACCTCAGCTTTTGAGGTAGAATCCAATTCAACTCCATATTTCCACCTGCATGTGGATAGAAGAGGCTGCTGGTTCATGTGAGACGGGCCTCCTCCCTGCCTGAGGGGAAATCCCTTCTAAAACGTGTCTCCAGAGCCGTTGAAACTGTTATGAAGATGATTTGTTTTCCTCATTGTTGGGTTAGTGCTTTTACCGGTAGTTATTTGAGCCTTTTTCTAACTAAGTGAACATGGATTTCTTTTTCTTTTTGTTGGGAGTCTGCTCTGTGTTCCTAAAGATGGACTGGAATTATTGGAATAATCTGGATTTAGTAGAACTTTAACGGTCTCGAGGACCGTTGAACTGCATCCTAACAGTTGTAAGTCGTGGTCCTGGTTTGGAAAATGAGAAGCCTTAGGAAACCAGGGTTCCTTTCCCAAGATGTGACCCCACTGCCTGACTATGCAGGCACAAGGGGGCCTACGTCTGGGTCTCCCTGTGCCTGTCCCAAGCCGGGACAAAATATAGGGTTGTGTCAGGAAGGGCCACCGGCATCAAAATCCCGGTAGAGGAAGCTGATTGGCTGTGGCGACTCCTAAAAGGAGAAGCCGAAAGCTGAACGACGACGACAGAAAATTATTTTGAGTTTATGTAGATAATAATTATATGTTTAATTTGTGAAAATGTATGCATAAAATATAGGAAAACTGGGAATCAAAACATTTTTCTAATCATTTTTCAATCATTTTCTATGTATGACATTTATATAGCTATTTTATTTTGTGTTTGAAAAAAAGAAAATTAAAGTTTTCTGTCCTTAGGTGTAAAGTAATGAATACAAATGTTAAAAATATTAAATAATTCTCTGGAAGGAGCTTATTTGTTAAGTAATTTCTTAATGAAGTTGATGGTGAGAACTTTGAAACAGAATTAAACCTCCAGCTGGTAAAAATTTCATTTTTTATGTGACCTTAAGAACACAGAACACTAAATTAGAAATATTTACAACAGATTATTTTTACTTAGATCATGTCTGTACCAAATTGTCTAAATATATACGGCTGTAGCAGAGCAGCCATGTAATCGATTACATTGATACTGAATTCCTTGTCGCACACAGAATGTGACTCTTTGCTCGTGACATGAAAAATGGAAACTCTAACAGAAATAAGTTATGGGCTCAAAAATCCAGACTGGAATGCCACAGCGGTTTTATGCCAGGGTTCGGATAATTCACCATTTAATCATCTGATGAAATATAGAAAGAAAAAAAACATTAAGAATTTTAACAATAATGGACAAGTTAAACTAAAGGTAGATCCTTTCAGGCTCATCATCATGTTTATTTCACTGGAATGGAAAGAAAATACTTTGAATATAACTTTAAAAAGAAAAAAACACCATCACCAAAAAGAGAATTTAAATGTCCCTGTTGTGGGATCAATAAAGTCCTATTCAATAAGCAAAACAGGCAGTATTTTTTTTATGAAATGTACAGTGTTTTGACACTTAAGTGTGTGAATAACACATGAAGTAATCCATTACATATATTTGAAAATGAGGCAACGTCTTTATTAATAGTGCAGCTGTTTTGAAGTGCAGCAGAGGTTTGTGTGTGAAAACGATGTCATCCCAACCTCACATGACAGACTTACAGAACAAAGAACAGTAACCCATGTGGGACATTTTTAGCTTTGTGAAACTCAGCCAATGATGCTGTTAGTTTTTACATTGTGTTTGTTTTCTTTTATAAAAACTGCGTTTCATCAAATTTTCTCATGTGAACAGTGATGATAACTGCAGATCTGAAGTATATGGCGTTTAGCGTCCGTCCTCAGTCACGATTGTCCTTTCTAATCACAGATTTTTAGCCACATCCACAGAGGAATGCTTACGCAGTTTGAGGTGGATGGCTGGAGCTTTAGACATGATGTAAGGACCTCTCTTCTCCACTGGTCTGATGCCTCCATCTGTTGTCTTTGGTCTTGTGGCGTTGCTGGACCCCTGATATTAAGAAAAGGCAAACGAGGAGGAGGAGGCGGAACAATGACGATAGGGGATCGTTTCTTCACTTAACTTTACTATGTTTAACGTCCACAGTGTTTAAACACACGAAAAGGTATCCAAAACCGAAAGCTTAGAAATTCCCCCTATTTGAATTGAAAACGAAATTATTTAAGAATTGAAAAAACATTTTTATATGTCTGTATATGTTTCTCGCACGGAATGATGAACATGATCTAAATGTAATCATTTTCAAAAAAAAAAAAAGACACAAATTCAGTCATTAATTCAGAAGCATTTCTAATGTAAACAACTGTCAAAACACAATGCTAAGATAGCTAGCTAGCCTCCTTGTTTCGGTTTACAAACTATCGCAATAGTCGGGTTGCAGCTCACATTTTTTACCGGCAAAAGACGCGGTTCCTGCGGCGCCTCGAGCAGGCTGTCCTTTTCTGGCTCCTCCATTATGTCATTCATCATCTCGGTGTCTGTTGTCACAATTTGCGGCGTAAATAATCCATGACACTCGTCCCGTTTCCTTAAGGACCAAACACAGGCACTTCCAGCTAGCTAGCTAGCTAGCCGCCCCGGTTCTGCGTTCACTAACTGCTGTGATTGCTTCGTCACTTCCGGGGAATTTCAAAATATAAAAACCGGAATACACATTTACTTTGAAAACCCAAAACATTCGGGTCTAAAGATAAAAGCTGCATTTATCATCTTTAGTAATCACAAATACTATGCTGTAATGTTATACATCATAATACAGGTTAGCAGCAAAAGTTAAACAACAGAGAGAATAAATAAAGCCTTGACCTAGTTAGATTTTAGCACTTCAAATCAGTTTACGCCACTAGCGATAAAGTTCTGCCTTTGATTTTAAAAATGACATGATGTACACATTTTATCTACATATTGTTCTGTTTTTCATGCATCTTAATGTCCCTATTTTTCTGCATGTCATCAACTACGTTGACCAAAAAGCACCCCAAGACTCATTTTTAAATATTGTTTTCTTTATTATTTTCACCACTTTGTACACAACAAGATTGCAAGTGTTTAATTAACAATATAGACAGATTGACAGAATGGGGAGAATGATGGAAACCCCTTTCTTGATGCTTTTCTGGATCCTGAGGAGACAGAAAAATAGTTTAAATAAAGTTTGTGTGTGTCACCAAAGACGGTTCATGAAATTTATAATGCAGTCCAACCTTGATGGTTTATAACTTGTCAATTCCAAGTTCTTCAGGTGTTGAGATGCCAAGTTCTGCCAGAGTGGGTTGTAATTCCTGAATGAGGTAGGGATAGATGTCCTTGTGAGGACCGGCTTTATCCTACACAGGAAAGCAAAACGAAAAAGGAAAACTGGGATGATTTGGCATAATGTTTTGGTAGAACAAAAGTAAAAGTTTTAGCTTCACGCTCCGATTTGCAGGGAAAGTCTTTCACCTTTACAGCCTCAAGGATACGGATGGCGCTGGCCAGATCGTTCAGCCTCCGGCAGGCCCTCAGCGCCGAATCCAGAACCTTTGGTTCAGGTACTAGGTCGTATCCAATCAAGGTGTTCATGCCTGTAAGTTTAAAATCATATTTTAGAAACCAGTGACATTCATAAATACATCAAAGGTCTCCTTTAAACAGGGTAAAGCAGTTATTTCTTTGCCCCACTGTAACCTGCATAATTATGTAGAGTAAAAACATAGCAATAGGCTAGTAATATTAAGCAGCTTTTTTTTCCCCAAATGTGACTTTAGGATTTAGAAATAAAGCTCTTTGTTGACTCATAGACTCACCTTTCCTCAGCTCCCAGCCATCAATGTCAGGCTTACTGAAATAGGTCACCCAGCGAGCATCAAACTCCTCATCCGTCTCTACTTTGCCATGGGAATAACATCTGGAAGCCACTGGAGCTAGAAAAAAATAAAAAAACCACAACATTTTTCAATGTAATGAGACCGACATCGTATTTTAAAGCCTTCAATCTTCAATAAAATATGTAAACAGCTCCTAAAGTTAGATTCAATAAAGCTGGGAGGTTTGTTTTAGGGAAATAAAACATTAAACACACCATTTATGGATGGTATTTAGGAGGAACATGCTGTTTGATTTGATTTACACGTTGATAGATGTACATGTTTTAATATCAATTCTTTACCTTCCATTAAAAAAAAACACTTTAACCATAGCAAATACTGTATTTAGTAAAGAAAAATTACACAATTTAATATGCATCTCGATACTTTGTCCAGTAATCGAAACGTAAGTTTCAACTAACTTTGTGGCGATACGATCCAGTCCAATTATTTTTATCAATGATACGATCTATATGTTTATTATTCATTTGGCATTTAAAACTAAAAACAAAAATGTATTTTGACATAGAAAATCTTTGTTTTTCTTATTTGCACATTTTGCTTTAAGCAACAAAAACAAAACGTCTTTGACAGAACAGCTTCAGAACAGTTTGCCTCCCGTGTGCATAAAAAGGCAAAAGCAGTAGAGACACAACAGAAAGAGAAACTAACCATTTACTTCCAATAGACTCCAGCTAACATTAAAATGAGAGTTAAGATAAACATCTGCATTACGAACTTCATAATGCTGTGTAATAATGAACAAAGCATGTGATTTTATGGATAGCAGTGTACAAAAACGTTCAACCAAGAGCTTTCCTATGGTGTTTTTAAATGTGTAGAAACAAATAATTCACCTACAAAGCATCCTAAAGACTCCTAAAAAGGTTTCTTAATGCAAGCTGCTGCCTCTGCGTGCTGAACTTTAACCCCTTGTGCTATCCTAGGCACTAGACAGTGCTCTGAACCTTTTTTCTTCAGTGATTTGTGATCTTCACTGGTGTCCATGGATTACATGAAATCCTCTTCACCTTTATCCACCTTTGTCATGGTAGGGAGAACACGTCAATGGAAGGATCGGGTCACCTTGGCCCCATAGGATAGCACACGGGTTAAAGCAGATGGACACTGTAATGTGTGATTATGCCATTAGAGCTTCAGAATTTGATTCCAGATAACAATATGACCGCCCAAACATAGAAACGTGAACAATTTCATTTCTGTATGTATCACAACGCATGAAAGTCCAGCACTGTCATCCACATGGGTTTCAAATAATATTGTACTAGCTTAAAATTGTGTGATATTATGGAAGCATATGGGTCTTATATTTCAAAATAAAAGTTAATACCGGAAATGCTTCTTTCATTTTCACAATAAAGTCGCCTCCGTTGACAGAACAGCGGCTTCGGTGAAGTCAGTAAAGCTCCACACATTCAAAAACCAGCACAAAACCTACTAAATGTATCAACAGTCTGGGCGGAAAACGCGCAGCTCTGCGTATATCTGCGCTCACTGACACTCCTGACCCGACATAGAGGAGGGTCATCGCAAGGTCGTGACTTTTTTTTCACTCAGTACGCAAACTGACACCTCCCGTAAATACTGGACTTCATATCAGTGTAAAAAAAACATTTAAACTCAAATGGCTCGGATACTGATCCAAACGGACCAAAGTCGCCGCGCGCGACCCTAAACTACAAAGCCGAACGCCACAGTAGCTATGCTAGCCGACTTACTTAGCTGAAGCTTTTCTCTGGACTCGTAAGTGTAGTTTTTAAAATAAAGGACCGAAAACGGACTTACCCGCGTAACGGGGGCGCGTCCGAACCAGACTCCGAGCTCCTGCAGACGATAGTCGGTAAACGGCTCGAAACATGACGCCTGACACCCGGTGCTAACCGTCCTGTGTTTGCTAAGGAGGGGGACTCTGGACGGAGGGACACGACAAAAGCGCCAAGTATCACGTGACTTACGGAAACAACCGAAGAGTTTACGGAGCCGATACGGGTGCCGATTGAAGGCAAACCGTTTCTCAAATATTTTAGAAAAATAGATTTAAGCTTTTAATCATTGTTTTTGGGCAAACTTTATTTTTATTTTTTTGAATAGAAAATATACCATATTATTGAGTGAAGCTCAGATGTACAAGTGCATTCTTTTCCACATAAAACATGCTGAAACCAGAAGGCGTATCCTGTGTTTTTCACATAATAATTTATTAGTTTGTTTCAAGCAATTTTCAACAATTAAACAATAAAAAAATTAGAAAAAATAAAGCTTTGTCCAAACAAAACAGTTGAAAGTAACACTTAAAAATAATTTAGAGTTTATACTTATACAGAAAGGACAAAAAGAGGTCTAAAATATTCCTAATACTAGTATAAATTATGTAGAACTTATAGAGAATGACACAACTACATGTTAGTTTAACTTTTATATGTAT
Source organism: Oryzias curvinotus (assembly GCA_023969325.1). NCBI lineage: Eukaryota > Metazoa > Chordata > Actinopteri > Beloniformes > Adrianichthyidae > Oryzias > Oryzias curvinotus. Next base: position 26,551,458 of record CM043708.1, on the reverse strand, counting down.
TTATATTTTTACTATAGCATATTAACTGTATCATTTACACCCATTTTCAAATGTGTAAAACAAAACCTTTTTTAAAAATGAAATTAACTGATTTGTTTGAGTTGTTTTTCTTTTCCCTCTGATAACAAATCTCCTTTTTATTTTATTTTAAGTAAATATTTTCCTTTCAATGGCTACTGTTTGGATACTTGCTCTGATATTTACATGAGTTCAATGAAAATGAACACATTCATCTGTTTAAGAGGCACATTTATGAAAACACAAAAAACACTTGTTCAGATAAAGAGAGTCACCAATTGAAATAATGGATTTGTGGATTAATAATTACTCCAGCATTTTGTTTTTAAGGAAACCAGAATTAAGGATTTAGAGTGACCATTAAAGAAGTCAATTTTCATTTTGAATTGGATCAATTATCGTATTTTGTTCTGAATCAATACGTTTTCTTTCATTGCTTCCCAATCATTTTTAAAAAGCTAAAAACAATAACTTTTACCGAATTAGATTTCATGGAGACACACAAGCAGCAGAGGGCGCTTTAGGTCTAAAAATGCATTAAATGTATTCACTTTGCTGGTAAATCAAAACTCATTTCCCGAAAAAATAAAATAAATAAAAAAACTCATAAAAATAAATTATTTAAGTTAAAAAAAAAAAACAATTAGTTTTCAATAAACCAAACATTTATTTGTTGGATTTATTTCAGTAGTGGCATCAAGAAGAGTGCTGGTTCAAATCCCCTGTTGGGTCACTAGTGTGGAATTTGAATGCACATTTTCTCCAAAGCTTGATTGTTGACGCTAGCAGTGTGAGCGAGTGTGTTTCTGTGATGCGCTGATGACCCAGCCTTACCCCCTAAGTAGCTGGGATGGCCTCCAGCAACCCCCCCCCCCATGACCTTGCAATGGACTAAGTGAGAAAATAAGATGGATAATGTATTTAAGATTATAGTGAACACTCTATAATTTAGTCTTTTACATCGTATTATGTATTATTGTGCTTTTTTAAACACATGAATTCCTGTGCCAAGGCTGTACAGTGGGTGCTAAAAGGTGCAGTGGATTACCTTTACTATAGATCTGTTGTTGATCTAAGACAGTGTGAGAGTGAGGTCAGCGTTCTTAGTGCTAATCCGCTCTAAGTCCAGGGCACCACGGTGGATGTCCATTACTGTAATGTGCTGCTACATCTCTACACCTCTGCCCATTGGACATGGTCTTTTATTCCTCGTGCTGCCAAATGCGGAGCTTTTCAGAGTCCCTGTTGATGCTGCACTTGCTCCTCTGCTGAGCTGAGCTGAGCAGGGCTCTGCAACCATCTACACCTAAAAGAGCCACAACCCAGTAGGAGCTAAAAGTCTAAAAAAAAACAACCAAGATTTCTATTTATGTTACTAATATGATAAATATAAAGAACTATTATTTTTTGGAATAAATTAAAAATGAAGAGAAAATAGTTTTTTTTTTCAAAATATGAAATAGTTTATAACTTTTGACAGAGGTTCACATGACTTCCTTTCAAAATAAAACACAAACTGTGTCACTCATCTCAATGCAGTTAATGAGTTAGTAGTAGGTAATGTCAGCAGTAATAATAAAAAAATAAAACTCTTTTTTTAAAATCATTTGTGGTGTATCTCAGCCAGATATTCATAAATCTAACAAATTAAAATCAAATCTGAACTAATTAAATGTATTTTTCAAACCCTATAACACACCAATTTGTTCAAAAATAGAAAATCTACCTAAAGTATAAAATCTGGTTGTGCTCACTGATCTCTAAAGGATTTTCTCTCAAATCTGTCAAAGTGTTTTGGTATGACTTTGGTTAACTATGAAGACTGGATGGAGCATTATGGGTATTGTAGTCACTAACTCTTAAGGAGTGATATTGACTACTGTATGCTTCAACTGTTTGTGAATTAGTTGAACACGTTTTTGTGTGGTGTTCTTTACTTTCCTACTCACTTTCATGAAATATATATATATATATATATATATATATATATCTGGAGCTTGTTGAAGGATTTACTAACTGTAATATAATACTCACTTTTCCTTGTCACTGCTGTAAAGAGATGGAAAATGTGCGCCATCCTTCGTTCATTAAACAGGAATAAACTCTGACAAAATCTACAAGTAAATAATAAACAATAGGTGCATGATTTGGTTTTTAAAAAAAAAAAAACAATGGATTAACCAGCAACTACATGAGAGATGCAATAAAAACAAGAGTTTAGAATTACTCAGCGTTAAAATGGCTAAAACCAGAACAACTAATTAAAAAGCATGCTGAAAAGAAAGCATCACATGACTACAGTACGGTGGATTTTAAAACCATCCACTTCTGCACACTTCTTCCTCTAGTCCATTTAAAATGTTAACATTTTCTTTTGGCAGTTTTCGGGTAAAAACTGGTGGCTTTGCTTGATGGAGATCAAACAGAAGGCGTGAAATATCTCTGATCTTCTCTTCATCTGAGAAAACAGTCATAGTAAACCTGCAGCGTCCTCTCTGTTGTGATGCATTTATTATTTTACAAAGAAGAAGAAAAAAAAAATGCTTTTCTTGACAGTTTTGATAGTTTTATTGGCATTTTCCAAGGTACATATGACTTCAACAGTGATGGTCTGGAAAAGTGAGAGACGTGACACAGAGTGGCTCTACTGCAGATGGAAGTGGGCTCCTCTTCTGTGTGGCCTACATATGTAGCATGCTGTGTTTAATGTTCTGATATTTTTGACCATAAAAATGAATAATTCAGCATATTTCTGGCGGTGGAGGGGACATGCATAACTCACTGGATGCATTATTAAATACTGGGTGGAATGATGCTATGAGGAGAGGCCCCTGACCTTTCTCTAGAGCTGTCCTCTTCCTTTACGCAGTCTGGGTGCTGCTATGGCTAATATTTACCTTTGATAATTCTAGAACATAACACAGACACACATATATATATATATATATATTTATGATACAAATATGAGATTTTGAAAGAGTACAACCCATCGGTATGATACTCCAAACTTTTCTTGTGAATGGCCAAATCTATTTCCCTGAGGAAAAACGACTATACAATATATGGCGTTATGAGTTTATTTATTTTTTTAATACTAAATCTCCGGCACACAGTCTTAACCATTTAAAGCCGCACGTCTGCTTCAAACGTAAAAAACACTTTGGACTATTTTCATGGCAAATGTTTACGATCTTACAGTTTTGAACGGTGACTTCCTAAGAAATATGTGTGAGTTCAATGGCGAGAATAGAACAGATGCGTGGATGGGGGGGGGCAGAGCATAAATGAGGTGCTTATTTTACATAAAGACGTTAAAAAAATAAAGAGAGGATGAGGAAAACAGAGGGAGTGATCTGCGCGTTTCCTCTATGTACAGCTCTGAGGGATGATGTCCTACTATCACTTCATAGCAAAATCACAGAACAACATCGACGAAAAGGGCTGGGGAGGGGGGTGATGAGTGGGTTGGGAGGGGAGGGGGGGTGAAGCGGTGTGTGATATGTGTGCAGACCTCTATCAGTGTCACTATAAAAGCATGAACTCTGCAGCGCCTTGCTGTAGACGTCGGTGTTGGAAGGGGGGCGGGGCTGGTTTTGGTTGTCGGTGTTTATTCTGGGTTGGGGGGGGGGGGGGATGGGGGGCAAAACGAAAGCACTTTAAGCTGCAGTTTAGCCACTGCCCAGCATCTTTGTAGCACGTTGGTTGGCCTCATCGATCCGGGTCTTGTTAGAATCAGCCTGAAAAGCGTGAAACAGCGTTTAGAGAGCTGAGTCGGGGGGTGGGACAAACAGATTAAACAAAAATTAAAAAAAAATTTAAGAAAACGTAGAGGTTGGGGGGAATGTTAAACAACCAGATTTTGTCCATTACAGTGTCATAGCCAGAATAATCTGGCTCGAATAAGCTGCACGTGCTGTTGGGCTGCTTTATAGTAAGCCTGTAATCCATCCTAAACATCTACTGTGCATCAGATAATCCACTTCCTTATATATTTTTGTAATCTCAGAGTCCAAAATCCAACATAAGCATTATTGTGAACAGCTATTGAATTAATAATCTTAAAAAATACTCTAAATTTTATGACAGAACAATGACAATTCGACTGCAGGGACAGACGGATCTGCAGAAACGATGGCTTCTCTCCAGAGTAAAGTGCAGCAGCGTGGGCTGCCGACGCCGCACACTAACCTTATCCATGATCCTGTCAATCTGCCGGTTCTGGGTGTCAATCTCCTGGCCCATGTCCAAGGCCATGTGACGCAGGTTGCCAATTATCCCGCCCACCTGCTCCAGGTTCTCGTCCATCTCATTCTCCCGAGCGTCGTCTGTTACCCTGCAACCAAGACAACAAACAGCTGGAGCGGCGGGTGGAGACGAGCTGTGAGGACCCCGCCTCCGACGGCAAACTTTTGATAGTTTTGATAGTTAGAAAACGTCAAATTTTGCTTCAAACAAAGTTATAAAAAGAAGGAATATGTCACTTCTTCTGATTTTTACTCTTAAAGACCCACTCCAATGAAAAGGTTTTTTTGTGTTTTGAATATGTTCTTTGAGACCTTTTTCTCATGATGGAGGACTGATATAAAAGCATTTAAGCTTAAAACGGCATTTCTGAGTGTTACTTAAATCATATCGTGGTGAATCAGGAGCAGATAAAAAAATGCAGGTTGAAAAACCCGCTCCACACCATTCTGACGCATCCACTTGTAGACAACTAAATTCATGTACGTCTTCGATTTCCCTGTCTGAGGTTACATCAGGCTCAAATTAGGGGGGGTCCTACCATTAGGATAAGGTAGACGATTTCCCTCTGACACTTTGGGGGGCCCAGGCTGATTCACTGATTAATATTTAAGGGCAGTTTTTGTCGGGTCTGATAGTTTTTAAGATGACTTTTGGGCTGGGAAACCATAACTCTATCTAGCAACACTTTTCATTTCTGACTTTGCATCAGTGAAGGGCAGGACAACACGTTTTCACTGCAAACGTTTAGAGAAATGTAACGACTTGTTTTAGAATAATGCATCTGATAAATCTTAATTGAGTCATTTGATCTTGAACATGTTTACTTAATACTTTGAAGCAGAAGTCTAATTTGTAAGGTTTTAGTTCAACAAAACAGGTTGCCTAATTTAAGGAAACTGGAATGTTTGATTCATAATCAGAATTTAAATTTGATTTTTTTTAGAACAAAATTATCTTAAAATGTGATAATAGTTTATTTCCATGTGCTGTGGCACTTTTGGAGAGGCTGTTTCTTTTATTAAGTGTCTAAATAAAGGTCCACAGCAAAGAAAAAAGTTTTTTTCAAAGGAATACACCTTATTTTAAGATATCATTTCCAATTACAGGTACCAGAGTCTTCTTTTCCTTTTGGCTTTTCCCTTCAGGGGTTGCCACTGCAAATCAGCTTCCTCCATCTGACCCTGTTGTTGGCATCCTCTCCTCTGACACCAGCTACCTTCATGTCTTCTCTACTGCATCCAGAAACCTCTTCTTTGGTCTTCCTCTGGACCTCTTGCCAGGCAGCTCTAGACTCTGCATCCTTCCACCAAAATATTCACTGTCTCTCCTCTGGACATGTCCAGACCATCTTAGTCTGACCTCTCTGACTTTATCTCCAAAACCTGTAACATGTGCTGTCCCTCTAATGTCCTTAGTCCTGATTCTATCCATCCTGGTCCCTCCCAAAGAGAACCTCAGCATCTTCATCTCTGCTACCTCCAGCTCTGCTTCCTGTCTTTTCCTCAGAGCCACTGTCTCGAGGCCTAACAACATGGCTGCTCTCACCACAGTTTTCTACACCTTTCCTTTTATTTGAATCTCTTCTATCACACATCACACCTGCCACTTCTCCCCATCCATTCTTACCTGCCTGCACTCGCCTTTTCACTTATTTCCCACTCTCTCCATTACTCTGGACTACTGACCCAAGACACTTCAAATTCTCCACCTTCTTTTTCTCTTCTCTCTGTAGCCTCACTCTTCCTCTTGGGTTCCTCTCATTCACACGCGTGTACTCCGTCTTACTGCAGATAACCTTCATTCCTCTCCTTTCCAGGGCAAACCTCCACCTCTCTAGCTTCTCCTCCACCTCCTCCCTGCTCCCGCTGCAAATCACACTATCATCTGCAAACATCATAGTCCATGATAATTCCTGTCCATCACCTTTGCAAACAGGAAGGGGTTCGGAGCTGATCCCTGATGTCATCCCACCTCCACCTTGAACTGCTCTGTCCCCCTTACAGCACACCTCACCAATGTCTTACAGCCCTCATACATGTCTTGCACTGCTCTGACATATTCTCTGTCACTCCAGACTTCCTCATACAATACCACAGTTCTTCGCTGGGCACCCTGTCATAAGCTTTCTGCAGCTCTACAAAGATATTGTTTCCAATTACCAGAGTCATTTACCTAAGTATGAGAGTTTGTATTTTAAAGATTTAGTCTTAAAAGGGCAAGACATCACTACTTATTTAAAAAAATCCTGGATCTGGGTCATCCCAGCATGCAACTCCTTCAGTCAGTTTTTTTAGAAAGCAAACTGTTACAGCATCAACTTTGACAACAGTCAAATGTAAGCGTTGAATCTCTCAAATGCACAAATAAACTTCACATTAAATTATGCAAAATCAACACGGGCAAACGCTTGCTCATCATGGCTGAGCGCTCACCTGAAGACCTGAAACCCCCCCCCCAGCACGCACTCACCTGCGAATGAAGCCCCCGCTGATGGCCATCTGCTCGCGCTCGTCCATCACTCGAGCTCCGGGCTGGCTGTTCACCACTCCGTCCTGGTTCCCTCCCCAGGCCTGGCCCCCGCCCTTAATCCTACCACAAACAAGCAGGAGTCAGACCCATGCAGCCGTCCCATCGGTGATGGTTGTGAATGCAGGTGATGGGAGTCGTTTTGACTAGAAAGCATGAATTCCTGACGTGCAAAGAAATCGTCTTTGTACATGCATGTTTCTCATGCAATTTAGTATCTAAACATACACATTGACACATGTTTAGAATGCAAACATGGAAAAGAGCTAATTGTCCATCTAAAAGCAACATGTCGGCCAGGTTGGACATAAAGTTACATGCATGCAGTCCATTGGGTGAACGATTGATCCGACGTGCAGATCAATCGAGCTCAAGAAATCCAAACACAGAACAAACAAACAAACAAGAAACACAAACACAGTAGGGTGGGGGGGGGGCATGAAGACACAAAGTCCACAGAAGGAAACAGGATCAGACGTGCGCTGTCGCTAGCAAAAGAGACCCGAGCTGTTAGATGGTGAGAAACAAAACCGTCATTTTAGGTGGAAGAGTCGGTCAGCCCTTCATTTCATCTGGATGGACAGATCCGACAGGAAGTCAAAAAGGGTTTTTTCCACGAGGATCTGATAGATAGAGGAACCTCTCAACATTCCAGAAAAAAAGGTGAGATTGCAGTAAATACCACCCTGTCGCTGCTACTCAGAAACCAATCCCATCTATCAGGTGCTCCGGTCCAGATTACAAGAATTATTCCTGCCGTGCTTTTTGCTGTCATATGAAATGTCCAAATCGAATGAACCCTCACAGGATTAGTGGGTCATGAAAGGAAGGATCAGAGAGCTATAGAATATACAAGAGATAAACACAGACCAAATTTATTGTTACACTAAAAAACAAAACACAAAAACAAATCCAAGTGTCAGACGATGGCTGCTTAAAACATCAACCAACAAATGTTTATTACAAAAATAATCAAATTAAAAAGTTACAGATTTAAAAAAATAGCTGACCTTTTGATGGATTAAATATCCAGAACAAAACTTTTTTTAATTTTTATTTTTTAAATACAAGCATTAATCCACCCTGTAAAAGAATTTAAACAGATGAATCCTCAAAAAACAAGAAACTAATTTGCTAGAAGAATGTTTTTGATTTGCTTTGTTTGCTCCTGGGAACCCACCGTAAAAGCCACTTGTGTTTTCTATAGCTCTGAGGTAAACAGCTATCTACAGTGCATGTGCCGGCCCCTCAAAACAACATGCACACACATGACTCAGAGGCCATAGTCTGGCTGTGGAGGTCCAGAAAAGAAATCACACAGGAGTTTGGCAAAACTTGAAAATAACTTCAAAACCAGGAAACTCTAATTCAACGTATTACTCTGTACTGAGCATGCTCAGAAGTTTGCCTAACTCATGCATGAGACAGTTTGCTGTCTGATAAAATGATGGGGTTCAATGCTAAAGGTTTCTGTGACTCTTGTCACTTAAAAGATCCAGTGTGTATGCAGCAGTGACACCTAGTGGCACAAGTAAAAAATAGCAGCAAAATGACAACAATTCTAAAAAAAATTGATAGAAAAATATGAGAGGTGCTCTAAACATATGAATTCCAATGCATCATATATGTAAATATATTACATTTACAATCTTTGATTTTTCTAAAAGTTACACACTGGAACTTTATATATACGATTTAAAAAAAATATATGGCTGAAGGTACAATCCAGAGAACACCTTTTAAACTCCAGTGAGGAGAACAAAAATGTATTGATAAATAAAATTAGGATTCAAAAATGTCTCATCTAAAGTTAAAAATTCTCTTTGAAAAATTGTAAAATCATTCTTAAGAGCAGTTTGTATTAAAATTTGGTTATTGTCTAATAAGAACTGGTCAAGGAGAAGTCTATAACCTTGACACTTTTACACATTTTTCCATTAAATCTCTGCAAAAATGCAACAAACAATAGGATCTGAAAGGATTTAAAATAACGGTGGATCATCTATTTCTCAATTTAAGGGAAATAAAAAATAAATAAATAAATTGCAAAGCAGTGCATGTCGACATTTATTGCTGCACTTTGATGGTTTCAATACGAGATTAAAGAATCCTAACAGAATGGATCTTCCAGCAGAAAACAGGTCGGACTAGTGCGCCGCATGACCCGGGCGGGGGCCATGCTGCAGAGTGGGTGAGGGCAGTTCACGGGGAGAGTGTAAAGGTAGGTTGGGTGCCATGCCGGGATCGTTGCTGATGCTGCTACCTGCTAGGAGAGAGTCTCTCATCCAATGTGGAATGAAGGGCTTTCAAACAAACAAACAAAAACAGCGACAAAAGACCCGTCGAGCCCACATGGTGGGATCTGCTGTTGGTCTGCTGGCGTCAGGCTTAAATTGGACATTTACGCAGTGCTGGTGCCTGCTTAGGGTGTGCTGTGGCGGCCTTAAAACCTGACTGCTCACAATACAGATCCCCATACGCTACACACACCAGAAGCAGGCGGATGAACAGAGAGGCAGGTAGATAGGCAGGCACTGAAAGACATGCAGTCGGGCGACACAGGCGGCACCTACTTGTTACAGGGACATGAACATAGACCACAGAACTGTCCTAGATTGTTCAAATTCTTTTCAGCATCCATCATGTCCTTATTGATTTGGTCCATCCCCTCCTCGATGCGCTCCAGTTGTTCTGATTAGCAACATATAGTCATACATCCCAGCAAAAGAACGTAAGCACATGAGAAGAGAAAAAAAAAAAGGAAGCAGGTTGAGGGGGGAGGGGGGGGACAAAGGAGAGAAGACAAAAAAAGACATTGACTGTAACAAGAAAGACATCAGACATCACCACCATCACCACCACCAGCACTGGACAGGCAAGAGCGCGGGGCTCCCAGCCGGTACCTACTTTTTAATACATGGGCATATCAGACCACAGCATTGTCCTATATCTTTTAAATCTTTCTCGGCCTCCTTCAGGTCTGCGTTCACCTTGTTCATGCCCTCCTCCACACGATCAAGTTGCTCTGGTGAGGACAGAGGTGTGAGAGCAGTGAAATGACGTTGACTGGCTTGAGTTGAGGGTTTGCGCTCTACACTACATGGAGAGGCTAGACGTTCGGGCTAGGTGGAGAAGGCAAAGCAGGCGCAGGGTTTCAAGACTCCTCGTTCTTGCGGTGAAACTATACAAATTGTGATTTTTTGTTTTGTTTTATTGGTTATCTTGACCTTGAACCGCAGAGGATGGCTGTGTCTAAATTGGAGGGCTGCGTTCTTCCTGGGCTGCGTTTGTCGGCTGCTTACGTCACGGCTGCCGCGACACGAGTCGTCCAAATTCAACGACTCCTTCAAATGCTGCCAACAAACACGGCCTTCTTCTCTACCGATTTCGAGGATTGGTCTGGTGTATCCTTCATGCTGTCCATATCCCAAAATGCATTGTGGCTGAGATTTTCTGACAACAATGGCTGAAGGTGGAAATAATTACACCGTTTTGTAATTACATCTCCAAGATTAAAAGTTGGATCAAATAAGCCAGGAACATTTTAAGGTCCATGCCTGGTTCACTACTCCTCTCTGTTCGGGACTCACGGTTGCTAGGCGACAGGACATTTGCCGATGTAACGGCTGGAATTATCCAAAGGCCAGACTCGTATAAATTCACAGTCGTTAACATTTGGTCTACCTGTTCCACGAATGACTCGACCAACGTGGATCGGGAAGGTCACAGCCCCCCCAATTTGGACACAGCCCGATGACTTTCTCTCCTACCTCCATTCTAAGGAAAATGCTGTTTTTAGAATTTTTTTTTTCTAATGTTTTGCCCCCTTTTCAGCGACAGAATTAGGTTAAATTATACGAGTAAAACAGTTGCGACTCCACTCAGGGCCTTGTGGCGTTGACACGGTTCAGAGTTGCCGTGGCAACAAGGTCATCCAAACGGCTGTGTTGTACCTGACAGAGGAGGGTGAACTTTTCACTTCCTGATTGAAGCGTTTTAAAAAAACAAAAGTGTAGTTCACTAAGTAACCACAGGACATTTGGGCTCTTATCATGTTTCCAGATGGCGTTGCTCTATCCACTGCTGATTACCTGGATCAGGTGTATCCAGCCAAACAGGAGACCAGAATTTGTAAAACAAACAAACAGACAAACAAACAAACCAAGCAATTTCCCATTCTTGAGCAAGGCATTTACTATTTAGCCTTAATGCATAATGTTCCAACTTTAGAACAGAAATCAATACAAGCTTAATCAACCTACAGTGTCATTTCACAAAGATTTTCCCCTCCCCAGTGAGCTCTTCAGCCTATTTATTTACACTGGAGCACATTTTTTTTAAAGACTAGTTTTGTATTTAATATTTGAGCTTGAAATGACAAATTATCGGTGTGGTCTCTCACGTGACAAATCCTGAATTTTCCTGGATTTGATGACATAACTGGGTCAAATCTACTGATTTACATTCTGTATAGAAGACATAAACAAAAGTACTGGAAGAAACTGCTGTGCCTTTATAATTCAGGAAAGCCACACAGCACTTTCAAGCCAAAGTAAATAGAACTAATACTGTTAAAAGTGAGTCAAATATTTGTACCCTTATGTTACCTTAAAATTATATTAAATAATAATAAAATACTGTTTTTTTTTTATCAATGTTAGAACTTGTTTTGGTTAAAATCCACAATGATGGCTAAATTCAATTTAAATAACTTTTCTTGTAAAAAAAAAACAACAACCTTTTTGATGAACAGTTTTCACACAATTCAAATGTGTGACTTGGATGATTGAAATTGTTAATAACTGAAAGAAAAGTTTTGTTTTTTTTTTGGCAAAATTACAATAAAAGGAAGTAAAGGAAAATCAGATATGAAATAGTATTGCAGCTTAAAAATCAACTTGAATGGATTAAATAATAGGTTATGTGTTTCAGTTGGCTTTAGTGGGACCGGCACAACACTTTATGGTGGAGGTGGATGTTCTCTGGATGTGACGTTGCAGCAGAAACCTCTTCTGAATGAGTACCAGAGAAGCACATTCCCTCCAGGAGAAGCATTAAACTGGGCAGACCAACATAAATGGCATTTGCAGAAATAAAGATGTGTTGTAGAGCTGCAAGACCTGAAAAGCTGCAGTCTTAGACTAAGTAAAAATGTGTCTCTTCTAACCGCTCAAAAACCCGTCAGCATTAATTCCAGCTCTGAGTGAAGAGAGAGGCGGTTATTTATCTTCTGAGCAGCAGACAGTCAGGAGGACCGGCTGAGCCACTGACGAGGATTAATGAGTGCTGACCGCTCTTTCCTGCCTCTCTCCAGGATGCCGAGTCAGAGCCCGTTCAAACTGCAGAACTCATCACAGCCTGTTAAAAGACTGAGAAATAGGAAATAATAGTGCCCCCTAAGGGGGGGGGGGGGGGGGGGATGTCAGCCACAGGTTGTGACTGTTGCTGTTGGATTTACTGTTATTCAACAGCAGATATTTATGGAGACGGCCTGCTACCTGCCTGCAAGTACAGAGGATGTTCCACTGTAGCATCATCTGATTTGCAGTTTTAAAGATGGTTTTTATGACTGAAAATGGGTCAAAAACACAAAATACAGGGTTTTCTCTACAAGTTCTGTACAAAATGTCAAGTTTAGAGTAAAAATACTCTCAATATTTATCATTTTTTAATTTTACAGCCTATCTCTACAGGATCAAAATGGATTTATTGATTGATGACAAATCATTAAAAAAAAAACATAGATGCTCTCTTTGAGCAATAACGTGTTTCCTCAAAAGCTAAAAAAAACCGGTGCATTCTGATAGAACACTGAGCTGATTTATCAGCTGTAACTCAGCGCCTGATTCAGGTCAACATTAATGAGCCAGACGGGCAGGGAGGGGCTCATTAGCCGCAGTGGGACCTTCATCACTGCGAGGACCGGCGCGTCTCCTCCTGCAGAGAACGAGCGCACGAGTGCATGTGCAAAGAGCAGCTTCAGAGAATTGTATTAACAAATATAAGCCTGCCAAGTGTAAGCGTCATTATTTGTTTCACTGGCAGCAGTTTCCATTAAAAAAAAACACACACACACAATCAGCGTAATTTATGGTGTCTAACTATGAAGGTAAAAATGTGTCTAAATGGAGAACATGCGCACCAAAAATCCGCATCTTTGTGTAAAAATCTTCTGCTGCGAAGTTCGACAAATAAAATCACAACTGACAAATTATCATTTGCATGTGTTCGTCTAGAGTTACAACCACGAATCGGCGATTACAACCGTGCGAATCTGCTGCCGCGAATCACAGCGCACGACAACTGCGCTCCACATCATCAAATCATGACAAAGAACGCCTGAAAACCGTCAAATGTTTATCTCTCGTGCAGACGGTGTAGAGGAGGAGAGGACAAAAGAAATTCACCAAAAGCAGAGCAAATGAACACGACTACATTTATGCAAACGTTCACTCGCCATGTGGCGACTGACACTCGCCAAAGAGGAGAAAATGCCCCCGACTGGCGAGTGTTAACAGACTTCAAAACAAAAGTCTATCCAGACTTATTCTTCTATCAAGAAAAATATATTATGCACTTATTTATCGTTTTATCTCCCAGCACAATTTTTTTTTGGGGGGGGGGGGGGTTGCTCACCATGCCCAAATTTCATTTTCGATAGGTAACTAGCAGGTACTAGCGGGTACTAGGTGTGTGCAAATTTAGGTGAGTTTCTGAGTATGTGGGAGGGGTTAGATTTTCCTTTAAAGGAGCAATAAGAAAGAAGAATTGCCAAATTATTGTAATGCATTGCAGTCCTGGTCTGCTGTAGGCCATAATGAAAGCAAAATGGAAGGCAGTGCAGAGGGAATGGGGGGGGGGGGGGTATAGATGACTTTAACATGGAGGTAATTTAAATCTGTGAATTGATTGGCGTCCAGTGATAACAGCCGTGCTCTGTGAGACGCAACGATTGGATGCAAGACTTAGTAAAGAGGGTGGGGTAGGGGTAGGGGGGAGCACACTATCTGTTCCTTTGACAGGCCAATTAGGCTGCTCCGTCACTCATGTAACTCGGCACACGCACCCCCACAAATTCTGCACGCTTACTGTCAAAGTAAATGCACCCCGGTCATCCACAGAATGCCTTACATTTCACTGTGGACACGGACGGTAACGAAATACACGTTTGTCTTTTTGTTTTCAGGTGTTTAAATGTTGGGAGTGGATCTGTTTTTGCCACATCCGTCCGCACTCTTATGGTGACAAACGAGGGCCAAAAGTCGTGTATTTAGTCAACGTTCTTTTATTTTTTTCGAGTCGGCTGAAGCTCTCTGGCGAGTGAAACACAATTTTGTGTGCTTACGGTGTTATCCGCTGTTTAAATGGCTCGGACAGTCGTAAAGGAGGCAGAACTATCGGGAAACTCTGCCCGGAGCTGATCTTGTTATATATTCTTATTAATTGTTATTTATTATGTACCTATTTTGGTAAGAGCAGCATGCTGTTCTCACAAAATGCTGCATTCAAAAACCAGTAGCCTTTAAATGTTTGACATTTAAGGTTCAAAGATTTGAAGCAGTTACTATTGAAAAATACAGTTGGAATTACTTGTAAAAGATGAATGTGTGTCTATTGTGACCAATTTGTTCACAATTTGTTGAATTTAGTGTTTTAATATTCTGGAGGTGATTATCCAAGTTTCTGCTGTCAGTGAATGCAACAAGCCTGAAGTTCTAGCCTCATCTTCCTGATTGGTCCTTCATCTAAGCCCCGCCCTCAAGCACCATAGAGAGTCCAAAAGTCAAAACAGACTGACTTGAAACGGAGAAAAAACTGTTGAAACCGAAAAGAAGATTTGAAAGTAAAAAATTTGAACTTTGAAACCAAAAAAACAGAAAATTTGAAACTGATTAAAAAAGAATGAAGGCTATATTCGACTTTATGAAATCATTAATCCTTTTTTAAAGTCTGTTTTTTAATTTTATCTATTTGGAGTTTCAGCACCAGTTTTTCAGCTTTCAGTTTTTGTATTTCAGTTTTCAAGACTGTTGGCCCTCATTTGTCACCATACATCCTGTAGTTTAGGAAAATAAAGGTCCTCCGTTTGTCTAATCGTCAGCCATAAGACATGACTTGTAGGTGTTGATCTGCAGAACCCAAAAAGCAAACTAGGAAAGATCAAATCGGAGATAATGGCAACACGTAACGTGAAATTCAAAAGATTAATCAAATGTAGTAGTTTAGGTTCCGTATATACCGCTTATAGAAAGCGCAGTTTTTTAAATGATCAGTTTAGATTCCAAAATGTGTTCATCTTTTCAACCTAAAAGTGTTTGTTCACATCTCCTCCAAGAAATCATACATGTTCTTTTATTCTGAAGTCTTTAATTCGCACTTCTTCTGATGCAAAATAACAGTTTTTGTATAGAACCCAAGAAACCTTGAGTTGAACATCATTGAGGACAGATTTCAAGATTTTCTGATAGGGGAACGGAGTTTACATTTCAATAAATGACGTGAGGGGTTGACCAGGTCCAGCAGCCTTAGTACAACCCCAGACCATCATACTACCACCACCATCTTTAGCTATAGTTTTGATGGATTTCGGGAAAATTCTCTTGCTTTGACTTCAGTTGTAATAGAACACAAACCTTCTAGAAAGTTCCTCCTTTGTGTCCTTATTCATCAGACTGTTTGTTCTAAAGTTTTGGGAATATTCCAGAGGTTTCTGTCAAACGTGGGTTAAGGATTGTCCAAAAGTCTCTTTCTGAATCACGTTCAGTGAAGCAAACACGACAAAAAAAATTAAAATTACGAACTGTAGGTTTTTTTTTTTTAACATAGATTATCTCTTATCTGGATTAGGGATTAGCAGTCAGTAGGACTTTTTCAGAAAGTGGTCTAAAGAGAGAGTTTTATTTAATGCAAAAGAAGCTGAAATACTCTATTTTATAATCCTTTTACTGATAAAAATTCATGTATTAGATTGTCTCTATCGCTTATTAACAGCTTCTGATTTTCAGAACAAACCGGGATTTTAAAATAAAAAAAATATATATATGTTTAAGGTTTGAAGGCGGCAAAGCAGAGAAGGCGAGCTCCACAGCAACATCCAGTATAATCATATCATCAGGCAGACTCTGTCTTTTGTTACTCTCAAAGATAGAAATGTTCTGTCCTTCTGTTCCAGTGACGTCACAAACATAAAGGTCATAAATCTTCTATTATCCGGGTTTACATATACTGGACGTGCTGATGCTGCTATACAGGCTAAAACGTGCAGCAAAGAGAATCGAGAGCAGGGCAAAGCAGATTACTGTGACAGACGACTGAGCTCCGCCCACAAACTTACCTCCCTGCTCGTCCAACATGACCAGAGTCCTGATGCCGGCATCTTTGCTCTAAGAGACAGACCGGACAGAGGAAGAGAAGAGGGGTAAAAGAGGGACGAATGGAACAGATGAGTCAAGGCCAACAGAGTTAGGACCCAATCAACGGAAATCAGCTGATTATGCCATTAGCAAACACTTGACGTTAGGGATGTGTTGCATGTCGGTGCAAAGCGGACATAAAAAGTCGTGTCAGAATCAGCTGGTTTATGTTGATTGCATACACAGTAGAAGCGTTATGGTATTTAGGTGTCGCTGGCGACATCTCCAGTATTAGATTATATTTTTTGAACCATTTCCACCGTTATTTGATCTGTGTTGGTGTCTGGATTTTGGTAGGAAGCTCATCTCAGCACCTGATTCCTCGCTCAGGTTTTCTGTTGCTGATCATTGTCTCATACTATGACCCACTGATCCACAGCCGTCAGACCGAATTCATCAACAGCAGTTCATCGCCCCACAAAAACTGCAATAATACCTTCATCATGCTTGACTTTATCATTTGTTTCTGCAGTTTAAGCTTTAGAGCAAACATGTCTCTGCAGAGCATTAAGGTCAAACACTGGTAAGTTGGCCTGATTAGTCCTGTGGGTTTTTTGGTTTTGTTTTTTGTCAGGTGCAGATTAGTGGAGCTCCATCACTCTTCCATGTTCATTTCAGATCAAATAGCTTTTATAAAATAAAAACTACAGTCTCTAATGGAAGACTTTCCCAGTGATCTGGGTTTGGGGTCACTGGAATGGCAGAACCCTTACATGACCCCTCTGCCATATCCTTATCCAACCAAACCTCAACTGGACTATGTGTATGCATACAGGTTCTCCTGAAACGGTGGTACAGCGGTTGCTCCTTGATGATAATTGATGGTGTCCCTGTTGACTTTGAGTTGACTCACACCTGAGTGCTGGAAGCTGCAAAAACCTACAAAAAGTCTGTTTGTGTGCTGATGATACATTAATAAAGGCTTCATTCTTATCAGTACCTGACAGCAAATTAACCCCTTCACTGTAGTTCAATAGCAGAGTGAATAGAAAACACCCAGGGGACTCTTTTTACCGCTTCTTTGTAAATAATAAGAAAAAAAAAGTAACAATAAAAATGTATTAGGATAACCCACACACAAAGAAACTTAAAGGGAAGGGTGCTTTTCTCCAGCTCAGTTATTATTGATTGAATGCTGTAAAGCACTCAACCCTTTGTTTTCCTCTTATGCTATCTTCCGCCGTTTTTCGGCACTTAACTCCTTCCACAGTTTTCAATCTATTTTAACCATTCAACTTTTAAACTGTTCAGTTCCGTCAACTTATTGATGCTATGACTTTTGGGTTTTCAAATCCTTCAACTTTTTAAGATATTCCAGGTTTTCCTGGATTTTTTGCCCTATTAAAATACATTGGGAAGTTATGGTGCACGAGGTCGCCGGTTCAAGACCCCGTCAAATTTTTCAACCATTCAACTATTAAAATGTTCAACTCTTGTAACTTATTTCAGCTATGACTTATGGACCTTCAAATCCTTCAACTTTTCAAGATAATCCAGGATATTCCAGGATTTTTTTCTTCATTAAAATACATACAGAATCCTTGTGCTTAATTTCTTTTACAGTTTTTCACCTATTTTAACCATTCTACTTTTAAAATGTTGAGCTCTTTCAGCTCAGTTCAGCAATTTCTTTAACAAGTTAAGCTTTCATTCAGCAATACAGCATTCAACCCTGCATTTTCTTCTGGAAATGCAGCTCCTTCTAGTTATATATATTGTCTTTGGATGAAGACTAACAACTTGTCAACCCCAAGACCCCTTTAATAAAATTCAATCCAAATGTAAAAATGTGTGTATATATGTATAATATAATGTGTGTGTGTATATAAATATGCTATTTTTTCTACATTCTTAGATCTCCTCTTTTTTCCTTCTCTAAGCCTTCTTGCTGGCAGATCCAACCGCAGAATCCTTCACTGATGAGTTCAGCATCCTTCCCCCGAACATGTCAAACCACGGCTTTGTCCGAATTCCCTCACTATACTCGCTGCTTAGTCCACCTTGGGAGTTTGTACTTTTTTCAGGAGGTCTGAATCTGTATTTTAAAAAATCTAGTAACCATGAATTTCCCCAGAAGTCCGCACAAAACTAGTATGCTTTGATGCTCAGTCAATTAGCAAAAATAGACCACAATGCTTTGCATGTGAAAGATTTGTCACCATGAAAAAATGTACGTATAGATTTACTTTTTTGAATCATCTTAGTCTTCATCATAAGAACACAGTGGATTCATAAAATGTTGAACATTTATTGGGCTTTTGCTTTTACAAATGGTTGACATCATATTTGCCAATCAAAACTTTTTTTCTTTAAAGTGGTGAGCACATATCTGAATTGCATTAAAATCCAGGGGACCGGATGGTCCCGTGTTATCAAGTCTTTTGGGGGTTAAGGGGTAGCAAAGGTCTTTGGATATAGCCCAACTCAGTCTACCTATTCTGAGATGTTCCTCTTATGTGCTGTCTTCATCCTATCCCTCTTCTTCACTCCTACAGAGAAGCTCTACATGCCTTCAGCATCACCGTCCCAAACATCTTCATTGGTGTCATCGCCTTTCCTGTCAATCTTACTGAATCTCTTCTCATGGCTAAATCTGTTCCATCCTGGCTGCACCGCCAATAAGGACTGTTAACCCCACCCATGTGCTGCGTCACACAGTAACACACCATAGAGAGCACACAACACAAAGCAAACCAAACATCTCTGACAGATATTACAGTCTGCGGGCCGCTCGCCTCACGCGCCACTTATTTTTGATCAAAGTGTGCGCTGACCTTCCAGGAGGAGTGATAGGAATCAGACGTTAGTGCCACTCAAATGGGCCCAAATAAAAGCTCGGCCTGTGGCCTTCCATCCGTATCGGAGGGGGGAAATGAAACTGCTGCTTTTCTGCATGACCGAAAATCTAATTAAAAAGGAGGACGGTTTCTGTGTGCACGGTGGATAAGTAAACGAGACGGGACTTCCACCACTGCAGGTCAATGGAAATGGCAGGAGAGCCGCCTGTTTACCCAAAAGGAATAATGGGAAAATCACGGACATGTGTGGGCAGCTTCAGAGCAGCAGGACAGGAAAGCTGAGCGCGCCAACTGGCAAAGTGTGGACGTTTGCGCACACTTGCACACACACACACAATTTAGGCAGGTCCTTTTCACACTTCCTCTCCGTCTCCACGCATACATACATCCGAAAATGTGCAAACATATGAAAAAATATATATATTTTTGTTTCTAAACAGAATACAAAGAGGCATAGTCTTCTTCTAATTGATTTTTACAGCCTGGTTTTTGACAGCATGAATTGTTTTATTTGGTTTTTTGCTTTTATGAGTGTTATTATTTTTTGCCATATGTCATTTATTTGATAATTTACTGTTTAACTTATTTGTTTTACCCTTTTCATTGTTGTTTTGAATGCTTTGCGTTTTAATGTACGGTGCCTTGTTTGACTGCAGTCATGTCAAAATAGATTAAAAGAAATGATTTTTTACGGCAGTTTGTTTCCAAACATCAGAAACAGACTGAAAAATGGCTTTTTGTCAGAAAGAAGTCTCCAGGACTTCATCACTCAGGAATGTCCTGCATCCGTGCAGCTTTTATGTTCTGAAAATACTTCCTTTTTGTCGCTTCGTTGTTGTTCACTGCTGTTTTTTCTGTCCAAGTCTGTCACAGCCCAGTGAGACACAGCTGTGCTAAAAAAATAAAAGTCTGCTCCATTTTTAGTTTATTGATTACTCACCTCCTATTGTCCTTTACATCCACCCACATCAAGCTAGTTTTTACTTTAGGTCCTGCTTTTCTTTGCTTTCCTGTCAGTAGCGGCCTCCTCACTCAGTATTAAGACCTCCAATTATTTTATTTTTGACTGTTTTTCTGGTCTTTTAATTTGTCTATAGGCTTTCTATAGGCAGTTGACATTTCTAGGTTTTTTTTTTACCCTTCACAGCTTGAAATCTGAGGAAAAACAAAGAAATTCTTGGAAAAAAAAAGGCCCATCAGATCCCATTTCCACTTGTCTACATTGCTATAAAACCTAAAATAAATATCATATATTCACGGCAGTTTTGCAGCGAGCCACAGGGGGAGAGTATATCACATTTACATGTGTCATCTGCGCCTGTGCTGTCCTACAACAGCAACAAATGCAGACCCATGTGAGAGCGGGAATTTGAGCCCGATGTCCTTCAGATTCCTCTCCGTCTCCACGCATCTTTCACACCCCACCCATCCTCCATCTCTTTGCTGTTCATCTCATTTTCTTTTCATTAGCATCCATCACACCATCCACATTTTCTCACGTTTCACCCAGCAGGCTTTTCATTTCTGCTCCGTCAGGATCCGCGGTAAAGATGAACGGTTTTCACAGAAACTTTCATAAATGTGGATCTTTATCGTCTTAAAAGCTGATTTTAATTCTCTCTTTTTCATTAAAGAAATAAAAAAATGAATCTTTTTACTGTTGTCATTTTAAAGATATTAAAACGCTGTTGAGTCTAAATAATCTCCCTTCATATAAATAGTTTCAAAAATCTAATAACGTAAAATGCTTGATAAATAAATGAAGCCGTCTCGTGGCGAGACTTTAATCTTTTTGCAGTCTGTCAACTGCCTCTGAGAAAGATGGTTTAATGTTCTAGTTTAGATGATGAGACGGTTCTGTTTGCAGCGGTTCTTTTCATTTTTAGGAGCAGGTTCAGCGTCTCGTCAGCAAAAAGCTGAAAGTGTTTTGATTTGAAAGTGTAGCATTAAGTTCTCGGACACATTAGATATCTAAATCATGGATATTTTGATGTTTACAGCTATATTACACATTTAATAAACATCTATGCATAAAGGTCTATTGCACATTGCAGTTCAACACATTCTCATCCCAACTCATCATAGATGCATGTTACCCCCCTCCGCTTCATATATTGACACTTTGGGTGAGTCCAACTCGCCATTTTTCGATGTGCTGCCTGCTCCGATTAAATGACTTCGTAAAAGTTTCACAGATTCTGACTTTTGTCTTCTTATTATTATTATTAATAAAACCCAAAATGTATTTTTCTTTGCCCTCATATAGTCTGAAACCAGCGCTCGATACGTTACTTTCACTTAAAATAGCCTACATGTTTGTTGGTATGTAAACAGAAATTAAAATAAAATCCTTTTTATGGTTGAAAACATAAAAGACAAGTTGGGTTCACCCAAAGCCATATGTGGGACGAGTTGGGGTGAGAACATTTGAACCTCTCTAGCATACAACTATTCCACAACTCATTGCTACGGTCCCATCATGCGTAGCACGTTGTAGTCACCATTTTTTGCATAGAATGATAAAGTCCTTTGGAATTCCTCAAAAATAATTTTCAAGAAACAGCCAGTAAGTGGTAGAAAAGCATAATGGTACAGTGGGCTGCAACTACGAGATGATTGTGCTTTCCTTGTGTAATTGACTTAAGAAAAAACGTGAGTCCCTCTGAATGTGTAACGTTAAATGACATGTAAATTAGAGCAACTACATATAGTTGAATAAATTCCCAGTCACTGAGAACAAATGCATTAATATCTAATATAATGAAATATACTAACTAAAAATGAATTTTTAATCAAAAAACTTAAGAAAGAATCATTTCGAAGGTGAAAAATGTTAGTTTTGTGTGTTTTAGAGGTCATCTTTCCAATTCTTAATAATGCAACATGAACAGTATTCCTCCTACAACAAGATCCTGAAGGCTACAGGTTAGCCTGATGCTGTCCAAGTGGGATCACTTCGGTCAAGGTGACAGTTCAAAGTATACCTTTTTAAGTACATATGTATATATTTTGTGTAGGTTGCTGCACCCTCTGTGTTTTCTCAGGATGGAACCCAGAGGAAGGAGGTACAGGGAAAACACAAGATGTCCTAACATACAGCCCTGTGGAACCCCAAACAACCGTGGAGCAGTTGTTTCAGCAGTGATAAAATGTGTCGTTCTTCCTCTGGGGCTCTGCAGTGACCATTTTGTAGTGACAACATCCTTTTAATCCACATTTTATGGTTTTATTTACTACTCCAGATGACTTTCACAACAACAAACTTTGAAAAAGGTTGCCTAAATCCGATTCCTAAATTTGTTGAAGAACAAAAAGATTTGGCTTTTGATTGTCTGATTCCTGAGGATTTAAAACGTCTCCTGCTGTGTCTTTCTTTTATCTCTACTCTAGCAAACCTAAGGACATTTTACAAACACTTGGAACAGAAACGTGGCATTCTGCTAGTATTATCTTCAAAGGTCAGGCCATTGTTTGGGTCACCCACAGGTCTACCCCTGTCTCTCACGGTAGAGCTCATTATGGGTTGGTGGCTCATCCAGGGGCTGGAGAGGGGCTACATGCAAGTTTCTGCAGCCGCCTAAAATCGGGCAGGAAGTGTGGCTAGCTGGACTTAAAGAAGGTCTCTGATGCGAAACGTCCTGTTTCTACAGTCTGCAAGGTGTCAAACCGGAATGCTGGGAATTAAAAGGAACTGAAGAGTCAACAAAATGCCAGACTCTCTTTATTAAAAGTTAAAAAAAGAAACATAAAGATTTGTTTTAAGCTACAAGAGGAAGCAGTCCTGCAGCAGATGGTGCCGTCTACACAAATCTGTAATTTCAATCATCATCAAGACTGAATGGGATTAGAAAAAAGACGGAGCGTTGATATGAGGGTCGTAAAAGAATGAAGAAAGACCATCTGCGCAGATGTGTGTAATTCTGTTTAATGAGGTTTGGATGATGGGCATATTTTGGAAAGTTTGGCTCTGAATCCTATGCAGAAGTAAAGGGCAGGGCTGGTCTGCAATAATGAAGTCAGCGAAGGCAAACACACGGAGTAATCAAAATTTGATCCAGGACTGAGCTCGTTCGCCGTCTTTTCGGCCTCTAAACACGATGCTTGTCACTGAATTATTAGACTCACCTCCTCCACCATGGCCAGCATGCGCCGAGTGCTCTCCAGAGACTGCAGACAGAAAGCAAGTCATCAGCTGGCAGCTCAGAGGGAAACAGGTACAGACTTACAGTCGCTCATCACAGTCCAACGGAAGACTCACAACATTTTGGGAACACGGGTTTCACAATGATCATGGATTATTTCTGTCTTTTTTTTTTGTCTTCTTATTGTGAATCTATTTCTGTAACACTCTTTCTCCTATCAAATCGCTCCATCTCCTTCCCTCCCTCTCCTCATGAATTTTCAATGAGGCCATTTTGGCTGCTCTATTATTCTGCTGCTCCCGGAATTATCTGCTCTTCCTGAGCTCCTCTTAAGTCATTAAAGAGGCCAAAGTTCTCGGTTATCCAGAAAGGAAAAGCGCAGTCTTACTGAAAGACCGTTTTAAAGAGGAGGGTGTTGAAGCGAGAAGGAGGAGGGTGGGGTTGGGCTGGGGGGGGGGGGGGGTCACATTCATGGTATCTGTCAGGCTGGAGAACAGGTCATTTTCAAATGTCTCAGAAGAACAGCCTGTTCGGCTCAACAGTTAGAAGAAATTCTCTGTCTGGTGACATGAGGCTGACTAGAGAGGTAGCAAACGCTGAAACATTGAGCTACAGTGCTTCAGGGAACGCCGGTGATGAAGATGTCAATGGTGAAGGCCGCCGTACCTCATCTGTGATTTGGTCCGCCCGCGTCTGCAGGTCGGCCAGCTCGTTGCGCATGTCCGCTTCGTCTGCCATGATGACTGTCGACCGGGTTCAAAACAGCTGAAAAAAACAGAGAGGAAGTTTTAGGAAGTGTGGTACGAAAACCAGCAATCGTCCAAACGCAGTGAAACCCTGAGAAATCACATTTAAGGAGACTCAAAAGTGACCACCACAGTTCAGTTAAATGTAAAGAAACCACTGACTGTACATAGGAACCGGACTAAGTGACTTCTTCACCCATGGCGTTCCAAACAGGAAAGTTGGCTCCACAAGGCAAAATCCCATAGACTTCAATAGAGAGATAAACAGCTGTTACTCAGTCATTCTATTGGTCAAAATAACCACCCATTCTGCTACCTTTGTTGGCATGTTCTTGATAATCCTCATGTATTAAATACTTTTTCTTTATCGCAAGTTATTCAAGTTCTAAACTGACCAATCAGATGCCTCAGTAAAAGTAGGTAGAGTCTGCTGGCCTCCATGTCCAACGGTCAGAACATTTGATTGACAGATTTGATGAAGCCCGTTTTTAAGTGGTAGGGGTGTGGACTTTCAACAAGCTCACTCCTGATTGGAGAGAATGATTGCCATAGAAATGTTGACTCAAACCGACTCGGACTAATCACTGCTTACCGACGGCATCTGGCCTCAACATGTATCGCAAAAAAAAAAAATTCCCAAGGGTATTGCCTTAATTTGGCTGGAGTCGGAAGAAAGGCACACTCACTCGGTCCAGTTCTGATATACAGTCAGTGAAAGAAACACAAACAGGTAGTGGTGACACAAACGCACACAGCAACACACGTCAGCAGATGTCAGATATCCTCATTTTGGTCACCATGATTCCTGCATAACAGGTCGGATTTGGTCACAGAAAGGGGAGGAAGAGGAAGGAGGTAAAGTCTGCCTCGAGGAACAGGGCCGAGGCGTCAGTCTATTTTAAACCACACGAACACTCAGCTAGAAAGTGTGGAGGTATGCTCCATGAAAAATGCATGCGCTTGTTGCTCTGCGGACGGACTGCTGTCACATCCAGCTGCTGCCGATGCAGCCTTCACTTCGCCTGAACTATTCAGATTGAGAATGAGGCAGATCAACTGATCCGGTCCAATCAGGGCTCAATTGTGCGTCTTTTTATTTCGGTTGCCCCAATCGTGGCAGACCCTTCAGCGGAGCTCGCCGCTGATACAAATTTAACCAGCCAGCAGCTTTCAGCCCAGAATCATTAAAGCTTCATGTGATCTAATTTCCTGCAACATGCAGAGCTGCTGCCATTTGGAGCCAGCCGGGCTCTGTGCTGAACGAGGGGGTTGAACTGCGCACAGAGAAGGTTTAGAGACGGCTCGATAGGAAAATAGAACCGCAGAGGCTCCCAACATCCAGCCAGGACACCAAAAATTAATACAAAGAGTTCATTTGAGTTTAGCAACACGTCTACTTTCCAGCTGAGTTCTGGAAAGGTGAGGATTCTGCTCTGAGGTGAGCTTGACGAAGACCCTCGCTCTTGTTTGACTTCCTGTCAGTCTCTGACTCCGCCCTCGGCAGCCAACACGGCGGTTAATAATTGAACATGTGCCGGGAGAAAACATGGCGGGAAGGGAGGGGCAGATTTGCTTCTCATGCGGGTGTTTTTGGTCTTTGGGAAGTCTGAAATATTTATGCCGACGTTGTGACGGATGCTGGGATGCAGAGCTGCACATTTTACGGGTAACTTCTGAGCATGTGAGCAGCTGCTGGGAGTTCCACGCCATTCAGGCTCCTATCGCCTGTCTGCTGTTGCAGATTCCTCTGAAGACTTCCATCAGTCACATCCACGCTGGAGTTCACGGAAAGCCCAGGTGTTGACCGTTGATTGTGTGAGAACTGGACTGAGAAACCCCTTCCCCTGGCATTTCAAACAGGTAGTGTCCGCTGGCTCCACGAAGCCAAAATACAGTTTTAACTCAGCCATTCGATTGGTCAAAATAACCATTATTGCTCTGATACCTTTTTTTTTAACATGATCTTGCTAATCCTAATTTATTTTTCATGATAATTTTTCTGTAGTTCAAGTTATTCATGTTATAAACTGACCAATCAGATGCGTCGATGAAAGTAGGCGGTCTCACGTTCGAAACGTTTGACAGAATTCCTGAAGCCTGCTTTCAAGTGGTAGGGGTGTAGACTTCCAACAAGCTCACTCCTGATTGGCAAGAGCGGTTGCCATAGAAACGTCAACTTAGAGCGACAGACTGACAACGTCTGGCTCCAACATGGTGGCGTCTGTAAAAATGGCAACTGAGTTGACTTCATTTCATTGGAGCTTGAAGTAAACCATTTCCTACGGGTGACGTCACGCTCACCCAGTCCAGTTCTAACCAACATTCACTGGTGTTTTGTTGATCCACATAAAAAGAAGAGCCTGACTTCCCCGTGACCCCCCCCCCCCCCCCCCTTCATCTTTACGTCTCATCTTTCCAACGATCTGCTGTGATATCAACGAGCCTTTGACTGCTAGGGTCTTTTGCCGCTGCGCCGCCTCCCCTTTGCTCACCTGCAGCTGGGATTCATTTCCTGTTCATCTGCGGGAAGTCGCTCCTTTCTCTGCTCCCTTCATCTGAACCAAAGCTTTCAAATTTCCCCCTGCAACAATCTATAGAAAATCTCCGTTTTTGGGCTGATATTTGTAGCAAAATATTATTATTCTTAATATATATATATATATATATATATATATATATATATATATATATATATATATATATATATATATATAATTTTATGAATCTCAACTCAAGTTTAGTTTTAATGGTTGGAATACATCTTCATTTATTTATTTATTTATTTCTGCAGACCTATACAACATTTTCAGGATGCCAATCTTGCTTTCCCAAAAAAAAAAAAAGAGATATGAGAAAAAGAACAAAAACAAATCACAAATGGCAGTAAAAAAATATATATATTTAAAACAGATAAAAAATTAGAATGTAAAAAGAAAAAAAAATGCCACCAACTACATATGAGCCCTCATAAATCGGTACGCCTTTATTTGATGTTTCAGACTGTAAAAGTCTGATATCAACCAAAATAACCAAGAAATAACAATGAGAAACTCTGAGTCAGTCTGAGAAGATCACAAAGTCGTTTTTTAAATCTTGAAGACTGAACCACAGAAACACAAACAGACACAAACAACAACAACGGAAAAATATGACTCCAAAACCCCAACACGAATTCATCCAGGAGGTCGTCAAAAAAGCAGAAGATGATTAAAGCAAGAGCAGACCTCCCTTGACTTAGTGAAAGTTAGAGTTCAGGGTTCAACAGAAAAAGGAACTGAATCCACATTTCATTAGATGTATATCACAAAGAGTTCCACAATACTTGTCCTCAGACAGCTCGCTGGTGTTGGTCATAGTAAAGTTTGGACAGTGACTGTTTGAGGTTGTGGACAGGTGTCTTTTCTATAGATAACCAGTTCAAACAGGTGCCATTAATACAGGTAACAGTGGAGGACAGAGGATCCTCTTATAGAAACAATCACTGGTCTGTGAGAGCCAGAAATCTTGCTTGTTTGTTTTTGACCAAATACTTATTTTCCAATATAATTTGCTATTAAATTCTTTTTAAAAAAATCAGACAATGTGATTTTCTGGATTTTCTTTCTCATTTTGTCCCTCATAGTTGAGGGATGATGAAAATTACAGGCCTCTCTCATGCTTTTAAGTGGGAGAACTTGCACAATTGGGGGCTGACTAAATACTTTTTTTCTTCTGGACAACAATGGATCCATGGGAGAATTATCTGAACAATAATCCCAGAAAGAGTCCCAGATACTGGGGGTGAAGGTCTGCAGCTACAACCTGGACTTTACTATGTTTTTTTTAAAATTATTTTTGGTTGATCAAACTATGTTTTATATATCAAACTCACAAATTCACCTTTGAATGCTTGAAAAATGAAAAGAAATGTCCTATTTTATGACTTTCACATGTATTTAACACTGAAAAACTCACTGAAGGGTTTGAATTCACAGGATGTGAGTAAAAATGTGCAATAGAAATTCCCCTAAAACCAGATGAAAAACACTCAGACACTTTAACTCACGGGTGTCAAACTTCTGACCTCAAGGGGTCAGTGTCCTGCATGTTTTCCTACTGACCTGCTGTTGTGGCCTCTTACCATGGACTGTATATGAGAACAGGACTGAGTGAATGTGACATCCCCTTTTAGAAAAATCAAATATATGCTGTAACCTGTTACAAGAACAGGCAGACGGCTGGTTCCAAATGCAGCAGGTTTATTAGCTCACCTAAAAGTCCACAGGCTAAATCAGGGCCAGGCAGGCAGGGGTTAATAACAGGCATAAGACCATCAGAGAAGAGACGGGGTAGTCAGGAATAACAATAAATAACAAATAAATAAAGCTGACTTTATTTATCCCTCAAATTGGAAATTGATCTCCGCATTTGACCCCTGGGGGAGCGGTGAGCTGCAGACGAGCCGCACTCGGGAGACGACAGCTGGCTGGGGAGAGCGGGGATTGAACCGCCAACCCTTCAGTTATTGGACGACCTGCTCTAGCGCCTGAGCGCCAAGACTTCTGACAAAATAATACATGGAAACACATGTTGAAACCAGACACTGTTAGTAAGCATTAATTGGTCTGGGTCAATGTTTCTATGGCAACCACTCTGGCAAATCAGGAATTAGCTTGTTGAAAGTACACGACTACCACTTGAAAGCGAACGTTGGAGGTAGGAACCGCCTACTTTTATTGACGCATCTGATTGGTCAGGTTATAACTTGAACTGCAGAAAAAAAAATATTGTTAAAAAAAAAGAATGATCAAGAACATGTTTTAAAAATAAAGGCGCACAGTTATTCTGACCTATAGATTGACTGAATAATAGCTGTTTATATCTCTATAGAAGTCAATGGGGATTTTGGCTTCTTGGAGCCAGCGGGTACTTGCTGTTTGGAATGCCAGAGAAGGAGGGGTCACTCAGTCCAGTTCTTGTATACAGTGAATGCCTCCTACAGGTAAAACACTCCTAATCCAGGTCAACAGCAGCAGGAAAGTTACAGCAAACCAAGCAGGATGCTGGCCTTGAACAGCCAGAGTGATTTAAACGGCAACATCCAATATCTAATGTCACCAAGGAATGCAGACGGTCTAATGTGGACACAAGTATGAAAGCTTTAGTTTGAATTTTTAAAAAAAATCTGCATTTGCACATTAAATTTCAGACAGAAAGAGAACTTTGCATTTCCAAACTGCATCCTTCAGTCCATTCTTCTATCTGAAGGTCACGTCCTCTGTAGCATGCAGCCCATCCCAGTGCGTGCACGCGTACGGGAGGCTCCACCCCCTCCCCCACCTGCAGGCCGTCACTCGTCTTGACTGACAGCTGCTGTGAGGCCTGAACGCCGCGCTCAGCCCACGGAGAGATTAAAGTCAGCGGGGAAAGAGGATTTAGCCTCCATCGTTTCCTCCACTTCCTCTCGCCCGGCTTCTCCTTGTTGCTCTCCGTCTACGCAAATATTTCCAGGAATGATGACCGTCCTACAGCGGGCCGTTTGGAAGGCCCATTCAGCTGCCACGCAGCACAACACAAACTGAAGCTAGAATAACAGACGTGAACACTCAAAGGGCAGCAGTGAATTATTAATAGAAATATGTCGAGCTTTAATTCTGGAAGGTAAAAGCAGGAAGAGGGCTGCTAACACCACCCGACATCTGAATTTGTGCTGCTAAACACATGAAAATCAACAAGATGGAGCGGTTTTCTGTAACATCCTTCAAAGCTAAAGTCCTTCTCCTCACATTTCTGTGCATCGTTGCAAAAGCGTCCATACTGCGGCTCCGTTAGACCGCTGAGCTGAACGGAATGACACGCCACAGCCAAAGCAAGCCTGCAGGATCAGCTGATGGTTCAGAAAGACGGGGAATTTTGGTCAACAACAAACATGGCCGCCTCACACTTCAAAACAATCCAGTGAAACCACAGAAGCGACGAATTCTGGCTCACTATATTTGTCAAATTCAAACACTGCAGACATGTGTGAAATCATCAGAAGGTTGTTTAGATTTAAACAGATAATTAGATTGAGTACTTACATTATTTTTTATCAGATACTGGTTTGTTTTTTGTAAAACATACCGACATGTTTCGGCGGAATACCTTCCGCCTTCGTCACGGACGACGCTGACCCTGACCCTGACCCTGACCCTGACCCCGACCCTGAAGCTGACGCTGTGGAAGCCTGAACCATCCGACGCTAAGCGGAGGACGGTTGCTTCCGCGAAGTGCGTTAAAAATAATCACGCACACTTCGAAGGCCATTAACCCGCTTATACCATGGTCACTTACAAAAGCAATACATATTAACCAGTTTTTAGTCCTTAATTCTTTTTTTTTTCCCTAATTTGGATCGCTTTTCTCATAAAAAGCGGACTATTTGTTACAAATAGTCCGCGTCGCGCAGCACCACCGCTGCAGTCAAGATTCGGCGATATAAAGTGATATATATATTTGCTGATCTTTCCGATGGGTTGAATAAAGCATCGGTTCAGAGAGAAAGTTCACCTCTTACCGCTTGTTTTTGTCCAAATGATGAAGCAAAAGGTTGTTTTAAAGAAGCCGGCGCAGTGATACAAAACATTTAAGCTAGCCGACCGGAACTTCTTTTTTCACCATGCGGTTATCCTGTGGAATATCACCTTTTAATGCACACCCAGCAGCCAATCAGAATCGAGCATTCACCCGGACCATGGTATAAAAAGTAATAATGCACACTTCGTCAGCCATTAACCCTTACTTATCCTCCAGCTCTGACTGGATCCTGTAGAAATCGCCGCATGTTCAGCTGTTCCTGGTGAAGTGACTGCGGGGCGTCCCGCGTCATGTTCGGTTGTTTCCCCCGCATGCAGACAGTACAGAAGGACATCAATTCATCCAAAGGAGAAATAATAAACATGGCTAAGTTTACGCTGACGTTTACTCGCCATGTGATGACTAGCACTCTTAACTTTTCCACGCTAAAAAAGGAGAAAATACCCACAACCGGCAAGTGTTAATTTCAGACCCTTCAAAATAAAAGTCTATTGGGATTCTTCTATCGAGAAAATGCTAGATCACAACATATTTAATTACCGTTTTCTCACCCAGCCCTGATTTATGTATTTATTTTTTTGCAAAAAATGTTCAAATGCAATGCATTGTGGTCTATATTTGCCGATCTAGTGAGCATCGAAGCACACTGGTTTTTCGCAGAGGCTTCTGGGAGATTTCTAGGGTTTCCCATTTTGGAATTGTAGATTCGGACAGCACTACAAAATGGAGAACGCCCTACATAGTGATTTATGTAGTGGGGGAATTCGGACAAGTCGAACAATTTTTATAGTCTTTAATTTATTCTAGGAGCATAAATTCATCCATGTAATCCAGCTGTATCCAACATAAAGGCTGCATTAAAACAAAAATGTGAAAATAATCTGAATGAAATAAACTAATAACAATAACAATACAGGTTTACAGATCTTTATTCCTTTTGATAACTTTGGTTATGGACTGTGGCTTTAATAATGCTCTGAACTGAAATTAAAGTTAAAAAAATACCATAAAACCAAAAGTAAAATAAACCAATTTGTTGCATTTATTTTGCATATTGAACTCACTGCAGGAAAGTTTCTTGCAGAATAGATTAATGCGACGACAAACATTTGCAGTTTTTGAATTTCTCTGACAGATTTGCAGAGGATTCAGGTCATGACTTGCAGTTCAAAGTTCAACCAATTCCCTTTTCTGGTGTGCTCCCTCTAAATCTGTCAAAGTGCTTTATTGGTTTTAAAAGGATTGAAAGGTTCTCATGTGAATCAATGCAGAGCAGTCCAATCGTCTGTAGATCCTTTCATGAAAATGTGGGAGGAGGAAGACCAGGAAATTAATCCACTTTTTAAATGAATGAAGACTTTTCATCCCTCAAAGAACCAGAATCTTCCTCGTTTGGGACAAACCACTTCTCTAACCCTTGTGCTATCTTGCGCTATTGGGAGTTGGGTCATCTAGACCCACTAGACAGTGCACTGAACCTTTTTCTTCAAGGATTTGTGATCTTCACTGGTGTCCGTGGATCACATGAAATCCTCTCCACCTTTATCCACCTTTGTCATGGTAGGGAGAACACGTCAATGGAAGGGTGGGGTCATAGGATAGCTATCCAGTTGCCATGAATCCAGCTGAATGTTCACTCCAAAAAAACAATGTTTGAGGAGGAAGTAGGACGCCGGTGAGCGGCAGGCGGCTGCTGCTCTCAGTGTCACAGTTTGGGAATTCAGGTCAACCGGGGCTCTTGTTTGGCTGCATGTTTCTTGCAAGCTTACGCTCAATTTTTTAGGATAACTGCTGCACTTTTCCCTCCTCATTCATCCACGGATTTATTTTTGCACATTCATTCGGTGGAGGGGGTGAGGGGATTGGAAATAAGCTTTACCATTCCTGCTCCTCGTTTGTGTGTGAATAAGGATAAATCTGCTTTTCGGGAGTTTTTATGGCTTTCTGGATTGTTCTGTCCTGCAGGAATACAGGAAAGAGAGCTGAAAACAAAAAAAAAAGACAAGACGGCTTCATTGACTTTCCTGGAGGACATTGTCATGGTGAGGATGAAGTGACATTGGGAGGACAGAGGAAAGCATTTAAACCCTCCATTCTTTGAGGCGGGCTAGCTCTTTATCGAGAATTAAGGAATTCATAAAGTGAACGTCAGATTTATGAGATTAGTAGAATTAGAAAACATCTTCTGGTCTCTGAACCTCAAGGCTGCAAACGCATCACGCCAATAGAAACACATCTGGTTGCCTTTAAAACTCTACTTTTGGATTGTGTTTGTGGTTCTTGTACATCTTTTTGATTTGATTCGTCACCATAGCAACGTTTTTTTTTTTTTTTTGAAGACCCACTTTGATCTTCTTTCGATCTATTTTCAAAGCGCTGCCGACGGTCTTCTAATTATGGTTATACTGTTTGTAGTCAAAATCGTTTTCTAGGCCTTAGTTTGTTGGAAATTCACCTCTGATTTGTGGGCGGGACTTTTGGCGCAGAGTGAAGCCGCATTTACACCGGGTGCATGTGGCGGGTTCTTGAATGTTCATTCAGCTGAATGCTGAACGCGCATTCAGCATGGGTGTTCACACCGAACACGCATGATGTAAAAAGACAAAAACGGTACAAATCCTGCAAATCTTGCTTCAGGCTTTTTGTTTTCACAGCTCTGTTCCTATAAATGTTCGTCTTGTTGTCATATTTATCCGGCCGGGCACATAACGCAATTATTCATTTGTCCTTCGTGATCACGTTCATAATGGTTGGTACTTCCGTGTTTTGAGGAGGACGCTACATACATGTCACCATCAAATCTACCGGTAAACCCTCGGTTGGCGCAATTAAGCATAAGGAGGTTCAACCGGTTGAACTTTCATTGTGCAATCAATGAACTTTTTCGGGCCGGATTTGCACACGACCGGACTTAAAAGATTTGCGTAGCGATGTGTGATCACGAGCGTTCTGAACGTGGAAGCCCGAAATTCGGGTCTACGCACATTTGCAGAGACTTTTGTAATTGAAGGTGACCGCTTGAAAGCAAATAGACGCAGCCGGTGTGAATGAAGCTCGAGTCCGACCTCATTTCCCATCATTCTTTTGTTTACAGTCTATTCCGCTAGCTTACAGCCCCTCACAACCCCAACCTGACATTACTGCTACAACAAAAAAGGTGAGAAATATTGGAGCTCTTCAGCCGTACAGTTTTGATCCAGATTCCAGCTCAGACGTGGAAAACAAAGGATCTATTTGTCTGCAGGTGGATGTATCAGAATGGAGTGGGACAGGGAGCTTGTGGGTTGCCGCTCCTTTGTCACACTTAGAAGCTTTATGAAACAACAATATTTCATTTTCATTTTATTTTATTTTACCAGGAAGTTCCATTGAGACTGCATCTCTTTTTCAAGGAAGGCCTGGGCCAAAAGGCATCAATACAAAATAAAAATACAGTTAAAACTACTGAAATATAAAAATACATTACAAAATACAATAAAATGCAATTAAAATTGAAATGAACAGTAGGACAATGACTAATAGGTTAATTAAAAGTGGTACAGAAAGGTCAAAGGTGACATGTGCATGTTTCTTTTAAAAGCTCAGAAAGTTTTGCTTTAAAACAATTCAAGGGAATAAGGTCGCTTAAATGCAGAGAGTTTTGAATATGATTCCAGGAAAGCGGAGCAGCAATGGAAAAGGCTGTTTTTCCTAATTTTGTCATCTGCTACCAAATCACAATCATTTAAGTAAAGAAATACTCAGAAATGCAGTTTTGAATGTAATTTTCTTCTTACATGTCCTCAGAAAAAAAGCCACAAGAACAAGTTAAAAACAGTAAAAACAGTTTTTTATTGGAGCCGGTCTTTAAATGGTTTCGGAGAGATTGTATTTTTAAAATAGATGTTTAAATTAGTTTTAGCATACTGAATGAAAGCCTTTGCATCTTTTTTTTCTTAATCTTAAAGTCCAATTATGGAAGGCACAAAACAACAATGAAAAGAGACCAATTTTATGAGAATGGGAATTTTAGCGCTTCAACGTTCTGATCAAAATGGTTCCTTCCGGTGTTCCACAGGGCTGCTTCCTGGTTCTTTTAGCATTTCTGTGTAGCTCAGCAGCTGCTGACGGCAAACACATAAAAATAAAGGCAGAAAAGCATAAAATGAAGGAGAGCAGTGCGCAGATGGCCTGAATTCTGCATAAACTTGAGGGCATCTGCTCAGTTCATTGTCCGTACAAAGACAGTTCCCTTGGATTTGCCAACAAGTCGAACTGGTTGGAAAGAGTTTTTCTTTTTGTTTAATCCCAAATTTTCTATCTCCTTCTTTTTCTGTACTTCACCCCAACTGGAATTATTTGTTTGTGGCTGATTATTATTGTTGTGTGTTCATGGATCTAAGGGTATGAGAGGCGTCGCTTCCGGATTGTCTTGATTTTGTTGGTCAAACTTAAAAAAAACACGGATTGTTTGGAAGGTCTCCACCTGAAGATCTGGGGTTTGGATCCTCACAGCCACAGCAACAGCGTCTCTTTCTCATTCAGTTTGTATTTATTCATTATTATCTAACGTTATTTATAGTAAATGTGACTATAAATACATATATCAGTGTTTGTAGTGCATCTGCACATTTTTCTCCAATTACATTTAGCTTTTCTTTTTAAGAAATTTAAGGTTTTTGTTTTATACATTTGTTGTTTGCATACAAGTGTTTTCTTCGTTTCCAGTTATGGTTTGTACAGTTTTCTTTTGTGTTATTTTGTGTGTCAAATTCTTTCTGTACTCTACATTTTTAACTTTATTTAACCTTCCGTTTTCCCTTTTTTTCTTACTATATGTCATCCTTCATTTTTATTAACTACACAAAAAATCAGTTATTTTTTGGAGAAAAAATGGCCATTTCAGATATTTTTAGGTGGTTTCTTGTATGCGGGTAGTTTTGGTCCAATCAGTCCATCCGTCCGTCACAGCAGAGAGAATTTCAGCCAAAACCCACACAGGTGAGTTTCTGGGGGAAATGTCCATTATTAGACGAACACAGACAGTAGCGGACCTCACAGACCTTCAGGCAAGTTAGAAACAGCCAATTAACCTTCATGAATGTCTTTGGACTTGTGGAGCAGAAAGTCCACACCGACGAGGAGCCTGATGCTCTGAGAGACCGACTGCTGCTTCACTAAAGGAGGTTTTTAAGAAGAGGGGGGGTCCGATCTGCCGCTCCCTGTCAAACGAAGTCATTTCAAATGCAGCGACTGGTTTCACAAAACAATTATATAAGGAACAAACTGCTCAGTTTTTAATGTGATGAATATTTCTGAACTTTTTTGTTTAATGTCTTAGAAATGATAGGCTGTGTTATTGAAATACCAGAACCCTAACAGGCAGATGACCAATAAATGAAGGTTCTAGACTCAAATACAACACAGATAGAATAAAAAAGTGATACTTTCAGCCTGGATTCTCATCCTTTCTTCACTTAAGTTGCTGAAAATCAGGCCTTGAAACAGGAAAAATGAGTAAAACTAAAGAAAAAAAGGCTTTAATAAAAAACAAGAAATAGATAAACGAAAACAAAACAACCTTAAATTTGACCCAAGAAAAGCTCCAAACATGACAAAACCAAAAAAAAAAAACCTCTAACACAACAAAATAAAAAGTGAATTCAAGGCTGTGTTATTCAGTGTTTTATAAATGAAAAAGCAGCAACAAGCAGACAGTTTGCTGAGTTTGGCTGCATGAAGACCGCCTTAAAAAACTGACCTGAACTGAAAAAAAAACCAAAAAAACAATTAAAACAAAAGTTTTACAACTTTGAATGCTAGAACTCAAAGAAAATATTCCATTTTTTCTGCTGTAATTATTGATATTTTCAAACAAACGTGAGAGTAATTTCTAAAATTAACTTTATTAGTGAATTTTTCTTCTACAAACAAACGAAACAAAGTCAGCAGTCTTTAAAAAAGAGAACAGTTTGAAAACAAACAAAAAAAGCTTTTTAGTACAAAACGAGTCAAATGTGCATCGATGTTATCCTAAAGTTATGCAAAGAGAACAGAAAGCAGCATTTATTTGTGGATTCCTTATAGAGAGAGTGCAGCTGACTGCGTGGACACACACACACACACAAACACACACACACACCCACACACAGCAGAGATATATGCTGGACGATGGACACTTGTCCTGGCGTTGCAGAGGATGTTGAGATGGAAGGCCTGGCTAGTATCACTCACTTACAGACATGCAAACGTCTGGTGCAAACACACACACAAACACACACTCCTGCAACACTAATGGCTTCTGCTGTTGCCTTCAGCCCTGCTGGACTTTCCTTAGAGGCTTGAGCAGAATCGGACGCATTTGGAGGCCGGGCAGAGTGACCTGCTCTCCTGCTGACGGCCGTTTCCTCCACAAACGGTAGATCCACACCGCAGACACACAGCGGTCTGTATTTCTGCTGTTTTTTGGCCGCGTAGATCTAAAGAAGGCTGCTGACCCCATTAAATGCAACAACCAAGATCTGACCTGGCCAGGAAGAAAGCCTGAGGCCTGAGCTATTCAAGCCGTCCTGCCACTGTCTGCTAATGCAGCGGCTTTCTACCAGCAGTAGAGTCCAGGGTTCCTACAGCCAGATTTACCAAAAAGGACATTTTTGTCAAAACAAAACAGGTACAAAGTGAAGGTTTGCAGGAAAACAAACCAGAAAATGAAACAAAAAAAAAACAGTTAAAGTGATGTAAAAAAAAAAAACATTTTAAAGGTTGAAACCAATAAAGGTAACATAAGACAAAAATGGCTAAAAAAAGAAATCACAAAAAATAGGACTTTCTTTTTTAACAAAACTACAAATTTTGAGTAAATATAGAAAATATAGAAAAGCCACAACAAAATAAAAGCAGGAGTGAAGAATGAAGTCGATGTGAAATAAATAAAAAAACACTACTGAATGTGTTTGGTGAGACCCACTAGGAAGAAAATTGTGTTTTTTTCTGATTGAGAACATATATAAGAACATTAACCCTTGTGCTATCCTATGACCCCACCCTTACATTGACGTGTTCTCCCTACCATGACAAAGGTGGATAAAGGTGGAGAGGATTTCATGTAATCCATGGACACCAGTGAAGATCACAAACCATTGAAGAAAAAAGGTTCAGCGCACTGTCTAGTGCAGTGTTTTTCAACCAGTGTGCCGCGGCACACTAGTGTGCCGTGGGAAATTGCCCTCATTAACTGATTTAACAACATTTACCATCTCCAGGATTTCAGCTCTCTGTTCATCCAAACAGGCCCTGATAAAACACTGAGTAGTTAGGAATATGAAAGATCATAAAATTATTTTTTCTTTGTGTTTATTTCATTCTATTAAATACATTTTGATAAGAATGAAGATACAGTGATTTAGCTGCAGCTATACCTGTTAGCTATACCAGTGCCGCCCCTTTAACTGTCTCCACCAATCATTCTTGAAGGCTGAATCACATGTCATCAGTCTGACCAATCAGAAGTGGTTAAAGTATTTACTTCCTTGTTTAGATTTAGCTCAAAAAGTCGCTCAGTTCCAACAAAAATACCAGCTAAAGCTCGTCTTTAGCGGTGTAGCTTTCCACAGAATCCGGTTGTCAAGACCGTGGAACAAGAGAACAAACCAGAAGCTCAGAGACGCTGGTCTTTTTGCGGTCAGCGGATTTACGGCAACTACATCTCCCATGATTCATTGGGTTAGAACGACTGTCTTAGCGCACAATGAGCCTCTCCACTTAACGTCTTTAAACAAGGAACACACATCAACAGTTTTTGAATCTTTTAACTTAACTTTTAATACAACTTTTAGAAAAAAACAGCTACAACTTCCAGCTTTTTCTGCCACAATTATCATGAAAATGCCCGTGAGATTCCGGGGGGCGGGGGGCGGCTGTCAATCAATACAGACTGAGTTTTTTCTTTTTTTGGATGCTGGTGTGCCGCAAGATTTTTGTCAAGGCTAAAGTGTGCCGTGGCTCAAAAAAGGTTGAAAAACACTGACCTAGTGGGTCTAGATGACCCAACTCGCAATGTTAAAGTGTCTAGGATAGAACAAGGGTTATGCTTAAAATTGTATTTCTGAATATTTCCTTATTCAAATTTTTGTAAGTTTCTTCCAGAAGAAGAAGAAGAAAAGCCCATTTGTTGCAAATAAAATACGCTGGGCGGGCCACAAGCTTCTTGCTCTGCTCCATTCTGATGCAGACAAACAGATCCATGAACTTTGTTTTCTTTGTTTTCCTGGTCTGAGCTGGAATCTGGATCTAAACTGTACGGCTGGACAGCTCCAGCATTGCTCGCCATGTTTGTTGCACCGCTAATGTTAGCTTGGAGGTGTGAGGGGCTGTAAGTTAGCGGGAGAACGTGTCAAAAGAACGTTCTCACCAACAAGGAGGGGAAGGGGGGGCGGGCTTGCTCTGCGTCAACAGTCGCGCCCACACCTCAGAGGTGAATTTCTAATGATCTCCTGCTGCTCTGCAGAAACTATGTCCTAGAAAACGACACGGTTTACAAGAAAAATGTTGACTAAAAACAGCATAATCATAATTGAAAGACCACTGGGCTTTGAAAATAGATCAAACGATGATCACAGTGGGACTTTAAGTACTGGAAATAGATTTAATAATATCTGACAGTAAAAAAAAAAAGATCACTATTAACAAGAATGTAGTCTGAGTTGCTCAGGTTTTAGGAAGTTTTCTCAGGTGTTTGAGAGAAAACACGTTCAAACCAGGACGGAAGCAACGACCAAGCGTCGAGGAACCAGTCGACTTCCTGCCAAGAGCAACGCCCACTGTGACAATATGGCCCCGCCGCATGAAAACGCTCCCTACGGAGAGGCAGGAGGGTCACACGCAGGGAAATCTGCTGTGGAAAATCACAGAGGAAAATGCAGCTCTCCCATTAGGACGTTAAGAAAATACATGTAACTGAGCGCGTAGAATCGATAATGTCGGAGGTTCAGCGCCCAGAAAAAATAGAAAGGTCTCCGTCCTTCTGCCATTCTCGCCAAATGCCACCAAATGTTGACAGCAGCAGATTAACCCGACGCATGTGAAAGCATCATTCAGATGAGAAGAAGGTCTAAACGTT
The DNA here is from genome assembly GCA_023969325.1 of Oryzias curvinotus. Classification (NCBI taxonomy): domain Eukaryota; kingdom Metazoa; phylum Chordata; class Actinopteri; order Beloniformes; family Adrianichthyidae; genus Oryzias; species Oryzias curvinotus. The sequence continues at coordinate 26,511,918 of CM043708.1, read as the reverse complement.
TTTCCATATGATAAAATCCATTTAAAAACAAACAAACGGATAAATATGAGCTCAGAGGTGCCACCTTTTGAACTTTTTCAGTCTGTCGGCTTCTGCTGAACTCGTCACGGTGGAAAAGCAGACGGAGATGTGCAGGCAGGCAGGCAGGCAGGCAGGCCGACATGACAGTGTGGGACGTACAGGAGATTGAAGCAATCATTTGAGGCCTGCAGGGATAATCACTGCAAAGCCCCACTGTCCCATTCAGTGAGGATAAAACCCACTGGATTAATCTGCAGGCCTGAGCAACACACACAGAATTCCAGGCACTTGCATAACACACAGACCCCCCCCAACGCCTTCTTCTAAGTCTCTTTGCTTTATGTCACACATGGTTTCCTTTTTCTGTCACTTTTCCTTCAACGCCCAACTCTACACGCTCACAAGATTGTAAGAAAAAACGCACCATTTCGTTGTTAATTCACTATTGACCTGCAGCGTTTTTTTTTTGTTTTGTTTTGTTTTTTAACTCTGCCTTCCAGGTGAACAGTATAGCATTTCAGTGGAGCAACACCGGAGGAATCACGTCCTTCATCTGATCGATAGGAGGGAATGGAGGCCCACTTACAGCCGGATGAGGCTCATCACGTGCAGCGTGTCAGAGGAGAGACGGGAACGCTGAACTGCAAATGTTTGCACTTGGAATCGCAAAAACAAAACTATAAATGTCAAAAAGGTCATTTTAGATTTGATGTTAAGAATATTCACCAAATCATCCTCAAGTCTATTCAGCCCCTGAAGCCTTTTCAGCTTCTCTGATGCTCATTTCATCATTTCAGCCTCATAAGGGAGCAAGAAGACGACAAAAGCTGTGATCTCCACGTTCAGATGACGTGTCTGTTCTCCAGCTGTGGGTCTGTGGAAATGTCTCACCTTTCTGTTATGAGCAAAGGACCGCAAGGAGTTGATCAGCAACAACATAAAGTTTCATAAATGTCTGAAAAAAAGCTACCAAGGTGTCTCTGCAAAGTACTTTGAGCAATTCTGTTGGAACAAACCCCCAAACATCTCATCTGTTTTCTAAAAAAAAAAGTGAAAAATGTAGGCGGAAATCAACTAGTTCAGGTCGTAACTTGTGACGAACATTCGTCATAACATGTTGGTTTTCTGATCACATGCTGGAAACATCTTGTTTTCCTGATTTCAGCTGAAATCTGTCAGTGTTTTTTCCTGGGATCAGGGCGCCTGCGCGACAGCGGAGCTGTCCGCGGTGCTGAAGCTCCATCACTGCCGGGACTCTCCCGCCTTCAGACCGAACGGCGACTTTAATCCGGTTCCAAACTCAGTACGGACTATCGAATCCAGGAACGAGTGAAAGCGGGAACGGAAACAATCTCAACCACCTCGTTGTTTTTCCAAGCTACAGATTGATTCTTCCACTTACTTGGGTGTGTTTGTGTCAAAAGGGCGCGAAAAGCAGAACAGCTGCTAGCAAAAAACATAAAATAAAGCATAAATAAAGCATCAGGTATTCTCTAACGATAACAAAACTGTTAATTGGTAACTCCAAAACCCCAAATTAACAAATAATTGAAACTTTCGAGCGTATTTCCGGGACTTCATGCGGTTTTAAAGCTGGAAAAAGGCAAACAAAGACGTCAAACGTACCGGTTTAACTTTGTGTTCCTCGCCGCGTCCTTGTTGTTTGCTGTGACAGAGTGGACGAGGTGAAAATGTCTGTCCGCTCCACCGCTCCGTTTGACGGGACTGTCCCCGCCCTCCCCAACCACTACCGAGCGGAGCCCGCGGATTTACACAAGCGCACTTCCGGTTAACCTTTTACAAAATAAAACCGATGTATCTTTAAGAAAACATTATTTTATTGATTTTTGTAAACTACATTTTACCAAAGGACGTAGGATAAAATGTAAATTGTAAATAACAAATATTACAATAACAACAATGAAGAAAATAAATGAAAATGAAACAAAAAATGATTAAACTGAAGACCTAAATAGGCATAAAACAAAACAATAGTACCAATAACTAACAAATAGTGTTAATATTTACCAAAATTTATTAATAAATACTAATAATAGTTCTTTAATAAACCAATACATTAAATCAATGCAAGAGATGGAAAACAACGGTTTGAAAAATTCTTAAATATATCTAGTTAAGTGAAGCAGATACACAGTAACATTAAACCCACAGACTGTAACCCAGACATCTTAAGTTCTGTGCATAGTTTGCAGTCTTTTTTTGTGTGTGTGGTTTAATTGTGACCAAATGAGGCGCTTATTTCTGACATTTACTTCCATAGGCTTACATGTTTGTTTTGACAAACAAAACAAAAATAGATCAACAATGAACCCGTTCTTCTCTCCTCTCTGTTGTCTTTAAGTAATATGAGATTTTTTTTAAGGGGTCTAGCTCCATCTACACTTTTCCACCATCTATCCACCACTGAACTTTCTGCTGTCTGACACAGTTAGACGGGTCATTTTCACCTACGCGTCCCTATATGGACTTTGTAACATCAATACAAGTCCACTGTATTAAAATATTTGAGTCATATAAATCACAGAGTAAGTCATTTTACATTAAAGCTGGGGTGAAAGAACAATCTGCCTTTTAGGGCGTTTTCAGGTATCTGCTTTTATTTTGAAATTGGATCAATAGACTTCCTTTCGCGGTACGCTCGGCGTGAACGCGCACATAAAATGGCCGCACCCTCTGACGTCACTGGTAAAGTTGGGCACCCTAATGAGCAAAGATGCAATCTGGTAATTTAGATTAAAAAAATAAAGAATCTGTGAGAGGAATCAAAAAAGAGGGGGGGAGGGGTTTGAATTGTAATTTTGAATTGTGTAACTTTATTAAAGAAATAATAAAAACAAAACATAAATGAATGAGTGGACTATACTCATCTAAACCTCCTATCCACACGCGGCTCGGTGGAGGTGGAGTAAAGGAAACTGATGTTTTAGCACACAGAGAGATTCTGGAGAGATTCTGGAGTTTGATTCTTGGCAGAAGCCGGAAGATACTCATTCAAGCTCAAAGATGTGAAGACCATGACGACGTGGATGAAACAGTTTCCATGACGACATGGATAAAGCGTTTGGAAGACCATGACGACATGGATGAAACGGTTTCCATGACGACATGGAGGAAGCGTTTGGAAGACCGTGACGACATGGATGAAACGGTTTCCATGACGACATGGATGAAGCATTTGGAAGACCATGACGACATGGATGAAACGGTTTCCATGACGACATGGAGGAAGCGTTTGGAAGACCGTGACGACATGGATGAAGCGGTTTCCATGACGACATGGATGAAGCATTTGGAAGACCATGACGACATGGATGAAACCGTTTGGAAGACCATGACGACATGGATGAAACGGTTTCCATGACGACATGGATGAAGCGGTTTCCATGACGACATGGATGAAGCCGTTTGGAAGACCATGACAACATGGATGAAACGGTTTCCATGACGACATGGATGAAGCATTTGGAAGACCATGACGACATGGATGAAACGGTTTCCATGACGACATGGAGGAAGTGTTCGGAAGACCGTGACGACATGGATGAAGCGGTTTCCATGACGACATGGATGAAGCATTTGGAAGACCATGACGACATGGATGAAACCGTTTGGAAGACCATGACGACATGGATGAAACCGTTTGGAAGACCATGACGACATGGATGAAACGGTTTCCATGACGACATGGATGAAGCGGTTTCCATGACGACATGGATGAAGCCGTTTGGAAGACCATGACAACATGGATGAAACGGTTTCCATGACGACATGGATGAAGCAGTTTAGGGTGGAAGACCTCGACCGGCCTGAAGAAAGTCCTAAAAACGAGGAAAGATCTAATTCCATACAGTTTGTCTAGAGGAATCTGGGATGCAAACATCACATGCAAGAAGGAAACTCCTCCTACTCCTAATGAGATTCTCACCAGAATCCAGATGTTTGGAGTTCAGCTGAAATCAGCCACAAAGACAGGAAAAGTGTGCATAACAAATCGATGCTAACAGAGAGCAGATCTATAAATCTTTGCATTAAGGTTTCAAACAGCTTCCATCTGCTGGTCAGAACGTGGATGTTGTTCTTGGAGCAGAGCAGCAGCGGCTATTGTGTGTTCATATCTCCTCGCCGCCTTCACGCACGCACATCCTGATCACTCACCACAGCTGCAGCTCATCATCTTCCTCCTTACCGTCTCCTTGCCTCATCATTTCCATATCAGAGCATCAAGACGTCACTGGATCGACTGAAGGAGGTCCGATTCCCGTCCTTCAGTTTGGCTTGTTTTTAATGCAAATGGATGCAAAGCACAGTTCAAGTTGAGCTTCAAAAGAAACACTATTTTGGAAGCAATTGTCCTCTTTGTGTGGGAGCAAAGCAGAACAAAGATTTTCTAGACTTTAAGGTGTTTTATGGGTAATGTAGTTTAATCCTAAACTTTCTCAAGCTAACATACTTAATATCTTACTGTGATTTTAGGTATTTTACAAAACGTCAAAGCCATAAACCAAGTTTTTCGTAGAAAATCTAGGGTGTGTGTTTGCAAGAGTCTGGCGATACGATACATATCGCAATATGGTCCCGGAACACGTTTTCTTTTCTTTTTTCAAGAGTATGACTCAGAATAATAACACGCCTTTCATTTTAATAAAAATGGTAAAATTCCTTTTATTTAATGATCACAACGTTGAGCACTGCAACTGTAAACACGGATTTCAGCGATCATCGCCACGACGTTGGCCTTTTTTTCAGAGCGTGGTACACATCTCTCTGATCCATCAGGTCGCTAAACTGAATCTATTGCTGGGAGGTTCTACAGAACTTTGGCCCGCTTTGCCGAAAGCATTTTGGCTGATGCTCCGTCCGTGCTCGACTGCAGGGCTTCACTCGTTCTTATCTGAGACCACTATAACAAAGCACCGCAATCCACCGTTTTATACGATACTGGCAGCAACATGGCACAGAGTTTCGGCTTGTAGTTCTTTTGTGCGTGTAGAGCTGCTAAAAGAGGCTCAGTGGGCGGTGCTGCCAACTAGCGGTGGGGGGTTTAAGTGGAAAACAAGAGTCAGACGCTGAAGGACGCTCATAAATAATTAAATAATATCATCCTGACACCAATTTGAATCGATACAAATATCGCCCAATGAACTATTGCCATATAGCGCCGATTTAATTTTTTCCCTCACCCCGGATATCTACGGTAAGACTGCTTTGCGGGAAATTAACACTCTCACTTCACAGCAAGAGGTCCCTGGTTCGAATCCCAGCTGGGTCCTTTATGTTTGACGTTTCCTTCGGGATAGACTCCAGCAACCCCGTGAGAGTACAGAGTGGCTTTAATGCCACTTGAGACTAGAGAAATACGCAAATAAATGTATAACTGAAGGTTTAAAGCGAGTCAAAATGTCCCAGTTAGTCTGCTTCCAGATTTCCACCTGTCTGTCTGAGTTCCTGCGCTTGGAGAGTAGAGTAGCTCCTGTCGAATGACAGTCAGCCCAGGAAAATACAGAGAGATAGACCCGACTTTTACAGTTTAGCCATTTAATTGAGATATTCGCCTCTATCCCGCCACTATGGCGGGAAAGCCCCGCCATAGTGGGCGGGGCTTTCCCTGACACGGTTTATGTTAGCCAATGGTTGATGTTAGAGGAGCAAAACAATCTGTTTTAAGGATTTTTTTTTTTAAACAAAAGCTCAAATTAATGCTATCATGTCTATGGTAAAAAGTCTTTAGACAGACTTTTGTAAAGTCAAAACTCATTTATAACAATCAGAATTCAGGATGGCAGTAATATTGTCAGTTTCTGTTAAAAACTGTTTATCTTTTAAGCTCTCGTTAAAGGGAACGTGAGTGTAACTGATGAACGAAACAAACTGACCTTTCGCTGTTTCTTGCTGAACAGGAAGTGTCAGGTCATTCGGAGGACAAATGTTTAAGGCGGTGCCTCCTCCCTTTTTTTTCCCCCTGCTTCTAACTGCAGGGTGGATGCGTGCGCTCTCACGTGCGCTCTCATCTGAGATGCGATAGTCCCAGAGGGAGCAGAGAGCTGAGGCTCCGACCGTGGAGGCTAATGGTCTCACATTTGCCTGAACATCGATCCAGGTGGAGGAGGCAGCCGCTTCCCGCTTCACACCCGTCCTCTGTGGTACCAACAAGCATCACAACAGGAGGGAGGAGGAAAACGCAAACGACCAGGCAACAAAGGTGTTTTTTATTTTTTTATCTCAGAGGGTCGAATGTCCTCCTGCTTCGGACCTTTCTTCAGTCAGATCACATCACTGATGCTGTAATGGAGACGTGATCACCAAAAAAGCCCACCTTAAACTTACTCAGTTAATGTTTACTGTCAAACAAACATGAGTATAAGAAACAACACAAACCAAACGTTCATGGAGACCTGGTCTCAGAGAGGTTGGACCCCCCCTCAGGTGTTTCCGGCTGTCAGCAGCTGAAACTAACGCGCTCCTGCTGGGAAACGGGAGGAGCTTCACATCTGACGTCGGGAATGCTTCACAGAAAACAGACTTCGTCGAACCTCCAGAGGTTTCCTTCCATCAATCAAAGGTCTTTGCTACAAGAAGCCTCAGTGAGAAAGTGTCTTCAACGTCCCACAGAACGGTATTCTGGTAAAGTGCTCGCTTTGGGAGGAAGGCCCACTTGTGGTTACCTCAGCAGCTCGGTTAGGGACAGAGCGCCGCTCGCTCTGCTCGCCGTTTAGTTTGTGCACAGCAAACACACGCGGGGTTATCGGGCTCTCGCAGGCTCGATTCGGTGAGCGAGTCCGAGCGGCTTCCAGATCTCCTGCAGTCCGTTCAGGGACCCCGTCAGCCCTGGAGGTCAAAGGTCTGCAGGCAGCGGCTGGAGCAGCAGTAGGCCACAAAGCTCACGGTCGTCCTGGAGGAAGAGGAAAGGGGTCAGACGGGAAGATGAGCACAGCAGAAGGTTTGTTTGCTCCGACCTGCGGTGCACGCCTGCCAGGGCGGTGTCCCGGAGGGGGAACCGCTTGGGGTAGATGATGGTGAACATGGCTTGGCTGCAGCGATGGCAGTGACCCACGGGGAACTGCAGCAGGTCCAACAAGCTCTTCGGGAGGGCGATGGGCGGCAGCAAGCCCAGGTCTAAAATCAGACGTAGTTTTGAGCCGGGACAGGAAGGCGTGAGTGTGTGTCGGGGGCCGTCCTCACCTGCAGCCCAGTGGCGGTAGATGCGATGCAGCGTCCTCATGGCCAGCTCCTCCAGAGGAACCACGCCATCCGCCTTTGAGCCGATCACCTTTACCTCAGCTGGGAGAACCACCAGCGCCTCACCCGATGCCTCACCTGCTGCGCCCTCCAGTCCACCGGGTGACACACCACACCTGTGTAGACAAAACCCGAAAGATCTTCACACGCCCCACGTTAAGGTTTCACCGTATTTTGGAAATAACAAACACGTTTCAGGGTTGATCACAAACTGAATTCTTTGTTATGAAGGAAACTCTAACAAAAAAATGTAGAAGTTTTGATCTTCAATTAACGGATGCTCTGGAATGCCAGGTACCGGAAAGCCTTCCTACCCAACACAATTCAACTCTACAATAACTCAGTGTAGCAGATGGCCTTTGCACATTTTGCACATTGTTACCTGTTTGTAAATAGTCTTTAAAATATACTGCCTTATTTGTTTACATTTCTGCTACATTTTTTTTTATATTATTCCTATATTCTCTTATGTTTACTGCTATGGCAACGCACACATTTCTCACGTGTGGGATCATTAAAGTACTTCTGATTCTGAAAAGATCCAGTCCGATAAAAATGGTGGTTTCAACATGTTCAACATGTTCTCTCATCATTTTTCTGATGAAGGAGGGAATATATGAAGAAAAATTACGATTAAAATTCAGAGAAATCAAATAGCGGTGAATCAGGTGCAGATAAAAAAAAATGCCATTTGAAAAAGAGCTTATTTGTGACGTAGAAAATGGTTGTGATCCTGCCCTCCTCCAGTGCCTGAGCCACGCCTGCCCCTCTTCTACACCTCATCAGCCACTCTATATGCTTCAGACGGACCTCCAGCCTCTGCCAGATTGTTGGTTCTCATGCAGTCTGCTCTGCCTCATCCAGCTGGAAACCTTTTGGACAATAAACACTCCAACTACAAACTCTCATGACAGAAAATACGCTGGGCGGGCCAAAATCTCCCCGCTCCGAGCTCTCAGCAATGGCAAGAGGGCGGAGTTGGTCCAGGCCAGCAGCCCCGCCCACAACTCTAATGAACTCCTGGGGCTCTGCAGAAACGACAACCTAGCTAGAGAATGACAGAATTATAATTAAAAGATCCCTTTAATTTGCTGCAAAGTAGAAACTGGGACTCTGACACATTGTTTTTGGTCTCACTCAGGGTTGCAAGAGGATTGGGTTGATATTCTTAGAAGATATTGGGACTGAAATTGGATCTGTTGTCTTTCATTTTGGGACTTCAAAGCGAAAATGCAATGTCTTAAGAAAAGAAAAGACTGTACCATGTGTTGATTTTTGCTGCTAGAAGGAATATACCACTACAGTGGATCAGGGAAAAAGGGCCAACAGTTCAGGGATGGTAAGACGTGTTACTGGACTTGACTCCACTGGAATACTGAACATGCCTCATGCATGAAAAGACAGACTATTTTATTTCTACTTGTATACTACTTATAGTAGATATGCAAAACCTGAAGTTATTATTCCTGATCTGGGTTTTATTGTATTCATTCACTTAGTTCAGTTTTGTCAAAGTATTTGTTCAGCTCGTTTAGGATCTGAGCCTGTTCGGGTCTGTTTTATTTCATTTTTTGGTATGTTTTTGTGTTGTTAACTCTGAAAACTGAATTCAAAAAGATGACTGGGGAAAGCTTTGAAAACAGATCAAAAGATGACCAGAGTGGGACTCTAAGCAGTTGACTGTGAATTTGTCTTGCAATAGTTCACAGTTTGAGCTTCAGGTTCCTCTAAATGAGTCTGAAGAGCAGCAGAAGCTCCTGCAGGACCAACAGAACAAAAGCTTGATGAGACTTTTTTTCCTCATGTTTTCTATGGTTTAGTTCTAAATGCTGCCGCCTTAACTGGCCTCCATTCATAAAAATGGATTAAATGAGACTATCATGCTGCAAGAAGCTAAAATAAATGATTTAAATGTGCAGAGATAAAGTGGAAAAATCTGATCACATCGGTGCGTTTGTGTCAATAGTAGTAAAAGCCGTTCTTCTACAAAGACGTACAGCCAGTAAGAAGATCTGACTGATTATCTTTAAATGTTTATTTTACAATCAAAAACTTGACACGGTGGAAAAACTTCCCCACTATGACCGACCGACCAACAGCTATCAGTTAAAAAATACAAAGCTACAAAGTAAACAAAAAAATGTGCAAAGAAATGACATTTAGGCTCCAACATAAGCTATTGTGCTAAGAGCGACGGCGTCTCTGTGGCGTTGAGTGCATTACCCGCTGCAGCCGATGACCTTGTTATACAAATAGGAGGGAAGGCCTGTCAGCTCCACGTTGTTGTCCACAAACACAAACTGCAGCTCTCTGGACCTGCCCAGGTCTGGAACACATATAGGATCCGGCGATCAGATGGCTCCAGACCAAAGCCAATCGCCGCAGCGGTGGCGCTCACCGAGCGGCAGGAAGGTCAGCCGGTTGGCCGCCATAGAGAGCTGGTTGAGGCGGTGAAGCCAGCAGAGCTGGCGGGGCACGCGGCTCAGCAGGTTGTGGTCGGCGGTCAGGTTCTGCAGGGAGACGCAGCGGTGCAGGCGATCTGGCAGGGACATCAGCTGGTTCATGGCCACATCTAGCGTCTCCAACTCCTGCAGATCGCCAATCTCTGCAGATGAGACGCGCTGCACTTTTAAAACAGGTGCACAAAAATGAAGGCAGTGAGCCTTTTTTTTTTTTTGGTTTTGGGGTGGGGGGTCGTTCACTATGTCAAACATTTCATTTTTCTTCGGGTATTAGAAGTACTTGAGTATGTGGCAATGTTTGCTCAAAGGTGCAGTAAGAAAGAATAAAGAAATACAAAAACAACCCAGTCCTTCAGTCCAGGTGGGCTGGAGTACAGAATAAAAACACTAGGCCGTTCAAACATTCTCAATCTTGTTAAAACATTCCCTCAAAATGCAAATAATAAAACAGGCGTTCAGTCAAAAAGCGTGCTGGCTAATCCTCAAGAATAATGTGGCTTTAGTGGGGCATTTTTAGTATGAGTTGAAGGGCCAGAAACACTCTGCTGCCCCCTGCTGGCAGACTAAAGTCCCAGTGTAAAACTTGGAGAACAGAGGTGTTGGTATAGATCAGGGGTCCCCAAATCCAGGCCTGGAGGCCCGGCGTCCTACATGTTTTCCAACCAACCTGCCATTGAAGCTCCTTATTGGCTAAACACACCTGATCCAGGTAATCAGCAGCAAATAAGGCAGGGTTTCTGGAAAACCAGCAGGACACCGGCCCTCAAAGCCTGGATTTAGGGACCCCTGGTATGGATTGTTTAAGACAGATGATGCTTTTATATTTCTAAATATACATATACTTCAAAATGTCTGCATCATCTGGCATTCTTTGGGTATTTTTACCTGGCGGAAGGTATTTCAAGCGGTTGTTGGAGAGTCTCAGGTGCCGCAGGGACCGGAGTCGACCGATGTCTGGACAGAGCAGCTGCAGGGCGTTATCGCTCAGGTCCAACGACTGCAGCCGGGCCAGGTTTCCTATAGCTAAGACAAAAACATATCAGTATCTATAAACACACACCTGACTTCACGTTCTTTACACAACCATGAGATTACCTTCAGGTATAATAACTATGTTGTTGGAGTGCAGGTACCTTAAAAAAAAACAAAACAAAACGTAAAATTATCAGTTTATTTTGAAATGCCTTGTGATGAAAGGAAAAGGAAGAACTTACAGCTCGATGAGGTTTGGGAGTTTCTGAGCCAGATTGTCCGGCTGAGGAAAGAAAAAGAAACATAAACATCCATGCTTAAAGCTGTGTTGTCATGGTAACACAATCTGATCAAAGAAAAGAAAGGCACCGCCTATAGATTTCTTTAAAAAAAAAAAGAGATTTTAATCAGGAAGTGTGAATGAAACTCCAACTTTGGATAAAAACTTCAGATCAACATAAAAATAAACACATATATTTGTGACCGCACTAAATATTTGAGGAAATCCAACATTTTTTTTCAAAGAATGTACCATAAAAGGATTTCCACAAATACAATGAAGAAAACTCAACAAAGTGGTAACAATCAGTAGTTTAGTCTAAAGAAAAGTTAATAGCAGCAAAAAACAAACCAACAAGACAATTGATGCTAAATTAAGTGGAATCCTCGATTAAATGATCTGTTGGGACTTAGTGACGTACAGTGTGAAGGCGTTAACTCTAAAGTCAAACAAATTTACCATGTTTGTGGTGTGAGGTCAGCAAGGCAGTGGTTAAAAAAGAGAAGAAACCGTTTATTTTACCATTTGTGCTTCATCTCAGCAGGAAATTCAAAAATCAAACCACTTGAATTTGTTCCAAAATAAACTGGAGCACCTTCAGCATGAATCCTGGTGGTGCTGCCTGACCTCAAACTGATTTGACTTTACAATTACTTTTTAAAATTAAAATTTTTATTTTTCTTTAACCAGACAATCATAATAAAGGGGTATATGACCCACATGTCTTATACCCCTCTCTAGACCTTTTGGCCCTCCATACTGAATCTGATGATTCTTGTATTGTTCAGACAAGCTTTAAGTTAATTTTGCAACTTACTTGCATTGCAAACGTTTTGTGTTCCAATAATATCTCATTTATTTGTATTTATTTAATACATTTTATTTGTAAATTGTAAAGCACTTTGTGAAAATTCTGTAAAAAGTAGTGTAAAAAATAAATTCTATCTTAAAAAACCCACCTTCTTTATGCATATTCCCAGTTATTACATAAACTAAACCCCCAAATGTGAATCTTGTTGATTGTGTAAATTGTTAATGTGGTTTAAAATGAACTGGATCTTAACTTAATCTGGTTTTGAAGGCGGCAATTCAGACTATTATAGCCTTGGAAAATGAAATTGATTGTTTTTTTTAGAGATTAAAAAAGGGAAAATCTTAGAGAACTGTTAGGGTTCTCCTCATGGTGATGACGTCACTCGGTTTGATACCAGACAGGTGAGGGAGTTCCTCTTCATGTAGAGTCTCTCCAGAAACAGCAGCCCTTCATCCTTCAGCAGCTCCACCGGGAAGATGTTCAGGTTCTTGTAGTTCAGGAACAGGTTTTTGTGGCGCTCTTGTTTGGCCACAAATATAGTTTCGTGGAGTTCGGTTGCCATTTTCTACAGGAAATGTCAGTGTTTCGGGTGAAAAAACCCCAGACACATTTAGTTTATGCCACTAAATAAATACAGGTTCTGGCCAAAAACGGACGTGGTTTAGTAACGCAGAGGAATCTCGTTTAACATTTAATCTGATAATAATGAAAGAAAAAAAATTTCTGAACATGAATCTGATATTTGAAAGGAAAACGATTAGGGAAAACAACGACCTGATGCTGACCCAAGGAACGGGTTAGCTTGGATTAGCATCTGTTTATTTTATTTTTTTTTAATCATATTACAATTAAAATTTTGCGCACCATTTAGGAATACTTTATCATTTTCATGACTTTCCTTGATCGAAATCGAGCTTGACAGCGAAGAAACAGATAAAACGGCAGGTTCCTTAAACAGCAGGCAGTGATCCATCATAAACACCTGACGTCATTGAGCTTCTTCTTCTTCTCCTTCCAATTCCACGGATACAAACTCATCAGTGACACATGCTGCCACCTGCTGGTCATCCAAAAAACTACAACCAATTTGATTTAAAAACAATTCATTTAAGACGGATTTCTTTCTTTTAGTAAAGCAAATAGTTTGCAAAGATAAAAAATCAAATTTTTAAATAAATACATTTAAACTACTGTATATAATGCAACATAGAGGTTTTTCAGCTGCATTGTCAAACTTCCAGAAACAAGTTCTTTAATTTTGAAAATTGATATACCAATTCCACCCCACAATACGGCTCTATAGAACAAATAAAATGTTATAAAATATCTATATAAACAAGACAAAGTGACAAGTGTATTTGTTAAACATCCTTCATATTGTAATGATGTTTTGAATCTCACATCTTTAATATTTTAATATTTAAAAAAATTCAGTTGGATGATGTATTGGGAGTTTATTAGCAATAATACCTTATACTCAGTTGAGAATTAATTTGGGATAAAATAGTTGACTTGTTTTTATTTTTTATACCGATACAAATAAGTTGTGGGGTTCCCCAAAAGTCGATTTCAGGCCCTATACTTTTTAACTTGTATATGTAACCTCTTGGGGATGTCATCAGGAGACACGGCGTTGACTTTTCCAGCTATGCTGATGATACACAGCTTTGCAACGCTGTGTGTCCTGGTGATCGTGAACCTATAAACACTCTTTTACATTTTTATTTTAGATATTAAAGTCATGGATGGCAGAAAACCTCCTTCAGCGCAACCAGGGAAAAAACAGAAATTTTGAACATTGGTTCTGAAGACAAGAGAGAGATGATTTGACCACATCTTCCGAACTGTGAACCCTCTCACTGTGTGAGAAATTTGGGTGTGCTTTTTGACTCTGAGCTAAATTTTATCCCACACATTAAAAGCGTCGTTAAGACAGGATTTTACCGTCTCAACAACACTGTCAGAGTCCGCCCGTTCCTCTCTCTTGCCAGCGAAGAAGTACCGATGCATAATTGTATTATTAGTCAATAAGATTATTCAATAATCTAAATGACAAAAAAAAATATTGTAACGGCCTGCTCTCTGCTTTACCCAAAAAAGTCCCTTTCAAACTTACAGCTATTACAGAACTCTGCAGGACGAGTTCTGATGAGGACCAGAGGGCGGGAACACATTACACCCATTTTGAAATGGTTGCATTGGCTCCCTGTGCGTTTCAGGATTGATTTCAAGGTTCTTTTAATGGTTTATAAATATTTTAGTGGTCTTGGGCTTTCTTATTTAAATAATCTTCTTTTAAAGAATGAGCCCCAAGTTTTTCCGCTGCTGGCCTCGTAGTTGTTCCTAAGGTGAGGACCAAAACTTATGGTGAGGCTTCGTTCTGCCATTATGGTCCTCGCCTGTGGAACAGCCTGCCGGAGAACCTCAGGGCCGCAGAGACTGTAGAGGTTTTTAAGAAGAGGCTCAAGACCCACCTTTTTAATTTAGATGATTTTGTCCGCTTATTTATTCTATTAGTTTTAGTACATATTTTTTTTTATTTTATTCTCGATTTTGTTTTGTTTTAAATGTTCTTCAAATATATTTGATGTATTCTTATGAATTTAGCCCCAGTGTTTCTTGTGGGGATCTGTTATACCAGGGCTTGCCGGCTTGGTCGGTGGCTGTTGCTGCAGTTGTTGCCCTTGCTGGGGCAGCTGGAGTTGAACATTGCAGCCTCACGGCTGTGAAGTGGACCCCGTTGCTGTCTCGGCCTGGGTGGACACTGGATGTTCCCATGGCTCCTGGTGTGAAGATACTCTTTCCTCACAGCAGAGGCAAGCCTGAAGTTACTTTTATCCGTATTCATTGTGTGTGGGGTCAAGGGTCATGTGGGTTAAAGGAGGGGGAGTGGAAAGGATGGGTTGAAGGTTTTTTTTTTTTTTTTATGTTAAAGCGCTTCGAGTTGCGGCCGAGGCATGAGAAGCGCTTTTTATTTTTGATTTAATTGTTAATATTAAGCAATTTGGTGAAAATATTTTACAATTGATCAAGTTTTCTGAATGAGAGAATGTTCACATGATTTACTTAAACTTAAAACTTTAGCATTTTTAATCATCAGCAGAAAATATTCTGTCAGACTTATTTTATGTATTTTTTTTTTCACTTTAATGGCTCTGCATCTTGTTTGTGTATAAAAAAAGAATTCCCAAATATAATAGCAAATTTGTTTTTTCCCACCTAAATAATAATTTAGTTGATTCCTTAAGAAAAATAAAACGTTAAATGATATGATTTGAGTTTCTTTAGGTTAATTGTTCTCATTGCCTCTTAGCAGAAATAAAGACAGTGCAATAGTTTGCATACATTTTTATTCATCTTAAATCTGTGTAGAAAAAAGAAACAAAGAGAAATAGACATTCTCTTTTCTTTCAGCCAGTCATTTTTCCTGGTTTCTCAGTATATATTCATAACAGGAAAAATCTTACAACAGCATGTACAAAAAGAGAGAGAAAAAAAAAAAAGGAAATCAAAATGAAACCTCAGCCTAACATCATTTCAACAGAAATGTAAGACTTGGAAGGCTATGAATAATTTATACATTTCAAAAAATATCCACCGTCAATATAACGAACAAAAAGAAACTTGAAAAGTGAAAAAACCAAAGCGTTCAATGTTCTTATTGACGGCTCTAACGGGTGCTTCAGTGGTAAATGAGGCAAAAATCAGACCACAAACACCGAAATACCCACCCAAACCCCAGGAAAGGTCTGCTATGGTTGAACCCAGACCTCCTCATCCAACAGCTGTGAAGACATGAAGGCTCATTACAGGGACTGGAACCGGAGTAAACCAACCTCTGCTAACAGTGAACAGTCAGAAATGTTTCGTTCTGGTGGTGAAAAACAAACAAAAAAACCAGTTCAGATAAACAAGCAGGAAGTTGTTCCCTTTGATTGCCATCATTCATAACAAATGACCCCGAAAATGAACGTCTGTTAGAAGTTTGTAAATATCATGTGAGAGAAGGGTAATTGATGCTAACGAGCTTTCTTGACAATTATCCAATTCAAAGCTCCAAAGATGCCGATTTTGGTCCATTAATCCAAAAACCGACAGTTACAGCTTTTGATCATTGTCTCCATGTTTCACTGTAGTTTAAGAAAAGTCTGGGGAAAAAAAAAAGAATGCAATCAGGAAAATCCTGAAATAAAAGTTTCCAAGCCCCCCCACCCCGTCCCAGAAAGGTTTGTGGTTTGAATTTGACCGTGTAAAACAACTAACACCCAATCAGATTGTCCAAACAGCCGCACAACAGATGAGATGTTCTTTTAACTCGGAAAGAGTTTGAAAATAACAAAACAAAAAAACCGTGAGGTAGATGGATGGTTGAAGGAATAACAACATATAGTTTCTCTCAAATTAACCAAAAAAAAGAAAGAAAATTTGTAAAAAATAATACAGGGAAAAGGGATTTTTGTACAGTGATTTACACTTCTCAAGAAAATAAAATAAAAATAAAATAAATAGTGAACAAACACCAAGCCTGGGAATCTTTAATGTACCTTTTTCATGTAAATAAATCTCACTGATGTGGTCCTCTCTGACCGCTTTAAAGTTCAATTTGATCCACTAAAGTCCTAATAAAACCTACACACAGTTCTTTGATCTTCCTCTGAAGTTTGTGCCTCCAGTGATTTCTTTTCTTTCAGGAAATCTGAATTCTCAAAAGTAAATTTAAATCAGCCTTAATACTTTACTATACAGACAAAAGAAAAAGCTCTATAGAAAACCAACATTGGAAACTATAAAACACTCAAACTGACAAAAAGTAGTAAAAGGGTCAAAAATCAGAATCTAAACAATCAACTTAGGGACTAAACGCTCAGTTTACTCTTCATTATGAAATTTAACTCACATTGTTCCCGTTTGTCTTTAAAGTAATAAACTATTTTCATATTTTACAAAACAATGTACGGTAATTTGGAGAAATTTGTCCAACTTAAGTTTTTTAGCACAATGAGTGTTTTCTTACCAGATTAGTTCATTGTTACAATTAGAAGTACTGGAAAATAATGTACTGTTAAAGCATACAACACATAGTTTACCTTTAGTAATGCTTTGATATTTTAAAAATAAAACCTGCAGTTTTAGCCAGTGAGCCTTCTAATTGGTTAGCTACAAGTCCCCGCACAAATGTTTTCTATAAAATTGAGTTGTCTTATGATCTTGATTTAATTTAAAGGCAAGTGTTTTTTTGGAATTTTTAAGAAAGGAAATTAGAAATGAAGCTTTCTTATTAGCATTAGCTTTGAGCTAGCTAGCTTGCAGTTGTCATTAGCCTTTTCCAGCTAGTTAAAACTGTTTCATAGACACATAAAAGGAAGCTTTGCTGGTATATATGCCATATGTCAGGAAGCCATCTAATTTATATAAATGCAGCCATGACAGTTAGCAATACAGTACAAGAGTTTGGATGTGATGGTGTCTTTTTTATGGCTAAAGTTAGCTTAAATTAGCTAGGCGCCTAGCTACAAGCTAGGAAGAAATCTAAAACAGGAACAAATGGGAGCTGTCACAGAGAGGATACTGCATGATTATTATAACTAATAAAAAAAATTAACTAATTGAATAAATTGAGATTCTAATTTCTACTTTTTGTCAGTGTTTGGGTTCCATACAGTTGGTGGCAGAACTTATAAAAAAAGGCTGGAGACACTGTGGTAACAAACTTCATATTTGATCAGTGATAGCTCAATTGAAATAGAAAAATAACCAACAATGGAATCAGGATTAGTTAAATACCCCCCAATCTGGAAAAAAAAAAAAAAAGAGCAAAAAAGACTTTAATTTCTCTTTGACCTGAGACTTGGCTGGGACTAAAGGGTCCAAACAGACGGACGAGGTCTTGTCCAAACCCTAAAACAAATTTGATGTCAAAGCCCCCTCCCCAAATAAAGAACAAACACAAAAAAAGACGAGCATCGACGGCCACCGGCGTCATCAACGTCTCTCAACCAGATGCTGGGAAGTTACTGGCGCTCCAAATAAGGCAAAATTGTCGTACCTTTTTCCCCGCAGAAACCAAACCAACTCAGATCCACTTCACACGAAGACGAGCATTAGAAAACGAACCGCAGTGGAAATGTTCTGAATCCAACCTGAAGGAGTCGTCTTTTCTCTTTTTATATATAGATATAGATATAGACTATAATACAACCACAAGAGAAATACAGAATAGCAGCTTCTTTCTGTAAGATGATGAAAATCTTCAACTGTATAAAACTTAGAAAAGTGACGAACAACTCTCATGTACGTAAATGCTCCGCCCACATGTAGACGCTGTGACTTTTGAAGAGTATGGACAAGTTTTTAAAAAAATACCTGTTTTGTGTGTCTCTGAAGAGGACCGCAGCGACGGTGGAGGTCCTCCTCGCTGGAGTTCTCCTTTTGATAAAGTACTTTTTGTGAATCCGGCGTGCCAGCGACCGAGCGGCAGTCTGCGCGGAGGCGCAGACGGAGAAAGCTGCATGTTGTAACACGGAGGTTTTGGATAAACCCAAAAAACGCCGCCTCCCTCCTCGATTGCAGACTGGTGGAAATTGGCAGATGAAAGTGCTTTTGTGGGTTTCTAGTCCGAAAACGCTGGAGAGTGAAAGAGAATCTGAAAACAGTAGACATTTTGGCAATTAATTTGGCAGAGCTGGCCGTTCCTCCCCAGGGTTGTTGGACAGGAAGTGGCTGCCGACGTGGCGCCGAACAGCCAGACTGACGGTAGTGCTTCTTCTTCATTTAGATATGCTTTCTCTGTAATGCCCGTCCCAAAAGTGTTTTTTTTTTTCTTTTTTTTTTAAAGGCCCACGATTTCTGTTTCTGTTCTGTATTTGGAAACAAGTACAAAACGTAACAAACAACAGTTTCTTTTTCTTATAAAACAAGTTAAGCCATGAAGAAAGAGCCCCCCTGTGGAGTTTTATCCTTTTGTAGTTTTTGTTTAGATTTTTGGTTTTCCCACCCAGCGGCGGCGGCGGTGGCGGCGTTTAGCACCACCAGCTGCTGGCAGGAAGTGACACTAAAGAGGAAATGTTTGGAGCTACAGCAGAACGTGGACTCCTCTTCCAAATCTATCTGATGAAGAAGCTGTGAATTTTTACCCATGGAGACTAGGGCTCTTCCGGTGGTGGTGGTGGTGGGGAGGTTGCAGTCTGACAGAAGGGGGCGGGGGGATCAGCAGGCTGAGGATTGTGGGAGTGGCATGGCACGCTCGTTTTTGCGCCCTCCGTTCATGTGAGCGTACGGAGGCAGTTCGTCCAGAGAAGGCCGAAGTGTGACGCTCGAGCCGGCCGACGCCGCCGGAAGGCCCGCCCCCGAGAGCCCATTGGCTGCCTGCTGGCCCGGGGGCTGCTTGTCCGTGACGGTGCTCGACGTGCACGGCGATGAAAGAGAGCTTGGGGCCAGCGGGGAGGCTGGCAGGACCTCCGGGCTGGGCGATGGAGGCGTCTGCTGGGGGGTCTGGGGGTCCGGAGGGGCGTCCTCTGGCGCCTCCACCTTGTCAGCGTGGAGCTGCGAGGCCTCGGCGGGCTTGTTGTCGGCGCTGTAATAGAAGCTGACCTCTTTGAAAGACGGGTCGAGCTCGTCCTTTACGCTGCCGATGATTTCCACGAAGGAAGGACGCATTTTAGGATTGTACTGCCAGCACATTCGCATCAGCTCGAACCTGCACACAAACAAACAAACAACAAACAAACAAACAAACAAACAAACATGAAGGTCAGTGTGGAAGCAACACGTCCTCCAGAAGAACTGGGATTTCCCTGCTAGAAGAATCGGTCTGTGTTACATCAAACCTAAATCCAACAAGCCAATCGAACCAAAGCAGCCTCTCTTTACATTTGATTCAAAACAGAAAACTTTATTAGCTCTAAAACTAAACACAACCAGCAACGGTTTCAGGAATTGAAAGATTCAGCTAAGACATTTTTTTTACATTTATTAAATGTATGTTTGTATAGCAGCGATCTGGACTGAATTGAGCTCAAAGCTAATTTCATTTTTGCTCGATATTTCTTGCTTTCTTTGGCGCTAAATAAACATTTAATGACAAAGAGGCAAAACTATTCAGATTAGGAGCAAATCTGATATTTTTTTCTTCGCCTTTATTGTTTATTTGTTAAACGTGTTTGCAAAGAGTCAAAGTCAAAGGGTTTTACTTAATGTGCTTCGCCTTCACACAGCAGCAGAATTGACCGTTTGCGTTTATTTCGAAGTAATTCAGCCATTTTTACTTTGCACGTACCAGTACTTTAACCCCTTTATGCCTGAATTTATTTCCAATCATGTACAAAACTATTCTTTCATGTTAATTGGAGGCCTAGATTTATTGGTATGTTTCAAAGTAACGACATCCAGTGGGATTATTCTTACATCCACAAACACTTTTTCACAGAAACCAGACTTGTATTTTAGTGATTGGTAAAACAGTTTGGCGCCCCCTTGTGGCGGTAAAGACAAATGACCATAACAGAAGAAAACAATAAATCTGTAAAACTCTTTTCTATTACGGCTTATTTGAATATTGAGAATTTGTTCATAGCTAAACTCGGCATTGTGTGAGTTTTTTTTAGAAACCCTGTTTTGCTGTTTTGAATAAACGACGACTGGTAGAAATAAAACACCTCATTTAGCTGGTGTTATTAAACATCTCCAGTACATTTGCAGAGCTTCCTCGAGAACAGGAATGGGTACAATTTGGATTTTTTTTTTTAGCATTGACCAGGTAATTCAAAAATCTTCTGAATCAGAACTGTTTGCTATAAAGTACCGCCAAAACTTTCCCTTGCATCGCCACTGGTTTATTGACCGAAGCTCCGCCCACTTCCCCCCATTCTTATATGAGCCCGCTCACAATCACTGGAAAGGTAAAACCGTCGACTAGAATTATTTAGCAAAACAAAATAAAGCACCAACATCTGCGTTGTAATACGGTACTAGTAGGACTGTATGTGTTGGTACCGGTACCAAATTGGTTTTGGAGTTTTGGTACAGAACCCGACTCATGAACCACTCAGAGAATCCCTTCTGGGTTTCTTTAAATGGACTAAGAATCGCATCGTAAACCACAAACAGTCAAAATGAATCGTTCCACTTCTATTTCACACAGATCCCTCAAAGATGTGACTTTGTCATTGTCTCAAGCTAGCTGGGGGGCGGGGGGTGGGTGGGTGGGTGAGTCTGCGCGTGTGGTTTTCTTACAGCATGTCGGGACAGTTCTGCGGCTTTTCCAGCAGCCCCCCCTCCATGACAAATCGGAGCACTTGCTCGTTGGACAGACCTTGGTACGGCTGCTCTGCCAGGGTGGCGATCTCCCACAACACAACTCCAAACGACCTGCAGGGTGGGGGAGCGGAAGGGAGGGGAGGAAGCATGTTAACGTCTGCACTCACGGGACGTCATTGGAAACGACGCGGGGGAAAGAAGGAGGCCACCCGGCCGCTCACCAGACATCGGAGTTGGTGGTGAAGACGCCGTCTTTCAGAGACTCGGGCGACATCCAGCGGACGGGGAGCAAACCTTTGCCCCCTTTACGGTAGTAATCCGTCTCATAGATGTCTCTGGTCATGCCAAAGTCTGCTCGGACACAAAAAGGTTGTTTTTTTTCCTTTGTCTCCTCAATAACGATGCCGGGTCGTGGATTTAGCTCGTGGCGGCTCAGTTCTCACCTCCGATTTTAACGGTGAAGTCTTCGGCCACCATGCAGTTCCTGGCTGCCAGGTCTCTGTGGACAAACTTGTTGGAGTTGAGGTACGCCATGCCGTCAGCGATCTGCCCCGCCATCTGAAGCATCTTCTTCAGAGGAGGAAGAGACAGGCTGGACCACTGTTGCTGTGGAAACAGGCGAGGAACGAGGAGCTCTTATTGCTGAATATACTGCTAGAACATTTTGGTCTTTAACTGGAAGTTTTTGTAAAAAAAAAAAAAAATGTGAACCTCAGAGCTTTTAAGATTATATAACAAATAAAACCTGCAGATAATCCTAATCCAGTCAGGATTGGAACATCAGACAGGTGTGAGATCTTGACTGAGGGTTTGGAACCATCAGCGGGTTTCATCAGAACCATCTCTTTAGCTGCTCCCGCTTTAGTTTTTGGTTCACCTTCAGGACTCAAAAGGATTCGTTTTCTGTGCGGCCGCACGCCGACCGTGACGAACCTCTTTAGGTCGCAGCGAGCGCAGGTAGCTCTTCAGGTCTCCTCTCGTCATCAGCTCCATGATGACCAGGGTGGGCTGGCCCTGGGAGACCACACCCAGGAGTCGAACCTGCGGCAAACGCATCCATGACTGAAGGAAGTGGCTGGACAGGAAGTGGCGGACCGGGCTCAAACCTACCACATGGTGACAGTTGAACTCCTTCATGACTGACGCCTCGTTGAGGAACTCGATCCTCTCCCTCATGCTGGCCGACTCGTTCACCGTCTTGACGGCGACCCTGGTCTCCGGCTCGTCTTTGACCACACCCTTGGCCACGCCCTCGTACACCATGCCGAACGACCCCTGGCCCAGCTCTCGGCACAGGGAGATCTTCTCGCGCGCCACCTCCCACTCGTCTGGTACGTACACTGCGCAGGCAAAACATTCATGCTGAGGTTAACGTGGATCAAGACGGACGCCGTCCCGCCAGCGGAAGCCACTCACTTTCCGCAGCGCTGAAGTACTCCGGGTTCACCGAGGCGTACAGGACTCCGTTTCCAAGCCGGTCGCTGTTCCTTTTGAAAAGGCGTCAGAGAAAAATCACATTTTAGCATCTAAGAGAGGCAGACATTGCAAACATTTTTGTTTACACTTTCACAAGTTTACACTGAATCCAAGGGGTCCCCTGTTTATTGTGGCGGTTATGTTGTAAACGTAACCTGCGATAGACATTTTCCATTTTTTGTCTTGTGTTTTAAGTCTGAAAGTTTAAACCTTAACTGATGATAAGTACAGTTTTATAGAATGAAAATAAAGATTTATTTGACAAACCGAACCCTTTCTGTACAGGAGACACGGCACAGAGATTGATTGACAAGGCCTACAGCCAATCAGGACACAATGCGCTGTGTAAAAAAAAAAAAAAAAAAAAAACAACCCAGAAAGACTGTAAAAGATGATCCTGGATCTAGCGCAGGACAGCAGTGCTTTGGTTTATGATCTAAAGTGATGGTAGATCACACAGCAATGCCAGGGTCTTGGACAGGAAAATAGAAAGAATCCATTTACAGCAGGAGTTCCTACTGACACACTTTTGTGGGTTTGCAGCTGTGGGGCCAGGGGGGGGCAACGGTTGACCTCTGATTGGAAGGTTGCAGGTTGGGTTTTAGGACTACCTTTGCACCTTTGGTTTTATCCAAAGGGACTGAAAGTGTGAGATGAAAACTACTTCAGCTGCTGGAGATGCTGAGGTGAAGGAAGGGTTTTTAAATTCACATTGAGCTGTGAAGGAGTTCCGTTTTTTAACATTTTAACACCGGATCTCAACTTTAGTGTTCACATTCTTTCAACTGCAGAGACTGTAACCGTTTATGCAGTAAACACAGTTCTAGTGGATTCTGAAGTGGATAAATCTGGTTTGTGCCGACATGCAATGCTGCAGTAGTAAAATGTTTACGCAAGGAATGAAAATCAGCTTTTATTGTTATAACGTCAGTCACGTGTCGCATATCGGCGCAAAGCCGCTTTTTTCAGCGCCGATTCACGTTGATCACATAAACGGTGGAAGGGTTACGCCATGTCAAAGCGTGTGTGTCATTTAGGGGTCGCTGGCGACATCTGTGGTGTTAAAGGGTTAGTTTGTAAACTGTGTTGGAACACAGAAAACACGCTTGATCACGCACCTTTTCCTGTTGAGGGCGACCAACATGACGACCGTGCAGCTGATCAGGACGACGATGATGATGGGAACGAAGATCATGGCGTACAGCGCGCTTTCGTATCCTGTTGGGACAAACGGTTAGTCCGTAGGCGGGGTTTTCTCTTTTTTGCAGATGAGGCGTGAACGTGTGCGTGTCTCACTTTCTGCCACGTAGAAGTCCAGCGGTGGCGTCCAGGAGCCGTTGCCGGCCAGTGACGTGGCTCTCACTCTGACTGAATAGTTTCCTGGACTGAGGTTGGTCAGCCGAACGCCCTGCTGGGTCTGGTAGAGCTGTCTGGACACACACTCGTGTTTCTCGCTCTGAGTCGCACAGAGAAGAAGACACAAGTGCAGATCAGCTGAAAGATTCTGCTGCTTTTGATTTGGAGTTTTACAGTTTGGGACGGCGTCCCATTTTGCTTTACGATCCAGTAATAATCAGTCCCTGCAGCTGCAGAGAGTTCATCAGGACGATCCTGTTTTCTGGTTCTGCTTCGTGGCTTCATGTTTTTTAAAGTTCTCTGCATCCCTCTTACCTCTGCAGCCAGTTTGTACTTGATCTCGTAGAGGAGGATGAGCCCGTTGGGATGGGACGGCTCGGGCCAGCGCAGAAACACCCAGTCTTTGTGGCCCTCCCAGGTCACCGGGCCTGGTACGTCATCAGCCTTTTCTGCAGAACCACACGGGCGGGGAAAAAAAAAAAACGTCAGCCACTTTCCTGAACGTCAACCTGCGAACAGGATTCTGTCGGGTCTGACCTGCTGGTTTGGTTCTAGAGAACACAAACTCGGCGGCGCTGCACTCCTTGACTTGTCGGTTGCAGGCGTGAACGTCGACGCGGTAAACGGTGAAGGGCTGGAGGCCGGAGATCTGCAGCTCGCGCTCCGTCACGGACTGCTCCAGGAACTCGTACTCTTGGTCGGCCGGCTCCGGGTCGGCGGCGCCGCTGCCGTTTCCGGCTGCGTGGGGTGGCGGGTCGGCGCTGGTGTTGCTTAAGGACTTGTGGCGCCCCGCGTAAGTGGAGTTGGCGATACCAAAGACGTCTCTGCGGCGCCGATCAGCCGGCCTAAAGGTGCGAAAACGACAGAGAAATGGAAACTATAAGAGAGGATTTCGTCCCCTGTGGCTGCAATAAAGGAAACTGTGGTACCTTGGCGTAAAGATGGAATTGTGCAGGAAATTCTCAAAGACTTTTCTGTAGGAGGCGTCGGCAGCTTCAGCCTCCAGGACTTCTGGGGATTTGGGGCAGAGGCAGCACGGGCCTTTATTTGCCCCCTCGGTATCGGATTTGGTGGGTTTCGTCTCCTCTTCTTGGTCTCCGACCCCTCTGGCAGCGATCCTCACAGGGATCTTCAGCTCTGGAGGAGAAAGAGGAGGAGGAGGAGGAGAAGTGAAGAGCAGCAGCTGGAGCGCTGAGCCCGTTCACACGGACGACCAAATCCCAGTCAGATGAAACGAGATGCTGGGAAGCTCAAGTATCCACGGCAACGGCTGTTTTTACTTCTCGTGGAGAACAAACGGGGAAAAGCAGCAGCTTTTATGTCTGTTTTATCCAAGCCAGTAAAGGTCTGAGCCGTTTGCCAAGAACGGACCAGCTGAAGCTTTGAAGTGTTTGAAACTAGTAAATAATGTAAACTGGAACGGATTTCAAAAATCGGATCTCTACCAGAGTTCAAAGAAAAACGATCTGGAAACTTTCAGAATAAAATTTTTAAACAAGCTAAAGGAAAATGAATGTTATATTTTTTTACAAACATATTTAGGTCAAAGATATTTTTCCCTTCCTTAATAAAAGCTAAAAGAAAAAAAAACAACAACTGTCAACCAAGAAAAGGAAAATATTTCATTTTTGGACAATTTATTTTGATATTTTAAAAATGGGGTCATTCTATGACTGGGGTTCGGGCTGGTGGGGCCCCAAAGCACCTGGCCCCGCCCCCCTTTTGAGCTCTGGATCCAACCGGCCACCCGGCGGTCACAAGCAAGTCCCAATCCCGGGCCTGGCTCCAGAGTGGGGCCCCGATAGCGGCCATCCAGGTGACGCGACTGATTATCTACTTTTATAAAGCGGTTCTGAATCTGAACTGCTCTTTGTAACACGCCAATCAAAAAAAAAAAGAGATCTACGTTCACATCCTGATTGTTGGGGAGAGTCTGGATAAAAGTTATGGTTATAAAAACAGAACAGACAAAACTTTATTTATCATCTCTCTCAACGGATTAGAAGAGTCGAAAAATCTCAGGCGACGTCCGTCAGGACTTTTTAACCTCCTGACTATCAAAGAAAAAGCATTTTGTCCAGTCAAATCCGTACAAACTACAACTCCCAGAGCCCCGCCCCTTCACATTTAGGATCACTGAAAAGCCCCAAATGTCTGTTTTAGAAATTTGAATTGCTGGTCGTCAGGAGTTGTTAGAATATCCAGAAGATGACTAAAACGGTTGAATTTGGTGTCGCTGTCACGGCGGATACCTTTGGAGCAGTAGTTGTGCTGGAACAACTCCCGGTCCTCCGCCTGTTGTTGCCACCTTATGAGGTAGTAGGTCCGGTTCCCGTTGGGTGAGACGGGGGGCAACCAGCGGACCACCAGCTGGGTGGAGGAGTTGGAGTACGCCCGCACGTCCCGGGGCATTGTGGGCGCTAAAAGAGAGAGAAACCCAGGAGGCGTTCAGGAACGTCTTTACGCCGCAGCTGGATTTATTCTTCATGCATGGCTTTGGTAAATAAGGCTCCTCTCTGCTGCAGCTGTGTTTATTTCCAAGCGTGTTCCTCATTATCTTCTTTATGGCGTGTTTGAGAGGAAGCCAGGAGTGACATCACACTGTCATGGAGGAGCCTTCGCACATGGATCAGGTCTAAAAGTGCTGCAGCGGCCGTTTCCAGGTTGAAACCAAACGGCCGGAAAACGAGCTTCATTAAAGGGCCGGGTCACCGGCGCGGCCAGCCAGTTCAGAACTGCGTCAGAAAGACTGTTTACACCAATTACTGGCTGTTTTGCCTTTTGGCGTAAAGGGCAGCTTTTTTCACTAATTACAGCCAGATTACCGCAGCACAAACACAGCAGTGTGCAGGTGTGGACGGGAACATTCCCAGACCACCTATGATGGACGTAAACATGTTGTCTTCTTCTGGAGCACGGGAACAATCGCCTTCTTGATGAAAGAAGTTATTTTAACGGGATTGTTACCACTTCAGTTAAAAGAAAGACCTGTTTATGGCAACTGACGCCACTTCATGCTTCGTGGGGTCAAAGCGCCGTTTCCGGCAGCACTCACGCGACGGGCTGGTGCGGATGTACACCACTTTGCTCTTGGCTCCGGGCATGAACTTGTCCTCCACCATGAGGGTGACGGCTTTGACGAAGATGGCGTACTGCGTCCAGGGTTTCAGGCCGGACAGCAGAACCCCGGGATCCGAGTCCTTTTCGGGCCGCAGCTCCACGTCCACCATGTTCCAGCTGTTGGAGCCGCAGCCGTCCTGACCCTCGAACTCTGTGATGTTCTGAAAGGGTCTGAAAGGGAGAGCAGTCATGTCCCACGACATTCACACCCCAGAAAGCTGAATACAGTCAGAAACTGACAGGAAAAGCCAAGAATTTCTGAAGAAAATGCTGGGAATGAAGTCAAAATCACAGAAAAAAATGTAAAAAGTTCAGTTTGGGATCAGAATCTGATCAAAAAAATTCTCTTTAGACTTTAAATTCAGAGTTCTGATGAATTAAAAAGAAGATTCTAAAGACCCACCCCAGTGAAAATGGTGTTTTTAACATGTTCACATGGCATTTTTTAGGATGATGTAGGACATTTATTAAGGAAGGTAAATTTAAAAAGCTTTTCTGTGTATTTTTTTTTTAATTAAAAATGTTGTCAAATGTTGTCCTAGATCAGTGTTTTTCAACCTTTTTTGAGCCACGGCACACTTTAACCTGGACAGAAATCCCGCGGCACATCAGCATCCCAAAAAAAAGATAAATAAAAAGCAAAAACTCAGTCTGTATTGATCGACAGCCCCCCCCCCGCAATCTCGCGTGCATTTTCGTGATAACTGTGGCAGAAAAAGATGTTAGAAAATTACAAATCTGATGTGTGTTCTTTGTGGTTTCAAGACGTATAACAAGGACGCAAGGACGGCTCATTGTACGCTGAGACGCTGTCCCTTTAAGGCAATGCATCATGGGAGATGTAGTGTGAAATCTGACCCAAAAGGGCAGAAAGACTTGCGTCTCTGAGCTTCGTTGCTTTGTTCACTTGTTCCACGGTCTGATCCCGGATTCTGTGGAAAGCTACACTGCTAAAGACGAGCTTTAACTGGTATTTTTGTTGGAACTGAGCGACTTTTTGAGCTACATTTGAACAAGGAAGTGAAGACTTTAACCACTTCTGATTGGTCAGACTGATGACATGTGATTAAGCCTTCAAGAATGATTGGCGGAGACAGTTAAAGGGGCGGGACTTTTCCTAAAACAGCTTTTGTTGCAGCTAAATCGCTAAATCGTCATTCTTATCAAAATGTCTTTAATAGAATCAAATAAACACAAAGAAAAAATAATTTTATGATCTTTTATATTCCTAACTACTCAGTGTTTTTTCAGGGCCTGTTTGGATGAACAAAGAGCTGATTTCCTGGAGATGGGAAATGTTGTTAGATCAGTTAATGAGGGCAATTTTCCACGGCACACTTGACCATCTCCCACGGCACACTGGTTGAAAAACACTGTCCTAGAGAATGGCATCATCAGAATGAAAAGACCACTGGGAACCCTTTTAGAACAGATGAAAAGATAGGTGTGGGACTTTAAGTCAAATTTTATAGAGAAAATGTAAAACCTCAAAGAGAAAAAAAACAGTCAAATGTGACAAAAAAATATCCCTTTAAATTCAGAATTTCCCATAACCTCCTGTTCATGGTCTTAAACTTTTTTCCTACAATGCAGAGTGGTGACAGTTCTGTTTACTAAACAACAACACAACTGAAGTTTTGGCTTCTTTCTGGCTTTGCTCCTGCAGAAGTGCTTCCAAATTTGGAAAAAATATGCTATTCAATTAGGATGACGGCGTCAGAAAAGCAAAAACATGAACAAACTTTAAAGACGTGCTGGTTTGAAGACCACTACGAAGAGTAGAGACACTAAAACTAAGAACCACAGACGTTTTTTTTTAAAGACCTACTCTGATTAAAACTGTTTTTGGTACTTTTAACGTGCTTTTGTGGCATTTTTCTGATGATGGAGGACATACATTGGGGAAAGAAAAACCTCAAAATTGCATTTTTACATTCTTATTTATTCAAATCGTAGTGAGTCTGAAAAAGAGCATTTAATTTCAATGAAGGAAATCTCCCTGTTTCGAGATCTCTGCAACGGGGAGGGGAAGGGGGGGCGGGGTCGCCCAACCCCAACGGTCCTACCCATAAGTCAGAGGTGAATTCCTGCCGCTCTGCAGAAAACGATTCCTAGAAATCGATACAAGATTTGAGGTTTTTGGCTAAAAACGGCATCATCATAATTAAAAGACCTCTGGGAACGCTTTGGAAATAGATCAAATGTTATGGGAGTGGGCGCCGCAGAAACTTACGCCTCCTTGTAGTACACGATGAAGCTGATGAGGTCTCTGTAGTCGGGGGGCCGGTAGCGCTCCCATGTCAGGATGATCCTGGTGCTCTGGGTGCTGTTGGACTTGAAGCGCAGGATTGTGCTCTCACCTGCAGAGGCAGCAGGGAGTCAGAGAGGATCCCTAACTGCTTCAGCATGTGTGTGACAAACTGTGGCTAGATAAATACCAACATATGGCGGAAACGAGCAATAAACTCCAGAGAAAGTGTTTGCAAATTGCTCCAAACTAACTCCGGCTCATGAACGGGGGACGCGGTGATTAAAATGTTTGTGGTCTTTCGACCGGAGCTCATTTAGACCCTTACAGCTGGCTCTGTCGCCGTTGTTTCGGAAGTCTGTCTCCTGAAAATGCTCCCGGATGCCCGTCTTGGTCCACATCTTGCGGATCTCGGACATGCAGAGCTTGGGGTTGGCTCTGAAGAACAGCTTTCCTGTTTTTATGGTGAGGTTGTGCTGCTTCCAGTCCCAGAGGTACTGGAGCTGCTGGTTGTCGAACGCCGAGAAGGCGTACATGCTGGAGAGACAGAGGAGAGGAACTGGACTCAACACGATGACTTTAACAGGAAAACAGCGTTGCTACAATTCTAGATGATATTTTTATCCTTAAATTCAAAAACTCTAAAGACCCTAAGAAAGTTAAAATGGAACAAATAAACAGTTGTTTGCCCCCTTTGCTTGTTTTTTTTTTTTTTTTTTACAGTTTTTTTCTCTGAGTAACACCCAGCCATCAAGGAATGACAGCAATGTGGGCCTTGGGACAGCCAGACTCCCCTGGGCTTAAAGACAAACAGAAGAGGCAGGGAGTGAAGGACCGTGTGACCCTGAGAGCCTCTTCAGAGACCCGTCAAGGTCTGTGCTGCATTCAAGGCCTGCTGAAAGTTCAGGAAATCCAACTGTAGGACTGTAGGAATCACGCAGCTTCAGTAACAAGCAGTGATCCACATTGATTTTACAGATTATTACTATGATTTTTTGTTATATAATAAGAAAAATGGTTTCCTCAAATAACCCAAGTTTTTTGTGATTAACCCTCATATTATGTTAAGGGTCAATTTGACCCATTTCAGTTTTTGGTTTGACCAAAGAACTGGTTATCATTTCTTTTTCTTCATGAAAGTTGGTGACTTTTCCTCATCTAGGGTCATGAACTTGTGTGTAAAATCTGGACACTGTGATATGTCGTGGAATGTCTGTGCACAGTTTGTTTACAAAGATGATGTTGCGGGTCATTTTGACCCAGACACTTTGATGTGGGCAAGTAGCTGTCCAGATCCGAAATAAACATGTCTCTTTGATGTACTTTATTTTGATTGCTAAATTATCTATATTTTGACTGTCTCTGAATAGACATTCAGACTCAGAGACCCAGGTGTGTGTAGGGGAGGAGCTTTCTCTCCCTTGTCCTTGTCCCTGTTCTCGTGTCATCTCTTTGAGAAACACAGCAAAAATGAGCTCCAGAAGATTTACACTGTTTTTAGATAGTGATGCAGAGGAAGAAATTTCAGAGAAAGAGGATCTTTCAGATGCAGCGGACAAAGTTATTGATGATCCAGATTTTCAATTTTCCGACGATGAGGAGGATTCAGAGGACGGGTCTGCCGTTGTCTCTCCATCAGATGAAAACCAAGGTATGGAGCAATCCTAATCCACAGAGGGGACATGAGCATCTAAAGATGGTAATATAAAATGGTCAACATCACCACACCAAAGCCAAGGCAGACTGTCATCTTCCAATATCATCAAAATGACACCTGGTCCAACAAGATTTGCTGTCACACGAGTTGATGATATTCAATCAGCATTTCAGCTCTTCATATCCCAACCAAAAGAGAGGATTATACTGGACATGACTAACTTCGAGGGGAGGAGTGTATTTCAAGAGAAATGGAAGTCACTGGATCAGACTGACTTGAATGCTGGAGTTGACAATCTGGACAAAGTCACAGCAACATACAGCTGCCAGCGCAAGACTGCTCGTTGGCCCATGGCAATTTTCTTCAATATTGTGGACGTGTCTGCCTACAATGCCTATGTCCTGTGGTCCGAAATAAACCAGGAATGGAAAGCCGGCAAATTGTACCGACGTTGGCTTTTCCTGGAGGAACTCGGCAAAGCACTCATCCCTCCCAAGATCCAGAGGCGAGCCAGGCCAGCTCGATCACCAGCAGCTGCAGCTGTCATTGAAAAGATCAAGTTCAGGCCATTCAACCAGTCTGCAATGGATCCAGTGGATACAGATGTAAAGAAAGGAATAAGATGCCAGGTCTGTCCCTCCCCAGATGACAGTAAAACAAGTACCTCTTGTGTAAAATGCAAGAATTACATCGGCAGAAAGCACACAGTTACATTCTGTCCTTCATGTGCAGAACATAGAAGATACTGAATATTGAAAATCTCAGAAAATGTGACAAGTTAAATAAAAAAAAAGTGTTTGTGAAGAAGGAAAAAAATATTAAATATAGTGTTGGAATAAAAAAAGTATTGTTTGTCTCTTTCCTAAATGTTGAAATATTCTAAAATAAAGTTGATATCGGTTTAACCTGTTTTTTTTTTATTGTTTTGAGTGGATTTACACAGTATGGGTCAAAATGACCCGCAACATAATCAAGGTAATTTTTTTTTCAACATAATACGAGGGTTAAAGAAAGTATTTTCTCTTTCTTTCTGTAGTTTAAACAAATTTTGTACACAAATAAACAAAGAAAGTTATAAATGAAAGAAGAAAGTTATAATGATTTCATACTTAAAAGAGATAAACGGCCCAACTTGGCTTAAAACTGCTTAAAAGTTTTTGCCCCCTAAAAGAAAAAACAATTAAATAAATATTAGTGGAAACCCTCATCGAGCCTTTTTGTGTCGGTGGAGAAAAAAGGGGGAATTTTCCTGCCTGACGGCGTTTATGACACATAAACAGAACCTTTTCAGAACTGTTTTTGACGGTTCTGCTCCAGAAACCAAGTGCTCTTCAGCTTAAAGCCACAGAAGACTGCAGAACTTTTCCTTCTGTTAGAGTCATGATACTCCCACCACTGATGTTCTCTGTAAGCATATATGAACCACGTTGGTCCGACTCCAGGTCCAACATTTTTCCCACTTAGCTTTGCTAATAGCTTTTAAATAAATGTTCATTTTAAAACTACATGTTGTCATTTCTAGAGGAGCTTTCGTGTAAGATTTAAACAAAAATGTACATTTGGAACCCCTTAGATTAAACTAAAATGCAAACATTCCTATGGAGAGGCTTCTTTTCTCTCAGCTTCATACACTTCTCCCAGATTTAAAAGAGATGTAAAGGTTTGAGAAACTGGAATTGATTGAACTTTAAACAAAATCTGCATTTTGTTTGCTGTGTAGTGAAAACAAAAACAGAAGTAGTTTTGTTTCCTTTAAACTTACACCTAAAAGATGATGAAAAATGAGCAGGACTAATAAAGGACTAAACACATCAGAGGAGTCGTGTTGTGTCAGGCTGTGTGTTTGTGTGTCTGCGGCAGAAAAGCTTTGTGTTTGAGGTCATACTCTTCCAGTAGGGTCTCTCCGTCGATGTGTCTGAGGCTGCGCAGGAAAGCCAGGGAGGTCAGCGTGTGGGAGTGGGTGATCCGAACGTAACCCGTCACCCTCTGGATCAGACCCGTGAAGCTCTCCAGCTCGGCCACCATGTTGTCTGAAACGCACAAATGTCTTCAATTCGCCTGCTTCTACAGCCAACTTCAGTGTTTGGGCTGAAATCCTCCCCCAATCCACATTTTCTTTAGAGAGGGGAGATTGTGATGACTGCCGGCCCTCTAGTCTGCTTCCAGATCTCACTCAGGTTACACCTGAGCTCCAGCGTTAGAAAAACCAGAAGAAATGACCGTGATGGAGGATCTGAGCTGATGGAAAGGTGAGCTTCTCCTCCATCTTACGTCGGCCCTTCACCCCTCCGTGATCGTTACTTTGGTGGCGATCGAGATCAACAACTCACAGATCAAACCACGGCTCTCACTTTTATAATCTTCAAATCACCAACATTTATACCTTTAGAACAGCATCAACCAACAAACATAAGACAAAATCCTAAGACTTAGAGAGACAGGAATGGGATTTGCCACGTGTTCATGACGATGTTTTATTTAAATTGTTGACTTAATTTAACACAAAATCAGTTTTTCAGAAGTGAATTTCAGCTGAAAACCCTTGAAAGTTTTCCCTTATTGACAGCAGCGCACTGCTTTAGTTTATATCTTCTATTGCAGTAGAAGTATTATACTGCAATTTAAGGCCAATAATTATGTTGCCTGACACGTACTTTTTACAAGGATTGAGAATCTCAGACGCCACAAATATTTATTCTCCGAGCTGTAAGCTAGTGGGAGAGAGTGTATTTTAAAGGGATGCTGGGAGATCAGCGTCCACGCCAACAGCTCCACCCACAACTCTGAAGGCAAATGTCTAATAAACTCCTGCCCCTTTGTGTCCGAATCCCCTCCCTCCTCAATATGTAGGAAAAAAGACAAAGTAGTGAGCATGGTGTCCGAATTGTTTATTCATTTCAGGACACTACTAAGTGCCGCACTAAATAGGTTTTCAGTAGTTGGGGATTAGGGTGGGAACTCGGACAGAGCCACCGTGTCCTAAAAAACAAAAGAAGTTTTTCTGATTTTGGCTAAAAATTGGCATCATCACAATTAAAAGACCTCTGGGAGCGTTTTTACAACAGATCAAAATATAGTTGTAGAGGGACTTTGAAGATAGTTTTTTTTTTTTTTAAACACAAGTTCTCTACAAAGAATGCCATCCGTTTCTCTGGTTTGGAGAAACAGATTTCAGAGAGGAGAACCTGAACCTCACAGTGTGAATGTAAGAGAACATTTTCATGTACGGCGAACCAAACCAAACATTTGCTGTTCAGAGACGACCCAACAGAGTGACTCTCGGGCCCGGTGGGCAGAGTTCTGCTTCCCCGCGGTACTCACGGCCTCTGCGGATGTTGATGTGCAGGTTTCCTTTGATGACGGTGCAGCCTTTGAGCGACTGGGCGGCATCCATGGAGTCGATGACCTTCCCGTCGCAGACTTTGTCGCACAGACCATCGCAGGCTGTGCAGTGCATGCTGGGGAGGAGGACGGGGACACTGAGCCAACATCTGAACCTCGAAAAGCAGGTGAGGAGGTGTAGGAGACTCTGAGTGATGCTTTTCTCACCTGTTGGTGGCAGAGCGGGTGTAACCGGACGGACACTCAGGCATGCACTCTCCCCCGTGGATGACGAAGGTGTCAAGGTCCGGGTGGTGGACTTTAGAGCAGACTTTGGCGCTGATGCAACGCCAGCCCTCGAACCGGTAGGTGCCTGGAGGGCAGTCCGCCATGCAGCGCCCTTGGTGGAAGTAATGCACGCAGGCCGCGCATGCCGCGTCGCTGTCGGGAGCCGTGCAGCTGCCCAGGCACTGCGGGTGGCAGCACTTCCCCTCAGCAGTGCAAGCTCGCCTTCCACAGCTTGGTGGACACTCTGGAAGATAAATTGTGAAGAAAAGGGAAACTGTTACAAAAAAAAAAAAAGACAAAACACTGAGGAAATTAAGGATGCAAAGACTCACTTCTCCCACAATTCAGCAATAACCTCAATTTTTGGATCACGATTTTGCGACCCTAACCCTAGTCCTAACAACAAAAACCCGGAAAATCCTATTTTTTAGTGGCTAATAAGAGAGTACCAATGAATTAATACCTTCCAGTTGGCTCACACTAAGCCTGGTGTCATGTAATAAAACAATAAATAATAAATCCATCTGAAATTTAGCGCACTGGTGTGCAGTAGGAATGCAACGGTTCACTTTTCACACAGTTGAGGTCAAAGTTATAACAGCAAGTTCAGTTTTAAGCAGAGAACGGTGGCATTCCAAGAGACAAACTAAAGGAAAAAGAGGTTCTATAGTTTCTATAACTATCATCATCCTACCTGCAGGTGGTCTACAGGTTTGTAGCAATGATTTATCTGAAAACTCATCAAGTAAAGTGTGCGTCCGCCCTGCTTAACGGTGTTACGGTGCTTCAAAACCGCAAAGACGCCGCTTTTTTTCTGCTTTTGTTCTCTTCTTTGCAGCAGCAAACTGTGGGGTTTAGGTTCCGCTCAGGTCACATTTAAGAAATGGACCCGACATAAAAGTTACATAAAAACGGTATGAAGTTATAAAACTAAGGATGATGTAAAGTATAACAGAAAAATCCTACCAGCACTGAGTAACAGCAGCATCGGTTCAAAACCACAGATATAAGCAGGATTTTGTTGGTAACAAGCAATAAAAGTCCATCAGAAAGTTAATAATCAATGTCTGGCTAACTTTGACGGTTTATTTTCCTGTTGTGTCTACTGTTTTTACCTTTTTATGTACATGTGATGTAAGCAAAAAGACGTCCAATCACAAGCTTCCTTCTAACAGGTCAATAATAATTGGCTGAAGGTGAACCACAGTGAGGGATGCATTTTGCTTGCACTAAATACCTTCATTAATTCAAAATACATTAAAAATACCAGAGTAAACACTTTTTTTATCCACAAAGAACAGCCTAAAAGACACAAAATGCAGGTTTTAATGATTGAATTTGCGTTGTCAAAAAGGGTTAGGGCCAATTAGAAACCAAAAAAAGTTTCTTTGATAAAAAGCATTTTTATTGAACGTTTTAAATTCCAAAAGAATCATATTTAGATTGCATCCACAAAGGCAACAGAATTAAGCTAGCTAGTTGAATCTTTTGGGTATCGATTCGTGGATCATGTATGGAGATGTGTATGGAAGAAATGTGAGAAAAATGTGTCTATTTCATCTTTGAACATAAAAATGCAACTGAGAGCTTTCTGTTTTGTCTTTGTAAAGAAAATATCAAAAAAGTTGATATCTGAGCAACCGAAACAAGATCTCAGACACTTTGATTGTGGCTTTCTGACTGAGCTCTTTGTTTTTTTGTTATTTTTTAAATCACACCAAACAGAAGCTGTTCTGGAGAAAAACAGCTGTTCTCAGGTTAAGAAATCCCTGCCAGCACCTGTTCTACTGGTTATAAAATGACATTTTCCCCTAAAGCCCACTAGTATTTCACTACTTATAGTACAGACCAAACTTTTGGTCTGCACTAGGGCTGCACGATATGATGAAAATTTGCGATATGCGATATTATTGATCAATATTGCGATGACGATATAACTTGCGATAAACAAACAAATAGCAAAAACAACAACAAAAAATTTCCATTTCACTGCAAAAGTTCAATTAAAATAAGAGTCAAAATACCATAAATTATTCTCCAAATGACCCTTGTCTAATTAGGAGGGCAACATCTAACATAAAAGCTCCAACCGATTGGTCAACAACGTGAAGGGCTCCGTCTGATTGGTCAAATGAATAAAGGGTTTATTCAATTCATTAAATAGTTGCCATAAGATTGTTTTAGCACATTTAAGGTTTATAATTTATTGCGATTTTGACCGACTTTTGCGATATGGATATTGCACAGCTTGTAATCGCGCTAACGATAAATTTGCGAATTAATTGTGCAGGCCTAGTCTGCACTGTACATGAACGCGTAAGAATGGAACTTGGGTTGGACCAAGCGGTTTCAGGCCCGAACAAATGATTTGCGTTCAGTGACCTGACATGTAAACAGCCAGCCAGCAACCAAACCGTCGATACGTCAACAGGGGGATGCTTGAAATCCAAACACTTCATTTTACTTCCTCTGAAAAATGTAAATACAGCAAACAGACTTTCAACAAATCTGGCTTCAGCGAGAACTAGTGCGGGTTTTTCTAAAGCCCTTCAGCTCCAGCTGCTTCCTTTACGTTGGTTGAACATGTAACTGATGGCGCAGAAGTCGACTGCAGGTGACGGACGCACAAAACAGGAGCCGCGCCTCCGTCTGGACTTTTCTCTGAGGAATCTCTGTGGAGCGGGATGGAAACACAAGCTTCCTGTAATGGCGGAAACCGTCAGCTCACAGGTGAAAGCAGCGGTCCAACTGAGCAGAAAGCACTCGACTTTCAAGACTCGACACGACGGAAACAAAGCCTGGTTGTTAGGGAAACACAGCAAATCACACCATTAAGCGATTAGCGTGAAGGGAAAGCAGTGAATAACTATCATCTGGATGATGTCAGCTGCTTAGGTTAGCCAGAGGCTGTGTTTAAAGAGAAACCAAACACAGAGAAGTTTATGGTGGGTTTTTTTTGTGTTTGAAGATGTTAACAAAGCAACTTCCTTCAGCTAGTCTGGTAAAGAAAATAAGGAGAGCTGCTGTTTATTGCAGACAGCTTGCTGCATTAGTGCCATTCAAACTGCTGAAAGATGCAGAGACGGTCCTGCTATGCAGAAGGACGAGAGATGTTTGTGGCTTTTCAAACCCACATTTATTGTGTCAGAATTCATTCGGGGGCGTGTGTGCGGTTAAAAACCCCCTTTCCTGACTGAACCGGCGGCCTGTCAGGTCCCAGCAGCCAGCGAGTTCACTGTTTGTGCTCAGCAGGACGCCGCCGCTGAATCTCCCTGGCACAGAATGTTCTTTCCCTGCCGTGAGAGTTCACGGCAGGGCGACGGGAGCCGGCGCAGGAGTCGTCCAGCCTCTGCTTGGAGTTTGGTGCTAACTGGAGCCGCTAATCTGTGGCTTCCTAACTAGCGGCCCGACAGTGAAGGCGGAGTGACGTGGAGGGGTCAGCGGGTACGCCGTCGAGCAGATCCGCCGCATACCTGCCATGCATCCCTGGTTTTAGCCTCCTTCCTGCACGTTAACGGAGACTTAAGCCACGCGGTCTGGCACTTTCAAGACGCTCATCTCACTTTACTCACTTACTCATATCTGGAGGATGTGAGTGTGTCATTTGAACTCTAAACCGTGTGCCCTTAATACACCATACTGTTGCATAAACACAAAAGCATTCCAGATTAGACACCTGCCCGCCCCCCTCAAAGATGTAACTTTTGTTTTGCTCCCAACAAATCTCCCAGATATGTTTGATCAGGTGAGAGTCGGTCTAGACTGTGGTCATCATCAGAGATCATCAGCTTTAAAGACTAACAGCAGGAAAACTGCGACGGGGGGGGGGGGTGTTAAGTAACAGGGGGAAAGCTCTAGAGCAGATATTGTGTCTTTCACACAGATGGTAAAGGTCAGGAACGCAGACGACACAAACAGAAGTCATGTCCAAAAGAAAAGGAACAGTAGACTCGTCTCAAGTCTTGCAGAAACATTTGTATTTTTCCCAAAACTTTATTTCAAATATCTTGGAAAGCAGCTGCAGCAGAAGCAGCTGCAGTCCAACACAGTAATGAGGGAGGCGGTGTTATGGTGTGGGGCTGCTGGGAGGTGGTGTTATGGTGTGGGGCTGCTGGAAGGTCTGGACTGGTTAGAATTGGTGAAACCTGGAATTGTGTTCTGTGTCGGATTCAAACACAGCATTGAACCCTTCCCTGTTTATTAGAAGGGTGGTGGGGGTGGGGTGGGGGGCATCAGAGTCGGGACCTAAACTTGCAGGGGAGTGACTTAAAAAAAAAAAAAAAAGCAGATTATGCTGAGAAATCCCCCCATGGGTCGGTCTCGAGTGAAATCGTTTTTGTAAACACAGTGAACCAAAACTCCAGAATTCTATCACAGACACCAGGTCCCCTCCACATACAGCACAACCAACCATACAGGCCGGATATTTATATATAAATATATATACATATTTAGGCCGGAATGATGAATTATGAAGTCAATTTATAGGCATAGTTGAAGTCTTGAAGTTGAGTCATAGAATCTGAATCGTGACTCTGATTATAAGATTTGAAGTCCAGATTCAATGCCTCAAGCGTCTGGACGTCTCAGTTGGTCAGGAGTGGTTCGCAGGAAGCCTGGATTCACGCAATCAGCTTCATCCACTGAGGGTCCTTAGGAAAGACCCTTCATTTATAGCCTAAACTATTCACCCACATAAAATACAGGGTCATGTCAGGAAGCGTGTCCGGCGTAAAACTCCCTGCCAAACCACAAATCAGTGAAAGCTACTTCCCTGAGGCGACCCCTGACGGGATGTGCCGACAACATGCAATCATGACTCAACTGCAAGACATCACCTGGATACATAAGAACAGTTTTCAAATACCTTAATCATTTAATGACATTTTGAAATAACCTTCAGTGAAAATTCACCTTAGAACAGAAGAAGTAGTGTGATAAAATAAGAACAGTTTCATGTAATAAAAAGTGTTTATAGTGAATTAAAAGCATGAAATATGGGCTAACCCAACATAAAAAATAATTATAGCATGAAATATTTGAAAGACTTCTTGAAAAATAATCTTAAACACTGTAGTTTTTATCTCACAGGTTTCCATCGCCTCAAATATTAGAGTCCGAACATTTGTAGTGGAATCGACTGAAACGGTCAAGCAAAGCTAAACGAAACTACACTACAAGTCCTCTTTACTCTAACTGAAAGTAATGCTAAAAGCTCCTATTTAAAAGCCCTTTTAAAGCTTACAAAATGTTTTTAAAAAAGCTTAACTTGAAATTGTAAAGGCTAAACATTTTTTATTGTTCTGTAGAAAATCAAAACTCTGAGCTCATAAGTTTAAATAAAAGACTTAAAATTCTGCAAAACGGGTTTGCAGCAGCTTTTTCTGCCTGATTTAAGGGCTAAACAAATGCATGACAGAATTTATTTAGCTGTTCTAAACTATTCCAGAAATGAGTTTCTCCCTTTATGCAGAAAGCCTTCTAGTAACCACACAGTTAATCTGAGCTGCCGTTTACTTCTGTGAATGTTCTGAAGCTCTGATCTGGAAGCAAAACCGGGTCAAACGAGCAGCTGAAGGTCTGGCGGGTAAGACGGCGAAGATCCAACGCGCTTCCAGGAAAGAAGGCCGTGTTGTCGGACTTCTAATCAACTTAAGTCCTTGTTGGCAGATTGTTTGTTGTGGTTAAATGTAAATCTAAACTGTGGAAAGTAACCAGACACAGCAGACTGTGCTGTTTGTCCACACAGCTCACTCCACTCGACGGCGTTCTGGTGAAGTCAGCACTAACTTGTAAATTGAGCTGGTTAACAATCATCTGTGACACAAACAACCCATGACGTGACTGCACATGACCAACTTCTATCCCTGGGTCATAAGAGGAATTTATGATCAGGTTTTTAAATGATAATTCAGCTGTAAATACACGTTATTGGCTGTTAAATGAGTTCAGATAACCGTTATAAGTAGTTGGTAAGTTCGCAGCCTTAATTGGGTGAAATGACTTTTTTTTTTTTTCCATTCTGTCATAACAGAGACGTCTGGCTGTGGGATAAAGATCAGGGCTGTAAGTCGAAAGGCAGACGCAGAGCTTCAAGGGGAACAGAAATCCCAGCCCAGCAGGACGGCGGGCTGAGAACGCCGCAGCAGCAGCAGCAGCAGCAGGAACCAGGAACCCAGCAGCAGGCGTGAGCTCAACGTCGCCGACATTTCTGGGTTTTTTAACCACCAAACAGATTTTTCCCAGCAGACCTAAAACTGCCCCACACGCGTGCAGCCAAACTCAACGGCAATCGCCCTGCAGGCGGAGCGATCAAAGGGACTGCTGGGTTCCTGAGCCTCTTTTCAGCCCCCATCCCAGGCGTGACAGGAACAGGATGTCCCACACAGGCACACAGATGGATTTAGCGCTGTATACCGCTCAACAGTGGCAGATAAAAGGCAGATGTCTAGACTGATGACAGCACAGCTGGCTCACGAGCTCAGATAGAGATCAGCATTGGTTTGATTCCAGCAACATCCTTCAAGTTTCACAGGTTCACTCGCTGAACTGTGGCCTCCTCTCATGTCAGCACTTCAGGAGAGCCGGCATCTTCCTGGCTGATAACATTTACGTCACATTTTCTGCAGGAGGCCCTACTGTCACACCATTTCTCTTGTTTTATCCATGAATCTCTAAAGCTGTAACGCTTACTCCAATATCTACCCTTCAACATAATTATCACTCTAAAACTGCTGGATTGTACGTATATAAACTAAATGAGCTAGTTTTTTTTGTGATTGATAAAAATTTAGGTGGTTTATACTAAAATAAGTTCCAAAAGGCCAATTTTGTTTGAAATACAGTATACCATATTATCTGGACTGTAAGCCACTACCTTTTTCCTAGGTTTTGAAACATGTGGTAAATACAAAGATGACGCTATTCTGTGGATTTTTCTTCCACCACTAGGGGCGCTCTAACCTGAATTAGAATCGAAAATAAGACAGACGAAATATCAATACACTTTCGCAGATAGAACGCTGACGACAAATTACCAACTGGCAATGAAAGTGACTTGTGGTTTCAAACACAGGTAAATAAATACTGGTTATTTGCTCTTGGTTCTGTTTTGTTTTAATCAGCAAAATTGCTGCCATGATAAAAGGCAATGTTCGGAAAGAATCCGTTCAGGTACATACATGTACATTACAGCACAAAATCGTTATGTACTCGCAGTAAATATCGAAATTTTCAACAGATATCTGCTGCTTATAGCCCAGTGCGGCTTGTATATCTTTTTTTTTTTTTTTTAAATACCGCAGATGCAGCTTAAATATACGTGCGCTCTATAGCCCAGAAAATACAGTAGCTGACAATTTTAATAAAAAATAATTAATATAAAACTATGATTATTACAAAAACCTGCTGATCAATTATGTGAGGTTGTGTTATTGTCTGCTAGCTTGGCGGAGAAGCCGTTACCAGAACACATCTGCAAACGTTTCCTCTAAAGTGTGTTTTTCGGGTTTTGGAGCTGGTTTTGTAATCGCGAGAGACAGAGGCACCACATGAACCCCCTCAATCGACAGTAATGAAAAGGGATTGTGGGATGGTCCCGTTATCAAAAGGTTGGGTGAAAATACAGACCAGTTAGTTTAGATTTTCCTTGGAATCACAAAAAAAAAAAAGTTTACTGCTGAAAGTAACCACAAAGTTAATGTGCAAATTTGGATGTTATTTCTATCATCATGATTTCTATCCAAGTTTCTCTTTTTGTTGTTGTCCCGTTTCCTGTCAGATCCGTGTTTCCTGGTTTCCTAAATGAAGGGATAAGGCAGCTTTATTAAATGTTTGTTTAGTTGGTCAAAGTTTATATTTCAGTTCATTATCATTAAACCAGTTGATTGGTCTTCAGGGCATATATGTATAATTTTCTTCAGCACATGCTTCCAGTTGAAAACACAGCAGTCCGACACATTTCCAACCAGATAGTGAGTCACTGCGGCTGATGAGAAACTGCTCCAGTGGAGGTTTCCACACTCACTGGGTTTTCCCATTTTTTGGGAAAATCACACACTCCCAGTCCTCCCAGTGTGTGTCCAGAAACTTAAGCAGAATTAAACCATAAACCACACCAGTGCAGAGCTCTGAAAAGTACAAGAAAAAAAACAGCTAGCAGTACTCTAGTATTTACAGCCCAGATGTTGTTTTAGTCACTGTGGGTGTGTTTAAGAGTTACTGT
Source organism: Oryzias curvinotus (assembly GCA_023969325.1). Taxonomy (NCBI): domain Eukaryota; kingdom Metazoa; phylum Chordata; class Actinopteri; order Beloniformes; family Adrianichthyidae; genus Oryzias; species Oryzias curvinotus. The sequence continues at coordinate 26,469,167 of CM043708.1, read as the reverse complement.
TCAAAGGAGCCTGGATTCATTTGTTGCAGAACTTTCCAACAGGAAATCCACTAAAGCTGGTCACCTAGTTCTCCTGACCGAGCCTGAGAGGAACCAACCACTGATCCATTCTGACAGTCAGAGTTAGTGCTCTACAAATGGTTTTTTTTAAACCCCCCCCCTCCCCAAGTAAAATGCAAAAAGATCACTCACACAAATGACAATTTACACATTTGTTCCGCTTTATTCCTAATAAAGAAGTAGTTTGTTTTAGAGTTTAAGTTTGATGACAGAAACTTCCAGAGGAATTCAGGATTTTCTCCACTGTCCGCCTCGGTAAGGAGGTGTCTTTTTAACCTTCTGCAGCTAAACATTTGCCTCTCCTTTGATTTTATAACTGACTAACTCCCCGTGCCTGTCACCAAGTCATCACATCACACCCAGACAAACCGTGGTCCGCTGGAGCATGCGGACCACTGTGATTTTGTAGGACCTGAAATGTGTGATGATCTAGAAAAAGGTCAGGAAACACGAGTTCCTCGGGAGGCTTTGACAACAAAACAAAACAGCTGAAAGATTGAGCGTGCAGAGAACATGAAACACCCGAAGAAGAAGAACAAAACCATCAAATATAAACATCAAACTTTGTCCAAAATGAAAAGATTAACCAGGAAACTATAAACCACACTTTTATTTTGTTGCATCACCTTTTACAGTCAATTATCCAAAATATAACACGTTGATGGGAAAAACAAAGAAACCATCTGCAGTCTGCACAGCTCAGTATCTTTAATCCAACAATTACATGGAGTCAACACAAGGGCCACAACAAACCTCTAAGACGGGCCACGGCGTGTTTGTTCTTTTCATTTTCTAACAGTCAAAGCACACGAGCAAACAGCCCAGCAGAGCTAGTCCAAACAGAGTGGCTGGTTCATCCTTAAGAAGGTGTTGTGAATAAACATCAGACTGAAAGAATGTGTGGCATCTGTCTGTTGACTGACCTGGAAACAAAAAACAAAAAAAACAAAAAAAAACTAAAGCTGTGGCTCCACACTATCAGGAGGGAGGAGGCCAAATGCTTTTTTGTTTTTTTCTGATTTCTGAGACTTTCACATTAAACCCCGACTTAAGACACAGCGTCTGAAAATCCAAGGAGACACAAAGAAACAGAACAAGTCTGCCTCCTCTCTGTATTATGTCTACATCCAAACAGCAGGACTGAACACAGCTTCGGCCTCAAGGACAAGGAGAAACACCAGGACATCACACACCAAACCAACAGCTGCAAACCGTTTTTTAAAAGTGGAACTTTAGATAGAGAGAGAAAACAGTGATGACTGATCATTCTGTTCTTGTCTTTTCCTATGAAAAGACAACATGATAAATAATGAAGATTAGACAGATGATCTGGTATCAAACAACTGAAGCTTAGAAAAACAAGAAAAAAGGAGCCAAACAGCCAGAATACATCAAAAGAGAGGTTTCCTTCTTTTCTAACCGGTGCCAGATTTTAAATTCAATAAAAGTATATCTTGCTAGGAAAACAAAATAACAAAAAAAAAGGTCAATTAGATAAAATAACTGTCTATTCATAAAACAACATGGACAAAAGTAAACATGAACGCGAAACCAAACTAACTATGAAAGTGTGTATCATCTACAACCTGGATGGAGACCAGCAGGAATGTTTGAGCCTTACAGGAGTTTTTAACGCGTTCCTGTGGCATCTTTCTCATGAAATATATTAAGAAACTCAGCTTGTAATGTATTTCTTTCTTTAAATTGTAGTTAAACAGGAGAGGATAAAAAATACAGTTTGTAAAAGAGCTTATTTGTGATAGAAAGTACGCTAGGTGCTCTGCTCAATTCTGATGCATCCACTTGCAGATGAGGACTAGCCCAAAAAATATCTCTGCTTGACACTCGACAAGGGGTAGGATTGGGGTTAAACCACCAAATGACTTCACCAAGTGTCTGCAGATCACCCCAGGAGATGGGACAAATGCGGAGAAAGAGTTTCACGCAGATGGTGTGGGACGACTAATGGGACATAAACTTTTACATCTTTATTTTCCTCGTCTGAGCTGGATTCTAGCTTAAAATCAGAACGACTGGATAGCTCTAATATTGCTCGCCATTTTTGTTGCCCTGATAATGCTAGGTTGGGGGGTGTGAGGGGCTGTAAGTCAGCGGGAGGGAGTGTAAACAGAGTGCTCTCAAAAAACGGATAAGTGAAAGGGGGTTGGGTTACACTGTCTTGCCCACAACTCGTAGGCGAATTTCTAATATGGAAAGTAACCAGACACTCACATGGTAAAATTACCAAAAACAAGATTTTCAGAGTGAGTCTGTACGGCTCAAACATTCAGCTCACCTCCATCCTGGCTGGATGATACACACTTTCAAAGTTTTGTTTAGCTTTCATGCTTACTTTTGTCTGGGCCGTTTCTGAAAACTGGGAATGCCGTCAATCGTCTTTACTCTTTAAACAGCTGGAGTTTTTGGTAAAACATGCCACTGCTGCTCAAAAAGATCAATCCTCCGAATAAATGTATGTTCACTTTTCAGTTTGTAAAAAAGGATTTAACACTCGACTTGCTGTAGGGGTTTGTGAAGCTGTTGGGTGCTTCCACAAACACACAAACTTCTTCATTTGTTAGTTGTTGTGCCAAGACTCCACACAAACTGAGCACAGTCAATCACACGTGAGTTTACACCTGTCACCGTCTCTTATTGGTTTAAACCCTAATGTGGGTGTAATGTGTCTGCTGTTGAACAACAGGAGTAACTATAAGTCGCAAAGCCCCCGAACGGTCGAGCGCACTGGTACGACCTGAGATTGTTACAGACTGCATCTTTGAGAAACCAATTTGGTAATACTCTAGGAGCAGGGGTGTCCAATTCCAGGCCTCAAGGGCCGGTGTCCTATATGTTTTCCAATCAACCTGCTGTTGAAGCTTCTTATTGGCTAAACACACCTGATCCAGGTAATCAACAGCAGATGAGGCAGGCTTTTTGGAAAATCAGCAGGTTGCCGGGCCTTGAGGCCTGGATTTGGACACCCCTTCTCTAGAGCCCCCGATTGCTAAGAGAAGAGACAAATACCCTTGAAATTTAATGGAAAGGGGGGATGAGGCAGCAAGGCTGAAAACACTCAAGACTATCATCAACCAGGAGTCAGTCAAGGCCTGGACGTTTGAAACATCAACCCGGTTTCTTCTGATAAGAGGCTCAAGGAGAACGTGCACCAATTTATGACGAGATGAAAGGAACTCATACACTTTGAGATTTTATGTGTGCGGGTCAATGTCTTGCTCAAGGACACTCCAATATGTGGACTGTGGAAGCCAGAGATCAAACCATGGACCTTTTGACAGAAAACGTTTACTCCTGTGTCACAGCTAGTGTGTGTTGACTTTATTCCCCTTTAAAGTCTATGTAAGTGAGCAAACAAGCTTTTTTGGAAGGGTGGGTTGGGGTTAACCAGATCAGAGTTCATTAACTAAACTAAGAGATCTGTGTCTACATCTTCCAGACAAATCAGATCATATTTATATGACAAAAAGCTCCTGGAACTCATTCAAAGAAGAAAAAGTGCTTTGATGTCTTAGAGAGGTGTATTGATGAAAGGATTGATCTGGTGACCATGTTTTACCTGGTAACTGATTACTTAGGAACTTGTAAACCAAACCAACCCCCCCTTCCCCCAAATTTAAATACGTTTACAAATTTAAGTTGCTGTGGTTCCTCAGATGACCAATCGCAGAAGCTTTCATAATGGAGCTCAGTCCCACTCATTTTAAATAAAAAATAAATGTGTTCACAACAACTATGTCACAAAAAGTAAAAAATGACCATTCATTTAAAAATAAAAGATTACAATGCAAACACCTTTTATAATAAAAATCTGCTAATTTTATTGGGTCAATAATCAATTTGAAACCATATATTTGTTGTTGTTTTTTTTCTAATAAAGTGTTGTGTTGGTGTTATTACAATACTAAAAATTAGGTAATGGAACAAAATGGAAACAGTTGTTTACGAAATACAAATCTGAATTTTTTCTGTAAATATAGGATTTTGTTCATTTTGAATCAAAACGTAATTGAAAAAATTTAAAAAGTGGCAAAAAAGAAAATACTTTTTTAAAAATGTAGAACCTTGAATTGTCCGTTTTCTATGGAGAGTGGACCAGAAGTGAACACAAAGTTCCACAGTGGTGGTTTATGGTGACTGCAGCCCTTCATGCTCGCTCCGTGTTGAAAGTTCCCCTTATGTTCCCTGGTCAAACGGCTGAAGCCAAACGCTGCAGAAGCACACCAGCCTCTTTCACACAAGATACCAAGAATTCAGTTGCCAAAGGATTATTGGAAAGCACGTCTAAAAGACTCTTAGCTCGTCTGCAATCACAGTGAGAAGGACTAAATAAATGTTTCAGGCTAAATATGTCAAACACAGGCGGCGTCAAATCTACGCACAGCAGATCCCTCAGTCTCTGGTGGAAGCTCATGTCAACCTGATGGTGTTAACGGAGCACAAGTCACCTCCACAAAATTACACTAGGCACTTTAACTCAGGCGAAACCAGAAATGTTCTCTTCCAGGAATTCCAGGTCTGGGTACGTATGACTCTTCACTGAAAGCAATCAAAGATGCGCTCGGATGACGAAGATGGGGTGAGGGGTCCGTGTGTTTTCAGAGGGAACCCTTCAGGATTCATGGAAGTGTGCGGCCAGATAAACGTTGTGCCACACGCTTTATGTTAGAATTCCATCCAAAAGATTTTTCCAAGAAAAAACTAATTCTAAAAGTTTTTGCTAATTTTACTACATCAAGCTCATACTTATACAACATCTTTTCTTATACATTTGTTTTGTTTGTGTTTTTTTTTTTTTTTGCCTCATGTTGTATTTTTGTATAAAGATTCAGCATTTACATTTTTTTAAAAGAAATATTCTCTCTCGTTTTTGAAGAGAAATTGTGAAACTGTTCCGGTTCATATGATATTTGAAAGCGTTTTGCTAAAGTTGCAGATGAACCAAAAAATATAAATAAATAAAAAGTCTTAAGAAGGATCTAAAATCTACAGGTCAATAAAAGTTAAGGAATTTCTTATGGAAAGATGTACAATGCGGGATGTTAGGGCTGTCATTGATTTTTAATTACTGAAAACTGTTTAATAACTAGAATTCTTTCTCCTGAGGCTTATTCTCAAATATTCATGACACCAGTGGTTCTGAATCTGCATTATATTTTAGATTTGAGTCATTTTAATGTCAAGAATTAACACTACAGTAAGATATCTCCATTAAAAAAATGTATAAAGAAGCAGTGGATTTCTTTGGTATTCAGTAAAACACAATACTGAGGCTAAATGCAGAAAATGCCAAAATGAAATAGAGCCAAAACTGTGCGCCATTCAAAAGAAAACACTGGAGGATCCCTTCCAGAAAACTGACACAGTCTTCCTGTATCTTCAACGTGAGCTATTAACCAGAACTATAGTCCAGAAGTGGAAAAACCCCAGATTGCTGCAACTTTACCCCAGATTAACGAGTGATTAAAAATGTTCAGAGTAAACAAACTGCAGATGTATGATTCCATCTTTCCCAGTTTCTTTGGTTTTGAAATGTTTAAACGGAAAGAGTGTCCGTTTCTGTGTAATGTATGTTCAGCTTGAGGCATCATTGATCATTTGCTGGACATTTATTTCATAAAAGGGATTTAGAGAGAATTCACTATAATTTTCGTTTTAACAGTTGGAGTGAAGTTAAAACCCTTTTTTTTTCTCAGCTGAAGACGCTGAGGTTTAAGATAACATCCCCTATTAAAAATCAAAATAATCTTTATCATCAAATCCGATCATTGATTTTAGCATTTTATTTCAAGCAAAAACAGCTTTCATTTAGTTTTTGATGTAAAAATGACTCATATCAGTGAAAATGCATAACCCCTTTGGTCATTCTGATTTAATAGTTTTGTGAAAACTGTTTGGTTTTTCTAAAAATATTTGGTTTTGGATGGAAATTCGAAAAATAAATTAACATTTAAATGAAAAGTTAACTGGAATTGTACATTTATGATAGAAAAAATTTCAAATAAATTCGTTTTTTTCCTTTGGCTGTAACAACTACACTTTGTTGGAATAATGAACTGAAATGTTTTAATATTAAAAAAACAATTATATAAACATTCACAAAAATAGTTGAAATTCATCCTGTTAGTTACCTGGTTTGTAAAATGTATTCAACTGTTTGCATTGCTGTTCCTTGTTCTACCAGTAGGAGTCGCCAAAGATTCAACTTTCAAACTCTAGAAATAAAAATTTCAACCAAACGGAGAATAAAGTAATTATAAATAAATAGTCTTAACAAAATACAGAAACTAAGCAAGTACAAAGACTAAAATACAGACAGTGGCATGTTATGTCTAGTAAATTAAGCTAACAGCAAGTCAAGCAGCAGCTCTGAACACCCTTCTTGCTCAGAGAGTAATCCCCTGGACCACGGGACAACTGTAGACACAAAAACTCCTTCCAGTAAATCCCACATCTACTTTGTACTTTAATGATGTGCTTTCATCCCCTCCAGAAAAACATCCCCCACGCCGCTCGGCGAGTGCAGGTCTGCAGGAAAGGAACGCGTTTGCCTCCCAGCCTGCAGAGACACGACTCTTCCTGAAGGAGTTATGAACGAGACAGAACACCCACACCAGACGCCAAAAAAACAAACGAGGGAAGTAAACACGTGAGAATGCAGGCCTCCTCACCACAGCTAAAAGGAGACCTCCCCGCAGATAAAAATAAAGCTTTGAAGCTCCTCTTTCCTGTCACTTTTATGAATGTGTGCAGTCTAAAGGCATGTCCTGATATAAACTCAATAAACTCGGCTCTCGGCTCTCTTCCCTTGGTATCGATCCGTCGGGTGACTGGGTCTGGAAATAAAACGCCTGTGAGTAGAAGTTGACTGTGGCGCTCTCACTCTCACACACATTTAAACAATGGATCCCAGATCAAATTACCGGATCCGGAGCTGTGTTGCTGCAGGCGAATAGCACTGGCGACCACACACTCCTCTACGGCTGCAGAATGTTAGAGTAAACACAGTAGCAAGTTTCAAGATCTATTATATGAAGGTAATATAGTTGAGCAGCCAGAGCCTTTTTGGAGGTAATGAGCACCATTTGGTCAGCGACCTCAAACACTCCGGCTATTAGCCTTCCTGGCTTTAATGACGTCTGGCTTTAAAACCGCCAGATTTCTCCAATAAATTACCTAATAAATAGTTGAAGAATGTAGCCTCTGCAGGCCGAGCACTCGTACTCCTGCTGTTGGAAATCAATTTGGTTTTAAGACAGCGGGGGCAGAAACGGATAGCTTGTTCCTCCCAGCACTCCCTCTGGAGCCAAGTACACGGCTGAAGTATCTTCGTAATTTCAACCGTTCCTGTTTGTAACGAAAGTTTGCGAAACACAAGTTCCCACCAGGAGGGAGGGAATTCTTTGACTGACTGTGGTAACTCAGAGCAGGTGTAATGATAATGATAATCTGAGCAAATAAATAAGAGAAAGCTTTGGCCAGAACTATGCAGTCATGTCAATACATCCCAAGAATATCCATAAAACAATTTTCCTTTTTTACTTGAGCTACACATGAAGTAAAGCAGAACTCTAGACTAACTTCCTGCGTCGGAGGGCTGAACCTTTTCCCTCAGGTTCACCCACAATAAATTCAGGTTCGACCCCATTTTCAGGCACATTGCATTCAGTTTTTACAGGGTCACTTTGCGTTAATAAATTGCGGTCCATATGCTGCTGCTGAAGGGCAGGGGGGAGACTCCAGCATGAAATCTGCTTTATAAAAAACTTTTTTCGGTGCGTAAACTTAAATTGTATTAGAACCCATCATTTGTACCATTGGCAGCCGTTGTTTTCCCACAGTCGTTATAGGAAACGCAGAGCCTTATATTATGGACTATACTGAATCTGAGCTAGGAAGCAGGTCGATCTGCTCTATTTGACATGAAAACACTTCAGAGGATTATATATAGTTTACAAAATGTTCAGCAGAAAGTTAGATTTTGGTTTTATTATCAGCCTCACAACGACTTTTATATTGTTAAATCTCAATCCCCCCCCCCCCCCCCCCCCCATTTTGTCTTCTTCCTTTGCTTTGTGCACCGAAACTCACAATTAAAACAAACAGTAAATATTATTTTACTGGCAGTAAAATAAGTAAAATACAGCAGTTATGACAGCACTTCCTCCATATGCATTCTCTACCACTACTTTTTCTTTCTTTTAATGTCCTTTCTTTGTGCTGTCAAAAGCACAAATATCACCAAAAGTAACACTACTATTGGTTTAGACCAGGCGTGGGCTAAAGCAGTGGTCCCCAACCCCCGGGCCGCGGACCGGTACCGGGCCGTGAGTCATTTGGTGCCAGGCCGCACAGAAAGAATAAATAACTTGCATTACTTCCGTTTTATGTATTTCGGAATCTGACAGAAGTTTTACTTTGAAAAATCGCCCCATTCTCTGTTACATCAGTCTATGACTCAGGGGTGTTCAGTACGTCGATCGCGATCGACCGGTAGATCTTCAAGACATGAGGGTAGATCACAGGCCAGCAAAGACAAGTAAAAAAAAAATATGTAGATCCTCCATCATCCTAGTAATGCTACAATAATCATCCGTCTATATTTGAAAGACCAGTCTGTGAAAGTTTGTGTGACATCATACCGGTCCGTGGCATTAAAAAAGGTTGGGGACCACTGGGCTAAAGTACGGCCCAGGGGCCACATCCGGCCCATTAAACTAATCTGGCCTGCAAAGATGAAATAAATTACATTGAAAATCCTTATTAATGTTTTATTTTCCAAAACATTCTGGTGTCTACAAATAAAGTGACCTTTGCTTAGGTGCAGAAAGTTATTCTGCATTCATGTGGTATTGGAGGACTTGTCGTTTTTCTGACGTTCGTGCTTTTTTCCGAGTTAGACAGTCATTTTTCCGATTCCAACACAACAAGAACGCAACATTTCTCAATGTATGGGTTTTTAATTCTTCTAGCCTTTCCTTCAAATGATAATAAAAACCAATAAGTCAAAACAATTTCAACATTTCTAAATGAAATAAGTAAATTAGCTAAACAGAACTCTTAGAAAACTGTGCCTTTATTCAAATGCTAGACTGAGATCAAATAAGTAACGGAAGTTATGGAAATAAATAATGTGAGACTACATTATAAGCTTTCAGAAACATGAAACCCAAGTAGAAAGATTTTCTTACTATAGCAGCCAAACAGGAAGGTAAGGTGACTGTAATCCAGGTGGGTAACTACATTTTATCTGGAAGTATTTTCAGTGGAGTTATTTAAACTTCATACTATCAACATCTGGTCCATAAAAACTAACAGCTTTTAATTCAATTTAGTTTATTCATAAAGCGGCAATTTACAATCCAGGAGCAGATCCATTTTATAATCCAATTAAGATCATTCCAACAACTTCAAATTGTCTAAGAAGTTTTTTATATACTGCAACAGACCTACAGGCTTCAAGTTTTTTCTGTCTAATTCACCATAATGTGTGAAGAACTGTGGCGAGCATCTTTATCATTAACAGAAAAGTGCACTCTGCTTCTTGAACTTTGTTCATAAAGATCAAATCAACATCAAGAATAGGAAAGCATAAATGCATAGGATTGCAAGCGCACTCGCATGTCATTGCTTCACCGGTCTCCACATGTATGCGAATATACAACAGGTTCTCTTTAACCCTAGGTTAAGGATGAAGGCCGTCTGTGTGCACATCTATAATGCTGACCCGACTCAGGCAAGTTCTGACCCAGCTTTATGTCACACGAATGACGCCATCAATATGCTGAGTCTGCAGCGCCACACCAGCAACCGCAGAAACAACACACACCCACATCATCCGACGTGGACTCAATGTTCTACATCATGTTTTCTGTTTTCGTGAACAAAAACAGACATTTCACGAACAAGTTTAAATTTAAAAGCAACATTCTGAATCCACATCTTTGTTTTGGTTTCATGAACTCCTAAAAACTCTAAATCTGCAGAGACCGTCTTTCCGTTGAGTCCAAAACACTCCTGAGGTAAGAGGTAGGTAAGAGGCTACAGTCACTTATCAAATCGTTCCGCTCTACCACTCCTGTCCAAAAAGAACAAAAACAGGATGAGTGCCTGCAGTACAGCCGTGTCCTTTCACTTCTTCCAAAATAATACAACTTTCATGGTAAAAAAGGCCTCAAATGTGATTTTAACCCTTAAACACCAAATGTCACCAATAAAACCTGAATAACGCTCTTCGATGTACAGTGACTTCAGCCGTAAATCCGCTGACTCTGACTCTGTGTATCCAGTTTGAATCAATACTAACAAAGTGTTGCATAACGGCGCAAAGCCGCTTTTTGTATAGCAGAATCAGCCAATTTGCATTGATTGCGTAATCACTTCACTACTGTAAAGTGCTGCATATCAGCGTAAAGCTTCAGGATACACTGGAGTTATGTTCATTGCATAAACAGTTGCAGAGTTACGGTAGTCGAAAAAAAATGATGGTTAAAGCTTCGATGTTAAAGGGTTAAAAAGACATAAAAGTGGGGAACTGTCACGTTGCGCAGTCCACTCATGCGTAACACAAGCAAAGATGCCGCTCACACCTGAGGGTGTTTGGATGCCAAAGTAAATTCCCTCAAATGACCTGATCTTAAAACTACTTCCTGTAAGTGTCGCGTGAATCACAATGCTGGCTTTGTTCTTTTAAACATTCTGTTTTTGTGCGTTTCATAAGCAGTGTGTGGGTGTGAGGGTCTACCTACCCTTCTGACACTGATTGGAGTTCCAGCAGTGGTAGCTGTAGCTGTTCCGGATCATCGCCTTTCTGCACAGAGGGTTGTTCTCCGTGACGCCCAGGCAAACGTCGCTGCACTCCTTGGACTGCTTATTCCCAGCGATGTAATTGTTGAACTCCGCATCCATGATGGAGGACCAGTCAATAGAGTCAAGGTAGCAGAGCTCCGGATTCTTCTCGATTCGGATGGCCCCACGCGTGATGTTCCTCAGGTTGTACAGCCCAATATCTTTGAGGCTGGTCATCTCAAAGATCACCAGGGCGTAGTTGTAGAAGAGATTTCGACCCCGGATGACAGTGAGGTTGGGAAAGAGCGTGCTCAGACTGTCCAGGCCCGACACTCTGAATAGCAGCAGGTAATCGGTGATCATAGTCAGCTTGGGGAAACTGAGAGAGCGGAAGACTTCCTGGTTGGCGTTGTTATTTTTGTCGCCAATAAGGAGGATCTGCAGGTAGCCCTCCACCACTGTGCAGTTCTCCAAAAGCCTGAATTCGTTGATGTCATTCCCAATGTCGATGCTGGGCCCACAAACTGTAAAGACAAAAACGACAATTTACAATTTCAACAGACACTCTTCTCAAGAAAAAACAAAACATGTTTCCATACTTTAGAGCTTAAATTGGGTAAAGAAAGTGTATAACAAAACCTTTGGTTCATGACTGGTTTGTTCACTAAAAAGCTTTAAATATTGACATTACACTTGACCTGTGCTTTTATTGCCTAAACATATTTGTCTTCTAGTTCAGATTTTTAAAGGCAACATAAGGCAGAATAAACACTTGAGTCAGCTTTGATTTGAACTCAGGTTAAGAGACCAATAAAGGTTTGATTGCTCTGCTCTTCTAGTTCGCGTCTGCCTCAAAAGCCCAAAGTGTTGAGCCCTGCTTGAAGGATTTACGGAGCTTTCAGAAAACAACATCAAAAGGAGACAGAAGACATCATGCATAAAAAAATGCACCCACAAAGCAGAAAATGAATGATATATGAGTTTCAGAGGAACTATAGAAGCCCCGCTCTTCTGGATGAAACAACTACAGACACATTATTGGTGGATCTCTAAGGACATCAGGCTCTCATTACCGACCAAAAGCAGATTTTTTCAATTTATGAGGGGTGATTAAAGTTGCACAGATAAAATGTTCACATAGAAATGCTTCTAATGTAAGAGTGTCAGGCAAGCACAGACCTTTCTTAAGGTCTTAAGAAAACTGACAGATAAACAACAAAGAAGAAATAAAGTGTTTCAGTAAAAATGTTAAAGGACATCCCAGCACGGCTGTATCAGTGTTGGGGGTAAGTAAAGTTAGAGTCCAGTTTGGGAAATCATACAACCAAATCCTAGCATTGTATTAAAGCTGGGATCTCTCACTCCTGGATCATAACTTCATTTCCAAATAAAATCCAACTTGGCTCTTTCTTTGCTTATTAACATTAATTTAAAATAAAAAATCAATAACAGAGTTTTTCCTTATACAGTAGTCCATTGTTTATCACTGAAGTACATTCTAAAAAATGCAATATTTAAAATCAACAAAATAGTCAGCTTTATTTTTTTTACAATTACTCAAAGCTGTAAAACTCCTTACTAAACACTTTATAAACTTTTCTCAGACAGACATGAATATTTTCGCCCTTTTCTCTCTTGTTTAAACTCTCAAAGTTCAAAACCTCCATAGAAAAATAAGTTCAGTATAATAGAATGAAAACAAAGATCAGATTACGATCAAAGATCGATGTGAATTTGACAAACTGAACATGTCACCTCTACTGTACACGGACATAAGAGATTGACTGAAAAGTCCATAGCAATAGTCCAGGCGGGACAAGATGACTCCGTGTATCAAAGTCTCTAAATGCTGCCTAGAAAGAAACAATTTCCCCTTAGCCAGTCGTCTTAAGCAGTAAAAACAGGACTTTTAATTCTCTAATTTGCCCTCCAATTTAAAATCACTATCACTCCTAAAACCAAGGTTGGTAGTGGATTTAAGACATGTTCATGGTCCCAGTGGACCCAGGTCAGCAGAAAGACACTCACAGGGGCCACTTGGTCCAAACATTATTACCTCTGTTTTCTTTTCATTACATGAAACAAATTTAGCTTGTATGTCCTTCAGACAATCCAGGAGTGCTGAGAAGCCATCATTCTTTTTTTTTTAAATAGTAGATGTTCCAGTATTTTGGCGCATCTGCTCCCTCATCCTCCAACAGTAGTTTATCAAAGTGGTTCTGCTGAAAAGTTTTTCTTTCCCACTTCAAGTTAAAGTTCTTTCACTTCACTTCACTGTCACTTCGTCAACATTCAGTTCCAGACGTTTTCTACCCAAAACAGGCTTAACAGTTTGGCATGAACTGGAGGCCATGGGAAGTTCGGTGGCACCCTCAAGCTTTAACAAACAAGGTAAAAAACAAAGCGAAAGAGTGATGTCTCATCCACAACACACACACTCACACACACAGGAAGTGTTCACATGAATTACTCCATGTTCTGGTGGATTGAAGTATTTGCCCTGAGCAGAAGTGAAATGTCTTGGCTTCAGATCAAAGGCTACACAACAAAGACACTTCTCTGCGCTTTCATGCGAACAAATTGCAAAAACGTGTATTTATTAGCTTTTATGTTCAGTAAAGAGTGGAATTGTTCCACTTTGCTTTTATTTAAAGCTCTTCAGAAGTTATTTGCTCAAAATAGCAAGAAGACTTTGATTCTGTGTGACAAAGACGTTCTGTAAAGCAGAGCAGCCTTTATAGAACGGCGTGTTATGCTACATGGCCTCTTCATAATGCACACCTGCATGTGGAAAAGTTTGAGGCAAGCTGGAAAAAGACTGCTGATGATAGTAAGAGTGTTTACCTTTGGATTTTCTTCTGCCACCTGGTTGCGGTGCTCTAAACAAAAGCGCAGCCTGCAGCTACAGGCGCATAGAGGCGGTTATCGCAGATCACTGCGAGGAAGACGCAGACTCCGCCAGCCTGTGGGCACTGAGTCATGGAAAACTCACACCGACCTGCTCACAGGTTGTCACACTATCACACTGAAACTGACCTAGAAAGCTCCGCGGTGCAAAAACGAAGCCGCTGAGGAACCACGATGGATTCCCAGCTGGTAAATGCCAGCTCTACTCTTTAGTGTTGGCATTTCAGAAGTCAGAGATTTAAGTAGATAAAGAAAGGGGAACTTGTGAACCCTTAACTAATTAGAACATCACAAACTTTGATTTATTCTATTAAAAGCAGAATGTGTTGGCACGCCCACATTTATGTAGAAATACCTTCTAGGCTGGTGTTGAAGATGGCGTTTTTAACATGTTCTTGTTGCATTTTTCTAATGATGGTGGACATGTATAAAGAAAATTAAGCTAAAGAATGCATGTCTGAGTAATTCTTTATTTAAATTGTTGTAAATCAGAAAAACAAATCCAGTTTGAAAAATGACGTATTTATAAGGTAGAAAATATGCTGTCTTTGGTTTCCTCATCTGATTGGACATAATCATAATCATAACCAAAAGACCACTGGGAACGCTTTGAGAATGGATCAAAAGTTGATCGGAGTTTTTTTTTTAAAATCAGAGTCAGGTCAAACTGCAGAAGGTTACTTTTATGAAGATCACTGAGATAATGAAGCATCAACAATTATGATCAATTATTTATCAAAAAACAAAAATGGTGCTTTTGATATTTATACAGACACCAAAACTGCACAAGGCGGAGAAGGCAACGCTACAAACACTGAAGGATCCTGTTCAGCTGACTCACTATTATTCACTCCAAATAGTATAAAAGACAGGCTGAAACCAAACAACCCCGATGCAAATAAATGATGGAGTTCTGATCAAAGTATGCAGATCTTACACTGAAACGATAAATGCTTTGTTAGAGAAGCAACTTGTACAGATTTTCTAAACCATCGCCAGTTTTCATCCAGGTTAAAGGTTAATATTAGCTCGCTAGACGTCGCACAGCTGGGTCAAATAACGGGAACATCTAGTTTTCATTTAAAGAGCTGCTCAAGTCTTAAGCTGTGATGTTCTTGTGACGCTTTCCAACGTAAACCCTACACTGAGCTCATCAGATATCATGTTAAATATATTCTCTCATTTACTGATTGTCACACACACACACAAAAACTTTTTGGAAAGCTGTGGTGTACTAGGATCACTTTCCCTGACGACAAAGCTGGAGAAACAAAACAACAGAACTCTGTTCCAGCTGCTTTCAAAATAAGAGTCATGGCTCATCTTCAGAATAAAGGGGGTTACAATTCAACGCCAAAGGTCCATTTTTCTGGAACCTTCAGCCTATTCCTCCCAGAACTGTGCAGAGGCGTCCCACCACTGGCTTGTCGTTTTGCGACTCCTGCAACTTCTCATCCCCTCACACGCCTCATATCCCACTTTCTGTACCCCCCTGTCTCAACATGATTGACATGTTTTCAGTAGTGAGAACAACTTCCTGCTGCCTGCTGCATGTGTGAACAGGCACCTCCGCACAATGACACGATTATGCAGACATTATCTGAAGATCATGTGTGAGAAAAGGCTTTTAACAAGCAGCCAGCTTTATCTGGAGATCAACTAGTTCACAGTTTATGAGTCGCACCAGTTAATAAGTGGTTCCTGCAAAACCCCACTGATTCTGCTGATCGTTGAGCACACTAATGACAACAAAGAGGTTAAAATTCAAAGCTTTAGTTCTTTTGTGCCGTTTTTTCCCCCCAACTTCGGTGCAGGTAGAAATTCATTTAAAGACACATTTCTACTTTTTTGAAAATGGAGTGGTGTGACATTTGGAATCACACAAAATAAACTAAAACCTTAAAATTGACATTTCTCTCTCTGACCAATTTTCCAGTGTAGTTAGAAGAACAGGGAGCCATAATCAGATTTTCCTGCAGAAAAAAACAACTATGTACTATATTGGATTGTGATCCACTTACATTAACATATGTGACAGCTTAAACTGAAAAATATGAATTTTTATCTACACCTTAATACCAAAATCCTCTATGACCAATGGAATACAAAATAAGCTCTAATTTTTTTCATCAAAGATAGTTCGCGGTGGATGAATTACATGTATTTAGTGCTAAAATATTTTAATCAGTTAGCGGGGACAATGAAGAACATTTTCTGAAAACCTCATTTTGTATTGCATCTTTTTAGCATCGACTTCCCAGTTCCTCTGTCAAGTCTCTTAAAAACAATCTATACCGTATTTAATTCAAGAAAATGACTCCCATTACTCTGATCAGGAAAACGAAGCCAACAAAGCAGTTGTCTATTTAACCCTTTTAAACCAGCGCTTTAGCTCCAGTGGGGACATTTTTTCGAGCAAAGTAAACTCTTCCAACAGTTTACGCAATTAACGTACATGGTACGTCTGAGAAAAGCAGCTTTGCGCCAAACACTTCATGTTGGTGGTCTGTTGCATAGCAAAGCCCATATGAAAAGCCACTTGTCTCCGTGACAGAATCAGCTGATTCACGTCGATCAGGTAAATGGTTGAAGAGTTCTAGTACGTCAAAGAGCGCGTATTATTTAAGAACCACCGGGTACATCTCCGGTGTTAATGGATTAAAGAGTATGTGTCACTTTTGCAGACCTGGAATTTCAGTCAGTTCACACCTTCACTTGGTTCAGATTTAAATCTAAAGTAGAATAACTACTTTAGATTTAACTATTATAACTATTTAGTAGAATAACTACTCTGTATTACAGACAAATATGCAACTTAGTGCATCTAAAAAAACAGCGAGGTTTCTCTGCTGATCTGCAGACAGTTACTCCTGTAGCAGATCTTTGGCGTGGCTTCATGGCGTACCAGTATGGGGGTTGCGTCTATAATCTACCCGTCAACACAGTGTCAGCAGCCCTCAGCGAGCTGCATACCTGCTAATACATTCCAACATGCTGGGTCGGTGTAAAGCCACTGCCTGGTGGTGGGTGATGCTACTGACGAACATGTTACCCTCAGAGGCCTCCCCGCTGCAGCAGTTTTTCATGGGAGATGACTGCGGTTCAGAAGAACCGAGGTCGATACCGTTGGTGGCACGGCCTGGCTGGTGCCCTGTGAGCGAGCCCTCGACATCTCTGCGGCGTAAAGACTCTGCCGGTGGTGTGGCGGCTTATCGACTTCCCCTCCGTCTTCTTCCACACGGAGATTTCCAACAACTGAACACACAGACTTATCTCTGCAGCTCTGATGAGCTTCCAGATCGTATTTGCTTCTGATAACCTTTTGGGAGCTGTCTGCAGCAACCAGGACCCGTCCACACACAATCACAGGAAAGCTGCCAGAAGCTCCGTGAGACAATAAAAGAGGAAGCTCGATGTCCTTTAGGCTCTTTCATCCACCGTCACTCCACAGCCAGCAGACTGTTTACTCCTCACCTCCCTCCTGTTCGCGTTACAGTGCCCCGAAAGGCAAACACGCTCGGAAATATTTTTCCAAAGGTGAGAAAGAAGCAAACTTTTATGACGGGGAAAACATGTTTGGTTCTTTGACAAGCAGCAGGACCGACACTGGCTTTCCCCGACCTGCCAGGCCTTTTCGCTCCAGCTGGTGCTGTAAACCAGCTAAGAGCGTAGCCACACAGGGAACATTCAGACCGCTCCACACCAAGGTTAGAAGAAATGCAGGATTTCGCTGGGAGAGCGCGTCTGCCGCTTCCAGGTTTGTCCCCTGACCACCGGGGCTAACAGTAAACCCCATAACACACAGTTCACAAGCTCCTCACTCTTCCCAATCAACAGAACTTAGTCTGTTTTCCTTGTGGCTGGTTCTATTTTAAAACCCGGACCCTGGTTGAACCCCGTAAACCCCCTCCTCCCTCCCTGGCCTGCATGTCACCGTGAATGGGATGAATCAGGAAGGCCAGTTTAAAGTTTAGCTGGAAACATTTCAGGAGGCAACACACTCAACAAATGACTGAATGGAGAAAGGAGCTTCAAATTCAGCTGGTCTGAAGGATTACAGGGCAACACAGGCTTCAGTTTTTACTGCACAACCTGCTGCTTCTCACATTTCTGTGAGAATTTTGACACGTAACTGAAAGTGACAAGTAGAGTTGAAGTAGTTTTGCTCTGGTTAGAGATTTCTGTTTCTGTCTTCATGCAACCTTGAGACAAATGAATTAGCCAAGAAGGCACTACATCCAGAAGCTGATTGAAAGAGGAGCTTCTCTGTGACTAAAGTACAAAATAAGACAATTCACAGCTTCTGCATAAAAACACACAAGAATCTTTTGGAAAAACACAAAAACATCCAAATCTGACAGGAAATGGAAAAAAAAAAAAACCTGCCTGACTAGGGTTTTTTTTAAATGTTATTCACTATGATTTAAGACAGAATTCAATCATTTTTACTCTTTTGTGACATTTGCAGCAGGAATAATATCCATGTATTTGTGGATTCTGAAATCATTTATCAGCGACCCAAGTGACAAATATTTATACAGACTTTCAACTCTAAAATTAATCTCTGAGGCCTTTAAAATATTTATATATGGGATAAAACTGTGTCAATACATTGATTTTATAGTGTTTTTCTTTCAGATAAATATGTTTTTTTAATAATCAAATATAAAGTTGAAGTTCACACAGTAGATTGAGTTTAGTTTATATCTAACTAATTAGTTTAACTCCCATTATTTTAGTTATACATATATTTGGCAGAAATAGTACTCAAAGAGTACTATTTCTGCACTATTACAATAATATTTACTTAATAACTTCTACTTTTTTATGTTTAAACTATTTAATTAAATAATACTAATTAACTTTAATAGTTATTAATTATTTAATCCAAATGATTACAAAATAATTTAGTAAACCTGATCGTTAACAATATATTTAGTTGAATTATAACAGATACTTGTTAAAGTTCTTACTGGAGTATGATGCTAGCCACCTTTTTTTTTTTTTTTAATCTAATTTAAAACCGGGTTATGTTAAGGTTAAGTAATACATAACATTCCTAAACAGAGCTGTGCCTCCTCTGCCCATCCATGAATGTGTATTATTTAGCTACCAAAAACTATTATTATCTGTACCTCCACATGGTTTAAATATTCAAACAGTGTGAGTATGCATGATAAATGGCGGAATTTCGCTTAAATGTGTGTGTGTGGGGGGGGACAGTTACATTAGCTCAGGGAATGGGAATGCAGTGATGTGGAGTGGCACTACTTACTCTTTGCGGTGGCGGGCCGGAGGCAGGACGACAGAGCCAGCATCAGACCCCAAAACAAGGTCAAGTGCCTCGTTTCCGCTGGAGGCCTCATTCCCGAAGCCCTCAATCCCGCTCAAATCCCGAAAATAAAGAGCTGGTGCCGGGGTGAAGGTGGGCCGAAGCCGTGGGGGGGCGGTTAAAACGCCTTTTTTTTTTAAATCTGCGGTCAGCACCTTTTAGCTGTTAGCCGGCTAATGGTGCTAGCAGCTAATAGCAGGGTAGCTCTCTCGCGCTTCCCAACGGGAGCTCCGGAAAAAAATCACCGATTTCTCCCTCCGGACACGCGGCGGCTGCTCATAGCCCCCCTTCCCCCTGCCACAGACTCAGCCACGCCGATGTGTGCGGTGATTGCGTGTCAACTAACGCGGCGCGGGAGTCTCCTCTGTAGTCCACATCTTCACGCTCCATAGCTGGTGGAAGAAAAGAAAAAAAAAGAAAGAAGAAAACCTTTTAGCGTCCCGCGGCTGGAAGGACCTCAGGAGGAAAAAAAAAACGGCTCAGACCGCCGCGCGCCTTAAGCACGAGGAGACTTGAAAACACCTTGACATGTTACGTTGAAACGCAGCCTCGTTGTGCGAACAGCATCGCGTCTGGGAGGAACATCCAGGGGAAAATCTGGTTTCAGACCGCAGCCTCCTTCTTCTTCTTCTTCTTCTTCTTCTTCTCCTCCTCCTCCTCCTCCTCCTCAGCAGCCGGTCATCATCCACACGCCGTGTTGTTGTGGGAGCGGCAACTCGCCTCCTATATGGAGAAAATTGAAGGTGAAAATGAGTCCACTAAGGTTTCCCCGTCGTTTGATTGCTGCGCAGGTAGTTTTGCTCTGCAGATTAGCGCGCAGGTACCCGCGCGGACAGTCTGCAGTCTACTGTAAACACGGCGCCGTTGCGCGGAGATCGTCTCTGTTTGCAGAGATGAATTCCTCGGACTCTCGCTCCGCCCTCCCGTCTGAGAAAGTGGAGGGCGTCGCTCCTGCTGCAGTTTTTTCCCACCATAGAGGCAGAGTTGCCATGGTGTTCAGTTTGCCATCAGCTGTTCTGTCGTTTGCACACAAAAAAGGAACATTGTGGATAAATAATCCTAAACAACTAAATACACAATGAATGATTCCCAATCAGTATCCACAGAGAACTGCACACTATCTCAACAAAGTCACACAAGTTATATGCAGAAACTGAATAGCCACAGAAGTATTAGTAAAAATAAACATCAATTAGACTTAATTGTCTGTGAAAGGGGCCAAACAATTTGCGACGCCAGATTGGGAAAAAGAAAAAAAAAGACAGAGTGAGACGTCGCGACTCCCACCTTGGCTCGGTTTACGAAGCGGAGAGAGGGAAAGCCGGGACGGAGTTCAGGGATCGGGGTTGTTTTGCTGCTCACACACGCACAGCGGAATGCACCCTTTCGAAAAATCGTGTCTGTCTGCAGGAGTGCGGTGATGGGGGAGCAGAGTTTACACCAACAGCCCCCGTCGGATGAGTCCAACACACAAGCTACTCTGTGCGTTTTTCCCGCCTCGCTCTTGATGCTCAGTGACCCTGAAAAAAAAAAAAGAATATTTTCAATTATTTTTCCTTTCTACCAAAAGACCATGAAGGATTGAACATCTAAATTAAAAGAGTCGTGTCATGTAATGAGATATTAGTGGACAAAAATAAAGACACATATCATGTAGGAGCCTAGTTAAACAAACTATAGTTTTACCAAAGGTGTTTTATTTTACTTTTAGTATACACTTGTCTTACAATCCGTTTATATGATTGGTTACATTTAACAATACATTTACAGGCCATATATTTTTCTCATTAATAATTTCAGTCCTAATGTTCTTCCAAAATAAAGGTTTACCATAATTTCTTTTTTGTTATCTAACCAAGTTGTTTCACAAATAGTAAAACGGCTCTGAAAAAGTGTAATTTAGTCTGAACTTTGATTAAAAAAAAAAAAGCTAATTCAGGTTTTAGATCAGTAACCGTCTTTCCTGCCCAGTTCTGCTTGTTGTTTATTAAACATTTTTTTGTGAAAGACGCGCAAATGCTGCCACCTCGTGGAAGAAAACCTGAACTACAGGCCTCTGACTGAACGGTTTTGATCACTTTCTTCTCATTTGTACGGAGCCGCAGACACGACATTCACAAAAATGTGTTCACGAATAAGTATTTTGTGTACACAAATTAGCATTTTAGTGTATTTTATTCCTACTACTAATTTGTGCACATAAAAAAATTATTAACTTACACAAAATACTAATTTGTGTGCAAATTTGAGCACATAAAATAATAGTTTGGGCATATGGAATACTAATTTGTGCCCATAAAACAAACATTTTGCACACAAAATACTAGTTTGTGTTTAAAAAATGCTCATTTGTTATCTCAAAAAGTCCTAATTTGTACATACAAAATTATAGTTTGTGCTCAAAAAATGGCAATTTGTGCCCACTTTTCTTTCTTCCAATGTCATATCCAAGGCTCTGTAATTTGATATTTTTAAGGCTAAACTAAATTAAATTCGTTATTAGTGGCCATCAAAACTGTTCTAATGTATCAACTATAGTTTGAGTTCCTTAAATGTTGACTAAGTCGTTCTCATTCTGCCTCTTATAAGTGGATCTGGATGTCCAATTTTAGACTTTTATGTTGCCACCGCTGCATTGATCTTTGGGGTTAGAAGCCCAGCCTGAGGAGGCGGGGAGCCGGCAGCCTGTGATGCTGTGAGAGAAGCAGACGGTAAACAAAAGTGTCCACAGAGGAGCCCCTGACAGTTTTGATTATCCCTGTAATTACGGGGCGCTTTCATCACTTCCCAGAGCCGAGTACAGAGGCATTATTAGAACGCCACGCATTACCTCAGCCCTGGCACACAGCACGGAGGTGAAGCAGAAAAGAAATGTGCACATCAGAAATTGAGGTGAATATCAGCGGCCACCCAAGAGTCCAAATACAGTGAGTCACCCCATAACAAGTGCTCACTGTACCAACATGACCCCTCTGTGCCAGAGAATGCTGTGCCTGTCCACTCGCATTTGTTAGGTCCCCATTAAAGTCCTCATGAAGGCAGCCGGCAGGCCCACCTACCTCAACTGTCCCTCTGGAATCCATTCTCGCTCTGCACTCATGTGGAAATAAGCCTGTTCACCATCAGCGGGTCACACATGCTAATGAGCGTCTGTTTGTTTTCCACCATGCTCATGCAGGAGGAAGGGAATTCAGGGGAAAAAATAATGGATGATATACAGGAAGCAACCCGGGTGGCTCTGCAGCACCAATTATGACAAAACCTCCCACACAGAATCGATGATGTGAAATCAGACCAGGAAACGCTGATGCTGTGGTGTGGAGGCCGACCCTGTTCAGACGCCTCGCTTGAAAAGGGTCAAGGAAAGTATTCAATCATCAAAGAAGAAGCAACAGAAAAATCAGTTATATCTTTGAGCTTTTCAGTGAAGATTTTGAATATTGAGGTACTATGTCAGAGGAGGCCCTTTTTCATATTGATCACATTTCAACATAAAAACCCAAAGATAAAAGTTTTAAAATGTCCTTTTTCATTACTAAAGCAGAAAAAAAGCTACATGGCACAGTGCAAAAAATATAAACAATAAATTAAAGCAACATTTTCTCTTTAAAAACAAATCATGATGTCGCTAAATAAATAAAACATTTCAAAACATTTATTCAAGAGGATTTTTGCTTCATTCTGAGCAGAATTATTTGACTTTAACTCTGAAAGATTGTTGGGTTACAACCAGTCAGGTTATAGAAGAGAGTCTATAAGAGACTGTATAAGAGAACTGGACTGAGTGAGTGGGACATCACCCATAAAAAAAAAGGCTCCAACCAAATGAAGTCAATTCGGCCGCCATGTTTTTGAGATATGAACATGTTGGAGCCTGACGTTGTCAGTAAGCAGTGATTGGTCCGAGTCAACGTTTCTATGGCAACCACTCTTGGCAACCAGGAGTGAGCTCGGTGGTAGTGTAGAGCCCTTCCACTTGAACACAGGCTACATGAAATCTGTGTAAGGTCACCTAATTTTATTGAGGCGTCTGATTCACCGGTTTATAACTTGAATAAGTTGCACTATTGAAAAAAATTTAGGATTATCAAGAACTTATTAAGAGAGCAGGAATAGTGATTCTGACAAACAGAATGATTCAGTAATTGTCTATGGGACTTTGGATTCTTGGGGCCAGTGGGTACTTTCTGTTTGGAACACCAGGGGGGAGGAGTCACTCAGTCCAGTTTTCACGTACAGTGAGTATATGACACTCAACATCCAGGGTTTAACTGACTAAATGCTGTCTGCTCTTCTGTGGCTGCAGCTCCCAAAAGTAAAAGGTCAAGAACAAACTTCCCACACTTCACCTTTCTTGAACTTTCCCAGCGGAAACGGCTGTTTCAGCTCAAGGTTATCAGCTCAAAACGGTTAGTGATGGGATCCATTCTGAGGTGGACTTGCTGCCGTCAGTGTTTGAAATATTTTCTCTCATGGATTAATGGAAGACATCCCAAACGTCCATCAAAACGTCCAGATCCTGAAGCTGCGAGTTAGCTCCAGACCATCACACCACCACCACCAAGTTAGAAGTCTTTTCTAGAATTCTGTGTGACATTTGCATTCAACAGGACACACATGTAAAGATGAGTTCTATTACTTATCATCCATCCACAAAGCATCAGTCCAGAGGTTTTGATGGTAGTCCACATGTTTTTGTTAATTTTTTGGAGTTGATCAGATCCTCCTGCCTCATCCCTCATAGCCCTCCATTGTCTCCTCTCAGTAGAATTTAACATTTGTCCACTTTTAGCGTACACTTTTCCTCCAGTGTGTTCTGTCTTAAGGTTTCTATGTGCATTCAGAGGACTGATCTTGTTTCCCAGGCAGACAAGAGCAACGTAAAGGTTTATCCTACGTCTTCCAAGCCGCTTAAACTCTGATGAAGACGAGGTTTTCATCAGAGTTTAAGGGAAAAACCCTCTAACCCTTTAAACCCTGCGAAGGGACATGATCCTCCCGTCAAACAGGGTGAACTCCTATACTTGGGGGCTGTGCTCTCATGAGTAAGCCCGCACCAGCCCGCCTGCTCTCACCAGGAGCAACTCCAGAATGGTAAAGAGTCCAACCTGTCTGGAGGGATTGAGTTTCAGAGCCCAGACTGTGCGTGGAGTGGATCCGACTATATCTAGCCAGAAACCTTCAACCTCCTGCACGAGCTCAGACTCCATCCCTCCCAGAGAGGTGACCTTTCAAGTTCCAGGAGTAACGTTCCATGACCTCCGGTTTGGTCCACCAGGGGACCCACCTTCCACTGCCACCCAAACCACATTGCAGCGGCCACTTTTGAGCTCTCCTGCAGGTGGTCGGACCACAAGGGAGTGGTCCCATGTCATTGGGCTGGAAACCAACCAGGGAGGCACGTACATACAGAGAAGTTTGTGAGACATACATGAAGTCATGCGTGTTTGTGTTTCACATGTTTCTTTGTTTTTGCTCTCACACAACCCTCTGCATTTATCCGGACTTGGGACCGGCACAAGAGAGCACTGGGTTGTGCCCCCTTGTGGTTGCATTACTCATTCATTCTTTCATTCATTCATTTTTTTAAAGGTTAAATGGCATAAAAAAAAATCTTTTTTTTTTTTTTAAGGGCGAACCTGAGCACCAGGAGAAAACCCCACAAGAAAAACAACTACATTTTCTCATCCATTCATTCACTCATTCATCCATTTATTCATATATTCATTTATTAATTTCTTCCACCCCCTTTCATTACTTTTTTCTGTCTGCCCACTCTGGGACCAATCTAATGTCATCTGTTTTATCTTCAAAAGATTTTTTTAAGGGCAAACCTGAGCACCAGGAGAAAACCCCACCCCACACACACACACAAAAACTAAATAAATTCTCTCATTCATTCTTTCTTTCATACATCCATTCATTTATTCCACCCCCTTTAATTACTTTTTTCTATCTTCCCACTCTCAGATGAATCTAATATCATCTGTTTTATCCTCAAAGGATTTTTTTAAGGGTGAACCTGAGCACCAGGAGAAAACCCAACTTTGGTTTAGTTAAAGTCTTAGTTCTTTAATCTTCCTTTAAACTGGCGTTTGCTCGCTGGCGTGAGCGCCTTCTTAAATCTTCTCCACAAGGAAATCTTCTGTCCACTTGTGTCTTCAGATTGATCATAACACTCGCAATCTTCATCAGCGGACATTTCTTCTTCATCAGCTGATGTTTCTTCTTCGTCATCTGATGTTTCATCTTCATCATCTGACGATTCTTCTTCTTCATCTGATGTTTCATCCTCTTCGTCATCTGATGTTTTCTCTTCTAAGCAATCTAAGTCTTCAGACTCAGCAGGACTGAGAGGCGAGCGATGAGTCTCTGTCTTGATCATCCACAGATTGACTTGGAAGCAGATCTTCAGCTTCCTCTGAAATCTCTGGAGCTTGATCCGGACCACAGGAGTGTCACTCTTATACTTTCGCCATCTTGCTGGCGTCAGAGCCTTTTTGAACCTTCTCCAGAGGGAGACCTTTGGCTTTTTGGGTGGCTTCTGATTGGCTGGAACAGTTGGTTTCTCCTCCCAGAAGTTCGGACACGACTGCTTCATCGGAAATGTCCGAGCTTTCCACTTCCTCCCTTTCATTGCTGGATGGTTCCGTGTTCATTTGGGCTGGAACCTCCTCAGAGATGCTCTCCAATGTTTGTGATGGAGAAGCATCTAACTCTGGCACACTCTCTCGGTCGGTAGGAGGTGTGCTTATGCTGACTGGATTTGGAAGTGAAGCTTCAATTTCAGATTCACTGTCAGTGAAGGTCCATGGAAGTCCTAAGCCAGTTTTGTCTGATGTCCTCTGACTAAGTCTTGCGTTGACTTCCGCTCTGCGTTTGGCCAGACGTGTCCTTATGGGGACTGGTTTGCAGATCCTCAGTTGTTTAGAGGGAGGAGATTCTGTGGTGTCCATCTCCACAGGTCTCTTGCGTCTTTTGGGAGGATCTGCAGTTGGTTGTTGTTCTGAAGCCCGCTCTGACTCTGGCTTTTCGGTTGATGCCTCCCCAACGACATTCTCCAGAGAATCTGGTAGCAAACCTTTAGCTTCAGTCTCTTCTGGAAAGGTGTCTGTCACTGCTGAGTCAGTTTCCTCTGTTTTTATTTGATCCAGATTGATGTCAACCTGGTCAACCAGAGGTGGGCTGACCAGCTCACAGTTTTCTGGTTCCTCTGGGGCAGGGAGTGCCTTCGCTTTTTTGTTCTTACGCTTCTTGCGCTTTTTGGAAGGCTCTAAAACGGCTTGTTGTTCAGAACCCAGCTGTGGTTTTGAAACGGTGTCCACTGATGCCTGTTCAGGGAGGTCCACAGACTCCACAGGTGGGACGAATGCTTGCAGCGTTGTTTTGACTTCAGAAAGCTCCGCTGCCTGAGACTCCAGTTTTTCCGCCAGTTTGATCTTCAGCCGCAGTTTTGTGTTGAGCTGATGTTTCAGGTTGACCTGTTCCTCCAGGTCCTGCTTGACTTTTTTAGCCTTTGCCTTGACCAACTGCTTACATCTTTGCAGTTCCTTTTCACGCGCCTTTCTGAGTCGGCGTTCTTCCTCCAAGGCGAGTTCCATGTCTTGCAGCAGCTCCCAGTGCAAAACACAGCTCTCCTCAGTCTCAACTCTGGTCTTCTTCAGTTGAGATAATTGCTCATTTTTGGCGAAGAGTTTCCCCAGTAAAAGGTCCCGTTCTCTTTTCAGGGCAGACAAATCCTTCTGAGCCTCTGAAGGTTTGGTTTCAGAAGCAACAGTTTTGGTAGATTTTCCTGATTTGTTCATGGTTTTTTGTGTAAATCGGTAGAAATGTGAGTTGGAAACAGATTTTAAACCACAGGGTTTTGAAAACAGTTGTGTTTCAAAGTCTCTCAAGGTATCTCAAAGTGTCTTTGAGTGTCTCGAAGTCTCGAAGTGTCTTTGAGTCGCATGCAACTAAAAATGTCTTAAACAGGATTTTTAGGGTCTATATGTAAACTTTCTGGAGTGATGTAATCACCTGTAGACATTACTGGGCTATGATGTCATATGACATCATATGATGAGGATGATGCTGATGCAGTCATCATCATCATCGTCATCCTTATCATATGAGGATGATGAAGATGCAGTCAGAGTCTGCATCATCATCCTCATCATATAATGATGCAGACTCTAGATCAGTGGTTCCCAAACTTTTTCTGCAGGGCCCCCCTTTCTGAAGATTAGAATATTTTTGAGCCCCCCCCACACTGACACAAACATACAAATCCTTTGTTTCTAAACTCCACTGGACTTTACTTAACATTGTAAGTCATTCAAAATGGCAACTTCTTCCTGAACAAAACTAAAATAAACAAGACAAATCACCTTTACAATTATTAAAAGTGACACTGCATCATGTATCATAAAATTCTACTATGTAATGGTGTGGTGTTTATGGCTTTCAACTCATCTTCTTATAAACTCCATTCCTGCATGAAAGTGGCCTTTTACACTTTACCAGCTCTCTGAAGAAAATAACAAAATCCTGAACATTTAACTCTGCAAAAACTGCACCTTTAATGTCCACATCTTTTCAGTGACTGGTGTGGGCTTGCTTCATGCTGCAGATCTTCTCAAATCTGGGCTGCAGCTGTGAGACTGCTACTCTTAGTTCATTTTCAATGTCCAGCTTTGATCTGTATTTAGTCTTGATGGAGGCCACAGCAGAAAAACCTATCTCACATAGGTAAGACGTGGCAAATGGAAGGAGTGTGGCCAGAGCTCTTTTACCTAGCAGTGGGAAATTTTTCTTCACTCCAATCCAAAATGCAGCTAGTGTCTTAGACTTAAACTCCAGCTTCATTGTTGAATCAGAGGTGACATCAATGAACTGTTCATTCTTTGTAGTGCTGAATTCGGCAGGTGGTGTTGCACTGAAGGAGTCTCGGATCCAGTCATATTGTGTAGGATCCTGCACTGGGAAGTACCTCTGGAAATGCTTTTGGAGGGCAGAGATGTGAGCTTTCATGCATGGGATCACTGTGTTCTGCAGCTTGTTGACCTCAATGAATGACTTCAGGTTCTCAAACGAGTCTATATTTCCCTCTGTAACTCGCTACTCCCACATCTCAAGCTTTCTTGTGAATTATGTGATTTTATCTGCCGGATGTGGAAGGTGTGTGTTGCTGTCCTGCATCTGCAGATTTACCAAAAGAGAAGAAGAACGTGGTCCACTTGGATTCAAAATCCCCAGCACACACGTGTGTTTGAACATGATGTATGTTTGCAAACAAACCAAAGCCGAACACCTGTCCCCCGCCTAAAGGTGAAGGGACATGATCCTCCCGTGTTGGAGTTTACCAGGGTTGAAGTTGCCCTTCAACCCTGGGTTGAACTCCAACACTAGAAGGCTGTGCTGGGGGCTCATGAGTAAGCCCCCACAGGCAAGCCTGCTCTCACCAGGAGCAACTCCAGAGTGGTAAAGAGTCCAACCTGTCTGGAGGGATTGAGTTTCAGAGCCCAGACTGTGCGTGGAGTGGATCCGACTATATCTAGCCGGAAACCTTCAACCTCCTGCACGAGCTCAGACTCCATCCCTCCCAGAGAGGTGACCTTTCAAGTTCCAGGAGTAACGTTCCATGACCGCGGTTTGGTCCACCAGGGGACCCACCTTCCACTGCCACCCAAACCACATTGCAGCGGCCACTTTTGAGCTCTCCTGCAGGTGGTCGGACCACAAGGGAGTGGTCCCATGTCATTGGGCTGGAAACCAACCAGGGAGGCACGTACATACAGAGAAGTTTGTGAGACATACATGAAGTCATGCGTGTTTGTGTTTCACATGTTTCTTTGTTTTTGCTCTCACACAACCCTCTGCATTTATCCGGACTTGGGACCGGCACAAGAGAGCACTGGGTTGTGCCCCCTTGTGGTTGCATTACTCATTCATTCTTTCATTCATTCATTTTTTTTAAAGGTTAAATGGCATAAAAAAAATCTTTTTTTTTTTTTTAAGGGCGAACCTGAGCACCAGGAGAAAACCCCACAAGAAAAACAACTACATTTTCTCATCCATTCATTCACTCATTCATCCATTTATTCATATATTCATTCATTCATTCATTTATTAATTTATTCCACCCCCTTTCATTACTTTTTTCTGTCTGCCCACTCTGGGACCAATCTAATGTCATATGTTTTATCTTCAAAAGATTTTTTTAAGGGCAAACCTGAGCACCAGGAGAACCCCCCCCCCCCCACACACACACAAAAACTAAATAAATTCTCTCATTCATTCTTTCTTTCATACATCCATTCATTTATTCCATCCCCTTTAATTACTTTTTTCTATCTTCCCACTCTCAGATGAATCTAATATCATCTGTTTTATCCTCAAAGGATTTTTTTAAGGGTGAACCTGAGCACCAGGAGAAAACCCAACTTTGGTTTAGTTAAAGTCTTAGTTCTTTAATCTTCCTTTAAACTGGCGTTTGCTCGCTGGCGTGAGCGCCTTCTTAAATCTTCTCCACAAGGAAATCTTCTGTCCACTTGTGTCTTCAGATTGATCAGAACACTCGCCATCTTCATCAGCGGACATTTCTTCTTCATCAGCTGATGTTTCTTCTTCGTCATCTGATGTTTCATCTTCATCATCTGACGATTCTTCTTCTTCATCTGATGTTTCATCCTCTTCGTCATCTGTTGTTTTCTCTTCTAAGCAATCTAAGTCTTCAGACTCAGCAGGCTGAGAGGCGAGCGATGAGTCTCTGTCTTGATCATCCACAGATTGACTTGGAAGCAGATCTTCAGCTTCCTCTGAAATCTCTGGAGTGACCACAGGAGTGTCACTCTTATACTTTCGCCATCTTGCTGGCGTCAGAGCCTTTTTGAACCTTCTCCAGAGGGAGACCTTTGGCTTTTTGGGTGGCTCTGATTGGCTGGAACAGTTGGTTTCTCCTCCCAGAAGTTCGGACACGACTGCTTCATCGGACATGTCCGAGCTTTCCATTTCCTCCCTTTCATTGCTGGATGGTTCCGTGTTCATTTCAGGCTCACTGTCCATGAAGGTCCATGGAAGTCCTAAGCCAGTTTTGTCTGATGTCCTCTGACTAAGTCTTGCGTTGACTTCCGCTCTGCGTTTGGCCAGACGTGTCCTTATGGGGACTGGTTTGCAGATCCTCAGTTGTTTAGAGGGAGGAGATTCTGTGGTGTCCATCTCCACAGGTCTCTTGCGTCTTTTGGGAGGATCTGCAGTTGGTTGTTGTTCTGAAGCCCGCTCTGGCTCTGGCTTTTCGGTTTGGGCTGATGCCTCCCCAACGACATTCTCCAGAGAATCTGGTAGCAATCCTTTAGCTTCAGTCTCTTCTGGAAAGGTGTCTGTCACTGCTGAGTCGGTTTCCTCTGTTTTTATTTGATCCAGATTGATGTCAACCTGGTCAACCAGAGGTGGGCTGACCAGTTCACAGCTTTCTGGTTCCTCTGGGGCAGGGAGTGCCTTCGCTTTCTTGTTCTTACGCTTCTTGCGCTTTTTGGAAGGCTCTAAAACGGCTTGTTGTTCAGAACCCAGCTGTGGTTTTGAAACGGTGTCCACTGATGCCTGTTCAGGGAGGTCCACAGACTCCACAGGTGGGACGAATGCTTGCAGCATTGTTTTGACTTCAGAAAGCTCTGCTGCCTGAGACTCCAGTTTTTCCGCCAGTTTGATCTTCAGCCGCAGTTTTGTGTTGAGCTGATGTTTCAGGTTGACCTGTTCCTCCAGGTCCTGCTTGACTTTTTTAGCCTTTGCCTTGACCAACTGCTTACATCTTTGCAGTTCCTTTTCACGCGCCTTTCTGAGTCGGCGTTCTTCCTCCAAGGCGAGTTCCATGTCTTGCAGCAGCTCCCAGTGCAAAACACAGCTCTCCTCAGTCTCAACTCTGGTCTTCTTCAGTTGAGATAATTGCTCATTTTTGGCGAAGAGTTTCTCCAGTAAAAGGTCCCGTTCTCTTTTCAGGGCAGACAAATCCTTCTGAGCCTCTGAAGGTTTGGTTTCAGAAGCAACAGTTTTGGTAGATTTTCCTGATTTGTTCATGGTTTTTTGTGTAAATCGGTAGAAATGTGAGTTGGAAACAGACCACAGGGTTTTGAAAATAGTTGTGTTTCAAAGTCTCTCAAGGTATCTCAAAGTGTCTTTGAGTGTCTCGAAGTCTCGAAGTGTCTTTGAGTCGCATGCAACTAAAAATGTCTTAAACAGGATTTTTAGGGTCTATAAGTAAACTTTCTGGAGTGATGTAATCGCCTGTAGACATTGCTGGGCTATGATGTCATATGACACCATATGATGTCATATGACATCATATGATGAAGATGATGATGATGCAGTCATCATCATCATCGTCATCCTTATCATATGAGGATGATGAAGATGCAGTCAGAGTCTGCATCATCATCCTCATCATATGATGATGCAGACTCTAGATCAGTGGTTCCCAAACTTTTTCTGCAGGGCCCCCCTTTCTGAAGATTAGAATATTTTTGAGCCCCCCCACACTGACACAAACATACAAATCCTTTGTTTCTAAACTCCACTGGACTTTACTTAACATTGTAAGTCATTCAAAATGGCAACTTCTTCCTGAACAAAACTAAAATAAACAAGACAAATCACCTTTACAATTATTAAAAGTGACACTGCATCATGTATCATAAAATTCTACTATGTAATGGTGTGGTGTTCATGGCTTTCAACTCATCTTCTTATAAACTCCATTCCTGCATGAAAGTGGCCTTTTACACTTTACCAGCTCTCTGAAGAAAATAACAAAATCCTGAACATTTAACTCTGCAAAAACTGCACCTTTAATGTCCACATCTTTTCAGTGACTGGTGTGGGCTTGCTTCATGCTGCAGATTTTCTCAAATCGGGGCTGCAGCTGTGAGACTGCTACTCTTAGTTCATTTTCAATGTCCAGCTTTGATCTGTATTTAGTCTTGATGGAGGCCACAGCAGAAAAACCTATCTCACATAGGTAAGACGTGGCAAATGGAAGGAGTGTGGCCAGAGCTCTTTTACCTAGCAGTGGGAAATTTTTCTTCACTCCAATCCAAAATGCAGCTAGTGTCTTAGACTTAAACTCCAGCTTCATTGTTGAATCAGAGGTGACATCAATGAACTGTTCATTCTTTGTAGTGCTGAATTCGGCAGGTGGTGTTGCACTGAAGGAGTCTCGGATCCAGTCATATTGTGTAGGATCCTGCACTGGGAAGTACCTCTGGAAATGCTTTTGGAGGGCAGAGATGTGAGCTTTCATGCATGGGATCACTGTGTTCTGCAGCTTGTTGACCTCAATGAATGACTTCAGGTTCTCAAACGAGTCTATATTTCCCTCTGTGACTCGCTGCTCCCACATCTCAAGCTTTCTTGTGAATTATGTGATTTTATCTGCCGGATGTGGAAGGTGTGTGTTGCTGTCCTGCATCTGCAGATTTACCAAAAGAGAAGAAGAACGTGGTCCACTTGGATTCAAAATCCCCAGCACACACGTGTGTTTGAACATGATGTATGTTTGCAAACAAACCAAAGCCGAACACCTGTCCCCCGCCTAAAGGCGAAGGGACATGATCCTCCCGTGTTGGAGTTTACCAGGGTTGAAGTTGCCCTTCAACCCTGGGTTGAACTCCAACACTAGAAGGCTGTGCTGGGGGCTCATGAGTAAGCCCCCACAGGCAAGCCTGCTCTCACCAGGAGCAACTCCAGAGTGGTAAAGAGTCCAACCTGTCTGGAGGGATTGAGTTTCAGAGCCCAGACTGTGCGTGGAGTGGATCCGACTATATCTAGCCGGAAACCTTCAACCTCCTGCACGAGCTCAGACTCCATCCCTCCCAGAGAGGTGACCTTTCAAGTTCCAGGAGTAACGTTCCATGACCGCGGTTTGGTCCACCAGGGGACCCACCTTCCACTGCCACCCAAACCACATTGCAGCGGCCACTTTTGAGCTCTCCTGCAGGTGGTCGGACCACAAGGGAGTGGTCCCATGTCATTGGGCTGGAAACCAACCAGGGAGGCACGTACATACAGAGAAGTTTGTGAGACATACATGAAGTCATGCGTGTTTGTGTTTCACATGTTTCTTTGTTTTTGCTCTCACACAACCCTCTGCATTTATCCGGACTTGGGACCGGCACAAGAGAGCACTGGGTTGTGCCCCCTTGTGGTTGCATTACTCATTCATTCTTTCATTCATTCATTTTTTTTAAAGGTTAAATGGCATAAAAAAAATCTTTTTTTTTTTTTAAGGGCGAACCTGAGCACCAGGAGAAAACCCCACAAGAAAAACAACTACATTTTCTCATCCATTCATTCACTCATTCATCCATTTATTCATATATTCATTCATTCATTTATTAATTTATTCCACCCCCTTTCATTACTTTTTTCTGTCTGCCCACTCTGGGACCAATCTAATGTCATATGTTTTATCTTCAAAAGATTTTTTTAAGGGCAAACCTGAGCACCAGGAGAAACCCCCCCCCCACACACACACACACAAAAACTAAATAAATTCTCTCATTCATTCTTTCTTTCATACA
Organism: Oryzias curvinotus; assembly: GCA_023969325.1. Taxonomy (NCBI): domain Eukaryota; kingdom Metazoa; phylum Chordata; class Actinopteri; order Beloniformes; family Adrianichthyidae; genus Oryzias; species Oryzias curvinotus. Next base: position 26,435,510 of record CM043708.1, on the reverse strand, counting down.
TCCATTCATTTATTCCACCCCCTTTAATTACTTTTTTCTATCTTCCCACTCTCAGATGAATCTAATATCATCTGTTTTATCCTCAAAGGATTTTTTTAAGGGTGAACCTGAGCACCAGGAGAAAACCCAACTTTGGTTTAGTTAAAGTCTTAGTTCTTTAATCTTCCTTTAAACTGGCGTTTGCTCGCTGGCGTGAGCGCCTTCTTAAATCTTCTCCACAAGGAAATCTTCTGTGCACTTGTGTCTTCAGATTGATCAGAACACTCGCCATCTTCATCAGCGGACATTTCTTCTTCATCAGCTGATGTTTCTTCTTCGTCATCTGATGTTTCATCTTCATCATCTGACGATTCTTCTTCTTCATCTGATGTTTCATCCTCTTCGTCATCTGATGTTTTCTCTTCTAAGCAATCTAAGTCTTCAGACTCAGCAGACTGAGAGGCGAGCGATGAGTCTCTGTCTTGATCATCCACAGATTGACTTGGAAGCAGATCTTCAGCTTCCTCTGAAATCTCTGGAGTGACCACAGGAGTGTCACTCTTATACTTTCGCCATCTTGCTGGCGTCAGAGCCTTTTTGAACCTTCTCCAGAGGGAGACCTTTGGCTTTTTGGGTGGCTCTGATTGGCTGGAACAGTTGGTTTCTCCTCCCAGAAGTTCGGACACGACTGCTTCATCGGACATGTCCGAGCTTTCCACTTCCTCCCTTTCATTGCTGGATGGTTCCGTGTTCATTTCAGGCTCACTGTCCATGAAGGTCCATGGAAGTCCTAAGCCAGTTTTGTCTGATGTCCTCTGACTAAGTCTTGCGTTGACTTCCGCTCTGCGTTTGGCCAGACGTGTCCTTATGGGGACTGGTTTGCAGATCCTCAGTTGTTTAGAGGGAGGAGATTCTGTGGTGTCCATCTCCACAGGTCTCTTGCGTCTTTTGGGAGGATCTGCAGTTGGTTGTTGTTCTGAAGCCCGCTCTGGCTCTGGCTTTTCGGTTTGGGCTGATGCCTCCCCAACGACATTCTCCAGAGAATCTGGTAGCGAACCTTTAGCTTCAGTCTCTTCTGGAAAGGTGTCTGTCACTGCTGAGTCGGTTTCCTCTGTTTTTATTTGATCCAGATTGATGTCAACCTGGTCAATCAGAGGTGGGCTGACCAGTTCACAGCTTTCTGGTTCCTCTGGGGCAGGGAGTGCCTTCGCTTTCTTGTTCTTACGCTTCTTGCGCTTTTTGGAAGGCTCTAAAACGGCTTGTTGTTCAGAACCCAGCTGTGGTTTTGAAACAGTGTCCACTGATGCCTGTTCAGGGAGGTCCACAGACTCCACAGGTGGGACGAATGCTTGCAGCGTTGTTTTGACTTCAGAAAGCTCCGCTGCCTGAGACTCCAGTTTTTCCGCCAGTTTGATCTTCAGCCGCAGTTTTGTGTTGAGCTGATGTTTCAGGTTGACCTGTTCCTCCAGGTCCTGCTTGACTTTTTTAGCCTTTGCCTTGACCAACTGCTTACATCTTTGCAGTTCCTTTTCACGCGCCTTTCTGAGTCGGCGTTCTTCCTCCAAGGCGAGTTCCATGTCTTGCAGCAGCTCCCAGTGCAAAACACAGCTCTCCTCAGTCTCAACTCTGGTCTTCTTCAGTTGAGATAATTGCTCATTTTTGGCGAAGAGTTTCTCCAGTAAAAGGTCCCGTTCTCTTTTCAGGGCAGACAAATCCTTCTGAGCCTCTGAAGGTTTGGTTTCAGAAGCAACAGTTTTGGTAGATTTTCCTGATTTGTTCATGGTTTTTTGTGTAAATCGGTAGAAATGTGAGTTGGAAACAGACCACAGGGTTTTGAAAACAGTTGTGTTTCAAAGTCTCTCAAGGTATCTCAAAGTGTCTTTGAGTGTCTCGAAGTCTCGAAGTGTCTTTGAGTCGCATGCAACTAAAAATGTCTTAAACAGGATTTTTAGGGTCTATAAGTAAACTTTCTGGAGTGATGTAATCGCCTGTAGACATTGCTGGGCTATGATGTCATATGACACCATATGATGTCATATGATGACATCATATGATGACATATGTCATCATATGATGTCATATGACATCATATGATGAAGATGATGATGATGCAGTCATCATCATCATCGTCATCCTTATCATATGAGGATGATGAAGATGCAGTCAGAGTCTGCATCATCATCCTCATCATATGATGATGCAGACTCTAGATCAGTGGTTCCCAAACTTTTTCTGCAGGGCCCCCCTTTCTGAAGATTAGAATATTTTTGAGCCCCCCCCACACTGACACAAACATACAAATCCTTTGTTTCTAAACTCCACTGGACTTTACTTAACATTGTAAGTCATTCAAAATGGCAACTTCTTCCTGAACAAAACTAAAATAAACAAGACAAATCACCTTTACAATTATTAAAAGTGACACTGCATCATGTATCATAAAATTCTACTATGTAGTGGTGTGGTGTTCATGGCTTTCAACTCATCTTCTTATAAACTCCATTCCTGCATGAAAGTGGCCTTTTACACTTTACCAGCTCTCTGAAGAAAATAACAAAATCCTGAACATTTAACTCTGCAAAAACTGCACCTTTAATGTCCACATCTTTTCAGTGACTGGTGTGGGCTTGCTTCATGCTGCAGATCTTCTCAAATCGGGGCTGCAGCTGTGAGACTGCTACTCTTAGTTCATTTTCAATGTCCAGCTTTGATCTGTATTTAGTCTTGATGGAGGCCACAGCAGAAAAACCTATCTCACATAGGTAAGACGTGGCAAATGGAAGGAGTGTGGCCAGAGCTCTTTTACCTAGCAGTGGGAAATTTTTCTCCACTCCAATCCAAAATGCAGCTAGTGTCTTAGACTTAAACTCCAGCTTCATTGTTGAATCAGAGGTGACATCAATGAACTGTTCATTCTTTGTAGTGCTGAATTCGGCAGGTGGTGTTGCACTGAAGGAGTCTCGGATCCAGTCATATTGTGTAGGATCCTGCACTGGGAAGTACCTCTGGAAATGCTTTTGGAGGGCAGAGATGTGAGCTTTCATGCATGGGATCACTGTGTTCTGCAGCTTGTTGACCTCAATGAATGACTTCAGGTTCTCAAACGAGTCTATATTTCCCTCCGTAACTCGCTGCTCCCACATCTCAAGCTTTCTTGTGAATTATGTGATTTTATCTGCCGGATGTGGAAGGTGTGTGTTGCTGCCCTGCATCTGCAGATTTACCAAAAGAGAAGAAGAACGTGGTCCACTTGGATTCAAAATCCCCAGCACACACGTGTGTTTGAACATGATGTATGTTTGCAAACAAACCAAAGCCGAACACCTGTCCCCCGCCTAAAGGCGAAGGGACATGATCCTCCCGTGTTGGAGTTCACCAGGGTTGAACTCCAACACTAGAAGGCTGTGCTGGGGGCTCATGAGTAAGCCCCCACCAGCAAGCCTGCTCTCACCAGGAGCAACTCCAGAGTGGTAAAGAGTCCAACCTGTCTGGAGGGATTGAGTTTCAGAGCCCAGACTGTGCGTGGAGTGGATCCGACTATATCTAGCCGGAAACCTTCAACCTCCTGCACGAGCTCAGACTCCATCCCTCCCAGAGAGGTGACCTTTCAAGTTCCAGGAGTAACGTTCCATGACCGCGGTTTGGTCCACCAGGGGACCCACCTTCCACTGCCACCCAAACCACATTGCAGCGGCCACTTTTGAGCTCTCCTGCAGGTGGTCGGACCACAAGGGAGTGGTCCCATGTCATTGGGCTGGAAACCAACCAGGGAGGTACGTACATACAGAGAAGTTTGTGAGACATACATGAAGTCATGCGTGTTTGTGTTTCACATGTTTCTTTGTTTTTGCTCTCACACAACCCTCTGCATTTATCCGGACTTGGGACCGGCACAAGAGAGCACTGGGTTGTGCCCCCTTGTGGTTGCATTACTCATTCATTCTTTCATTCATTCATTTTTTTAAAGGTTAAATGGCATAAAAAAAATCTTTTTTTTTTTTTTAAGGGCGAACCTGAGCACCAGGAGAAAACCCCACAAGAAAAACAACTACATTTTCTCATCCATTCATTCACTCATTCATCCATTTATTCATATATTCATTTATTAATTTCTTCCACCCCCTTTCATTACTTTTTTCTGTCTGCCCACTCTGGGACCAATCTAATGTCATCTGTTTTATCTTCAAAAGATTTTTTTAAGGGCAAACCTGAGCACCAGGAGAAAACCCCCCCCCCACACACACACAAAAAACAAAATAAATTCTCTAAGTCATTCTTTCATACATCCATTCATTTATTCCACCCCCTTTAATTACTTTTTTCTATCTTCCCACTCTCAGATGAATCTAATATTATCTGTTTTATCCTCAAAGGATTTTTTTAAGGGTGAACCTGAGCACCAGGAGAAAACCCAACTTTGGTTTAGTTAAAGTCTTAGTTCTTTAATCTTCCTTTAAACTGGCGTTTGCTCGCTGGCGTGAGCGCCTTCTTAAATCTTCTCCACAAGGAAATCTTCTGTGCACTTGTGTCTTCAGATTGATCAGAACACTCGCCATCTTCATCAGCGGACATTTCTTCTTCATCAGCTGATGTTTCTTCTTCGTCATCTGATGTTTCATCTTCATCATCTGACGATTCTTCTTCTTCATCTGATGTTTCATCCTCTTCGTCATCTGATGTTTTCTCTTCTAAGCAATCTAAGTCTTCAGACTCAGCAGACTGAGAGGCGAGCGATGAGTCTCTGTCTTGATCATCCACAGATTGACTTGGAAGCAGATCTTCAGCTTCCTCTGAAATCTCTGGAGAGCTTTGATCCGGGACGACGACAGGAGTGTCACTCTTATACTTTCGCCATCTTGCTGGCGTCAGAGCCTTTTTGAACCTTCTCCAGAGGGAGACCTTTGGCTTTTTGGGTGGCTCTGATTGGCTGGAACAGTTGGTTTCTCCTCCCAGAAGTTCGGACACGACTGCTTCATCGGACATGTCCGAGCTTTCCACTTCCTCCCTTTCATTGCTGGATGGTTCCGTGTTCATTTCAGGCTCACTGTCCATGAAGGTCCATGGAAGTCCTAAGCCAGTTTTGTCTGATGTCCTCTGACTAAGTCTTGCGTTGACTTCCGCTCTGCGTTTGGCCAGACGTGTCCTTATGGGGACTGGTTTGCAGATCCTCAGTTGTTTAGAGGGAGGAGATTCTGTGGTGTCCATCTCCACAGGTCTCTTGCGTCTTTTGGGAGGATCTGCAGTTGGTTGTTGTTCTGAAGCCCGCTCTGGCTCTGGCTTTTCGGTTTGGGCTGATGCCTCCCCAACGACATTCTCCAGAGAATCTGGTAGCGAACCTTTAGCTTCAGTCTCTTCTGGAAAGGTGTCTGTCACTGCTGAGTCGGTTTCCTCTGTTTTTATTTGATCCAGATTGATGTCAACCTGGTCAACCAGAGGTGGGCTGACCAGTTCACAGCTTTCTGGTTCCTCTGGGGCAGGGAGTGCCTTCGCTTTCTTGTTCTTACGCTTCTTGCGCTTTTTGGAAGGCTCTAAAACGGCTTGTTGTTCAGAACCCAGCTGTGGTTTTGAAACTGTGTCCACTGATGCCTGTTCAGTGAGGTCCACAGACTCCACAGGTGGGACGAATGCTTGCAGCGTTGTTTTGACTTCAGAAAGCTCCGCTGCCTGAGACTCCAGTTTTTCCGCCAGTTTGATCTTCAGCCGCAGTTTTGTGTTGAGCTGATGTTTCAGGTTGACCTGTTCCTCCAGGTCCTGCTTGACTTTTTTAGCCTTTGCCTTGACCAACTGCTTACATCTTTGCAGTTCCTTTTCACGCGCCTTTCTGAGTCGGCGTTCTTCCTCCAAGGCGAGTTCCATGTCTTGCAGCAGCTCCCAGTGCAAAACACAGCTCTCCTCAGTCTCAACTCTGGTCTTCTTCAGTTGAGATAATTGCTCATTTTTGGCGAAGAGTTTCTCCAGTAAAAGGTCCCGTTCTCTTTTCAGGGCAGACAAATCCTTCTGAGCCTCTGAAGGTTTGGTTTCAGAAGCAACAGTTTTGGTAGATTTTCCTGATTTGTTCATGGTTTTTTGTGTAAATCGGTAGAAATGTGAGTTGGAAACAGACCACAGGGTTTTGAAAACAGTTGTGTTTCAAAGTCTCTCAAGGTATCTCAAAGTGTCTTTGAGTGTCTCGAAGTCTCGAAGTGTCTTTGAGTCGCATGCAACTAAAAATGTCTTAAACAGGATTTTTAGGGTCTATAAGTAAACTTTCTGGAGTGATGTAATCGCCTGTAGACATTGCTGGGCTATGATGTCATATGACACCATATGATGTCATATGATGACATCATATGATGACATATGTCATCATATGATGTCATATGACATCATATGATGAAGATGATGATGATGCAGTCATCATCATCATCGTCATCCTTATCATATGAGGATGATGAAGATGCAGTCAGAGTCTGCATCATCATCCTCATCATATGATGATGCAGACTCTAGATCAGTGGTTCCCAAACTTTTTCTGCAGGGCCCCCCTTTCTGAAGATTAGAATATTTTTGAGCCCCCCCACACTGACACAAACATACAAATCCTTTGTTTCTAAACCCCACTGGACTTTACTTAACATTGTAAGTCATTCAAAATGGCAACTTCTTCCTGAACAAAACTAAAATAAACAAGACAAATCACCTTTACAATTATTAAAAGTGACACTGCATCATGTATCATAAAATTCTACTATGTAATGGTGTGGTGTTCATGGCTTTCAACTCATCTTCTTATAAACTCCATTCCTGCATGAAAGTGGCCTTTTACACTTTACCAGCTCTCTGAAGAAAATAACAAAATCCTGAACATTTAACTCTGCAAAAACTGCACCTTTAATGTCCACATCTTTTCAGTGACTGGTGTGGGCTTGCTTCATGCTGCAGATTTTCTCAAATCGGGGCTGCAGCTGTGAGACTGCTACTCTTAGTTCATTTTCAATGTCCAGCTTTGATCTGTATTTAGTCTTGATGGAGGCCACAGCAGAAAAACCTATCTCACATAGGTAAGACGTGGCAAATGGAAGGAGTGTGGCCAGAGCTCTTTTACCTAGCAGTGGGAAATTTTTCTTCACTCCAATCCAAAATGCAGCTAGTGTCTTAGACTTAAACTCCAGCTTCATTGTTGAATCAGAGGTGACATCAATGAACTGTTCATTCTTTGTAGTGCTGAATTCGGCAGGTGGTGTTGCACTGAAGGAGTCTCGGATCCAGTCATATTGTGTAGGATCCTGCACTGGGAAGTACCTCTGGAAATGCTTTTGGAGGGCAGAGATGTGAGCTTTCATGCATGGGATCACTGTGTTCTGCAGCTTGTTGACCTCAATGAATGACTTCAGGTTCTCAAACGAGTCTATATTTCCCTCTGTGACTCGCTGCTCCCACATCTCAAGCTTTCTTGTGAATTATGGGATTTTATCTGCCAGATGTGGAAGGTGTGTGTTGCTGTCCTGCATCTGCAGATTTACCAAAAGAGAAGAAGAACGTGGTCCACTTGGATTCAAAATCCCCAGCACACACGTGTGTTTGAACATGATGTATGTTTGCAAACAAACCAAAGCCGAACACCTGTCCCCCGCCTAAAGGCGAAGGGACATGATCCTCCCGTGTTGGAGTTCACCAGGGTTGAACTCCAACACTAGAAGGCTGTGCTGGGGGCTCATGAGTAAGCCCCCACCAGCAAGCCTGCTCTCACCAGGAGCAACTCCAGAATGGTCAAGAGTCCAACCTGTCTGGAGGGATTGAGTTTCAGAGCCCAGACTGTGCGTGGAGTGGATCCGACTATATCTAGCCGGAAACTTTCAACCTCCTGCATGAGCTCAGACTCCATCCCTCCAGGCGACACTGAGAGAGCAGAGAATTAGCAAAGTGCAGGTGTGACTGCGCAGCAAGATCCACAGGCAATGGGGCGGAGCCACAGCCAGCCTGCACAAAAACACCACAAAAAACAAGAAAACTGTTTCACAATTAGTTCCTAAGTGAAGCTGTAAATGCAGTTTATGCTCCACTGGAGATGGATCCAATACCGAGGACAAGATGTGCTCACCCAGGGTTGCGTGTGCATCATGGCCTTCATTTTTACATACGTTTTCTTGATCTTTTCACGTTTTTCACTCGGTCAAATTGAATTTCTTGATTCTAGCTCGGTGTGTAGCAGGTACGTTTAGCTCAGCTCCCCTAAAAGTTTGGTTAGTCGCTGATAATTCAGGATTTAAAGAGTGCGATTACTTTTTTTCTGATCTCCGCATAGGAAACACTTTTATTGCAACACTCCTACTTCATCTCAATGGAGTTTAGTTATAAGATTCTAATTCACAACAAGATTTAGTAATAGAAGCAGTAAAAAGAGAACCCCAAAACCGTCTGACTAGAAAATAATTCTGGATTGAGTCCATGAAAAAATGCATTAAAGACTGCAGCCTGTTTACAATACTCATAAGAAGCTTTGAGCGGCTGAATTTGGATCAAACTCTTTTTAGGACACCAACGTTTTTGTGATGTCACAACACACCTTTGTGGGTCTTTTCTGTTACACACAGAATATGACAGTGCTGATGTCAGAAAGAAGAGTAAAAGTCTCTCTGAAACTCAGTTAAACATCAAATTCAAACTTCAAATATTTTAAATCAAATTTAAAAAATTAAATCTGTATTTTGTGATTCTTCGTCAGAAAACATTTACTATTTTACTTTTGATTACAGTGCATTAAATTTTGTAAGTTCACCTTGAAATTTGACGTCATTCTTGTTTGTAAGAAAACCTCCTACATTTATTATTATAAACACATTTTCTGTTGGCAAAATGAGCCTCACAAGGATTTTCATCTTTTCATTTATAGCAAATTAGATCAATACCGAGAATGACAATTAGTTTCCTAGGAAGTGTTGACAATTCCCATGTTGATGTGTTGTTGCACGGTTATATAAAAGTCTTTTGCTCAAATTTTCCAGTCCAATCAACATTTTTGCATGATGATAATTGAGATTACAGCTTCAATGACACACATTTCGGAGTTTCCACGGCAGTGTGAAGCTTCTTGCAAAGGTACAAAGGAAGCAGTAATTACATGGCGCCTCAGTTGCCGGTGCATTAGCCACAAAGACTGCAAAAATTATGTAATGTGATGGATGGGGGGGAGGAGGGCATGTGCTTGGCAGCATATAAGAAAAGATGATAAAGACTTCACCAGTGATTACTGGGACATGAGCTTGAATAAACAAACAAAAAAAAGGGTCCTTATATAATTCTGAACAGGTTGATTCTTTTAAAGCTATTTAATTCTCTTTGATCTTTAGAAATGTAAAATCAACACTTTAAAATTATTTAGATTTTGCACTGAGGTCAAATAAATAGATAAGTAAGTAAGTAAATAGAAATGACAAAGAATTGGTAAAATTTGTAGATGTGCTATTTTTTTTTTGAGAAAATGCTATAAAACGATTGGACTTTTCTTGAGTTTGTAATGCTGCTTTTTATGCTTTTTTGTTGGTTTTTGTTGTGTTTTCATCATTATTTATTTAATTACTCTAAAAATAAACTCTTTCGGTTTAAACCAAACATATTTGTACGCGAAAAGTAAATTTTTAACTTGAACTTGGAATTCTGGGACAACATTTATTGCCCCCCGGAACTAATGTTAGTAGAACTCTGTTTAAGGTCGGCTTCTATATGAAGGAACATAACCGGATGTAAACGGATTTAGCCCCTTTAGCCTGGAAACTGACAGAATTTAAACAGAACAATTTGCTGTATACTGCACGTTTTGAATAGTAAACGCGAAAACTTTAAAATGATTAAAGCGATTTTGATTTTTAACAACCACGGGAAGCCTCGGCTGATCCGATTCTATCAGTATTTTGTAAGTAAATTAAGACATCCTTGTTTAAATATGTGATGTTTTTTTCTGTCTACTTTTCTGCTGGCGCAGTTACGTTTTCAAGAAAAAATGCGTTTCTTTTTCTCTCTTTGTCTTTTTACTTAATTTTTTGCTATACAAATATTAAATCACTATTTTTTCCCCCCAGCTGTTTGTTAGGTTTATTGCAATAACCTGCTAACTTTGTTTTATTTAGTTTAATTTAATAGAAAAATAACACTTAAGATCAATAATGATACGATTATACTAACTAAAGAGCAGAACCGCCACCTATGGAAACCTACACTGATAATATTATTTATCATTTGGATCCGATGCAGAAACTACAAAATAAATCTCGTGGCTTTATATATCGTGATTAAAACAATTGATCAGCGCCATAAAAGTATATTGAATTAGATTAAGAGTTCTGTAGAATCATTTCTCAGATATTGTCAATATATTCTGCTTAGACAGATCAATAAGTTTTGATTAGATAGAAACTCTGAATGACCTCTGTTTACGGAAGATGCTACATTAATGCTTTCATTTGACCCCACAGAAAGACATTAGATTTAAGGATCACAGCAGGTCAGAGTTACTGAAAGAGATTTTATTTGTTTTCATTTATTTGTCAGTTTTTATTTGACTGTATTTATAAAAACTAGACCCAGGTGTTAAGGTTTCTACTAATTATTAGTGCTGAAATGTTGAGTGTAGGGTGAATCTGTTTGGCGTCTCAAATGCTAATTTACCCCCTCAAGGGAGACTTGAATGCATTTTGGAGTGTTTGCTCTGATTGTAGCTTCTTTTCTTGCAGACGGAGGACATGCAGCAGCAGATCATCCGGGAAACTTTCCATTTAGTGTCCAAAAGAGACGACAACGTTTGCAACTTCTTAGAAGGTGGAAGGTAGGTGAGCCGTCCTCTAGTTCAGTTATAAAAATAAACCTCTATTGGTCACAGATAATTGTTAGGAGAGGATTTCAGGTTTTCTCGGCGGGTTTTCCCCGCCATCACAGATGCAGTACCTAAGGTTTAACCAATAGATGGAGGCAGATGTACAAAAATGTCAGCTTTTTATTAGATCTGCTGCAACTGACCCAGTTAATCATGGAACGGTTTTGATGATAACTTGATTTGTTTACCTTGATTTATTTCTCATGTAACTGCTTGCAGTCTCATCGGAGGCTCCGACTACAAGTTGATTTACCGGCACTACGCCACCCTCTACTTTGTGTTCTGCGTGGACTCGTCTGAAAGTGAACTTGGCATTTTGGACCTGATCCAGGTCAGCTGCTGCTCCTTTGAAGTGCTTCATGAAAATGCTTGTGGAAGGAAACATTTGACAACACCGTCTGCGTGCAACTTATTATTGTGATCAGAGTTTTTGGAAATGTGAAAATGTCTGTTTTATCTTTAGTTACTTTAGTAAGGAAATAAAGAAACAGCAAAGAATAGCTATGTTTAACCTGGTTACATCATAGTCGACGTTTGTTTGAATGATGATCTTTGACGAGTTTCTCCTCCTTTTTTTTTCTAGGTGTTTGTGGAAACATTGGATAAATGCTTTGAAAATGTTTGTGAGCTGGACCTCATATTTCACATGGATAAGGTAAGCGCACTAAGGTTTCAAATCGCACAGATCCTGGGTTGCAGCCGTATACATTTAGTCATTTGCATATTTCTTTTGTGATCAAATAATGCTTTTTTTATTGGTCATTTATCAAGAGGAATGAAAGCAGCAGATTCCTTTAGACTGTTTCTGCGAATAATTTGTCTGTAAATTCCAAAAGTTCATTTCCATTTCAGTAAAATGGATTACATTCTTTTTTTGTTTCAGTGATTTCTGCAGATTTGTAGCATCTTGAGAACCACAGATTGACTTGTTGCTGCTTCACAACTGCAGGAATCTTTAAAAAGGATCTATGCTCATGAGTTGTTTCCTCTGGAGTCCAGAAAAATGCCAGTTTTAAAGGTGTCATGTCTATGTTTGGTATGAAGCTGGATTTTTGGCGTCACCTGTTTTAAATGAAAGGTTCTTAGTGGAGCTGGAAAATGGTGATGAGGTCACTGAAAGAAAACACCAAAATAACTAAATCGGGTCTGAAGAAAAAACAAAAACTCTGAAGGAAGGTTTGATACCACATCAAGACCACTCCTCCAGGCTGCAGCCATATTAATATCCCTTTACCAATTTTCGAAGTGAGGATTAGACTGACAGCACTATGTTAGTTAGCTCTAAGGGACATTTGGTTCGCCTAATATTCCCCCGATCATCCGGAACCAATTTTCAGTCTGAACACACACAAACAGACTACGGTCCGGGAGCAGAAACCGCTCTCGGACTCTTCTTTGGAGGTGGTCTCGGTTCGTTTCTAATCGGACTGAGCTTCTGAGGTTCCTCAGCCTGACTACAATCCATCCTGAACCAAAGCGGCCACCGTAGCTGCACCGTAAACAGAGAAGGAATGTAGGAACAGATGAGCCGCGGACAAGTGTAAAGCAACGACTGTCGTGTTATCAAACAGAAAAAAGGGACCAACTCCTCACTTGTTGGAGCGTTTATTTGAACCCAGCTGAAAAGGCTTCTCACAGGACTTTCTGGGTCTTGTTACGTGTTCGGCGCTGCTGTAACGTCTTCCTAAAAGCTACCTTGTAGTTCCTTAGCAGAAGTCTCTTAAAAGGCCATAACACAACGATGAGACACACAGAAACTCACTGAAATGTGGTCGGATGAATGCAGACTCATACAAACAGCTTTTACCGTGACACACACACACATTGTCACTGTTTTCCCGACATTAACACTCGTCAGCGTACTTTCACACCCGACATCTCCCCATCACTGCAGTTGCTAGCATCCTCCGGGTTAAAGCACACACAGACCAAGCGCAAAGGTTTGGTACTGGATCTGGAACAGAGAATGTTTCTATTCTGAGTACAACCCTAGTTTGAGGTTTCTGAATGCCATATGCATGTCTTTGTGTGCTGCTGCCACAGGGAGGCAACGTTTTGACTTTGCAGTCATGATTTTTCTGTTATTCCTTATTGTGTCTCAATTAAACATTAAAAAAAAGAGGAAATGTATACTTCTGTCATTTATTTCTGTTTTAGTAAAGAGTATAATTATTTTTTTAAAATCCTTTCTTCTATATGTTGATTAGAAAAGCTTGTTTTTAAAGTTCTGGGGCATTTATGAGCTGCAGCTTCTGCATTTTGGGAAAGAGGTTGAGGAGGATCTTTGAGGGGGAATGAGGTTTCTGTTTATCTGTTGATCAATACAGTTTCTTCCCCACAATATTAGAGCCTTTGGCACATAAACCGTGTTTGTCTGCAGAAAAACTACACGTTTTGTGGTTTAAATGCATGAATGTACGTTTCATGTCTTCACACTTTGCTTTAGAATCTCTTCACATTCCTCAAATGTGCACAAATGTGCTCTATGAGATGAAAAAATAAAAACAGATGTTGGGCGAGTTTTCTCAAAGATGATTGGTTAAGTTTGTCTTTATTTTGTGTTATTTTTGTTATTATGAGGAAACAATTCAAAAGTCTTGACCTTTTCGCCATCAGAAAACAAACTGAGCAGCAGCTGTTGGTTTTTAAAAAGCCTCTGGCAAAGAGAGCCTGCTGGTGTTCAGAGCTGGGACGCATGTGCGTTCTTTAGTGTTTTAATTAGCGTTTTAGCCACGATGTTTCTCAATTTTCCGAGTTTTTCCTGCTTAGAATGCTGATCAGGCACATCTGTGGTCATCTTGATTGAATTTCCTCAGCGGGAGCTTGATGTCATGCGGGGATGTGGGGTTCATCTGAGGAATGTTCCCGATATGAAGCTTCGAGATGGGTTTTTTTTTTTACATTTTTTTTTTTAGTTCTGCTTTTGTTGGAACTTTGGAGGCGTAAACACACACAAACAAACGGCTGTGATTCCGTCCTGAAAGTGCAAACAGTTTGACGCCGGTGCCGAATCCGAGCTGGCCTCTGCCGAGCGCTGACCTCCGGACTGCGCTACCCGCTGTGCTCTGCTCGCTCCGCAGGTCCATTACATCCTGCAGGAGGTGGTGATGGGGGGCATGGTGCTGGAGACCAACATGAACGAGATCGTGGCGCAGGTCGAGGTGCAGAACCGCATGGAGAAGTCAGAGGTCAGAGCGGCGCCCGGCGACACTTCACGAGCTTCTCTCGCTCATCAGCTGCAGCTGGTGTGGCGGCGGAGAAGCGGAGGTCCCGCGAGGTTTTGATGACTTTGAGGGTTAAGGAAAAGCAAAAACAGACCAGTCAGAGCCTCTTAAAGTGTCATGAAAAGAAATGTCAGGCTTGCACATCGACACAGGAAGTTGCAGAAAAACATCTAAAACTCTGCTTTTAGAACATCTGGACAACACAGTCTCAAATCCAAAATGTCTGTTCCTGATTAATGACAGAAAAATCTCCTCGTACTCCGGATGATTGACACTTTGTGGTGTCTTCTTTCTTGTTTTAAACAAGCTGTTTTTACAGCCTAAACATGTTGGTCGGTCTGAACCCCTCAGCATCTTCTGGGGTTGTTGCAAACCCGCCTCCAGCGCCAGCATTTAAACTTTCCATGCTTGTTAAGCCGCTGTGTATTTCAAAGGTGTTCTCCTCCCCCCCCCCCCGCACAGGGAGGTCTGTCGGCGGCCCCCGCTCGTGCCGTTTCCGCCGTGAAGAACATGAACCTTCCAGAGATTCCCCGCAACATCAACATCGGGGACATCAACATCAAAGTGCCGAGCCTCTCCCCGTTCTGAGGAGCGTTCCCTCTCTTCCTCCCCATCTTGGTGGTTATGGTCTCCGCTTCCCGTCGCCGTGCTGCAGGTCCCCCCCCTCCAGTCCCAGATGCACATTCCTGTAGCTGCATGCGGAGAGGCAGTCCCGTTAAAACAGGCTTTGAAATCATCTGCACTCCTCCATCTGCCTCACGTTCATCAGCAGCCTGACTGAAAGGCATCAGAAACTCTTTTTGGGCTTCACTTTAACTGTTTTCCTGAGACTTTAATTGCTCAAACACACTTGTTTTGTTTTCTTTTTGTTGTGATTTATTATTATTATCCCCCCCCCCGTCTGGAATATATTTCATGCCGGGAGTCGGTTAGAAAGCTGAATGTTTCCCCTGAGTGAAGCTCGTGCCGACAGCTGAAGCTCTGACTTCCAACATCTGGATCTTTATGTTCATTTGTAAAGTTGTGTAATTGGTTGTATTTTGTGGTCTTAATGTAGTGTTTTACCATGAAATGATGTCAAAGTGGAGTCTTATATCTCAGTATGCAAGGCATTTCTTGACAGGGTAAATGAAGTAATAAATTCCACCAATCCATCTTGTCGGTGCCGTCTTGGTATCTGCAGGTAAGCAGGTCGTCCGGTGAAACCAGCAGAACATTCTGTACCTCTGGCGGTCGGAGGTTTTGCTCAACCCCAATGAAGTTTTTTAAGTCTTGTTGATCCAGCCGCATTCTTTTGGTCCCTCTTGCCGCTAATTTAGGGATCTTTTTTTTTTTTTTCTTCAACTGAGGAAGTTGTTCCCTCCCCTGAGTTCCCAGGAAAACCTGCGAGCGCTCCTCACCTCCCACTCCCACTCCCAGCCTCACAGATGCGAGGGGCTCACATCAGGCAGGGATCTCTGCAGCTCCGCTCGGATGTGTCAGGCTTTCTGATACCGGTACGTACACTTCTGCTGGAAATTTACGCAACACACTTGGATTCACTTAAGCTGTGCCTGCTTTCACTGCCATGGGCGCCTTTTTTAAAAAATTTTTTTATAGCTTCCGCCATGTGGTAAACATAATGTGCAGTTTTTTGTGCAGTAAATGTTTTCCTGATGTTCAGCACAAGTTAGCAAATGACATCAAAGTTGGTTTCTTAAAACAGATGATTTACCTCCAGAAGCCTTCACTTACGTTGAACAAGCAAAGTCTTCATCAGAAAAGATAAAAATCCATTTCGTCCCTTCAAAAGTCTGAATCTGCACGAGCTAAAAACAAAATTTTACAGCCTCGTTGTGGGAGAAACGACTGTTTTCTGACTTTACCGTCTGGTTTTCTGCATATCTAACTGCTTATTTGTCTGTGTTTGGGAGGAAAGTTTCATTGTGTTGCTTCAAAAACAAACTGGTGCAGAGATGTTGAGTCAGTCGTAGAATTTAAGGAAAATTTGCGGAATTATTGGAAATGCAGAATTTTTAGGACATTTCAGGATCGGGATTTCTGCACAACAAAGGTCCGGTTCAAACCGTTGTGCTGAGCTCTTTATTTCCACTTCATACAATGATAAATGTGTGACTCATAAGGTGATTATTGTTGCATGAAAACATAATTCTCCTCTGAAAGCTCCTCTGACTCACATATGAGGTGATTAGCTACAGAACCGAAAAGTTTCCTGCGTGCAACTGGAAGCCCAAAACAGAGAAACCACAAGAACCTGACACTCTCAACCACAACATTACATCCTACGTAGCTAAAAACAAACTGAATGAAATTCTCAGGGGACTGTCCAAGAAGCCTGGGAGTTCTCTTGGGGTTTTTTTTTTTTTACATCCGCGTCTCGTTCGGTGCCAAAAGCACATTAGAGAAAACTCAGACAATCTGGAACAAATTTTTTCCTAAAATAGACGTCTCTAAACTATCTTAGACCACTTTCAGTTTGGATTTCTTTAGTCTAAACCCTTGTGGAGGCTCGGTTGTAAAAGAAAAATCATGAATGAAATGAAAAAAGGGACATAATATTGTTGATGTTCGAGCTGTCAAAAATCATGTTAAACAGCATTTTTTTTACCCTCAACTATTGACCCATTAGTTGGTTTAGGTTTCCACCTTCGCCCAGTAACGCGTCAGTAAATTATGTCCCAATAAATGGTGAAAGTTTTAGCTTTAAATCTAGAGATAATGTTGAATAAACTGACGGAGCAAACATAAAATTTCAGATACAAACTGTTGAAATTTATGGTCCACTTATGTCATTACCAGATAATAGAAACAATAGGAACATTATTCATAATTTGACGATTAAAAATGTAGCCAAAACCAGAAATGTAAGCAATAGAACAAAAACATTAAAATAAACAATCCATCATTAGCTACAAGTCAAAGTTTGTTTTGTTCAATTGTCTAAAGTTTAACTTAATTTATTCAAGGAAACTATGATCAGCTGTAGATTTTTTATAGACATTAAAATGTAGTTTAGTGTGCAGAAATGACTTAGATTTGATTGATTTGTTTATTTTAAGCAATAAAATAATGGAATGGTAAACAACACACAGATACAGCAACGCTTTTTCGAATATGAAGTAATGCATTAATTAGAAATGAAAGAAACAAAGATATAGCCATCCTCTTTACAGTGTAATTATTCATAATTGTAAATACATGTATTTGCAGTTATGCATTCAGCACACACACGTCACACTAGATTTAATAAACATTTATATCAATATAGTAGAGTAGAATTTGTTGCTCAGAAGGAAGAAAGCAAATGTATATAATCTTATCCCTATTGAGTTATATCTTTTAATGTATAATTTTTTGCGTAGTTGACATAATCTGGTTCTGTTTAGATCAAATGCAGATTATTTATTAGTAACTAAGTACATCACTTATAGATTAGCCTCAGAGAACATTCTTCCATCATTTCAGGAGACATGAAAGCAAAGGCGCTCCTTTACAGTTGTGATGGAGGAACAAAAAATCCTCAGATTTAAATATATATCGCTAGTAAATATGTGAAGCAAAAGTACTTGGTCATAAATTGAAAAGCATTTTCTGCTAACACTACAATCACTGACCTCATCCATACCGACACTGTTTATGGAGCACTTGTTCACAATCCAATACATAAGCAATACATGAAATGTACGTGCAATCGTTCAAAAGTGACCTGGTTCCTTCATAAAGGTCAAACAAGACATTTTATAGGCCTAATCAATAGAACTGAATCATTTCTGATAAAGTGGAATAAAATTCTAATCTGACTAAAATACATAAACAGGACAAAAAAGTAATAAAAAAAATTCAGAATGCATAGAGTTTGTGTAATCTTGAGCTTATCTGAAGAAATAAATGTGTAAAATCCATCTGTAGTTTATTCTTGAACAATCTCTGCACTTTGTGGCTTCATGAGAAACCGATTATTATGAATTATGGAATGAGCACAATCGCAGATGGAAAACACAGATGATCACATTCAAATGCATCACTTCCAGATGTTGGAGCTCACGTGACCCAGCTGGGCGTGAGCGCGCCTGTGGCTCCAGGTATTACCCATGTGGTCGAGTCTGTTTCAAAAGCTTTATCACAGGGTCAACTGTGAATAATTAACCCTTTAGGTCTTAAAGGTTAACCAGATGGAATTCATGTTGGACAAGACTGAGTCTAGGAGATGAGTGTAAATGAATAAGATGTCCTCTGAAGTCATAGATGTGTGTCAGGAGTGAGCCTGAGGAGCTCCTAAATCCTGTTAGACAATAAGGTAAACACTTCTATAAAACTGTCAAAAGAACTTAGAAAAACCCAAACCCAATCATTTTATTTACTGGGCTTTTCTGTGGCTGCATTAGTACCGCAGACAGGAATGCAGAGGTAAAAAAAAAAAAAAAGAAAATCTGATTGAAATGGTGTTTTGGGGTATTTGTCTGAAGATGGAGGACATATATAAAGACATTTAATCTAAAATTTGTATTTCTGAGTATTTCTTTTTTCAAATTGTGAATCAGGAGTAGACATGAAAACATTGCAGTTTAAAAAAGATTGTATTTGTGAGGTGGAAAATACCACAAGGTCCGGGCTTCGCTCCATTCGGATACATCAACTTGCAGACGTCTTCGTTTTTCTCATCTGAGCTAACATCTGGCTAATGCTAGGTTGGGGGGTTTGAGGGGCTGTAAGCTAGTGGGAAAGCGTGGAAATGGAGAGCTCTCAGGAATGGGGAGGGGTAGGGGGGCGGGGTTGCACCTGACCAACGGTCCCGCCCACAACTCCGAGACAAATTTCTAATGAACTACTGCCGCTTTGCAGAAACTATGTCCTAAAAAAACAACACAGCTTTATTTTATTTGGGCTAAAATAGCAAGATTGTAATTAAAACACCACTGGAACTCCTCTTAAAGTAGATCAAACGATGATCGGACAGTTTTTATGCATCCAAATGTGAACAAAGGGCAACAAAAACAAGACGTTAGACCCACCGGATTTGACAAACCCAAAATGATAGGCGACAGAATGAGATGGCTAAAACGGAAGCCATATGATTATTCATTATTAGCAATCAAATACACAACATCCTCCTGAAAAAATGAAATGAAAAACGGTCTTTCCAAAATTCTTATTTAAAAAAAACAACAAAACAAATTCAAGTAAAACTAAGATTAGTTTAATTCTTTTTCTTGCAAGACAGAAAATAAGACCATGTTCTTGAATCAAGTCGCAGTTTTCACAGTTTGGTGTTTACGGCTGGTTTATTCCTCTTTTAGTAAGTCTGTCTTTAGATGTGCAGGCATTCTTCAGATCGTCTTCCTTTTGTTCCACCCTCGAAAAAAACAAAACCAAAAAGGAACAAAAAAATAGCCCAAATTATGGACTTGAAGCCAAAACACAAACATCCGCAGAGACAGCACAGAGTTGTGGTGTTGGAAGTGTAGTAGTGGGAAAAGCCAGCAAACATTCGTCTCCACTGCTAAGCAGGATGTGCTCCATCACTGTCATTGGGAACCATCATTTACTGAAGTGTCCTTTTAGCTTGATACCAATGGAGACATTATGGCAGCCACATATTGTAGAATCGCTGTGACTGACATGAAACATTGACTGCAAACATTTTCTACACTGCTTTGGTGCCTAATGATCCGCTTTCATAGGTGACCTTTTCACAGTGACTAACTTTGGGGTTTATATTTTTGTCATTTTTTCTTTATCAAGTTTTAAACATTGAAGAGAAACAATAAAAAGATACATTTTACTTGGGTCACACATGTTTTTCTTTCGTTTAGAATGGCAGCACAGTGAGAACAGGCTTCCTAAAAGTACATATAACTGAAGGTTTAATTTATTCAAATACAAATAAAAACCAGCACTGCTGATACTTTCATGGTAAAATTTGAAACTCGAACCAAAACATACATATCAGTGCTAATAAAAGGATCAACCCTTTTTTTTTTTTGGAATAAAATACTTTCGCTAGGATAAGGAAAAGGAAAGCGATAACAGATGGAAGGGAAGCCTGAGATTTCATGTTTAGCCATATATTCTATACCATATGTCCCTCTGTGCTGTTGTGCCTCATGAAGAGAGCAGTCAATTTAATCCACAGGATTCTAAAAGCAAAGCTATTCATTTAATATATAATTTTAGTATGTTACGTATATAAGGCATTCACCATTTTTTGGGGTATCTGAAACTACAATTACCAAAATCCAGTGCCCTGGAAAATTCCCAGAAATCTTTGCGAAACTTTAGGTTGTGGCTGAATTCTCTCACTAGTCTCTAAAGTGCTCTATATAGAACATTTGCCAACTTTTTGGGGGGGGTTTCAGAATCTACATTTGGAAAGTCTAGAGCCCCAGGAAATTTCCCAGATGTCTTTGCAAAAATCTAGAGTGCATCGATCCTAACGAGATTGGCCAATACAGACCATGATGCATTGCATTTGAGCAATTTTCATTTGAAAAATGTATGTAAATGTCACTTTATTATAAATTATTTAAGTTTTTATTAGAACACAAAAATATTCTTCATGAAATGTCGTTTTTTTTTCTGTAAATGAGTGATGTGATATAAGGCTATTAACAAAAAAAAACCCCATAGAATTAGTGAACACGTCTCCTACTGTAGCTGCTGGCTGTGCTCGCACAGGTCACAGAGCACCTGTTATGTACAGTTAGAAATGATTGTATGTGCCAATTTCTGCAGAAATGGAACTATTCTGTTAAATTGCAACTAAAGAGCTGCTGCAACAGCAAAAATTAACTTGATTTGTATATTTTAGAGTTGGCTTTGTCTTTCTGTGCACCTTTTTATTTTTCTTGCTTAGGTAACACTGCTGACCTAACATCCCTCTCTTCCAAATAACCATTTGATGTGATGAGAACATTTCAATTTGCTTTCATCTAAGGCATATTTAACATTCAGTCACCCATGCTTTGTAAAACACCCCCTGTTGACTGATTTTGCATGGACTTGTTTCAGGAAATGGTAAAAATGCTTAAAAAACAAGGTAAATTGTGTCTCTGCGTACTATTTCTTTGCTGTAATAATGAGACTGAGCATAAAATCTTATTTTTCGTATAAATTGTGCCATATTTTGTAAGGAACATGCATTTGTATAATGAGCGGGAGGGTTGCACACATCAAAACTATCTGAATCTTCTTTGCCAATCAAGCAGCTGATTTTTTTGCCAGCATCCCCCCCCGATGCCACTACATGGTATTTGGGAAATGACAGTTTTTGTACTGTGGTCCGGGTGAATACTCCATTGGTTGTGAAATGAAAAGTGATATATCACACCTAAAAAAGAAGTTCCGTTCACATTTTTATAAATGACTACGCTGGCCTCAAGTCCAGTTTTTATTCTAAATATAAAACATTTTTAAACAAAAAAAAAACACAGGTTCTCATACTTTATTTTACAGTTTATTACAGCAGCAAGACCATATAAAAAAACTTACTTACTTACTTTAGCCTGTTTGGTTAATTTGATCATTTTAATGACTGGGATGCAGCAGAAAAATAGAGAAAAAATAAAAAATTTAGGGACCAATGAATGCCCAACGATGTGTCCATTATCATAAATTAATGGACAACGCCGAAGCTGGAAACCACCCCACACTAAGCAGTAGCTTGTTGCTTCAGCAAAGTGCATTCATTTCTGATAATAGATGCATGGTAGGGCATTATCCCTTACATAAGTAGGACGCTTGGTGATGACGGAGATAACAGTGCATAGCTGGTCACCAGTTGGTGCCTCTGGCTAAAAAAGCTAATCCCAAGATATTTCTACATGAGGATTTGGACAAGATTGCAGGCAGTTTGGTCCATTTTCCCCACCTTTAAATTCTGCAAACCGTCTCGCATAGACCCGCTCTCACTTTGGATTACAGAGTTCAGGTCCACGCTGACTGCTAGACCGCCCCTGCTTCTGTCTTCTCTTTCTGCACTGAGAGAGAGCATACAATCTGATGAGCTTTTTTATTCCCAGAGGGAAGTGGCTGAAATTCCCCTCTATTACCTCCATGAAGAGATGTTATCATAGCAGCAATACATTGCACTGTTCTCTGCAGCTTTTGCACACTCTGAGTTGTCAGCATTGTTGTTGTGGACAGAAACAATCATCACTGTGTGTGCTGATTAATAGTAAAAGGCATTCGTGGAAACATTTGAGGAAGCTGTCTTCATGCTTTTCACTCTGGATTCTATTGGAATTGATTTTTGGCGCAAACCCTGGCAGCTAATCTGCGAAAGTTTTATGGTTCCTTAATGTTGATGATTTGAAGAAGGTCCAATATTCTCTCTCTGTCCTCTTTGCTGCCTTTTATTTTTGGACATCCCTATTGACCTTAAGTTTGGTGATCATAGTGGAATGGCTCACTTCAAATAATTCTCATGTTGCATCTATTGCCTGTATCTGAGAACTGGACTCAGTCAGTGTGACATCACCAATCGAAATCAGTCTGAGTCATTATTTCCATGACAACCAATCTCACTGTTTAGTAGTGAGCTTGTTGGAAGTCCACACCCCTTCTACGTGAAAGTGGGCTGCACGAAATCTGTCAATTAAATGTTTCGAACATTTCATTGTTGGATAGAGGGCCAGCACTTATCGAGGCACTTGATTGGCCAGTTTTTAACTTGAATAACTTTCAATAAAGAAAAAAAAAGCATGAGTGTTATGTGACCACTTTCTTGTCTTTTCAGTTTGTTTATTCCAGAGAAAACATTAAGATAAGCAGGAACATGTTAGACTGATTTTTCTAAGAAATAGAATCAGTAATGACTGCGTATTTCTCTATGGAAGTCTATGGGATTTTGGATTCTTGGAACCAGTGGACTGTACTTCCTGTTTGAAACGTGAAGGGGGGAGGGGTCGCTCATTCCAGTTGTCAGATACAGTCAATGGATTATCCCTAGAAAGGCTGGGTTAAAAACAACCCCAACTACTCTCTAGCCCTTGTTCTGGGCGGAATATTGTCCGACCCAGCACTGGGCTGTTTGAACCCAACATACTATCCAGTTGAATGGGGTTTTACTCCAAGTTGGGTCGAAATGACCACGATTTTGAGTCAGAGTTAGTAAAAATTGGATAACAGAAACAACATTGAATAAATACTGGAATTTGGGTTGTTCCGCTACTTCCCCAAAATACTCAAAACAATTTTATTGAAGGACTGTAATTTATCAGAACAGTATTTTATTAAAAACAGAATACAATTTATGATCTATCTAAATCCCATGTGGCTGATCTGAAGCTCAAAACAAGAGAAAAACTCTGTTTGCTTTTAGTAAAAACATTTAGTCAAATCCTCTACGGCTCATCCTGCAAATGCACGTTATCCTTAAAATATTATAAACAAAAACTTTAAAAAGTCATCTTTACTATACAATCTCCTCTTTCATCACTTTTTTCTATAATTGTCACCTTTATTGCACTGATTGATGTAATGTGGAGAAATTGGGCACTTCTGTGTTTAAACAGCTTTTACACTGGAAAACTTGACACCCATTGTCTTTTTACTGTTTATTTATTTATTTATTTTTTACTTTAAGTGCTTTTTAAAAATGAGTTCAATGGTGTGATGTTTGTTTATAACAGTCAGAATGATAAAAATCTGTTTATTTGTATCTGTTTATTTTTAGCGTTATGTATGGTGGCCGGGAAGTGCACGTCACATCAACAAATCACTCAATGCAAAAACGTATGAAACATAACAACAGTTACATAAGCAAAACAAAAAACGCTTTATTTTAGAAATCTTAGCAAAGTTCTTGGAAAATTTTTAAAAAATGAAACAAAATCAAAACCCGGGAAAGCTAGGCTACTATGGGACATCACTGATTGGATGGTTTTTTTATATATATATATCATTGTGGCGCTCCATGTATGCTTTACCTGCCAGCATCTTACATCCTGCAGTTATGTGCTGGATTGTTTCAGGCGCCTCTTTGCACAGCCTACACCTTGGGTCTTGTCTGGTGTGGTAGATCTGAGCCTCTATCACTCCATCGCTCCATATATATAATTTTATTACGGTATTTGTCTTGCTTTTTTTAATTGATGTTGTGATCTTTATTTTTTTTGTGTTAAGTGATTTGTTGGGGTGACTTGCACTTAATGGCCACCATAGTTCTGTATAATGATGACTGAAAAAATTTCTTTCTGGAATTTTATAGAGAATTTAACACAAGTTAAGGCTGCTGCTGCTTCAGTTTTTTTCTGTGGTAAAACCTGCAAAGCTTTGCATAAAAAGGCTCATATGATTGTTTCTGAAAATGAGGGATTGATTTGTTTATGCAGGAACATGACTGAGATCTTTGCACTGGATGTTGTAAGAAAAACAATTTTTTTGTGCCATGTTATTAGCTCAGACGTTCACTGAGAAGATCCTGGCTTTGCGGAACAAACAGAGACCCCCCCCCCAGCTCTAACCTCCTGTGTCACTCATGGGGAAAGTCTACTATGTCAGTAAAAATGTCGGCCTCGCCATTCTTGCGCTGGCAGCAACCGCACTGGTTACAATAGTGGCTCTGTCCATCGCCTACAACAACGAAAAGGCCAAGAACCTAGGTAACCATGGAGGGGAGGTGTCAGACACCAGCACGCCTGTGCCCCCCACAATCCCCTTCATCCCTAAAGAACCGTGGGATCACTACAGACTTCCAACTTCCCTCATCCCTGCCTCCTATAACGTCACACTGTGGCCTCAGCTGGAGCCCAACGCTGATGGCGTTTACACCTTCACGGGGCGTTCAGCGGTGGTCTTCAGGTGTGTAAAGGCCACAGACCTCATCATCATCCACTGCCACAAGCTTAACCTCACCAGCATCCGTGGACACCACGCTGAACTGAGCGGCCTGGACGGAGCCGCGGTTCCTGACATCCAGAGGACTTGGCTCGTGGTGAGGACAGAGTTTCTGGTTGTCCAGCTGCGCGGCAGACTGACGGCGGGAGCGTCCTACGTCCTTCAGACCGAATTTGACGGGGAGCTGGCTGACGACCTGAAAGGATTCTACAGGAGTGAATACACAAAGAATGGTGTGAAGAAGTAAGCGCACGTTCTTCGGTCTGACGGTGAGAAGTGCTGCTTCACGGTAATCCTTCAGGTTGAACGCTGTTTCGTGCCGTTTCACAGAGTCATTGCCACCTCTCAGATGCAAGCGACGCACGCCAGGAAAGCTTTCCCCTGCTTCGATGAACCAGCAATGAAAGCCATCTTCAATGTGACCATCATCCACAGCAGAGACACCACAGCTCTTTCTAACGGCATGCAAATATGTACGTCCTAGACCAAAGGAAAGCACGCCCTGCAGAGATTTGGTGACAATATCATCAGATTTTAATGCTTTCCTATGTTTTTTTTTTTCCAGATTCTGGAGACACTCTCATTGACAACAAGCCTGTCAGAGTTACTGTGTTTGAACCCACCAAGAGAATGTCCACGTACCTGCTGGCTTTCATCGTCACCGATTTTTCCTACAATTATCTCAACCAAAGCAATTTGTTGGTTAGAAGTTTTTATATATTCATATATACATATATACAATATATATTTCTAAATTTACACAAACAGTTATTAAAGAAGTATGAATAAACCACGCAAAGAACACATAAACTAATGCAAAACATGAACCGTGCAAGATTATTGCACTGTTTGCATGCAAGTCATTAATGATTTATGTGTCAATTATGTAATTTGAATGTGAAATATGCACCGTATACATGATATTGAAATTATACATGTGTGAAAAGTCAATTGGAACGGTTGTGGAAAGTTTGTGTATGCATCTTGCAAAAATAATGCACAGTTGCATATAAACTATGTAAAATACGTGTAAACTGTGTAATTCTGCGTAACAGCAAAAATCCAAATTTACGTTAAGACCCGTCGGCTGAAACTCTCGACGGATATCAAACATCGATGAATGATGAATCCAAGAAACACTCATGAATTACGTATAGTATAGCAAGCATGTATCACGAAAGGCAGAAACAGGGCAGGGTACGTGGAAAATGCACAAAATGTACGCAGTGGCTGTGTGACACGGCCTTAATGGCTAGTGCGGCGTAAGTGCACCGTGCAACAGCATCAACCGGACGCCATTAGTGCGTTCAACTTCAATCATGCTTAAGTTCCAAGGGAACTGCAAGACACACCGACGCTTCCTTTAAGATGCGGCCGCTTCTCTCTACGACCCTCCATGGACACAAACAACCCAAAAGCCTGCCGCACCCATAAGGGGATCAACCCCCTCTATGGGTGCCTATGACTGAGGCATTAGACCATTCATCCAAAACAAGAACTTTTCTTCTTCCTGTTTGCTCAAACTCTGAAAACCTTTTGTAGGTTCGAATCTGGGCTCAGAGAATAGCCATCGAACAAGGGCACGGCGACTACGCTCTCAACTTGACCGAGCCCATCCTTCACTTCTACCAGAAGTATTACAACAGTTCCTATCCTCTCTCCAAGTTAGGTGGGTCCTCCGGTTAAATGTTACCTGGTAGAAACCGTCAGAAAACCTAAACGGTGCTTACAGGCAAGATCTTGAAAAATAAATGACAAAAACATGAAGTCTCACGGAGTATCTTTGTCGAGTTTTAGGCTTATACATCTCATTTCCCTCTAAATGAGACAAAACGAACCTATTAACTTTTCACTAAGATGTAATGACCTGCTTTAGTACAATAAATCCTATATTTACTGTAAAAAACCCCTGCCCCTCTGAAATCCTTTGGACGTGCCTGGAGATTTGCTTGATTTAACAAAGGGGGAAAGTTTTATTTGACTCATAATTTGTGAGACAAATTGTTCTTAAAATGTGTAATTCTAGTCTTACTTTAAGTTAATTATGGTCTAGAAATAGTTTTGTAGCTCTCAAAACAGAACACAATTGTGTCCAAAAAGACCTGCTTTATAGATATAAAATATTTTAAAGCAAGACACACTTATTTAAAACTTAATGTTTCCAGCTACTAGAATAATATACCAAAATATGAGTAATACAGAGTTAAATATATGTTTGTAGCTTCAGTTTGTCATAAAAGGTCAGGACATCAGAAATTATTTAAAGAAATCTTGCCAAGTCTAATTCTATGGCAAATTTTTTCACTCATTACAAGGAAAAACATCCTATGCTCCATTTTGGTGGATGCAAATGAGCGTTTATTCTTAACTAGAGTTGTTTATCATCATTCAAGCTGGGAAACACAGGAGTATTATGGATAATATCACCAAAGGGGCTGATATGTTAATCAGTTGAGTGCAGTGAAAAAACAGTTTTTGTATTTTTCAGTTTTATTTAAAAAAGGTAAAAAAGCACAACATTCCAGTGTTTGCTCCATTGTTCCAGGGTTTGTGGATATTAGGTTTCAGGAATGCCCTAGTCAGCCCTCCATGCTGATGCGTGTCATGATCTGCTCTTTTTTTTGTTCCTTTTGGCACAATTTCCTTCATTTTTGTTAAATTGCTTCTTTGAGTAATGAGGTCTGACTTTGGCAGGTGAGTTGGATTTACTTCTCCAAATTTTGCTCCATTATTTATTTATTTTCTGATAGTGCAATGGGAGTTAGGGGAGTCTTGACTGTGTTTTTTTTCTTTCCCGATTAAAAGAAAAATCATAATTTAAAACTAATTTGATTACCGTACTTATGTTATCTGGAGTATTTGAGGAATTTTAAGGAGGGATTTTGGTAGATTTTGCTGAGACAAGGCAGCAGATGAGGTAGTTTTGTGTGGTGTTTCACCTGCACACCTGACGTATTTGTTGGTTTCAAATCTTTTTTAAAACTAAATCACAGTTTCATGTTGTGTACAGGTAAGTTAAATGTTTTTCTTCATACTTTCTGTTCTGGTCCTTATTAATGTTATTTCATTGCTCTCTGCAGTTTTAGTCGCTGTCAAGCGAGTTTGATGTGTGTCACAGCCATCGACTGTAAATGAGAACTGGACTGAATGACTCCTCCCCCCTGGCGTTCCAAACAGGAAGTACTAGCTGGTTCCAAGAAGCCAAAATCCCCCAGAATTGTATAGAGAAATAAACAGTTACTACTCAGTCACTCTATCTGTCAGAATAATCATTCTTGCTTTGCTAACTTTAAAAAAAAAAAAAAGTTCATTTTTTCATAGTTTTTCTGTAGTTATAAACTGGCCAATCAGATGCTTTAATAAAAGTCTGTGGTGCCTGCTGGCCTCCAGATTTTATGTAGCCCGCTTTCAGGTGGTAGGGGTGTGGGCTCCAACAAGCTCACACCTTGACTGGTTGCCATAGAAATGTTGACTCCGATCGACTCGGACCAATCACCGCTTACTGTCAACAAAATGGTTCCAACATGGCACCGTCTGTATCACGAAAAACAGGCGACTGAATTGACTTCATTTGGTTGAAGTTGGCAGTAAGCGATTTTCTGTGGCTGATGTTACAGTCCGTCTGGTTTTCACACACAGTCAATGCTCCAAAAAACGTCTTTACTTACATGTTTATGTGAATAAAGCATGTTTTTTTTTAAAGATTCATATGAACTTTAGGAAGTGTGCAGGAGGACTGGGCGACCCAGATATGTGCACGTTGCGTTTCCCGCTCTCACAGATCATTTGAAGCCTGTCACCGCTCTGTCTGCAGATCAAATTGCTCTGCCGGATTTCAGTGCTGGAGCGATGGAGAACTGGGGTTTGGTCACGTACAGAGACACCGCTCTGCTCTTCGACCCCCAGCTCTCCTCCACTGGAAACAAGGAGAGGGTTTCAACAGTCATCTCGCACGAACTGGCTCACATGGTACACTGCTTTTCTCCTCCCAAACCCAACTTCAGCGCATGTTTTCATTACCCCTGGTGAACCAGAGTGGTTCCAGTAATCCTTCTCCTGCATCATGACTTATTTTTACTCTGTCATGTATGAGTCACTGAGGCGGTTTCTGTGAAAGAGCTGCCATTTCTTAGCATGGCTCAGCTGTTTCTGTGTTTTTGCTCTTTTCATTAGTGGTTTGGAAACTTGGTGACTCTGCGGTGGTGGAACGACTTGTGGCTGAACGAGGGCTTTGCGACGTATGTGGAGTACCTCGGGGTGGACTACGCCGAGCCCTCGTGGAATGTGGTGAGTCTGCTCTGGCAGCGGTGATACGGTTTCAGGAGTCGCGTTTTTCTCAGATGTTCAGGCCGTCACAGTCGCTTTCCTCTGTGCTCGCCTTCAGAAGGACCACATCGTTCTGTACGAAATGCAGAGAGCGTTTGCCGTGGACGCCCTGGCCTCCTCACACCCACTCTCCAGGGGGGAAGAGGAGGTCAACACTCCTGCAGAGATTGCTGAGATGTTTAACACCATCTCCTACAGCAAGGTCTCCTCCTGACTAACCCACGCTTTTCTGATTTCTTAGTCATTTCAGGCTGGTATTGACGTGTTTGATGTTCTTTAGGGATCTGCGGTGCTGAGGATGCTGTCAGCGTTTCTCACTGAGCGCGTCTTTGTTGTAGGACTCAGCGTGAGTAATATTATCTCAGTTTTTAAATGCTTTTGGTTTGACTGATTAGGTTTTACAGGCACAAAGCTGCTCATTCCACTCTCTCCTGCACTCTTTCCATTCTTTTCCCCCTTTAGTCTTACCTCAAAACGTTTGCCTTCAGCAACACAGACCACTCAGACCTGTGGGACCATCTCCAGCAGGTTGGTCTGGTGTCAAATATCTGAGCATCCTGAGGTGAGCATCCTTTCACTCGTCACACCTCTCTGGTTCTCCATTTTCCTCCTCAGGCGGTGGATAAGACGCCAGGTTTGGGAATTCCTCTCTCTGTCAAAGACATCATGAGCCGCTGGACTCTCCAGATGGGCTTCCCAGTGGTGACCATTGACACCCGCACAGGAAACATCAACCAGACGCACTTCCTGCTGGATCCGGACTCTATAGTGGAAAGGCCTTCCCAGTTCAAGTAGGAAAAGTATATATTTGCATGAATATTTTTTGATTTGCGCTAAAGCCTCTTGCATGAAATGTACAAAAAGAGGAACAGTAAGATGTTTATGCTTGTTATTTTGCAGCCCGTCTACCTATTTGTATTACATTTGAACATGTTTGGTCATTGTTTTGAATGCGCCCTTATTTGGTTCCATAGTCTCATGATTAGGAACGATTTTTTTCGTCCTTTTAGTTGATGTCCCACCACTTTAGCTGTGAAAACTCAACTCTAACTTTCCCGCCCACAACTCAGAGGCAAATTTCTAATGAACTACAGCTGCTCTGCTGAAACTATGTCCTAGAACTATGGCTTCAGTGCTACCTCACCAACCGTCAACAGTTTACCAAGGGAAACAACTGCTCCTCTGTTGCAAGGTGTGCGTGGTTCACTCCTGTTCATCCCTTCGGCAACATCATTCACCAGCATGGTCCAAATTTTCACAGTTACGCTGATGACATACAACTGTGCATCTCCACCAAATCCATCAGCTCCACAACTCGTTTCACACTCACCCGCTGTCTAAGAGACTGTCAGGGTTATGACTTTTCCTTAACAAAGAGAAGAGCCACACAGGAAACGAGAATTTTGTTAGACTTCTACAGAAGGAGAGCCGTCTGTCACAGCGCAGGCTGTCGCAGGGGAACTCTGTCTTCCCCAGTGCATGGAGCCTCTTTTTATTGAAAGCTGAAGGTTGCAGACATGAACATGGGTCATTCCATCAGGCAGAACAGGAACATCATATCTTGTATAGTCAGCACTTTTTATGTCCATTTTTTTTTACTGAAAGACAGAACTGAGACACAATTATTTTCTGGTGATAATAGTGTGTAAGCAAATAATAACTAAATAAACTCCAACACGGACATCAAAAGATGAAGACTGTCTGTGATAACACAGACAGTCTTAATTTGCCCCCAAAACCATTACAAAATACATTCCAAATTTTCTGCTTCAACAACACCACACTTTCTCCCTCACCAGTCATCAGAAACCTTGGAATTCTCTTTGACACCTATCTATCATTTGAACAAAAACCAAATAACCCGGTCTGCGTGTTTCCACCTGAAAACTTTGCCCGTCTCCGCTCATCCCTCTCTTCTTCTGGTGCTGAAGCTCTCATACATGCCTTTAGTACCTCCTGTTTAGATTACTGCAACAGCATACTTTGTAGAACATCCTCCAAAGTAATAATTAAGCTGCAATACATTCAGAACTCTGCTGCCCGTCTGCTCACACACACCAACCCACTCCCATGAACACATCACCCCCGTCCTTCACTGGCTCCCCATCGCTCAGCGAACCTCACTGATCTGTTGCAGCGTCTCACTCCATCACGCTCTAAGCGCTCCTGCGATGCAAACCCTGTTGTTCCTCCCCTGTCGGACCAAGCACCAAACTTGCTTTCTCCATTGCTGCCCCGATCCTCTGGAACACTCTGCCCCAACACCTCAGAGACTGCACTGACCTCCCAATGTTTAATAAATCTCTAAAAACTCATCTTTTTAAAATTGTAGTGAATCTTTAATCTGTCATTTTTATGTTTTTATTCCTATTATATTAGCTCTTGCTTTTATTGGCTGTTTTTACTCATGTGGTGTAAAGCATCTTTGTGTGCCTTTTAAAGCGCTATGTAAATAAAATGTATTATTATTATTATTATTATTGTTATTATTATTATAATAGGAAACTGCACAGGATGATTTGGTGTATCACTTGTACATTTGGTAAAGAAAAACAAAAGAAAATGTTACACCTTCATCTGTTTTGGTTTGTATTTGACATACAGACCCTACAGCTGCTCCAACCAGGCAAAAATAAAAGCACAAAGTAGAAAACTGGCTTTTCTGAGTCATTATCTGTGAAAAAAACAATCTACTTAAAGTCGGTGATACCTGGGAATAACTGTGATTTCACTCTTGCTGTCCAGGTACATTTGGTACGTTCCTGTCAAATGGATGAGGAATGGTGGGGAGCAGAAACAGTACTGGCTCCTTCAGAAAACAGGTACCGTCATCACTGGGAGTTCTTATTTTTTTATGATTAGTGGAGGATTTATTAGAAACAAAGATTTTCTTCTCCGTCTTAGCCAGTGTTGATCAGATGAGAGTTTCAGGGCAGGAGTGGGTCCTCGCAAATACCAACGTATCAGGATTCTTCAGGGTCAACTACGATCAAGACAACTGGGATCGTCTGATTGACCTGCTCAGCACCAACCATCAGGTTTGACTCCTGCATCCAATGGTTTTCGGTTGAGTGCAGGTTTGAAGGTAGACATCATTTTGTCTCTCAGGCTTTACCAGCCATCAACCGAGCACAGATCATAGACGACGCATTTAACCTGGCAAGGTACTGACACAAAATGGAAAAGTAAAGATCCTTTATTCTTTGATGAGGATGCCAGCTTGTTGTTTGTGGTCTTCAGAGCAAAAATAATAAGTACCAAACTGGCCCTAAGAACGACCAAATATCTGTCCAAAGAGAGGGACTACATTCCCTGGCAGTCGGCACTGGGGAACCTCAACTACTTTATTCTCATGTTTGATCGCACAGAAGTCTTCGGAGTTCTGCAGGTTTGTCTATTTTCAATCTAACAGGAGCAACTTTCTGGTGGACTTCATGAACGACTGAAAGGTGTAACTCTATTGTAGGCGTATCTCAGGAAACAAGTCAGGCCACTTTTCAAGCATTTCCAGACGCTCACAGCCAACTGGAGCACTATTCCTGCAAACCACGATGACCAGTAAGAACTTGGTGTTTCAGTCAAAGCAAGACACCATGAAGACTGTTGACTGTGTTAATGCATCAGGTACAATCAGATAAACGCCGTTAAGATGGCATGCAGTGTGGAGGTGGAGGGCTGCAGGGAGCTCATCAAAGGATGGTACAGACAGTGGATGGAAAACCCATCTCACAACCCGTAAGTACTAAGCTGCACGTGATTTTTTTACACCGGTTTGGTTACAATTTCTACCGTTTAGTTATTAAAAAAGAATACAAAAACTCTGGGTGGTGACAGGATCCATCCAAACCTGAGAAGCACGGTTTACTGCTACGGCGTGGCTCTGGGTGGCGTGGAGGAATGGGACTTCACCTGGCGGATGTGCAGAAATGCCACTCTGGGTTCTGAAGCGATGAAGCTGAGGTCGGCTTTAGCCTGCAGCAAAACTCCATGGCTGCTGAACAGGTGTGTCTCTGTGTGTGGGTATATGTGTGTGTGTGGGGTGGGGGTTGGAGAACTTCATGTTTGTTGCAGTTGAACAAGCAAACTGGTCCGCCTTCTCGAGATGCTCCACAATAAGAAAGAAGAAAGTCCAAATTATTCAAAATATTCCACGTCATCATGTTTCACTTCAGACCATTGACTATATATGAGAACTGGACCGAGTGAGTGTGGCGTTACCCGTAGAAAATGGTTTACTTCTGGCTGCAACCAAGTTAAGTCATCTCAGTTCCCAATCGGAAATCGCTACATATGGCGGCATTTACACGCCCCGGCGTGTAATTTTATCCAGCCCGCGGGTTGATTTCATATCATTGTTATTAATGGCGCGGTGAAATATAGCACTGGGAACATATTTACTGCAGATCCCATAATGCAGTGCTTCACCTGCCCTGATGAACACTTCCGCTGGCCGTCACGATGCCGAAGAGATAAAGTGGATTCCAAAAAAACCGAGCCTTTGAAAACCGATCAGAGGCAGAATAAATGTTTGCTGACATCACTGGTAAATCCGCATGTCTCGTTTGTGGAGCAATGTGGCTGTAATTAAGGACTATACCATACCATAATGAAAAGTATCATCTCAAACATTTTGATTTGTGACGTCATTTACTGTAGATGGCATGTTGTTTTAGTACATTTCTTGTGGCAGGTATCTGGAGTACACTTTGGACCCAACCAAGATCCGCAAGCAGGACGCCTCTTTCACCATCCAGGAAATCTCCAATAATGTTGTGGGAATGCCGCTGGTTTGGAACTTTGTCAGAGAAAGATGGAGCTACCTCTTAAATCAGTAAGAGCTTTCTCCTTTCAAACTAACAAACTTTCTTAAAGTATCCATCACCTTTTTTTTCAAGCTCAAAGCTTCCCAGTCGCCATTTGTCCCAATCATGTCCAATAAAGCAGGAAGAAAACTCTTCCCTTCAGCTCTTTTTTTTCTCTCTCTCAGGTACGGGAAAGGAATGTTTTCCTTTGCTAATCTCATCAGCGGAATCACGAAGAGATTCTCCACAAAGTTCGAGTTGCAGGAGGTATGCAGCCCACACATCTACAGTCCACAGAGAGTGGCGAGCACGACGCCTGGACACAGCTCAGGTTCTGCTTTTTCCTCTCTGTACAGCTGGAGAAATTCAAAGAAGACAACCTTCGTGTTGGTTTTGGCTCGGCCACGCTGGCCCTGGAGCAGGCCATAGAGAAGACCACCGCCAACATCAAATGGGTGACGGAGAACAAAGCGGAGGTGCTCCAGTGGTTGACGGAGGAAAACACATGAGGACACAGGAAGTGAACAGGCGCCCCCCGTTTTAAAAACATTTTTTTTTTTTTTGCGCCATCAGGAATTCGTAACGAGCGACAATCACTGAAACGACAAAAACTCCACAACGACTGTTACTGTAACGGCTACAGTGCAAAGGAAAAGACAAAGACTGTCTGTTTTCTGTTCACTTTTAAATGTTTGGGTCCTTTGATGTCTGCAGTGCATGTCATCCGTGAATGGTCTGGATTTGCAGCAGCCCCTTCCGAAAGCATTAACAGTGACTCTGTGACTATTAACCCTAACAGTGATGGGATGCAGACTGCCTTTCATGCCATTTTCATAGCTGGTGGATAAGATGGAATGCTTGCCTTTTATGTGTGTGTCAATCTACAAACGTGCAACGACTACAGGCCTCTGACAAGCTTCCTCTTGTTTGCTTTGAGGCCGTAATCTGATGAAGAGTCTGTGGGTGAAGCAGCCGGTTCTGGCGTTCTGTTTGCAGTCCCACAGCTGACCACAAATGAAACTTCCTGGCTGCAAAAAGTGCATCCAAAATGTTCATTTCTTTTTGCTCCAAAAACCCATCGGCACTCCTCTAACAGGCAGCTTCCTCTTTTCGTCTGCCTTGTCCTGTAGTTGTTGCACATTTTTATTAATCTTCTGATTGTTTCTCCTTTTCTTTGAACTTGAAAATAAATAGTTTCACCATGCATTGAGCCTTTCTGTCCTGTCTAACCGCAGACTAACATCGTACAGTGGATTTTAAAAGCTGTTTCTACACCAGGAGCTCAAACTGGCATTCTTAACGGCGTCGGGCTGGAGCGGTGCAGGATTTTATAAAAGAGGTGAAATTGGCGGCCGCAGCTCTTGCAGTCTGAGTCATCTGGCGTGCGTTTATTTTCTCGCTCGTCTTTCGACGTGGAAGACTTCATGCTCCAACTCGCAGCATCTGTTCCAGTTCAGGAGAAGCGGAGAAAGGCGCAGCGATGACACATCTGCTCTTTTCACACTTGTCACGATCCGACCCTCAAAAGATGGAGGTTTTTATTGAATGAGCGAACTAATCAGATGGGGTCAATGATGTCCGTAGGGTTCAAAAATGACTAAAAAAGGGTGCCGTAAATCAGAGTTTGCATAAACTATTATTGTGAAATATGTGGAGGAGGGTTCCGCGGGGTTTTCCAACAGACATCCGTCAATTTCCTAAACAGATTTAGTCGCGGTGAGCCAGATACTTTCTATTTGGTTGAGAAGCGGGGGGCATGCCAAAAACTTCAATACCCTACATGCAAATCATATTTTACGTTAGAAGTATTATTTTAGAGTGATTTAGCAGTTAACTTAAAAAAAAAAGGAACCCTCCTATTTTCCTATTCAGAAATGAGATGCAGGCAAAGCTTTGGATGCAGTTCAGATATGAGGGAGAAACATCTAAAGCAAAGTTTACCTGCAGGAGAAGCACAAAATCTAACAATGAATTTTTACTGTTTTATTGAATTTGGCGGTTGTTTGTAGTTGGGTTCTACTTCTCTCCCCTTTCTCCCATGTGAGCTGGTCATTCACTAGTTTCGTTGGTATAAATAAGATGATGTAGTTCTGCGGGTAAAGTTTCTGTGACCACAGAACAGTGCTTCAAATGGAATTTAAAGAACGGTGGTTTTCACTGCAAGTTGCACTGCCTGCAAAGCAAGTGGGTTCTATCCCTGTCTGCATGCATGCATGCATGCAAGCATGCACAGCTCTCTGAGTAATGTGTACGCATGCTTCTGCTGCATGTCACTCAACAGTAACACCAAATGAAGATACATGTCTTTATTTAAAAAAAAGAAAAAAAAAGAAAGGATACTTACTTTTCTTTACACTGATGAAAAAATGAGAGTCCATGCAAAAGCGACAGACTGAATTCCTGAGTAAGTTTTTATGTCACTCGGTACCAGTTTAAGAGAAACTGTGGCGGTAGGTTTCTCTTAAACTGCAACATTTTGACTTGCATAAATGTTGCAGAAGGGCCTGCCTTACTTTGCCTGAAAATACCACGACTGTCACACTAAAGGTGCATGAATCCGGAGCACCATAATGCCAGATTCTTGAGTCACAGGTTTCTTAAAAGAAAGAAATTCACCCTTTTTTTTTTTTTTTTTTTTTTTTTTTTTTTTTTTTTCTTCACTTGTTCTGTCCAACAACTTAGCAAACAGATTAGAGCTGCAGGCCTTTTGTGTTGGACAGGTTTTACTATCACAAAAAGAGGTTGTAGAACTTTAGAAGCCAGAGTGTAGATCTGAATTAACCCCTTTTTGTTGAATTATTTATTTCTTTATTTGTTATATTTAGTGTGTGTGGGGAGGAAGAGGGAAAATGTGTGTCGGGGGGGGGGGGGGGGGGTGGAAGAGAGTAAAGGGAAGAAAGGTGAAAAAAGGGGGGATACAAGCACTGATTTGGATCAGTTATTCTTTTAAGCTGTAACAATTATACTAGATCTGCTGGAAAGACAAATATTCCATCATGGGTAAAAATCTGACAAGAAGATGAGTGGAAAATATCTGTCCATCAATACACTGTAGGTCCGAAGGGGGGATGAAGCAGACAGGGAGCAGTGTGGCAGTGTGCACGTGCACGTGGGGGTGGAGATACATGCATGCTGCCGAAGTGAACCTTGTGTTGTGGGGAACCAGATCCCACCCAGCCAGAGCAGCCAGACCAGGAAAGGGGAGGAGAGGCCCCCAAGGCCAGCGCCCCCCCCCACACCGGACCCAAGCAGCCCGGGAGGGGGGGAGGCGGGGACCGCCCACCCGACCAGCCAGGCGCAGAGAAGGCCCCCCTACAGGGGCCCCCACTACGCCCAGAGGCATAAGCGAACCCGGCGTCCGGCCCCCAGGCCACAGGACAGGAGCGCTTAGCCGTACCAGGCGGCAGCCATGGGGGCCGCCGGGCGCCGGACGCCGAGACAAGGGCCAAGGACGAAGCCAGGGCCCCAGAACCCGAGAGCCGCCCACCACCCGACCAGTGCCCCGTGTCCGCGAGCCAGCCGCGGCACGCGACCCGAACAACCCAGAGATCGCCACGCACCCACAGCCACCCCCCATAACCCTACCCACTACAATCCCCCCCCTCCCTTACCCTTAAAGTGCCCTACCCCTCTGTGATGGGAAGGGAAAGCCCCAGAGGGTTCCAGTGAGCCAGCCCCCAGGTCCGTCCACCCATGCACTCACGCACACATACTCGCAATCATCTGGTTACCTCCCCACCCCCCGCCGCCACGCAGTAACCCCCCCCGCCGACCGACCCCCAGCGCCGTACGCCCGACCATCACCGCAGCCGACATGATACCCCCAAGCCCGGCCGCCCTGAGAGGACCAGGCGGGTGAAGACCGGCCGCCCCCCCCCGACCCCACCCATGTATGGAGGTGTGGCAGTGCTGTGTGTGTGCTGCAGGTAAAAAAAGGAGGTCTCCAGTGTGGGGTCCCTACCGCTGCTAAACCGCAGAAACCCCACTCCGGGAATCCTCTGTGGGTGGAGTGTATTTGCTGTGTATGTGCTGCTAACATGCAGTGTGTGTGTCTAAAGTGGGAGTTAAAATTGTGGGGGGGTCACTGAAAGATGAGCACGGATATTTCACCGTGCCCCCCTCCACCAGACCCTCCCCACAAGGCCCTAGATGAATCAGGGTGTCTAATATGCAAGTAAAAAGCGGGGTGGAGGGCGGGCGCTAACAGAGCGCCCCAGAGAGTTACCCCCCCAGAGAGCCCCGCCAGCATAACCCACCCATCCAGTTCCCGGAGCCCTATGTGCCTGTGTGCAACATTTGTTTTGGTGAGGGCGGGGAGGAGCAGGCGGATGGGCACAACCGGGGGAGAGGCTCCCCCGAGCGACCGGCCCCCCAGCCGGCCGCAGTAGGCGCCCCCCCCTCCCAGGGCGGCCAGGCGGCCAAGAGGCGGCAAGCCCGCCGCCGATGAGGCGAGAGCCCCGCCGCGCCGAGAGACGACCGGCAAGGACGGGTCCCGGTGCCAGAACGGAAGGGCAGGGAGTCCAGCCCCACCATCCATGCCCTGACTTCCCCAAGGACTGCACACCACCCCCCCCCAGGGCCCCCCATCCATCCCCCCAAAAAAATAAATAATAAATAAATAAATAAATGAATCAAAATAAAAAAAAATAAAAAACAAATAAATAAATAAATAAATAAACCCAGAATAGATTAAATCATATATAAAAAAAAAAAAAAAAAAAAAAAAAAAAAAAAAATTATATATATATACATATATTAACCATATAAAATTATAAATTACATATATATATATACATATGTATAATAATAATAATAATAATAACAACAGTCATAATAATAATAGAAATAATAATAATAATAATAATAATTATAATAATAGTAATATTAATAATAATAAATAAATTAAAAAAAAAAAAATGAAATAAATTAAAAAAAAAAAAAAAAAAAAAAAAAAATTTATGTAAACCACCAAAGTGAACCCTTTAACCCCTGCTGTGAAGGCGGCGTCGACCCCCAGGGGGGCCGGGCCACGCGCCAACCACTGGCCACGGGCGAAACACCGGCCGCGGGCAGACGACCCCAGGCCCCAGAACCCAAAGCCCCCCCCCCCCCAGCCCCCGCCACGGCGACCAGCTACCCAGCACGGCACCCGGCCGCCGTTCCCGGTCAGCCGCACTGCCTACCCTGCGCCCAGAAGGCACCAGCCCAGGAACCCCTGCCAAATTGCCGGCAGAGCGCGCGCCCCCACCACCCCCCACCCCGGGCAACCAGAGCCCCGAGCCGGGGGAACGATAGGCCCAGCAGGGCCCACCCCCCACACCCGCACCGGCCCATCCAACCAGCCAGGACCGGCTCAACTCATCACCATCCCACCCCTACTAGGTGATGTGACTAACCAGCTGGAGCCAGGGAGAGTCTGAAGCCGACAGGTTTTTTGTGGAGGACATTAACTCTAAGCTAATATGCTCTGACATGAGGTTTCTGTAGTGGCTGATGCTGAGATTATTTTTTGATTTCCAGTTTAGGAGGACAGTTTTCTTTGCGATACATACAGCGGTGAGAACCATATAAGCCTTTTTGGATTCTATGTTGATGTTATTCAGGTCGCCTAGTAAGCAGAGTTTGGGGCATGCAGGAATCATATGATTAAACCAGATTGATAAATCCTCACAGACCTTACACCAGAATGATTGGACAGGTGGACACAACCACAGGGCATGCAAATAGTCGTCTATGTTGTTATCTGTGCACTGTGTGCATATAGCAGACTGATTAAGACCCATTTTAAATAATCTCTGTCCGGTGTAGTGAATTCTGTGGAGAATCTTGTACTGAATAAGTTGCAGATTAGGACTTTTGGTCATACTAAAGGCATTCAAACAGATCTGTAGCCAAAATTGATCACTAGGATTCAATGATAGCTCAGACTCCCATTTTGTCATGGGTAGGTAAATTGTTTCATCTATGTTAGATAACATCTTGTAAATTTTGGAGGTGAGCTTGGGATTTTTAAGGTCAATGAAATGTGTTACTGTACGGGGAAGGTCTAGGTCTATTTCGGTCAGGCAGTATTTAGTGCTTATAGCTGATTTAAGTTGCTGATATTCTAGAAATTTGTTTACACTAATTCCATAAATTGAGGATAATGTCGACAGGGACATAAAAGTTCTATCCTGAATTATATGCTGGAACTGCTGGATTCCTTTGTTCTTCCATGAAGCAAAATGAATCATGTTTTTGTTAATTAAAATATCAGGGTTGTTCCAAATGGGGGTGAGTTTGCATGGAAATAATGTGAGGTTGTTTTTTTTAAGAAAATCCCACCAGGCTGTTAGAGATGAGCTAATATTTAAACTTCTGAAGCATTTGTGTTGTTTAATTTTAGAACTGAAGAAAGGTAAATTAGAAACATCCAGGCCATCACAGAGATTTTGCTCTATGTCTAGCCAAGATTCATCCAACACACCAGGATTCAGCCATTTTTGTACATAAAACAATCTGTTGGCGGAGTAGTAGTCCTGAAAGTCTGGTAGGCCTAGTCCTCCTCTATCTTTAGGTTTTTTAATAGTTTTTAAACTAATCCTTGGTGGTTTACCTTCCCAGAGGAATTGGGAAATGGATGAGTCTAATGATTTAAACCAAGTAGTTGGAGGTTTGGAAGGAATCATTGAAAACAGATAGTTAATCTTGGGGAGAATCGTCATTTTTATGGTTGCAACTCTCCCTATTAGAGAAATGGGAAGATTTTTCCATCTAGTGAGATCAGCCTCAGTTGTTTTAAGTAGTTGGGTGTGGTTTAGCTTGAATAGATCAGAAAGCCTAGAGGAAATATTTATACCTAAGTACTTTATGTTGCCTGTTTGTATTTTAATAGTTAACGGATTTAGATAATTGCAATTAATTGGTAGAATTGTGCTTTTAGACCAGTTTATGGAGTATTCTGAAACTGACGAAAATCTATTAATTAGGGAGATGATTTGGCAGATGGAAGATTGTGAATTTGGAGTAAATAGTAAAACATCATCTGCATAAAGACTTATTTTGTGTTCTAAATTTATGGTTTGAATGCCTTCAACATCTCGACTTTGCCTAATTGCAGCAGCTAGGGGTTCAATAAATAGTGCAAATAAAGACGGAGATAGTGGACAGCCTTGTCTGGTTCCTCTTTGCAAATTAAAGCTTGAAGATGTTTGATCATTTGTTCTGATACGAGCATTAGGAGAGGCATATAATATTTTAATCCAATTAATAAACGATTTTCCAAAGCCAAATTTGTTCAGGGTGGCTATTAAGAATTTCCAGTTGACCCGATCAAATGCCTTTTCTGCATCCAGTGACAAAATAGTTGCTTCTTGATTGTTGATGGTTGTATAATCTATGAGGTTGATTAATCTGCGCATGTTGGTAGATGAATGTCTACCCTTTATAAAACCTGTTTGGTCAGGATGTATTAGAGAGGGAACTACCTTCTCCAGCCTTCCTGCCAAAGCTTTGCAGATTATTTTAAGATCTGCATTAATCAGTGATATGGGGCGATAGCTGGATGGTGATGTGGGATCTTTCCCAGGTTTCAGAAGTAAGATAATATTCGCAGAATTCATATTTGGAGGTAAATAATTGTTATCCTTAATTTCTATTGTCATTCTGAGAAAAATGGGAGCTAAAATTTGCCAAAATTCTTTATAAAATTCTGCTGGGAAGCCGTCTGGTCCTGGAGCTTTTTTACTAGGCATGTTGGTTAATGCTTTATGTAGCTCTTCTTCAGTAAGAGGGGACTCCAGGGGGAAATTCACCCTTTTTGTCTCACAAAACTAATTTTGAGATGATTTTGAAACCTTGACACAACAGAGTTTTTTTTTTAATCCTACCTCGCTCAAACACACCTGCCTTTGATAACTGCCATCATCAGGCTTCCTCCTGAGCCAATCAGGAGTTCCCTAAAGAGCAGGGTTGGAAAACTCACTCCATAGATAACATGTCCAACAACAGGGAGAATCTGTGTTAAAGAGTTTAAGAGCTCATGGAAACTCCTGAGTTTGCAAACAGTCACACCTTAGTGACCGACAGCTTCTCCAAGATGATCTGCCTTCTTATGATCAATTAGGTCCTCTCCTCTGCTTTTCTTGTTCTGTGACGTTTCAGATGGCATCGTTTGGCAGAATCTGTTGGATCAGGCAGAGAGGGCTTCTACGGTTCGGTTGATCTTTTCTAAGCAGACAAAACTGCTTGTAAATGTTACACTGCAGCTCGTTTGGGTGAAATGATCCCTGACCAGAAAAGAAAACACGCGTTCACAGAAAAACGGACCACTTCCACTTTATTGATGGCCGGCTGCACTTTCTCACTTCATCACTCACACCAACACAGCCCATTTCCCCAGAACACACAGCACTAAAGTGACTTTTCTGCTATAGTTTGCTTCCACTCTTTGGTCTGCTGGACAGTCAGCCTCTTTACAGGTTCTGCACTGCAAAAAGAGACAACTTAAAATAGGAAAAGAACAGTAATCTTAAGAGGAAAATCTCTAGAAAGTAATAAAATGATCCGATCATTGCGGCAAGTCATTTATACTTAACAAGAAATTGTGTAACAGGAATTCAAAATCTAGAAACAATGAGATCTATACAACTGTTGAAAATTAGCTCATTAGTGAACTGCTAGATTTACTTCAAAGTGAATGTTATGCCACCCAATAATTATTTTTTTTTTTGCAAGTTCTAAGCAAATAGTTTGCATTTTTGAATTTTTTTACGTACCTAATAGTAGTCCATTTTAATAACGGATAAACACTAGTCATAAGTGTAAATGACTCTGTTTGGAACAAAATTGAGAATCTGAGTTCATGTTGCCTCGTCTAAATAAATGCTCATAAAATCTAAACCTAACACTTATTCTTAGAGCATAAATCTTCATTTTTGTTTCCAAAATAATGACAGTGAATGCAGGAATTAACAGCCAGATGCCTGCGGTTGTTGGTCACCTGACACATTTAATAAAAAAAAAAAGTGTTTCCAATGTAGTTTTGCTAAATATTTCCATTTCCAATACGCCTCAAAAACCACCGCCTCCAAGCGCAGAAACATATTTTGTGATAAATGCAAGTTTTTTTTTTTAAATTGTCGTGTTTCCATTAGAAGAATTTCTCATCGCGAATCCAATTTACACAATTTTCATAGTCGATGGAAATGCAGCTAG
The DNA here is from genome assembly GCA_023969325.1 of Oryzias curvinotus. Lineage (NCBI taxonomy): Eukaryota > Metazoa > Chordata > Actinopteri > Beloniformes > Adrianichthyidae > Oryzias > Oryzias curvinotus. The sequence continues at coordinate 26,392,299 of CM043708.1, read as the reverse complement.
TGAATTCTGTGCAGATTTGGAGAAAGGCTGTAGAACTCAGAAGTTCAGACTTTAAACCAGGTCAAATGTAAGTTTGCAGTGTGAACAGAACCACTAGAAAATGGGTTTCAGATCACCCCCACTTTTAGAAAAACCCGTTTGCTTGTTTCATTCAGGTGAGGTTTTTTTTTTAAACCAAACAGGGATGGATCTCTGTTGTGGTCCAAACGGCCTGGTGTAGAAGCTTCCTGAGAAGGATTGTTTTGGATTTTACCTTTCCTCGTCATCAAAGCTTTGGTGCAGCCATAATTGCTGGGCTCGGTCACAGCAGGTAGCATGTCGCTGCACAGTTCCTGTATTATGCTGCAGCTGAACCACTTCAGTCTTTATTAATAGGACTGGCCGGACAGGAAAGTCTTCCACAGACGGGCAGGTATTTAGTTCTTCAAAGTAAAGCAGCACATGTGGAATGTGTAGACGATAAACATCAGTGCGGCCGAACAGACGGCGCTCAAAGCTGCCTCTGGTAGGACTTGGAAATGTGCTGCAGATGGAGCAAAAATGCTGCACCTTGCCACGTGCTGTGAACACGCAGCTGTTGCCAGGTCTAGATTCTCAGGAAGCGCCTGAAATCCTTTTAGTTTGAACAAAAATGAAGCATTTGTGGAAATCCAGTGACTGCACCACAACGCATTGAATATCATACACCTAAATAACTACAAGTTAAGCTGACAATCCATTAAAAATAGAATAAGAGGCCTGTTAACAGGAAGGTTGTCAGTAAATATAATGGTAACCCCTCCTTCAGAAGGTTGTTTCTCACAAATGAAGGCTTCGGAAACAGAACTGAAAGCTTTGTGGTCATTGGAAGATCTATGGATGATGTCAATGGCAACTCATTTACAAATTCTGCGATGTTGCGGTTTGGCTCATGGCTCACTTTCCCCGTGGGATTCTGAAAAGTGACATGCCTTTTGAATCACTGAGATATAAACTGACTTCCCATCAAAGGTAAGAAAAAGAGAGTTTGGTGCCACAACACATTCAGAACATCAGAACAGGACGACAGCTCAAAGTTCTTCGAGAACACAATCGAGACAAGAGATACACATGCAAGCAGGAAATTAAAAATGCAGAAATCAGATTGAAAGATAGACAATGGAAATGTTTCTGGTATTCTTAATTTTTTGAAGGTCTTGCTAAAGTTTGTTTGGATGATTGTTGCACAGAAAGTAAAGGCTTGAGTAAATGCATCCCCATGTTTTCTTAGGACTCCTGAAGAAAGAGGTGTTCCCCAAAATGCCATTCACTGCTTAAAGTCTATCCTCTGTTGACAGGACGCCTGCACATGAGCGTGAGGACTGCACAGATGAGATCCTCCTTCTTGAAGTTGGCGAAGTCTCCAGCAGCAGCAGCAGCAGCAGCAGCAGCAGCAGCAGCAGCAGCGTTTTTTGGCAGACTGTAGCTCCTCGATTGACTTTTTGGAGACATTGGTAAAGGGGGAACAAGTTTTTCCAAATCGTGTTGGGACGCGTGCTGTCTTCTATTTGATGTGTTACTGATGAGACTGCAGGCCGACTCTGTGACTGCTTTGATGTGACTGCGCAGGCTGGAGTGTGATTTATGATAGGACTGAAGCTGTCTGGCACAGTTTGTGTTTTTTCATTACTGCCTTTTAAAGCTGGGACGGGACTTTACATCACTGCAGCTCTAAACCACAAACTACTACAGTTTGTCTTTTTAAAGTCCCGCTCTGTAATGTAATTGTGACATTTTTTTGAAGATAGAGGACATGGAATAAGAAAATTTAGCTTAAAATTGCATTTCTGAGTGTTTCTTTATTCAAATTACTGTGAATCAGGAGTAGATGAAAAAATGCTGTTTCAAAAAAAAAAAAAAAGAGCGTATTTGTGACGTAAGATACGCTGAATGGACCACAAGCTCCCTGTTTTGAGCTTTCTACAGCAGGGAGAGAGAAGGAGTGTGGTTACTCTCAGGCGAATTTCCAATGAACTCCTGGCGCTCAGCAGAACCTTTGATTTTGGTTAGAAATGGTATCATCATGATTAAAATATCACTGAGAACGCTTTAGATCAAGAGATGACCGGACTGGAAATTTAGTTACTTCATTACTGACACTCAGCATTTGTGCAGGACAATGATAACATAGAGTTATGGAGATTATTGTGGGTTTCTTTTCAAAGAGAAATGTCAAAAAATAGAAAGCCCACAGCAGAGCCAAGAGGAGCTCCACATATAAGGGTTTTCTACTCTACTGTTTAGCCGATGTTTATACCTCATTTCATGTCTGTCGAGGGATTGTTTTCTGATGTACTGTGTGAAATCCAAAACTGAGAGGCAATAATTCAAAAGATGAAATTCCTCCTCTCACCATATACATTTTAAACAGAGGAGTTTCTGTGTTTCTGAACTGGAAACCAAACCGAAAACAGATGTTTTGGGGCTGTTCAATGAAAACAAGGCGATCTTTTCTTTTTTAATTCGACCTTAACTGCTGCGCCTCCCAAAACTGTTGAGTAACAAACTCCTCATATGCCCCACGAGGGCTTTCTCAATTCTGTTTCTACATTATTATGGTTTCATTTATCCTTATTTTTTTTGGTTAAAATAATCTTTTGTGAGCTTGGTTTTTGGTACTGGTTTGGGAGGAGGAAGACCTTGGTGGTGAAGATGGTTGAAGGGGTGGATCCCCAAAGATGCTCTTTCAGGGAGTTGGAGATTCCTTTTCTTGGTTTTGCAGAGTTGTGTGATGAAAATAAGTCCAGTGCTGGCATGAGAGACCTTCTTTTCTCTGAGGTTCTGATCTAATTTAGTCTTTTTGTTCATGTTGTTTGCTGTTCCGGGCAGAGGAAAAAGACCAAGATGTTGAGATATTTAGTGGGGAAACCTTTTTAGCCACAGAGCGTCCGTTTGTTCAACACACTTACAAATCAAATCATGTTTTAAATTCTTACCTATTTCCTTTTTTTGCTTTAATATTTTAAAGAAATGAACATCGCTTCTTCCGCTGTTTATGCATGGGATTGAATTGGAGTTAGAGTGTGACACGAGGCAGAGAGATGACAGAAAAGAGTGAGATTAGTTTTCCACATAGTTTGAGTGAAGTTCTTCATTAAAGACTGTTAATAGGACAAGGAGGTGAACACAAAGCATGAAGGATGATGACCATCTTGGCCTGATGTTGTAACATCAGTCTCACATGGCGGCCGTCAAGATAAGATGAACTGAAAGAAAAACAGTTTCTTTTCCATCGTTTTGCGTGAGTTTCTGTGTTTGAGGGGCTCTGGCTGTGTTTCACAATGGTCTGCAACAATGCTGGCTCCCCAACTGACAGATAATTCCCAGTTTATTTAAAAAAACACCTTGATTTTGTTGCATTTTGTTATGAAACACAGCCCTCTTGACTTTTGGAAGGCCTCATCTGCACACGTCAGACTCTAAGGCCAAATCTGAATTCCTCCCGTTCCCCTCCAGCTTCTCCCTGCCCTGACATTTACTTCTAGGCATTAGAGCAAACCCACAGCAGCCTTAAGTCCACACGCCTTCCCCTTAACAGAGCAAATTCGGACACCACTAAAGTTTCAAATGCCCTTACAATTGGAGGGGTAGGCCTTGAAGTCTCACTTTGATCATCTTTTGGTCTATTTTCAAGGCGTTCCCAGTAGTTATTTAATTATGATTATGCAGTTTTTAGCCAAAAGAAAAAAAACTGTCGTTCGTGAGGACGTAGTTTCTGCAGAGCGGCAGCAGTTCAATGGAGAAAAGTTAAAATAGATAAAAACAATGTAAAGATTTAGAAGAATAAATGATAAATATGAGTTAAAATATAAAAGGTCATAAAAAAATATGCATCACTATATAAAAACTATGATTTATATGCTCCCATATAGTGCATTACATTCTTCCGACAGTGGAGTTATGGAGTTTGATGGATCTGGGTACACTTCAGAGAGAGCAGCCTGTTGCTGCAGGAGCTCTTCTGCTTGGAGAAGGCGGAGTTCAGAGGGTGGTTCATGCTGCTCATCACTGCTTTGAGTTTGGACCCAGTTCTGGCCTACACCATTGAGTCCAGACTCAGCTCTCCTAACCAGTCTGTTTTGTCTCTTCAGGACCTTTCTCTTTGCACTGCCTTTCCAGCACACTATAGCGTACAGGAGGATGCTGGAGATGAAGCGTACATGGATTTAGTCGTCTGTAAGTGGATGCTTCAGAATGGAGTGGAGCAGGCAGCTTATGGTCTTCTCAGCACATTATTATCTATGTCACAAATACCATCTTTTCTAATCAGTATTTTATTTCGTCTGCTCCTGATTCACAGTGATATAAATAAAGAAATACTCAGAAATGCAGTTTTGGTCTTTTGGTTTTATTGGTATTTGTCCTCCATCATCAGAAAAATGCCACAATAATGTTTTAAAAACACCAACAATGCAATTTTCATCAGAGTGGGTCTTTACAAGTTGGACAGTGTCAAAGCACTGCTGCTGATCAACCAAACAAACAGAGGGATCTCCTTCTGCTCTCATGATTTCTACAGATTTGCTCAGTCTGGTTCTGAATCTCTTGGTATCTGTTTTCTGAACTGCCTGCTGACCGACCTTTGGGCAAACCTCAGAAGATGGAGAACACATTGTAATGACTTTAATAACTCTGTTTTTTCCTTGATCTTCAGTAGAGACATGGGGAACGGCTTTCATGTCAGAAAAGGGGTGGCGTTGGCCTCTCTGGTCGCAGCAGTTGGTGCCATAGTGGTCATCGTAGCCCTCTCTGTGAGGCTCGCTCAGGAGAAGTCAAGGAACGCAGGAACACTTCCAATCAATGTCAAGCCCACCTCATCTGCTCCGGAGGAGCCGTGGGACCACTACAGACTTCCGGACACCCTCAGTCCAATTTCCTACAATGTGACCCTCTGGCCCCGGCTGGAACCTGACGCAGATGGTCTGTACCAGTTCTCTGGGAACTGCACGGTGGTGTTTAAGTGTACGAGGGAGACCGACCTCATCCTCATCCATTCCAAGGAGCTGAACCTCACTCTGCTGGACGGATTTCACGCCAGGTTGACGGGCCTGAATGGACCCGCGCCCCGTCTGAAGAGGACCTGGGAGGAGATCCAGACCGAGTACCTGGTGGTCCAGCTTGAAGGCCCACTGCAGGCCAACAGCAGCTATGAACTCTTCACAAAGTTTGTTGGAAAACTGTCTCCAAACCAGAAAGGTTTCTTCAGAAGTGTATACATCGAGGACGGCGAGGAAAAGTAAGAGGAGATCCAATCTTTTTGGTTCCTGTATGAAAAGTTTTCGATTTTCTTAGTTATTTCTCTTTTTTCCTTCATGCCAACATTAAAAAAGATCGACCCCCATTCAGTATGTTTCTATTCTTCTAATAAGTTATTGGAAAGTAGGGCTGATTATCATTAGCATAAGTGGAAATTATTGTGGTTCTGTCAAATGATGTCACTAAATAAAAGCATATAGAAATTGAAATGAATGAGACCAAGCACAGAGCCCTGTGGAACGCCACAATTGACTGATGTGTAAAGAAAACTCAGTGTTTGTGCAAAACCTTTTTTTAGTCATTCTTAATTGTGTGTTATAAATTACAGTTAAAAAATAAAAGAAAACCAATAAATTTACAGTTAAAAATGTAAAACCTGGAAATGCTGCTTTAAACTTTGAGTACAAACTCATCAAATTAAATTGTTTTACAAGTTCTCTTTTCTGCACTTAAGTTATGTTTGTGGCTTAAATGTAGTTTTTGCAGCTGTTCACTTTACAAATAATTGGATCTGAGTTGAATGACAAAAAATCATTTTATTAGTTATTACTCCAAAACTCATGGAATCTCCATTGAATTCGGCCACATTTTAAACTGTTAATGCACAAAGCAGTTGCCATTGGAAATATTTTGTTCAAATATTAAATATTTCCATATTAATAATAATACATTTCATTTACGAGGCGCCTTTCTGGGCAGTCAAGGTCGCCGCACAACATGCATACAGTATAAGAAATACAATCAACAATTAATTAAAGATGTTCTTTTTATTTTGGACATGCACTGAAACTAATTCTCTTGGCAGAACCAGATTTCCAGCTTTTAGATGTTATCATTTGATGATGTAGATGTTTGTGCAGAACTATAAATGACAACATGAACAAAAAAAATCTGATATGTTGATTGTGTCCTATTAAAAAAAAAAAAAAAAGGTTAAATTGAAAAGAAAACTCTGACATTATTATCAAGGGCATCTAAGCAAGATATCCAACTTTATTCATAAATGTTCAGAACAAGGTTCATGTTTCATCGTTATGCTGGGACACTTTTGGTGTGATAACAGAGTTTTGTGCTTTCAGGGTGATTGCAACAACTCAAATGCAGCCCACAGATGCTAGGAAAGCCTTCCCGTGCTTCGATGAGCCGGCCTTGAAAGCTGTCTTCCACGTGACGCTTATTCACCCACAAAACACTACGGCTCTCTCCAACTCCATAGCCTCCGGCAAGTCCGTGTTTCCTGGCCGGCCTGGCCGTTTCCTCTGTCATTTCTACCTCAAGGCAGTTTTTTTCTCCCAATCCTTGACATTAATCAAACATTTTTTTCTGCTCAGTGTTCAGAAAATGTATATACAGTACATTTATCCAATTTCATTATTTGAACTTGTTAGTTTGACTAATTTTAACTTACCAAATCTTTTGATGCTTGATCCCCGTTAAAACTGCTGTTGTAGCAGTTACCTGAGGTCGCCGAGACCCGCCATTACAGCAAAAAAGTGTGCAAACAAAAGAAGAAACTTTGCAAATAAAAAGAAACGCTGCTGCAAATGTAAAAAAAACTGCTGCAAATAAGAAATGCTGCAATTATCAAGAACAAAGCTGCAAATAAAAAGAAATGATGTTGCCAAAAAAAAAAAATGGCTGCAAATGAAAAACCACACCGAAAGTGGATGGTTTTTGCCTGTGCACCGCCGTGAGAAGGAGAAAAAAACAGAGTAAAGGGTTCAATGTAGGTATTTTTAATATTTTATCCAATACACCATTAGCATATAACTAATAAAAAAGAAAAAGATTACAAAGTAAAAATAAAGATTTTTTGACTATATAATAGAGAAGAAACTAATCAATGAGAGAAACTCATAACAGCAAGCGAAACACAAAAGTTTTCACAAGTGCTGGTAGCTTTGATGTTGCTCTGTGTCGACCTAGAATTCAATTCCAATCCACTTCCGTTGTGGCTTTTTTAATTGAAGCTTTTCATTTATGTATTTATTTTGCAGCAGCCTTTCTTTTTATGTGTAGCATTTCTTTTATTTTTAACATCGTTCCTTTTTATTTTCAGTAATAATTATTACTTCAACTTGTAACATAAATTCTTCTTATTTTTCAGAAATGCGTCTTTTATTTGCAGCAACGCTTCTTGTTGTTTGCAGGGTTTCTTTTTTTGTTTGCGCTGTCATTTTTTTTTCTTTTGCAGCCTCTGTAGTTAAAACTCAGTTGTTTTAAATGGTAATCAGTTAAATATGGCCCTTTTTTTTAGAACTTTCAGATATAGGAAAGCATGGTGTTTGGTTAATATTTACATTAGCATCAGCATCAAATGTTCTTTTTAAATTAAATGTTTTTAAGTAAAAACACACATTTTAAGAATTCTTGTGCAGTTTTTCTCTACATGACAGTGCAGAGAAAGTTGGTGGCAAATTCTTTTGTGGCATGAAATTTATCATTGCAAATTTAAAATAAATAAATAAAAGCCCGCACTTTATTTTCCATTGTTTTTAACTCCAAACAGAGCATGTCAGCATCATTGTGGATGGCCAGGACTTGATCAGGACCAGCTTTGAACCCACTAAGATCATGTCAACCTACTTGCTGGCTTTTGTCGTGTGCGATTTTGGACACATCAGGACAGAGGTGGACGCAAGCGTTTTGGTAAAGTCAAAGTTGTTTGATAGAAATGCATGAAAAACGGTTATTTTTGTCTCGATATTGATGGGGTTTCTGAGGCATGTTTCTTGAAGGACAAGTTCCTGCATGATATAACAAAGTAAAAGTCTTCCACCCCGGATGGAAAAAAAAAATAAAAAAAAATCAAAGAAAGGGATCATTCATTCATTTTCTATTTCGTTTATTCCCTTTCAGGGTCACGGGAAGAAAGGGATCCTACACTAAAATTTGTACCAGAAACATTAAGGAATTTAATTCAGTTACTTTTTAATACAATTTCTTTATTTCAAACACAAATGAAAGTAAACACAAGAGTTTAATTGAAAATAAAAATGGTAAAAAAAAAAATAACCCCAAGGAAACCCAAAGCAATTTTTGTCTTGAATATTTGAGGATGCAAAAGGAGTTTCTTAAAAAATAAATAAACCGTAATTATACTTTTGTTGATAATTTCACTTAGTTTTTAGGGAGACAAATTCCTAGCCTGCATATCCAAATAAAACAGATGAACAATTGGTTTAGGCTAAATGGTGGATTTGCAGAGATGCTTTTTAATGTCCAATAAACTAACAAAATCAAGTAAAGAACAAAAACTGCGAGAAGCTGTGCAGATCAGTTCTAATATATGGCAAGTGGAATTATTGTTGGACTTATTAATAAAGAATTGAGTCCAAATCTTTAAAGAATAGCAAATTTTGTCACAAATTGACTGAAAGAAAGCCTTGGTTAGCTCAAACTATAAGCCAAATGTCAAACAGTTGAAAAACACTTTCTTGTGAAAATCCTTTCACCGTTCGAACCTCTGCATTTGTGGACATTCCTCTTCGGTGTTTCTCTGTCCTGCTGTGTCTCTGTGCTGCCCTCTGCTGGATGTAAAGCTGAACTTAGTCTGCACCGTCACAGATCCGTTTTTCTATTTTAGATCAGGGTCTGGGCTCGCAGGAAAGCCATACAGAGAGGAATGGGAAATTATGCCCTGGAGAAGGCCAGACCCATTTTGGCATTCTATGAAAAGTACTTTAACACCTCATACCCGCTGAAGAAATCCGGTAGGAGCTGATGTGCAGTAAACCACCTTCATCATGTGGTTCCAGGAGTTGCTTCTGTTTTTGCCATTTACCGAGGGGAAGGTTTATCCAACAATGTCTTTTTTTTTTTTTTTTTTTTTTTACAGACCAGATTGCCATTCCTGGATTTGGTCCTTCAGCAATGGAGAACTGGGGGCTGATCACCTATGGGGAGTCTGTGCTTTTACAGGACCTGGAAAAGTCTTTCAATGAAGACAAGGAGACAGTGGTGTACATGATCTCTCATGAGTTGGCTCATATGGTATGACACACAACAATCATTTGTAAACGACTGATCAAGCAGTGACTGAAACTCCTCTTCAGTGGTTTGGAAACTTGGTGACCTTGAGGTGGTGGAACGACTTGTGGCTTAACGAAGGCTTTGCCTCCTACATCTCCTCCCTGGGATCAGACCATGCAGAACCAACATGGAACCTGGTAAAGTTCTGCTTTAGAACATTTTGTTTGACTATTTATTCTTATATAAATCTTCCAAACTCGCTTAATCTCTCTTGGGGTCGGGGGGTTGCTGGAGCCTATCCCAGCTACTGTTGGACTAAGGTGGGGTACGTGGACAGGAGGCCAGTCTGTCGCAGAGCAAAGTGAATATCATATATGAATTATAACAGAACATCTTATAATAAGACGTCAAAATTTAGAAACAAGTAGTTCTACAAACATTCAATAAGGGAACCATACACTACATTACCAAAAGTATTGGCTCACCCATCCAATGGTGTATAAAATCATCACTGAGGCATGCCGACTGTTTTCACAAACATTTGTGAAAGAATGGATGCTTTCAGGAGCTCAGTGAAAGGTACTTTTCTGAAATCATTGGATGTTGCAGCAGCAACTCTCATGTCTTGTGTCGCCACAGTTAACAAGGTAACAAACCCTCCAGCTCAGCTGCCATTAGAACTGGTTTGCACATCTAAATGAAATGAGTTTGCTGTATTTTTCAATGACAAGGTTCAGAGCATTAAAAAAGCCATGAACCCCACATCCTGTAGCTCAAAGAATAGACTTTAAAGCAGCTTTGCTTGTCTCTCCATGGCCTTGCACCAAAGAACATCTCAGACATATTTGCACCATATGAACCGTCTCGTACTCTGAGGACCTCAAGGACCGGCCTCCTGCGTATGCCCAGTGTCAGGACTAAACAAGGGGACTCAGCGTTTCAGTCTAATGCAGCTAAAAGCTGGAACCGTCTCCCTGAGGTTGTGAGACAGGCCTCTACTGTGTTAAGGTTCAAATCTAGACTCAAAACATTCCTGTTTAGCCCTGTATATAACTGAAGGGTCCTTATTGAAACCCCTTTTCATTTTTCTTTTAAAGTAAATTTTATAATGATTATGTATGTTTTTAATCTTTACACTGGTATGTATTGTGATTTGAATGCATTTTCTTGTTTTGTGAAGCACTTTAAATTGCTTTGTTTACGAATTGTGCTAAAAAAAAACTTGCCTCACATTAAATTCCAGCGTGGAACCGTCTTAGGATGCTACCAAACAAACCAACAACAAGCAACAAATCCCGTTGTGAAATTGCGTTGCTCCTAAATATTCCACAGTCAACTGTAAGCTATATCATGATAAAATGGAAGAGTTTGGGAACAACAGCAGCTCAGCCACAAAGTAGTAGGCCACGTAAACTAACAAAGAGGGGTCAGCGGATGTTGAAGCCCATAATGCAAAGAGGTCGCCGACTTTCTGCACTGTCAATTGCTACAGAGCTCCAAACGTCATGTCATCTTCAGATTAGTCCAAGAACAGTACGCAGAGAGCTCCATGGAATAGGTTTCCATGGCTGAGCAGTTGCATCCAAGCCACACATCACCAAGTGCAATGTAAAGCATCAGATGCAGTGGTGCAAAACACGCCGCCACTGGACTATCGAACAGTGAAGACGCCTCCTCTGGAGTGATGAATCACGCTTCCATCTGGCAATCGATGGACGAGTCTGGGTTTGGAGGTTGCCAGGAGAACGGTACATTTTGGACCGCATTGTGTCGAGTGGGAAATTTGGTGGGGGAGGAATTATGGTGTGGGCTTGTTTTTCAGGACTTGGGACTTGAGAAAAACTGCCATTATCAAGTCAAATCCAATTATTATAAATTGACTTAACACCACACTATGATTTCAGAATGACTTAAGTGTGCCAGAGGAAATCCTGGAAGTGATGGTTGAAGATGCTTTTTACATGTCCCACCCCCTGTCTGTCAAAGAGGAAGAAGTCCAGACACCACAAAAAATCTTTTCCCTGTTTGACGGCATCACCTACAGCAAGGTGAATTTAATGCTATTAAATGGTTTGAAAATAGGACATTATTGCAAGTATACAGACTAATTTACCAAAAATTCCACGGCAGGGTGCCGCTGTCATTCGAATGCTGTCAAACTTTGTAACTGAGGCGGTCTTGACCAAAGGATTGCAGGTGAATCAAATTCCAATCTGTTATGGTTTACCCTTTCTAGAAGGTCTTGTAAAATATGCAAAAATTCTTTTAACAGACTTATTTAAAAGAGTTCCAGTATAAAAACACGGTTCCAAAGGATCTGTGGAAGCACTTGCAAATGGTAGGATATCAATGCTTCTGTGTGTTGTAAAACTGTTGTCATTTTTCGTGATACAGTAATCCCCCGCCCATTCGCGGGTGGCCGCACATGACGTGACGTCACAAGCGTAAGACGCAGAACAGCGTTCATTCCGCGAATTTTGAAAAATGATTTACTCTGTACTTTACTGTAAAGTATTGTTGACGCGTTTAAGATGCCATCCAAACGCCCTGCATCATCTCCAGCTTCTGGAAATGAATCCAAACGGCAGAAAATGTGTGCGGCAACGCTGCTGGTTGGATGATGACACCTGGTTTCATTTATAAATCCGCGAATCCGAGGGCTCTCAAAAACAAAAATAAAAACACTTTACCTGTGTTCTGGATGCACAATTCAAAGGCCTGGATTACGAAGGTCCTGACATCCAACTGGTTTCATCAGAGCTTTATCCCCCAAGCGCGAGAATACCTCCGTGAAAAAGGAATGACTTTTCAGGTGTTGCTGCTCATGGATAACGCTGGTGGTCACGCTGTGGATTTGCGTCATGAGGGTGTCCGGATCGAGTTTCTCCCTCCCAACGCCACATGGCTACTCCGCTAGCGCCTGAGAACGCTAGTTCTCAAATGCAATTGCTTCTGTCAACGTACAAAACCCTCTTCACTAGTATGAAAAAACAACGGGACCAGCTGCCGATAACTATGTTCATAATGAACATAAATAGAACGTCTAACACGCCCAGAGAAGATACGACACCATCTCCCGACTCCTGAAGTGCGAAAGAGTGGAGGAATGGCCATAGATGGCAGTTAATAATAATACATGTACAGTAATCATTTCCATTTTACTATATTTCACAGAATTTCTTTTATTACTGTTAATAAACATTACTATGTAAAAAATGAAAATGTACTTTGTCATTACTATACATTACAAGATTCTTACTATATTAATGAGTAAGGCTCACATAAGGCTCTGGGAGTTTTAAAACAGCGTCAACTATTCGCGGATTTTCGTTATTTGCGGGGGGGTGAGGAACGTAGCCCCCGCGAATACGGGGGGATTACTGTATCTTGTAGACGGAATAGAATGATGTGACGTCTTGTTAGTAAAGTTTCAAAAGGAACACACGAGTTTTGTTCTGCTGTCTGAAGGCGGTGGATGAAGCTGGCATCTCCTTGCCCCGACCCGTAGAGGAGATTATGAATCGATGGGTTTTACAGATGGGTTTTCCATTGATCACCATCGACACACGGACAGGAAATGTCACCCAGAAACACTACTTGTCAAACCCAAAACGTGTGGTGGACAGAACTTCAGAGTTCAAGTGAGGCCACATGTTTCACCTAATGTGCTCGAAAAACGGCACCTGTCCTATCATGTATTTTTGTATTGTTGTCTTGTATGTGCGGTCAATGGATCTGTCTGAAGCTATACATGGTTCGTCCCCATCACCTGGATGAAGAACGGGAAAGAAGAACAAAAATACTGGCTTCTTTCCAAAGAGGGTAATACTCCCTTCAAACAGACTAAAGAATTTGTGAAGAAGTGATACATTCATGTCATTTGAATTTAGATACAAACACAGACATGGCCCTGGGGCCTTCTGATTGGTTGGTGGCCAACATAAACTTGACGGGTTTCTTCAGAGTCAATTATGATGCTGAAAACTGGGAGCGCATCCTCAACAAACTGAACTCCAGACATGAGGTGAGTGGAGAGCTCCTGCAGATCTTTTTGAACAAACAGCCTCTAAATTTTTTTTCATTTGTCATTTGCTGTTCAGGACATTCCGCTGCTCAGCCGAACTCAGATCATAGACGACGCCTTTAATCTGGCAGAGTAAGGTCATGTTTTTTTCAAGGCTTTTCTCCAAAACAAAAAAGAATTGACGCAGATTCTGTTTTACTGATCACCTTCAGTCTGGAGATTGTGAACATGACTGTGGCTCTGAGAACCACCTCGTACCTGGAGAAGGAAGTTGAGTGCATGCCCTGGCGCCGAGCTGATTTCCACTTGGAGAAGTTCTTTCACATCCTTCGTCCAAGAGGGATTTATGGACCCTTGCAGGTGTGCAAAGAAACATAAATGTGATGAATTTTGGTCATTACGGTTGTGAAACATGGAAAAGCCTTTTTGAAGTTATAAAGATTTTTTGTAGCATCATTATTCTGGTTGACCTCCCATTTTAGTCGCAGAAAGAGGATAATGTAAAAACTGAAGTTACTGGTAGTTGGGTACCTGTAAAAATACAAATCTATCCGCTTATCCATCTTCAGAACCTGCTGAATCCCTTTTGGGATCACAGGGTTGCTGGAGCTTATACCAGCTACTGTTGGGCGAAGGCGGGGTGCCCCATGTACAGCTCCCAGTCATTCGCTGGGCCACACATTCAACCTAGGGGCAATTTCAGACACTAATAACCCTATGAATGATGAAAACTCACATGTGTATGTAACTGGTGGGGTTTTCTGCTCTGCGTTGTGTTCAGGCGAATGAAAGACCACACTTGGATGCCGAGTCAAACTCTTTTAATCTGTACCTGGTTAACAGAAAATACAAATTCAGAATGCTGTCTGGAGTTTCTTCTGTGTGAATTTTTCCCCCTCAGCCACGGCACCCAGCAGTCTGAGTGCGCATGCTCATTAGCACCTTCCCCCCACAGCATGTAAAGTAATACAAAAAGAACACGATAAAAAGAGAAAACTGCACCGTACCTGGTTAACAGAAAATACAAATTCAGAATGCTGTCTGGAGTTTCTTCTGTGTGAATTTTTCCCCCTTAAACAATTGAAAAATGAACAAAAAGAAAGAAAGAAAAGTTAATTTAAACATCAAAGAAAAATGGCGCGAACCTCAACTAGTTCACGCAAAGCAGTGCAGATCTGCTGATATAGAGCGGCCAAAAATAAATAAAACAACACAAGTTACGTAAAATTGACACCACACGATTCCCAACTTTGTGAGTTATGAGTGGAACACACTAACGAACAATTTACAAAGAAATAAAACTAATAAGGGTGGACACTCGGCGATTCACGTCTTACCTCAGCCACGGCACCCAGCAGTCTGAGTGCGCATGCTCATTAGCACCTGCTAGCGTGCTCGTGGTGAGTTCAAGTACCCTCAGACAGATAAATACTCTGGTGCAAATGTATGAAAAACGGCAGTTTACCATGGATTTGGTGGAATTAAACTAACAAACTTAACACTTGTTACATTCACCCCTCCTAGAATTCCACCAAATATTCACAACACATTGGCAGAGAACCAGGTTTGTGCAAAGAAACAGAGACCAATTTCGCAAGAATCAAATTCTTGAATCAGTATAGAAAAACTATCTGATTTAACAGATTAAAAGAAGTAAACAGGTTGATCAAGTCTGTTAACCCTTTTAGAATACAGAGATGCAGCCTACATCCCTAATTACACTGGTCAAAATAAATTAATAACCAAATGTCATAAAACACGAGCATCAACAGCAGATGAAAAGAAAAAGACCCAACTAAACTGTAGGTCACACCCACACAGGTTCCTGCATCATGACTTCTATAAATCTGGTCACAGGTTTAACTACTCGACCTGTTCTAGAAACAAAGTACCCCGGAACATGGGCTGAACTCACTGGTGGTACAGGTCTATAGTCACTGTTGGATTCTTTGTGTCCTGAGTCAAGTAAGGGATTAGGGTCAGTCAGAGGACTAGTCACATCAGTTCTTGGTGAGTCACCGTCAGCACCGGCAACGACTGGTGGGAGATCAGGGGTGACATCCTCTTCAAGGTCCCCCAAAACACTGTGGGAACCAGATGCATCTGATCCCAGACTGGTTTTCACTGAACCACCAATGATGCTGTTGTCACACCCAGACGAAACCCAAGTAGCGGTCCGCTCTTCCGGAGAATCATGTTGGAGACTATTCAGGTCACTCAGATCCACGCTTTCTGTGTCACACCCCTCCGAAATTGCTCCAACACCAAGATTTTGTGACTCAACAACAGGAAGGAAGCTTACATCAAGCAGCAGATTCCTGTGGACAACTTTGCAGCGTCCGTTCGAATCCTGTATTTTGTAGACATGAATTTGTGGTTGTCTGGCCACAACAGTGTAGACTGTAGGTTCCCATTTGTCAGCCAGTTTCTTCTTGCCACGTTCACCTCTATTGGCTAGGAGCACTCTGTCGCCAATCTGGAGGGCAACACCCTTGATTTTTTTGTTGTACCCCTTTGCCTGATGTTTTTGCTGATGAACTGCGTGCTGCTGAGCCACTTTTGCAGCCTCTGCAAGGTTTGTGAGAAGTGTGGCTGAATAGGTGGTGAAATCAGTCACATCAGAGTCATGAAGAACTGACCGGAACACTATGTCAACAGGAAGTCGGGGAACACGACCAAACATTAGGTAAAAAGGGGCAAACCCTGTAGTCTCATGGACAGTGGCATTATAAGCAAACGTCAATGTCTGGATTTGCTGAGCCCACTCCTGCTTTGTTCTTAAAGGGAGTGCTCTGATCATGTTGCCTAATGTGCAGTTGAAACGCTCTGTACCTCCGTTGCCCATAGGGTGGTAGGCAGTGGTGTGAGACTTAGCCACACCTGACAGACGCAGGAGTTCAGACAACAGTTCGCTTTCGAAATTGGCCCCCTGGTCAGAATGGATGCGCTCGGGGAAGCCATAAATGCAAAACACATTATCCCAGAGCTTTTTGGCAACTTGTTTCGCCGACTGGTTGCGACAAGGAAAAGCATGGGCCATCTTCGTGAAGTGATCGGTTACAACTAATACTTCCACAGAACGCTTGTTCTTGTCCTCCGCTGACCAAAAGTCAATACAGACCAGCTCCATTGGAGCAGTAGTCCTTATGCTCTCCAGCGGAGCACGAGCGGCTGGTTCTGGAGTCTTGGCAAGAACACAACGTGGGCAACACCGGACATATTCAGAGACGTCTCGTTCCATATATGGCCAAAAGAACCGCTGCCTAGAAAGATGGAGAGTTCTAGCCTGGCCTTGATGACCAGCTAAATCATGGACACCTTCCAAGGCCTTCTTCCTGAGATCAGTGGGTAGGACAAACTGGAGCCTCTTCATCTTGGTTGCTGGATCTTTAGTTTCCCTATACAGGAGTCCATCTTTGACCACGAGTCTCTCCCAGGATTTCAACAGAGTTAGTTGGCTGGGAGTAAATCCAGACCTTTCACGTCTTGAGGGGCGCATTTTGCGGATGACAAATGGCAGCAGCTTTGAGACTGTGACATCCCGTCTTTGACTGTCCTCCATTTCACTCAAAGTGAAAGACGGCAGAGGCTCAGGATCAGTGAGCTGCAGTGATTGCACATGTTGAAGGAGACAAACAGCTTGAGTTTCTGCACCTCTTTGCCAGTGGTCATGGTGCTGGAAAACTGCCTTAACCTCTGGAGAACGAACTGAGTTTGGGGTGGGAACGATGGTGGTGTGCAAGAGCTGAACTTCTTGGTTATGTTGGAGACCGAGTCTGAAAGCATCTTGCACCATGTTAACCTCAGCCCCATCAGCTTCCTGGATCAATCTGCTGTATGGTTCCTTCAAGAGTCTGTCACTGACGGGTGACGGGAGAAGATGTCTTCATACTGCTCTATCAGTTCCACAAGTTTCTCCTTTGAGCGAGAGCTAGCCTGACAGGAGTCGATGTCAAGCTCACTCAATCCCAGTTCATCCAGCTTGGCTTTAAGGTCATTTTGTGAGACAGACTGCCTAGATTGGGATTCTGAATCTCGAACCTCGCTGGTGCAATGATTCTGGCTCAGGCTGAAATCCTCAATGGCAACACATGTCGAGACATCAGCAACTTTGGAATTTCGTCTGAGAATGACCGGTCTGGTAAGGGGGTTGGTAATCTTCAAAGGAACCCATCTGTCCCCATACATGGAGGTGATGAGACGTCCCACCAACATGTTCCTGGGTCTGGCTCTAGAAGAGCAGGGCTCTACCAGGATGGTGCTGCCTGGTGAAACAGGAGAGGAGTTTGGGAGTTTCCCCCACACCAAATGTTCCTTTTGTGGAAGAAGAGTAACTGCACGAGGCAACCTTACTGTTCCAATGAGGGAAGGTGCGTCCGCCCCCCTCCATCTCACTGAGCAGGACATCATGTCAAGGAAATGTTCATATTCAGGAAGAGAGTGTTTGCAGTCGTTGGAAACATGTGTCCAAAACCCACTGTCATTCTTAAGAACACTCATCAACTTCTTTAGAACGTTTGAACCAATTATGAGGTCATCTCTCTGGCCAGGAACAACCAAGACAGGAACAATGCACCTCATTCCATAGATAGTGAGCGTAAAGTCATATATACACCTTGGATGAGTCTGCTTACCGCCACAACCAACCAGAAGAACTTGCTCTGCCGACTTTGGATCTCCAATCTTTGCTCCTGCCTCCAACAGTTTGTGTACTGCTCCTTCACTCACTGTGCAAGCCATAGACCCTGAATCAATCATGCCTCTCAGTTCAACATTGTCAACCTGAACCTGGGCATAGAATAACTCGCTAAAGGCCGGAACCTCTGTTGTCTTTTGAACTACAACTTGGTATCCCTCTGGAGCGATGGAGCATGCGTTGACATAGACAAGCTCAAGATCTGTTTCAGCAATGAGGGATTTCGGTTCATCACTCACACTGCCCCTCTCCGAGCATGAGTGTCCTAGTTTCCCGAAGGCTGGGTCTGATTAGCACAGTTCTTAGTACGGTTCTGTAAAGGCAGTTGGTTCCGTCTTGGGCAGTTCTTTTTCCAGTGTCCAGGAGAGAAGCATGCCAGACAAAGATTGTTTCTTCTACAGTGTGAAAGAGTCGAGTGAGCCGCATCACCACATATTTTGCAGGATCTTGGAAAGCGATCAGGGGCTGCATGCTGAGCCGAACTTGATGATGCTGGAGTGTGGTGAGCGACCAAACAGTCCAATAACTGTGTCAGAGAGCGTACACCCTCCAAATGCAAAGATTGGTTCAAGACAGGGGTAGAAGCATTCATTGTTGGGTCAGAAGAAAACTGCGGCGTGGGTGGGGCAGATGACGGCAGCAAAGGGACTGACTGCTGCAGAGCCTGCATGCTTGACAGTTGTGCACTGGAAGTTATGTTCGCTTTTTCTGGTGGTCCACATGCATGTTCACCAGCAGCTGCAGATTGGGGGTAACTAGTCACAACCCTTGGCGAGGTGGAGAACTGGCGGTTTCTAGCCCGACTCTCCCGCTGGAACATGGTGATGCGCTCCTGAACCTCACTAGTAGTCCATTCTTCTGCAGATTTAAAACTCAGCCTATTTGCAAGGACTGGGTCTGGGCAATACTTAATAAACATCATTGACACCTCCCTGCCTGGGTCCACCACACTTCTACCTTGTCTCCGCAGGCATTCATCAGCAACGTCGATGGCCTTGTTCAGCCTGATCCAGTAGTCCATCACACTTTCGTTGGGGAGTGGCTTGGTGTCATAAAAGTCAGCCATGGGCATAGCAGAGTAGGCTAGCTCACCAAAGTGCTGCTTTAATAAGTCGAATATAACAGCAGGTGTTTGAGAGTCGTCAGTCAGTGGAAGATTACGTAAAGTCACTGTCACTACATCTCTAGCTTTTCCCAACAACTTAGTTAAAACTTCAGTTTTCTGTTGTTGAACTGGAAATTCTTTCTTAGACAGAAAAAGCTCTACCATCTGAACCCACTCATAAACTGAGCATTTGTCACTCCCATCCCCTCTGTATATTGGTGGTTCCTTAACGTCAGACTGCATTACAAGTTTGACACCAGACAGGTTCAGCTCAGGATGACTTGGAGCTGTCTGAAAACTAGTGTGGGACTGTGAAGGAGAACTCCCAACATTGTTCTGAATCTGAGCAGCAATAGACTGACCAATCTGATTAGCCAGGTCAGATATTAAAATGCTGAGCTCAGCTCTGTCTGTGTCTTGTGAGTTTGTAACATGTAAGGGGGGGTTTACACGAGTAGAGCTCAACCTCGGCGTTCTTAACGCTCCTACCTGGGGAGTCTCAGTAACATCTTTAAACCATCCCCTCCCAAAACCCACATTGGAATTAACCGCCTCATCAGAAACACATTCATCAACGTCTGGATTATGTGTCGTAAACATGGCGAGAAACCAAAATAAAACAGGACTGAAAAAATATCAGACACTACAGAATTCGAAAAAAATGCTCAACTCGAACTAATTAAATCACTAAGTCAAAAATATTAACACTCCAAACCAAACAAACTTGAAAAGCAGTGATGAGATGATCTTCCCGGTGATCGAAATGACGTCGATGCTTCTGGAATCCAAGAGGTCACGGCACCAATGTAACTGGTGGGGTTTTCTGCTCTGCGTTGTGTTCAGGCGAATGAAAGACCACACTTGGATGCCGAGTCAAACTCTTTTAATCTGTACCTGGTTAACAGAAAATACAAATTCAGAATGCTGTCTGGAGTTTCTTCTGTGTGAATTTTTCCCCCTCAGCCACGGCACCCAGCAGTCTGAGTGCGCATGCTCATTAGCACCTTCCCCCCACAGCATGTAAAGTAATACAAAAAGAACACGATAAAAAGAGAAAACTGCACCGTACCTGGTTAACAGAAAATACAAATTCAGAATGCTGTCTGGAGTTTCTTCTGTGTGAATTTTTCCCCCTTAAACAATTGAAAAATGAACAAAAAGAAAGAAAGAAAAGTTAATTTAAACATCAAAGAAAAATGGCGCGAACCTCAACTAGTTCACGCAAAGCAGTGCAGATCTGCTGATATAGAGCGGCCAAAAATAAATAAAACAACACAAGTTACGTAAAATTGACACCACACGATTCCCAACTTTGTGAGTTATGAGTGGAATACACTAACGAACAATTTACAAAGAAATAAAACTAATAAGGGTGGACACTCGGCGATTCACGTCTTACCTCAGCCACGGCACCCAGCAGTCTGAGTGCGCATGCTCATTAGCACCTGCTAGCGTGCTCGTGGTGAGTTCAAGTACCCTCAGACAGATAAATACTCTGGTGCAAATGTATGAAAAACGGCAGTTTACCATGGATTTGGTGGAATTAAACTAACAAACTTAACACTTGTTACATGTACAAGGAGAACATGTAAGCTACACACAGATAGGACACAGCCAGGATTTAAACCTAACTCCTACACCCCCATGCAGCCCCAACACAAGTATGTAAATTTGTAGTTTTATTTATCTATATGATGCACACATTGTAAGCGCTTTGAGCATCTGGAAAACCGCAGATAAATCTAATCTATTATAATTATAATTATTATTATTATTATTATTATTATTATTATTATTATTATTATTATTTTATTTTATTTTAAATGTGAATGTCAGGTACAGAACTGCACCTGATAAATGTCCCTATTGTATGTGTCTGTGTATTGTTTCATCTTCATCCTGCAGGCATTCTTCAGAGAAAAGGTCACACCTTTGTTTCACCACCACAGGGAGCTAACCCTTAACTGGACCAAGAGTCCAACACGTCACTCCGATCTGTGAGGACATCAACCTCCTTTGCAGTTTTAAGATAAGATCCATTTTCTGAAATGGCCATCTGTCTTCTGAGTCTTGTGATATTCTTGTCCAGGTACAACCAGATGACAGTCATCAAAATGGCCTGCAAATTGGAAGTGAACGACTGCTCTCAGCTCACCCTGACATGGTTCAGAGAGTGGATGAAAAATTCCACCACCAACAAGTAAAGCTTTGCAGAACACAGCAACTCATGTTGACTTTACAGCGCTTACTCCTCCTTAACCCTATAGAACCATTGGTATCATATTTGATCCATGCTTTTCTGAGACCCCTATCTCATTAGCCTAATCCAAACTTTCATTAAAAATCAATGACTGCTCCAGCGAAATGAAGCCAAGTCAGTCGCCATTTTTCTGCGATACGGGCACCGCCATCTGGAGCCAGTTTACAGTGATCAACGTTCCTCAGGCAACTACTGTCGCCATCATGAGTGGTTCAAAGTCCGCACCTCTTACACTGAAAGTGGCTCAGGAGAATCTACCAATTAAACGTGCAAGGTTTCTGATTGGTCAGTTCACAGTGGGGCATAAAAGTATTTAGTAAGCCAATAGTTGTGCAAGTTCTCCCACCTAAAAAGACGAGAGAGGCCTGTAATTTTTATCATAGATATACCTCAACTATGAGAGACATCTTTTTAAATGGGAGAACTTGCATTAATTCCCCAAAAATAACAACATTTCTGTCAGTTCTTTGATGTAATGGGCTTTACACTACTGGTTGTCTGCTATCACCCCTGACAGAATTCGCCCTAGTTTGAGGGATGCCGTCTACTGCAGTGCAATCGCAGCCGGAGGGGTGGAGGAGTGGGACTTTATGTGGTCCATATACAGGAAAAACGACACGTCAGATCCTGACGGCCTGATTTATGCTCTGTCCTGCACCAGACAACCTTGGCTCATCAACAGGTCAGCTGCATCTATCTAGTTGTCATTTCAAATGCTGTTTTTATGTTCATTTTGGACTTTTATTCAAGAAAAACTGCATTTCAGGTATTTGGAGTACTGTTTGGATCCAGAGAAAGTCTCAGAGAAGGACGTCATTTCTGCCATTACTTACATGGCTTATAACCCTGTCGGCCAACCTCTGCTTTGGGACTTTGTCAGAACTAACTGGGAGGACTTGGCCGAAAAGTGAGCCTGTAAAAGGATTGACTCTCCTTGTCTGCTTGTTGTGCTGCATCAAACCTCTGAAGCTCTTTTATTCTCTTTGGTTTGACAGGAGTTTTTTTTCTGTGGAGTACGTGGTCTACACTGTGACCAAATTTTTCTCCACCGAGTTTCAATACAAACAGGTATGCTTCCACTGATTCTCCTTGTCTAAAAGCCTCACCATTTCTAGTGTTAGAACAGACATTTCATTTGAAAAAAAGGACGGTTTGTTGGCATGAATATCAGAACTTTTCTTGTCTTTTTGCTTTGCAGCTGCTGCATTTCAAAGAGGAACTTAAAAAGCAGCTGAGCTCGGTAGATGAGACTTTTGAGGGAGCATTGAAGACTGTGGAGGACAACATGAAATGGATTAAGAGGTACAAGAAAGAGGTGCATGGCTGGCTCATCAGTGAGACTTCAGAGAAGAAGTGATCCTGCTTTTTACAGCCCGAAAGAAAAGAAGGACCAAATGTTATTAATGGTGATTATGTAAAGTTTTATTATTAATATTTTGAAGTTTTTCTTTGGAAAACTCAGATTTTTTTACTTTAATGTTGTAATGATATTTGAAGGACGTCAGTTGTGATCCACTTGTGGATCCACTTTTGATTTTACTTGTGGAGTTCCTCAAGGAATAGTGTTTGGACCACTTTTGTTTACCTTTTACAAAGTTTGGAGACATTTTTAGATTTTTTGTTGATGATATTTAGCTATTTGTTGAATATAATTAAATAGATATTTCAAGATCAATCAGCTGTTTGAATGTTTCCCAGCCTTAAATGTTATTAAATTTAAGTTATACTACAGTAGGCCAGCTTTAGTTCACAGAGGAGGTCAATGCAAATTTAAGACAAACCAAAATCAATCCAGACAAGTGACGTTTTTTTTTTTACAAGTATAACCTTTTATTGTTCAGCCAGCGCTGTCTTAGCAACAGTCAGTTCCAGGGGCGGAGGCAGAACATTTTATATAGGGGACAGGAGGGGGCCAGAAACAAATGAAAAGAATAAAAATACATACATCTAACAGTTTTATTGTTTTTGTTTTTAACGTAATTTAGAGATGTTGCTTTTGTTATGTTTGCAATGCTTAAAGAAGCTTGCATTGATAAATTAATCTTTGTCAAAAATGATACTATTTCTGACTCAAAAATTGGGGGGAAGCAAGTGCGGGCCAAAGCCTTTTGCTGCCCCCCTGTACCTCCACCCTTGGTCAGTCCCAAAAAAACACAACAGGTTTGGGGGCTCACAACAACATAAAAAAACACAGAAATACTGGAAAAAAGAAAAGACACTTTAGGAACTGCAGACAAAGTCTACATGCAGAGCAATTTTCTGATTATATTCCC
The DNA here is from genome assembly GCA_023969325.1 of Oryzias curvinotus. Lineage (NCBI taxonomy): Eukaryota > Metazoa > Chordata > Actinopteri > Beloniformes > Adrianichthyidae > Oryzias > Oryzias curvinotus. Next base: position 26,368,695 of record CM043708.1, on the reverse strand, counting down.
AGATGAGTACCCTAGTTAAAATGTGGACATAAGCAAATGTGTATTTTCAGACTTCTTATTCAAAATAGCTTAATTTAAAACCATTTTTAGATTTCTCAAATATTTTATCTTCTAAAGCTGACAAGAATTCTTGGAAAAACTGGATTCATTGTCATCTAAACTTTTGAACTCTGAAAATAAAATAAAAATCTTGTAAAATAAATAAAAGCAAGTTTTTGTGTTTTACCCTAAAATTTAATACAAGGCATTAAATAATATTAAAAAAGTTGTTTGTGCCCTCATGGCCTCCATGTTTAACAGTAGCTGTGCCCTCCATTGCACATGCACAAAACTTCATTGAAATTCTAGAAGTGAAACAATGCGGCAAAATTACTTTTTCCATCAAATCTAAACACAAACCAACTCAAGCAACAAGTCTCTCATCATGACAGATGTAAATAATACTTTGATTGACAGCAGAAACAGTCAAGTTTCTGCTGCGGCTCTAGCTCTTATTATCATCTATCAAAATTGACGCCAGGAGCGGCTACGGATGAAGCGATTTTGGGAAATGGTGGTTGGTGATTTTGTAGAGGATCAATTCCATATGACACTCAACTTGTGGGCTACAACGGTGGCGCAGTGGTTAGTGCTCTTGCCTCACAGCAAGAAGGCCCCTGGTTCAAGTCCCGGCCGGGTGGACTTGAACACAACATCAATGGGGGGCCTTTCTGTGTGGAGTTTGCATGTTCTCCCCATGGGTTTTCTCCGGGGTCTCCGGCTTTCTCTCACCGTCCAAAAACATGCTTCATAGGTTAATTGGCAACTCTAAATTGACCCTAGGTGTGAGTGTGAGCGTGAACGGGCGTGTGACTGTGGAAATTCTACCCTGCGACAGACTGGCGATCTGTTCAGGGCATCCCCTGCCTTCACCCAAGTGGCCGGGATAGGCTCCAGCAGCCCTGTGACCCCGAAAGGGACAAACGGTATAGAAAGTGAATGAATGAATGAATGACTCAACTTTTGTGGAGCTGTGTAATGCTGTGGGACCTCTTGTGGCGCCCGCTGCAGCAGTGTTCAAGGCCGCCAGTGGTATCTGGTTTTTGGTCATGTGACTGATTTAATTTGAGAAAAAAAAAAGTGTTTTCAGTGCAGCTTTGCAAATATGTCAGCCTCGAAAACCAAAAGTGTTATTTCGATAAATGCAAGTTTTTTTATAATGGTACAGTTTTTTATTCTGCAAATTTATTATTGCAAATCTAATTTGCGAAACTTCAGGGTGAATGTAAACACAGTTAGTGTTTTATTCAGAACAACAACCAATGAAATGGAGGATTCAGTTGCAACCTGCTTTTTAGAACCTCTGCTTGTTAGAGAATCTGTTCTTTTTAGTAGAAAGTGGCTTATAAACAAAAACATGCAGTGAGATAAGAGACCAAGAAAGAATAAACTTGTTTCCTAAACTCCATTGTTTTTCCCTGAAAAGTGTCTGAACACGTTGCCTCTCAGTATTTAATTTTATTTGATTGTTTTGTCACTGTCTGGTTATTGATTGCAAAAAGGAAAATATTTTATTTTTCTTTTACTTTTTTATTGGGTAAAGCACTACAGAATGAAAAGTGTGGCTCAAGTAAAGATGATGTGTGATTGATATTGAATTTGTTTTGTATACATACAGTTTAAAAATAATTTAAATATGGTATTTTTAAGCTCAATAAACATTTACCTCGAAGACGTTTTAGACAAAATTTTCAGTTTAATTTTATTTGAATCACTTCCTGCTGTGAAGTCTGTCTAAACTTTTCTGGTTGAGCTTTTTGCTGCTTGAAGCAAAACAAAAAAGGAGAAGGATTTGCAGAAAGAGAAAGTGGAAAAAAAACACAAATATTTCTCTCTTTGGTATTTCTGCTGGCAGTTCAGAAAAATCTGATTATTATTCCTGCAAAATGTTAGATTTGATTTTTTGAATTTTTGAATGGGTTGCAGTCTTTAGTGCAAATGTAAAATCTCTTTCCTTCACCAACATTCATGCTTTTTGTTCGTAAAGTAATTAAAAAAAAGTGCTATAACTTGAACAAATTCATAAATATTTCAAATGTAAATATTTGTTACTTTTTTTTCCCATTTTAAATCCTGAAAAACAAAAACAAATGTGGGAAAGAGCCACCTCCTCTCGGTGGGGAGTCCCTAACTAAAGACATTAAAGGGGATGTGACGCCTGTTTAGCGCCTCCTTGTTCCTCTGACAGCTGCAGGAAGCAGAGGCCAAATAAAAGCAAAGACAATGCAAAAACTACGAGGCTTTTGATTATAAATAAAGTTTATTATGCTCATAGTAAAAAAAAAAGCTTAATAAATACACAGATTTATGTACAAATACAAGTGAATTCATTCAAGAAAGTTTAGATAAAAAGAGAATTTTCGTTCAGAGCAGATGTGGGAGGACAGATTTCAACACTGTCCTGAGAAGATCACAGCTGGATGTTGCTGCTGCTGAATCCAGAACTGAACTCCGTCTGAAGCCTGGAAACAGATTCAAGCAGAGAGGTTCAATAAATGTTCAACCAAAGAGGCAGAAACATTCATCTGACCAGGAAAAGGGTTTACCTGGCTGGATTGTTGTGGCGAGGAGAGCTGCTCGGTCACGGTGCTGCGGCTCGTTTCCTGGGCGTCGTAGCTCGCTCTCTGCTGACCTTGGAGGTGTCCGAGGGCTTGGGTTGGCTCCAGGGATCTCCTCTGCTCCAGCACCTCCTCGCTGAGACCCAGCTTGGCTGACAGGTAGGAGATGTATCGAATGGTGAGACGCAGCGTCTCGATCTTGGTCAGGGTTTGACCTGCAGGAGCGACGGATGGAGGCAGGTACGTCCTGAGGTGATGAAGAGCTTTGGTCAGATCCCTCATCCTCAGTTTCTCCCGCTCGCTGGCTGTCTGGCGCTTCTTTCCCAGATACCTGGACCTGGATTTCTTTGCAGTGGGGCTGCTGGCAGAGGATAGGCTGGAGGGCGGCCCAGTCTGGCAGGTGAGATGAAGCTCTGCTGGGCTGCAGAAGAGAAAACTCTCCAGCACATCTTGTTCAGTCCCCACAGTCTGCAGGGAGGCAGGGGACAAGCAGCAGGAGTCGACAGAGGAGGTGGGAGACAGGCTGCTGGCGGCACTGTGGTAACCAGCGTCCGAGGACGGATCCGGACCCAGAGGTTTTTCCTGCAGAGACTCCCAATCGAACTGCAAAGGGTTTCCCTGGAACTGAAGGGGGAAGCAGAAGGACGTCTCCATGGCTGCTGAAGCTGCAGAGGTCTGACACCAGAGTCTTTCCAGAGTGGGAAGAGGCAGGAAGGCTGCTGCATTTATGTGGTGGGAGGTGTGAGGTTGCACCTCCAGTGCTCACCTCAGAGGCTTTGGGAGCAGGAGCGACACCCCTGGTCAGGGGGTCCCATGGGAAACTGGCACGCTTCTGGGCAAAGTGTGACCCAGCAGGCGGCACAGGCTAAAAAAATGACACAGATCCAGCGCAGCCTGGGAGCGTGACCCGGTCATGACAGGACGGGACATGAACCAGAACCTGGACCAGGTCCGAGTCTGAACCCAAAGCCCGTCATCCTTGGGCCAGGGATATCCCAGTTCCTTTCAAATACACCATGACGACATCTCCTAAAGTCCTGGTTGATGTCATTCAGCAGCTAAAATGTGTCTAAAGTTCTGTTCTGCTGGATTCCATAAAGGTAAAGTTGGAAGAAGTGTGCCGCGCCGGCTGGAAGGTGCCAGGAGTTTGCACCTTGGACTGTTTGGACAGCAGCTGCTCACCTTTGAGAGCAATGACGGAAGCACAAAGAATTCTGCAGTTTGTTACTACGGTGGCCCTGAAGTCCAAATCACATCAACAAATTACTCAATGTGGATGTGTGAACATATGAAATAATACAAGTAAAATACAACTTTACATTTTAGAAAACAAAAAAAACATATAAAAATTTCCAGAAATCAAAATAAATTGTTTAAAAAAATGATAAGAGAAGATGATAAACGTTCTCATCCAATCACTGATGCCCCATAATACCTACCTTTTCTGATTTCTTGTTTTGTTCCATTTTGTTCTATATTTTTTTTAGATGTTTGGAAATAGCTTTTGCTTTCTGAAATGTTTCCTTTTTTTTGTAATTACCCTTTGGTTTCTTTTTTTTTGTATTTCTAAAATGTATTTTTCATTTTTTATTATTTGTGTTGCTTTAATTTGGACTTTAAGGCCACCGTATGTTCCAGACTCCAGCATGCAAAACAAAACCTCGAATATGTTTCAAGCAGGAAGTTTTTAATGTTCAGTTTTAGCAGAAGTGTCAGGAATGGTGGTTCAGGACTGGAATTGGGACTAAAACTTGACATAAAAAGTGAACATAAAGTGGATTTAAAACACAAAACCGGAACCATAACACAACCAAAGGCATTAAGATGAGCATAGAACTGGCCCGAAATGACTGAGGAGCGTCAACTTTAATTTATTTTAGGGCAAAAAACACAAAGTTGATTGAAAACGGAAACCGTGTTTGACAGAAAGGAATGTGTTTGGCATCAACATTAACAAAAGAAGAAATGTGAAAAAAGGCCTCGATCTTTTCTAGAAGTCCCTGCAAACATGGATCTACAACACAGCTGCAGATTCAGCCCATTGTTTGTGTTTTTCTTAGCACGTGTGCTGTGGAGTCGAGTCCTGTGCAGCGTTCCCACAACCCGGCGCGTCGCATTTGTCTCCTGCTCTGCAGCAGAGGCAGCAGAAGGAAGTGTGAGGTTGTCTCTTCACCTCTGACATTCAAGGAAAACTAGCAGGAAAAACATTCTGAAGGAAAAGCTGGAGGTGACAACACGCTTAAACCTCACACTAGTACCTGGATCGTTTTAACACTCGTTTTGTCTGAAATAGAAAAATATCTCCTTTAATTAAGATGAATTGACGGCTGCAATTTTTCCCTCCTCCTCCCCGGTTTCCTTCTTAATAGTCCTCTGTGCTGTCAGTGTTTACTCACATGTAATGAGTGAATAATCAGCATGGCGATGCTATCCCTTTCATCCCAAACTCTTGTACCTCAGAGAGTTTATTAGCTTAACTCTGATGAAAGTCTTAAGTGGGGATATTAGGCTTTGTGCTGCATATCAAATGAACCCCACCGATGTGGCAAACCAAACACTCGGCCCAATTCTGCAGCCGCATATATGCAGATCCATGCTCCTCCGTGAATACAAAAGTCCTCTCTGTTGGCTTTGGCAAATAATCAGGGCGGGAGGTGAGAGAAGGGGGAGTAGGATTGAGGTCTAGACTCACCGGTGCCAAAGGTGTGTGTGTTTGCTGCAGCCCATTGGCAGAGTGATGTTAAATAAACCAGAAAACCTGCAGCAGAGGCCGAACTTTGAAACAAAACTCCCAGATTGACTAAGAAAGGAGCTGCATCTGAACTCTGAATCATTGACTAGACTTTTGTTTTTTTTCTTACCAACATTAAGGATAACAAGCTGCAAAAGTTCCAATTTCTAACACAAAAAGAAGACATAATTTGTAAGGCTATGTCCATTAAAAACAATATAGGATAAATACTTTGATTAAATTTAGACTGGACTTTATGAATCCAGATAGAAAGGTTTGCAGAGAAAACGAAAAAATATAGATTCAAACTAAAACAGCACCGAAGTCTTTGGGTCTTCTTGTTAAGATTCATAAATCTCACAAAAATAACTCTTTACTGACTCTAAAGACAGACATACTCTGCCATTAACCCTTTCGCACTGTCATTAATTCACAACAAACCGTTCGGACCAGGACTCCCCTCGATTTGGCATGACCTTGAACAAACAAACAAAGAAATAGACTGAAGACTTTATATCCTCGGAAATAAATTCAAGCCTAATTGGAGAAAGCTAAATCTCACTTTGGAGCTCTTAATTTGTAAAAAAAAAAAAAAACACTTCAAATTTGACTTCTCCACAACTGATTTATAGTTTTTTTTAAAGCTATATTCACTCGAAGAACTGTTGCAATGGAAAATGAGACCACCTACAGGAGTGAGGTGAGCCGGCTGGCTCTGTGGTGCAAAGACAACAATCTCCACCTGAATGTGGAGAAGACAAAAGAAATGGTTGTGGACTTTAGGAGAACCCCCACCCAGCACGCTCCACTGATCATCAATGGTGCTGCTGTGGAAAGGGTGAGCTGCACCAAGTTCCTGGGGGGGCACATGTCCGACGACCTGTCTTGGAACCACAACACTGCATCACTGGCCAAGAAAGCCCAACAACGCCTGTACTTCCTCTGCAAACTGAAGAGGGCCAGAGCTCCTCCCCCCATCATGCAGACCTTCTACAGGGGCGCCATCGAGACCATCCTGACCAACTGCATCACCGTGTGGTACGGAGCCTGCACCATGTCCTGCCAGAAGACTCTGCAGCACATTGTGAAAACAACTGAGAAGATCATCGGTGTCCCTCTCACAGGCCTCTCAGACATTTATCACTCCCGCCTCACCCGCAAAGCCATCAGGATTGCAGGGGACCCCTCACACCCATCCCAGAGTCACTTCCTCCTACTACCATCAGGGAGGAGACTGCAAAGTCTCCAGGTCAGAACCAGCAGGCTCAGGGACAGTTCCCTCCATCAGGCGATAAGGAAATTCAACTCCCTCCCTGCCCTCCCCCCTCTGCCCCCTCCACTCCCTGCTACAAACTCACACTGAAAAACTTTCACTCCTGCTTCAGAACATCTTCACTTAAGACTGCCATCACTCACTCATCTACTTACTGTTCTTAGCTTTGTTGTCACGGTAAACTGTCACTTTAACCATCTCATGGCTCTTGTGCACTGTTTAGATTGCTCTTATTCTTCTTATTATAACTGTTATCATATCTATTTTATTTTATTATTTTATAAGCTGCTTGCACTGTGGGGCGAGAGGAATGTAATTTCATCTGTGCTGTACGTCATGTGTATGCAGCATTTTTGACAATAAAGCTGACTTTGACTTTGACTTAAAATCCGACAGAATCACTTCATATAAATATGTTTTTCTATTTGATGAAAAACTGATCAGAGTAAAAATCAGAAGTAAAACTTTTTGACCAGCTTACATTTTCTTAACAACATCACTTGAAATGGAATAAACTTTTTTTATTATTGGGTTGTTGCTGTCAGCTCATCTTCTTCTCTAAATTTCTATATCAAACTTAGTCACATGTGCATACATAGTACAATATGTAGTGACATGCATTACATGATTATCCAACAGAGAACGAGGCAGAAGAGCAGTAATTATAAGAAGGTATAAAGTTTATGTTAAAAACAGAAATTTCAATAAAATATCATGTTTTTCAGTAAACATAAAAAATACTAAATCTTTTGGTCTTTTCTTACTTTTTCATGAGCACAAGTTAGTTTTTATCTTTTTTGTTGGAAGTGTTATTGTGCTCAGTAGTTAATTTTGTTTGCATTTGTGAATTTATTCATCTTGCTGTCATTGCTGTCCCTCCCTACATGTGTCTTTTTACTAAATTGATTCCCATGTTTTTAGTTTGGATAATAATTTATTTGCATCTTTTTATAAAGTTGTTTGTTCAGCAGCATTTTGTTTAAGCAGTAATGAAATATTTAAAACCAAAATAGTGAAAAGTAACTTTTGATAACTGTGTTTTTTCTCAAAAACATCAGAAATATTGATCATGATTAGAATTATTCCTCTTTCTTAGCTGCTTCTGCAGGTTTATTTTACTGCAAGCTTTCAACATTTAGAAGCACAGACACACAAAATAGTTCATTTGAGTGCACAAAAAGTTAGATTTCTGCAAGTTTTTTAAATTTTGTTTAAATTATTTTTGCATTCTTTTTAAAAAATGTTGTTAAAAACTTTGCTTTTCTAAATTTACTGGCGAGGATGAATCTGTGAACATGTTGTAGAAACATTAATCAAAACCAAAACATTTAGCTTTTGTTCCTTTTATTGATAAAATTTAATAAAGTCCTCCAGATCCTTCAATAGAGATCATGTTAAGCATCACATTTTACAAGTTTATAACTTATTTCTATGAATTTTCTTTTTTAATGTTGAGGGTTTCAGAAATATAATAACTAAAACTTGGATAAAGATGTTTTTTCTTGTTAATGTAAATGATTTCACATTTATCTGTAAAATAAATTTACAACTGGGATGTTGGAAATTTGGTCAAAAACCGTCATTAGGTTTTTTTCCCCCCTTATATCACTTCCCTTTTTGACCAGCAGGGTGCGTCTGTTCCACACCGCATCATGGAATTTATAAATATTATTTCCCCCAAAACATTTCAGTCTACTTGTAAGGTTCAACCAACAGTGTTCCTTTTATAAGTGAGAATAATGAAGAGTCAAGAGGATGACCCTAAATGAAACACAAATGGATTAATTTTGAGAGTTTATTATAAATACTGTGATATGAAAATATAAAAATAGCTGTTTAAAATATCAGTATATACATAGAAAGTTTAGAGTGAGGGAATAAATAAAAGCTGAACAACTTGTTTTCAATAAATAAAGTTCACAGGGATGCAGCAGGAACTGCAGCAGCGTCTGAAGTGGAGGGAAGTCTAACCCCAGTACTCTCTTGGAACCAGAGGAGTGCAGAAGTCTTTGCCGCACATCTGCAGGATGAAAAAAAAGGTTTACATTTCTGAAAATATATGGTTTTTTTTTATAGATTAAGCATCACTTGACACCAAGTCACAAACCTGGCAGGAGGCAGGAGGTGTTTGTAGCTCCGCGCTGGTCCTCATGTTTCCCTGAACGCCCTCAGAGTTCTGTCTGCTGAACTGAGGCGCTCCAAAACTGCATTCCCCAGAATGCATCACTGCATGCTGGCTGAAATGATGGACCTGGTATAGGCTCTGGTTCAGGCTCTGGCTCGCCGTCTGTCCGGCTGCTGAGCCGTTCTGGAAGTAGCGGATGATGTCAGGAGAGGAGCTGGAGGAGGTATCCGCCTGCTCCCTCCTCTGGAACAGCACCTCCTCGCTGAGGCCCAGCTGGGCGGACAGGTAGGAGATGTAGCGGATGGTGAGGCGCAACGTTTCTATCTTGGTCAGAGTTTGGCCCGCAGGAGCGACGGATGGCGGCAGGTAGGACCTGAGGTGATGAAGAGCCTTGGTCAGATCCCTCATCCTCAGCTTCTCCTTCTCGCTGGCGCTCTCCCTCTGCTTGCTGCGGATCCGGGAGGCTTGGCCCAGCTTCCGGCCGCGTCCAGACTGGGAGTGGGGCGAGGTCTTGAGGTTCTGGGAGTACGGGTTCTTCGCTGCCCTGGGAGTGGACTGTGACGGCTGCTGGTAGGAGGGGGATAGGCTGGAGTCCATGGAGTGGATAGGAGACAGGGTTTCTGGAGAAGACGTGCTGGAGAGGTCCGTGTCGGAACACCACTGGTACTGCAGGCTGTAGTCAAGAAAAGGGACAGAGGAGGTATCCATGTTGTGAGGAGAAGCTCCACAGTCTGTTCTGGAAGGACAGAGGAGCTGGAAGCGCTGCTCAGCTCTCCTCCACTTGGTTTATAAATCCAAGCCAGGCCACAGAGGTGTGAAGTGACACCTCTGCAGATTCTGCACTGTCTGCAGCGGAGGCCTCTGAGCGCACACATACACACAAAACACATGCACACAAAACACATGCACACACTCTGGGAAAGCTTAGCTGCAGGAGTGGAAGTGTGAATTTTAACTCCTCCTCAAAACAATAAACATTTTTGCTTTTTGGGTTTTTGTTTGGAATGGACTGATTTCTTCTACATCTGCACAAACACATGAAAACTCTGCAAAAAAGGAACAAAAAAACCCTTTTGCTGAGGCTCAACTCATCCTGACACGACATTTCCCAAGAAAACAGGGAATCTTTACAGTTAATCCAACAGTTTAATAAAAACAAAAGTTGAGTTTTTCTGGATTTCATTAGCTCTTAAAAAGGAAGTTGCTGGGTTCAGAGGGCTTGGCATTCAAATCATAGCAGTTTGTCAAATTTAAATGTACTTTTTGCTCCATATTACACCAACCCTGAACCCAACCGCCTTTCTTAATTTTCTTTCCTCCTTTTCTTTTTATTCCTCACTCACACCATCCTTAACACAGCAAAAACAGAATCTTAAAAAACTAAATAAAAATCACCTTTTTTCTGTTTTGGAGGGAAAAGAATCATGAAGCAAGTTTTTCAAAAGCAAAATAGTCTTAGTTTGCGGAAACATGTCTTTGTAAATAGAATTTTTTTCCTAAAAAAAGAAGACTTTTTATCTTCATCTGGATCACTAAAGAAAAGTTTGGAAGTCAGCTGCTTGTGGGAAAATCACGGATTTCTGAAATGGCTGAAAAGGCTGAGTGTAATGAGGCTTAATGAAGCTTAATGTTATCTAGTTAGAGCAGAGGTGTGATGGTTTCACACTGATGAGAACTTATGAGCCTGGAGGTGTCGCCTCACACCTCAGCTGTGAGAGCCGGGACTCCTGGACCCGTACCCCCCTCTGCCTCCGACCCCAGAAGGAGTTTGGAGTCAATCGGATAAAAACAAAGGTTGCATCTCCTCTCAGATGGTGAGATGTTCTGGTTCAGAGAAGACTCGGGTCTGTTTGAGTTCCCCCAATTCAGCTTCAGTCACTCCTTGTCTTGTTTGCTTTGCTCAGCGCCGGTTTTTGTTCCTGCATGTCTACCTTTAGTGTCAAACATGAATCACGAGTCTTTAGATTCCATCTTGACAGTTGATAATCCTGTTGAGTCAAAATGATAATTCAAAATTAGCTTTTGCTGGAAACTCTTCTGTAAGTTCTGGCTGCTCCGGGGTTCCTGGTGCAATAACGTATGAAGTATGATCACGTATGGAAACAAATAAAGAGGCGTGATGCCAAGACCAGCACTTAAGTCAGGCAGGCTGAACCGGAGTTGAACCCACCGCTCGACCCTGCTGAGGTGAGGCTGTGGGAGCCAGGCCGGGAGTTTGGCACCTCTGGGGAGGACGCCCACCCACTGTAGGCTCTGCTTCTGGGCCGCTCGCCACCTGTCTGGGCCTCGCTGTGACCTCCAGAGAACTCCCTCTGCTTGAAAACGTTTTGAGTGAGAGGAATGAGAGTCATCGCTCAGGAATGTTTGGGATTTTCTGCAGTGGATAAAGTTGGAGGAAGCAGCAAATCTGCATTACTTCATCATCAAGATTCTGAAGTTTACTGTCAGATACACACGAAAACTGCCAGCAATGATGTTTTTACTAGCAAGTTCCTGAAGCCAACTGAAAAATACAAATAGGTGGACAAAGTATACATTAAAGCTGTGAGTGCCGTTTTGCGACCCCCACCTCTGCCCACACCAGCCCCTTTTGACCCGCCCTCACTGGCATTCCTGGTCAGAGCTGTATAACAAATTCATAAAAAATACAACTTTTTAACAAAAATTTTTTTTATGTGGTTTCATCTCCATAGCAACCATTTGATTTTATGGTCGACCGGGAGTGACCAACAGGTCCATGTAACTTTTTTAAAATTCGGCAAAAATAAACTTTTGGATTTCCTTAGCATCTGAGGTTTTTGTTAACAACGCCCGCATTCCTTTTATGTTCATATCGTATGTCATATCATTTTGTTCAGCTTGAGCAAATGATAAATGTCTTACATTTTCACAATATTCAGATAAAAATGTGGGAGCTACATGGGAACGCCACTTTTGCTTGCCAGGCTAACGCCGTTCAAAATCTACAACTCCCCAATAATGCTCGAGGAGTTATGAGATGATCGAAAACCCTAGGAGTTTTTGTAGAAGGTACTTAAGATGATTTTATTTTATTTTTTTTATTCAAGATGGCCTCTTTCCGTGGTCAAATGTCAACAAAACTTTGGCTGTGGTTGTAGTCATAAGCTGGTGTGCTGTGTGTTATTTTGTGGACCTGAACCAGAACATAATTCCAAAAAAAAAGTAAATGTTTCAGAAAACAAAAGTAATTTCCAGACATCCCGTGCATGCGAGGGTTTTCTCCGGGGTCTCCGGCTTCCTCCCACCGTCCAAAAACATGCTTCATAGGTTAACTGGTCACTCCAAGTTGTCCATAGGTGTGAATGTGCATGGGTGTGTGACATGTGTGACCCTGTGACAGACTGGCGACCTGTCCAGGTTGTCCCCTGCCTTCGCCCACAAGTGGTCGGGATAGGCTCCAGCAGCCTCGTGACCCCGAAAGGGACAAAACGGAATAGAAAATGAATGAATGAATTTCCAGCTATCAAAATGGAATGTTAAAAAATAAAAACAATATAAGAATGCGAAAAAGGTAGGTACCATAGGGCATTGCTGATTGGGTGACGATGTCTCATTTTTGATATTTATGTTATGTCAAATGTGACTATTGCGTCAGCATATTAATAATAGATTTAGGATCAGTATAGAGCAAATCGAGTATCGCTCCATTCAGCGATGTCTCATGTACATACTTTATGCGGTTTCTGTGAAAAAGAAAAAAAAATGTCTGAAAGTTAGAGTAATTTCCAGAAATCAAAATGAGATGATTTGCAAAAGTAGGGTTGTTGTTTTTTTATTTGTGTTGCTTTTTTAATGGTCGTTGTAATCTTTCATATGTTTTTGCATTGTGTAGTTTGTTAGTGTGTTGTGCACTTCAGGGCCACCGTACATACCCTTTGGAATGCACAAAAACCTTCATCTTTGTTTGTTTCCAGCTGTTTTTGGTGAAGCTTTGTATTCAAATCAGGTTCCTTTTGAGATCTGACTCTCAAAAGTCATGTAAACAAACAAAACTTTCACTACTTACGGGCAAAAAAAACATCCAAACTTCAAGTTGAACCATCACTCTCAGCCTAAACTTTAGACCAAGGGTGTCCAATTCCAGGCCTCAAGGGCCGGTTTCCTATATGTTTTCCAATCAACCTGCCATTGAAGCTCCTTATTGGCTAAACACACCTGATCCAGGTAATCAACAGCAGATGAGGCAGAGTTTCTGGAAAACCAACAGGTTGCCGGCCCTTGAGGCCTGGATTTGGACACCCCTGCTTTAGACACAATCCACAAGACATCTGAGAAAGGAAAGTAGTGTCAGGGTAGACAACAGGTGCTTCCAAAATAAGACTCCTGATCTCCATGCAGGAATGTCTGAGGAAAGCAGAAAAGAAACAAATGGCTGGAAGGCAAAGTTCTGATGAAGGGCAAACCCAATCAGGAGGTTCCTGCACTGAGGGAAGCAATCATGGAGAACAGCAGGTGAGGTAATCAGCAGCTGAGAACTGGGATGAAACTCTAGCGGGAAACTGAGCTCCTGCCTGACAAGAGAGATGCCAAACGTTGGCCAGATTAAGTCACAATCCCCCCAAATCACCTTTGCTTAAAACAACTGGACGCGGTATCCAGAAGAGATTTGTAAATACTTTTTTTTTTTATGCTGAAAAAAACAAAAGAGATTTGCTACACAGACTGGAGGTTGATGGAAGGAGTCCAGCAACAACGCTGCTTTTCATTCTTCCTGCTGCTCCACCACCTGTTCTCAGGCACGTTGAACGGCAGATCACCTGAAACCAACCTTTAGCTTCCAGTGAAGAAATCAAACAGTTTGTTCATCTGATGACAAAGAACCGAGTTTAGGACAGATTCACTCGAGCTAGAATCTCCAAAAAATGATTTTTTGATTTTTTTCAAACTTTTGAATTTTATTTTGACACGTTTGTGAAGCTCGGGATGTTCTTGTGGATGGACAAACAGCTTTCAGTAAAGAAAACCATCAGTACTTTAAAAGAAACTCAGTCTTTGAGATGAGTCAAGAGTTAAAAACACATTTCTGCAGGTTTGGGACTCCAAAAAAAGCACAGCAATCACTTCAAAGCACTTCATCCACTCATGGAGAAAACTGGGAACCCCAAAGAACCTTCTGAGGAGAGAATGACCACCCTAAAGACTCGAAGAAACACAAAGACAAGTCGTCCAGGAGCTCACAAAAGAAGCAAAACCAAAAGAAAGGAACTGAAGACCTCATTTAAACTCAGAGCTTGTGATTCAACAATGAGGAAGAGACTTTTGGAGATAAATGGATCCATTAGAGAGCGCCAAAAGAAACCCTGACAAGCAAAAAACAAGACAAGTTTGGCGTAAAAAATGACAACGTTCTTCTTCTTAATATTTGCATTTGGCTGCTCCCTTTAGGTGGCGCCACAGCAAATCCTGCACCGCCTCTCCTCTGCTTCCTCCTTCTTCACACCAACCACCTTTCTGTCCTCCTTTGCTGCTGAATGCCCTTTTGGGCATGAATGCAGCAAAGGATGGTAAAATGCACCCTTTTACCAACTGTCCTCCTTTGCAGCACTTTTTGTCTTTTCTTCTGCATTCCTGTCCTGAACACCAAACGTCTGTTTCCTTTACCCACATGTCCATTAGTCTGCTCCCATCACTGCTCTCCTCTAGAGATATCCTGGATCTTCTCGTCCATCTCCGCAGCATTAACCCCAGAATTCAGATTCAGCCTTAAAGTCCCACTCTGATCGTCTCAAAGCGTTCCCAGTATGATTATGATTATGCAGTTTTTAGCCAAAATAAAAAAAAATCTGTGTAGTTCTTGAAGACATAGTTTCTGCAGAGCGGTAATAGTTCATTAGAAATTTGCCTCGCAGTTTTGGGCGGGACTGTTGGCACAGAGCAACCCCGCCCCCCTTCAGGACTGATGCAACGAAAATAGCGACCAATATTGAGGCTGTGGAGCCGTACAGATAGACGGACAGACAGACAGATAGAATGTCACATGGTGACAGGTGGATGAACTCCTCTGTCTACCTCTGGCTGACCCCTCTAGTTCCAGTGATGTTTCACACCTTGGGTGTAAAATGTAGCCCCCCCCCCCCCATACTCTTCCCCCCGAAACCACACGCTGACATGGATGAAACCACAGAAAGTCTCACGATGCATTTCCAGCATTAATAAACTGTACCTGTGGTCTCTTCTAGCTTTACGTCTGTCCGCTCTTTCTTCATCTCAGCAGCTAAAAGTCTTCTATAGTTTTTTTGGGGGGAAATTATTTCCTTTTTCTTTAGTTTTTAACACTTTCTAATTATACATTTATTTTAGTTTAATGACTGATGCACCTTTTAGTAGTTTTAAATTAGTTGTAATTTGTTGTATTTAATGACCGAATGATGCACGTTTTCTTTGTTAGATGTAAATTATTACATATTAGTCTTAATGACTACATAATGTACTGTTTATCAGTCACAAATTAACAAGCTGTGAATACTTTTCTTTCTTTCAGTGACTGATTTGTCAGATACCCGTTCTTGTTCAGATTCCTTTTTGTTCGACATGTTCTTGATAATCCTCATTTTTTGTTGTTATGTATTTTCTTTATTGCAAGTTATTTAAGTTATAAACTGACCCATCAGATGCCTCAATAAAAGCACGTGAACTCATCTTAAACGTTCAAAGATTTGATTGACAGATCCTCCTTTCAAGCATGCTTTCAAGTGTTAGAGGTGTGGACTTCCAACAAGCTCACACCTGATTGGCGAGAGAGGTTGCCATGGAAACAATGACTCAGACTGTCTCAGATCAATCAGTGGAGCTGCCAGTGTGTAAAAGTCTGAATGGGACTGTGTATGTAAAGCGCTTTGGGCATTTTAAGGACGGTAGAAAAGCAATGCACAAGTATATGCCATTTACCTACGCCGATACAGTAAGAGTTAAATTCTTTTGTTGACCATCAGATATGTCACGGCTCTTACTTATAGCACCACTTTCCCTGCTGGATTCCGGTGCCGGTGCTGTGAAGGGCCAAATAGATTTACGCACGACCCAACCCATGTGCTGTCAGTGGACCCCAAACTAAATAACTCTTTCTGGAACTACATGTTTTTTTTGTGTGTGTGTGTCAACAACCATTTACGTCATAGTTATTAGAAAACATACCAAACAGAAATATACTCACTGTTTGTGTTAATTTTAAAATAAAGTTTTAGTTGATTTGTATGGGCAGAATGCACAGATATCGCAGGAGTTATGGCTGTTGTTTATAATTTAAAAATTGTAAAAAAAAACAAAACAAAAAAAACAACCTAAATAATAACAATACTGACTATTAAAGCCAGTAAGAGTTGTTGTTCTTTTTAGTGTATTTCTATCATTATCTGTCCCTTTTAGGGTAACAGTTTTTGACAGTTTTTTGTAACAGTTTTTGAGAGAACAGATGCTCCTCTATCTGATTTATTTTTGCTTGGTCCTATTTTCCTATAAATTTGACCTAAGACTTGCGCTGCTGTCTGAAAGTGTCATGAAGCAGGAGACCGGATCACAAGCCCTCAGTTTTATTCAAGTCATGATGCAGCTAATATGGTACATCTACTGTACACAGGTCTATATGTACAACAACAAATACAGTGATGGTGTCAGAATGTTGTGTTGCAGTAAAATCAAGTGAATGACAGCCTCACACAAACACACACACCTGTGTGTTCTGCTCAGACACACAAAAAAGTAACATGCTCCTTAGAAATCTTGACGCATGTTGTCAGAAACACGGAACGTTCTGCAAATCAGTTCTTCGTCCCGGCGTTAAAACAAGAGCAATATATCAAAACATCTACGGTAACCTCACAGTTTTCCACATTTTTGTTTCTTTTTTTTTTTTTTGTAGAAAAAAACAAATTAAAGAGCAATTTTATACACGTCATGGTGACAGTATGACAGGACTATATTTTATTAACCCAAAAAACAAACAAACAGTGAATGACAATTGAATTTCGATCAGCTGGGACAACTGAAAAGGGAATTTACCGGTAATAGAGAAATTATGACATTTAATAAACGAGTCAGTCCAGGTTTATATCCAGAGAGACAAAAAAAAAAAACTATAGAACACTACAGACACAACAGGGCTGCACATAATAAATACCAACTGGGGGAATGCGATGAATTGTGGGAAATGTTGCTGCATTTACTAAAACAGAACTTTCACACAAGTCAACACTAACGGTCATCTGCCGCTCTTCAGGGGGGAAATAAACCAAAGCAGGATATGGTAACAAGAACTACATCACCATTCAACACTTTCTCATCTCTTACACAAACCTCAAACACAACAGATGTTGGGAGGACAGACGAGGACAAGGACTAGATTCTTTCATCGGGACAAAAGCTCAGAGGAGCCTGAGGAGCTCACTAGAAACACAAAGAAACCACAGGTTCATGTAGGCAACCAGACAGGTTTTTAACAGTTTTCAACACTCAGACAAAACTCAGCACAGCCTCTCCTTCTCATTTTTCTGTTTTCAGTTCCCTCAAGTGTGTTCCCGCCGTACTGTGGCCCGGGGCACCAAAGCAGAAAGAAGTTTGGCTTTTCAGGAGAGGATTTTCTCCCGAGTTTCAGGCAGCTTCAGAGCCACCAGGCCTCCACAGACGAGGGCGGCGAAGGCCAGGAAGATGGGGATGATCTTAGTGATGCCGATGAAGGCGGCAAAGATGAAGCTGGCAATGATGGCTGCAAATTTACAGATTCCATTCAGGATGCCAAACGCCGTCCCCCTGTGGAGAAGGTGAGAAGATGGTGAGACCTGTAGTCAGCTGTCCTCCACGTCCAGCAGGCTTTCAAGAGTTTTTCTCAAAGAGATGAAGATCTGTCGGGAAGTCAGCATTCTTCCTTACTCTGCCCTTTTGCAACAATAGAAGCTAAACAAACAAAAAATAAAAGACCTTAAAGTCCCACTTCAATGAAAACGTTTTTTGGTGTTTGGAACATGTTTTTGTGTCATTTTTCTGATGATATATCAAGAAAATTAAGCCTAACATTGCATTTCTGAGTATTTCTTTATTCAGATCATTTTGAATCAGGAGCAGATCAACTATGCCGTTTTAAAATGATCATATTTGTGTCATAGAAAATATGAAGGGGGGGGGCACAAGCTTCTCACTCTTAGCTCTTTGCCAAAATGGGGGGGGGGGGGGGGCTCTGCACAATCTATTAATCTATTAACTCTTATTTAACTCTTAAAATAGATTAAAACAGGACTGGACCGGACTTTTTCAGAAGCAAACACCTACTCAGAAAAAGAGGATCAAAACAGACTTTAGTTTGTCTGAAATGCTGTTTGTTACATTCGCTGCCATTAACAGTTGATCATGTCTAAAGATTGGAGTATAATCTATTTATTTAGTTTGCACTGGGATCTGAGAGGACAGTATGTTAAAAAATATTGCATATTTGACAATAAACTGAGTTTCCATGGTGATTAAAGGTAAACTAAATGTATTTATATCATTTAATAAGAACAATGGAGAGTTTAGAGAAACCAAAAGTTTGTACCAAATAAATTTTCACTAGAAAAATGCTTTTTGTTTTTAAATAAATAGATTTGTTTAGGCAGCTCTTTTATTCATTTTTAATGAGGTGATTATTTTGTCAATGAAAGTTCTATCTTTGTGTGATTACCATGTGAAAATGGTTCTTTTTAACCCCAAAAATTGGACCACTTAATGATATTTATTGAAATATTGGGTCACTTGTGTGATAAAATGTAACTGGTTAAGTAGTTTGGCATTGAAAACCGGCCCAGCTGCCAGAGCTGGTACCAACAGAAGTGAATTGCGGGGGGTCATTCAGGCTGTACCTTTTAGAGGAGGGGTAGAGCTCCACTGAAATGACCTCCAGTCCGTTCCAAGCAGCCACACTGACAGCGTAGAAGAGACACTGCCAGCATATTACAGCTCCTTGGCTGAAGCTTAGCAGCAGCAGGAAGGTGCAGGCCGACGATGCCAGCATTGAACCGCCTAAAACAGTCAAACGGCAGACTTTCACTAAAACCTGAAGGTGATCGGCCCACATTTACAGAAAATACGATATAGAAATAATTGATTCTTCCCGCTCGTCTCACCTATTATACGGATTCTTCCTATCTTATCCATGAACAGGGCAGAGAGGATGTTGCCAGGCAACACAGCCAAGCTACCCAGGAAGCTAACCATGTAGATGACAATGTCGTTTTCCTCCTGGAAGTTCAAGTGGCAGCCTTTCTTCGGGTGGAGGAAGGTGGTGTTTTCCAGCCGACAGTCTTTGAACTTCTCCTGCCACAAATCTGGAACAGAAAGATTTGGGTTTTAAACAGATCTGAAGTGGTTCCCATCGTGTTGGTTTGGCTGATGTGGTACCTGTGTTGTAGAAGATGGTGTTTTTGAGGGTGCAGTTCTCAAAGAACGTGTTAGTCGATCTGACATCCTCAAAGTAGCAGTTTTCAAACAGGGAATCCTCAAACTTTACAGACTTGATCTCGATATTTGCAAACCTAAACAGAGAGTTTGTGACCTTAAACACGTGTGCATGCGCAGCGGGCCACGGTGGCGTCAACAAAAAACCATACTTGTCATGGATGTACTCTCCCTCGCGGTGGATTTGATTGACCAGAGAGAAATTGAAGTGAAAGCGTTCCACACGTTCTCGATGAAACACTTTCACCTTGGACTCGTACTCTTCATACTGCATGTATTTGATCATGTCAGGGAACCACACTCCCAGACCGTGGTAGCTGATGAACACAGCAACCAAAAAGCACATCAAACTGCTGCTTATCTGACTGCAAACTAACAAACTAACCTGGAGATAGTTGATGTTTTACCTGAAGGCCATGCAGAACCACACAATGACCAGGAAGAGGCCCTGCAGTCTGAGCTCCGGAGCAGACAGAGACATCACATTGGCCATCACCTTCATGGAGAAAAGACGAGCGATATGGACTGAATGTTTGGTGAAAAGAAAAATGGGGACTCAAAAATGTATTGGAGAAAAGGTGGATTTACATTTCACAGCTGACAAGAAGAGCTGTTTAATGTGATCAATTGTTGTTTTTTTTTTCTTTATTTAGGGATCCAAAACAATTATTTGTGGCTAAACAGCTTTAAAAATGTTACACAATTCTAGTAATCATGCTGTATAACGGTGAATATTTGAGTTTGGGTTTAAAAGTATGAATCGGCAACAGGAGCTCCCTCTGACCCTTTAGGTTAGGAAATCCCTCAGTGTCACACCACCCCCCGTGCTGTGGGCTACACAGGGGGCAGTACATCAGCAGCACACAGAAGAGTTGTTAGATCTCACTCTGTGATATTCACAATTATGTCTTCTTTGCCTTCTTAGAAGAAGTAACATTTCAAGATGCATCACCCTCACAAGCAGCCTGAGAGAAGAGGAGCTTTGCTGCTTTGGATGCAGCCCTAGCATAGGTTCAGACCTGCTGCAGCATGGTCATTTTCCGGACTGTCCAGCGCTGGAAGGCGGTTCCAGTATCGCTCTGGATCTCTATGAACTCGTCCTCCTGAGTTTGAGGGGTCTTTATGTTGGTCACCTGTTCAGAAACGGGAGGTAAGCATCAATGTTTCAAATACTTTTGAAATAATTTGCAACCTCAGTTTTTCAGAACCACAGCTTGTTTGGCTTACAGTGAAGACTCTCTCTGGCTCTCCTTTGGCCTTCCAGTTGGTGTCATGAACTCGCCGCAGGATCATCCAGGCTTCATCATGGCGTGCATTCTGAAAACCAAACATCTTATTTGGCCTTTGTAGCTGAAATACAACACCAAAGTTTCAATTATGTTGAAGAAACAGCAAATATTCCACCAGCAGCTCAACATTCCTCTCTTATCAGAACGGGTCGTGTGTTAGCGGTTAGAAACACACAAATATCACATGTGGTTAAAGTCCTGACAATGTCCTGAATGGGAAACACGGGTGGGTGGTGTTCTGCTGAAGTCTTAGCAGCTCTTTGCTACCTTTGCACAGCAGTGCCATGTCGCTGCTGTTGTTGACTCAGCTTCTTTAAGTAGCTCCTGGACTCTGACACAGAATATTAGGGTAACCTGTTTTAAGGTTTCTGGTGGTTTCAGTTGAACTCTGACCTCCAGCAGGAAACGGGGACTCTCCGGCATGAAGACAACCCCGATGAGGGCGGCCAGAGCAGGGAAGAGGCACACCAGGATGAACACCCTCCAGCTGTGGATTTGAAACTGAGTTCCAATGGCAAAGCCCCAACCTGGAAACCAAAGAAAACGGCCATTATTACCACGTTTGTGTGTAAAATCAAGCAAGGTCTGTCGAAACACCCCAACCTTAAAGATTAGGTTTCATAACCTAATCAAAATCACGCTCATGGTTGGATACAGGCTGTCTGCCAGTGAAAAATGGGCAAACCTGTACAGAATATGAAGGTCTAAGCTCAGTGAGCCTGTAGAGGGAAAATGTTCATTTTTTCCTACGAGTATGCTGCATGCGACAGGTTGTAACGAACACTTCTACGACATGTAAGCTGAATTTGAAGACGTGACAGAGCAATTCTTTCTATTCTATTCTATTAACTGGCTTAAAATGAAAACATGACCATTTTATAAAGTAAAGCTTCTCTGAAGCAGCTTTTTCCCCACCTATTCAATGATTTAAGATTAATTCAGTTCTGTGGCATTTTAGACTTTTTGAGTGAATGAGAAAACTGTAGCTACTGCTGTGCAGACTGCTAACATGCAGAGCTCTACACCGTCCCACATTGCATATTTTGGAATACATGGATAAACTGCAGTTGTCTTAATTGACTTCAACTTCTAATTTGACATTTTTAGTTTTTGATTTGTGTAATCCAATTATTTAGATATTATTTTACTTACTTTTTATCCATTAATCAGCATGAAAATCGGATGTGTGTGAGCTCTATTTCACACATATATAGACATTAAAGATTTTACACGGCATTCAACCATTGGTGAAGCTTTGGCAGAATTTCAATAAGGAAGATCTACCTCCCTTCTGGGTAAGCTGGGTTCTTGTGTCACTCACTCTGCACGCCACCAAAAGCTGCGTTTCCATTGACGATGAAAAATTCATCTTATGGAAACTCGTCAATCCAGGAAAAACGAGCATTGAAAAAACGTTTTTTTTGTTCTTGTAGGAGGTGCTTATTGAAGCGTATTAAAATTGACATAGTTTGCAAAACTGCATTGGAAATCCTTTTTTCGAGGTTAGATGTCACACGACCAACAGCTGGATGGCAATGCGGTTCTTGGTAGCAACTGGCTGGCTTGGGCGCTGCACAGCAGACGCCACAAGAGGTCCCACAGCATCACTCTTCATCAAAAGTTGGGCGTGTCATGGGGAAATGTTGAATCCACAGCACCTCTGTAAAATCACCAACCACCTTTTCTTGAATTGGCTTCATCCGTAGCCGCTCCCATGTGTACGGAGCTCGCCACTCCATGGCCTGAAGAAGACGCCGACGGACGTCTCCTCTGATAGATGATGATGAGCTCTCGTGCCGTGGGAAAAATGTCACAGCATATGCTGTAAATCAAAGTATTGTTCACCTCTATCGCCATGTTTTTGAACAACTTATCGCATGAGTTGGTTTGTGTTTACTCACACAATTACAATTTAATGGAAACAATGCAATTGCGAAATCATGTTTTTCAACATTTCTAGACTTTCAATACATTTTGATGCATATGTGTGAAGGAGACCCAGCTACTTAGGCCATCCCTGTAAACCAATAGTTAAATTCCTCACCCTTTTTTTTTTTTTTTGGTCAGCCAATCACAATCGCATTTCTGCTTTTAAATGTACGGACATGAAACTCTCTTCTCCCCCCAATTTCCTCTCAGATCAAAACTATGTCATGGACTGGCCTCAATAACCATGAGCCTGTAGGCTCTGGAGTTCATCCATCTATGGTCTAAGTTTATCCCACCAGAATAAAGACGTCATTTGCCCAGAACCTAACCGTCAAAAAACTATGGACTATTTGATGAAACATTTCTTCATTATTCACATTCCTAAGATCTCTCCTTATTGAAATAAAAAAGACAGAATTCCTTGTGTTCATTTTGCTTGCAGACTGCTTTCAGAGTTTAAACACATCACATATGTGAATAACAACAGTGTGTTTTGTGTTACCATAGTGAGGAATGATCCCCCAGGCAGTGAAAGAGGCGTACAGGCCTCCCAGCATCCAGAACATGCAGAGCCAGCTCAGATGTTCTCCACGTTTGTCCATCTGCAGGAACTCGGTGAAATAGGTGTACACGATTGGAATGGAGCCACCAATTCTGGAGCAAAAAAGGAAATAAATCGCATCATTCTCCCTTTTTATCTCATCCCACACACCGAGACAGGACTTTCATCCGAAATGCTCTTGATTACCGCTGGTTTTCTAACTTTAAACTTTTTAATCCAAAACATCCGTGTAACCCTTAACACCCTGGTGGTTCATGGATTTGAGCTTTTTTTTTTTTTGCTGAAGGCAGTTAAATGTCTTATTATTCTTATCTGTGCATTGATTTCTTCAACAAACCTACATGGCAAAACCCTGTGAATGAAAGAATAAGCCCCAGAATCCAATATTCTGCATGATTTGAGAGATAGAGGCTCTGTGATATCAATTACTTTGAGTAAAACCAATTTTGGTGTTTAATGACAGCAAGATTCCTCCTTCCAGAGAGATAATTACGCGGTTTTAGCCTCAGTGTTTAATTTTAAGGACCATATTTAATCTTTCATTTTCTTAATCTGACTTCCTGAACTTTGTCTCGTCAATGTTTTCCTTAGAAACCAGAAAAATTAAATGTAGTTGCATTTTTTTAAACGATATTAGCATTTTAAGGCAAACTTCCTCTTGGAGCTCTCATCCGAGAGGAGATCATTCAGAGCAGCTCCACCATGAGGTTCTGCCAAGCAGCAGGAGTTTAGTTCCAAAACTGAAACCAAGACTAAACAAAGAGCTTTACTGTTTACTGCTTTTAATCACATCAATCAATGAATTTTCTCCTGGAGTGAATAAATAGAAGCTTCTTCGTATTCAGGAAGCAGCTGGACCGTCGTCTGACTGTGGGACCGCGGCTGTGCCAGGATGTCAGGCGGTCGACACCCCTCCTCAAGTCCACAGAGAGGCGGGATTTGGACAGAACATCAATTAAAAAGTCCAGTAAAAAATCCACTTGACCTTTTAATGTGTGGTATCTATAAGTAAATATGAGAATCACAGTAAACTTTTAGCTTTATTTTAAAAATTTTTTTTATGCCAAATTGAAATATACAATATAAAATTTTAAATTATTTTAAATTAATAATTTCAAACAGAGTTATAATGGGAAAATATTTGTAAAAGTTTATATAAATTGAATAAACAAAAATAATTGAATAGCATTGTTTTGAATCTGTTCTTTTAATTCAGGGTTGAATTTATCTATCTAGCTTCAATAAAGCTAATGCCAAAATGAACAACAATGTTACATTATTTCACAAAAGTACCTAAAATCTTTTGAAAATGCTCACCTGACGCCTAAATACTTAATTTTTTAGGTGAAGACCAGCACACCAAAATTATTTGTATTGTAAAAAAGATAAATGCTAAATTAGACAGGTATACCAACCAATAAAACAATTTCTTTGAACATATATGTATTATCATTTTGTTTTGTATGTTTTATGATATATTTTTAGATTATTTTTTATTTTTAGCTAATAATTTATTCGATTTGTGGTACAGATTTTTGCTATTTAAGGTTTTAGGTGTCGTAAATGCAGAGTAAATAAATGAGAAATAATGTTTTTTTTAATAAACGATTATCAGAACAAAATTCTCATTTTCCTTTTTTGCCTTAATTTAGAGAAACTTGAATATATTTTATGGACCTTTCAACAAAAACTGCAATTTGCAATTTAAATAAAGTAAACAAGTGTTTAACAAATGTTAAAGCAGTAGAAAAGCACAAATTTAGTGTTCTAATGGAACTGATAAAAATCTCATAAAATTAATTATGAGATTAATTTCTTTTACTATTTTTCATGCCTTTATTTTGGAATTTAAGATGCAAGTTTCTCTCTATTATGTATAAAACTTATAAAAACATTAAAAAAAGGATTGCTAAATTCAAAAAATTTATTTTAACAAAATTCGTTGAGATAAAGTGAAGACATGTTCTTATAAACGTTTATTTTTTGCAGAATCAGACCTTACAAATCTGGATTTGTCACAAAGCTGCTTTTTAGTTCTGTCTTTATCATTCTGTAGATAAATTTTTAGTCAGATTTTTTTTTTTTTTTTTTGTCTCTAAAGCGTTTGTAGATATTGGTTTGGCTGTTATTCATGTTTTCCTCTTGACTGGAGGATTTGTGGAAAAGGTCAGTTGAGCTTTTTTATTTCATTTTATTGGGTTTTATGTTTTTTAGCTTCAGGTTTTTACCACGTTTTTATATTTTTATTCACGTATTTATTACATTTTTTAAACTGTTTTATTATGCTTAGATTTAATGTATAGTGTTTCGTTTGAATTTTAATTGAGTTAAACGGATTCAACGGCCTCTCACCCAAAGCCGGAGCAGATCCTGAGGAACAGGAAGAAGCCGTATCCCTGAGCGAAGCAGGACAGGAAGGAGAAGACCAGGTCTATGGTCAGCACATAGATCAGACACTTCCTCCTTCCCATTTTATCACACAGCCCGCCCCACACCAGAGCCCCCACCATCATGGCCACGTACACCAGCAGACCTGCAAACACACAAACACACACTGCATTAAAATCTGCACACAAAAAACCACAAAAACATCAAAAAACCAGGGACGTGATCTTCTCTGTGTTCTCCACCAGGGGTCTCCCTTCACCTGTGTTTAAACCTCAGCTCCTGGTGTTTTCTGTGAAGCAGCCTTTCATGTGAAGCTCGATCAGCATCTATGGATCATGACGTAGCAGGAAGCTGTTGTCAGCGTTTCCTGGTGCTCGCAGAGGAAGATGTGGACGCGTCTTCCAGCATCTCCGACCGGCTCTCTGTTTTGTTCACAACGCGGCGGTCTTTGTGTCCTGTAACCCTTCATCACAGCCCTGAATGCAGGAGTGTGTGAGTCATCGCCATGTGGAGTGAGAGCCAGCATTCAACAGGCATCAGCAGCTGCTGCTGCTCCTGTGCGTTAGGCTCCTCTCCGTGCGGCGTCAAATCTTCCTCCTCTTTTGTTGCAGCCTGAGTCGGTCGGCTTCTGAGCCTTTTAAACATTCAGAGCTATACTTCCTGCCCGCTCTGTGTTTTTACTACACGGCCCTAATTACACAGGGACTAAGCCGCTTAGAGGCACGTGGCGCGGTGGTGTGCACCTTCCCTGTGGATTAATAAACCATCCAAATGGTCTGATGCTCCACATGCCAAGATGTACGACCTGTTCAGTGAGACATTTTTCGGGGTCTGATGTCTTGGTATGTTGATGCTCGAGGCAGCATGCATGGCTTTGATATGTACAAGGACAGGACGGGTCCGTGATTAAGGCCTCTCCTTCAGGTAAACGTGCCCTTGAGCCTCGAGGGGGGACTAACATTTACCTCTTCCTTGCAGCTTTAAAAGCAAAAATTGCTGTAAGAAAAACCACTAAGAGAGGAAGTAATGGGTTTCACCTTGCGAGTGAAATAGGTGGATATCGTTATGAATCATTCCATGTCGCGCATTTTCTCGTATGGAAAATTCATGACTTATACTGACGCGGTTTCTTAAAGACCTGTAACAGGAGAACATGCTGAAGGTTATTTGAAATGCAGGATAAGCCTCAAATAACAGATGGGATGTTGTTTGTGTTCAAAACAATTATTTTCTACTTGTTCCGAAATGCAGAAATGATGTAAACTCAAAAGACGGACAGATATGAAAGGCTTCGAAGCTTAGAGACGTTTCTAGGTCTTCGTATTTTAAGTTTGACATGAAAAGAGCTGCTCTATTTAAGAAAAAAAGCCAAACATTTCCTCTTTCTGACAACATGCGTCAGCTTCTGCAATTATATTGTGGAGAAGAGCCAGTTGGTGGAGCTACAACATCTGGCTGGAATACCAACGGGACGTCCAACTGAGAGGAGGTCCCTTTGGACACACTGGAGATTATCTCTGTGTCCCCCCCCACCAAAGAGCTGGAAGAGGTGCAGAGCATCCAGACTCTTCCATTCCACAGTTTAACCCTTCACAAGCAGCAGATAAATGACGGCTTTCTCACATGGAGGCTTTTCCAAAATGAGCCCAAATGGTCTTCGTCAAACCTGTACGAGACACGCAGGTGACCTGCAAGAAACTTTAAGATTGTAGACCGTATGGTGAGCCCATACAGAGAAAATGTTCATACAAATTGTTTCTATGGATATACGCCGGGCGGCAGGTTGTGAAAAACACCTAAGCAACACGTAAGGATAACTACGCGTAGATGAGATACAGGCACTGTACGTCGTATGCATTTTTGGGTGGCAGTGGCTCCAGCGGTTGAGCAGGTTGGCCAATGATTGAAGGGTTCGATCCCGCTCCCCCCATTCAACTGCTGTTGTATCCTTGGGCAAGACACTTCATCCTCCCTGCCTCCAGTGTGGCTCCACTGGTGCGTGAATGTCCCGGTGATGGTCAGAGGGACCGTAGGGCAAACTGGCAGCCACGCCGTCTGTCATCAGCAAGTATACATGAGGAGTGAATGAATAATGTACACATTGTAAGCAATCTGAGCATCTGGAAAAGTGTGGATAAATCTAATCTATTATTATTATTTTTCATCTTTTAACTCCCCCAAATCCTACAGACAGGGCACGCTCTTTACAAGCAGCCCGACTGTTAGAAATGAGGAAATTAGACAGAGTGTAGTTTGTGTGGACATCCTACAGGCATCTCAATGTGTACTTACTGTATGTATCACCTGCACACACCATATGACAGCATCGTATCATAAGTCTATGCAACTTACAAATACTTCATGGCACACATACTAATGAACACACGATAATGGCACGCTCCCTCTTCATGACGTTTCTTAAGGTGGCAACACGAACCTAAAAGGCACTGTAAGACACAACTGCCCTCCCCTTAAGATGCAGCCACTCTTCTTTCCAACCCTCCACTGACCTTGATCAATCCAATAACCTTCAACACCTGTATGGCTGCATGTGACTAAGGCCTAATCTATGTGCTTTCTTTCAACCCATTCTGTTAAAACTAAAAGAATTTAAAAACATTATATTAACTCTGTCTTTTATTTTACCCAACGATATTTTTGTGCGCCAGGAGAGACAAAAGTGTGAACTGAATGCCTTTTGCCGTGACGGCAAAAAAAAATAAAAAAGTCAGGATTGGGCTCATTTTAGTGGCTGGTCCTTAAGTCCATATTTTAAATGCTGGACTTCAGACTAAGCAGTGGAGGGTTAGCAAGGCCCACCCATCTACAAATCAGGCCCCCCCGGGACAGGCTGCGACTGTATTGTTTCAGTTTCCCACTCTGTATTGTTGTAACCAAAAATGGCCAAAAATGGACATTAGAACTTGAGAGGATGGATTGCTCAAGAAACTACCTCAGCATCAGTGAGGCAAGTGCAGCTGAACCCCGCAGCAGCGAGCATATCAGCTACGAATCTCCACCCCTGTCCAAAGCTGCCTGGCAGCAGCACTCGTTGGGTCCAGATGACATAGGAGTTGAATAAACCCAAATGATGCAGAGGATTCCAACCAGAAACTGAAGAAAAGGATCGATTTCGTGTAATAAGAAGAATAGTGGGATGACCTTCTGTGCTTTACCTGCACCTCATTATGCAAATGAATTCAATTATCTGCTTGTTTCATATCATCATTTAATAGGAAATTGTTTGAAATTCAAATAAAAATGTGTTTCTTTTCTTTGTTCTCAGCAGATGAACTCCCACCTTTGCCTTCAGTCTGTAGATTAAACAGTAAATGTTTAGGAGTCTGTCTTCCATCCAAAAGTCAGGTTAGGATTAAACAGCTTGGCACTGCCGCATGTCTGCTGAACGGAGCATGAGCGTGCATCAGACACTATCATTCTGCAGATCTACTTCATATTCTCTGCCTGTGATCTCACTCTGCACAAACAGATGCTGTGATTTCATTTTCACCGTCCCGTCCTCCTGCTACCTCAGCCTGTCAGAGGCCCGAAGCGTGTCTGACAGCTCAGCACAGAGCGCTGCAGTCCGCCAGGATCTCTGACTGCTGCAACATGCTCCGTATTAGCCTGGAAACACACTCTGAATACAATTACCACAGGTTCCTCATCAGTCTCTCACAGGGCTGCGTCCCGGGAGCCCATGTTAAGATGAAATGAGTGATGTGCAATCTGTCACATCGCCTGGCTGCACACGAGGTCTTGGAAATAAGTAGAGTTGCTTTAATTTGCGGTTTAGATTTCTGCGCAGACAGGAGATGGTTTCAAGGTACATTTAAGCAAATTTCTGTCTGTGCTGCATGAAAATATCTGTTTCATTCATGGATGCTTTTATTCTTTTGATAAACATTTGCATGTGAGTGGTATAGAGGTGATTTAGAGAAATTTAACAGGAGAAATCCATTTTCTTATTGGAGCAGTTGGGAAAGACTCTGCAACCGTAAATATTCATACACATTTTTGCTTCAACTATGCGGAGCAGCACATCCATTCTCTGATGAGTTCCTCAACCTTGGGTGAAGATGGAGTTATAATTCACCCAATGATGACTATAATTAGTAAATTTTGGAGCTTTCCTTGGAGCGAGCTGTCTTTCATTGAATAATACTTTTGCAAAACCTAATTTTCTGCATGTAATAAATGGAAAATCCATTTGACTTGTGGTCAGATAGATTTTTTCCCCCTCAAATATTTGCAATTCAAAACTTTACCAGATGTCCGTGCTCGACGAGGTAAAAGCTTTTACTCCAGATGAATTCTGACCGTGCATTCTGATTGTTTCCCTGCTTTTGAGAAACACAAACACATGCAGCTGTTCTGGGTCTAAAGACATAAAACTGTTTAGCTTCATGTGTTTAGGCTTAACGACAGAAATTTGCATTTCCCATATTTCCTCCAGATATATAAAAGTGCTCTAAAGGCACAGCATATGGTTAGCTTTTTATAAATCTGCATAAATGCGCACACAAATGCATGGAAATACAAAAACCTGTTTTAATTGGTGGTTTTTAGGTAGAGAACCATAAACAGGAAATTGGCTTTTGAAGGAAAACAGTAATAGAAGCCTAAAAACACAATTAATTTGGTTCTGCAATAAAAAGACAATTTTATAAAAAGTACAAAGCTGTAAAAGTGTTTATGCTGAAGCTAGTAGGATTTAAATCTTCTGATCAACACCTCATGATCTGCTTAGCGGATAGTAGAGCATTCTGATGTTCACTAATGATGGCCTGTTTTGTGTTGTGGAATAAAAACATGATGAAATGAAAAAATTAAATCAGTTGAGTTGAAATCATAAGTAGCAGGTTGTTTCATCATGCACAGTACAGTTTTGATTTAAAATTCAATTCAGCTGCTTGATTTTTTTGGACTTTGTGAGCATGAGTGGTGTTGTACTCGTAGAACAAGAAGAGTGTTAAGATCGCACAAGGGTTAAAAACATCTTGTGCCAAAGTCTTCTCAAGGGAAGAAAACCTCGCTGCCGACATGTGCAGTGTGTTAAAAAATAATACCAATTTGTTTTTCTATCAATTTTTAGGGACTCAATTTCTGTTTTACTGGAATTGACAGGCTCTGAGAAAAACTCTTAAAATGTCAGAAAAAGTCTTAGCTTGATGACGTGTACATGCCACAGGAGGCGGTGCAGCACACAGCAGACATTTACGTCCAAACATACACTCTGTACTATTAAGAAAGAGGGACTGCTGTGCTGCTTGGGCAGAAAAATACAACTTTCTGGATTCATTAGGGTGGTGAAAAACTTGGTTTACTCTGTCAGGAAGGGGAAAGTCTTTTTCCAACAGATTTCTGCAGTGGATGCACTTTTATTTTTGTTGGTGCTACAAAAAAACAACAACATTGTTGACCACATTTTTAACAAATCTGGATTTGTCACAAAGCTGCTCTTTAAATCTATTTCATTTGGCGGTAGTGTCAGAAATATAAGCTTTGTCTCCCCCTCTGGTCACCAGCGGGAAGTGTCTCTAGCGTTCTAACCACACTACAGCTCCCAGCAACCCCAGCGCACACTTCCTGGATGCCACACACCTGACTCTCATTCATTCATCAACCACAGCATACTTAAGCACTGCACTGAGTGATGCTCAGTGTGAAGTATTTATTGTGTAACTCTGCCTTACTATAGCGGTATAGGTGGACTGGGGGAGGGGGTATTCCAGAAAGCAGGTTATGCTAGTTACCACAGTAAGTTTGAGGCTAAGGAAGTTGATAACCTCAGCTTTCTGTTCCAAAAATGGAGGTATGTTTCAGGGTATGTCAAGTTGCCATAGCAACTCATGCTCTGAACATAACCTGTCTGGAGCAGGTTTAGTTGAAGGTTAGTTGGTTTCAGAGAGGTGAAGCAGCATGATGTGTCCATTTGAAGATGAAATATATATATATATATATATATATATATATATATATATATATATATATATATATATGAAAATAGAAATGAGATAGAAACTCGTGCCTTTACTTTGTCCGTTATTTTTCTCCAAGCAGAAACTCTTTCTTTGGAACCGACATACCCAGAGTAAGCAGCCGGACTTCAGCCACAGTTCAGGGTTAAAGTCAGGGTAGTTTAAACATGCTTTCTGAAATACCCCCCCTGATCTTCTGATCCTGTATCTGACTCTGTTTGCCTGCTGCCTGCCCTGACCCTCGCCTGAATTTTGACCAACCTGCTTCTCCTCATGCCTGTTATTGACTCCTGCCTGCCTGACCCTGTTTTTAGCTTTGTGGACTCTCAGCGATCCAGCCGTCTGCCTGTTTGTGTGACAGGTAGTTTGCAAACAAAATGATTTTGTCTGTGTGGTAGTAGGAATGTGGATCCATCTTTTATGTAAGTCATGTGTCCTCGGGATGTAAAGAGACCCTTTCTTCAAGAAAACAAAAAAATTATCAAGAACATTTTTCAATAGCAACAAAATTATTAGTTTAAGAAAACATGTCTTAGTGACATTTCTTACCACATCTCTCTCTTTTTTTGTTGCTTATTTAGTGATATGTTTTCAAATTTTTTTTTTTTTTTAGAATTTTTGTCAGATTTCCAGGGGGACAAGTGTGCTCTCTGCTTTAAATTAGATTTTGACAAGAAATCATTCCAAATAACTGGTATATACGTATAGTTGAACAGGAGCTGCAGGGAAATAGTTTAAAAAACAAAAGGCAATAAATTATTGTTTATAAACCCTCCTGCCTTTCTGTGTTTCTGTGCATAGAAATAATGATCAGTTCCAGGTAAAGACCGTAAAACAAGAAAAAGACAGCAGACATTTGAATTTCTAAGAAGTTCTATAACCTATCAGAAGAGACCGTGATTGAAGGGTCATCCTTTCAAACTAGTTATTTAAAACTGGCTGGGACATGAGAGACATGACTAGTTAGAAACAGTTTAAAACACACATGGGCTTTTTGAACCAACCCAGAATCTGTGGTTCTGATAAGTTAAATGCTTCAAACAACATCTTTAAAAATATAACCTTCTAGTTTGATATTTTAAGCCTTGTACGGGAGGTTGACCTGTATGGGTGCAGCAGATTTTGGGGTTATCCGGACCCATGGAGGGTTGTGGAGAAGAGCGCCTGCATCTTTAGGGGAGCTCAGGTGTGTCTTCAGACTTATACGGCCACCTTAAGAGACGTCATGAAAGTGGAACGTACCATTGTTGTGCGTGTGGTCAGTGTATTGTGAAAAACTTGTAAGGATAATATAAGTTTAACACACTTGATGCATGGGTGATGCTGTAGTACGGTGCTTTCATGCAGCCCTCCAGTCAGAGTACCGGCCCCTTACTGACTACTTTCACTAAATTTAAATAAAACAAAAATGATGTTATTTGGTCACTCTATGGGTAAGAATATTAACATTGACATGGACTTAAATGGGGTGAAACTTGAAAGAATTTATGAAAATAAATTTCTTGGGGTCATGATTGATGAAAAACTTATTTTGTTATTCTAAACTTGTTTTCACTTGTCCAAATAAAAAGGTTACTACTACTACGTGCAAATGCTGCATGCACAGGGTGTGCCCGGGATACTTAAGTGCCCATAAGATGTCTGTAGGATGTCCACACAGTCTACATTCTGATTGTCTAATTGTCTTGCACTGCAAGAACCTCGCACTTATCATGTGAACAGCACTACTGGGCTACTTGAGCAGTGGGCAGAGTTTGTAGCATTGAAAAGATGAGAGACTCTGTAAGACATGCCTGTGCCTCGCCTACTTCTTATCCCACTTATGTGTTGTACCAGTATTTGCTACAACCTGTCGCCTACAGCACGCCTGTAGGAAAAAAGGTACATGAACATTTTTCCTCTACGGGCTCACTGAGCGCTCTACGGCCTTGATGTTTCCTGCAGCACGTTTTCTGCCACTTACCCAGCAGTCCTTTGTCAGCGTTGGATATGCACATATCCTTCTCCGCACTGGGCAAGACAAAACCCACCACAAAGCCGTCCACGCCATCCGCCATCAGTGCCAAGCCAAGCACGAAGAAGAGCATCCACTGAAAGCGTCCGTGACCACAGTCTTCCATGATGCTCTCGTACTGCTCAGGCAGGCTCTCCTCCTCCTCCTGCTGCTCCGCCAGGCGGGCCTTCCTTTTGGCCTCCAGGCGAGCTGCGCGCCGAGCCATCTTGATCTCATCAGGGTGGGGGATACCTTGGTACTCTCCTTCGTACATCTGGTCATCCTCATCTGCCCCCTCAGTGGCATCACTAGCAGCATCATCATCCTGTTGGGGGTAGTCTGTCTGGTAAGGGTATCCATCTTGACCTCCCCCGTCTTGGGTGTAGGTGTATTCTCCACCCTCTGTCATCTGCTGGTTCACATTGTTCTGATAGGGGTCATCCATGGTTGCCGGGGGGCAGCAGGGGTGTCTTTGTCGTGTAGCTGAGGTATGCCGAGGAAGCTCAAGTTGTCAGCTATAATGGCATAATCCTCCCAACGAGACGTGAGCTACTCTCAGCACTGCGGCAGCCTTCTTGATCCCAGGTGTCAGAGGAAAAGTTGGGTTTTTGCTGGTTCGCTCTCACGTTTAAGGCCTCAGACGCTGCACTGGTCGACTGTTACCTCCCTTGATGTGCACCGTGCTGCATGCTGAACCTAAAAGAATAACTCAATGTTAGCATGAAAATCAAATGAGAACACTGCTGGGGCAGGTTGTGGCCTGCTAGGAGAAGCCTTTGACCCAAAGGGGCTCCATACAGTAAGTTATCAAAGACTCCCTCTGATGGAAATTCAGTGTTTTTAACAAGTTCTTGGGGCCTTTTTGTAATGATAGAGGACATGTACTAAGAAAACTAAGCTTAAAATTCAGTTTGTTGTAAATATGAATAATACAATTAAGAAAAAAAAAAAGTATTTGTGACAGAAAAAACGCTGGGGTCCCTGCTCTGAGCTCTCAGCAATGGAGAGGGGAAGGGGGGCGGGGTTGCTCCTTGCAAACGGTCCCACCCACAAATCAGGGGGGAATTTCTAATGAACTACGGCCACTCTGCAGAAACCATGTCCTAGAAAACAACTGGTTAATGAATAAAAAACCACTGGGGACACATTGAAAATTGATCAAAAGATGATTGGAGGAGATCGAAACGCCTTTTTTTTTTTTTAAAGGTAGTGTAATCAAAACAGGTTCACTCATGTATTTCCTCTCAATACATTAGTTCATATTGAGGGGAAAAAAAACCTCTTTTGACGAGTAACATTCAGTCAGAAAGGCTGGTTTTCCCCCTGCAGGCTGTTTGTCCCTCTGCACAGGCAGATAATCTCGTCTTCTCGCTCAAACGCTCCGACGCCATTTTGATTCATCAGCAGCCCTGCTGTGACGGCGACACGTTCAGATCCTGGTTTGCTTCAGCAGCAATAGAGGCTAAAAGCAGCAAACGGCGCAGATTAAACCCACAGCTCCTGAGCATTGTTGTCACATCAATTACTGTTGGGATTAAACGACTTGTACAGTGAAGTGAAACTGGCACCCTGAGGCCGCGTCTTCTGAAAAGAAGAGATAAGCAGATGATTGAACTTTTTTTTTTTTTACCTGGAACATAGGTCAGTAAAGAATGAAAGTGTAAAACATTGTTTTTGTTTTAGAAAACCATCTGCATGACTCCTGAGCCCGGTCAGTGACCTTTGTTTTATTTCATGTGTCACTTTAATGACTTTTCCTGGTAAAACAGCTCTGTCTGTGCTTTTCCTCCTTAAATGCACTTCCTTAATAAGTATCTTTCGCACTTCGTTCAAGCAGATCATTTGCTGGAGGAACCTCCTCAGCAGGAACATTTGTAGTCTTTTTTTTCCAAAGGGCTCCACCAGTTTTGGGTGGTTCTACTACAGAGCCTGAATGACAGTCACTGCCATTTAATCCAGATTAGGACTTCAGATTTTTTTTTTTTTTCATTTTGCCCTTGTTGAATCACATTATGCTTTCCTGTGAAAGTCAGCAAGGTGGCTGACAGCAGCGCTGGATTAGGGAGTCTTGATTGAAATGCTTTAAAGTATTTGCTTCTCTCTCTTTGTGGCTTGGAAATCCTTAAACCAGCGATGGAAACATGTGGGCAGATCGGTTCAGATACCAGGAGGTCCAGGACGCTGTGGAGATCACGGGTTTTAGTGTTTTTTATGTCTGGGCTGCATGAATAAAACATGAACAGAGGAGGATCATGGGAGGATCGATGCTCGGTCCGGTTGCAGCTTTCATCATCCCTCTGCAGCTCCTCTGTGGACACAGCTGGTGCTTACATAACAGCTGGACTGTGTGTGCGCCCCCCCCCCCCTCCCCCGCTCTCACTGTATTGATCAGCACGTGTGCTCACGCCGTAACACACACAGATTAAGATGTCAGGACGCCTTTCATGGCGGTGCAGATCCTGAATAGGTCATGATCTGTTTTCCTGTGAGAACGTCCAAAAGTCAGCAAGTCCCTCTGAAAGAGCGAAGATCGATGTGGGCTAAAGGTTCTACAGGAAACGCGGAGGTCACAGCCGTGTTTTTATTTTTTTTTTTTTATGGGAAAATGTTTCAATTTCACGAGTGACCTTTTTCTCCTCCGATCAGTAGTTTGACAGTCGATTTGTGCTGTCTCCACTTCATCTGAGCGTGACCTCGTTCTTGGAGAGATGCTCACTTCTGTCTCAGCTGATTGATCCCAGGCTGAAGCCGATAGTGAAGCATCGGGTTGGTTCTGCAGAAGATCTCAGCAGGTTCTTCTTCTGAAAGGCTCGGGACGTTGCTTTGATTGTTCTGCAAGGTGTTAGGGTCTTTCAGTTGCTTTGACCTCTAAAATGTTAATCTGTGCTTGTCACGGTTAGGCCTCTGGAATTTCTCTCTGTGCTTGTTTCCCAAATGAGCTTCGATTTAAAGTTATTCCTGGTTTTTGGAGTTTTGCTTTAGAAACCTAAACTTGCATATCAAAATCTAGACAGATTTAGACAAAAATGATGTAGAAATGTTTGTCCAAGCCACAGATATCAGACATCTGTTTTCCTGAAAGGTTTTCTGGTTTTATCTAAAAGCATAGACTTCTTCGGAAAAACAAGTTATTTGCCGACCTTCAGAAGTTTCAAGAAGAGAAGGACCTTTTCTGGTAAACTGTCAAAAACATTCATCTGTAAACAGCTTCTCTGATCCTTTTCACAGATATTCAGCCTTGAATGAAACGTCCTCCTTCAATCAAGTGCTGGAGAATGTGACCATCAGAAAAACGTGCGGCTCAGCCTTCTTTTTTCTTCTTCTTTTTTTTTTTTAAGTGTTGTGCATTGAGACTATGATTTAGAACCAGTTCAGTTGGATGAGCTTTGACAGATGCACACAAATCATTGTTCATTAAACAAAAAAAAATCCTTTTTAACAGGATGGCAGAAGGTGACAGTTGATAACCAAATATGGCTCCTCAGTTAGTATTTCCCTTTTCTAACAAACAAAATGAATCTGACAAAGCATCAAGTTAAAAATGAAAACTTACCAGAGCGGATGTTCATAATAATAAAAGACTTCTAAAAAAGGCATCAGAAAAGAAATCCAAGTAGATTTTTTAAATGTCCGGCGTCTACATGACACTTTATCCCGAGGCCGAGCAGCAGCCAAACCTGAGGGATTAGGATACAGGCTCATGCCCCCCCCCCCCTCCATCACTCACACTAACCACCCCTCCCACACTGACACTAACCCCCACTTTCCCCAGCCTCATGGTTCAGTCCTCAGGGTTTATATAGTGCTGACTGCAAACTGTTGTGATTCAACAGGATGTTTTGTCTTCTTGCAATATTCCACTGGGGGGGTCAGAGGTCACTGTAAGTAGACAGACTCTGACAGTGTGCTTTCCTTTTCTTTTCTTGTTTCAGGAGCACACACGGACGATGGAATGGGGTAGATCATTGTTGCTATGGAAACTTCATCAATAGTACTCTGCGAACATGTAAAAAAAAAACATTTCTACCAGAGATCCTAGAGCATTACTTTTGGTCCTGATGCCCCATTTTTGTCCCATATACTAAATATGGGAAAAAATAAAAAGGACTGAGTCCTGTAGTGTGTCTCCATAGCAACTCCTCACCAGTCCTGAGTCTCTACTGGTTAAAGGCATCAGGAGAAAATGACTAAAATATTCATTTTCTTTTGAATCAGGAGTCTGCAGAGTGATCTTTCATGTCTTTGAGTGTAAAGGTTGAAGATTTAACTATTGTGGAAAACATTACTTTTTTTAATTTAAAGATCCACTGCAATTAGAATGCTATTTTTAGCGTTTTGAACATGTCCTTTTGGCATTTCTCGAATGATAGAGGACATGTATGAAGAAGATTATGCAAAAACTTGCATTTCTGAGTATTTATTTAGTCAAATCACTGTGAATCAGGAGCAGATGAACAAATGCAGTTTGAAAAACAGCTAATTTGTGATGTAGAAAATATCCTGGGCGGGCCACAAGCTCAAGCACAACTCAGGCCGCTCTGCAGAAACTATATCCAAGAAAATGACAATTGAAAATAAAATTTGGCTGAAAACTGCATAGTCATAATTGAAAAACCACTGGGAACTTATAAAACTGATCAAAAGATCTATCTTTAAATACAGAAAATATGAGAAACAGGAACAAATAAAAGAAAGTTCTCTGGTTTATTTGACATCCATTTGTCAAATGAAAGTGATGATGCACACAGATGACCTCACACAGTTTGTGTGGTTTCAAGTCACTGAGGTCAACCACACATTCACCACAGAACAAACCTTAAGAGTATAAAGACTAGCGATGACATTTAAGCATAATCTATGTGAGATAAAAAAAAAAGGTTTAAAAGAGCAAAACTTCTTCATTGTGCAAAACAATACTTTATTTGTGCACAAAATATCTACAAATTGCCTTAATTGTATTTAGAACTAAGAAATTTTAGCTAAATTTGAATACAAAAGACTCAGAATTTGACAATTTACCCTAGAAAATCCGAAAACAATTTTCATTTGGGCTTTCAAAAATAATTAACCATTTTTTTACATTTATTTGTTCATTTTGCAATTAACAGCAGGCAAAAAATAAAGAACTAAAAATATAAAC
This sequence comes from Oryzias curvinotus, assembly GCA_023969325.1. Lineage (NCBI taxonomy): Eukaryota > Metazoa > Chordata > Actinopteri > Beloniformes > Adrianichthyidae > Oryzias > Oryzias curvinotus. The sequence continues at coordinate 26,330,244 of CM043708.1, read as the reverse complement.
ATAAAAATGGAAAAGATAACTGAAAGAAAAAAGTGATGCAGACAAATTTGACCTGTGGGTTTACCAGGGTTAACTTTAAAAAAACAAACACATTCTCATTAAATGTTTTTATTTGACACCTAATAAAATAAAAAGGTTATTTTCTGATCAGAATAAACGTTTGCGAGCCTCTAATTGTATTTTCTGCACAAAAATATGATCAAAGTTACAAAGTTACGTTTACAACTTTTTATAATATATAGAAGTGTTTTCTGGCACCCCTATCTGATGACATGGTACAGTCCACCATGGGGCATCATTTTAGAGAGTAGATGTCTAGCATAGAGGCAAAGCTCTCTAATCCAAAGGCCAGATAATACGAGTGCAAAGAGGATTAGCTCCACCCCAGCAGATCCATTGGCTAAATTTAGCCCCCGTTCTCTCAGTCTTAACCATTCTGGGTTTGACTCCTCCTCCCAGCGTCGCTGACCACGCCCACTGTCTGTGCACGCAGGGAAGCCATCCACAAATCACGTGCGTTTATAGAGCTCTGCCTCCAAATAATCCCACGTCTCCGCCTGTGAAATGCCTCTACTGGTTGTGGGATTATGTAAATGGGAAATATTCTGTGAGAGTCAATTAGTGTTTGTTTTGTCCTCTGTCCTCCATTTGCAGAGCTCGGTTTTCTGCCAGCGCTCTGGGATTACAGCTCACGGGCCTTCCCTAGAAGGAGGAGCAACCATGCAAACTCTCAGGAAAGGACTTCCGGGGGGAGGATTCTGATGGTGGCTGATAAACTTGCACCCAGATAGAGTTCATCCAGGCTCCTTTAAGGAAGTTCTTTAAAAGCCTGGAATCCACTCCAATAAAACATGAAGTGTGAGGAAACCATCTCAGAGTGTGCTTTCAGTCTTATGAATCGATTTAACTGAGGAGATTTCGTCCTTATCACTATTCTTTTGACAACTTTTATTTGTTTTTTGCTGGGATTCCTCCAGGATAGTGCTCTGAGGCTCCTCCGGGGTTCTGTTTGCTGCTCAGATGTCGTTTCTTCTCGGCTCTTGTTTTATCCTCGTCAGAATCGTATCTTTTATTTGAGAGGACTTAAAGTTAGCAAACACAGGTTCACTGATGGAAGGAAAGCCTGACTCATTGGTGCTGCCTGTCCTTTGCTAAAAGAATGTTTTAATGTTTCAGAGATTCTGCTTACTATTGATATCATTTAATTAAAGACTCATTTGATGAAAATGGTGTTTTAGGTGTTTTAAACACATTCGTTTGGCCTTTTTCTCATGATGGAGGATATATATCTAGAAAATTAAGCTCAAATTGCATTTCTGAGTACTTATTTATTTGAATTATTGTGAATTGGGAGCAGATGAAAAAATGAGTTTAAAAACAATCTTATTTGTGAAGGAGAAATTAGGCTGGATCCACTTGTAGACAAATAGATCAACTTACATCTTTGTTTTACTCATCTGAGCTGGAATTTGGTTCCAAACTATAACAGAGAGCTCTCAGCTATGGGAAGGGTAGGTGGCATTGTTCCACACCAATTCGGAGGTGAATTTCTAATGAACTACTGCCGCTCTGCAGAAACTATATCCTAGACAACAACCGCTTTTTTAATTTTGGCTAAAAGCGCCATAATCATAATTTAAAAAATGATCAATGGGAGCACTTTGAAAATAGATCAAAAGATGATCGGAGTGGGACTTTTAATTTTAGGTATAGTCAAGTAAATATAGAAAGCATTTATAAAATTCTGACAAGAGCCTTTGAACTACCCCCTCCTATTATTTTTTTCATCATCCATCCACTTCTTCTACCCCTTTCCCCCTTTTTATTTTTTCCCTTTATCCCCCATCTAACATTCCATTCTCTTATTCTCTCTTCTCTTTTCCATCTGTTCCAGTAAGAAATGTATGCAAATGTAATTAATGTAAATAAAGTTTAGCCTCTAGTACAAAAGGGGTTTGTGTAAATATATGCCCAGCGTATCCGAAGATTCATAACCCCATATTGTAAAGGACAAGCTAAAAAAGAAATGAAAAATAAACTATCTCCTAGAAAATGACACATTTTTTTAATTATTCTCTAAAAACAGCATAATCGTAATTAAAAGAATGGGAATGCTTTTGAAATAGATCAAAAGTTGATCTTTAAATCCACACTTTTGTCAGTCCCTTCTACAAAAATGTGTGATATGTCTCCTGTTTGGGTGGGGACATGTTAAAGACCTGTGGTTGAGCATGAAGTCGGTTTGTTTACCCCGTTCTCTGCCTTTCCAGTTATTAGCAAGGAGTCACTGTGCCTCCACACCTCCCGTTAGCCCCTCATTAAAGAGGAGGGACCTGACAGACTTAATCTGCCCGGCTTTAGTGAATGGAGGCGGGACGCTGAGGTGGGAGGGAAGAAGGTCAGACCTCCTCAAATCCTTCTCATTTGGACGGACACGCCAACTTGGCTGAAGGGATCCGACCTTTCCTCTGGCGTGGATCCAGCACTGCAGGCATCTACACTTATAGATACTCACTCGGATGTTGGCAAACTTCGATCCAAAGTCAGGCAGAGGGCCAAGTGTGTGGGGAGCAACCAGTAATGGTTTTGAAGCTCTGGAAACATCTGAGTACCTCGTTTCCAGGGTTTGAAAAGGGAATTTAATCCAGAATGGCAACAAAGACAGAAAGAGTTTGTGTGACAGTGGTGTGTAGTGCAGTGCACCTTAAACTCGGACAGTAAATCCCAGCGGATGGGATCATCTGCATTTAATGACCAGCCGAGCCGCAGATGCCGACATCTTGTGGACGTTTTTGGGACTAGAACCATTCATTATAGCATTAAATTATCGATTTGCATTCTGATTATCTGCAGTGTAACTCAGGTTTAAATATCAAAACACACAATTTCCTTGAAAATTTCTATTCATACACAATTTTGTGAGACAAAAAGACTGGAGCAGGAGGGATGTTTGGTGGCTGAACGACAGCAGCATGACTGCTTCTCTTATCTCTGCAATTACAGCTCACAGTATCTTGATAATTCGGAGGTACGTTTTGATGCTCGGAGACATTTCTGCACGGCGAGATGAAGAAAATGAGGACTTGTGTGAAAAATCACACATCCAGAGTCAATTTAGAGTTGACAGTCACGGAGAATAGGTGTGAAATGTCTTGAGAATTGTTGTAGCTGTACGGTGAGCATGTTAAAAGCGGCGCTCGAACAAAGGTGGCAGCTGAGCGAGAAGAAAACAGACAGCTTCAGCCCAGAAGGAGCTTTCAGAGCTCTTTTTGATCTTTGCGGTGTCAGAATGTGTCAATAATCATGGGAAGTTTCAAAGCAAAACACTCTGGATCTGCTTTTCTGATCATTTCTGATTTTTCTGCTTCAATTATGTCTGTTTAATTCACCCCCAGTGATTAATTTAATTATCACCTGACTGCATGTTGTAGCTTTTACCATCTGCTCAACTTTCACAACCTGTTCACTCCTCCTATCCTCATGCAGCGCCGTCATCCGCAGAGCAACGCTAACCTACTTTATAAAATCTGCCAAACATTAAATATTACATTCATGGAGTCAGTTTTAAGTTCAGACTACAAATAAAAGGAACACCAGCGCTTCCTTCAGCAGACAGGGGAGCATCCTCTTCAAACCAAAAGAGACCGTTGTAGTAAAAAGTGATGCTGTATCTGTCACACCGTGTTGCATCCTGGGAGAGAAGTAACACCTTGTTAAATCACTCTCACGTTACCTGAGTAAGATCCGCTGTTGCCTGGTGAACTAGTCTTTATCTTGACTAAGAACTTGACTAAGAAAACCAGCTTAGTGGCCTTGTAGTAGAGTGTTCGCCCTATGACTGGAAGATCGGGTGTTCAAATCCAGGCCGAGTCATACCGAAAGACTCTAAAAATGGGACCCAATGTCTCCCTGCTTGACACTCAGCATTAAGGGGTTGGATTGGGGGGGTTAATCCACCAAATGGTTTCTGAGCACAGCTGTGTCTGCAGCTCACTGCTCCCCCAGGGGATGGGTCAAATGCGGTGAACAAATTTCACACACCTAGGTGTGTGACGGATAGTGGGACTTTAACTTTAACTTGGAGTAAAATCTGGATGGGAAACGGAAACTTCTGCGTGTTATGTGTCATAGCAGCAGGAATAGTCTGGTGTGCTTGTCTTCTGTGCATCTTGCTACCGCCCACATACATGATATATATGAATAAAAACAGATAATTTGTTTGACTGGATTCATTAAATTATTATATGGGTCATTTATGTTCAGACTTTGCAGAAATATTGAAACAAAATCTAAAAGTAGAAACCATAGAGGCCAGAGTTTTTACTATTTCACTCTGGCAGAAAGTCCCAAACATTGTCAGAGCAATCAACATTTTTAATGTGCGTTCTAGTTTTAATCAAGGTGTTTATGGTTCACACTGGAATAAAAATGGTCATGCTTTATCTGAAATGTATTAACCCGACCCGGCATGCACGGCTGCAGAACACCCAAAAATGTATAAATATGACAAAACACGTTGATGCCTCCAAATGCACTTTTTGTTATTTGTATACAGCAGACTCATAAGCTCAATGATTCGTGGGTTAAAACCCTGATAATGACTAGTGGGGTTTTTTTCCTCTCACTAACAAGTTGGAGCTCTTGGTTGTGGGAAAAAGAACAGCTTGCAAACTGAAACCTGAATGCAGGGTTTCTGCAAACAAAGACGGCTGAGGTCATGAATACAACATCTGAGTGAGTGCAGAGCAGACGTGACGTCAGCTTCTCAGCCTTCTTCAGAACAATGTTGAGTGCTGACCGTCCTGAGCGTCCTTCACCGCTGCTGCTTTTTACTTCCTGTCTTTATATCATGATGCTTTGCAGTAAAGTCACTCCAAAGTGTGAAATGAATGAACAGTCGGAAGTGTGCTTATTCAATTTAATGATACTGCTGCTTTGAATCTCAAACAAGTATGACCTATTATTTACAGGATAATGTCGTGATTGTGTTTTATAGACTTAACGTCTATTTCCTTTTAGCTCCAAATGTGCTTAACAGCTTCATTTCTTGTAATTCTGGTACATTAACTACAAAAGCAATGTTACAGAAAAGTCAGGTTAAAATAAAACAAATATAATACAGTTTTTTGTTCATTAACTACCCTAAGCCTTGTTGATTTTTTGCATGGCACACCAAATTCATAAAAGTTCTAATTTTTATTTTAAAAAATCAATAATAGAAACAGATTAAACATAAATAGCAAGTCAACTAAAACTAAATAAAAATCAACACAAGTCAATATAAGGGCAATTACACTGGTTTAAAGACCACTCCAATGAAAATTGTGTTTTTAACATGTTCTTGGGACCTTTTTCTGATGATAGAGGACATATACACACAGAAATTGAAGCTTAAAAATCCTCGTCTTTGTTGTCCTCGTCTGAGCTGGCGTCTGGCTCAAAACTGCACGGCTAGATAGCTTCATATATGCTCGCTGTTTTGGTTACACCAGTAATGTTATGTTGGGGTTCTGAGGGAGTGTAAGCTAGAAGGAGTGCATGTAAACAGAGAGCTCTCAGCAATGGCGAGGGGAAAGGGGGCCAGGGTTGCTCCACAACAACAGGCCTGCCCTCAACTCAGAGAGATGAATTTCTTAATGAACTCTGCAGAAACTATGTCCTTGAAAAATACAGTTTTGGTTAAAAACGGCATGATCATAATTAAAAGAAAATAGATGTAAAGATCGGGCTGCACGGCGGTGCAGTGGTTAGCGCTCTTGCCAGGTTCAAGTCCTGGCTGGGGGACCTGAAACAGAACATCAATGGGGGACCTTTCTGTGTGGAGTTTGCATGTTCCCCCCGCCCATGCGTGGGTTCTCTCCGGGGACCCCGGCTTCCTCCCACCGTCCAGAAACATGCTTCATTGGTTAAATAGTAAATCTAAATTATCCCTAGATGTGAGAGTGCATGGGGGTGTGGACACTCTACCCTGCAACAGACTGGCGACCTGTCCAGGGTGTAACCTGCCTTTGCCCACAAGTGGCCGGGATAGGCTCCAGCAGCCCCATGAGCCCAAAAGAGAATAAATGAAAGAAGATGGATGGATGGAGATAAAAAGATGATGGGAGTTGGTTGAAATGAGACTGACAGACACTGTGCCTCCTCGTCCTCCATTTCTCTACCTGTTCAAAATAGAAAAGAAAAGCCTAAAAACTCACCTGCTGTAGAAGGTGAGGAACAAGTGTCCAACCACAAAAAGACTGATGAACAGAGACTAAAGGAGGGGCCCCAAATGTATTATGTATGTAAAAGAGCAGACAAACTAAAACCCATGCCTGTGCTTGACCCAGATTCATTTTACTGTCCCAATCTAAAACCAGTGACTATTAGCATCTAACACTGTATCTTCTGCACTTTGGTCATGCATAGACACGACCAAAGTGACAGCTCACGCTAATCAGAGGAATCAAGCCAGCGCTTCTCTGAAAAGCAACAAAAGTCATTGCTCGGGCGTGAGCGCCAACTCACATGGACTCTGCTGAGCGTGAAGCCTCCCTTTGAACACAAGAAGCTATTTTCTAAAGGTACTTCACCCAAATGATATGCCTGTTGCTCCGGTTGTCTCCTAACCCTGCAAATTGTGTGTTTTTGTGTTTCTTTCCAAGTGTTTACCCTTGGATAGAGGTGGGGGGGTGGTAGCTCAGTACTATCTCTCCCATCCTTTCCCATTGGAGGCCTCCAACTTACAAACCCCTCTTTTATGGCCACACAAAGGCAGGCTATGTACTTCTTTGTAACTCACTTGTTATCCTGTCTCGCTCATGTTCTGGCAGTCTGCAGACCGTCCTACATCGTCGTTCCTCACAAATGCCTCCACTCCTCCTTTACACTGCAGCGATGTGTCTAAGCAGTGAATGGGGACCTTTTTTTTTCAGCACCTGCCATTTATCTAACCCCCGGCTGGTTGCTGAGGAGGGAGGCAAAGCTCTGAGCTGTGATGTTTGTGACGGGCTGAAGGCCCCGGAGCCTGCTGGGCCTTCAAAACAGCTTCTCTGTGGTTTGGTTTCACGTACGGGGATGGATAGAGTACACCTGGTGTGTTTGTGATGCTGTGTGTAAGTGTTTGATGAAGTGCCAGACAGCTGTGTTTCAGAAAGGTGAGTTTGAGGACAACAAGACAGATTGCTTGTGTTGAGTATTTTTGTCCCTGCTCCTGCTGGAGCTCAGTCTGGAATGAAGCCGTAAACATTTCTGACATGCAGCTCCTCCGTGACATCAAATCTTCATCTTTTTCCAGGTTATTTTCATTTCGCTACAAACACAAAATGTGTGAGATTCTTCCAGAAAAAAACACTCAAATATTCTATTATTGTATTTATTTATATCCCTCTATCCATGAGGTGTAACCCTCAGTAGTCTGTGCACCAGTGACTGTATATGAGAACTGGAGTCAGTGACTCCTCCCCCTCATGTTCCAAACAGGAAGTACCCGCTTGCTCCAAGAAGCCAAAATCCTATCACTGTCTATATAGAAATAAACAGCTATTTCTTAGTCACTCTATTTGTCAGATAACCATTCCTGCTCTGATTGGTTGCCATAGAAACGGTAACTCAGAGCAACTCGGACCAATCACTGCTTAATGAGGACGTCTGCCTCCATCATGGCAGTGTCTGCATCACAAAAAGATGGCAACTATATTTACCATAATTTGCTGTAAATCTTTTTGTATAGGGGACGTCACCCTCAACCGGTCCAGATCTCAGTTCTAGGAATTACATCGAAATAGTTTTTAATTCACGGTTCAATTCAAAGGTTTTGAAAAGTTACTTTTTTGGGGTAAAACAAATATAACAAGGGTTATTATTGAAATAAATCCTTTGAACATTGAATGTAGATTAGTGAAGATTTGCTTTTTTTCACCTTGTTTTGACCTTGCTTTTGCTTTGTTTTTGGATTTCTGCTTTTTTTTTCCATATGTGCAGTTTAATTTCAATTTTTGCAGCAAAAAAGACAACATTTACTATTGAAGTTCAGTTTTTTTGTACAATTTCAAGTTTAGTATGGATTTTTTTGGTGTAATATAATGAAAGATATCCGTGAAAAAAACAAAACAAAAGATAGATTTTCAAGCATTGCCACAAAATACTGATTTTAAGGAACATCTCTGGAGCAAATAAAAAAATACATTCAGAAAGGCCCTGGTATACTAAAGGTTATTGTATTTCTGAACAACCTGAAAAACACCCTGCTGAAGAAAAACTATATATATTTTTACTGTTATTTTCTCCTCCAGCAGACATTTGTTTGAATAAGGGCAGCTGAGAGGTGCGATTTATCAGTGGTGCTTCGGTCACAGATGTGGTCCACTGCAGCAGATAAGCTGTGCTGAGAATGGAGTGACACACACTGCGAGATATGAACTAACACTCCAAAATATTTGTGTGACGCTCAGAGATAAGTCTTTTTACAAGTCAGCAGCCATCAATCCATAGCCCTGGATGGCTCACAAAGTTATCAAAACACAGCAAGGCATTTATTTTTATTTTTATTTTTATACCACGCAGTCATCAAGATTGCTTATTTTTCTCCCCAGGGGCTGCTGTTACATCAGCAGCTATGATTTCATCCATAAGTGTGAGCTCACATGCTACCAAAGCTAGGCCGAAAAACCACTGACTGTTTTTCTTTCTTTGTACTGTAACTGCATAATAAACGCTCAGCTCATTCATGCCTCTCAAAAGAGCCAGAAAGGGATTCTGAAAGGCTCTAAACCCTTCATTTCTCTCATTTTGAAGATGAAATTCCTTTCTCCTGCTTAAGAGGCATTAACAATGCACTCTAATTGATGTGTATTGGAGTAACCAAAGCAAATGTGCTGCCATTTATGTTTATCCTTCTTTTCATGCAGAGAAAAAAACGTGACGTCAGCTTGTATTCCATAAAAAAATGCACACAGAGTAACCACACAGTTTTAGAGCAATTTGTCCTGTCCCATGCTGACATGTGACTCCTGGGAATTTTACAGTCTGCTTTGGTCCTGCATCGTTGACATTTTCCGTTTATCAAAGTGGTCAAAATGCATCGCTGGACTACAAAGTGTTCCTGTTTATGAGGGTCATCGTCGCTGCCAGGCTTTATTTTCCAGCAGAGGTCAGTTTAAACCACAAGTTTTAATGTGTGCTTACTCTGCTTAAGTGTAAGCGGACATAATGAGACGGTGAATCCTCCTTAAGCTGCTACACTGCAAACACCCACAAGTGTCTGCACCACTGGCCTACCCAAATGATTCATTCTTTAATGACATGTTGTTTTCTCATCTCCGGTTACTCCAAAGGCCACACAGCACAGAGGCAGTAGGAGAAAATGCACTTATATAACAATCACTTTTAAATCAACTCTGAATAATGATTAGCATGGAGTGGCACATTCAATATCATTCTTACGGCATGCAGAGAGCTGAAGAGCACATCTTTTAGTAATGCAAAGGCATAAGAAATTATCTGAAGATGTGATTTATGGTAGCTCTCCAAGGACTGAGTGGCAGGAAAGCTAAAGAGAGAAGTCCAGTGGCACCATGACAAAATGCCAGGATGAGCATTTTCAAAGTAAATATAGATCAGTGTAGTCTGGACAAGGCTGTGACCAAAGCTAAAAAAGTGTGCAACAGCTTTTCAGCTGTGTCTCTACTTCAAGTCCCCCTCATTTGTTCTGGCCTGGGGTGCAGGAAACCAGTGAGCTGGAGAGATTGCAGTAGTTTTCATGGTTGTGCTTTCAAAATAAAAGCAAAAGCATATGCAAATTGCAAGATTTTTCTTATGTGCATTAAACACATACTACAAAATAACTGCCTTGTCAACTAAGAACAAAAAAAAAAAACATGAAAACAACAAAAACAATATGAAACTGTGTTGCCACTTGCCAACAAACACGCAAATGAAAAATATCTCATTAAGGAAAGATTTTAAGAAAACCCTTTTGAACAAACTCATTAGAAGTTCGTGTAGCATTTTTCTGATGATGGAGGACAAATATCAAGAAAATACTGTTCAAATTGCATTTCTGAGTATTTCTTTATGTAAATGTTGGGAATCAGGAGCGGATGAAAACATATCGTTTGAAAAAGAGCGTATTTTTTACGTAACAAACACACTGGCCGGGCCACAAGCTCACCATTCCTCATGAACAGAGAGCTCTCAGCAATGGGAAAGAGGAAGGAGAGGCAGGGCTGATGGTTCCTTCCACAAGTCAGAGGTTGTGTCCAAATTCCTTTACTAGTAACTACGTAGTGCACTGTTTAGTGCGTTTGCCATTTTGTAGAGCTTTCCAAATCTACAATTCTAAAATCGTGTGCCCTAGAAATTTCCAAAATGTCTCTGCGAAAAACAAGTGTGCATTGATACTCATTTGAACATTTTTTGTGAAACAAATGTATTTAAATTAATTTAGTCATAAACCAACTACATTTCATGATCAGAACACAGTGGATTCATAAATACTTTGTAAAATGCTAGTTATTTATTAGCTTTTTACTTTGCAACATCGCTGAAATAATTAATCTTTAAACAAATGTAGTGAGCATGATATCCGAATTGCTTTTAAAATCTAGGGCACTAGATAGTCCTGTGTCGTATGAACCAGTGTGTCTTTGTCCCATAAAATGTCACAAGTTTTAAAAATTTTGGATAAAAATTGCTTAATGATCATTAAAAGACCACTGGAAACACTTTCAAAATAGATCTAAAGATAATTTGAATGGGTTCTTGGAATGGTTTTATTTTGAAAAGGCCAACAGGATGTTTATACACCTTGTTAGCTTACTTTGGGAAAAACTTCCGGTATCGAAAAGTAACCTTAAACATGTATTTTTAAAACAATCTTTAGACGTTTTATACAGTAGAACATTGTTTTCTTGTATTTTCTTTATGCTGTGGATTGAACAGGGTTTGCAGTACCACTGTTTGAACGTTAGTTGTCACTGTTCCGCTCTGTTTCCTTGAAAGTGAACGAAAATCCCAGGAGTCCTGGCTGGCGGAGACTCCTCCCACTGAGTTGTCCTGGGAAACACTAACAACTAAGAAAGTCTTGCGCGAGCGCCGCGGCTCCTCAGCGACAAGGACGGAAAAGCCCAGGCAGCGCCGGTCATCTGTTGAACTTCTCCAAAACAAAGTTTTCTTTGAGAGAACAGGGCAGTCCGGCGTAGCTCCAAGCACAGCAGGCTCACCCTGGAGGATTATTATGTGTCTTAAAGCCGCTGCGCCTTCACGCTGAGCTTCAGCTGCTTATTAGGTAAGAAGAGGACTCGTTTCTTGTGTCGCCAGTTTTTGGAGTAAAACGCACGCGGGACGTGTTGCTGTTCTGGCGTGGTTCTGCGTGTTATTTTCGTGGGGAGAAGTTGCGTTTTATAACTTGTTACTAACTCGGTAGCCATGGCATCCTCGGTCGGACTCGGAGCCTGTCCTGCAGGGCCCGTGTGGGAACTTCTCACGTTTCTGTGAGCTGAAAGGGCGAGCAGCCACTCAGCCGTCCTTAAAGTATAAAATGACCCGCACACAAAAGACTCAAAGAAACATTTAGAAGCTTATCTCAACATTTTTACATTTTGAGGTCGTTCAGAACTTTTTTTTTTCTGCCATTAAATGAGATGTATAGTCTTATAGGCCGTAGTAGTTGCGAAGAAAATGACCATGCCAGTAGGGGATATAAATGGTTTTTGACTACTATAGTCCTACTTGAATTTATTGTTATTTTTACAATATATCTTGAATTAAACCATGATATCTTTGTGAATAGATATATTTATTTAAAAATACAAAAACGTGTGTGTATTTTTTTTCTTTAGAGGTAAAAATCTGTGCCTGAGAGTAAATATTTAGTCTGAAAAAATACTTTGGTATACTCAACAGACAGTGTCTTCAATCAGAGGCTTCTTCTTCAGCCACACTACAACAGGCTGGAGTTCTTCCTGCCAACACTTTTTCTCTCTAATAACTTCAGGCTGTGCCTCTCCTGACATTATGTCTTTATGTTTTTAATACTGCATCACTTAAAATTTCCCTTAGGGGCTGCGGTCTCTCCATACATAGTTTACATGATGTACTCTTGCCTGGAATGAAGCCAACATTTTTGCTGCGTTGTCACTTTTTGGTTTCTGTCTCTGTCTGACAAAATGCTGTTCTGACATAGCAAAGCTCCTAGAAAGCCAGTGCAACTGTAGATGATAGGATATGGGCAAAGCTGTAACAATGCTTTCAAAGAGAGTTGACGAGAGGATAGGAGTGAGTCTTTACTCCCCATGCGGGCGGCTATCAGAGTCACCGTGAAGATAGTAACACTGATTAAAAGCGTGTTTGTTTTGTATTCATGTGACAGCTGGACCCAAACTATGTCACATGACACTGCAGTGTCTAAGGAAATGATGTCAACTTCTAACGAAAAGGGGAAAAAGCCACAGTGCATGTTCTTTAAAGTTCCACTCCACTAGGACATGGTTTTTGCAGAGTGGCTGTAGTTCATTAGAAATTTGTCTTTGAGTTTTGTGGACTGGATTGTTGGCAAAGAGCAACCCCCCCCCTGCCCTTTCACTAGCCTACAACCCCTCATACCCCCAACCTAATATTATCGGTGCACAAAAATGGCGAGCAATATTGGAGCCATCCAGTCGTACCAGGTCAGACGAGGAAAACAAAAACGTACATGGGTTGAATGCAATCTTTTTCAAATGGCATTTTTTGTCTGCTTCTGATTCACAGTGATTTGAACAGAGAAAATCTCAGAAAAGTGATTTCAAACTTTAGCTTCTTGATAAAAGTCTGACATCGTTAGAAAAACTGCCACAAGAACACGCTAAAAGCACCAATTTGATCCGAGTGGGTCTTTAAGGAAGTTCATCTGGACGAGTTTTATAACCTGCCCTTCCTGTCAGAGCTCCTGGACACATGTCAGAAAAAACAGGGGCCCGCTAATTCATTTACACCAGTTTGAGTCATCCCTTTGCAGACACTCAAAGACCAGACACATGACAAGGCGGGTTTCTGCCTTCTCATGACAGACCTCTTCCTCCTTGGGCCCGTTTGGTGTGAGCCTCGTGTCAACTGTGGGCTGCTCACACTGAGTCAGTCAGTCCAGGAACAGAAGAGTCTTGCATGTTTCTTGTGTCTGTGTCCCATCACTCAACTATTTATTAAAATATTCTGTTTTTTTTTTTATTAGATAACTTTTGCCCCCAAAAGAGCAGAAGAAGGGCTAAATCTGACTGGGCTGTCATGCTGTTAGGGCACCAGAACTAATTCTTTTGGGTTTTGTATTTATCCTCCATTAGACTCTAAAAAGCTGATGAAGTGAAAGCAGAAACTGGTCCGTTCTGACTACATCCTGAAACTTTTATTTTGCACCATGGGTGTGTTGTATTTGCAGTACCACTTCATCATATGAGCTAAAATGTAACTTTTATGTGTCAGAGGGAAGTTTGCCTCAGTGACCTGTGATTCAATCTGGGGGCTTTACAGCCGACTCACAGGAAACGTGCGAGCTTTTAGCGGTTTGGTCGTTAGTATTTGTCAGTTAGCAGTGCGGCACTGTTTTACCTACACCCTTCCTTTTTGCAGATGGCCTGACTTATTTGAGAGAATTTGTGGGCTGCAAAACATTTAAACTTTTCCCGGTCTAAACTTGTAGAATTGGTAATATCTGAACTTTCAAATTCAATTCATTCAGTTCATTTTAGCACTGAGAAATGCTATGAAGTTGAATCATTTCTCCTCTCAGATCCGTTTCTCTTGTTACTTCAGCTGATGCCGTTAATCAAGTGAGTGCAAGGCTGAGCCCCTGATCCAACTGAGGCGCAGCTCCTGGCACTGAAGTCTTTCAAAACTACAGCAGAGGTTTGGCGATTTTATTCTCCAAACTAAAGCATCAGAAGACATTTGCTGTGTTTCTGTTTAAACAAAGCTCCATCACCAGCATTTTGCACCAAAACGTTGGCTCACTAGTGAGGCCGTCAAGGCAGAAATATGTATTTAGATCCCGTCTGAGAGGCGAATGGAAAAGGACCTGGCCTCCCATTTTGAGGCCTGTAAATTTCCAAGAGGATTCTTCCGGCTCCAAGCTCAACCCCGTCCATTTCTCATCGTCCCAAACCCCCTAATTTAATGATGATGGTGGATACACAGAGTGTCGGCCTTGTAATTATGCTGTATTTACTATAGAATGGGAGCATTACAGCGAGTCTTCCAGGTACTAGTTCATCAGGTAGCGCTGTCTAATGGCTAGGTTTTGGTTTGCATTGGAGGTTAAATGCTAGATCATTTATGTCTACTATAAATCAAGAACTTGGTTTAGTTTGAGCTGGAATCGTTTCAATCCTTTCAACCCGCCAAGAAGCAACCGTTACCAGAACTTCGTCCAACTTTCCTATCAGAAGAAATTTTTCTTTTTTGCTGGATATGATTGATTTTATGCTGTTAATTTCCTTGTGGTGAAAAACCAACAACCAACAAGCAGCTACTGCCTGGATTTTGCTAAGTGGCATCATTCTTTTAACTCTTTGCAGATGTAAAGAGAAGAGCTAATGACGCAGCGTGTTCATGATAGAAATTGTGTAAGCAGTCTTATTATGAACCAGTACAAGTGTTTACTTTAGAATTCAAAGGCATCTGGTGGCAGCCTTCTTTCAGATGTGTGTTGTTCTCGTCTGTGAATTTTGAGCAGCTGTGTGCAATATGGATGCAGGCATAAGCAGTATGAAGAGGGGAAGTGAGACCGAGGCGGGACTAGAGCCTTATCTTTTTGGAGGCCAGAGCGCTGAGAGCTCTGTTGTGGGCGTCTCTCGCTGTTGTGCTGCGTTCGTGGTCTTTCTTGTTGAACTCCACATCTGTGCGTCTGCTCAGTATTGAGAACATTTCCGTTTGGATTTCAGACTTTCTCTATTTCATGGTGACAAAAGGACTTTTCTTTTTTTAACATCAAACTCGTTTGTGGTTCTTGCGTTTCTTCAAGTGGACAAAACACAGTGATTGAAGTGAACCATGGTTCCTTTTCTTCTGTAATTCCCTCTAGAGATGCTGCTTTTTCTTAACCACCATTTTAGCCTGAAACAGGCAGAGAAGTCTCAGTGGAACATCCTTAACCAAACACGATTCCTGTTATCTACTTAAAGCTCCAGTGATGAAAGTCTTCCGGGAATTCCCGGAAATCCGGGTTTTTGAGCAAACTGAACGTACTTTCCGGGAAATAAAGACCTGATCTCTACAGAAAAATCGCTTTCCGGATGAAAAAATCGTCTGAAATCAGCGAATTTTAGCTTTATTTTCTATATTTCTCTGCGGATCGCTTCCTCTATGGGCGCGGCCATCTCTCGTCTTCCCGGCCTAATTGACCAATGACGGGACGTTTTAGTTGCTTTCGGATGCGTCGGCGGCTCAGATTGGCTCTGTCTGTACCACATGGTCATCGTGACGGATTCCCTAGAGACCAAAACTGGCGGGGACACGCTAAACTTTCACAAACAAATCTGAAGAGTTTGCGATCAAATTTGTGTTAAAATAATGGCGGGCATCGTCATTATTGAGCGTAGTCACGACCTCAGTTGTGAGAATAAGATAAAAAAAAAAAAAAAAGAAACAATTTAAGTGGTCTTGGCTGGAAGAAAAAGATTTTTAAGGTAGTGGAGGTCCAATACATTTTTTGTGAAAAAATCTCAAAACCAAATTTTGAAATAATTTCAGTTTTAGTTTTGAGTTTCAGTTTTTATTTTTTAGACATTTCTCTATCTAATTTATTTGTATTTCCTAATTACCATGATTTAGTTCAGTATTATTGACATTAATTATAAGTATTTGATGGTTTGACATTTTAAAGAATGTTTACAATGTTTAATTTAGTTTGTATTGATATTTCCCAGATTACTTAGTATTGGTGGTAAATAATTGGTTTATTATGTTATAGAAAGATAGTTTAAAGCAGATCCCATATTTTGATGTAATTATAGTTTGAGAAAACAGTGCAAGTGGATGTTGTACATCTGTCATTTCTAAAGCAGAAATCATGTATAAATAACGTAGGTACTTTCATAGAATATCATAGTTGCTGGTGTTCTTTTTGCCATTTGGGGCTTTGACGTTACTATATTTTAGCAATTGTATGTTTTGCAGCTTTAAGGAAAATCTTAGATTGTAGGATTGCGTTACTTTTAGCAATTATCCAAATTATTTTTTAGGACCAGCAAGTCCTTAATGGCAGGTCAAACTAGGGGTTTGAATGACAAATCATGATGCTCCTATTAGTCTTAGTTTCTTGATTAAGAAGTGAATAACTAGCTGCCAGAATGTACCAGAATGCATCTAAGACCATGGATTTTTCCAAAATTTCTCTCCGCGCCGCCATATCGCTCAAAGAAAAGTTCAGGGATTTTTTCCTTGCCTGACTTTCATCACTGAGCTCCAATGTTTCCATTAAATCAACCCGATACTCCCATTCCCAGATGGATGAAACAGTATTAGGAAAAACTGGAACAAACAAAGTATTTCAAGTAAAAGTATTTCTTGTCAGCACAGCCTTTAGATAAGATTTAAATATCCTTATGTTGTGGATATGCTACTGATGTGGATCTCAGATGGTAAACTGAAGTAAAATTAGATCATTTATTTCCCCCAAAAAAACGGTTTTATATAAGAAAAAAAAGGTTTTATATAATTAAATTGAAAACGGTGAAACAAACTTAATGGTTCTGGTTGCTGTTTTCAGTAAACTGACATGCAAGAGAAGGATTCCTTTGGGTCACTTCTCAGGCTTCTTACACGTCAAAAACCAGTAAACCTTAAGGACATTTTCATGCTAAGAAAAGTAACTGAAAATCAAAATGGGAAGTAGAATTTGGCCCCTACTTTCACCATAGTTACTGCTTAATAAAAAGGGAAGTCCTCCACTGCTTCCTCCTGATTCTCCTGAAAATGTCCTGTTCATGCAAAAAAGCAGATTTTTGTCTTTGCACAAGTAAAATGTATAACCTATTAGTCCAATTTTAGTCAACGTCTACTAAATTTTGACTTAAACTGATTGATAAAAGTTTAAATTGATTATTTTCACTTTAACATTGGGGAACTTACTCTTTAAGTCCTAAATTGGCTTTCTTTCATCTGGTTTTAAAAAAAAAAACCCAGTAGAGCCTCTGTTCTGATCAGCATCAGCATCTGCTGCATGAAACAAAGCAGGCTTCTTCACAAAGTGCTTCATGATTGTGAAGTTCAAAAAGGAAACAGTCTTGACATTAAAGTCCCACTCTGATCATCTTTTCATCTATTGTCAGTAGGGCTGGGCGATATGGCCTAAAAATAAAATCTCCGATTTTATTTTTTTTAATTTGATTTCCGATTTTTTCCTGATTTTTTTTTTTCTTTCCCCCCCCCCCTACTTAAGGAAAGCAATAAGTACAAACGGCAGACAACTTTAAGCAAATGTTGCTTTTATTTAATCAAATGCAAGACAAATGTAACCCCCATTTCTGGATGAATTATAAATAAATGAACACACTCTTGGAATCAAAGTTAAGTATAAAATTTTTCTTCTTCTCACTCCCTTTTGGACTTGTGTTTATATAATTTTGTTGTGTTTTATATAATTTTTTCTTGGTTTTATATAATTTTTGTCTTGTTTTTTTCTTATTTTGTTATTCTACTCTTGTTTTCACTTGTCCAAAATGAAAAGGTTACTTACTTCAAGTCCCAGCTGTGTTTTAAGTCACACTTTGTAGTCTAGACTAAAATGAGACAAACATTCACCTTGAGAGTAGCAGCATTTTCTAAAAAGTTATCAATACAGCTCATATCTGGGTCTAAAGTTTTACATAAATTAATAAACCCCGTCTTGATGATGAAGCAGCAGGAGTCGCGGTTCCCACCCCCCCCACCTGCCTCCGTCCTCTCCCGAAACAAAATCCTACGGTGGCCGCGTCGCAAATGAATATACAAGTAATAATTACAACGCAGTATTCTTTATTAACAAATAACAGTAAAAAATAACTATCTGACTAATGAACTAACTATACAGGCGTTGTAGAATGAGTATGTGTGTCAGGTCGCGTGTGTGTTAGGGCGCGTGCATGTGTAAGTAGACTGAGCGCGTACCACGCGACCGCGCGTGAGAGCCTTTGACTCCGATGAGCTCCTTTAGGTAAATGTTGCAGTGTGTGTGTGTGTGTGTGTGGGGGGGGGTCTCTTCCTCCACGTCTGTGACAGTAAAGCCACACCAGTTCCACACAACAGATGAGTTTATTTCTTTCTTGGGAACAAACTGCCCACTCTCATCGGTAGCCATGCTGTCGCGTGCTGTTTCGTGTGTTGTTTGCCGCGTGCCGTGTGAAACTAACGCTACGGAAGCTCTGAGGAGCCAAAAATGCGCCACATAAAAACTCGATTTAGTTATTTTTGAAATCGCCCGTAACAAAAAATTTGAATTAATTCATTTAATCGATTTATCGCCCAGGCCTAATTGTCAGGGCGTTCCCTGTTGTCTTTTATGATTTTTTATGACTTTATAATTGTGCAGTTTTTAGGTAAAATTTAAAAAGACCTGCGTCGTTTTCTTGGACATAGTTTCTACAGAGATGCAGGAGTTCATTAGAAATTGGCCTCGAAGTTGTGGGCGGGACTGTTGGTGTGGGGCAACCCCGCCCTCCTTCCCCTTTCCTGCTGCTGAGTGCTCAGACCAGGAAGCTTATGCGTGTTTGCTACATAAAACATACTTTTTTTAAAAACTGCATGTTTTTTCTCCTCCTGATTCCCAACAATTTAAATAAATATATACTTAGAAATCCAATGTGCTTGATGTTCTTAATGTATGTCCTCCATCGTCAGAAAAATGCCACAAGATGATGTTAAACAACAAAAACACCATTTTTACTGGAGTGGGTCTTTCAGAAGACTTATTATCAGCAACTTTTTCTAACCAAAGAAAAGGTTAGACAAAAAAACCCAATAATGGTCAAATATTTTAACGGCTGAGGTTCACTTTGGGTATCTTGAAGCTCATCCTTACAGAAATATTTCATGAGGAGGCAAAAGCTTGGTATGTGTGGGGACACAGCACAGTGTGCAGCGCTGTTAAGGCCTGTAAGCTCCGCCTCTGCGCTCTGACATCAGGGCTTTAACTGTGTGTGTTAGCACAAAGCCATATTTAGATCAGTGTAATCAGTGCGGTAAGAGCTCACATGCCTTCTTCTGAGGATACCATAAACACACCTGTTCTCTGATGGACCTGGAGCAACCTTAACGTGCACCTGAAGGAGACTGCACACACATTGTGGGTAAGGTCTGCTTTGATGCTGTCATGCAAGGCTCGGTTAAAGGCGCTCTGTCGCAGGAGTTTTCAGGATAAAAGGCCCTTAAGCAAGTGGAATCATCTGTGAGAAAACATGCTGGTGTTTAAGGAGCGTTTGCAACCACACTTCTTTATATTTATTCAACATTCACAATTTAGGATGTACATAAAACTAGGAACATTCTGTAGAAAAAACAAAAAAAAGGCACACAAGTCTTTTTGATCCTTCCCTCTTGCCATGTGTTCACTAATTAGGACAATTAGGCTAAATTATAAGATGATTAAAATCAAATCAAAGCAGTGGTTCCTCTTGTCTTTGTTTACAATGAAATGACAAAACAATTGCATTCCTTCTAACAAAATTGTCAGAAAACGGTAACCATTAGTGCAAATATAGTTCCCGACATAAGCTGGGTTTTGCTGTTTCTCTGAGTCGTTTTTTTAAGCTGCTGTAGAAATGTGGAGGCTAGTGGAACATCTGAGTGTCACTTGGTTTTGGTGAAACTCGTCTTGACCCGTGTGGGGGGTCAGGAGTTTATCACAGAGTAAACACGCACACATTACACAGAGTTCCTGACGGATTCAACACGTCGCCCGAAGCCTGCCGGCAGTGCGTGGCGGCCGTCACAGAGCTCGGTTGCATCAATTGCTCACTTTGGTTTGTTATCAAAACAAACACCTAGTCCAGCGTTTACCCAAGAATCCACATCAGTCGGGGCAGTAATAATCTGATCAGGCCTGCCGTGTGTGACGCTCATGTTGGCCTTCTTTCATCAAACTTCTTACAACCAAATGGAAGCCAAAGACACTTTCATTCCCTACAATTCCAGCATTTCTTTTTATTTAACCAAACACCATGTCTGAGTGAGCAGGTGAAGAAGTTGGAATTTTAGGAGAATTTGGCCACATTTTGACCTCTTTGCCTTGTCTCTCATATTTTTCTCATAGAGCGGGGTTCGCCAGCATTGAAAAATTGTTACACCACAGATAACTTCCCTTTTATGCAGCCTTTGTTCAGGATTTTTCCATTTTGAGCAGTTAGCACTGAGTCTTTCAGTATAGATTGTTTTGGTTGTTGACTGTTCTATTGTTGTTGTTTTTGCCTTGATTAGTCCCAGTTACTTTAAAAGCATCTGTTTCTCCTCATTCCATGACATCAGTTTCAGTGTTGCAGCAGAACAGACCTATGAAAATCTGTGTTTTTTTAACCGAAAAAATCTCCTCTACAAAGTGGAATGACTGGATAAAAGTAGGAAAATTAAGGACCAGAGGGCATCCTCCCAGCACTTATTTACTGTGTGTACTCGTTATGCTCATGCGTCATGTTATTTTAAGGGTTTATCTTTAAAAATGAACTTATTTGTGTTTTTTACATTTAAATAGACTCACAGAGTCATCATTCAGACTCAAAGAGCCACATCAAAATGTTGCCATATTGTGCTAAAATGTAAGCAAAGCTTTTATGATTACCACCTTTGTTTATGAATTTATGCTGAGCTGCCATCTCTATTAACGGTTCTGCAGAGATGTGTTGCAGACAAAGAAAACAAACATTTTAGGAAAAGCAAAAATCAAGTCCAGCTCTAGACTCTCTGGTCTCCTTTTCTGTTGGGAGTAAAATAAACCTTCCATCTCTCAATCCAACTGGTATTTCCCAGTATTGATATCATCAATTTATTTAATTTTACGATTTTGGCATGAATCACGATTTTATGACGGTGTAGGACTTGCCTCAGACTGATTGATTAAGTTGGATCGGAGGAATTCAAAGATTTAGTTGATTAATCACTACATCCGTAGTTCAGCTCCAGGGTTAAAAGGTTAAAAGAATAATCTGTTTCACTGATAGTAATAGTGTGTGTCAAGAATTACTGCGGCTCTCAAACCAGATGTACTAGATGTTGCAGTTCCTTCAAAGACCACTAGAGGCAGAAGGGCTTAAATTGATTTCTGTGTTTATAAAGTAGAATTTGACCCAAAATAATGCCTATATACTGTGGTTTCAGAATCTTTATTGATTTATTTACTGGTGTTGACAAATCTGGATAGGTTTGGGATGAATTTTGGTAAAACTCTGTCGTCTCCAGGTTTCGGTTTTACTCCGCAGATTCCAATAGGTAGCATCAGAGATGATGTGTTTAATTAATGTTTGATTAATTAATTAAATTAAATGAATGTCTTACACTTCTTGTCTCTTTTTAATTTTTAATTTTATACTCATAGCCAGACACAAGAGTTCAAACGAAACAATCGAAATGTTAAGTACGTTTAAATATGAAAATGATCACTCTTAATTTAAAATAGTTCTGACAATAGATGATCTGTGAGGGCACAAAATAGTGTTTGCTGGATTTTTATTGAGTACATTTATAATTTTAATAAGGTTCAAAGTGTCTCAAATATTTGTTATTTCTTGTAATGTTTACATTTACCTTTTTTTGTAAATAAAAGGTTTTTTGTGTACTACCCAGCACAATTGAAAAAAATGTTTTTTTTCTGTAACACAACCTTAGTTAGATGGTCTCGTTTGAAACTTTATGGATTAAATGACATCAACTTGGGAACAATATAACACTCAGATCTGTAGTTTTTGCAACATTTCCATTTTGATGACTTGTTCCATTGCTGTGATTAGGTGGAGTTTGTCAATGCCACAGTCAGTTTTTAGTTTGTCAGTACCACTGTAAATCCTCTCCCTTTGTTGTGCAAACCCATCACCAGAGGGAAAACTCTTTTGTGTTTTCAGATAAAACATTTCCCTTTAAATGTTTTTTTTTTCTGCTAATCAGAATTTATTTTACCTCCGTCTTGAACAGCAGCAAAGGAACAACAGACTAGTTAAATGGTAAAACAAAGATAAAACTGCAGCGTGACTTTCTCCGTCCCCAGTCGAGCGCCTGAGCTGCGCCGTTGCTGCGTTGCAGGATTCCAGGAATAGATGTTCCCTCATTTTTATCGAATTGACTTTTAAGAAACCGTGACAGCTCTCAAACATTCCTTTAAATTTTTATCGTCTTCCCAGAGTTTGGAAGTAGCCTTTGAAGGCTTTGTGGTGTGAAAACAGAGGAGGAGGGCTCTGCGTCAAATCTGGGGCAGAGCTGATCAAGGCCCAGGCCGTGATTACAGGCTGGGCCCCCAGCGTGCCTCAGAATAAGATAATGCTATCTAGGCGCACAGGTATTTGGTTTCATTGGAGAGGGTAATAACTGTCACCAAACACTAAGGAGACCTTTCATCCGCGGGCCTGCTGTTGTCAGCCAGCGTTTGTGTGCAGTCTGGGCACACAGGCAGCTTTTGTGTGTCAAGGTAGGGTCACGTCACCGCTGCAGCCTCCTATCGGTGCACACGGACAATAGGCAGGTTTGATGAAATCAAACATCCGTGACTATCTTAATGGTAGTCAACATGGTGCATTTGAGTTAGGGTGGTGGTGTCGTCGAGGAGGTGATGTAGCTCTGACTAGTTTAGGAGAAGAGGTGATAGTGGAGCGTAAAAAGATTCAGACAAGACTTAAACACAAAGCAAACACACCTTCCGCTCATTCTACTCCTTTGGTTTTCTTTAGTTGTGCAGAGTCTGAACAGAATGAACCGGTTTTAAGCCAGTTTCAAACCAGAGTGTGAGATGTAAAACAAACGGTTGAGTTTAACATCAAACTTTTCTTAAACTTTGGTGTCTCAGTTCTCTTGATGCGTGGCTCTGCTGATGGTAGATGTTATGTATTTGTTCTAAATACTAGCAGCATGCATAAATGGACATTTATGGGTAGTCATTTGGTCTAAAGTGTATGAAGTTTAAGAAACACTCAGTAAAATCCTTAAAGTATAAAGTTTTTTTTTGGAAGTTTAGACACAGGACATTTAAAAATCTAATTGAAAATTACGAGTCCAATGTTTATCAGTCAGCTAAAAATATGCCTCACCCTTTTTCTGCCTTTTAGATAAATAAACGGAAAAAAACAAAATCATGTCATCATTTCTTTAGAAATAGAAAATCAGATAGTTAGTTGAAATTGTAGAAATTGAAGCACAGATTTTGCATTTTTGTAAGAAGGAAGAAAATAGCTGATTATCTATGCTGAACAATAAGATTTTCATTCCTAAATTTACATTTGGATTGATGTCAGATTTCTAAAGTCTATTAGTTCTTAAACACCATTTATTCTCTCCATTTGACCCATCCCAGGGGGGCGTTGAGCTGCAGACACAGTCGTGCTCGGGAACCATTTGGTGGTTTAACCCGCCAATCCAACCCCTTCATGCTGAGTGTCAAGCAGGGAGGTACTGGCATTTCTGGTCTTTGGTGTGACTCAACTGTGGATTTAAACTCACGACCTTTCAGTCTCAGGGCGGACACTCTACCACAAAGCTACTTGAGGTATTGAGTGTTAATTGAGCAAGTGATTTAAACTGAACAATGATTGAACTTTAGAAAAAAAGGTTATGAATTTTTTGCATTTAAAACTTTTTTGCGTTACTTGAATTTTTGAATTGTTTAGATTGATTGGCTTAGTTAAATTTGTTAAACTCCTACTTCAGAGATGAAGAAATATAAAATAATAAACATAATTGTGTTAAAATGTTTAACCATATTGTATCAGGCCTTTTCTTCCACCAATACCTCCACTTGTTGGTTTTAGATGTAACTGTTATATATATATTTTAAACTTGATGACTCCATCTTTTGTCATCTTGCGTTTTCACTTTGACTGTCATGAAATGTGTCTATAAAATCAAATGTTATATTGCTATCATTGTTAGACAAAAGACATTTTTATATAAAGGGTAGAATAAAAAAAAACACTAAAAGACTGCCAATTACTTCCTACTTGAAAGACGGAATACCAATCTATCAGACCCACTGATCACATTTTTTCATTTCTTTCCTCTTTGTATTAAAATAGTTTTCTGATAGTTGGAGAAAACCATGTGAAAAATGTTTTTAACAATTAAATCAGGGGTGTCAAACTCATTTCCACTGAGGGCCACATCAGCATAGGGACTGTCCTCAAAAAGGGCCAGATATAACTTATACATGGAAATCAACATAACTACTCTTTAATGTTAAATAACTCATTATTAGAACTTTTTAAAGTGACAATTACAGTTGCGTAGAAAACATGTTTGCTTGTTAATCTAGCATAAATCCTTTAAATTTTGTCCGCTTATTAAAACCCACATAACTCCATTAATGAAAGATCAAGCTGTCCAAGTGAATAAGAAAAATAACATAAAACTGAACATGTATTACACGTGTAACATTTGACAAAATTAGGCTGCACACAGCCTTGCATCCAACTGATGGTTTGATGACAACAATTTGTCTGCATACACACATGAGACCTGCAAACACTGAATAATTACAACAGCAGCCACACATAAACAATATGTAATCGACTATAAAAAAAAAAAAACTTATTTTAAGAAATTAAAAACTTTTATGCTCTCGCGGGCCACATAAAATGACATGGCTGGCCACATTTGGCCCCCGGGCCTTGAGTTTGACACATGTGAATTAAATAAATAGAATTTTGATTAGAAAATGAGAAAAATTAAATCAATTATTTTCTAATGACGTCAGATTACAAATCAATTAAAATTGTAAACTTTTATAGATGGCAGTATTTTTGCAGCCCTCCTCTACAGCCCATCAAACCTGCTTTTAAGTTTTAACTGATAAAGTTTCAAAGCAATATGTCCCTAAAGTAATATATGGCATGAATGAGGATATTTGATGTGACATTGATCTATAGAGACAAGTAGGGCTGTACGATATGACATGAAACTCTCGATGTGCGATATCAGTGATCAATTTTGGGATGGCGATATAACTTGCGATACATGAACAAATAGCAAAACGACCAAAAACACCATTTCCATTTCACTGCAACAGTTTATTTTAAACGAGTCAACATAACCTAAATTACACTCCAAATGACCCTGGACTACATAGGAGGCGAGCATCTAACATAAAAGGGCTCCATCTGATAGGTCAACAACATGAAGGGATCTATGTGATTGGTCATATGCTGAATGAATTTATTTGATTCAATAAATACTTCAAGCTGCCATAAGATTGTTTTAGCACATTTAAGGAACCATTTATTGCAATTTTAGCCACCTTTTGTGAAATGCGTATTGCACAGCTTGATATTGCTACAACGATAAATTTGCTATTTATTGTGCAGGCCTAGAGACGAGTGCTTTTATACATGGGTGAAACATTTAGTGCAGTAGTAATCCTTCTTAATAGTTTGCATCTCTACAGCTTCTGACTGCTAAAGTGAAATGGTGCATGGCTTGGAGTAACATGTCAGGACGTTCAGTTCCCAGGTTACCTTTCAAAAATCAAAGTTGTAAACATTAGATCACCTGGCTTTGAGCGGATTTCTTGAAGAAAGACTGTTTTTTTCTATAAAAGCAAGAAGTGACAGCTCACGCGACTGTGTATGTCAACAAACCACAGGGCTTTTGAAACACTTCTCCTTGGATAAACAGTGGAGCTCTAATGCTCTAACTGCACTCAGCATGTCAGCATCAGAGATGAAAAATATCTCACAGGCACAATAGCAAGGGGATGATTTGGGCGTTTGTTGCCACCAAACCTGTTTGGCATGCCATCACTGAGTCATCAATGAACAAGTTTGTCTTGAAGTCGAGTCATAGTGTCTTAAAATATTACACTGCTCATCCATGTGGCTTCATCAGTCTGAAAGCCCTGTACACACCGGGACGAATTTCGTGCGGGATATTTGCCGACGTTTCACGCCTCGTGACTAAACAAAGGGCACCAATGTGAGTGTGCACACCGACGTGAAAAACGCCACGCGTCAAAGCGTCACTTTTTAAAAAACGCCTCGGTTTCGATTTTTTGGTTTGACGTGTTGCGTCAAAAACTATACAACCAATGAGAATGGCGCTTTTGCACACGTGTCTGGAGCTTCTGAAGTTACAGTAAAACACAACTTGGGGGCGCTCAAACACAAAACTGCCTTTCTGAGGACACATACCAGCAAAGAAGATAGACGCCAAGTAGCGGCTACACTGCCGCAAAGAAATAATGATGGACATTCTAAAATATCCCCGAAATGCTCATGATACATTTTCAGCTCTTGTACCAGTCGATAAAACCCACCATGTTCTTCTCTTCTCGTAACTATGGGATGTACCCAAAATCGGCGTCTTTTCTGGCGTCTTTCATTATTCAACAGAACAATAATTTCTTCATCATTGGAACTGGAGCTGGAGCTACTGGTGCTTGAAATATTCACGTTTTCTTTGTATGATTCTGACAAGCGCGTAAATACTGACTCTCTTCTTCTGAGTGAAAAGCGACCACCTTGTGTACAGGAGTATTTCTGTTTTACATTAAGCGCCATCTAATGTCAGGGAATGAAATTGCATGTTGGCTCGGCTCATCGTCAGCGAAAATCGCCTGGGTGTGAACACAAAAGACGTGGCGAAAAACGCTGGCGAATAACGCCTGGCGAATATTCGTCCCGGTGTGTACGGGCCTTGATGAGGGAGAACCTTCAACATTGATGAAAAGGTTTGCTCGTGTGAAATGTGAGACCATCTCCCCGACTAGTAAAGTTTCTTGTACAACAGAACACTAATGTGATGTACACATTATAAACTTGCCTTACAGCATCAGAACGGATAGAGGAACATGGTGCTGCAGGGGACAATTTAAAGTTCAGGCCTCCTCCGAATGAAATGGGACATAGGACTATGAAAGAGACGTGAAAAAAACAAATGAGAGGAGACCTTGATGAACTGAAGCATTTGTTTAGAGAAGAGTGGGCTGAAAATTCTCTACAGTGATCTGAGTGACTCAGCCATTCCAGGGCAGATGACTTCAAGGTGATTCATGCCAAAGATACTTCTACAGAGAATACTTTACTCACTGCTTCTGCAAATTTTTTTTCTTCATTTTTTATCATTATTGATGATGACCCTCTAATATGTCATTCTTCTTCATTTAGCAGAACTTCTCTTAAGGTCTGGTTTGGACCAGAAAGCCTATGTCTATTTTAAGGCTGTGTCACACAGCTACTACATACATTTGGCACATGTTCCTCGTATGAAATTTTGGGCTTTCATGATACATGCGTGATATTTTTTTTATTTATTTATTATTTATTGTATGTTTTAAATGTTTACATTTTTATTGTAAATGTAATTTATTGTTTCCTCCTGGCCAGAACTCCCTTGAAAAAGAGATGGAAATTGCAAACACTAATTTGTGGCTTTCTACGTCCGCTCCACGGCCTTCAGTGACCCAGAAGGAACCATTACAGAGGTGTCCAAGCCTAATCCTTGAAGATCCATGTCAGTCTTTTCCATCTACCTCTGTCTTTGACTGTTCCTAATAGTGACTCACCTGATTCAGGTAATCAGGCTTTAGTGAGGCAGGAATACCTGAAAATACCGCGCCTTAAAGACTGGCATTGGAAACCCCTGGTATAGCAAAACACTGGTTCACTGTTATGGAGGTTAATCTTGGACTTTCAAAGCCTAAATTAATTATTTAAAGTTTTATTTCTTAAAAAAAAAATAAGAAAAACATGAATTGAAACAGAGGATCAAACACTGTAGCTTTCTTAATACTCCTATTTAGGAACTCAAATAAAAGTTGTATATAATTACACTATGCAAATAGAAATTTCACAACGTTTTAAATTGTTTTGGAGGCTAATGTTTTAAGAAGTTAATATCTCAACAGCAGTCAAAAGGTTCCAACTTTCCAATTTTCTTTTGCTTTTCAATAACTATAAGACTGCCACAGCAAATTGAGCCTTTTGTGCACCTCGTCGAGTTTCTCGATTTTAATGACAGAAAGACTTTTGCTGGGAAAAAGCTGTTTCTGTAGTTTGTATGTACACTAAATGAGCGTAACATATAAAGGGCAAGTACTGGGACATTCTGAGGCAATAACAGTTTGCCATTACCAAGACTTTATCAAATTTTACTGCAGCTACGGCAGATCGTGCACTACAAACGGAGGAACAATAGGTTTTGTTTGCTATGAAATGTTTGTACTGGTGTTTTAAAGCAAGTTTGTCTTGTTCATTACAGTTTGACCAAATCATTTAGGTGAAAACAGATTATAGTTCAGCTTGTTGATCCTTCTTATACCTTGAACGATGCCCATATGATGCATTGTTAAAATGGAGGGATTTTTATCCCGATCTATGCATGTGCTTGCAATGCATGTGTCTTTAGGATGGGTTTGATTCTGCAGGAATGGTCAGCCAATACAAACTTTCTTTACAAGGTTGTCCTTGCTTGGTTAATATTAGAGAGAATTCACAGATACACAAGTGAGACGAAGTCAGTGTTGATCTTATCGGAGTCTGGCTTGTTTTGTTATCATTGAGCACAGGGGTGAAATGGCAGCTCTGGTCCATTTGTGGCTTCTTTCACTATTTTTATGTCTTCTGAGCCCTTAATGTTTATTGGATGCAGGGGCTAAATTCAAAACGCTTCAGCATGAAGTAGCCGCAGGTGACTATTGTCCCCATAACACTTTGACATTCCTAAAGTTAATTAGTGGCCAGTGTGAGAGTTTTGACCTAGAAAGACTGCAGTAATAAGACTTTGGGGTTATTGAACTGCTAGTGTCAAATTTGAGCAATATCTTTTTTAAATATTAACCATAAATTATGCAAAAAACAAAGAAATCCATCAACAACAACAAAAAAAATGTTTTTATTTAATTGTCTTGTACCTAAATTTGTAATCTACTTTCCAAAGGCAGAAAGATGAAATCAAGCCTAAGTTGGTCTTTAGAATGAATTGATATATCTGGGTGAATAGAAATGGCATTTTTGTTTTTTCATATTTTCTTAAACTCCCAGAGTTTCATAAAGCCCAGGCCTGGGAGACTTCTTGGCGGGTGTGAGGAAGTTAATCACTCCTTATTTAAATAAAACTTTTTTTTTTTTTTGCTTTAACCTCTTAAGGCTTGGCGTCCACATGCCTGGACGCCAAATTTTGTGTGATATTACCACAGTAGTTCATTCTGCTTAACTGGGGACCTGTGACTTCCTGTGTTGAGAGTTAGATATTAGCTCAGGTCTGAAGGCGTTAATGAAGGATTATACATTTATAGAAAGAATGCCGGTAGTCTGAAATACGAGTTTAATTTAAATAAATTCAGAAAAGTTTTGAACATTCCAGACTTTTAGAAAAAGATTTAAAAGAATATTCATTTATTCAATTTATTGTTTTACATGGTAAAAAAAAATGCAGTTTGTATGTAAAGGAGCTAAAGCTACAAAAAGTCAAAAGGGTTGTGTGTACACTTTCCAGCCATCTTTTATGGATAGTGGCACCAGTTTATTGCTCATACAAATTTTTATATGAGGCAACACTTTAAAATATTAAACTATGTACATCTTTTTTTTTTTTTTTGCATTAGCTCTTATTACTTACAGCTTCAACGTGTCCAATCATAAATTACATTATCATATATTTCTATGTTAATTCAAATATATACTTCCTGTCAACAACACAAGGACTTTTGGATGATTCTCCCAACTAAACGCAGGCTGGGCCTCCTCCGATTGTCAACACAACCACTACCTAAATGTTTAGATTAGCTTTTAAGCATTCTTTTAGAAAAGTAACACTAAATGGATGTCCAGTGGAGCCAAATTGGTGATTTCATAATGTAAACTATCTCCTCCTTGTCAGAGTTATTGTAGAATAATTTGTTCTCAGATGTCTTACTACCTGCAACAAACTTTGAAATAATTTAACATTCGTGTGACCAGCTGTTGGTGCCATGTGGCTGTATTTGGGAATCTCCAACTAATATTGTTAAGGGGGTCAGTGACAGGGTGATAATTGCTCTTGTGACTTTTATAGTTCTTTTTAGATAACCAAGAGGCTTGTGGAAGCCATTACAGGTCCATTCCCAGGCCTGACTCAGCACATCACACTGGTCCATTTGTGCCAGCTGAATATGGCTGTTGCCCTGTGCCTTTGCAGCCTTCCTGCATCAGAGGGCAGAAATTCTAGCAGCAGTTCAAAGATATTCTCTCTGCCATTATCAAGCCTCTGAAGAAACTGCACCCGGAGTTTTAGATGGTGTTAATGGATCGTGTAATCTCTGTAAGCAGGTGTTGGGTGGCCGTAGGGGAAGCTTTAAGGAATTTATTTCTTAAAGTTCCTTAGCAAAATAAAACATTTTACTTTAAAAAAAAATTTTCACCTAATGGATGGATTTAGTGTCAGCTGGGTGTTCCCTTTAGTTCACTTATTTACCCAGGCTGCTCCTAAGTAAACCACAAGTTTATAGCATATGGGGAAATTATGGAAATGATGAAGGTTACAAATTGGTTGAAAACTGTTTCAATTATAAAATATATTATCTGACACGCAAGTTACTAATTACCTCCCGATATGAAGCTGCAGTATATTTTGGCATCAAATTATCTTCAACCATGTTACCTCTTGGTGGTTTTACATGATAAAGGCATGCTTTCAGCACAAATCGTTTGGCAGTTTCCTACTACCAGAGCTCAGAAAATACACAGCAAAGTGTTGTTATTTTAAAATGCCCCTGTGTTATCTCTGGATCATTGTTGCTGCTCAACAGGAGCTGTTTGACCGAACCGACCGTCACACCTACTGAACTGCATGACCATGGGGTCAGAGGACAAAAAGATATGAAAGAAGCTGTTGAGAATATTTTTACATCCCATTAACATGTAATTGAGCTGAAGGGAGTCTGTTGCGTTCAAGGATCCACAGAGATTTCCATTTCTCAGCATTTTCTTCTGTGGTCAGTGTCTGAATTTGCTTGTAGCTCACCAAAGCACGAAAGGAAACACACTATAAACCTTTTTGTAGAGAATCCTCTGACACCTCAACACATGCTGAGGTGAAGCAGAGGACAGCAATATATGAGCCAGAGTGGACTGATAGTTGGGGAGGGAAAAAATAAAAAGTTTGTTTTTCTTGCAGCTCTTCGAACCAAACAACTGAAATCTGAAATGTGTCCCTTTCAAATTACAGGCCACTGGACCCGACTGTTTTGAAGCTGTTTTGCTGTTTAATTAGCCAGATTAGCTTTGTTAGCCGGTGTGTACTTTCAACAGCTCACTCTGGGGTCTTTCTGGCTCTTTCTTAAGACAATAATCCCTTTTTCAACAGGTGTAATTGCTGCAGATAATCAAGGTTTTTTTCTCTTAAAAAAAAAAGAAAATCAAGCAAACAGATTAATAATCAGTTCAAAGAGTAGTACTTTTGTCTGTGTTGCGCAAGGCCATTTAGTGACGTTCTTCATCTGTTGCTTTGCAGGAAGAGAATTTGAAGTTGCAATGAGTCGACTGACAGAAAACATTTCCATAAAACTGCTGGGCTGTTGTAAAAATCCCTGTAAATACTGTTGTAATATGTTTTTTCTGTGAAGTCTGTTGGATTTGCAGAATATTGGGATTATGTTCTGTCCCACACACTCCCAGTTATACAAACATAGTTAAGCTAGCTGTTGGTAATTGAAAAGTATGAATTGCACTCAGCTTTGCTGTTCTTTCCCTGATTAACACCTTGTTACACTCTGCATTTTGAAAAGAAAAAAAAAAATCTATTGTGGAACACATGCTAGATGATGGTGATCAGTTCAGATGGCGGTACACATTTGTTACTTGGGAGCTTGGGTTGATGGTAACAGCACTGGGAGGAAGTTGAGAAATTATTTTGCAATACAAATCCTCGTCAGCTTCCTCTTAATGCTATCAGCAGCTTCAGAAGCAGCATTGAAAACAGCTGGGTGGTCACATGACCCTCAGTGATTGATATGAAAGGGGAAAGGGGAAAGGCCCTGCAGTAAAGTTTTTATTACTTAAGTGTGTTGAATTTATGACAAGACACTCATACCTGAACACCTCTATGTATGTCCTCTATCATGTCCATATTTCTCAGCAGCACTCATTTACGAAATCACCCAGTTCTTCTGTCTAAATGAACTATTGTGCTGCCTATTCTTTATTAGTGACCAAATATTTCTTGTAGAGTACATAAAAAAACATTGTTAACACTTGCTGGTTGGCAAATTAGAATGTTGCAGGTTTTTTTTTAACTGGGCCTCACCGGCTGCTTGCTGTAAGCAGGGTTATACTCTGCAAGAAGAAGCAAGACATGTTTTCTTACACCTAAAGGCCCGTACACACCGGGACGAATTTCGCCGGCGATTTTCGTCGGCGAAATTCGCCTCGTGACTAAACAAAGGGCACCAATGACAGTGTGCACACCGACGCGAAAAAACGCCACGCGTCAAAGCGTCAAAAAAAAAAAACGCCTCGGGTTCGTTTTTTCTTTTTGACGCCTCGCGTCGAAATCCATTCAACCAATGAGAATGGCGCTTTTGCTCACGTGTCTGGAGCTTCTGAAGTTACAGTAAAACACAACTTGGGGGCGCTCAAACACAACACTGCCTTTCTGAGCACACATACCAACAAAGAAGATAGACGCCAAGTAGCGGCTACACTGCCGCAAAGAAATAATGACAGACATTCTAAAATATCCCCGAAAACGCTCATGATACATTTTCAGCTCTTGTACCAGTCGATAAAACTCACCATGTTCTTCTGACAAGCGCGTAAATAGTGGCTCTCTTCTTCTGAGTGACAAGCGACTACCTTGTGTACAGCGCCATCTAATGTCAGGGAATGAAATTGCATGTTCAGTCGGCTCATCGTCAGCGAAAATCGCCTGGGTGTGAACACAAAAGACGTGGCGAAAAACGCTGGCGAATAACGCCTGGCGAATATTCGTCCCGGTGTGTACGGGCCTTAAGGCTGTGAGAGCAAGAGCAGTGGTCTTTACTGATCTTAACATCCTAGAACCTCCTGACAGTGCATCATCTGAACCAAACTGCGCAGAGAATGAAACAGGGTTGATTGCTTGTCGCCTCTGGTTGGACTCTAAATCACACGGGTACAGCTACTAAATATGCCAGTACATGGGCAATGGTGTTTACTTCTTCTGTCACCCACATGTCACAACTTCTCTGTGTCACCAAAATGTGTCTATTTATGGCAACCACCTATTTACATGAAGTTCAGACAAGAAAGACCCCTTTGCTGTCACGATCAGAATTTGTTGTCAAAATCAAAATGAAAAGTCAGCATAGCCTTTGCTTATAAATTGCACTAAAAGGCTGCAGGTCATAATTTATAATGTATTGTTGCGCAGTTAGCATCATTGTATCATTCGTCACCTTTTATGCTTACAGTACTTTTTTTTAAAATAGTCTTTGAGTCTAAGGAATTGTACATCTCTGCAAGCAGAACAAGCATTTTGTTCTTGAAAATGGAATACAAGCAATCACAGCAACCAAACGAACTGCTCTATGGGGTCAAATGTCCTCTAGGATAGAGTAAATGGTGTGAGGGGCCCCAATACTCATTAAGAAGCTCAGAACAAATGTCTTCCAGATGCATAACTTAAGTGTCACAGTCTACACACTTCCATATGAAATGTTTGTCTGACATTCGTTCTCTTGATCGGTAGACTTAAGTAGTAGTCACATGCACCTATACGGGGGACGCCATGAAAATGAATTGTACAATTGCATTTGTAACGCTATGTTGACACCGCCCTCGGCAATGGGTGTTCAAGCAGCCACATCCAATGAAAGGTCTATGAAATGACGATTTTCAATCGTGTTTCGGGCAGATACTCGTAGCAGTGTACAGCTAATACCCTAGGGCGGTTCAGTCAATTAACTCACCTGCTCAGCGTCCTATTTAAGCCAGGTGTGCAGGCGTTCATTCTCTTTCTTACCTTTAGCGCTCATTCTTCGCCCCACCCTCCTCCCCGGCTTCCACCTGTGGGCTCCGTAAAGGGGGGGTTTTGTTACCCGAAAGTTTTATGGAAATCTCTCATGGAATTGAACGGAGCCTTATGCCAAACCAAAAGATGTGAATGCCAACTAAAGTATGTGGAAAATGTCAAATAAATATTTCTTACTGCAAGAGTTGTCTGACTGAAAACGCACGTAAATGCGTGTTTCAGGCATCCGCGTCCAAAACATGCGTTAACAGCCTGTTTACAGGCTCTATGCGCAAAACGCGTGGCCATTGAATGCACGTTGAAAGTTAAACCAGTTGAACTTTGACAAATCAGAGACTCGGATTTGGTAGTGATGTATGGGTAGCGTCCTTTTCGAAACTTGGAAGTACCAAACGTTTCAAAATTGATCATGCTGGAGATATTAATAATCGCAGTTATATGACACTAATTCTTTTATATATTGGAATAGAGCTGTGAAAGAAAAAAGCCTGGACCAAGAGTCGCAAGATTTGTACCGCTTTAACAATTGCATCGACCTCTTCCAACTGAGAATACATGTGCTACGATCGGGTAGCGACAGTCCAGTCTGAACACAGCATGCTAAAACTGCATTGACATTGTAAAAGAATAACCAGCATTGGCCAAAACATGGAAGTACACATGAATCTACAGAAACCTGTGAGAGTCACATAAGTCAAAGTTGTGTGTGTGTGTGTGTGAGGAAGCTGGTCCTCGGCACAGAGCACTTAAGGCAAGAGGATTAAACTCCAGAGTATTATTAGAGCTACTGATTATCCCCTTACCTGATCCGACTAATTCTAACTCTAGACTATTTATTTAACGAAAAAAGTGGAAAAATGTTTCGATTGGGTTGCAGAGAGGGAATTGGCTGTGCTGTGCTTCAGCGCTCTGTCGAGTCCAGCATTGACTCTCCAGGAGCATTCTGCTGAACTCATTAGGTCCCGGCCTTTTGTCGTTGCCTCCCCCGCTGTGGGGTTTATGTGATTAATGCACTGCTGACCACTGAGGCCAGAAGCAAGGACTTGTTTTAGTGCCAGGGAACAGCAAACAAAAGAAAATTGTCTCCACGAATAGCAGAGGAGAGCACAGCCCCTGAAGCCGACTTGTCCCTTGACTCGTTGATGATTGAGAGCAGGACCATGTCTCCTTAAGAAAGTTCAGCAGCACGGTTTTTTTATCCATTTGTCCCCAAGTATCTGGCTGTAATATATTTGTTTGGAGGCAATTACACACCCATTACCTTTGACCCCATGTTCAGAAAATGGATTTTAGGCCTGCGACCCAGAATGGGAGTGTTGAATCAAATGTGAGCATTAAAATCTCCCCAGTGGATCCTACAGGCATTTAAACCTTTAAGGAGGTGCTACGGAGCAGTTTGTGACGGATTGCTCTCCTAATTATTTAATTTATAGTTATTTCCAAAGCAGTTATGCATGCAGATATCCAAAACATTTTACGCTGTGTACATCAGCTGTCTGAACAAACATAAGTCAAGATGCGGTTGGGTTGGATGGGTGTCCCCCCTCCCCCATTTACTCAATGAGTGAATGGGGGAGGGGGACTTGCAACAGCGAGTTCAAATGCCACCAAAGCTAGGGCATGTCCACATATTTTTTCCCCCAATGTCTTTGCCATTGCTGTCCTTAACCAATCTAGCTGATCATTTGATCTAAAAAAAAAAAAAAAAATCGAGCTAATGCTTGATTTTGAGTTGCCAATTGTCAGGGGGGATTTTGCAGCTAAAAAGACTGAGCACTTCCTGGGTGGATCTGAATAAGCAGCCATGACCGACACAAGTGTCCTGGCACTCAGGCAGGGAGTTAATATGCTTAAAAGATATGGGGCAGAAAGTTAGAGGTGACAATTAGTTTGTGGGTCAGACGACGTTTGTGAGATTAGCATCTCTCTCATTAGCAACTTTTGTGTTTTGTATTTGTGTACCATTTCCCAAAAATCTCAAAAGCATTCTGGACAGGATAATCGAGTAAAAGTAAGACAATAAGGTTAATGTTGTGCATGTTGTGCATGCATAATGCATAATGCAAACAATTTTGGATAGACTTTTTTTTTAATGTGGAGGTTGGCCTTCTTCAGATGTTTCCTTTGCAGGAGAATTTTTTGTTTTGGTGTCAACTGAAAGCTTTACACAGCTGCTTTATACCCAAATATGCAGCTCTTAGTAAATAAATACCACATGCAGGATTTAGCTTTTCCCATTATGATAAGTTAACTATTTTGTTTGTTGTTTTAATATTTTGTTATAAATAAAAAGTAAGTAGTCATCAATCTAAAAACGTAGATGTTCCTAAAGGCTGATTGACATGAAAGTGTTCACTTATTTTATCTGGAACAATTATGAGAGTGAGCATGTATACATAGTCATAACAATTTGATTACTGGTAGAATAATTAGATTTAAGGCGTTTGCATGAACTATAGAGATGTACAAATCGAAAAACCGATTTTGTCCAATATTAACTGTCCAATCTGCCAGTTAGGTTCTAGTGTTCTTTATAGAAATCACATTAAGTGAAAACAATGGTTAGGTCTTATACATATGTCTTTGATTTTTTTTTAATTTTTAAATTTATTTTTTACTTACAATGTCACTGTCACTGCCTTTTATGACTATTTCTCGAAATAGTAAAGAAATAAACATAAAATGGGTTTACATGAAGAACCCCTGCCCTAGATCATTTAGAGGTGTTGTAAATAGTCTTTTGGTTTTTCTATCCCTGCCATTGTCTCATAAGGAATTCCATCTTACGGTGTTTACACGAGTACTCAGTCTGGTTCCAGTTTTTGGTGTGCATGAAAACAAAACTATTCTTTTCATTGATTTAAAAAAAGCCGAAATTCGAAAAAACTTTTCTTTGCAGCAGAACATTGTAATCCTAATAACACACCACAGACCATAACCTATTTGTTCTTCTCTTTCAGCATCCAGGGACATGAAACTCAATCCACAGCAGGCTCCATTGTATGTAAGTGTTGCTAATCACACTTGGACTCACACACAGCAGTTCTCTGTTCATATTACTCACCTACATTGCAAAGGGGTGGAGTTTGGATGGTGACGGCTGTAGAACCTGTTGGGGCACTTGACAGTCTTAACCTTTATTGGTAATTCCAGTAGATGCAAAGACGTGAACTCATAAAATTCCTGGAATAGCTGCACGTTTATCTAAACATTATGATCAAAAAAAAGATTTCTCTCTGGGATGGTTGCAAGGGCAGGACTCTAGGGATGTAAGACTTCCGGTAAATCATTTTAGTTTGTAATTCCTCCCGACTGTAAATGTTTATGGTGGTTTGCTGTGTTCTTGTGTTGCATGATGTCATTTCATATCTGAGTTTATGACTAAAGGTTGTGCAGAACTGCATGTATCTGTTCTTCAAAGGTCTATGTAAATGCACTTATATGCTCGTTTTGGGCTTCCGAGTTAAAAAATCTTGCGTTCACGTGTCATAATGCAAGTTTTTAGAGCATGGGTTTTGTATGTAGAGCCCGAAAACAGTTTATTGGACATCCAATGAAAGTTTTACCAGTTGAACTTTGACCTGTCAGGGACTTGGCTTTGGTAGTGACGCATGGGTAACGTCCATTTTAAATCATCAAAGTGCCAACAGTTTTAAAATTGATCGCAAAGGACAAATTAATAACCGCGGCTTCTGCCTAGCCAGAATTATATGACACTAAGTCTTACATAAATAAGAAATGACATTTATATAAGAAAGCTGTGAAAGAAAAAGCCTGAGTAAGATTTAGTAGATTGTCACGGCTTCAATATTTTGCACCACGCGTCTTCCAACTGCAGGTACATGTGCTAGTATCGGGCAGCGAACAGTTCAGTGCCAACACCACATGCTTTTGAGCATGCTTTTTTAACACATGTGTGTTCAAGGAGGCTGTTTAAGTGTTCTTGAATGATCATAACACATGCCCACTGAGTACGTAGCATAACATTTAGTGAAGCTGTGAACATATAGAATTCCTAATCCGATTTCTGTTTAGTTAGATTTTGTTTTAAACTGTATCTCTTCTAAATTTGAGACTTTTTCTGCCTCTCCTCAGAATTTATAATGGCCATTTCATCCTTGGTAGAAATTTAAGAGACTGAAAGCACATTTTTTGTGTTTCTCTCTTGGATCCACAGAATCTTCAAAACATTTTTTAAGCACAACAT
This sequence comes from Oryzias curvinotus, assembly GCA_023969325.1. Lineage (NCBI taxonomy): Eukaryota > Metazoa > Chordata > Actinopteri > Beloniformes > Adrianichthyidae > Oryzias > Oryzias curvinotus. Next base: position 26,291,942 of record CM043708.1, on the reverse strand, counting down.
AAGCAATTTATGAAAAAAAAAAAAAAAAAAACTCTAAAGGTAAGGTTTCAGTTTCCAAAGACTGCATAACAAGTTGGTTCTTTAACTCCATTGACTTCAATATTATTTGAGATAAAAACAGTTTTTGATTAAATCAAATCCAAACAGATTTTTTACTGTTGTGTAAATGTTATTCAAAGAACAACATAAAAACCGAAATAAGTGTTTTTTTCTCACAATGTGCTGTATATCCATCTGGATGCTATGGTTTGTGTTTAATAAAAATCTTTATTTATCAGCTCTAAAAACTCAGTTCATTATGGAAGAGTCAAGGCCACACAAAAAGAGGCAGAATGATTCTGCTAAAACTGCTTTAGTCACGCAAATCTACAGAGTTTATCTTGATTTTAGCTGTCAACTAGAATTTTATCAGAGTTGTGAAGAGAAAGGCTTTTTAAAACATAATTTTAACTTTTTGTCAGCTGTCTTACACAATCTACGCCACTTTATTTGAGTTCTTTACCACTCTGTGCTGGACATCACCCCTTTGAACAACTAATTTGGTTCAAACCCCGTGTTTCATCGGCAGGAATGTCTTGCAGCACCATTTCCTTTATGTTCCAATCACACAGCAGTTGCATGCTGGTATGGTGATCTGGGAAAACAAGGTTGAGGGTGAGAAAGCCGTCGCCCTCAGTGCTGGGGAATCCCCAGGCTCTCTGGTGTCAAACGCAGAGAGGCTCGCCTTTCATGAAGACTCGGATCATTTTTCAAGATGCCGTGCTACTCAGCTGTAGTGGGGGGGCCTTTGTGTGAAAGCACAAAAAGATCCATGTCTCAAAGCAGTTTCACTAGTTTAATACTCTCGACTGAAAAACAGCACCTGCAGGGGCACATTTTTGAATTTTCAGTCATAAAATAAACTTTCTCATAAGTCCTATTATGCAAGTTGCGCCTTAAGATTTTCCATTTAGGTTTAGGTCAGATCTCAATTCCTAACACTCCTGGGGATAAAAAATTAAGAATAGATAAATAAACATGTTCACAGGTCCCAAACACTCAATCAAACCTCAAGGCTCTGCTTTTAAGACTAAAGTGTGACTTAAAAACCTACTCTGGAATGTTTTTAACACAAATCATTGGGAATTAGGAGCAGACAAAAATGCAGTTGGAAGAAGGACCACAGGCTCCCTGCTCCAATCTCCCTCCCGACCCGCTCATGCTCAGGTGTGAGGGAGATGTTGGAGAATCAGCACCTATGAGCTGTGGTGGGTTGCGTTTCTAAGAAGAGACATAAAGATGCTGGCATCTGGCCCAAAACTGGATAGCTGCAAGATCGCACACCATTGTTGCTGTATCAGTAATGTTACGCTGGGGGAGAGCACGTAAACAGAAAGCTCTCAACAGGGATTAGACGGAGGGCTGGTTGCTCCACTCCAACGGTCCTGCCCAAAACCTACAGGAGAATTTCTAATGAACTATTACTCCTCTCCAGAAACCATGACAGAGGAATGTTGGAATGAATGTTGGTTCTTTAATTTTTTATCTACCTGAAAGGTGGGCACTCACCTGATTTTTCTATGATAAATATAAAAGTCCATAGAATGTGCCAACAGAGTTATATATAAGCATCATCTATAGCTTCTTTTTAGCTCCTAATTGCCGTTAAACTACAGCTGAGTTCCTTTGCTAACCCGAAAAGGAAAGGAAGATTTATTTTTGTCTTGCAGGGTTTCTTGAAATAATTTTATAACGTACTCAGGTGATCTCCCAGCTGCTGAATCGTTTGATTTATATTTAATGATGCATGTATACTGGGGATCTTCCTGGGCGAGCGCCTCTGTGAATTCCAACAGTCCCATTTCGCCAGCAGGTGTGGAAGGCACACAGCACAGAAGATAAACCGTGGAAGTGCGTGTGTGCGAGTCTAAACGCAAGACTGGCTCACACATTAACCACCCAGATAACCTTATCAGTGATTTACAGTCAGACTCATCAATTGAAGCATGCAGGCCCCATTAGACACCAGTTTTTAAAAGACTTATCACTGCAGTTCCGTTTCGCTGGGGTCTTGTAGTCGTTCTGTAATTGTAATTGAAAGAAATAAATAATCTTTAAAAAAACAGCAAAAAAAAAACACAGTTAATCCATTCTCCAGAGGGGGATTAAATGTGGCAGCTCCAGTTTGCAGTGGTGTTTCTAGATCAATAGTAGTAGAAATGGCCAGTTAAAAGGCAAGCAGAGGTCAAGGCCTGCATGCTCTTCCGCTAGCACTTACCAAGGCTGAAAAGACGCTTTGAAAGGGCAAGTTTTGGTGAAAATAAGTGGAGGAAGGAAAGAGATTTTATGGGATTTGTTGGGCTGAAGATGACTTATGGGGTTGCTTTAATAACAGCAGAAGATGCCATTATTCTGCCCGCGAGTAAACATGCTATTTACATTCTTGGCATTTAGAAGGCAATGTTTTCCAGAGAGCTTACCATAAAATGAGCAGGTAGGGGTTCAGCCTTTTGCACAGGATGCAGGACCGACCGCAGGCATGCTAGCATTTATTAGGACTCAACCTGTGAAGTCTCTGCAAGACAATTGTGGACCAGCCTCACTTGTGCCAGGAAGAAGAATGGGATTCTAAAGGTTTCAATGTTTTGTATTGTCATTGGTGCATTCAGTAGCCAAACCATACATTGCAACTTTATTACATCACATTGTTCTTAAAGACAGGGAGGTCACCTCTGAATTAATATCCTAATTTTTCATACTTTCTAGATGAGATTACTCTTAATTTCCTGTCTTACAATTTTAGCTTTTATTAATCAGTCATTACGAGGTATCACTGTTTTACCATGTTTATTAAGAATAACAAACACCAGGCCACCAAAGTAAAAAAAGAAGAAGAAAACTTTCAAAATGAACCTTCCTACAATATTAACTAGGTCACCGTCTTATGCTACATCAACGCCGGACATTTGACAAACGTTCTTGGTGTTCACACTGGACTGTTGCTATCTGATGCAGCACATGTCCACCACCTCCAGTTGGAAGAGGCTTGGTGCGAAATGTTGAAGTGGTAAAAATCTCACAAATCTATTTCTTTCTCAGCTATATTCTGATATATGAAAGACTTGCTGTCATATAATTCTGGCCGTGCAAAAACCACAACTATAACTTTCTCCTCCATTAACAATTTTGCAAAGGGCTGACACTTCCATGAATCCAAACGGACCCAATCCATGTATGAAATTTTGGCCTTTCATGATACATGCATCATATAAATAATTCATAAGTGTTTCTTGCATTTGTCATTCATCGATGTGCGCATATCTCAGTTGAGGGTTTTGGCCGACGGGTATTTATGTGAATTTGGTTTTGTGATGATCAAAGTTTTTCGCTGCTTGAGAATTGTGCAGTTTATGCGTATTGTACATAGTTTATACGCAATTATTACGTAAATCTTACGCAATTATATGTGATTTTTTTTTGATACACATAAGCAAATTTGCGGCTGTCCACAACCGTTCCACGCATGTCCACGTATGTCTAACGCATGAACCACGGAGGTATTACTTTTACGTTGTATCTACGGTGTGCATATCATTTTACTATTATGTAATTGGCGCTCAAATTACTTACATATAAACAGTGTAATGCACTGTTAGTGCACAATTTGTGTTTTGTGTGGCTTTTGCATTGATTTACGTGGTTTTGCGTGGTATATTTGTACTTTCTCTGTTCTTTTAATGTGGGTTATTCGTGATATTTTTGTAAAAAATTCATGTAAAGATCACAATTTTCTCACCTTTTTCACGCATATTCATGTACGATAAAAATATTTAAAAAAATGAGATATCATTAAGCATTAGGCCTGCACAATATACAGCAACTTTATCGTTATCGCAATATCAAGCAGTGCAATATCCATATCGCAAAAGTCAGCAAAAATCGCAATAAACGGTTACCTTAAATGTGCTAAAACAATCTTATGGCAGCTTGAAGTATTTAACTAATCAAATAAATCCATGTATGCATTTGACCAATTGGATGGACCCTTTCACGTTGTTGACCAATCAGATGGAGGTCTTTTATGTTAGATGTGTGCCTCCTACGTCAACGAGGGTCATTTGGAGTATAATTTTTAAATTGTTGCAATGAAATTGTAATTATGTTTTTGGTTGTTTTGCTATTTGTGTATATACCGCAAATTATATCGTTATCGCAACATTGATCACTCATATCGCATATCGCAAGTTTTGCTCATATCGTGCAGCCCTATTAAGCATCAAAATATTTATATATGTATAGATACCCTTTTACACCTACTGTTGCTGTCATAAGCGGCGGCACTGCTGGGCGTGAAAAGGACCACACTGGCTCAATGCAGACTCACAAAGGGGGTTAGGTTCATAGCCTCCAGCTGTGCTTTTCGCGTTGCTAAAAAGCCGCCTGTTCCTTGTTGAAGCTCCATGATTAGCAGGTCAATACCTCAGCTGGCCACTTTGTTAAGTACTTGGAACCAGCAGCGAGCACAGCCATGGAGACATTAAGGCATCACGCAGCTTAAAACATACCTTCTGTTTGATTTGGTTTGGACAAACAAGAGATTGTGAGAATAACCTTTATCGGTTATTGTGTTATTAACTTTAGCAGGTTTACAGTCTGTGCCTGTTTGCATGTTTTGCAAAGGTCGGTGTGTGCAGCTCTGTTTCCTGCCGAGTCCAACAGATGTTTCACATCTCTGTTTCTCCACCCACACTGGCCGCCAACACATTTGCCTATACAAAGAGCTTACTTATTCATTTAATTTTAGTTTCTGTCCCCTTTTGTTTGAATAAGGTTGTCTCTGAGTACTGCTTTTTTCATTTTTATCATCAAGAATGGATTTGATGAATTCAGTTTGTTTGATTAACTTTGACAGTCTCAGGTGTTGTCCTGTCAAAGAACATGACTGGTAATGTTATTTTTCATGGACTGGAAGGTATTTCTGTACAATGAAAAGACTGCAGGAAATCGGAGCAGCCATCAAAATGCAGCGAGTTAAGATTCTGTCTGAGGTGATTTGCCGTTCACCTCCAGCACTAGAGAAAAAGAGGTGATTTCTCTTTTTGCCTCTCTTTTGTTCGTTGCGGAAATGTGGAAGCTATTTCACACTAATACCTTTTCATTTTCCAATGAAGCCCAAACTGCCAAATCCACTGAGGTACCAATCCGTTCAGCGGCAAGCCCTAATTTCCAATTGGGTCTCAGGATAAAGTATGAGTTTTTAATGGAAAGAATGTCATGCCTGCTGGCTCCCAGACGCCCACATCTTATTTACTCCAGTTCCTCTGCTCTGTCTGCTAACGTCGATGCACTCTGAATATCTTTAAGCGTCCACGCTGCAAGTCTGCATGTAAGCTACATCTGTGGCTGAAGAGTCGACTGGAATCGCCTCCTTTTTCTACAGAACCATCATGACTTGTCATGCCACTCTGCTGTCTGTTGAACCATCTCCCAGAGGCAGTGGCGGCTTTTCCTGTGGGCAATGTGGGCGGTCGCCCAGGGCGCAATCTTGTAGTGGGGACATGAGTGCCCCCTGCCCCCCAAAAAAAGAAGCAAATCTTGCCAGATTTTTCCTCCTCTGCAGTTTTCCCAGTCTAAAAACGCCAATTTCCACGCCATTTTAGTGACACTTGCGCTAGGGCACCCCTACTATCATCTCAATTTGCTGCCATAATGACAGGCAGTGTCCAGAATGAACACTCACTAGGCGCCAATATTACTTTTTGATAAGTTAAACTGGGCTGCACGATGGCATCAGTGGTTAGCGCTCTAGGGAAAAACGGAATCGAAAATAAATGAATAAGTAAAACTTTGAGCAACAATTGCGACATAGATAGTCAATGCTTCAGATGCAATGTACACAATTGTTTGTCTTTTTTTGTTCAGCTTTATGTTACACTTAAGCACAAAAACAGAAGAATTTCCATTGATGTCCTTTCATGAAGCAAATGGAAATGGCCAGAATTAATAATTCATTCATTCATTTTCTATTCCGTTTTTCCCTTTTGGGGTCATGGTCATGCTGGAGCCTATCCCGGTCAGTCACTTGTGGTCGAAGGCAGGGGACAACCTGGACAGATCGCCAGTCTGTCGCAGGGTAGTGTCCACAATCACACACACATTCACTCTCACAGTCACACCTATGGACAATTTAGAGTTACCAATTAACCTATGAAGCATGTTTTTGGACGGTGGGAGGAAGCCGGAGATCCCGGAGAGAACCCACCCATACACGGGAAGAACATGCAAACTCCACACAGAAAGGTCCCCCAGTGATGTTGTGTTTTTCATGTCCCCCAACCGGGACTTGAACCGGGGGCCTTCTTGCTGTGAGGCAAGAGTGCTAACCACTGCGCCATCGTGCAGCCCTGGCCAGAATTAATTAATTCATAATTCGTGCCAGGGTTGTATTCAGCTTTCGAAAAAAAAAAAAATAAAAACAGAAACATTTGGTAATTTTTACCTGAACCAGTGTGAACTAACCTACAAACTAGATCTTAATTGTGACTTCAACTATATAAGTATATTTTACGTATGTGATTAATAAAGTAAAAAAAAAAGAGAGATATTTTTTTATTGTGTTTGTATGTATACAGTCGGGGGCAGGGCTTCGATGGGGGTGAGGTTGCGGTCCAGGCTTCGCACAGGGCGTCAAACGAGCCAGGACCGGCTCTGCCCAGAGGCCGTCTCTGCAGGGCAGAAAAAGGAAGCACCTTTAACCCTGTTAGGCCTAATCCACCACATCAGGCTGCGCACGTTGATTCGAGTTGGTGGGACGCCTGCGACCCCGGTCACATTAAGTGGGATGAAATGCGCCATTGTCTTCCCTCGAAGACAACAATCTCCATTCCCTCAGTGGAAAACCGCTTACACGAACAATATTCCTGTTTTTCTCCCATCCTCCTCCTCCTCTTCTTCTTCCTCCGCCTGTCCTCGCATGACACCACAGCATTCCCCGCAATTTGCAGCCACAACACGTCCCATTTATCAAAAATATCAGACTGCCCAGTAATTGAATAATTATGTTCTGAACATTTTCATTTTGTCTGTTTGCATAGTAAGTACAAATCAGCTGAGAGAAAATGTAGGCAGATGTAAAAAGATTGGGGATTTAATGGGATTTAAAGACCCACTCTATTGAAAATCGTCATTTTAACATGTTCTTGTGGCATTTTTCTCATGATGGAGGACATGTATACTGAAAATTAAGCTTTAAATTACATTTCTGAGTATTTCTTTATTCAAATTCTTGTGAATCAGGAGCAGACAAAAAATTGCGGTTTGAAAAAGCTTGAAGTTGTTGAGGAGAAACTACATTCGGCACGCCACAAGCTCCCCGCTCTGCTCCATTCTGATGCATCCACTTGCAGACAAATAGATCCACGAACGTCTTTGTTTTCCTTTGTTGCACCGCTAATGTTAACTGGGGTTGTGAGGGGCTAGAGAGAGCTTAAACATAGGAATCATTGGAAATGAGCAAAGGCAAACTTCTGCATCAAAATTCTTGGCAACGACTCAAAGGCGAACTAGAAATGTCCAAGAAAACATCACAGGTTTTATGATTTTGCCTAAAAATGGCATCATCATAACAAAGGCCTCATTTACACTGCATGGTTCAAGTGACCCAATTCCAATTTTTTCCTCTCATGTGGCACAAATCGGATATGACCGGTGAACGTGTAAGCAGGACAAAAGCGCATGGATTCCGTTTTTCTCAGATCGGATACAGGCCTCAGTCATATGTGGAAATAAATCGGATACGAATCGGATACGTGCATTTGCGTGTGCCATGTAAGCAGACAAATCGGATATTCCCCAGTAAATGCGAGTCGTATGTCAGTGACGTCAACGCAGGACACCACCAACTGAGATCACATGACTTATTAAGGTGCTTTTATGCGCTGATTTTGCAGTTCGAACACAACTGGAGCCCCATCAGCGTGTTACCTTTCAGCCTCAGGCTTCAGACAGTAGTCGGACATTTCCGGTCCGGTCCTGGTCGGGACGCAAACAGTAACTAATCAAGCGGGACAGCGTTGCTCTGGAACAGGCTAGAAGCCGTTCATTTCTTTGGTTGGATCAACCTGTTAGTCCAGCACAACGTCTGCAAACACTTCCTCATTCAAAACTCAGAGAGAGCACATAAGACGGCGGAGCAGCCCTCCTTGTTCCTCTCGCGCGCATCCAGGACGCCCAAGGCCACGCCTCCCTCCGTCACAGCGTTGCCTCCCTGACAACCGCAGTCACACACACACAAAAAAAAAGGGATGGTTTCCCATGCTAACCGTTTGCCATTTGGACCAACACGCATCTTCTACATGTGCTTTTATTACTGTTATGATTATTTTTAAGGACCTGCTCGCCCATAATTTTTTAAATTTGTGCGGTCAGTGCTCAGGTGACAGGTCCGCGGAAGGCGGAAATGCTGCTACGTGGTCTTCAGAAAGTCTACATTTGATAATTTCAGCATTGTAGTGTAAATACAAAAATCGGATACGGGTCACTTTTAAAGGATGATGTAAGCGGGTCATCAAAAAAAGCGGATATAGTCAGAAAATCGGATTTGGGCATCAAGACCTGCAGTGTAAATGCGGCCTAAAGGACCACTGAGGGACTTTAAAATAGTCTTTTGCACAAACTCACCCACTCGATTTAGCATTTCCTTGATTTCTCAGAATTCCTCAAGCAAAATGGTGTAGAGACTGAATCAGCTCTGGTTCAGTGCTGGGTGGGGTTGTTTGGCTTCATCCAGTCTTCTGCTGCTAGACTCCTAATTGACATCTTGTACGCAGAAAATTTTCTGAAAAATCACAATTTTAGTTCAGGTGAATCTCAGCCCCAGGAGATCTTGTGCACCTCCTGGATCTTCTTGTTTGCATTAAGTTCTTGCAAAATTAAATCAGTAAATAATCGAAATAACTAAAGATCTTTCCATCAAAATTAAACATTAAATAAAGCTAAGCAGGGGCTTTCAAGCAATTTATTAAATGCTTTTTGACAATCTAAATACCTAAACGTTTGATTGTGTCACGAACTACATGCAAAAGAGCGAATATGTTTATTTATGATTAAGAGTAATAATTAAATTATTTACTAGTGTGTTGGAAAATGCAACACAATTTTATGACTTATTATCCTAAGTTTGTCCTTCTATAGATATAAATGTCTGTTGTTTGTCTTGTTTTTGCTTTATTTTTGCTTTCATATCCAATCCAATGTTGAGACGCTTTTACGTTTTCAACATCGTGGCTTTCTGTATTTTGAGGTACTTAATTCTTTAATCATGTCGGGTTTAGGAAAACAACATTTATTTTAGTCTATGCTATTTTTTAGTGCTTTTTTTAAAATGTTTTTTTTATTTTATTTCCTTGCAGTATTTCTCTCCAATTAAGGATTACAGCTTGATACAACACTTTTCTGATTTTAGTTTTATTCTCTTTCTCTGTTTTCTTTTTTTTAACCTTTGTTTTTCATAGTGCGTTTCACTGATATTTAATTTCTTTCAATATATATATTCATTTTTTGTTATCATACTCAAAGTAGATGTACTTTGGTCCTTCGCTAGTTGAATTTTGCCTGTTATTTTATTTTTATTTTTATCATAATGTCAATGGCTTTTGGGAACCACTTGTAATTATTTAAACATTTTCTGGGCACTCGTGACCTTTTAATCATCAGTGATGAGGATGGAATAACCTGCATATTGCAGCTACTTAACCAGCAAAACTAACCAGCTAAAGGTCGACCATGCACGTGCAATCAAAGGCTGGTGTTTTCCATTTTATTATTCTATGTAGAAATGAGATTGGGTTTAAACTCAAACTGTGTTTCCTAAATCCTCATAATCTATACAGTAGTGAAGAACCACCACACAGTACGCAGCAGGGCTACCTGCCATTTATCTATAATGTATGTTTTATAATATAAAGCACAAAATTGTCTGTAGCATATTATAAAAAAGTTAAGCTCCGCTAATTGTGTGTGATAGGAAAAAATATGTGATTAGTAAAATAATTGGATTTATACTTGGAATGACCCTAAATACTAATATGCCAGCCTCTGGTGGTCTTTTGAGGAACTGCAACATTTGGTACTTTATGGTTTGTGGTAACATTTGAAACTGAATGAGGGCTGTAAATGTAGTAAAAGTAGGTTTCTCTGCCTTTGTCTAATAGTTCAGTGCATTTTGGGGCAATAGCGCTCTCAAATGAGCAGCTGTTAGAACTGCGTGGCAGGAAAAGTATTCTGCTAAGGGAGGAAGGAGTGCATCCATTTGAACTGATCATAAGTCAAGCTGTCATTATGCAAACAGTTTTTTTTGTGGACTTTTTAAAGCCTTCATTTTAGCTGCTGTTGATCCTAAAGTGAGCCGTGCAGAGAAACTGGCTGAACCTCTCATGTCTAGATCTTAAAAGAGACTGACTGATTGAATTTTCAGGTCTTGATTACATTTGTTATCTGTGTTTGATGGATACGTTTGTGCAACTTCAAAACATTTGGTCTCAGCTTTGAATTTCTGGACCTGACTGTGACTATGTCCGCATTCCCTCACTACACTCCCTAACCCCTAAAATACAATAAATTGTGAGATTATCCAGTGCTTTGGATTTTGTCATAATTCGGAAACATGCTCTTTACTTTTTTGTTGTTTTTTTTAAAACGGCAAATATGATGTCACCGATTTCCTGAAGTAAAAACCTTATAAATCTAAACATTTCACTGTGAATTCACTGTGTTTTGAGGATGAAACATGTATTTAAAAAAAAAAAAATCATTTTTTTCAAAGGACACATTGTTCAAATGCAATGCATTGTGGTCTATATTGGCCAACACTGTTTTCTTGGAAGTTTCCAGGGCACTGGATTTTGAAATGGTAGATTTGGACACACTGAACAAATGTCGAATAACCTACATACATATTAACCAGGAAGTAGTGAGTGAATACGCACACAGTGGTTGAGTCGGAATCCCGTCTTTACTCCCTGACCCTGAAAATCCTCTACAGTGTGGGACTATCCAGCACCCCACCATGATTTGATCATAATTCAGACACTTGATCACAAATATGACGTCACTCATTTGCCAAAATAAAAACCTAATAAGTACATTCTATGAAGATTGTTTATGAATACACTGTGTCAGTTTAAACACGTTGCATTGTGATCTACGTTTGCCAATCCAATCAGCATTTATGCACACCGGTTTCTGGGAAATTTGGATTTTGGAATTTTAAATTTGTACAAACCGTAAAAATAGCAATTTTTTCTCTAGTTGGTGCACTAAGTAGCGAGTAGCCTGTGAATTCAGACAGACTATTGATGGCAAGCTTGACTTTGATGGTGCAAGAGTTTCATTTTGATGAGCAAAGACTCACCCTAAATAAACTCCATTATGAATCCACAGCTGTGGACTGATCGCCTTCACTTTTCTCAGTCACCACTTGATCTAAATAAATGTTTAACCTAATGTTTATAGAGCTGCATTCATTTTCTAGTAATCGTATTTCGATCGTTTGAATCATTTAGATGAAATAAATGTGTAACATCTGCGGTTTTCTGAGCGTTCCTTCCTCTTTGTGTCGATGTCCGCCTGCAGGGTCACTGCGTTGTCACGGTGCAGCTCGCTGACGAAGAGCTGCCTGCAGATGATGAAGAGGATGTGGATTATTTCCTGCTGTTTGCTGGCAGCACACAGAGGCACCTGACCTCCACCCTAAAGAGCAGTCATGACACCTTGCAGGCGATGTGTCCCGGTAAGACGCCCCGACCGCCATCCCCTGCTGCTCCCTTTTAGCCTCACATGGGTGCATAGCTCCACCTACAGTGCTCAGTTCCTTTTTAATTCACTGTGATGTTAAGTTTGAAAAGATCATTTTAATACATTAAAGCATCCGAGCAGTCATGTGAGGAAATATTAGGGCCACTTTATAGCATAATGCAAGCATGTTTCATCACCTGTGACCTCTGCGCACCATCATACCAATAAACCAAATGTTATGGCCTAGCCATAAATCAGCCAAGTCTTCACACGCAGTAAAAGAAAACAAATAAGTCATTAAAATAAAGCTCATCAATATTATAAATGCATCTATTGCTTCCTCAGATTAGTTTACTGTTTTGATTTGTTGTTCCCTTTGAGTATCATGGTTCAATATCCATTTTTAACAAGTGTGATGTGTCCGTCCTCACGTAACAGACAACATATTCTGGAGTTATTATTATTGCTGGGAAAAGACATTTAAATTAGGAAAAAAAATTTAATGAAGTTCTGCTTTTTCATCTCTGCTTGTTTCTGCCAATTCTATTTGGAAAATGAGTGAGCAGCCTGTGAGTCTCACAGCTACTCATTGCAGAGCCGATGAATGAGTAACTAGTGAAAGCGCAGAGAGCAAGGGTCACGCTGAACTGTGCACAGGAAACAGTCATTTGTTCATTTTACTTTATGAAAGGTGGATACCTAATATTTAGAAAATAAAGATTACCTGCAGGTCTTTCTTTAGAGGCTCTTTGATTTTACTTCATAGAGCTTAAACATATTGAGATAATGTTCACTTCTACCAGCATTTGTACTTGTTAAAGCCCCACTCCCATCATCTTTTGGTCTATTTTAAAAGCGTGGTCTTGTATTTATCATGATGCAGCCAAAATCAAAAAACCTGCGTCGTTTTTTTAGGACGTAGTTTCTGCAGAGCGGCAGGAGTGACACTAAAAATTCACCTCAGAGTTGTGGGCAGGATTGTTGGTGGAGCAACGCCGCCCCACTTCCCCTCCCTGCTGCTGAGAGGTCTCTCTTCACATGCTCCCCCACATGCTTACAGCCGCTCGCACTCCCAACTTAACAGTGCAAAAAAAAAAAATGGGGAGCAATGTTGACGCCACCTAGATGTACAGTTTTTAAGCTGGATACCAGTTCAGACGAGGAAAGCAAAGACGTACATCTAGTCGTCTACAAGAGGATGCATCAGAATTGAGCGGAGCAGGAAACTCGTGGCCCGCCCATCATATATTTTTCCAACATCAATTTTTTTTTCTGCCACTGATTCACAACAATTTGAATAAAAAAGTCCAATATGCAATTGTAAGATTAATTCTCCTAATACATGTCCTCCGTTATTAGAAAAATGCTACAAGAGCATGTTAAAAAACAAAATTTTCACCGCAGCTGACCTTTTAGACCAGTTCTTGCTGTCCTTTGACCTTAATGTCGTGCAGAGTTAGTGGAAAGGGTTTAGTTAAAGGAAGTATTCAGACAAAGCTTCAAGTAGGTTTTCTCAATGATAAAGGTGTTGCAGCCAGACTGTCCTCCACTGCATGTGAGGCGATTCCGCCGCATCACCCGGCAAAGGTGTTGGATTAACATTAAAGAACGCTCTAAAGCGGAGTGTGTTTCGATGGCGGTACCTGTTGTTGCGTGTTTCACACGCGACGCCACAAACCGCCTTATCTCATTAAGGGCTCGGCTGAATTAGGCGTGCCTGCTGGGGGATGAGAGGAGGCGTTCCATTCTCCGAACAGATAAGCCGCGCCTCATTGCTCCTCCATCCGGCTGCTCTGAACCTCGAAGACCTGCTTCGTTACGACCTCTACAAACGTCGGGCAGTTGCAACTACACCTAGACCTTTTATTTTTTATTTTGATAATTTGATTTATTAATTTATAAAGCTGGATGACAAATGATTTATTCTTTTGAGTTTGGCCATGCATGCAGGCCTCAGTCATCCGTGGCTGTGTCCGATTTCCTGCCCTAACTACTAAAAAAACGATATGGTGCAACATTATGTAGTGCCCTGAATTTAAAAAGCAATTCGGACACATGCTCACTACTGTTTTTTTTTTTTTTAAAGTCATCGATTTCACAGAGTTCAAATCTACTTGATGTGAGCGTTTTGCAATGATCATTTATGAATTTATTGTGTTCTGAAGATAAAAACGTTGATGGTTTGGCAAAAATTCTTCTGACGCAATGCATTGTGGTCTCTATTCGCCGATCTAGTGAGCATCGATGCACATTGGTTTTTCGCAGAGCCTCCTGGGAAATTTCTAGGGCACTGGATTTTAGAATTGTAGATTCGCACAAGACTACAAAATGGAGAGCGCACTATATAGTGAGGAGGGAAGGAATTCGGACACAGCCCATGGTTATTCTCTGACTTGCATATATGTGCATTTATGATTTTTTTGATGTGATTTTCTGCTAGTCATGTTTTACTTGGGACTGGAGGGTGGGGTGGGGGGGCGGGTGTGCAGTTAGATGGGGAAAATGTCTGATTAGGTTCAGTAAAAATCTATTTTATTTGAATGAACCGCATTTGCATCAGCAGATCAACTTTGCACCCTGTCATCACAATTTATCGTGCAAAATGATGCTAAAATGAGCTCGCTATTTGACAGAGGCATTTGTGAGCTGCAAAATAGATAGTTAATTGAACAGTTTAGGTTAATTGGATTGGCCCCGGCTGAAGGCTTTCTGGGTGGAATTGGCATATTTCCCTTGCGTCTGTGTGGGTTTCCTTCGGGTGCTGGGGCTTCCTCCCACGTTCCAAACACAAGTGGATTAATTGGTAATTCCTGACAGCATTGATTTGGTAAAACTGCTTAATGAACTGAGGTGTGTCGACGTGAAACTCACAGGTGTTTGTACGAAAATGAACATTTTACTTGTTCGAGAGCCGTGACACTGCACCAAAACACTGCACCAGGGCCGATATGTTTGTAAAAAAAATAAGAAAAATGACAAAATAAGTCATGAAAGTGCCATGTTTTGCGTTTATGCAATTAGGTTCCCTGCATTCATTTGGGAGCAAATGAATCGAGCAAATCAGTTATTCTCAACAAGTCCTTAAGATAAAGCTCTTTAAAAAAAACAAAGAATAATGTAATTGTTCTCTGATGCTTTTAAAGACTTAAACTATTAGTGAAGCTGTTATAGTTGCATAGAAATAGAAAAGGTTCCTGTTAGAAAAATACTTTTCACCTCTTTAAATCTTTTGTTTTTATCTGTTTTTGTTGTATGAAAACTTAATTGTATTTTTTGTTTATATTTTCTGAATAAAGGCTAAATATTGAACGTGAAATAGATGAAAATAAAAAAAAGAAATAAATAGTAATGCGGCTTCTGTGGATAGAATTACGAGTCAAATATATTAAAACATTTTCTGTACAGAAAAAGTACCCTTTTTTCTAACTTACTTTTTCTTTCATGTACGCTTTTTGTAATAATTCTAAACACATAAGCAGCCACCAAAACAAAAACAAAAGTTCTGCAGAAAGTTTTTTTTAAACGAACCATTTAATTCTATAAAATAGTAAACATATTGAAACAAAAGACCGGACATGAGAACGCTGCTAAAACATGGAAGCCTCCGTAAACTAAGCCTTAAAAGAAATAAATGATTTAGAATAAGTCAAGTGTAATTTGGGGACTCTTGTTGTACATGAAAAGACTACCCGGCAAACCAGGTACAAACTTCAGTAAAGCATGGTGGTGGAAGTAGCATGCTGAGGGAATGTTTTCATGAATTGTTTGAGGCTGGAATGTTAAATGAATGCTGAAGTAAAATATTTCAGTTTTTATTGCAATCAAGAGTAACATGTTTGTGTGTCAGGGAAACCTTTTTGAAAGTGGTTGATAACCTGCTCCAATCCAAGACCATCAACCTAAAGGACATTCGGTAACTTTTAAGACCTGCAGGGACTTAAGTGTCACTTAAGATATTTCGATTTTTAATAGTTGCCGACAGAATTCCCACCAGATTGATGAATTAAGGTCTGCTTGTTTTTACCATAAAACATCTTCTAATTTTAAAGTCAAGACTTATCGATGACTAACAAATGACTGCATTTTATTCCTATAGCTGTTTAAAATGGCATCAGGGTACCAAAGTGCTTTGAAGAGAAATAAAAAGAGACTGAAGAGGAGTCAATAAATGAAAAACAATTTACAAAAAAAAGCTGTGTTTTAAGTTTGTTCAGGTCTGGAGGGACATTATCCACAGCTGGGGTTCGGCAGCGGAAAAAGGACCGTCTACCTACTGCTAACTGCAAATATGTCCATTTATGATACACTGTCAAGAGGATCATCTGTGTTTATTTGTCTTTATTTTCTTATTAAATTATTCATTAATAACTGAACAGGGTTTAGTATATTTGGGCTTTGTATTAAAAAAAAAGTTTTTATTGTATTTTTCCATAATCTCAACACTTGAATTAAACCAATTAATCCCAGACTTGACCTGGACGTGTCTGACCGACACTGGTCGGTAGACGGCAAAACTCTAGAATGGCTCCAAAGCTTTGTCCGTTCAGCTCAGGGAAGAGTATGAACAGCTTTAAAGACGACCAGGAAAAGTTAAAAAGACAGTCTAGATTAGACAGGGAGCCGGTGAAGTGACCCGAGTACCATAGTGATGATACAACAATACCAAGATTCAGCTATCCCTAAAATATACAGCACAAATGTCAACAGCAGGTTTGTTCATGTACCTAGGAGTGAAATCTGTGGAATGTGATGCAGTTTGTTTCTGCGTTTCTCTCTGCTGACCTTCTTGTCTTGACATATATTGTTTCTGTGTCCCTGCTTCTCTCGTAGCTCATAACTGCTGCGAGGTGGTGTCGGTCACGTTGTGCTCAGCCACCCGGGACATTTGCGGGGGCTCGGGGGACCTGCCGGGCCGCCCCGTTCGTGTTGCTCTATTGGCCGAGAATCGATTCGGCTTTGTCCAGGATTTGGCTTTTGACATGGCTCAGTTCTTGGTAAGCATCCGCTTTTCCATCCCGACGTCCCAAAAAAAATAAAAAAACCCCAGTGGTCCACAATGACAAACAGAGCACATTTTTATGCTTAAAGGCTTTAAAATATGATTGTCATGATGCATTTGTTTTTTTTCTTCTTCCTTTTTTGTCCATAAGCAGCAAGTTAAGGTTCCTGTCAGATTTTTTTTTTCTCTATAGGTCTTCCAGTTTGAGTTTTGTCTTTATTCTTCTTAAAATGTGACTTCTGTCATGCAGGTGAGCACAGCAGGCAGAGCGGATGGTCTGGATGGAGTTCTGCTGCTGGATGAGTGTCAGATTCCCCTGGAGGAGTGCGAGCGCTTGGATGAGAGCTTGGCGCTGGCCCTTCATCACCTTGTACTCCCTCCAGGTTGGAGCTTACTGGGAAGCAAGCGGACCAACAGCAGCGGTGAGGCTGGAGGCCAGTGAACAGTCTGGATTATGTCCAGAACACATAAGGAGTTCTGGACTACAGGTTCCCCCAAAATTTGAGCAACTTTTATTTTGCAGTTTTGCTCCCTGAGAGCCATTTTTCAAAAGCTGGTATGAATAGAGCTGCAGAAATTTCGGTTAGGTGGGGGCTTTTCTGCTGAGATCTGAAATGAGACGTCCATACCTCAATAAATAGAGGTAAAGAGGGTTTAATTTGTCAACTTTAACATTTGGAAAACATAATTTGAGAGTACAAGAAGTGAAAAATTAAGTACAAGGACAAGGCAAAACCACAAGCAGCGAGCGCCGTTGCATATCTAAAATACTTCCTTGCAAAAATGTGGCTGCCAGACAAGGCCTGAGTGGAAACACAGTGAGTGATTCACTAAGCGGCGAGGGATGCTGGCTGAAAACGCTTAGAAATCTTTAATTGGCCTGGATTTGACGAGTTTGTTGTTGTTTCCTCCCATCAAGCAGCCGTCTCAAATCTGACAGAGGGACAGGCTGGGAGCTGAACTGACGGCTCTGCAGCAGGAGGAATGCTATCAAAGGAAAGCTGGAAAGTTCTGCGTGTTTAGAAGAACAAGGAGGAGGAGAACCCTCTGGGAATGAACTGGGAGGCAGCAGGGAGGGAGGATGTTAGGTGGAGCTCCCAGGCGGGTTGGGCAGAGGTTTGACCTCCTGTGTTGATCCATAAACATCCTCAGATGCAGCTCATCCTTCAGCCGTATGAGTTATGGCTCATGTCAGGGCAGGTTGGAGCCTATATTTACATTTTCCAAAGCACGTTTCCTGATGGATCTACATCAGACTGTGAGTCCGCATGGAGCCCCGTGCTGGCAGCTGTTTGAATTGTGAAAAATCGCCTAATCAGTGCAAACAAACACACATTTTTATTGAAATTAAAATGGCAGCCTCTTCCAGCACTCGACTCAGATGACTATAATCAGTTAAGGGAAGCTAAATGAGCTGATATGGATGATGAACTCTGCGAGGTAATTGCTCTCTGTGAAGCAGAATAAATAAGACTTCTGGGAGTAGTTAGAGCTCTGCCTCTGCCTGCGGCTATTGCTCAGATAATGGCTTATGGTTTCGTTCGGAATTTGGAAATCAAACCAAAGCATTTATAAGCCGAAACTGACCAAAATTAGAGCTGAAAAACTGCAGAAAGATTAGCTAAAAGAAAGAAGAAAAAATAAATAAATATGGCTCTCAGTAGTGATCCCTGTTAAATCCATTCACTGTATATGAGAACTGGACTGAGTGATCCATCCCGTCTGGCGTTCCAAACAGATAAGATAAGATGAGATAAAGATACTTTATTGATCCCAGCTTGGGAAATTGGGTTGTTACAGCGTCAGCGTTAGGCTCAAGATACAAACATACAAACAGTGGATGACAACAGAGAAACAGAACAATCAATCAGAAAGAAACATCACTGAAAAACAGTTGTATTGCGTGACAGCTCTGGAGATAAACAGACAGACCTTTAATACGTTTATCTATTGCAAATGGATGACAAGTTATAGATTCCAATGCAGTGAGGTATGAAAGATCTCCTGAAGCGGTTGGTGTTACAGCGAAGCTGCCTTAGCCTGTTGGAAAAGGAGCCCCGCTGACCATCAAGAGCCGGATGGAGAGGATGCTCTGAATTATCCATGATGGATGCGATCTTATTTAAAGTCCTCCTCTCCATCACAGCTTCAAACGTGTCCATTTTCCATCCGATTATGGAGCCAGCTCTTCTATTCAGTTTGTTCAGTCCACAAATGTCCCTGCCAGATATGCCCCCCCCCCAGCAGACCACCGAGAACAACAGAGTGAACAGACAAGCAGAAAGTACCTGCTAGCTGTATAGAGAAATAAACAGCTACTACTCAGTCATTCTATTGGTCAGAATAACCATTCTTGCTCTGCTACATGCTCTTTTCACGCTATTTTCGTTAGGATTTTTTTTCTGTAGTGCAAATTATTCACGTTATAAACTGACCAATCAGAGTCTTCCATAGGTGCTTCCTGCTGCCCCCCTTGTCCAGCATTCGAAACAATTTATTGACAGTGTCTCCCACTTTCCAGTGGTAAGGGGTGTGGACTTCCAACAAGCTCCCTTTCAATTGGTGAGAGTGGTTGCCATAGAAACTCAGTGACTCAGACCTACTCGCACTGATTACTGCTCGCTGACCACGTCTGTCTCCAACACGGCGGTGTCCGTATCGTGATACCATTTTCTACGGGTGATGTCACACTCGCTCGGTCCAGTTTTCATGAACTTGTTGTTAAAAAAAAAGTACCAGCTTTTAAAAAGCTGGACACATGGCGGCTCGGTTGTGTTGAATTGCCACAACGCTGATGGATGAGGCAGACACCAGCTGGGGTGACTGATTTGTGCTCTAATAGACTCCGCTCCCCGATATGTCACCCCTTCAGTGCGGAGCACGAGCAGCCCTGAACTGTGGGGAGTGAAGAGGAGCAGCACTGAGTTCCCCCTCCATCAGATCTGTCAGATGAAGGGTCGCAGCAGAGCATTAGCGGAGGTGATGGCGGTTTATCTCAGTCATTTTTCACGCCGGGGACCCGCAGCCAACGCCGATCTCCCTGCAGCCAGTTGTGTTCGTCTGCTGAGAATTCAAAATGTTTTTATTATCATAGGTGAACAGGAGTTTTTTTATATTAGAGATAAAAATAATTTTTTTCCCCAAAAATTCGATATGTTTCAAGGCTGTAGAACCCCTCGCTACACAATTTCTACACTTTTCTCGAACAGTCATGAACATTTTCACCCTTTTCTCTTGTTTAAATCCTCAAAGTTCAAACCTTTGTGGAGAAAAAGTCTAGTGTTGAAGAATGAAAATAAAGATCTGATCGCGATCAAAGATTTATGGGAATTTTTGCAAACTGAATATATTTTCCACAGGAGGCACGGCATGAAGACAGTTGATTGTCAATAGTTTACAGCCAATCAGAATGCAGAACATAATTTTCAAAAAAAAAAAGGGTGTATAACCAGAAGTCACACCATGTGGAACGTTGGTGTTCAAAGTCCATATTTAAGAATCAAATGCGCACGTGCTAATGTTTGTTCACGCAGAATGGTGCATGACGCTGCGTTCTGCAGAGCAAATGTCATACTCCACCTCAGTTGATCTCTGGTTGGGCTACATTTCTTTTATTCCTTGACAGGTTTTCTGCTCCAATTCTTTTCCTCCTAACCTGTTTGGCAGATTAGTGTTTTTTTCTGTAAGCCCTCACTTTATTCATTATGGTGAGTAATTATGGCGATTGAAAGATGTTTCTGTTTAAAAGCAGCTGATTGAGTCTCTCATTGGAGAAGAATGTCAACATGTGTGTAAATGAGTCAAAGAGGAGATGTTAGAGAAGCAAAGAGGGTTTTTTATTGAAACGCTGTGGAAACAAATCTGCCGCTCTGCATGGAGAGCAGTTTTTACCTATGTTTGGATGCTGTGCTGCAGGTGAGCAAATGGGCTCGTAGGTTGCTGATCAACAAAATAGAGCATCATGAGGATCTTTAGCTCTAGAGAACCTACGGGGAATTTTTCTTCCGGGCTTTTATGATTTGTCCTTTGTTGTTTTATTTTGGGTTTCAGCAAAAAACAGCAGCCAAAAATATAAAAACAAGAGAAAATAGAGCAAAAAGAATGAAAAGGAACCAAACTGTTGCCAGTTTCCCAAACACCCTTTGGGTTAAATCCTCTTCTCTGATTTCTTTATATGATGATAATATATATTTTATATATTACTTATATAATAATAATATATATTTTTCGTTTCATGTGCTTCCGAGGCAAATTAAATATTACAATCTTTTTTATTTTCTTCATAGAGATTCTGCATGTTTCCCTAGTCATCTAACCATATGAGCATCAGACTCAACAAAGAAAATGCCCGTCTTCTGTTTTGTTATGGATTTCATTAGATTATGGGGCACAAAACAAAAGTACAAGACGGTTTTTGGCTCATACGTTACCAAGCTACTGTAAAACCTTTAGAAAAGGTTTGAAACTACCATGTCTGCAAAGATTCAGAACTTGCATTCCTTTAGCTGATCTTCAGCTCTGCTCATAAAATCCCATTTATTTCAACAATTTCCGCTTCTTTAGTTTGAATATCTTTCTTTCTTTTTTTACTGTGGCCGCCCGCTTGTACTTCCATGCTGACTGTGTCCGTGTCAGAGTGCTGGAATGGCAGCCAGTTTTCAGGAACCAAACACCAAACCGAGCGGCAGAGCATTTCCTGCTGATGTTTGGCATCTCGCATTCCTGCCCGGCAACACTTGGCAGCTGGATCATTCCATTCAAACGGCGAGCTTGAAGTTTGTCGGGGCGGGGTCGATCCGACTGGCTTTCTGTAAATGGACTGTAACCTCTCATCAGCAGACGGAACCAGCGAAATAAATGCTGCCTGATGATTTTTCCGATAAAACAAAAGAGAAGCATGATTCTAGGGTCTGCCAGGGCTCCGTTTGAAATCTTTACCAGCATGGTTTCAATTGTTTGGATGGTCAGATGAATTTTTTTATACACCATGAAAGCACAAAGAAAATGTTTGAAACGGCTTAAAGAACAAACTTCTATTGTTTTTATAATAAAAAAAAAATGTATTCAGTATCCACAAACTAAAGGATTAACTAATGTTCCACATTTGTTTCAATATGTTTTTTTTAAATGTCAGATGTTTATTATAAATGTTTATTGAGAAAACAGAATTTGGTGAAACTAATATTTGCAAACTATTTTACCCAGTGATGACTTCAGGCTGAGAATGAAGCCACTTCTGTGGTTTTTACACCATAATTGTGGTCAGGACTGAGCCCAGGACTCCAGATACAACTTTTACTGCTGTATCCTGTGTATTATATGTTTATTCAAAAATATACAAAACACAGAGAAACACAAAAGAATAAATATTATAGAAATGACTCCTTTTTACTCTTTTTTTTTTTCTCCTTCATAATGGAAGGAGATGCCCCATTAACCTAATAAAGCTGCATTAAAACTCAGCATCTGGAGGCTTCACCCTCATTGCTGACGTAACATCTGCTCCAATGAGCTCAAAGCCTTAAAAACACGTGTTTGAATTTTCTCCTGCCATTCTAAACTGGAGCTTTTTTGAGTCTGTGAATCAGGAGGACAGTCTTGCCTGATTTTACAGCTCCTCCAGTTAGGCCCATAGGCTGTATCTGACAACTGGACGAGTGAGTGTGATGTCACGCATAGAAAATGGCTTTCTTCCAGCTCCAACAAAATAAAGTCAATTCAGTCCCAATTCAGTCTGTCCTGATGCAGACGCCAGCTATTGGTCCGAATTTGTCATTCAAACAATTTAAAGGTTTAACGTCAGACAACATACTTACACCAAGGTATTTGAATGGTCAGCTTATAAAAAAAGCACAATTAAAAATAAATTAACAAGATATATGGGGGATAAAAAGGTATGAGAGGAAAAATGGTGTTTCTGACAAATGGAAGTACTGAGAAAAAGCTGTTTATGTCTCTGTAGAAGTCTATGGGATTTTCCTTTCTTGGAGTCAGCGAGTACTTCCTGTTCGCAATGCCAGGTCCAACCATTGAGGATTGGGATTTATTGAAGGCCTTTGCTGCAAACCTTATAACAAAAGTCAATTTGAGGCCATCTTACTTCTTTGCTCAAAAATGATTTTTTAAGTTATGTCTGCAGCAAACCACAACAACAAGTTGGACTATTTAGTTCCAGAGGTAAAGTCATTAAAAGTTGCGTTTTTGGTCGCATTTTTGGTTAAACAAAAGAATGAACCGTTTAAGAATTTCTCCCTGCAGTCTCTAATGCTGAATTATTTTTACATGCCCTGTAAAGATTGCTTTGTTATCTCTAGTTATATTTTGTAACATGATATGTTTACGACGCATGTAAATTTTCCCGCTGAACCTTTGACTTTGTGCTCTTTTGAACTGTGCCAGTGGTGTGGCAGTGGAAGGGATGGATAATATTAACAGAGAGGATGGAACAGCTGATTGGTCAATAGAGATGTTCTCATCTTCTCTCCCAGGAATCGCAGCCTTGTTTATTTACACCGAGTCTGATCTTTGGAGCAGCCTGACTTCAGGATTGCTCCGGCAACCTGTTGTTCTGACAGAAAGTCTGTGGCTGGTGTTCTCATGAATCTCCGTTATTGTCTTAGTGTGTGTTTAATAGCCAGAGATTCTGTGCTTTATTGTGTTATTAGTTGCCTGGTTGATATATTAAGTCAATAATGGACTAAATGAAGAGTGGGAGTCTGCTGTGCTTCCGTTTGGCTCACCTCTGCTGAAACTGTGCGATATGATTTAGCTGCTGCATTATTGTTTTCATTTGCTTGTTTCATTAGTACAGCCACTGTAGATGCCAAAAGTCAGGGAGTATTTTCTAATTGCATCCGCCAAGAGGCAGTTTAAACGATGGATGTAATCCAGAGTGTGCACTCTGAGAACACAAATGTGTGCGTCTTTTCTGGACCACAGTCAGTCGGTCACATGCCGGATTCTCATACCGTAGTGCTGCCAAGTGGCGTCATGTTGGCTCCTCCATCATCAGTCTGTGTGTCTGGATCGCCGTGTTTCCCTCTTTGAGCTCTGCCGTTGTGTCTCTCGCCCTCAGACTTGACTCCTCAGGAGACCTTGCTGCATTTCTCGGCGCGGCGAGGCCTCGTCCGGGTGATGCGGTACTTGCTGCGGCAGCCTGGAGCCAGAGAAGCCCTCCGCCTGCCCAACAAAGAAGGCCTCACTCCCTCTGATATTGCGGCGTCTCGAGGCCACGAAAGCCTCGTTGAGCTTCTCGCAAAGTGAGTGAACAGATTTTCGTTGTAGGAGCCAGTTTGATATATTTTGATACACTTTTGACTTTTTGAAATATATTTGCTTAGAGACCCAGTGCAATAAAAAGTGTGTTTATGGTGTTTTTAACATGTTCTTGTGGCATTTTTCATCTATTACCCTCTTGAGACCCGAGCTCTTGTTTGATGAGCCCCTTTTTTATTTTGTAGTCACAGGGCCCAAGGTAATCAAAGTTACCTACAGTGATAACAAAACCCACAAAGGGGATGTCCTCAAATGTGGACGCCAGGTCTGAAGAGGTTAGGAAAATGGAGCTTAAAATTGCGTTTCTAAATATTTCTTTATTCAAATTGATGTAAATCAGTCGGATGATGTCCTCCATAATCATAAAAAGGGCTACAACATGCTGGAACATGTTAAAAACACAATTTACAGCAGAGTGGGTCTTTAATAAGTCAATGTATAAAATAAAATCTCATTTGTGTATTGTAGTTCGATTTAAAAAAAAAAAAAAACATGGACAGACTCCTGTTTATGCAGTTTATCACAGCTGAAGATCTATATTATCTTGCTTTGTTGTCTATTGCAAATAATAATGCAAAAAATTTAAATAAACAACAATAATAATAAATAACAGGCCAAAGCCTGTCCAGCTTATTTTTAACGTCACAAATAAGCTCTGAGAAATAAATACGCTAATAAATAATAAATAATACTTAGTTATTAGCTAATAAATATATTTAGTAGCTAATAAATACGATTTTGGCGTGGGTAGGGAGTGGAAGGGGGGTTGCTCCGCGCCAACAGAAACTATGTTCCGGAAAATGACACGAGTTTTTTTTGTCTTTGGCGAAAAACCGGCATCATCATAATTAAAAGACCACTGGGAACACCGAGAATGGATCAAAACATGATTAGACTGGAACTTTAACGTTCTAAGCTTTGTTGAAGTTATCACTTTTGTTTATTGATGGACACAGAGGTAGAGCTGTGACGGTGACGGATTTTTCATCACCGCGGTGATGAACCACCAGGGGGCGCGGTGTCGCGGTTAATCGCAGCCCCCCCCCCCCCCCCCCCTCAAAAAAAAAAAAAACCCACACACACAAAATCCCCCCGCGGCTGCATCATAAATACATACAGTTACAACGTAGTATTCTTTATTAACCTTTATTAACAAATAACAATAACAACTGACTACTACCTACCGACGAACCCCCCCCCCCCCCCCCCCCCCCCCCAACACAAAATCCTCCGGCGGGCGGCCGTGTCGCGCACTCAAGAACGCACCCAGCTTAGTGGAAATGAACAATTAGAACGCAGTAAATTTGTCGTATTTCCTCGCAAGACAGAAACTTCTTTTGTAGAATCAGGATGTGTGTGTGCTTCTAAAACAGCGCACGTGTGTCTGTAAGTAGAGTACGCACGTGCCCCGTGCTTCTCTAAGAGACAGCTACAGCCCCGCGCGCGCGCGCAGGCGGGTGCGACGAGGAAAGGAGAAGAGTGATAAAAGGTTTCCAATAGAAACCCTTGAAGTCTGAACACAGGACTAGCAGAAAAAGTAAATTATCAGCAAAGATTAATGTGTTTATTATAGTTCCAATCACGCACCATATGCAAAACTTAAAAAAAAAAAAAAAAAAAAAAACTTTCAAAATAAAAGTGCGGTGATGCGGTGATGACCTCATCACCGCGGTGATGACCTCATCACCGCGGTGATGCGGTGATGCGGTTATCGTCACAGCCCTACGCAGAGGACAGTAGGCGCGTCGTTTGTGCGGCGTGATAGGACTCCGATGTTTTAATTGTAATCCAAGAGACCAAGAGTGACGCCGTCTTTTTTACCGTTCCATATGTTTCATTGCCCTATAAATCCCAATTCACATAAATAGTGCTAATGCAAATAAATGAACGTGCGAAAGAACCAAAGATTGCTTTCATGGAGACACATGCGAAGATGCTGGAGAGGTGCTGGGTGGAGGACACTGACACTCTCCTTTATATATAAGCCTAACTTTCTTTTTCTCTGCAAAAATGACGCCATCATTCACACAAAGCATGTGTTTTCATCATCCAAGGACAGATTTCCTTGATTGCAGTGTCTTTTGTCTCTGCAAACAATGGAAGTGTTCAGAGGACCTCACCATGAAGCCCTGCTGCTTCCCCGCTTGGCTCTCTCATAGTTGAGGGCAAATAGAAATGTTGTGGGCTTGACAGTATTGTTCCAGAGGAATCCGGGCGGATAGGGAGGCTGCACTGCAGCACAAAAGCTTCTGTCGTACGTCTCCTAACCTGAGGCAGCATCTCGTTTGGCACAGTCGTGCTCCAGTCCCAAGACTTTTAAAACTGGTCGAGCACTCAGACGTGCTCTGTTTGACGTTTTGAAGTGTCAGGCACAATACTGTCTTCCTTCCAGACACAAATGAGGTCAAATCCCCTCATTCCTTTGTAGTGAAACATTACATTTCAAAGGGAAAGCGGCGTCTTTTAGTACATGAAATGAGATGCAGCTTAAAGTCCCCTTTCATGTAGTGAATGCTTCCTCTCTGTGTGTTTTTTGTTGCAGACTAGTTTGGACTTAAATGACCATTTTGGGAGCTTCTTCATTTCCAAGTGTTGCTTTAAAGCTTCCAGCTCCTTCTTTATGTGTTTATAATTTCATTTAGCTCATGAGAAGTGAAGTCACTCTCTGCTGGCGGGTGACCTCAGCCCTCCAGGCTTCAGCGCTGAAGCAATCCGCCCAGGATTACGCAAACGGATCTGCTTCGCTTGGAGCTGTGAGCCCTCACTGTACCATCTCCTTCAGAGAAAGGACTGTACACACTGTAACTTTTGACGCTCCAAGCTCACCAAACAGGAGTTTCCTCGAGGTTCCTTATCGGCGGATGTGTTTTAACGTGTTTTTGCCCGACCGGCTGCAACATCTGGATCTTTTTTCTCATGTTTACTTCGCGGCAGGGCTGAGGCGCACACCGAGACGGACAGGGAGGCTGAGGGCGTCCAGCTGCTATCCGCAGACGCTCGGGTGGTTTGCCACCTCCCTGCGCTGAACACGCACACTCTGACGGTGAACTCCACCTGCGCTGCCCCCACCCTGCAGACCAGCACGGAGCAGCTGCTTCACCTCGTATCTCATCTCCATGCGAAGGTGAGTTCTGGGCGATCTGCTCCTCTTCCAGGCGGGCTCCATCATCCGCTGCTCCTGTGGATTGATTGCCTTGTCACTGCCCTCATTATTTTAACCTTTCAGCTGGGTTTGTGTAACCAGTGGAACACCTTATGCAATCAGAGCACTGGTTCTTGATAAGAGCAAGTTCTCTGCAGAAAGACTAACACGTGTGTCCCTCTCTTGTTATTCTGTGCAGGGACTGTCTGTACTGGAGCTCCGTTTGGGCTCTCTGCACACGGCTGCAGAATGTTGTGAGGGCGTGGAAGCAGCCTGTCAGGAACGTCTGCGGCCGCCCGCCTCGGCTTTAGAGGGCCCGAAGGCCGAGGAGAGCGGGGGAGCGGCCTGCACAGCTGACAGCAGCGGCACTGTACCCGGGAATGCAGGGACAGACTGTGGTGTGCCTCCAGCTTCAGAGATCCCCCCACACGATCTCGACCCGCAGGAGGACAGGGCGGGTCTCAGTTTGAACTCTGAGGGAGAGCCCTGCCAAACAGAGGAGGAGGAGGAGGAGGTGGAGGACAGGGAGCAGCCTGCGGTCTCCAGCCAGAGCTTGGGTGACGACAGCAAAGGAACAGTGGGTGAGGCTGAAAAGGAAAGAGGCTCTGCTGGAATCCCAGCACCAGCGGCAGCAGTGGGCTGTGGCAAACAGGCAGAGGAAGCTGATACAGGGGAGGCCGAGAGCCGGCAAGATCTGGGAAAAGAGCAGGAAGCTGACGAAGGAGCAGAGAGGAACTCGCCTGATCCAACTGAGACCAGTGGGGAGGAAAAGTCTCCAATCATGGGGTTGTCACATTCGTCAGAGGACTCTGAGGTTCCAGACACGTCTGAATCTGAGATGACAGAAAGACAAGATGTTGACAAACGAGAAACAGAACTCCTCCCAGATGTTTGTGACACACGCCCACCAGTGGAGGAGGCGAAGAACACAGAATCAGTCCCAAGTGGCCTCCCCAACCCGACACTCGCAGACCGTGGTGACGTAAACGAGGATTCTGAATCTGCTCCTCCCTGTGTCTTGATAGAAGGCCTCCACGAGGGGGAACCTCCACCAGACATAAACAGCCAAGAACAAAAGCAGGAAACAGCTGGCAGGGATTACTCAGCGCAGCAGGAGTGGCCTCTGGCTTCAGAACCTGATTGTCATTCTGGGAATTGTTCTGGAACACAGAGCGGCAGAAAGCTGGACGAGGATTTACTCCTCCAGCTCCTCATCACCCAAAGTCCTCCTTTGGGGGAACCTGAAAGCGTAGATTCACGGACTTCCAGGGACTTCCCACAGGAAACACAGAGTGATCTTTGTGATCAATCCACGGAAGAAATGCCGTCTAAAAGACAGACGGGACAGGACCATGGCGTCTCCAGCGACGACGAAGGCAGTTTTAGGTCGTTTGGAAGCTCCTCAACCGAACTGTTCCATCCCACTGAGGACTGCGTCTCCGTGGAGGACAGTGGCGTTCCTTTAAGCACGGAAGTGCTCGAAGGAGGCAAGTCCGAGGACTCGAATGACCTGCAACCCAACAAAAGCAGCGAACATCTGGATGTCGGTGCAGAGGCAGCTGCAGACTGCAGTCAGGATGGCATGGAGCCTGCACCGCAGCTGTCAGACAGCCTTCAGACTTCAGAGGACTTGGGTCCTAAGAGCACAGAGGAACTGGACCCAGAAGCTCTCGAAAAGGATCCAAGTTTAGATCTAGTGAGCGAAGAAGGCCCAGGAGCCCAGGGCGACTTGAATGTAGAGGAATCAGAGGAGATTCTGTCTGAACAAAATCCATTGGTTAGTGAAGGGACCAAAGACAGAACTGCAGCTGACGGGGATAAACAACAGACGGGTGAAGAACCTGTGGTCCCGTCACTAGTGGAGTCGTTCTCAGAGCAGCCCGACCTGAACGAGTCGGAGGCGACCGCAGACGAGGAGGCTCCTGAGGATCCGTCGCAGGGTGCAGAGGAACCCTCTTGTGCCGGCGATCATTTGGAAGTGGAGCCGCCAGCTCTCACCTGTGAGGCACCAACAGAACCTCAGACGTCTGAAAACACGAGCGTGACAGGAGGAGCAGAGAGCTGCAGCAGAGCAACCCACGGTGGGTAAACTGTGTTTACAGCCAGATTCTACAGAGACGTGCATCCCACAGCAATGAGCTTAACAAGGTCTCATTTTTAAAGACCCACTCCAATGAACACCACGTTTTTGGTGTTTTTGACATGTTTTCGTGGCATTTTTCTCACAATGGAGGCCATTTGTTAGATAGATAGAACTTTAATTGATCCAACTGATTAGTTACCATAGCTCAGATTATGTAAAAAAAAAAAAACCAGATAACTAGTACTAAAAACAGTGAATAACACAATGAAGTGTCCAGTGTTTATATAAGGTGTTGTAGAGTCTAATACAAAAGTCTGTTGGTTCAGTTTCTCACTGACCCAAACCCAACAAGAGCCACAAAGTCCCACCTAACCTTTTAAAAAAAAAAAGCTTTATTTATGTTTATTTGACCATTCATTTATAGAACGTAGTTTTTAAATATGTACAATAATTGATTTATTACTGGCTATATTTTTCTGTAAATAACAACAGTAACGTTACTTTTCACATCAGCACGGGCAAGATCCTTT
Organism: Oryzias curvinotus; assembly: GCA_023969325.1. Lineage (NCBI taxonomy): Eukaryota > Metazoa > Chordata > Actinopteri > Beloniformes > Adrianichthyidae > Oryzias > Oryzias curvinotus. The sequence goes on along the minus strand of CM043708.1, from coordinate 26,262,141 downwards.
CAAAATAAAGAACTAACTGTCTAATGAGATCCTCTTGCTGCAACAGATTTCCTTGAATCAAAAATGCAAGAAAACCCAAGTCAAACATGTTGTTTTCTATCGTCATGACAACAACTAGGTGCTTTTGTGCAGCTTAGATTAGAATATGTGCTCAACTTATTTAATTTATTATTAATTCAGAATGTTAGGACTTTTCTTAAAGCCATAGAGCCACAGTGGATGTATTAAAGAGCCGCATGTTGCTCCGGAGCCTCAGGTTGCAGACCCCTGGTCTAATAGCAGACGGGGTGAAGGATCTGTGAAAATGCTCCTTCCTGCAGCAGGGTTGTTTCAGTCTCAGGTCTCATGCAGAGAGCGATCAGGATTGTCCATGACGGATTTCAGTTTCCATTGCATCCTCCCCTCACCAACCACAGTCACAGACTTCAGGGAATAGTCCAGAACAGAGCCGGATCTCGGCACCGGTAGTCGATCCTCTTCCTGTTGCTGTTGGTGCATCTGTAGAAGATGGCGGATGCAACAACACCATCATAAAAAGTCAACTCCAGCCCTTCTTGTGCAGGACGTCTGTTTTAGTCGTTCAGTCCAGTCTCTCATGGAAGTGAAAACCCAGATACATAAAACAAATAAGGATCAAAATTGTGTTTTTTTTTTAGAGTGTTTCTGTATTCAGATTGTTGTGAATCAGGAAATGACAAAAAAAAAATGCTGATTGGAAAAAAAAAGAGTGATGTAGAACAGTGGTCCCCAACCACCGGGCCGCGGACCGGTACCAGGCTGTGGGACACTTGGCACCGGTCCGCAGAGCGGTACCGGGCCGCTTGAAATTTTGGCACCGGGACGCACAGAAAGAAAATATAATTTCCATTTTATTGGAGTTTTTTTTCCGAAAAAAAGTGACCGGATTCTCTCTGTCACACTTAAAGCACGTCAAAGTCGCGACACCAAACATCAGGTGATAAACCCCGCTATAATTAAACCCAAACAACCAAAATGAGCAAAAAACAAACTTCTCTAGAAAGTTGCTTTGACAAGGGGAAAATTATAATTATTATTGTTATTGTTATTATTACTAAAGAGAAAATACCACCCCCGGCCCACGGTAAATGTGTCTTGTGTTGCACCTCAACCACACCCCCACCCCAACAACCCCCACCCCACCACCACCACCACCACTGGTCCACGGTGACAAAAAGGTTGGGGACCACTGATGTAGAAAATACGCTGGCCGGACCACAAGCTCCCTGCTCTGAACTCTCAGCAATGGGAAGGGTAGCAGGGGGCGGAGTCACTCTGTACCTTCGGTCCCGCCCACAACCCAGAGGCAAATTTCTAATAAACCACTGCTGCTCTGTGGAAACTATGTCCTAGAAAATGACACAGATCAAAAGATGATCAGAGTTGGACTTTAAAGGATGATCCAAAGACAAATTTTCCCTTTCCCTTATTATTTGTCAGACTAATCTTCATAACTAGGAAATGTTTTATTTTTTAAAAGAGAAGGTTGTTTGGAAAGTGGTTGATCTGTTTATTGTGGACACGGTACTGTTAATGCCGACCTACTGGAAAAATCCAAAAAGGAGACTCTGACCTCCTTAGTGTCTCTAATGCCTCAATCTGTCTCGCATGCTGTGGTACAGAATATCACATCTGCAAAACACAGTCGCATTAGCAGTGCATGTTAGCAGGTCTCGGATGCTCAGCTCGGCAAAACAAACGCAAACAGCAGCGGCAGGAGCGTGTGCAGAGCAGGAAGTGAGACTCGGGGCTTCTCATCCTCAGGCGACCACACAGCATTCCTCTGTCTGCAATTTTCACTCATCTGAAATGATTGCGCTGCACCCAAGTCCAATAAAGGGAGGTCGGGGGGCAAGGTTGGTGCTGCGCGCCACTCAAAGTGGCGTGTCATCATGAATCAGAGGATGTATTTACAGCACGACGGCAGCCGAGCACAGACAAACCCTATGTTGTTTCCTTTCCCCCCCGTGTATGGTGTGAAGATCTGACTTCATTCCTGTTCTTTTTCAGCTTTTTTTTAAAACTTCTTCTAAATATCTTTAGGCGACATTCACTTTCAGTTTAGCTGTTTCTGGGCTGCTGAAGCTGATTATTTACGGAACAAAAAAGGTTTATTGCTAAATAGGTATAGGTTTATGTTAATTGGGGATAGAATTTTATTTAATTTGATTGAATATAAACACATTTACAGAACACATAGACGAGTGCATCCAAAACAAAACAACGAGCATAAAATCTTGCTAGAGTGCTGCTGGAATGTGGGTTTTTGTTCTAACCTCAGAACTCTGAGGGTCAGAAACTGAAATTAGTTCTGATAAAAGTGAAGGTCCGGTGCCTTTTAAAACTAATTAAATAGATTCAAGAGAGAGCCATTGTGGACGCTACAGTCATTATCAATATGTGACAAATGTGGCTTTGCACATAATTGTTAGATAAACAGAATCAGAATGTTTGTGTTTCTTTGACTTTGTCATTAATGTAAAAATCTTTCTGGCAATAACCAGGCTTTATCCCAGCTGATATTACTGGGGTAAACGGGTGGTGTAAATCCTTGCTGGTGGACTGATTGCATCGTGTTGTGTGCATGTCTTCAGACAATGGCGAGTCTGGAAGGGCTGGAAGTGCGGCGGGAGAGGAGGAAAACGCAGCAGAGGGAGCAGACGTCTCAGAGGTAAGACAAGTGTCTCCGTCAGGCCTGTTAGCTGGCAGCTTTTGCTTAAATAATAATGCATCTAACAACCATCCGTGTTTGCTAAAGCTTTGAAAAAAAACAAAAAAAGAATCCTCCCGCGGCCAACATAAACACGCCTGCAGCTGTCTTTGGTGTTAAAGACCCACTCAGATGAAAATAGTGTTGCTGTTTTTTTTTCTAACACATTTGTGTTTTTCTGATAGAAGAAATATAAAGAAATTAGCCTTAAATGAGCATTTCTGAGTATTTATTCATCCACATTATTTTGAATCTGTTTGAAACTGAGCATGTTTTTGATGTAGAAAACACGCTGGGCGGGGCCACAACCTCTGCAATGGAGAGGGGAAGAGGGGGCGGGGTCGCTATGCGCCAACAGTCCCGCCCACGACTCAGAGGCGAATTTCTGATGAACTACTCTGCAAAAACTATGTCCTAGAAAACAATTTTTTTATTTCAAGCAATCTCGCTTCAATTTAAAATAAATCAGCATCAGAGTGGGACTTTAAAAGAAAGAAGAATAATGTTGTCAGGTTTTGAATAAGCTAGACCCAAATGCAGACTGGAAAGAGATTTATTGACAAGAGGATGGAATATTCTAGAGAGGAAACTGGCAGGAGATCCAGAAGGCGAGGCTTGACAGCTTGGTTTAGGGGTCTGACTCGGCTCGGAAAGGCTGAGGAAGGTCTGGATTTGCTTGGCTTGGCCTGGCTTGGCTTGGTCTTGAGCGGCTTGGTTTGGCTTGGTCTTGAGCTGCTTGGCCTGGCTTGGCTTGGCTTGGCTTTAACCAGCAGGGATCAGTGGTCTTTTCCATAGACGGGAACAGACGAACCAACAATGGCCGGAGGGAGTGAAGGACTTATGAAGGCAGACTAATTCGATGTAGAACAGGTGCGGGAACCTAAGGCAGGTGTGTGAGGGTGGCCTCGACACCTGACAAATGTTCTTAATTATGTTCTTAATGTTCAATCCTTATTTTTTTTTTTAAATCCGCAACGTTTTGCTCTTGTTTTGAAATTTACGAACACTACAGTTGAAACACGTTCAAAGCAGTTTTTGTTCTGCTGAAACAGAAACGGCAGGTTAATGAAAATGAAAGGTTCCTGTTCAGTAAAAGCTCATTCAGGCTCTTTGTGTTTGTAGCTAAAGTTCTGATTGCGAAGAGCCCAAAAGTTTAAAGGCTAGCAGCGTTTTCTTCTTCTTTTAGAAATGGTCAGAGAAAAATCCAGTTTCCACAGAATGTGGGGTAATTTAGAAGAGAAAGTACGCCATAAACTGTGAGGCTGAATTGGCTGAAGGTTTTCTTACAAGCAGATGGCGTGCCAAGTTGCATACATTAAAAAAAAAAAAAAAAAACAACCTGAATGATCAGACTACTCCAAGACAAATCTGAAATCTTCCCATGAAGTTCTATCAGCTCCGTCTGCCAACACATGGGTGCAAATTCAGCAGACGAGGCTTTGCTCTGAAATGTTGCTGACAGACAGATTCCTTTGCAACCAGAGCCTGGAGTGGTTCTGCTTCTTCCTGGGCTGTGGTCTGGGTCAGTGGCTTGTTCTGAATACCAGATGTCGGACTTGCCGCTGGAGGAACGCAGTGGGTGTAGGATGCTGGGGTCACCAGCAGAGGGAGACGTAACTTCAGTGGAACTTCTGCAGGAGGAGTTGATGATCCTTTCATTTCTGAACGCAGCTGCAAATGTGAGGGACTTCTGAAGCGGTTTGGACAAAGAGAGGCCGGATTTAAACCAAAGACAAGTTTGTTTGCGTACTTTAAGGTGCAAACTCTTCCGTGGGAAATGAACCGACTCCAAAAAAAGACTTGACTGGGCTTTTAAAACTGGACCAGAAATGTGCCAGGAGCTTCTGCCCTAAGCAGTAAGTCCTACATCATTTGTCATGTGACCACATGCAGGCAGCAGTTTCAAAGAATAAGCTTAAAGATCCTGCTCTTTACATGATCAGAAGATTCAGCATTTATCCTGCATTAGGAACGCTTTTATTTTGTCAAGTTGGAGATTCTTATTAATGATGGTGATAATCTGTAATAATAGACCGCAGGTGGGATTCAGTCTGTGGCTGTTCGGGATGATGGAGACATAGTTCACTGACTTCACACAGAGCCGCTGCCTTAGTGTGTTGGTACCTTGGACAAACTACCACGTTTATGCACATTTTAACCTCTGAAAGCTCATGCAATGATGATAAGAAGAAGTGGACACATTTAAAAAAGAAAAAGCTGACACAGATCTTCATCTAAAATAATCATCTGGAAAAAAAATCAAATCCACAAGGTTTTTACCAATAAATATGTTCTTCATTTCACCTCATTGTTTGGTAGCTGTTCTCACCAAATTGCTCAACAGTACCCACCAGGTTCCGTCCTGTTAAAGCTGGACCTACATAGTGTGAAAGGAACCACTCAAACAAAGGGGTTAGGCATGTTGTGGTTGATTCACAACTTTGTTAGTAGAAAGTTTGTAATTCTTTATGTTGTGATGGAGGCTGTGTAGGATCAATATCCATCTTTTCAGGATATAATTGTAACATTTGTGGGAAAACTTTTTTCTTTTTTTTAAGGTCGCCTGGTTTTAATTTGAATATATGATTATAGTTTTTATTCTGTAAGGCGCTTTGTTCTGCTTGTGCAAAAAAAAAAAAAAAGCATGTGATAAAGTTTGGTTTATGGACTGCCATAAAAGTAAAAACTAACATTATTATTTACCAGATCTTCAATTATCTTTAACTGTTTTTTTTTAAACTTATGTAAAATGTGGCACAGAGTATTTTATCTTTAAAATGCAAAAAAACAAAATAACCAAAGCAAGTTCACCTGCTGCAGGAACTTTATGGTAGGTGGAGTTGCTGTAAAGCTGGTGTAAAAAAGATTTAACAATCATTTTGAAAATAGACTTTTTTTTTTTAATATATTCACCCTCGTCCTAGTTCAGGGGTCTGCAACCATTTGGTCTGGTTTCTGAGCGAGAGCCGCACAATCAATTTATGTATAGTTTTGTGTTGCTCCACGCATTTATAGAATGTAGTATTTAAATATTTACAAACATTTAATTATAACGGTGTTATATTTTTCTATTTAGAACACATTTTGATTAGTTTTCTATTGGAGAGCAGCGCAGACAAGTCCCTTTCAAAATAAAACAACCCTGTGTCAAATAAGATCCTCCTGCTGCAGCAGATTTGTTCGATTTAAATGTCAAATATCACATTTTCTATCAATATGACTTTAGTACACCTTCATCCTTTTTCTGCCTTTTACTATTGAATATAAACAAGACAACAATGGTGTAAAAAATAACATCCATTCAAGTGAATGCAATAATGTACTTTAGGAACTTTGAACAGCAACACAATACTGTTGTTCAGCAGGAGATAATATTTCCTGTGAGTCTATTCTAATAATGAACTGCTCTACCTGTAGATTAAACCTTTTACCGTCACGTTTGAACTCATGAGCAGTGGTACAAAAAACAAAACCTGTTATTTATGTATGTATTTATTTATTTATTAATACTAGTATAAGATCATCTCAGTTTTAAGATCCACTCAAAGTAATAATGATTTTAACAATGGTGTTTTGAACATGTTCTTGTGGCGTATTTCTAATTATGGAAGACATTTACAAAAATAGAGAAAAATACAGGCTTAACATTACCTTTCTGAGTATTTCTGTATTCGAGCAGACAAAAAAAAATGCAATTGGAAAAGGTTTATAGATGTGATGTACAACTTTTATTGTCAAGTCACAAGCTCTCCTTCATTCTGATGCATCCACCTGTAGGGGACTAGATCCATGCGCGGGCGGGGGTGTAAGCTAGCAGGAGAGACTGTAAACAGATGGATGATGGGACATGAGGGAAATGTCTCATAAACTCCTGCCCCTCTGCTGAATCAATGCATTTGATTTTGGCTAAAGAAAACGCATAATAATTATTAAAATACCACTGGGAACGCTTTGAAAATAGACCAAAAGAGGATCTTAGCAGGATTTAAATTTTGTAAACATAAATGACAAAACTTAATAATCTAATATTTCTTCAAACATTAGCGTTTTTCTTTAAAACCAAAGAAAGAAAGAAGGGGAAAAAGAGCCACATTGTGGCCCCAGAGCCTCAGGTTGTTGACCTCTGTTCTAGGTCATCACTACAGATTATCTGTATATTATTATTGTTGTTTTTTGTTTATTTGAGGCAAGTTGGAGTTTGCTGGTCATCGAGTCACTGTAAGCAATAGTTCTCCTCTGTCATCTGTAGAACAGTAGAGGACTTCTGAAGACTAGTTCACAGGATGGCAGAGAGACACTCAATGGCTCATTGAGAGAGAGGGAGAGCGCGAAGGCATGAGTCAGACAGAGAAGTTGAGACGACAAGAAGAAGAAGAAGAAGAAGAAGAAGAAGGAGGAGGGGAGGGAAGAAAAGAAGGGTGGGAGCGGAGCTGGAGTCTGGTTCAGGGCTGCTCCTGTGGCCAGATGTGAGGCTTAGCGGACTCCTTCAGCAGGGTTCTGCCTGGATCTGTACCTTCTCAGCGGAGACGCTTTGGATTTATACACACAGGTGAAATGTACGAGCGGCACAAGAGGAGGTACAGTCTGTGTGCCAAAGAGGAGAGGGCTGTAGATGTGGTTTTAATCAAGGTAGGCTACTTTTTCTGCACTTTGGAAGTAACGAAGCAAAGTTGTTTGGTGTGATAATACAGCCAGCTCCACAGTAATAACAGTTATTGAGCGGAGGCTGGGAAAACAGACTGCAGACAGATAAAATATAATGTCAGAAGCAATAAAAGAAAGATTAGAAATATGGGAACAGGACTTCACCCATAAACGTAAACCATAATAGGGAGTCAAAGATCATTATGGCATTATTTCATGAAATTAGGTCCATTAAATGGAGGGTCGTAAAGTGATTTAGCAGCTTTAGTTCTTCTCTTCAGACATAAAAGCTCTTCGTCGAAAGGGGTATCATTATTTTCTTTTAAAATGCTTATTTTTCAGAAGGGTCACAAATCTGCTTGAGTGTCCGAGTCGCTCCTCGGGTTTGTTTCCACGGCTCTGCTGCGTAACACCCCGGGGGATGATTGCATGGTTGTTGATAGCGGCCCTCCAGGCACAGAGTGCTGATTAGTTCGGGGTGGAGTGTGGTTTTCTTGAATGTCCACGGCTGCATGGGTATGCGCTCTGTCACGCCGCCACACATGCCCGCCATCTGTCCGGCTCTGCGGAGCTGCTGTATATCAAAGTTAATGAGGCTCGCTCTGTTAAAGGTCTTCCTGGGGTTATTTGGTCAGCATGTTTGGAAACTCTACAAGTGGTTCCGAATGATCTGAATATGTCTGATCACAACGCCGACTTTATAACCCCAAAGAGAGAATTTTGAGAAACCATTTGACGTCTGCGCTCTTTGGATTCTTCCTAAATGGGATCTTTGTAGCACCCCAAAGTGAGGCTATTTTAAGATCAAATGCCACTTTCCCCGTTTTTGCTCATATAGAGCCTTTTATAACATTTTTCCACTGAGTTGCGTCTGGCTGCCATGCAGCTGCTGCTCCCATTCACCGCTGATTGAAAAGTCCGCCACCACTCAGGATTAATAATAGCTCAATTTCACTCCGTAAAGACAGTAATTAAAGCCGGGCAGCTAGTTGGACGACTTGTTACTGACGATCAAGCCAGACTCAAACAGCAATCAGTTCTGACTCACCATCCGCTCTCTTTTTTATTCACAAGTGGGTGAACAGAACCAGTTTTTGTTTGTTTGTGTCAAAACAGTGGCGGTTGGACTCGACTCAAACTTTCGTGGTCCCTGATGTCACCGGTGAGTCTGCCAATCACATCAGCTGTTTGCAATCATGTAGGAATGGCGTCATTCAGGATTTCACATGAAAGTTTCAAAAGGGTTCTTTGAGATTGTTTGCTTAATCAAACAAAACAAGAATTATGACACGTTATCGTGACATGTCTTGGAATAAATCTTTGAGCATTGTATTTAGTTTAGTGGAACTTTGACTAATTTTTAAAACATTTTTCATTGTTTTTGCCATGTTTTTGAAATATTGCATTTTTTAATTCGTCTTTCCAGGTTTAACTTATGTTATAAAACATCACCAAAAAAATTGATCTCAATTTTTGTGATTTTAGCAGGAAAAAAAGCAGCAAAATTTACCTTTTCAGAATTGAGTTTTTGCGTTTTTTGCAGAATTATAAAAGAAATGTAGCTGGGATATTAGCAAAAAAGATGGATATCAAGCATTGCAACAAAAAAACATTTTAAAGGTAAATGATTAGAGCAAATTGTAAAGTAGGAAAAAAAAAAATAAAAAAGGTCAAAAACCCTCAACAAACCACAGAGAGTTTATCTGAAGTAAGGCAAAAAGAAGAAGAATACCTGTGTTAAAGTCATTGGTCACTTCCTAAAGCAGTTCAAACGTCAGATCCGCTTTACTTCAGAGAAATGATAAGGATGAGTGTGAGAAGAGGAGAGCCAGAGGAGAAAATGAGAGAGATGCAGTGGTGGGAAAAGGCAGAGCCGGCCTAACGGTTTCCTTAGGCCCCAGATGGAAACAGGCATCGGGCCAAATGACTTCATTCCAACCAGTGTTTCACATCCCAGCGTCTCTCCTGGCCTGGAGTCATAAAACACTTCATCACCGCGCTCGGAGTGAAAACGCTGCGACTATTTTAGCCAACATCCTCGTGTAAATGTGTGCAAACCGTCCCAGAGCAAGAGTCCTGCTCTCATCTCGGGGGAGAACCTAAACCAAAGTCAACCATTCAAGCAGGAATCCATGAATAACCTTGTTAAAACTTAATTGTAGGCCACACTGATGTTTCAAACTGCCCAAACAAAAGAGATGTCCCACAATCTAGTTATTGACCAGAGCCGGAGCACTCAAAAGTCTCATGAGCTCATAAATTGCATTTTCTTCAAGCTGTGGTATAATGAGATTTCTCCATGTCAGCTGATGGGTGAAATGTAACCACTGTGCTCTGCGCCAGCTGCAAATCAGGAAGGAGAAATTATCTGTCCGCTCAGACTTCCACTGCAGTCTGGGTCATCTGATGAAGACCAACGTTCATCACCAATTCATTGATTAGGCCAAGTCAGCAGTGGGTTTCTGCCATCTTTACCAGAACCCCCCAGTCTGGATGGAATTACCGCTGGCATCAATGCGCACAAGAGACTGAATGGAAACCATGAAATTTTGACATCATTCATGACTTTATTTCCATTGTCCTGGGTGAGTTAGTGCTCCTCTGAAATCTAGATTCACTCCGATCACCTATGGACCTGTTTTCAAAGCATTTCCACTCGTCTTTTAACAATGATTATACAGTTTGCAGCCAAAATAGATGAATAAAAAAACAGTCATTTTCTAGGACATAGTTTCTGCAGAGCGGCAATAGTTGATTAGAAATCCCCCCCGACTGCGGGCGAGACTTTTAGTGTGGAGCAGCCCCGCCCCCCTTCCCCTCCTCCTTGCTGAAAGCTCTGTGTTAACTAACTCTCGTGCTAGCTTACAGCCCCTCACACCCCTAAGCTAACATTACCGGTGCCACAAGACTGACGAGCAATGTTGGAGCCGTACAGTTTTGAGCCAGCTCGGACGAGGAAAACGAAGACGGACACGGATCTAGTTCCATTTTCTATGTTACAAATACGAACAACATTTACTCATCTGCTCCTGATTTAGACCAATTTGAATAAATTGCTATGGCTATTTTAAGATTAATTTTCTTTTATATCCTCCATCTTCAGAAAAATACCACAAGAACAGGTTAAAAACACACAAACAAACACAATTTTCATCAGAGTGGGTCTTAAAGATGTTTAGATATTTTGTTACATCTTCCCATTGAATTAAACTGAAGCACTGCGCAAACACGGGACATTTTATTTAAGCAAATTCACTTTTTGAAACGTTCTTTAAGGCCAAAATCCAAAGAAATTAACTCTTTAAATTAATTTATCAAGTTCACTACATTTAAAAGTTGCTCTCAGAAACACATCTTCTCCTTTGAGCGCATTTTTTATGCAGGATTCTTAATCAGTTTATATTTGCACGAGTAGTTGCTGCACGTGTGAGCCAACCTACAAAGCCTCGACCCATTTTGTTATAGTTCATCTCTTTTTTTCCCCCTTTTTAAACGTTAAATCATGTTGTTTTGAGCAGTTTGGCCCTTTTCCAGTAGAGGAGCATTTTCGGGGCTCACTAAAAGCCGCTTCATCTGCACGCCTGTAGTCTCAGGCATAGACATGTGTGCAGTTTTGATGCCTGGCTGGAAACAGTCGTTCTGTCAGCCATAGCATCCTTCAAGCTGCAGAGGCTGGATGGCGGCATGCCTGTTCAGAGACAAGGCTGCAGTCCAAGGCCCGCATGCCCCACTCCAGCACACACTCACTAGAGTGCCTTTTATTTTTAAACCAGAAGTGTTTTTGCGAGGTACAGTTTAAAATCCCCCGACACTACAAATATGCACCAGGCTGCACTGAATCCGTACTGCCAGCTTTCAGAAGTGGTGAGTGTGCTGCAGGCCTCATCTTCTCACACCTAGTGCCTTTTTTCTGTGAACTCAACATATCAACCTCTGAAATAATAAAAAAAAAAAAGTCCTGTCTGTCTCTGTGTTTGTGGTGTAAAAAATAAAAAAAAAAGTTGACGGAACATTCAGCAACTTTCACAGAATTTATGTCAGAGTCATCGACTGCATCTGAGAACTGGACTGAGTGAGTGTGACATCATCCAAAGACGACGGGTTGCTTCAGGCTACAACAGCCAAATGACGTCAATTCAGTCACCAATACTGACGTCACCATGTTGGAACCAGAAATTGACAGTAGGCTGTGAGTTGTCTAAGTTGGTCTGAGTCATTGTTTCTGTGGCAACCACTCTCCCTGATCAGGGGTGAGGTTGATGAGGTAACTATCTAGCCATTTTATAACTTGAACCGCAGAAAAAATATAATAATAAAAAAGCAGGACTGGAATGGTCATTCTAATCCAATAGAAAGCTGTAGGTTTCTCTATAAAAGTCTATGAGATTTTGGCTTCTTAGTTCTTGGTTACGCCATGGGTTAACTAAGTCCAGCTCTCATACAGTCGATATTTAGAATCACATACGATGTCGTCCCCCCCCCACCCGTACTTGTGACGATATTAATTCAAATGTATTTAAATTCTCTCAATCTTCATTTGTTTAGCTGCTGCCAACTTTAACTTCCATAATAATTGGCATTTTCACCGCGACTTCCTCTTTCTTGCTTCGACCTGCTTTGCTGTTTATTCAACAGCAGAGATCTCGACCTGATGGTTACACGCACCATTAATACTCATCAAACCACTTTGGCTCCTTTTTTGGGGGCTTTAATTTCCAATTTATTCACAGTCCTTTGTTTCCCAGGTTCTGCTGTCACTCTGTTGCTCCGAGGTCGGCGAATGAAGCTTTTTGTAATTTGTAACAATCACTGGCAGCTGCTTTACCCTTCAGCAGAGCGCGTGCGTGTGCGTCCACGGCCCCCGTGTGTGTGTCTTGTGCATGCTGGCGCCCTCTGCGACCAGCTAATCTTTCCTCGTCAGCGTGTTTGTTCTCTCTCAGTGGGCCCTGTTTGATATCTGAACACAGCTGTGAGAAAAGAAGAAGTGTGTTATGTGTCTGTCTGTGTGTATGTGTGTGTGTGTGTGTGTGTGGGGGGGGGGGGGGGGGTTGTTGTGTGCGTGCGAGACTTGATGAGGGAGAAAATGCAACACAAGTGTTTGTCCTGTGGGTTCATGCATGGCGCTCTGTTGGCTGGATCGCCGTGCCTGGACTGGGGGCCAGTTGGTGTGCGAGGTTTTGTTGGTGTTTTTGCAGGAACGTGAAAATATGGCGACACTGAGTCACTGGGCGCTCCCGGGCCTGGACAACAGAGCTCTGTGTTTCTGTGGATCAGTGCTGGGGGAGCGCAGGGTTTAGACCGTAAAAACCCCTCATGAGTTGACCATTCCTCTGGTTTGGACTCTCACATTCGGCCCCTGATGCTGCATTTTATTAGCTTACGTCTGCACAGTGATTCGCAAATCTATCGTTTTTGCGATATCGAGCTGTGCAAATACGTATATTGCAAAAGTTGACGAAAATTGCAAAAAAAATGGTTACTTTAAATGTGCTAAAACAATCTTATGAAGTATTTATGGAATCAAACAAATCCCTTTATGCCTTTGACCAATCAGATGGAGCCATTTTATGTTAAAATGCTCGCCTCCTATGAAGACTAGAGTCATTTGGAGGATAATTTAAGTTATGTTGACTCTTATTTAAATTAAACTGTGGCATTAAAATGGAAATTATGCATTTAGTTGTTTTGCTATTTGTTAATGTATCGCAAGTGAAATTGTTATCGCAATATTGATTACTAATATCGCAAATCAGGAGTTTTCCTCATATCGTGCAGCTATATATTAAGTTATACGTTCCATAATCGCTGATATTTGATCTTTTTCTGCTCTTTTTCCTCTATTTTCTTGAAATTATTGTTGAGATGCACTTACAGAATGTGAAAAGTCTTTATAAATGGCAGCTGAAATGTCAAACAATGCAGTTATGTTTACGAAAAACTTACAGCTAAAAGCCCCAGAAATGATTTTTTTAGCGAAGGAGACTATATATTTCTTTTTTTTTTCAGACACAAGTTGAGCTCACATTTCCTTGATCTGATAAAAAAAACCTTCAACTCAAAGGTGTTAGTCATTACGGCTTCAGTGTTGCTGACATTAGGAAGACAAGAAATGCTTTACATATCCTCACAAGATTTTACTTTGTTATTTCTTGCGTTGGCTGCTTCCGGTGCTGCATGCAATTAAATGTTGGAACCTGGACTTCAGTCAAATCAAAGGAGACCTCAAAAGGATTTAGATGTTCCGGTGAGGAAAGGTAACAGTAGACAGCAAAAATTGGATAAAAAGTACAAAACATCAGATAAAAAGAGTTTAGATGTGCCTCCTAAGGTGACGTTGATTCACGATTATTTTAAACTGGTTTGGATAAACTTGGATAAGCTGGCTAACTTTGCTCTAAAGCGTTTTCTGTAAATGTAAGCAGCAGAATACTCCCTATTTTATGCAGTGATTTTCCTATATCTATTTATCAGATCGTCTTAAATAAAATTAATGCGTTGACTGTTTTAATATAGTAACTATGGAGGTTTGTTTTCTACTTAACTGCTTTCATCTTTATTTCCTATAATCTAATAAATTCTATTAGAAATAAAGAGGCAGCACATGGACATGCCATTCTTTTTTTTTGCGCTACAGATTAATTAAATTTAAAGGACAGTTTGTTTGATGTATAATCTATTTGGTTGTTCACTTTTTGACAGCTTGTTGATCTTAGAAGTGTTTTTTAACTATGGGGTAAAACAAGTTATAGTTGCATTAAGCAGTTTCTATAAAGTCATAAGCAAAGACATAAATGATACCATTTTCAAAGTAAAAGCACATAAAAAAGTGTTTGCAGCCTTGTTTTCTTCCATCTCTGAACTGCTTTAGTCGCTGTGATGCTCTCTAGGACTGGTTTTAGTTTCTGCACAACAGAAAGCAACTTTGAACTTACTATATCTCAACTAGTAAGTTTCAAGATCTGGTGGAAACTAGCTTTGAATCACAGATTACTAATTTGTTTCTTCATTTTAGACCTTTAATTCAAAGTTTTACAGTTGAAAGGGTAACTCAGAAACTTGCTGATCTAAGTCGGCTTTTAATCTGAGCTTACTGAGAAGAACTGAGAAGGAAAGGAACGGTAGAACGTCTGGAATGGAGTACAAAGGAATAGAGATCATGTCTTCTGCAAGGAAGGACCTGTTTGCTCAGCATTTATCAGATTTACAGCCCTGCTTTTATAACCTGTAATGCCTGTTTTTGTTTGTTTGTGCTCAAAAAGATGGCGTTTTACACATACAAGCTGCTTTTTCTGTTTAAGTTGTGTGTATGCTATCAGTTCAAAAGTCAGAGAACGTCATCGTTATCTGCAAATGAGGTTCTTGTGGAAAAACTCTCTTAACTTCTTCGGCTTTTTACCAAACTGTTCAGGTTTTGCCTGTGAGGAGGAAACTGCCGGTGGCTTAGTGACACACAGCTGTTGTATAGACACGCAGACCACAGACGAAGCTAAGCCACAATGTTGTGTATTCACAACTAACCACAGATCTCTGACAGGCGGTGTGTTTGAGTTAGCGTCAGTGTGACTGCTGAGGGGCTCAGAGAAGACAAAAGTAAGGTCTTTCCAAGCACTTCCTCTGGGGGCCAGATAGAGCCCGGCTGCAGCGACTAAATCCTGCCAATAGCCTTTAAGACTGGCGTTACGAAGGGTGTCTTTTTGTCGCCTCCCATCCTGTGTACAGGCGCAGCACTTCCTAGCAGACACGCTGGTCGGCACCATCATTTCTTTGCGGTGGCGATCACATGTCGGTGAGACTGATTCAGTGTCTTCCTGTTTCTCTGCAGATTCACCGAGACAGAGAGGCGTCATTCCAGCAGCCCTGGACCACTCAACACTCAGGTAGAACCCCAACTGACCTCTATCTTTGGGATTTGGAAAACTGATTTTGATCCCATCCGTGTGTTTGTACTGCATGTTACTGACGTTTCAGGACTGTGACATTACTTCCTTGCTGGTCATTTCTGTCACAGCTTTTCTTCTCGTGTTCTTGGTCGCCTGAAAGCCATTTAGCCCTAATGACAGGTGAACTCCTGTTGGGCCTTGTGCATTCTTAGTCCGTTTTCTTTGGCACAAAGGAAAGTCACTTGCATTGTTTATGCTCCAGCACTCCAGTAGTGGTTTTTAGTTGTTGGATGTCGGCCTGTAAATTAGCTGTCAAGCTTCTGGAGGAAACAGTTTGTTCAGCGGCACCTTTTGGGGCCTTTTTGACGTCAACGATTGTCAGATATTCAGTTGTATACAGAAGTGCTGATGAAAAGTGGTCTGTGGTTGTCATTTATCCTAAGATATTCAGACCCTCATTAGCTCAAAAGCCTCACTTATGTTAGAAGTAGATGGTTGATAAACATTTTTCCCCTAACTTTATTTCAATGAAAGTTTGCGAACTTTACAACATCATGAAATAGCACTGTGGATGAAAGCTCAAACATCATTTTTCATAAAAGAGCATATTGTTTGAATTTTCTCTTACAAATAGGTAAAGCAAGTTTTATTGAGGGGTGCATGGTGGTGTAGTGGTTACATCGCAGAGGGCCTGTGCGGCTTCCCCCCCACAGCCCAAAAGCATGCATTATAGGTTCATCTGTATCTCTAAATGTGTGCATGACAGTGTGTGCGGCCCTGTAATGGACTGGTGACCTGTTGGTTGTATCCCACCTTTTCTCAGTAGCTGGGATAGGCTCCAGCAGCCCTGTGACCCCAAAATGGATTCAGCAGGTTCTAAAAATGGATAGATGGGGGTTTGTGTGATTTGACGAATGAAAGACCGTACCTATCCACAGCATAGGTCAGTTGTTTGTCAACATATAGATGGGTTGTTTTGGGCATGCAGACATGGATAAGGATGGAATTATGGTGATTACAATAGACTCAACGCAGCAGGAGCCAAAGCGGCAGCTTCAGTAAAATCAGGATGCTAATCTTTATACATGTCTGCACTGTGTGTTGGCTTTTAAATGAACTGATGAATAAAATGGCAGCAAAACAAAATACGAATGAATCCCATTAGCCTGATTCCAGCCTCATTGAACGTCATTGCCTTGTGTTCCTCCCTCTGTGACACAGGCATTGTGTACGAAATAAGTGTTACTCAATCTGTTGTTGTTGTAAAGTTTACTTCAATTTAAACTGAATCTGATAATCAAAGTGGATTTTACTTTATTTTTCACTATATAAGAAAAGAAATGGATCATGACAAAATGAATAGGATTAGATATTAAAAATTAAATAATTAAAGTTACCACAGCCCAATGAAGCTTGGGACAAACTGCCTTTTACCTGTGCCGGAACACAAAGGACACGTGAGTCTTTCTGAAAGAGAGAAAAATGATTCTGAATGGATGACATGAAGAAAGACGTTTGGGAGGAAAGAACAATAGGAGGAAAGAGAAAAGGGGTGTCAAATGGAGGTGAAATGGGGAGGGAAGGGGATAGGTGGGATTTCCTCTGTACGGTAGGAACTGGCTGATATCACTTCCTTTCTGGTTAGATATCTCTTCCTCTGCCTTCTTTTGCTCTGTGTTTGGTGGGTTTCCACCTGCAAGTTTCACATAAATCTAATCTATCATCATTGAATCAGAATGGGATTCATTCCAGTTACGTATGAAACAAAGAAAACACGACTTTTTTCTGATTATTATCCCAGTACCTTTTGGAAAGGATACTGTAATGTATAAAATGATCTACCAAAATCGTAAGTGTGCACCTTCATAGAGGCTGGTTTGAAAAGTAGGAATTGGAAAATTGAAGCCATGGCAGTTCACCGGGTAACCACTACATTGAATCCTATTTGCTCTAATTGAAAATAAAAACACTTCACCACGGAACCACTAGGTGACTGGTTACTATATCAAATCTAGGCCCAAACAAACCAGTGGGTCAAAAGACCAAAGGGTTTGTTCACAACTTAAATCCTCAGCTTCTTCAAAGTAGTCTTTGACATCGTTCTGTAGTTAGTGTTGATGCAGTGAAGCGAAACTCTAAATGACCTCTTACCCACTTAATATCTCCTGTCTAAGGGGATTTCCATTCGCCTATATTAGATCAAAGACTTCCTGTTATGGCAATCAGACTATTACATACAGATTTTTGTCTTCTTGCTTTGGTTAATCAGAAACCAATCTACCAATCATGCCTCAAATACCACAGTTTGCTTAAATTTAGAGGTTTAACTAACACTCTTTCTCCTGTCATCTCTCTTTAGTCTAGAATGCTTAAAGAAATGTTAGTTAAAAACCAACTATAAAAGAGAACTGGGCTGAGAATCTCCTCCCTCCTTTTGTTCCAAACAGGAAATACCTGCTGGTCCCAAAAAGCCCAAACTCCATATCAGTTATTACTCAGTTGATATATTTGTCAGAATAACTATTATTACTCTGCTAACTTGTTTTTTTCTCTCGTTACCATCCTCTTTTTTTGAAGAAAAAAATATTCTGTAGTGCTAGTTATTGAAGTTATAAACTGACCAATCAAATGCCTCAGTAAAAGCAGGTGGTTGAACGTTTGAAGCGTTTGATTGACAGATTCTCTCCAGCTGCTTTCAGTAGAAGGGGTGTGGTCTTCTAACATGTTCACTTCTAATTGGAGAGAGCGGTTGTCAAAGAAATGTTGAACCAGACCGACTCAGACCAAACACTGCTTACTGATGATTTCTGGTTCCACCATGGCAACATCTGTTTTGTGAAAAAAGGGCGACTGAATTGACTTCATTTCATTGGAACTGGAAGCAAGTCGTTTTCAATGTGTGACGTCATACTCGCTCAGTCCAGTTCTCCATATACGGTCAATGGTAAAAACAAACATATTGCTCAAAACTGTAAAATTAAATATAAAAAGTAGCCAAGTTCTAATTTATCTGAGACTGTGTTCTTAGTTTTAATTTGAATATCAGTTTTGTCTCTGTTGTCTTAATGTAAGGCCTTTGGTTTCTGTTGCCAAAGATCAAATTTCAGCTTTTTCTATAAGTCTAATCATCAGTTGATCATCTGGCAATTACAAACATAAAAAAAAAAGATTTCACACTAAAACTGCTCTTAGAACCCCTCAAGTCATTGACCAATCATCTGCAATCTGAATTTAAATGTAATTTTTCTTTCTAAATTTAAGCCACAGATCTTAAAAAGGAAATTCTCAATCAGACAGCACTGCATTTAGCAAACAACAGGCCACATTTCACCTTCTTTTGCCCAATAATAAAACAGGAAAGAAACCTTTCTCTCAATTTCTCAACCCTCGAGAAACCTCAAGGTAGAAGTTAAAAAGACCCATTCGGATGGGAAAAATAAAGAAAAGGGCTTTGTTTTGTCTGTGTCGTCCAGACAAACTCAGCACAGCCAAGTAAATGTTTATGGGAAACCTCTATGATTCGTAAGGCTGACACCACTGTTGGCTGAGAATGACCATTAGGCCCTGAGGCAGTGCGGCATTAAACCGCTATGCCAGTATGCCGATGTTATAGCCTCAGGAATATCTGTGTACACGAGGATTATTCAACCTGAACCTCGTACCTGACAGTGTTTCACACAAGAAAACCCAGATACCTTCTGAGCACAAGCTGTTTTGGTCAAGTGTGTCTTTGATGGACAAAACAGATTTCAGATGTCTTCTGTGTTCATAAGACTTAGTGTGAAAGCCTTAGTCAAATGCACTCAAACGGGGGGTCGACCTATGATGGTGTGAGTTTTTGGGTTGTCTGGGGCCGTGGAGGGTTGTGGACAGGGGCAGCCGCATCCTAAGGGGAGTAAAGTAGTTTGTAGTTCTCTTGTGGCTCATACAGCCACCTTAAGGGATGCCATGTAAATGGAACGTACCATTGTAGTGCGCGCGGTTGGTGTATCGTGAAGTATTCGTAAGGATGATATAAGTTCCATGCATTTATGATGCATAGGTGATGCTGTCGTACAGTAGTCTTACACCACTCTGTTGCTGTCAGTAAGGTGTGCATACTGGCTCCTTACTGAATGCCACACATGCTAATCGTGCATGTGAAATGTAACCGCCCGTAGAATGCCCACGCAGCTTACACTCTAATTGTCAATTAGGCTTCATGCAAGGACGCAACACGGAGCCTACACTTATCACGTCAACAACATTCACTAGCCCCTTGTGCAGTCCGCAGTCTGTTGGCTTAGCCAAAATAAAAAAGATTATCTGTCGACATGCCTGCGTCTCATTTACTTAACCCTGACTTATCCTGGCGTCTCGTATAATTGTCCATTATAACCTGCCGCCTGCAGCATGCCCTTAAAAAATGTACATAAACATTTGCCAATCTCTTGCTACAGGTTTACCTACAGGTTTGCCCATTTTTTGCCGTATCTATCCATAAGGGCACTTCTGACTAAGGATTTAGTCCCTAACAAACTTTAGCTGATTGGTGACTGTACTGATTACACTGACTATTTCTTCCAGAGTAGATTTGTCAGGCTTGACATCTCAGCAAAGGCAATAACGGAAAAAGTTTGCTCAAAATGGAAGAACATGTACATATTTAAGTCCTCACTAAAAACAAAACAAACTAAAAGAACACTATGATACCACCAAAGCTTTTCTTGTGTGTGCAAAACATATGTTTTTAGACTTTAGGACAAACCTGAACAAGCAGCGCTACACCCCATTATTCTTTCTCATGACCAAAATTGATAGTTTGGGAGTTTTTTTTAAGTCTATGTTTACAAGGCCGGCCCGGATGTTCTTTCTTTTTTGGCCCAGTTGTGTCCAGTAACCTTCTTATGAACTCTTTAAACAGTCTATCATGTTGAAAATCTTGAAGTAATGTCTGGAGGCTTTTAAACAAGTTTAATACTCAATTTATTAATCCATTTGTTTAACAGTTTGCAATAGTTGGTTGAATCTGTCAATGGGTGTGTATTCCAGAAAATTGACTGCAGATGGCTGACCTATGGCTGATTTGAAATGATTTTGCTCTTTTACAGTTGTCACAGCAACTGAACATAAACAAAATAAAACACAAGATGTGGTCTGTATACTTACCATCACTCAGTGCGTTCGGCGCACGTGTGGTTTCTCAGCTTTAGTGTTCAGGGGAAACTTTTTAGGGAGCAGGTTACATAACTGAGGAAATTGGGTTCAAAGAAAACAACAACTGGCCTCTTGTTTTTTTCTACAGTTTTCAGCTAGTGAAAAGGTTGTTTACTGCAGATAAAGTTCTGTTAGAACAGGTGAAACTGAAAGTAAACCATCCATCACTTTCAGAATATAGCCATTGGTATGCTAGGATTCAAATTATTTTTGAAATGTTTTATTTTTAAACAAATCTAGGGCAAAGTTTGAGGGAAAAATGATAACGATGATTTATTCCTAAAAACTTAATGGGTGAAAATATAAATAAATAAATGAAATTTGTTCAGGATCAGGAATGTCTTCTGAATTTAGAGAGCTTTCACACCAGATGTTAAAGTCCCATTGTCTGTCACGCACATAGATGTGTGAAATTTGTTCTTGACCCATCCCCTGAGGAAGCAGTGGGCTGCAGACACAGACGCGCTCTGGTGGTTTAACCCCCCAATCCAAGCGGGGCGGCATTTTTAGAGTCTTTGGCTAAGATTCAGCCTGGATTTGAACTCGTGAGCTTCCAGTTCAGGGCGGACACTCTACCAAAATGCCACTTAGCTGGTCATGTGATATTCGCCTGTAGTCTGGTGTGAACTGATTGAAAACAAGGACCTTGGTTCATGTGCAGGTAAATCCTTGTGCCATTCAGCCCCAGTGTGAATGTGCAGGACTAGACCAGGAGGAAACAACAAAAAAAAGAGGAGATTTAAGTGCCATGCATTTGGAAGAAAGATCTAAACAGCCCACATCATATTTTATTTTAAAAGGTTGGCTGGTTAAGGTAACAAAAAAAGGCAAATTAGTGGCATTTTTATTTAGTATCATGCTGAATTGCACAGTATATTTTCAAATGTTGCCCAGACTCTTAAATAAAAGGGATTAACAATTATGGAACGTCTAAATTGTCTGTTGTTGGTTGTGAGTTTAGTACAAATTTGTCTCACATTTCCTAAACTTTCTCCTTCACTTTATCAAGATTAAGAAAACAAAAGATTTCCCACAGATATTTTAAAGCATGTTCCTGTAAGACACACATTTGAAGAACTTTTGTTCCTAACTTATTGAAAGCAGTTGGGTGTGACGGTTTTGCAGCGTCACATCATCTCAGAGAAGATTAGTCCATCACAAAATTGTCATGTAAAGTGATTGGATCGAGTCTGGAAAAAAACAAAAAACTAACCAGTATAGCGGTTTACACGACTGTGGAGTCACTTCATCTAAACTGCTTCTAATTTAATGCAACAGCTGGTGAGAGCTGAGTGACCCACTAATTCATCAGAGGCTTTTCCACCTGTTTGCCGGTCGGGTTCTGTGTGCGTCTCTGTTTGTGGGCGTGTTGGAGGGGGTCTGTTTATAACTGAGGGAGGAAGACAGCTGTTAAAGCTCACAGCCCCCTGTTAGGTTTAGTGGACAGGTGCGAGTGTGTGACAAACACGCAGCATCCTCTTGTGTCACCGCCACCAGAGGAAAAGTCAAAAGGCTTTTCTTAAGCACACTCAGGCCCACGCATCTGCAGAGTCCATTTTCCCCTTGTCTCGTCTCAGGCTGTGGTTGGATGTTCTTCTTCGACAGAAATACGGCTACTTCCTGGTAACTCTGTGGCTCCTTTCCATATAGATAACACGTTGTGATCTGATTATTTTTTTTTATATAGAGGTTTATTTGTGGTGACCTATTTTTTGTCCCACCGAAGTTCTGTTGTTTTCGCATTAAATGCTGTCCGTCCACCGAGGTGTGTGCTCATTTCTTTTGGATAAAAGCAACACTCAGGAAGCAGAAAATAAACCTGTGAAGGTGCTATGCATGCTGCTGCAGTGAAGAAGAACGTGTCTTAAGTGTGCATCTTCTCCTGACCTGTTACAAAAAAAAGAAAAAGGTTTCTTTTTCTTTATCGTAGGATATTTTTGTGCCTCATTGCCAGCAGTTTCTCATAATTTGTGTCTTTGCAGGATGAACGCACAGAAAAAGAAAAAAAAAACGCTTACAAAAGCTACTTCCTCTTGCTCTCATGAGAGCAATGAGTAAAAAATATTCCTCCGAGAAAAAAAATAACATCCGCTTTTTTTTTGTGTGTCCAGAAATAGTCTTCCTCGTCCATGCACAAAGACAAACTTGCAGGCTGATCTCATCCAGTTGTTTCTGGCAGATGGCTAAAGAAAGCACTTTGGTACAGGCTCCGTCTTTTCATCAGCCTGAAATTAAATCTCCTTACATGTACAAAAATCGTGACCCCCGTAAAAACCTAACTTTTCAGCAGATTGTTTATTTAAAAAAAAACAGGGAGATGAAAAACGTTGGGCGGAAACTTAAAACCTGCATCCAGTGGGCTGCTGGTAAACACCTAAAGTGATTGAAGAGTGCTGGGAGTCGATGATAGGACTCCAAAGGGTTTGGAGTGTGAGGGATGTTTTGAAGTTGTCTGCATGTCTGTGATTCACTGGGGAAGTGGTGACTCAGGAACACAGCAGTGGGCTTGAAAACTGCCTGCTTTTCCTGCACCAGATAACTGTAGGCTGGAGTGGGAAACACAGAAAAACTTCACAAAGTCCTGTTAGTGTGCCTCAAAGGGAGCGCCCAGACCGCATTTTCTGTTATTTTGTTCAAATGAAGTTCTTCCCTTGGAGCTTTTAAAATCACACACACACACGAGCGGTTTTCTCTTCAACACAGACAGCTCCTTTTAGGATGGTTAGCCATTGATCTGCCAGGCTTTTCACACCTTCCAAGATTTTCCAACAGCCTTTTCACAGATGTCTAACCCAGCTGCTTATACTGGGAGAGAGCGGGTTTGTCAAAGTGGCAGGTTTCAATTAAACAGCTAAAGGCTCTGCCTGATATTATTTTCATATTAATTACCTGTCACCTGGATATATATTTTTTAATGAAAATGTCAGGATCTCTTCCTGCTGCTGCTGGGGAAAACTCTTTTTCTGTCCCACGACACTCTCAGGGTGAACTCTGGCTGTTTGTGTGTCTCACAGGATGCTCACCGGCTTCAGTGTTTCCCTGTTTGACCAGTAGAGCCAGCAGCTCCACCAGCTGTCCGTCCTCTGCTCACAGAGACTCCGGCAGTGACATAGACAGCCTGCTGAACGCAGAGCCTGGATACGACGGCGTCTTCAGAAAGGTCAGTACGCCAGCTCGGCTTTAAACCGGATAATTCAATTCCAAACAAGCTGCCGAAATGACATGTTCAAGTCTGTGTGATTCTCTAAAAAAGAAGTGTTAAGATTTATGACCAAAAATCCCCCCTGTGCTTCCACGTGTGACTTTATACAGCTTCCTGCTGAGCGGAGCTGCAGAGCGATCAATAAATGCATTTTAAATCAGACCAAATCTGTTCACGTTGACTTAGCAGCAGATCCTGTGTAGATGCAGGTTCTGGCTGAGGTCAAGCGTCAGGTTCACCCACTAGCAGGAATCGTTTGTTTGCAACCTCCCAAAGATTATACACAGGTTAAGAGTTACTGATTTTTTTTTTTTCTCTTAGACTGAGATGCGATTTTAAAAACAACATCCCTGGTTAAGAGAACATCAGAATATGAGCTAAAGCCTTAAGCGACATTCACATGTTCAAAACTACTAAGTTTCTTTGACTGTTTTTGGGCTCTACATACCATTGAGCATGCGTTGCTAGTTAAAGCTAACTCCTCCAACTGAATGTGGAGTAAAAGACAGTAGGAAGAGAGGAAAGAGGAAGAAGCCCGTCTCGGCTTGTCAGGTGTGGACACCATATACCAGGGGTCTTCAACTAAAATGTAAAGAAGTCCAGTTAGAAAACGTTTCTTGAAGTTGAGGTCAGAAAAAAAAAAACTATGTCTAAATATTCAGTATAATATATTTTAAGTAGTCGAGGATATGTGGCACATCTGCATGTAATTAATATCTAAGTCTTACTTCAAATTAATTCAGTACAGTTTAAAACCTTTTGATAGTACTTATTGTCACATGATATAAAACAGACGGAACTGTGCAACACACACACAGGAACAACAGGAACACGACCAGGACAACAGCCAACATCACCAAGAAAACTATATGAAAGCTAGATCCACTAGCCTATCTTCATTCTCTGTCAAATGTTTGAGGCTGGTTCAAACTTTAAACAATCCCTTCCCCTTCAGTGGATGCTAACAACAGGACACTAACTTCAGCTGAGTCCAACTTTTAAGGTGTGACGGATAAATATTTGTCTGCATCTTTATTATTGTGAGATAATGTGAAATGTTTAAGAGTCAGTGGCTGCATATTATGCAGAGTGACTTGCTACGTAGAAACAACTGTCTGCATAAATGCATACGTCAAGGAAATCTCCTAGTTTTCCTGTAAACAGCAGCTTTATGTTTCTTTGAAGGTGAAGGCTCTTCTTCAGTTTGCTCACTGGCTCTTTTCTCCCCAAAGAAACTTTCCAAACACGTCTTTTTTTAGTCTTTTGTTAACTTTTAGCTTTGGGCTTATAACTTAGCCAGGCCTCCGAGCGAGCTGCCGCTTTATGTCAAGTGGCTCAGGAAGACAGGCGGATGTGGTGAACAGAATCCAGTAGTTTTCCAAAATAAAACTTCCTTCTGAATCAGAAAAGAAAAAAGCGGAATGGATCAAAGTTAGCATATGCATTTTTTTCTGTCGGCATCCCTGTTCCAAGTGGCCCTCGGACTGCGGACCGTTACTGGTTCACGGCCAAAGGGTTGGGGACACCTGATTTAATTAGGAACATGTTGGGGACAGTTGGGGACACCCAAAATGTCAAATGTGACGCAGAAAATATTTCCATATATGAAGAGTTGAGAGTGAGAATGCGTCAAGAGCCGCACCATTTAAAATAGAGGTACTCATCGTATTAGTCTTGCGTAGTTCGGATCGAGGTCCGGGTCTTGGTCCGCCTGGCCCACGTTCATAGCTTTAGTCACATCCACCAGAATGATGTTGATGTAAACACATACTGCAGGTTTTTGTCATTAAAGAAAGTAGCCCCAGTGACCCTCTTCTGGGAGAGGAAACATGAAGCATAGCCTCAGGGACAGACTCATGAAGAGGAACGTCCCCGGTAAACCCTCCTCAGGAACAGACGCATGAAGAGGAACGTCCCCGGTAAACCCTCCTCAGGAACAGACGCATGAAGAGGAACGGCCCCGGTAAACCCTCCTCAGGAACAGACGCATGAAGAGGAACGGCCCCGGTAAACCCTCCTCAGGAACAGACGCATGAAGAGGAACGGCCCCGGTAAACCCTCCTCAGGAACAGACGCATGAAGAGGAACGGCCCCGGTAAACCCTCCTCAGGAACAGACGCATGAAGAGGAACGGCCCCAATAAACCGTCCTGAGGAACGTCCCCGGTAAACCCTCCTCAGGAACAGACACGTGAAGAGGAGCAGTCCCGATAAACCTAATAATAATAATAAACTTTATTTGTATAGCACCTATCAAAATAAAAATAACAAAGTGCTTCACAGTGAAACACGATAAAACACAGCCTCCTGGGCAACAAACACATGAAGAGGAACTGTCCCGGCGACCCTCCTCAGGAACTGACACATGAAGTGGAGAGGCCTGGCAACTCTCCTTAGGAACTGATGCATGAAGAGGAACGGCCCCAATAAACCGTCCTGAGGAACGTCCCCGGTAAACCCTCCTCAGGAACAGACGCATGAAGAGGAACGTCCCCGGTAAACCCTCCTCAGGAACAGACGCATGAAGAGGAACGGCCCTAATAAACCGTCCTGAGGAACGTCCCCGGTAAACCCTCCTCAGGAACAGACACATGAAGAGGAACGTCCCCGGTAAACCCTCCTCAGGAACAGACACATGAAGAGGAACGTCCCCGGTAAACCCTCCTCAGGAACAGACACATGAAGAGGAACGTCCCCGGTAAACCCTCCTCAGGAACAGACACATGAAGAGGAACGTCCCCGGTAAACCCTCCTCAGGAACAGACACATGAAGAGGAACGTCTCCTCATGAACGGGACAGGAAACAATAAGGAACTGTCCCGGTGACCCTTATCTTGAACAGGAGACTTAAAGTATAATCCTGGCAATCCCCTTCAGAAACGGATTGGCTGAATGTGGCACAAAAATGGCTTCAGAAAACCCTTCCTTCAATGTGGCATGAACTGCAATGGTGACATAGCTGCTGCAACAAAATTCTCCCCTGTTGGTCCCAAGGTGGTCAGGTCATACTGTCAGGAACTGGTGGTTAGGAAAACAGCTGCAGATGAATGGCAGGTGAGACTCCACCCAACACACGTGTTGCGTAAACATTCGTTATGTCCTTTCGTTCGCATAAACTCAAACACATATGCCAAAGAATGTGCAAGAACATTTTTGCTCTACGGCCTCACCGGTCAGTCTACGATCTTAAAATTTTGTACGGGCCACCTGCGTGCCCCATAGAGATTTGCCCATTTTTTTTTGCCCGTATCCATCTGTAAGGGCAGTTGTGACTTAAGCTTTAGCATGTTTGAAAATTGGCAGCTTCACTCTGCTCTGTCCCTTCTGTCAATGTGATGCTGATGAAAGTTGGGTCAAGCTGAAATCCTCAATTCTCTCTGCATTAAAACCCCTGCTGTGTTAAACAGTTGGAAAATGTCCATTGTCCTGTGAAGGACGTGTCCTGTATTGGTATAAACATGTCATCTGTGCTGTCTGAAACTGCCCAGTGCGATGCTAAGGATCCAGACACTGCAGACAGAAAAAATGGGTCATGAAGCTCACAGCCTTCGTTAAAAACTAAGAGCACAGAAACTGAATTCTGACAGAATGGATAAATGTCTCTGCTGCTCTCGAAAGAGAAAAAAGCCTTTCTTCTGTGTGAGAAGCTGTTTCATAGCTGTAAAGGTTACTGCATTGATCCCACTAAGACTTGGGCCAAACATGCATGTGCCTTTTGGAGAGAAATATAGTATATTATGGTGTACGAGATGAGCAAAATCCCCCAAACTAAATGATGAGGAGTTTTAAAACTGCTTTCCCCTGACTGAACTCAAACATTGACTGCAGTGGGTGTGAACCCTCCTCACACACAGGCGAGCTCGGGCGTCCTCCCGCTCCCAGAGGAAGTTGTGTCCGCAGCATAAAGCAGATCTTTCTTTCCCAGCTCTCCAACAGAGGCTGCTCTATGCTCGGCGCTCACGCTGCAGCTGCTTGCACAATTGGCCCAGTTAAAGCTCACACCTATGAATTAGCTCTGAATGCACTTTTACAAAACTGTGTGTGTCTGTTCAGGAGCTTATTCCCACCAGTACAGGCCAGAGGGGATTTTTGTCACCCATATTCTTTGTTTTCACAGCTTTCATTCGGCGCTCATATCGGTGTCAAAAAAATCTCTTTTTGCGTTTCCCACCAAACACTAAACATTGTTCTAATTATTTAAAGGAATCCTTTGTAGTTTGTGCATATAGTACACGCACAAATACAGTGTGTTCAGCAGCCCTGCCATCACGACTGTCAGTAAATAGACTTTGAAACGACTCCATGACTCAAACATCTGCCAGAGCGTTGTTTCTCCCCAGCGTTTATTGGTGTTGGTTATAATGCCAGCGCTGCTGTAAAGTGGCTTTGGCTCGTTATGCTTAAGCTCTGCCATTTGGTCCTCATTATGTGCCATTCCTGTGGGTTAGGCGGCTCTGCCCTTCTTCTCTGAATTCATCTCACGCTTCGTTGAGGAAACGCTGATGTGATCGGCCAAGCCGTTAAAAGAGAAACGAAGGATGTTTGTGTCTTTGTAGTTTTCTTTCTTTCACTGTTGTAAATGTTAATTGTCTGACGAGATAGATAATCTGGTTTTTGTTGTTTTTTTTGTGTGTGTGTATGCTCTTATTTGTAAAATGTCATATACTTATATAACGCTTTACTACCTTACTTGAAGGCCCAAAGCTCTGTACAATTGCAGTCCCATTCATCCATCCACACACACTCTAACACTGATGTCGAACATTGGGGCCAACCTACAACCACCAGGAGTAATGGGGTTGAGTGTCTTATCCAAGGACACGTCAACATGATGGTGGGGAAGGTGGGAACCAAACCCAATCAGTGGTTGACCGCTCTACCTCTGCACCAGAAAGAGTTGAGAAAGGTGCTTGGACACATCCCTACTGTTTAAAATCCCACTCCGGTAATCATTCGAGCTATTTTAAAAGCGTCCCCAGTTGGGCTTGGTGATAAATCGATTTTATCGATTAATTTGAATTAGCTGTTTGAGAAGATTTATTTTTGAGATGATCTGGATTTCCAAAGGAGAAGCTCAAAAAAACTGAGCTTGGAGCAGAGGAGCTTGTGACCTACCCAGTGTCAAAATTTTCATGTGCTTCTCTTTCACAGTGATTTGAATAAAAAAACACTCAGAAATGCAATTTTGAGCTTAGTTTTCTTTATAATTTCCTCCATCATAACAAAAATTCCACATTGACCAAAAGAACAATGTTCATCGGTGTGGGTCTTTGAAGAATGTTCTGCTGCATTGTTTTTGGATGTCTGCAGAATGATGAAGCAGTGACAGTTGGGGACAGCGCCAGCGAGGTCTCCGTCTCCTGCTCCTCCACGGACGACACCACCAGCGTCGGCCCGTCCAGCTCCAGCCCGGAGGGCAGCCAGGGCCTGAGCTGCAGCTGGAGCCCAGAAGAGGCCGTCCAGACCGGGGCTTCCACCGCCGCAGGCTTCGACTGTTGTGGAAATATCGGAGGAGCCGGAGACCCCGAAGACGAGGCGAAAGACCGGGTGACGGAGGTCCCGCGGCGCTCCTCTCTGTTGAGAAACAGCATCCGATCACTGTCGCCTCTTCGCCGCCACAGCTGGGGTCCAGGAAAGAACAACGGAGGAGAAGCGGAGATGAACCAGAGGAGGTTAGTGGGATGACTTCTTATCAGCTCTCTATTGAACAAAGGATTTTCCAGGATTTTGTAGACTAAAAAGCTGCTAACCGATGTTCCCGCCAGCTGACAGTGAAAGCATCGGATGACATGATCATACATCAGCGTTATTAGAGCTTTCCTCTTTGCTCCCTGCACACCATGTTGGACGCTTCATCCTCCTGCTGTAAGCAGCTGTGTCACCATTTGTCTGGTGGCTTCAGGGAGGGACCACGATTGAGCTTACTGATGCGGAGCACCATCAACATATGGACCACACGTGCACACTCGTATGCGCAGCAGTAGTCATCACCGCCGCAGAGCCAGACTAATAAGGGTTTAACTCCAGTTGTTCTTTCTTATTGATATAGGTAAAAAAAAATAGTCCTCCCTAAATAATAAAAAAAAGAATATTTAAAAACGGTTTTAGACTTTAAAGTGCACAAGAAAGAAATGTAGAAAATGTAAAAAAAAACAATTTATGTTTTAAATGTAAAGCTCTGTTTTAATATCTGACTGATTTGTTGTCATTTACTCCAGTCAGGCACAACCTGCTATAATTAATTTATCCTCTACGATCAATTTTCAAACGATTACCACTTCCCTAAAAACAAAAATAAAGGGACGCCTCCAAACGTCACTTCTAAAAACAAGTCTTTGATTGTTTAAAGTTCAACCTGGTTTAACTTTCAATGCGCATTCTGTACTTAAGACTCGAAAAGGTTTAAAAATGTGCCTACCTGTGCCCGAGTTTTGATTATGGAAACTTGTAACTTGAACCCGCGTTGCCGAGGGCGGAGTGAACGTAGCTTCACATTTCAAGTGCCCCTCCTGCCCCCTCTGTACCGCTGAGGGTTCAAGGGTCGGGTTCAAGCTGAGGCTGAAAGGATGAGCCGTTTTTCCGGCAGTCCAGAGATCGATGCCGTTTGCAGCCGGCTGACCTTACTGCCATAAAAAAAATGCTTCTGAATGGAAACAGAAAAGGTGGGTTTAAAGATAAAGACTTTGCTCTGAAATTCAACACATATAGACGTTGCAGTTCATAAACATGACAAACATACCTGTAATGTTAAACAAATAGGTTGTTAATGCCGGATGAGGTTACTTTTAACCCAGAAAATGGATCAAAATGTCACAGATAGTTTTTGTTTCTGAAATATAACGATTCTTATTTTAAGCAAGTCAAGTAAAAACAGAAATACAGGAAAAACTGATCATAAAATGTTCCATAATCAGCAACATCTCAGTAAATATGCAAAAAAAAACCTGTCTTAGGTGATGCCATAAATACAAATAGTATGAAAAAATAGATAGAAAAATAGAAAATAGAAAAAATAAATAGAATGCTTTTTGAACAAGATTCTCCGGGAATCCCCTCCTTATGTGACGTCTTAGGTCTCGAGGGGATGACTGAAGCTGTTTTTTTTTTATATGCATCCTCTGCTCTGCACAGACATCTTCTGAGGCAGCCGTCTGTCCGCCTGCACGCAGACCTGCAGTGACGCCCTAATTTTAGCAGTAAAGGCTCTCAAAATTGTCGTTTTTCAATTGGTGACCATGATGCAGATGAAATACATACGGGTAATCATGAGTTAATAGAAAGGCTCGTCTATTTTCAGCTGCTTGTAGAGGCATGTCTGACTGATTTAAACCAGAAACATCGAAAGGAAAACACCTTTTGGTACATTCCAACAATTCCTAATGATATGAGACACATTCTGCTTGTTTGTCAGACGTTGATTCAATTAAGTGTCTTTTGAAGAAAGGTTGTGCCCTGCTCTGGTCTTAAACGACTGAAGATAAAATGCCAAAGCTCATTTTTCCGCCACATGATTTTCCTGCTAATTTTCTCTTATGAAATTGCACCAAATTCCACTGACCACATTATTGTCCTTCAAGGTTGTCCTGGATAGAGGTGGATCCCCAAACTATGAAAAAATGATGTAGATAAAGTCCACTTTCCATTCAGATGAGAGAGAAAAAAAAAACTGTTCATAGATGTTATGTTAAAGGTTAAATAAATGCAAAATACCTGTTTAGGAGTCATCACTAACCTCCTATTTAAAAATACTTGGAGTGGAGAAAAAATGCAGTCGGCGCCCAATTGTGCAGGTTCTCCCACTTAAAAAGATGAAAGAGCCTGTTTTTTCTTCATAGGTATACCTCAACTGTTAGAGACGAAATAAAAAAAGAAATCCAGAAAATCACATTGTTTGACTCTTAAATAATTCATTTGCAAATGATGGTGGAAAATAAACATTTGATCACGTATAAACAAGCAAGATTTCTGGCTCTCACAGACCTGTAACTTATTCTGGAAGAGGATCCTCTGTCCTCCACTGTTACCTGTATTAATGGCACCTGTTTGAACTGGTTATCTATAGAAAAGACACCTGTCCACAACCTCGAACAGTCACTGTCCAAACTTTACTATGACCAAGACCAAAGAGCTGTCTGAGGACACCAGAAACAAAAATGTTGACCTGCACCAGGCTGGGAAGACTGAATCTGCAATAGGTAAGAAGCTTGGTGTGAAGAAATCAACTGTGGGAAATGGTAGACATACAAGACCACTGATGATCTCCCTCTATTTGGGGCTCCCCACAAGATCTCACCCTGTGGGATCAAAATGATCACAAGAACAGTGAGCAAGAATCCCAGAACCACATGGGGCAACTAGTGAATGACTTGCAGAGGGCTGGGACCAAAGTAACAAAGGCTACCATCAGTAACACACTACACCATCAGGGATTCAAACCCTGCAGCGCCAGACGTGTCCCCCTGCTAAAGCCGGTACATGTGCAGACCCGTCTAAAATTTGCTAGAGAGCATTTGGATGATCCAGTAGAGCAGTGGTCCCCAACCTTTTTGTCACCGTGGACCGGTACAACGCAAGGCACGTTTACCGCGGACCGGGAGGGGGGGGGGGGGGGGGGGGGGGGGGGGGGGTGTTTGAGGTGCAACGCAAGACAGATTTAACGTGGACCGGGGGTGGTATTTTCTCTTTAGTAATGATAATAACAATAATAATTATAATTTTCTCCTTGTCAAAGCGACTTTCTAAAGAAGTTTGTTTTTTGCTCATTTTGGTTGTTTGGGTTTAATTTTGGTGGGGTTTATCACCTGATGTTTGGTGTCGCGACTTTGACGTGCGTTAAGTGTGACAGATGTAACAAAGTGAATCCGGTCACTTTTCAAAATAAAACGTTTTTGTCGAAAAAAAACCCCCAATAAAATGGAAATTATTTTTTCTATGGTCAGATGAAACCAAAATAGAACTTTTTGGTAAGAACTCTACTCGTCGTGTTTGGAGGAGAATGAATGCTGGGTTGCATCCAAAGAACACTGTAAAGCATGGGGGTGGAAGCATCATGCTTTGGTGCTGTTTTTTTTAACAAAGGGACCAGGACAACTAATCTGTGTAAAGGAAAGAATGAATGGCGCCGTGTATTGTCAGATTTGGAGAGAAAACCTTCTTCCATCAGCAAGGGCATTGAAGATGAAACGTGGCTGGGTCTCTCAGCATGACAACAATCCCAAACACACTGTCTGGGTAACCAAGGAGTGGCTTTGTAAAAAGCATTTCAAGGTCCCGGAGAGGCTTAGCCAGTCTCCAGATCTCAACCCCATAGACAATCTTTGGGGGGAGTTTAAAGTCTATGTTGTCCAGCGACAGCCCCAAAGCATCACTGCTCTAGAGGAGATCTGCATGGAGGAATGGGCCAAAATACCAGCAAAAGTTTGTGAAAACCTTGAGAAGACTTACATAAAACGTTTGACGTCTGTCATTGCCAAAAAAGGGTATATAACAAAGTAATGAGTTAAACTTTCGTTTTTGACCAAATAATTATTTTCCACCATCAGTTTCAAATGAATTCTTTAGAAATCCGACAATGTGATTTTCTGGATTTGTCCCCCTCATTTTGTCTCTCATAGTTGAGGTATATCTATGATGAGAATTACAGGCCTCTGTTATCTTTTTTAATGGGAGAACTGGCACAACTGGTGGCTTACTAAATGCTTTTTTGCCCCACTGTATCTTCAGTGGTTACATTTAGTATAAAGAAATGGGCGTGCATGTAAATCCAGCTACATAGGTTAGAAGTTTTTTTTTTTAAGAATAGATGATTTCTTTATCCTTACAATTCTTCCTCCTTGTAAATAGTTTGAAATTAGGAAGGCATTTTATTTATTTTGGAGTTTAAAGTTTGCTACATAACAATAAGAAAAAGCTGCTGCTATGAAAGTGAAGGGCAAGGAGCAGTTTTTATCTAATCATAGAAACGATTTTATTCCTTGTTTAGGAATTGTCTTGAAGATGACTTGTGTTTTTGGTGCAATGGTTTGTAAGTGGCATCAGATTAAACAGACAGATAATTACTTTATACAGAAACCTTCTTTCCTACATTAACTGTGTCTTCATGTTCTGATCTGCTAAAAGAGCTCAAGGCTCCTTCATTTTTGGCAGAGTTCATCCATATATTATTTTCTTTCTCACCTTAACTCCTCTCAAATCTCGACTCACATCACCCATCATCCTCCACTTCCTGTCTCTCTTTCATCACCTCCAGTTCCATTC
Organism: Oryzias curvinotus; assembly: GCA_023969325.1. Classification (NCBI taxonomy): domain Eukaryota; kingdom Metazoa; phylum Chordata; class Actinopteri; order Beloniformes; family Adrianichthyidae; genus Oryzias; species Oryzias curvinotus. Next base: position 26,228,235 of record CM043708.1, on the reverse strand, counting down.
GTTGCCATGGTGAGAGGAGGCCGGCCTTTCACAGGAGAAGGTACAAATGAATCACATTCATCATCAGTCCGTGTGCTGTTAATGCTCTCTCTTTCTCCGTGACGTGCGGTGCCTGATGCAGGCCGGTGTGGGCCATAAAGCTGCTGCTTTTTAACATCCGCTTTCTGCTCTGTTCCCGCTTTCTGCTGCATCCCTGCAGGCGATCACTCTGAAAAATGATCCTCTCTTTTCCCCCACTGCTGGAATGTGCATAAAGCACTGTGGCAAATGGACGCTTGAGTCCGCCGCTGTTTTGTGTTGCAGTGGTAATAACAAGCAGCCGCGTTTGAAAGAGGGTTCGGCTCAAGAGACTCAGCTGTACTGCCTCACAGAGTCCTGTAGGGATTTTTTTCAGACTGTGAAGCTGTCAAAAGAGTTCAGAGTCAGTGTTGAAGGAAAAGCCGCTGTAATACTGCACTGAAACAAAGGTGGAAGCAGTTCCAACTGTTGATTGGTGCTGCTGACTGTCTAAAATACCCTTTGAACAGGAAAGAGGAGGGAGGAAGCGGAGGTGGACCCTGCACTCATTGTGTACTCGTGAATTTGGCTGATTTTGAGGCAGTTCTGCATTTGTTACCTACCAGACTTCCCACTATTAGGTAAACTAGACAATTTCTGTCAGGAGACACAGCTACAGTTTAGAGACCTTCTGAGATATTTTAGTTGACTTGACTTAAAAAGCTGATGAAAGAGTGCAAGATGGTTTGAGAAGATTCAAGATAGTTATCAGAATAGCAGTGCTGTCATTTTTTCTGAAAAAACGGACAATATTTTGTTCAGTATAAATGTTTTAACCCAGCTGCCCCCAAACGTCTTCAGGCCGCAGACCTGTTAAATGTCAGACAAAATTGGACGCAGACTTCAGTCTTGTCCGGCTTTCAAGGTGTGACGAATATAAAATAAAAAAAAAATCGGTCTCTAAAACTGGAATTTTCTAAACATAATGACAAACATGAATCCCCCATTTGAATAACTTTATTAGCAGCATCTATGTAACATTGACAGTCGGTTGCTGAATATTATGCGAGCTAGAATGAGTCTGGTGAGGGGGAGAGAATCCAGTAGATTTTCAAAATAAAACTGTCTTTCATAATCAGATTATAAATGAAATGGAAAAAAACTTGGTGTGTTTTTTTTTTTTTTTTTTTTTTAAATTACTCTGCGCCCCGATACTGCTTGTCCCACCGGTACGGTCCGGGGATATCTACTACTTAGGCCTCAGGTGACAAAATAGTCATTTATGTCTATATATTTTATTGTTTTACTTTTATTGTTCAGCAGTTAAGCAAGCAAGCTGATCTTTTGAAAAGGTTTTACTGCTACAGTATGGGGGTTATGTAGCTTTAGATACAGGAGGTGTATATTTGTATAAACCCCCCTTGAGGCTACTTGAAAAGTCTTTTGTGGATCAGCATAGAATAAAATCCAGATTCTTATGATTTCTGAAAGTTTGCTCTTTATTTATAGTCATTAGCCTTTTGAACATCTGTCTGGCTTTAATTGAGATATGTTTTGTATTGTGGAAAGCCACAGCTGGAACCATCTGGCCACATCTGTCACTTTGAGGAAGACAGCAGCTCCTCTCAGTTTCTGCAGTCCCAGAACTGTTCTGCTGCTGCTCCTGCTGCTGCTGCAGCGCAGTTTGATTTCCTGATATGACTACAGGCTGCAGCAGGAAGTAAATTCTATCCAATGTTTATGTTTCACTTTGGTGTGTATTGTCTTTCCAGTTATTCCAGAAATGCACAACTGCCCCTTACTTTCAGGTGTCTCCATTTCCTGCTCCTCCACCTTTTGTCATTTGCTTCATCATTGTGTGTGTCCTTTTTTTCTTCTTCAAGCTCTATCAGCTGGTGTCTTCCTGATGCAACCCCCCCCAGCAGCAGTGGGTGTTTTGCTGCTTCCTTTTTTGCACATACCACATGACCTTCTTTGAATGTGGCCTATTTACGTGCATTTATTTGCATTTGTCGTTGTTGTGGGTGTGCAGGCTTGTTTTGTCTTTTCTACAATGCCCTGCCCTATCAGACAGACGCACATCGGCTTCAAACAGCTACGAGCTGCAATAACTGCAGCTTCTATTCGGTATGGACGACCTTGCGACTCTGCAGGATAAGTATATATTAACACTGCCAGGAAGGAGACTTTAATATGGCAAATATAGCCATTTTCATTCACGGCCCTGAGGATTGGTAAGTGCTGCTCTGCACTGGTCACTGATGATTCTTTTAGGCCGGTCTTAGTTAGTGATGCTTGAAAGTGTTGGACTGAGGAGGGTTTGCTGGATAATGGAGTGCCATACGAGCGCACAAGGACTGAAAAGAGAGATTTACTGCTGGAGATTCAAGCGTCACATAACCTGTCCTGAAGCAGATAAAGCTGCTGTCCGCCAGCATCGCTCATCCTGAAATGTAGCTGTAATTTTCCTCCTCATAATCATTGCATTGGATTTTTCAAGGCCTCTTATTCCCAGTCATAGATCGATTTAATTGGGTTGGTAAATCACAGCTGCTGAGCTCTGTGTCCTGATGCTGGTGTTGGAAGTCATTTGCGGTGGTTTCAGCTGTAAATCTGCTCCGGAGCTCGGCGATAACTCAGCTGACTAAACACTGTGCAGCACTGGCTCTGTGCATGTATCAACAGGTGCAAGCTTGTGTGTGTGTGTGTGTGGTGCAGCAGAACACGACCAGTGATGAATATTTCTGGGGATTGCTCGCAGTGTGAACACAAAAGTCACTTTTTCACCAGGTCACATTTGCTTGTTGTTTGCCTGCACAGCTACAGCCTCGAGGGACTCAGCGGAGGCCGCGATGAGCTGAGGGGCTCCTCCACCCGGGGCCCCCAAATGGTGGAGCCCTCCAGGCTGCCCAGGCAGGACAGCGAAGACAAGGGCTCGCTGGTCTCTCTGACGGAGGAGCAGGAGGAGCAGGAGGATGTCGGAGGAGTGCATGACCCGGTCAGCTGATGCACACACCCACAAAGTCTTCAGGAGTCAGATCCTCTTAGCTATCAGATGGAGGGATCCTCAGGAAATCCCAGGCCTAATGCTAAGAAGAGAAATGGATTTGCGAAGCTTGCAGATAAACACGCCTCGTGCACGGTCAGGGCTTGTCAGTTTGTGGATTAACTAGGATTATCAATCATCCATGTCTTCATGTGGATTTATTTCTCTTCAAAACAGTTTAAAGACAAACCCAAAGTCCTGCTTTCTTCCTTTGTCCTGTTGACACTTTAATAATTGGTTTATTTAAAGTCCTACTCTGATCACCTCTTGATCTATTTTTAAAGTGTTCCCATTGATCTTTTAATTATTATTATGTTGTTTTTATCCAAAAAAACAATGATTTCAATAAAGAAAAAAACTCAGAGATGCAATTTTAAGCTTAATTCTTGTTATATATGTCCTCCATCCTCAGAAAAATGCCAAAATAACATTTTAAAAATACCATTTTCATCGGAGTGGGTCTTTTTTTTTTTCTTTACATCATTTATACTTACAGCATGCTTTACTTACTTGATTGTTTTAAACTTAATGTTCCACAATACTTCAACGCATTTTTGCCTCCTTTTGGTTTAACCGTGTTTCTCGTTGCAGAAATCAAGGCGGTATCTTCCTCTGCGAAACAGCTGCCATCCAGTGACTCTGCCCCTCACCAAGTCTGTGTCCATGTTGGCCATCAGCCACAAAGACATCGACAGTAAGGAGCTTTTTTCATGCCACACTCAATACACAGACTCCTGAACATGTGTTTTGACTGCAAATGAACTAAGTTCAGAAGCTTGAAGCACAGAAAACCTGAATGTCCTCCAAAAGGAACGTTTAAACCAATGATCTCGATAAAGAAAAACTCAGAGATGCAATTTTAAGATTAATTCTTGTTATATATGTACTCCATCGTCAGAAAAATGCCATCAAGTTCTCAAAAGGCTTCATCAATTTACTAACTTTTCATCTTTTTCATGCTTTTGCATTTTGATTTGTAAGTTTTGTCAAAGTTTTCCAAGCTCCCGTCTCACTACATTATTATTTTTGGACCTTCATTTCCTGCTTCATCAGGTGTTTCCCTTCCATCGTCAGTTTGGCATCATTGTTGTCATGTTTCTGAATAAATCATCCATTCCTGTTGTGGTTCTTTCCTCCCTGGTGCCCCCCCTCCCCCCAGCGGTGGTACGCCTCAGGCGACAGAGGCGCATCTCCTTCTCTTTCAACCTTTCCCCGATCCTTACCAAATCTAAGTCTCAGTTCATTTTTGGAGACTCTTCCTCGAGCGATGATGAGGATGGCTTGAGTAAGTACAGACCCGTGACGCTGAAGTAGAAAGTAGATGTTGCTTCAGCACCAGAGCCGTAGATTTTCCCCGTAGAGCCCAGAACTTTGCAGCCACATTGACAGCTCAGTGAGGAGTCAGGAGCTGGAGACGGGCGTCCCCACCTGTGAGTCGCTCCTCTTCTCTGGAGGAGCCATAAAAACCGTTGGATTAAAGCTCGCTGTCGGTCTTTAGATTTTTTTACAGCTTTGCAGTGAATTGGTGCTCCACTCTAGTGCCGCCACAGCTAAGCACCACTTAACGCTGAAGGCCAGTGGAGCCTGAATGTTCTGCTGTCATTAACTTGCCATAAGGAGCCCACTAATTGCTGGTGATATTAAGCTATTGTCAGAATGAAAAAAACCCCTGAAGCAAAGCTGCTGTTGCAGAAAACCCACTCCCGCATCAGCCAGCAGGCACGCTGCTAATCATTTCTTTTGTGTTTCGCTTAGTGAGACCATGACTGTTCAGTTATGTCAGTGACCTTTACCTAAATAGTCTGTGCGAAGTTCTGTTGTAACCAATTGAGTCAGGATCAGGAGAGAAAGAGGAATAGAGCCGTCATGAGCGCTGCAGGTAATCTGAGGAAGCTCTTTCTTCCGCTCTGATAACACTGTCACTTCTTGGCAGTCTTTCTTTTTGTTCTCTTACCCATGATGTGTTTCCGCTTGTGTTCACCATCGATTTAAATATGGAACAGCAACACAGGCGGGTTGATCTACAGAATTGGCACACAAAGTTGAGCGGATCTTTTTGGTTAGAATTGGTGTTAAAAGTTGGGTCTTTTTGGGTAACACTTGGTGGGATTTGAGTCCATTTTCTGACTTTACCTGAAGAAAACTAAATATATTGGAAAATCTGAATAACTAATAAATCAGAGGGTTAAGAGACCCTTAACACCCCAGTTTAAACTACTTTGACTTACTTGAATGAGCTCATTTGAGCCTGCATGAAAAAACATAACATGTATGTGACTTTTAGAACTGAGGTCATCTATTCATCCAGCTCTGGATGGAAAGTCAGAAACTACCTCCAGCCTCTGGTTTCCAACAGAGTCACTTGGTTGCCTGCCTGTAAGGGTACCTAAAGGCCAAATTTCATGGGCATTGTATGAAGCATTTGCCAAATCCTTGGAGCTAGAGTGTGCAGTGACGTCTCCCTCGGCTTAGTGATTGGTGTTTTAGCCCCTCATAGAGATGAAGAAAAGCTCTACTCACTTCCTTTCTTGTTTCTTTTCAGGCATGAGGTCCATTTCCAGCACTTCTGGGTCACTAGCGTACAGGTCAGTTCAACTGTGCTCATCTAAGAAAGTGTTTCTCTGGGCTCTCAGTGCTGCCAGGACCTTTATAGTCCAATAAAGAACCAGAGAAGCTATCAAATGCTTCCAGAGGACAATGGATGCTTTATGGAAACCATGAGGTGTGGATGCAGCTGTCGGGGATCAACATCTGTGTTTGTGTGTGTTTTTTAACCCAGTATATCAGAGGAGGAGCCCGGGCCTTTGAGGAGCGACAACGAGGGAAAGAGTGTGACCAAAGTGGGTCGGACCTTCAGCTACCTCAAGAATAAGATGTACAAGAAAACCAGGGTGAGCGTGCAGACCTTCTGCTCTGCGGCTGTTGAACGCTCCTCGGACTCTTCCTGCTCCACTGTTGCTCAGATAGTTTGAGAACCTGGGATTTGCTTTGTTTCCTTAAGCCCTGACCACTTCATTTGACAGGAATGGATTCATTTTACCACCACTCACTATACCGGCCGATATTTGAACTTCTAAACTGAAGAAATCTGCTGAGCCTTTACAGAAAGAAACTCTCTTTCAACAACATTTCGTCAACTTTTAACTGCTTAAAAAGTCATTAATTAGCTTCATGGTCAGTGAGCTTAGTTATATATTTCGATTTTAGGTTGAGTAATGGGCTGTCAGGAGAGGTTACGTGTCTATTAACTGGCTGGGACAGAAGATTATACCGCAGGAGACTCTTCAGATTTTTAAAGGATGCTCGGAAAGAACCTGTAGAAAAATGTATGTTTTATTCAAACCAGAAAATTCATCATTTCTGATCATAACGTGCTTTATAAAGGCCGATTGCATTAGTCAGTTTCATCATGAGGAACTGGGCCTGCTCATGCCTGGAATGAATTCAAAGAAATATGATGTAATAATAAATATTTCCCGTCTGTGCCCATCTATTGATCATCCAACTCTTCTATCAAACAAGTTCAAAAGTCCCACTCCGATCTTGTTTCCATCTATGTCAAATCTGTTTCCCAGAGGTCGTTTAATCATGATTAGGACGTTTTTAGCCCAAATTTAAAACCTGTGTTGTTTTCTAGGACATAGTTTCTGCAGAGCAGCAGGAGTTCATGAGAAATTTGCCTGTGAGCAACCCCACCCCCACTTCCCATCACCCAGCTGTTTACACATTCCCTCCTCCAGGGCTCCAGACTGCAACCAATTGGTCGCATTTTGCGACAAAAATTTGAGAGTGTGCGACTGAATTTTACATCCAGTCGCACATGTGCTACCAGTAAATTTGCCTCCCCCACCTTTCGTATTTTTTATACATTAAACGTGGAACGGGCACGTCAACGATCAATGAAATGATTAATGAAATATTTAATGAGACGCGAGCGCACACGCACGCAGACAGACACACACACACGCACACATACTCATGAAACGCGAGCACACACTCGCGTTTCATTGAGTGATATCTGTCTGTGAGGCGGCCAATGCGTGTGAGAAGAATAGGGAAAGCCGCTGTAAGTGGCTAAAATGTGTGGAGGGGGAGGGGCCTGAAAGCAGGAAACCTGACAGCCCCCTCCCTCCCCGGACCACATTAAGGAGTTCCTTACTTTCCTTTTTAGAACGTCTTTATTCGCTCGTAATTTCCTAAATACATGCAGTCCGTGCTGAGCTTTTCTCTGGGCCGCACAGACCTGGAGGAAGGTTTAGGGTTAAGGTTACGGTTAAGCGCGCGGTGTCGTATCCACCCCGACCAAACCGTTCTAATGCACGGCTGTTACGGCAGCTCACCTTTCCCGCGGTAGTCGGGTCAGCTGATGAGGATAAATGTCTCACACCTACATGCGTGACAGCTAACGGGGCTCTAGCATTAAACACGTGCGATTTAGTCTTAGACACACTTAAAACACGTGGGGAAAATGCAACGATAGACGTGTTTGAGATGAACCAGCACCTCGCCTGGATCGTTAGGCGGCGGGGGGTGGGGGGGTTGAAGGCGGATCTGCAGCGAAACTGAAGGAGAACAGGAAGTTGGAGTTGTCCTTTAATATGCCTCTACCCCTTAGTATGATCTGTGTTATTATATATTTTACATTTATTTGAATGTTTTGTAATGTATCTAGCCTTTTTTTTAATCAATAGGTATTTTAAATTATTTTAATTGATCACTCAACTACAAAAACCATCAGGACACATGTCCCATGATGCATTGTTTTGTAGTCATCAGGGCAGCTTTCAGTCAGTTCACTAAATTTCCAGCTGCGTTCGCTCAGGTTGGGGCCTTGATCCCGCCCCTTTCTGGTGATATTTCTGTGATGATTGACAGGTGATGTTGGAGCAAAAACAAAAATATATGTCTCACACCATGTGATCTGCGCAGCGTTTCGTCCACCTGGGTGATCTCAAACACGCTTATTGTGCATCTTGGCTGCACTTATTTGGTGGCACCAAGATGAATTTCCATCCGTTTTGTTTACTATTTCTACTGTTATGACAGCGATGCTGCTGTCAGTTTACCTTCTTGTTGCATCTTCAAAAGTGCAGAATAAAATGTGAAACTGAATTTGAAACAGCACATTGTAATTTATGCATCTGTTATTTAAGTATTTATTAGAAATACAGTGGAAATTAGTAGATTTGGTTAGCATTTTGATTAACGGTATGCGCTCCTAAATTTTCTGGTTGTGCCCCTAAAATTTTCAGTTGGGGGCCACAGTGCTCCTAGTGAAAAATGTTAGTCTGGAGCCCTGCACCCCCCCCCCCCCCCCCCCCCCTACCTAACATTAGTGGTGCCACAAAAATCAGAGCAATCCAGCCGTACAGTTTTGAGCCAAAAGCTCGAATGAATAAAATTGATCTACAAGTGGATGCCTCAGAACGGGGCAGTGCATGGAACCTGTGGCTTGCCGTAGGAACCCGCACATCACAAATATTTGCATTTTTTCATCAACTCCTGATCAACAATAATTTAAGTAAAAACAATACTCAGACATGCAAATTAGAGCTTAATTATCTTAATACATGTTCTTAATACATTTCCCCTGAAGTGGGTCTTTACACTGACTTTCATGTCAAAGGGGCTCAAGTTTAACTGAACAATGTTTTTTTTTTTTTAAGTCAGGCGTTTGTGTTCAGAAACTGCTTGTGAAACATGCAGCTTTTGCAAAGAGACACTGAGGGTTGAACAGGAAGTCGAACAGGAAGGCCGGGTAAGCTGTGGTTTTCTAATCTTTTCGTTGAAATGAGTCTTCGCTTTGCTTTTAAAGTGACAGGAGAGTGAAGATGATGACCGTAGCTTCAGGCTAGTCAGCTTCTATAAAAAGGCCCGGTTTCTCGGTAGAATTGTACCTTTTGAGATGATTTATTTTATGCTGCGAACACCTTTTTATTTATATCTTTCTATCAAACTCTTGAGTTTAAGCAGAAGTGAGGAAGTCTGTGAAAATGCAGCTTCTTTTCACCATTTCTCCAGTTCAACTCTCAAGCTTTAACTATTCATTAGTCACTCTTTGCACAAAGCAACAGTGTGAGCCTGAAATCTCTGGAAGAGGATCTTTGCAGTGTGTTTTTTTTTTTTTTTTTACAGCATCCGTACCAGACTGTGGGGTCATTGCAGAAATAGCACGTCCTGTAGCGAGGCAGTCACTTCCTCTTTGCAGGGTTCCTCATGGAGCCTCTGTGGTAGCCGGAGCTTCAGCTTCTCAGCCGCAGCCAGCGATGGTATGCAGGAGATTCACAGGGGGCCATGTTCTTCTCGGTGAAATGGAAAGGTTGGCTGGAGGTAGGCGGAGAGCGAGCTCGGCTTTCCCTGTCGCGTTGCGGTAGAGGTTCTGCAGCCGTCATAGGATCCTGCCTGACGTGCTCCTGAATGAGCTGAGATGGTTTTCCAGTGAAGTCATTGCCTGATAGAGAGCGCTTGACAGGGTTTCTGCTTTGTTTAAGTCTTTGGGTGAGGTGTCAGAAATGGTTACATCTACTGTGTGAAAAAAACAGAAACAGAATAATCTACACTTTCTTTGACTTTTCCCTTGAGTTTAATTGTTTGTTTTCTTTGCTGCGAAAAATCGAGAAAGAATTGAAACGTTTGAGGCAGACGTGCTTGTTGGTTCGTCGGAGGAAGTGAAAATAAAAACAGTTCTAATGACTTTCAAACGCGCTGCGGTCCGGTCTGTCTGAAAACAGGATTGAGCGGGTTCTAGTGTGTCGGGGCTCTTTGGTTCTCACAAACCGAGATGCCCACGCTGGCCATTAAAACGCTGGAAAACTCCCTTTTGCCCATTTCCTCTGGCTTTGGGTGGAGGCTGTGATGTAAGTCCTGGAGAATAGAAACTCTGTTCTTCTCTGGATCACTGTATGGGAACGGGATTCTGCTCACTGTGTTAGCCAATGATGATGATGATGATGATGATGACGAGTTAATGCGGAGGCAGAGCAGACAGAGAGTTCTGTTTTGAGAAGGTCAGACATGTGATTTCCAGAAAGCGCATCCTGCAGATGTGTCTCACTCATCACACCGTCTGGCTGCGAGAATCCATCTGGACCGCATGAATGTGTGTTTGTCACTGCTGTGTTAGTGGTGGTTACAGTCTGTGAGTCCTACCAAGCATCAAACACGGGCCTCATGATCAAACCCGAAGACAAAAAGCAGTTCATTAACGTCGCTCCTTTAACAAATTACTGTGTTGTCAGCATAAATAATGTGTCAAACCCCCTGCTGCTGCTACATCAGAGTAATAATGGGGCTCTGCGGGGTTCAGACTGGAGTTGAGCACAAGCAGCTCGTGGAACGGAGAAGCATTTTGTCAGAGCCTGGTGTGTTTGTCCACCTAACGCAGGGGTGGGCAATTCCAGGCCTCGAGGGCCGGTGTGTCTGCATGATTTCTAGATAGTCTTGCTCTACTCATGGCTGATTACCTGGTTCAGGTGTGTCCAGCCAATTAGAACATGCCAGAGCAGGGTATGCTGGAAAACATGCAGGAATGCGGCCCTCAGTGCCCACCTCTGACCTAACGCGTCACCAGGCTTCACCTGGAGCCTCTCCCTCCTCAACCCGCAGCTGTTCGGTAGAAGAATCTGAATGGACATTTCCAAAATAAGGCTTGAGGATGACTGTAGATTAGAGAACTTCTAAAACTATGCCAGCATTGGAAAAGCATCAGGATGCTGATTATAAACCTCTCAATGAAACACTTGGATTGAAGGAAAGTTTGACCCAAACTCTACAAACTGTAAAATCCTCAAACAGGAGAGTGAAACTCTTAAAATAGACTTCTATAGAAAAATAAACAGGTAATATTCTGTCATTCTGTTCGTCAAAAAAACAACATGCCCGATTAGTAAGAGTGGTTACCATAGAAACAATAACTGTCTCGGACCAATCGCTGCCTGCTGACGTCATCTGGCTCTAACGTGTCGATGTCTGCATCGTGAAAATAATTGGCGACTGTATTGATTTTTATATGGTTGGAGCCAGAAGTAAGCTATTTTCTATGGGTGACGTCCCACTCACTGTGTCCAGATCCCAAATACAGTATCGCCTCCATATTCGCGGGGGGCAGGGACCAGAGACACCTGCGAATATGCAGATACAAATACAGAGAACCAACCCCCACCGCGTAGAAGGTCCGTCACCGTTTCTTACTCATCAAAAACCCATCTGAAACATTTCTGATGCTTTGTAAAACATTTTTGAAAGAACATTGGTATAACGCTCAACATAAAGAGATTTTTTTGTTTTTAAATTCAGAGCAATAGACTGTACCGTAGCGTACTTTATAACGCACATTAGGAGTGTCTCTCTGTCACTCTGGGCCTTAAAACCAGGATCCTGTGTTCTCCCCTACATCATTTCAGTGTGAAAGGGCATCTTCTTCCAGAACCAACCTATTTCTCCAACAAACCCCACTGGTGGTTTATTGGTAAAATTCTAATCCCCCACCTCTTTCTGCTTCTGTTTTAAAGTCAAAGGATCGTTTCTATATGCAAATGTAGAGTTAACGCCGTGAACGTAGCATCAGTGCTCTGAACTTTAGGAAGTAAAACACAAATGCCACCATGCAAATTGGAAGAATCGAGAAGTTCAAAAAGTCTTTAAAGGGAAAACGCGAAGTGACAGGTTAGCTGTGTTGAATGAACTGTTCTAATCCTCTATTGTACTAGGTTCATGCTTTGTTCTTCCCTCCTGGTGAGTGCTTGTGTTAGGTAGCACACGCCTCAAAGTAGCAGCTAATAGGAAAAAAAAAACCAATGCCCAGGTGGTTTGGTTTGCAGTGTGAAAGACAAACAAACCAAATGATTTCTCTTCTTATTTGAATGAAGTCTGCTGGACAATTGTTGCAGTGTAACAGCACCCTGAGCTCAGAGAGGCTCCGAGTTTGAGTCTCCATGTCTTTTACTGCACTGATGTTAGTCACAACACAACACAACAAAAAATAGGAAAATCTGTACAGGGCACATAGGTGTGCATGCTGCAGGTGACGGGTCCTAGTAAACACTCATACAACACGCAAGGGTGAGACGCTGGCATGTCGAATGAGTTTTTCTTTATTTTTTAGCCCACTCGAACCCCGCACACTGAACAAGGGGGCAGCTAGCGGTGTTCAAGTGATAAATGCACGCTCCTTGCATGCACTTATCACTTGAATAAAACTAACTGACTCCTTGAGCGCCCGTTCTGCGCTCCGTGCATGCAACCTGACTAATAGAAAGTCAGTTTGAGTGGGCGTCCTACGGGCACTTACCCCCCATGCCGGCAGCATTTGTGCACGGCCAAACCTTTAATCTAAACTTGCCCAAAATGTCTTTCAACTCTGAGAAGATGCTGTGTAATTCCACCATGTCATCATGATCAGCAGAGTCGTTCGTTTGACGCCGCATTTTTTCCCACGCAGGAAAAAGAACGAGATAAAAAAGAGAAAGAGGGGAAGGAGAAGGACAAGAAGACGTTGAACGGTCATCATTTCACTCCCTCCAGCCAGGCGGCACAATGCTTCCAGTGCAACAAGGCTGTCAACAGCAAGGATGCTTTCTTTTGTTCTTGTAAGTTCTTTTTCTTTATTTTTTTCTCTTTTCAAATTTGTTTTTTGTTTCATTTTTTTTTCTTAGTTTCTTATCTAACTGCACATCAGAGTCATGTTTCATGAGTCATTCTGAGCAGTTGATCAGTTTAATGAAAAGGCTCAGTCAATGTTTGTTGCACACATCATTTCATTTGGAGGACATAGTCATGTTAATAATAATAATAATAATAATAATAATAATATGGAGGACAGCAGTGGCTCAGGAGGTTAAGTAGGCCGTCCAATGATCGAAGGATCGGTGGTTTGATCCCTGCTCCCCCCAGTCAACTGTCGTGTCCTTGGGCAAAACACTTCACCCCCCCTGCCTCCAGTGTGGCTCCACTGGTGTGTGAATGTGTATGAATGTCCCGGTGATGGTCAGAGGGGCCGTAGGGGCCAACTGGCAGCCACGCCTCTACCATCACCAAGTACACATGAGGACACATTGTAAGCGTTTTGAGCGTCTAGAAAAGCGCAGATAAATCTAATCCATTATTATTATTATTAGTCATTTTGATAGTAGGATTGGTAATATTGGCAGGTTAACATTTTTGCCCATGGGTGTATCATTACCCGAGGGGAAGCTGTGATGCTTCCTGAAGGACAAAGACAAAGCAGTGGGCTGTAATGTCCACAGGGCGCTTTTTGAAGCAGTTTCTGTTTGGAGCAGCAGCTGCAGCTCTAAAGAGGATGTAGTTTATTGCTCAAGTCCTTAGGTGCAACTCTTCCTCTAGGGAGAAAACTCAAAAAGCAGAAATGGGTTTCACCATGGGCTCCCGCGGATCTCACATCCCAGATCCTCGGCTCAAACAAGAACCAGCTCTTTTTTGCGTTTTCAGGAGGTTTTCTGCTCACAGATGTCTGGCTGGTGTCCATTCTGCAGACGCACACAGCAAATGCTTTCAGTCAGATTTGCTGGAGTTAGTTAAAAGTAAGAAAAAAAAAAGCACTGAAATATAAAAACTTGGGGAGACTGATGTGAAAATCATAGATATTTTCAGGCCACAAGTGAAAGCGTCTCATGCCGAGCTACTTTCTTAAGCCAGAATGCTTTGAGAGTAGAAATTCAGGAGTGGGAATTGTTGCTGCAGGTCAGTTTGAAAGATTACACACAGGCGTTGGGTTGCTGGTTTAACTCCATGATTGCTTGAGGTGGAAGTGAAGAAAAAAAGTTGATATGAAAAGGAGTTTGTGTAATCTGCTCCAAGCATAAACAGATCTTCCTTTTCTTGGCACTTCCTGTTTGAGCTTGGAGTTGATTTGCTCTTTTCCTTTTTGCACTAATGCACAAAGACTGCTTACAGGTCAAAAACTGCAATTGCTCATGAATTCCACGCACTGGGGCAGTTGCAGTTATGACTTTTGTTTACCAACGAGGGCTGGGGAAGGTTCGGCGAGCGTGAATGTTCCCACGCAGAGCAGCGTAGATGTGCATGCGTCACTCTGGGCACGACTCGTTTTTCCACTTCACCGGCGAGCTGTGTTGCCCCTCGATTGCATCACGCGTCCTGCCCCAGTCTGGCTTTCATTAGCGGTCTGCCGGAGTTTCCTGGCCGGCCATGAAAACCAGTCAGGGTTTTCTAGCCCCCACCCCTCCACGCACCCTCACTGGCCTCAACACCACCTTCCAAACTCTCAGCCTTCACTGCTCTTTCTTTTTCCAGACTGCAACGCTTCCGTCCACAAGGGCTGCAGGGACAGCCTGCCAGTCTGTGCCAAGGTGAAGATGAAGGTAAGCAGCGTCACGCCCGCTTCACTGCAGACTCGTTGGACTGTTCCTCTGCAGCCGGTATTGATTTTTACTTTCATTTACTCTCTGCTTTTCTGTTTAGCTGCCCAAACAGCAGTTTACGGTTCCAGACTCAAGCACTTTGCCTGCAGTTACAATGAGGAACAAAAGTAAGTTTCAAGTTTTGTGAGGCCAAAAAAAAAAAAAAAAAAAACCCCGACCCATCTGCAAACCAACCGTTTTGATGCAGGAGCTTGAGGGAGAGCTTAAAGCTGCAGAAACATTGATATCACATCATTTCCTCAGAAAAAGCCTGTTTTGCTTCATTCAGGGAGCAAACCATATTTGTGTCGTATTTCCCCTGTCTGCTGTTTCATTTCTTTTTTATGGCACCATCTTTAAATACCAGCTCAAAGGCGTAAAATGATCCGACTTGACTCTTGGACTGTGGTGGTCAAAGCCAGATGAGCATTTACCTTCATCCAGTATTCATTGGGCATCTGGAAAACAAAATTCAGTCAAGCGTTTTGTGCCAAACAACAGACTGAATTCAAAAAAGGTTTCCACCGGTAACCTCCGAGCCAAGTCTAACTGGAGCGTCTGCTCTCACCATGTCCTGTGGGTGCTGTTACTTTTCCAAAGGATTAATGTGACATCCTCTCAATCTGGAGTCTCCTGTAAAGACTTGTGATCGGTTCTTCACACTCCTGTCCTAATCCTGTATTTGTTTAGCATTAAACAGACGCCGCATGTTCAGAACAGAAGAAAGACAGAAAGATAAGCGGATGTCATCTGCGTAGTGTAATTTATTTTTTCTTTCTATACACCTAAGTACTAATAGATCACAACAGGGATGATTTTGCGTTTTTCTTTGGTGAAAAAAACTCAGTTTTATGGCTATTTTCTTTAGTCATAAAACTATTTACGACGTGAGCAGCAGCCTTCTCTCTAATCCTCTCAGAAAGAATTCAGTTTGAGCACCGTTTCGAGGTGAATTTGTGGGCTTTACCTGTTGCTGATGTGAGCGCTCTCTGCCACAGCTGGAGGGACACGGGAGCGCCCCTGGTCCGCCATCCTGTCCCCTGACGAGACGTCCTCCCTGATGATCCCACAGGCGAGGAGGCACACCAGCATCATGACGTTCCAGGGAAACAACCTCTCCAAGAGTCTCTCCATTAGCAACATTGCTGGGTGAGTTAAAGACTCGCCCACTCCGATCATCTTTTGGATCTATTTTCAAAGCTTTTTTCAGGACATAGTTTCCAGGAGTTCATTAGAAATTCACCTCTGAGTTGTGGGCGGGACTGTTGGTGCGAAGCATCCCCGCCCCCAATCCTCTCTGTGTACATACTCTCCTGCTAGGTTACAGCCCCCCACACCCCTAACAAAACATTACCGATGCAGCAAAAATGTCGAGCAATTTAAGAGCCGTCCAGCCGCACCACCAGCTCGGACGAGGAAAGCGAAGACGCACATGCGGTGGTGGAGCTAGAACATTTTAAATTGGGGGTGCAGGAGGGGAGCAGAGGATTTTAGAAGGGTGGGAAATGAGAACAGCAGCATCAAAGGCTATTACAAATGAAAAGATTTTAAAAAATAATAAACGTTTGAAAGGTTTAAGATTAAAAAAAATAGCATGGCTTTTGTTATTTTTGCAAAGCTAAAGAAGCTTGTATTGATGATTTCTTAATCTTTTTTCAAAAATGATTCTAAAATTGACTCAGAAATTGGGGGGCAAAGCTTTTTGTTGGAGGGCAGCTAGCCCCCCATGCTCTGCTGTAGCTCCGCCCCTGCGTCCATGGATCTACGGTAGTCTTCTGCTAGTGGATGCATCAGAATGGAGCGGAGCAGGGAACTCGTGGCCCGCCCAGCGTATTTTCTATGTCACTAATTGGCTCTTTTTCTTGTCTGCTCCTGATTCACAACAGGTTGAATAAAGAAAGAGAAGCACAATTACACTAAAAGTGGAAAAAATTGACACTGTACAACAAATAGACCCACGAAGCACCTCTGTTTTGGTTTGTAATAAAAATAAAGTAAAAAAAAAAAAGTTTACGGAAAATGTCTAGTTGTGTCAATTTTAGCGCAAATAAATGCATATATCCTATTATAATAGTTGCAAAAACTATTTTTTTGCCTCTTAATGAGTTTAAATTTTTTGTTTTTATTAAAATTGTTTTCACGTTTGAAGCTGAAGAGACTTTGTCTTATTCCTGTTCTGACTTTAATGCTTCGTCCTTGTAGCCCGGTGTTTGACGAGATGCCCATCAAAACTCTGCGGTATCTCTCTCAGTCCACCGACTCGCTCAACAGAACCAACCAGGTGACGGAGTCCATGGAGTCCCTCACAGACGAAGGTCAGCATGGACAGAATACTGCTCTCATCTGTTCCCACTGGAATGGTTTTATCCTGCCAGCGTGGGAGACATCGCTGTAAAATGTGAGCTGTGCTGCTGCTTCAGGAACCGAGATGATGGATGGGCAGCTGATGGGGGAGTTTGACGCTGAGGCCAAAGAGCTGGAGGCAGACTCCTGGAGTTTGGGGGTGGAGCAGCAGTACCTGCAGCAGCTGGATAAGGAGCTGGTCAAGAGACAGGATGTCATCTATGGTAAATGCCTAAAGCTTCTCATTGTAAATTCTATTCTGTCCATTTATGAAGCATCACCAAAAAAGTACAAATGACTGGGGGATTTCAAAAAATCAAATTTAGTCCAGATAGTTATATTACCTGTATTTTTGTTATGGCCTGTAACTGACTGTCTGTTGTGACTGAAGTGTAAATGTAATATACATATATATGTTCAGTGTGGTATATTTAACAGTGGTCCCTCGCCATATCGTGATTCATCGTTCTTTTTTTTTTTTTTGGGGGTGCAATTTTGCATCCTTTTGTTTTTTCTTTTCTTTCCTTTTTTTTTTTTCTTGCAGCATTTTGTGTTCTGCATCCTGATTGGCTGTAGACCATTAGCGGTTACATGGGCAAAATATCTTGATCGGATCAATGGTCGGGTTAAAATTCAACCGTGCACATGGGCACCTTTTTCCGATTAGAACAAACGTTCACATGGGTCTCACCTTCGGTCGGAATGAATCGTTTGGGCATGTGCAGTAGTGGTAAAAAAAAAATCTCGGAAGAGAAGATGTGTCCCGTTGTAAACAAACCGCTGCCACAGACATTTTATGCAGCAACTCGGTAATATACGAGACGGTCTTCCAAACGTGTTTTTATTAATGTTATGAATATTATGAAGCGCCTGTTCGCTCATCGTTTTATTTAATCCGTGTGGTTGGTGCTTTTTTTGTGCAAGAACGGAGCTGGAGAAGGGTTAGGACAGGCTATAAACACGGGCTAACAACATTAGCCTGATGGACACAAAATCCAGGACCATGCGGGATATTCTGCAATCTGCATCTTGGCTGCACGTAAATGTCTGGGAATAACATCAGCCTTTATTTTGTCGGGACACAACAGGAAACACAAATCCACGTGATTGTTTGAACAGTTTCTAAGGACTGGGCGACATTTATTTCTGCTCTGAAAAGTTCACACACCGCCCCCAAAGCCACTGTGTGAGCTGGAGCTCGGGTGCCAGTGGACCGAAGCGTTCCTCCCCCCGCACATCCCTCGTGAGGGGTGTAAGACGGGCGAAGAGCCAGCGGGGCGAGAGCGGAGCGGCGCTTTTCACGGGGCCTCCGCAGAGCAGCTGGTCGGTCCTGTTTGACATCCAAAGCTTTCTCTCGGCGAAACACCGTCTATGCATGACGTAAACCAGAGCAGTAGTGACACACGATCGGAATGAACTGTTTACATGCTCCACGATCGGATAAACGATCGGTATAACCCACCTATCTTGATCAGAAAGAAATTTTGATCCGAACGAGTCTGATCGGGGCAGACTATTCTGAACGGCGCGTTTACATGACACATTTTCTTTCCGATCAGGCATTCTTTCCGATTACTTTTGTCCATGTAAACGCAGCTAATGTCAGTTAATCTCCTCTGTGCCATGTCTTCTGTACAGAATGCTTCATTTTGCTTTATTTGAGAAAAAAAAAAAAAAACTTTGATGTCCAACACAAGAGGCTTGCAGCTCTCATCTGTTTGCTCAGCTGTTGGACAGAACAAGTAAAAAAAAAAAATAGATTTCTGTTTTCGTTCTATAATTATGGACATATTATTCTATAACAGTTTGAACTGAGAGTTTGAACAAAAGAGAAAAGTGTGAACATGTTCATGTCTGTCTGAGAAAAGTGGTTGAAGTGTGCAGTGAGGGGTTTTACAGCCTTAAAACAACTATGGTACAAAATAACAGTGACTTATTTGTAGATTTCAGCTATCGCAGGTTAATTATCACTGTATATTTGAACAGGAAAGAAGCTTCCCGCAGACTCAGTAAGAGACCAAAACACTGGAACATTTGTTATTAGACAAAGACACAATGACAAAGCCATTGCATTCCAAAACAAGGTTATATAGCAGCAGAGCTCATGGTCCAGACTTAACCATGAGCTTCATCTGTAATCTAAACGTATGGAAAACGTCAAAGACCTCTAAAAGAATCAGATTCCGCTGTGACGGATAAATGTGATTGGGATAAACCCAGCAGCTCTGTAAAAGTCGGCCTTGCTTCCTTCATTGTGTGTCTGCAGAACTGATGCAAACGGAGATGCACCACATACGAACTCTTCGCATCATGTCGGAAGTGTACAGCAAAGGACTGCAGAAGGAGGTGCAGCTGGAGCCGCAGACGCTCGAGAAGCTCTTTCCAGTCCTAGACGAGCTTCTAGAGCTCCACACGCAGCACCTCCTTCGCCTCGTAGAGCGCAAAAAGGAAAACCAACTGAACGGGGGCGGCTTGGAGGGCAGCTTTATCATCAACAGGATAGGAGACATCCTGATCAATCAGGTCAGAGCAGAGTAGACTGCTAAAATATATGTGCTTTCTCCATAGATGTTATGGAAATGTTTGACTGCTTTCCCCCTTTATTTGTATTTGTTTTAAAAATGGTCACGTCCTCTTGCAGTTCTCAGGATCAAACGGTGAAAGTATGAAGAAGGTTTATGGGAAATTTTGCAGTCGCCACAATGAAGCTGTAAGCCTCTACAAAGACCTCCTGACCAAAGACAGACGCTTCAAAGCCTTTATCAAAGTAAGAGGCTGCCTTCTCGTATGTATTTTTACTCCTGCAGGCCTGCTTTCACTTAGACATATCTCTGTCAATGTACTTTTGTCAAAATATCTTTTTTCACGAGGACTTTATGCTTTCAGAGACACGGTAAGTTATGTTGAATCAAGTTCTAACGGATCATCTCTGGAGTGCTTTTTGCATCACTTTGATCTCATTATTTTCCCTCTGTGCTTCATTTCAGCCGGTACGTTTATTCGTATGGTTCCGTCATAAAATAAAAGTAGTCACAGTTCCCGTCGTAATGTTTTACTTTGCAGAGCGTGCTGCTCCTTTGAAACACGTGTTGCCTTAGAGAGCCTTCAGAGTACTGAGAAACGGATCAGGCAGAGATTACACAAGTTACTTTTTGGACACAATGATGTGAACTGTGCCCAACTTCATCATGACAGGCTTTAAAGTGTAGGGCTCCAAATGCATGAATGATGTCTAATGCATGCTGGGATTCTGTACGCTGTAAGGAGGAGAGGCCTGCAGGAAAACCTCGCCCTGCTGTAATGTAAAAGATGCAGGCCCACTCACCAGATGTGAGGGGTACCGGGGTTTCTAGACAAGCTGTTAACAGCCTACTCCACCACTTCATCTTGAATGCCAGACGACTGACACCCAAACACGTTTGCAGTGGGCTCAAGACCACGTGACCTGGATAATGCAGCAGTGGTTCACCGTCTAGTTCGTCGGGTCACTTTGCACAGAATAATAATAATAATGGATTTGATTTTTCCAGACGCTTACAGTCCATTATTCATTCACTCCTCATTCATGCTTGGTGATGGTAGCCAATGTTGTAGCCACAGCTGCCCTGGGGCAGACTGACAGAAGCGTGGCTGCCAGTTCGCGCCTACGGCCCCTCTGACCATCACCGGGATCATTTATACGCATTCACAAACCAGCTGAGCCACACTGGAGGCAAGGAGGGTAAAGTGTCTTGCCCAAGGACACAACGACATTTGGCTGGTGGGAGCGGGGATCGAACCGCCGACCCTTCGATCATTGGACAACCCGCTCAACCACCTGAGCCACTGCCGTCCCAAGAAATGATGAAGGCGATGTGAGCGATACGCCGAGGGTTTGCTTCGGAGTAGGAGGTGCAAAAGTCTGAACAAGCATCACCAGTCAGAGCAAAACCCATTTGGTCATTGTAGATGGCCCAGTCACCGCTAGTTCTTACCCCAGAGACTTCACAGAACCATCAAGTCCACCAGCACATGGTGGCAGAATCCTCACTGCTGAACTTCAGGAAGTGAGAGTCCGTCATCTGGTTTGACCCCTGACCTGAACCCCATAGAGCACGTCTGGGACCAGCTGAAGCAGAGGCTGGATGATCGGACCCCCAAGCGACCTGTCAGAAGTCCATGTAGAACATGTGGAAGAGCGGAACACATTCCTTCAGAACAACATCATGAGGCCAGCGAGGAGCATGAGAAGTCCATGTCGACTGTCCTTGCAGCAAATGGTGGAAATAGCCACTATTGACATGGTCAATTGTTACTATTTTGTTCTATCTTTCTTTTTGTTTTAATTTTTAAGGTGATAAATATAAAAAAAAACAGTTTATTCTCAATCATAGTTAGTTATATCAAAGGGAACCTTTATGTACTTTATTAAAACTCAGACCAAGTAGGAGAAGCACTCATGTAAATCACAAAATCCCTCACTTATTGTGAGTGTGTGTTTTTGAGAAGTGTATTGGTGCTGAGGTTTCTGGATAATAATTAGTGCCTAAAGCTTTTACACATCTCTTGTTGTTGTTTAAATGATCCATTGTTGAAAAATCTGCTTTTTGTTCATCTGAAGTTCAGTTTCCCAGCTGACCCACCTGTTGGGTGAACACGTTTTACCGACGCACATTTTGTTCACGTTCTTCCAGAAAAAGATGAGCAGCAGTATTGTGCGGAGGCTCGGGATCCCAGAATGCATCTTGCTGGTGACCCAGAGGATAACAAAGTACCCTGTGCTGATTCAGAGGATGCTGCAGCACACCAAAGGTCGGCCTTCTCTCTTTTCCTCTACGCTCACAGGTAGAACTCTCAGCCTTTGGACTGCACGGGGGTTTGAAAAAAGGCAGAATCCGTAGTTTCGGCTGCCACAGTAGATGAGTAAAAAAAATCTAAATTCTCACATATTTAACAGGTAGAATTATTTTAGTTGAAACCAAGAAACCACTTGTGGACAATTCAAATCCGCAAAGTGGTTTAAGGTTTTTTTTTTTGTTTTTTTTTAAATATGTCACCACCAAATCAACTTAAATGTTTCAAAAGCTCTGTCGTGATAGTTTTAAGATCTGCGCAGTGTAGAACATCATGAGCCCAGCACCATCCGCAGTGATTCTGGCCCAAAAAAAACACAAAAACAAACCTTTTTAAAAACAAAAACGGATTTCAAAAAGCAGGTTTTTTTTTTTTTTCTTCGCCGGTGTGTTCCTGGAAGCTTCCTCAAAGGCAGATTTTCTCTCACACACCACTTCATGTATTTAGAGGAAGCTGGAAAAAGGTGTTTTTCTGAATAAAAGATTAAGCAGAATTTAAGAAGCTGAAAAATGTCACAGTGTATTTATATCTGATTTGAAGCTGCTCTCATCAGCTGGCTTCCTGTAGCGCACCTTCTCCGTAATCCTTCCCAGGAGCCTCTTTATGGATCCATGTGGGATGAGGAACTTAATCCTCAGTGTACTTTCAGAAAACTCTTTCCTGCCAACTGTCCTATACACCCAAAAGAAGCAAACACGACACACCGAGTTGGATGGAATGTTTTGCTGATTTGAAGCGTTGAAGCACAAGAAGCTCAGAAGGAGAATCTCATATTTGGAAGGAGGGTCATTCACTCAGATTTTCGTCCTGCAGACTTTCAAACGCGCTTTGTGCTTTTTTTCTGCTGTCATTTTTGCGGCATTTTTAGACCAATAGATCAGTGCTAGAATGATGGATGCTGGGGATCAGGGAGTCAGTTGTCCCTTCAGTGAGCTTAAATCAGGGTCGACCCAAAAGTATAAAACATTCAAAAAGTCATGAATATTTACTGACTATTACATTTACAGTTTATTTTTTCATTCACAGGTTAATACAAGCTTTAACAACCTGAATAAGTTACCAGTTAAAAAACAGTTTGGCTTTAAAAAAAAAAAAAGAAAGAGAGATTCTTTTTTTTTTGGGTGAAATTTAATAAATAAGAGTGAACAGATCGGTGCTTTTACACAATTTTAGCTTGACAGCAACATTCGTTGAGTATCAAACGCTGAAAGACGCTTTAGAGGCGTCAGTGGGTCAAAATGTGAAGCAACATTCGATCAACTTTCTCACTAGATGTTAAGTCAGATGAGGGATGGTTTGTTGCCATGACAACCAGCAATGCTTGATGAAAGTTGTGCCGTAAACGGTTTTGGGCTCAAAAACTCTTGGGGTGACGTTTGTTCATTTGGTAACTAAAAGGAAATGTATCTAATTCATTTCCTGTTAGATCTGTTTTTTTTTTTTTTTTTTAAATCATATTCATTTATGTAAATACATTATTTTGGGTAAGAATACGTTTCCTGATGGGAAAGCAAAACCTTTCTGCTTCGTCACAACAAGAACACAGATTGGTTTCTGCAGATGAGCAGGATCCGTTGCGGTTGTATCAGTAAAATTATCCAGGAAAACTGCGAATATTATAAGAAATCTTCTTGCTGACCTCAATATTTGAATTTTCTTTTTAACTTGAGCATAAACTTTTAAGCATATTTGAATATTGAAGTCAAAATTTTCTATTGTATGTATATAAACGACATATGTAAGAGTTTTTCTTCCCTGTATATTTCGGATTTAATTTATTGTGCTGCTACTACAACTGATTAATAAAGTTGATCTTAAAGTTAATTTTACTCACTAGAGGTTGAATCGAACTTATGGGTTTTCTCTCAAACGGGATCGATTGATCATTACTGAAGGGAAACATTCAAACTAAACTGTTGGTTTTAAGTGTGCTTTCAGATTTTCATGTAAAACTGCTGCTCTGCTCTTTCTCCCGCTCTTCATCTCAGAGAGCGACGAAGACTTCGAAGACCTGACCGAGTCCATCCGGCTGGTGAAGGAGGTGATCGCGGCGGTGGACAACAAGGTGAACGAGCACGAGAAGAGACAGCGCCTGAAGGAGTTTCACGGCCGCATGGACAGCAAGTCCATCATGACCATGAAGAACAAGCAGATGTTTGCCAGGGAGGACCTGCTGAGGAGAAGGCTGATCCATGACGGAGCTCTGCAGCTCAAGAACGCCCAGGGACGGCTAAAGGGTGAGAGGGCGCTCACTCTGTTCATACTTCTCTTTGCAAATATGAATACCAACTGACCTGCTGGTTCTTCACCTTCCAGATGTCCACGCTCTGCTGCTGTCAGACGTCTTGGTCTTCCTCCAAGAGAAAGATCAGAAATACGTCTTTGCCCTGCTGGTACGTCTCTGCCCTCCTCTTCTACTTCCTCCCTTTCTCCTTCCCTTGCTCTGTCTGCTTTTTCATCAGGGAATAAATCCGGGAGAAGTGCCGCTAGAACGAACATTGTCGGATTGTAGGACCGGCAGCCTTTTAGCTTGACAACCTCCTCCTGTTTCACCTTAACAGGGAGGACAATCACATCCATCGTTTAAAGAGATTTTTGGAAAAAATCTGACATGTTTTAGTCGATGAGAGCAGATCTGTAAAACTTAAAGACCAACTCGTATGAAAAGTTGCGTTCTTGTGGCATTTTTCTGATGATGGAACAAAAATATTAAGAAATATAAGTTTAAAATTGCATTTCTGAATATCTGTCTATGCAGGTTGTTGTGAATCAGCAGCAGAAAAATTTTAAAAACACGTCATGGCATCTGGTTCCAAACTGTACGGCTGGATAGCTCTGATGTTGCTCGCCATTTTTGTTGTTGCGCTGCTAATATTGACTTGTGAGGGGCAGAGAGTTAGCAGGGGAGGATGTAAATGGAGAAGTCTCAGCAACAGGGAGGGGGAAGGGGTGTGGCTTCGCACCAATGGCCCCGCCCCCGTAACTTAAAGTGCCTTTTTGCTAAATTGCTGCCACTCTGCGAAAACGATGTCCTAGAAAACGATACAAGTTTTTTTTTTGTTTTTAATAAAAACTGCAGAATCATACTTCAAGGATCTTTGGAAATGGATCAAAAGACGATCTGAATGGGTCTGAATAATTACCCAAATATATATATGTATATCTTGTTAGAAATCCAGCTTTTTTTCCTCTGGATGATGCTTGAAAATGGGTTCATGAGCTATAAGTTTGACCTGAACGTTGGCAGACTGGTTCAGAATTTGGTCTGACTGCTTTGCGGTTGATCTTGACTCACTTTGCAGAAGGGATGTTGGGATGTGGTCACAGCTGAGCTGTCTGACTTGATGCAACAAAAAACCCGATTGTGGTTAAGCTGCAAGCCTTCAACATCGTCATTTGTCCTCCTTGCTCTTCACTAAATATCTTTTTCCACATCTTATCATCTCGTCATTGTTTCTTCCCTCCTCTTCCCCCTCATCACCCCCCTCCCCCTTCTGTTTTCTTCCTCTGCAACCCTCCATTCCTCCTGTTTTTCCGTCCTCTCCTCCCCTCTCGACCCTCCCACTTTCTTTCTATTTTCCTGTCCTCTTCTCCCGTGCCCCCCCCTCCCCTCCTCAAACCCCCTTTCTCCCTCGCAGGACCAGCGCTCCACCGTCCTCTCCCTCCAAAAGCTGATCGTCAGGGAGGTCGCCAACAAGGAGCGCGGCCTCTTCCTCATCACGGCGGGCACCGACAAGCCCGAGATGATGGAGGTCCTGGCCAGCTCCAAGGAGGAACGCAACACTTGGATGCAGCTCATCCAGGGAAGCATGCAGTCCATGTGAGTTTAGAAGATTCTTTCCTTCTGTTCCGTCTGAACGTCTGTGCGGTAAACGAGATCCTGTCCGGATCTTAGGATGGCAACACTCAGTGAGGTGTAACGGGACTGTGCTGTCAGGAGGATTAGCCAAACTCTACCTGGGGATGGAATGCACTCAGCGACGGCTCCAAGGGCAGCTCACTTTTAAATAACCACTGAATGCAGCCTGTAGGAAGGAGAAAGGTTTAGTTTCTGTTTCTCGCCTCCTCAAGTCCCCCATTTCTCTCAGAGATACTGATTCCAGGTTAAATAACTGCCTGAAATGACAATGAAAACAGTCTGTCGTTGATAAAAAAAAAACAACACATTTTTTATCTGAATTCGTCCCAAAAGCTCCAAACTCAAGAATAGAAGAGAAAATCTGAAAGTTTTTGTATTTCTCGCAGTTAAAGACCCACTCTGATCATTTTTTGAACTAACTTAAGTTATGATTACGTCGTTTTTATCAAAAGTAAAAAATGTGTCCCTTCTTCTAGGATATAGTTTCTGCAGAGTGGCAGTATTTCCTTAGCCCCGCCCTCTTTCCCCTCCCCACTGGTCAGAGCTTGTAGCATGGAGGTTTTGGCCCGCCCAGAGTATTGTCTACATCACAGATACATTTAAGCTTGATTTTAAATAATATATGAGAAAAAGGCCACAAGAAGTCATGAAAAAAACACATTTTTTATTGGAGTGGATCTTTAAATCCTTCATGAGATCTGTTTAGACATTTGCTGAATTGTAAATTCTGTAAAGATTTTTTTTATTTTAGCCACTGACCTTATTCTCTTTGTGTTGGCAGGGATAAGGACGAGGATGAAGGGATTCCCAGTGAGACAGAAGACGACAAGAGACAACTGGAGAGCAAAGCCAGAGAGATGAGAGGTGGGGCAAAAATGAGGCATTTGCCTATGTGAAGGCAAAACCCGGTTACTATTCCTCTCACCGTCTCCACGCCGTGTCTCACTGGACAGAAATGCTGAAGCAGAAGGACACGGAGATCATGTCTCTGCTGGAGGAGAAAGTGCGGCTCTTCAGGGGGATGTGGGAAGGCTTGAACCTGAGCGAAGAGGCCTCGCGGCAGGTCGAGCCTTTCTTCAGGTCAGCCTGCAGCCAGGAGCCGCCCCGGGGGGCTTCCATCATGAAAGATGCTCTGCAGGAAGGTAAGACTGAGCAAAGACGGATCAATTATGCATGTGATGGAGAAATATTTAAAGAATTCACAACAATGAAGCAAGAACACACCAGCAATCCACTTCTCTTAGCCCTCATACTTCCATTTTATTGAAAATGTCATCATTTAGATTTTGTTTCTTAGCCGCCGCTCAGTGCCACTGCAGATATTTGACATCCCGCCTCCTTCTACCGTATAATTTTCCCTGA
The DNA here is from genome assembly GCA_023969325.1 of Oryzias curvinotus. Classification (NCBI taxonomy): domain Eukaryota; kingdom Metazoa; phylum Chordata; class Actinopteri; order Beloniformes; family Adrianichthyidae; genus Oryzias; species Oryzias curvinotus. The sequence continues at coordinate 26,201,417 of CM043708.1, read as the reverse complement.
CACGGGACTGATTTGTATGTCAAGAAAATCCATTACAACCTTTGACATGAGAGCTCGTCCTATTTCAGGTGTAATTGGCTCCGCGGCCTTGTGTCATCAGAGCTGAGAGGTCCAAAGTGTTTGTGTTCAGAAAAACCTTTAAGGGTTCCAGGTGTGAGATAGGACTTTACTGGAGCTCTTTCTCTGCTGCTCTGTTCAGAAAGTGTACATAAAAAAGACGGCAACAATCGCCATCCAATAAAGCGCTGTTAACTATGAAGTGCAGATGTGTTTCTGCAGATAAAAAAAAAAAAGGTCAGTTTCACTCTCTTTAAAAACCCACTCTGATGAAAAGCGTGATTTTGGTGTTTTTAACATATAACAATATATTAAGGAACATAAGCTTAAAGTCGCACTCCAGTCATCTTCTGATTTGTTCTTAAATTGTTACCTTTTTATTATGTTTATGCCTGTTTTAGGCAAAATGAAAAAAAAACAAAAAGCCCTGTAGTTTTCCAGGACATAGTTTCTGCAGAGCGGCAGGAGTTCATTAGAAATTCACCTCTGAGTTGTGTCGTTGTGTCTGTCGGAAGTAAGCCTCCACCCTCAACCCAAGCTAACATTAATGGTGCAGCAAAATGGCGAGCTGCATTGGGGCGGAGCAGGAAGACCCGCCCATTTCCGTTCTTGAGGCATTTTCTCATCAGCTCCTGATTCAAATACTAGTTTTAATCTTAAATTCTTTGATCTGTTTCCATTATCAAGAGAAAACAATTCTACAAGAACAATAAAACAAGATTTTCATTGGAGAGGGTCTTTGAAATTGCATTGTGTATTTCTGTATTCAAATTGTTGTTAATTAGTTGCAGACGAAGCAACGTCGTTTGTAAAGGAAGTAGTTGTGATGTAGAAAACATGCTGGATGGGCCACAAGCTCCCTGCTCCGCTCCATTCTGATGCATCCAGCTGCAGACAAATACATTTATGAACGTCTGTTTTCTTCGTCTGAGCTGGAATCTGGATCAAAACTGTACGGCTGGATGGATCCAATTTTGCTCGCCATCTTTGTTCCACCGGTAATATTAAGTCAAAGGTGTTCTGGGCTGTAAGCTAGCAGAAGAAAGCATGTAAACAGAGACCTCTCACCAAAAGGGAGGTAAATTGAGGGTGGCAGGATTTTTAATTTTGGCTTAAAATTGCATCAGAATTAAAAGAGCACTGGGAATGCTTTTAGAGTAGATCAAAAGATGATCAGAGTGGGTCTTCAAACAATCTACTCTTTCAGGTTCTAAAATTTGAACTAGTGATGAAAGTGATGCTTCTTTTCTTTAATGATAGTTCCTTAGTGAACCACAATCACTCCTGGACAATACAGCTCTTGTTTGTGGAGCTTATAACCAACCAAAACACATAGAGTAGAACCAAATAAAGTAGTTGTGAGGCTTCAGGCAACTGTTTTCTACAAAAGCACAAAGTCTATGAGAATCGTAGTCATTCGTTATGCATTTTTCCATGTTTGATGACTTCACATTAAAAGAATTATGGGTCTGTTCTCAGTGTTTTTGGCTGTATTTCCTTCCTGAGACGCCTGAAGCAGGAACCATCTTTGATGTCTTTTTCTTCCTGCTCTTTCCCTGGAAAAACCTTTAGTGCAGCTCATGCCTTCTCTGAGTCTGAATAAATTCGAGATTGCTAATATATTTAAACTTCGGACAAAGTAGCCTGTGTCTCTAACAGGTTGTCAATGGTTGCCTAGCAACAGGAGCCAGAGCAGAAGCGCCTGGCAGGATTCATGCGTGCAGAGATGAGCCGTAACACAGTTAGTCGGGCTAATTCACTTAGGGAGCTGCGCATTAATGTCGCCCTCTGTGTGTTTGTGCGCATGCTGCAGTGGAGACGTTACAGGCGCTGGTGAACGGCAGCCTCGGGGGGGCAATGGCCAGCGTCCACGAGGGAGGAGGCGCCGGGCCGGTGTGTCTGCCGCGCCGCGCCGAGACCTTCGGAGGCTTCGACAGTCACCAGATGCACCTCAGCAAAAGTAAGGACCGCCGCTCTGTCGACGTCACCCACCCTGCTGCCCTGCACCCACTGCAAATGAGCAGATGCTGCAAGCCCGCTTCCACTTCAGAAGTTACCATTTATTTTATTTTTATTCATCTTCAAACAAAGTTTTGGTGCAGACATAGCTGCAGGCTTCACAGCCGGCACTTCCCACAATGCCCCTGTTCTCTACGGTGAGCAAAGCGTTTTAGACGGGAGCTTGGACAGCAGAGCGGGAGGCTTCCTGGGGGAAATGTGGCCTGAGGCGCTACCTCTGAACCGACTGCCTTCAAGCTGATAGTTTCACAGACTGAAATCCAAAATTCACATCTGCATAACTGCAGAAAAACATTTTCATTCAAAAAAATATGAGCACAGATTTTTTTTTTTGAGGCAGTCAACAGATAATGTGATACGTTTTTACGAAGAGAAATGTAAAATATTCAAACATTAATGAAGATATTTAGCAGTTTTTGATTAAATATGTGCAAGCAGGGACACAAAAAGAAAGTCTGACATGAATTTTAGATATGAACGCTAAAAAATCCAGCAAAAAAGTGAAAATCTCCCAGCCTCCACAGAGGAGCACAAGCAGCTCTCTATCTCCCACCATAGAAATAATTCACAGAAATCTGGCAGGTAGCCGTGGACGAGTCCCTTCCATCACAGGAAGCGGCTGACGGCATCAACCGGTCACTTGTCAGTCATTAGGAAGGATTGTGTCTGCACTGCTTTGTGAAATCCAGTGAGCTGCAGACACTGAGCTGTGGTTTTCCACTATGTTTGTCATGCATGACTCCATTTCCGTTTGTCACTCAGACTTTTAAAGAAAAGTTAGCCGTCAATAAGGAACAAACACTGATGAAATGATGGCTGCTCTCACACTGGGCTGATTGTGTCTTTGGAAATTCCCATCTGAAAAGCAGAACTCTCCCAAAACTCAGTACTTGTAAGTGAACCCTGAGCAGTTTACTACAGTGTGATTGCACACAGACGTTCTAGCAGATTGGAAGCGGTGTGCGTCACGATTTCTTCCTGGTGCTTCCTTTTGGTCAGAGCTGGTTTAGGGAAATGGCTCCACCAAACGAGTAGTTGTGATGTGATATTTAGTCTGCTTGGTCCATCCCTATGAATGTACATGAATACTGGACTGAGTGGCCCCTCCCCCCTGGCATTCCAAACAGGAAATACCCTCTGGCTCCAAGAGTCCAAGTTTCAAACATGTAATTGACAGACTTTGTGTAGCCCGCTTTCAAGAAGTAGGGGTGTGGACTTCCAACAAGTCGAGTCGTCGCCATAGAAACATTGACTCATACAGACTCGGACCAATTACTGCTCACTGACGTCATCTGGCTCCAATGTGGCTTATCGCAGAAAAATGGTGACTGAATTGACTTAATTGGGTTGGAGCTGGAAGTAAGTCATTTTCTGTAGGTGACGTCTCTCTCCCATGCTACAGTTCTCATATACAGTCAGTGGTCCACCCTCAAAAGTGCAGTGTGAAGGTGTTTCTTTTAGGATTAAATCAGGTCAGCCTAACTATCCTGGTGTAAATCGGCCCTGAAATTTTTAAAGAATATTTTATGGCCAGCATACCATCCCCGACCTCTCAGGAAAATGATACATACAAATTTATTTTTTGTTAGATAGAATAAAATAGAGAAACTAGAGATGTTATAGTTCAGCAAAAGGTAAAATTGCATCTGCCTTATTTATAAACATTAAACGCAGGGAAACAAAGAAAATTCAAAAGAATTCATTAATATAAAAGGTACAAAGCATCATTCAGAGCATTAAAAAAACCATACAGTACGTTTGAAAGAATGTTTGAATGTTTTATTATTAATGTTTTCTTTTGAATGTTTAGTGAGGGCTCCTTTTTTAAGACTTCAAGTTTTCTCTGCAGAAACAAAAGTTCTTTTCATTTTTTAATAGGGTGTTTTTTTGGTTCAGCTTTTGCATTTTTTCCCCCTTTTTGGTGTTTTGAGTCAATTTTTTTATGATAGATGTTTGTAATACAAATTTTGATAACAGGTTAGATTTACTTTAAAGAAATAAGAAAAACGTGTGTTTTGCAACGTTTCAACAACCCTGGGTCTTCTTTAGGGAAGGTACACAAAAAAACAACCCTGCAGATCAGGTTCTGTGATGTTGATCCTTCCATGGTCGGAGCAGAAATGATGGAGAGCTGCTTTGCTCCTCCTACTTACATAAACACCTCCCCTCTTTTTTTGATGTCCCTAGAAACTATGAATCTATATTCTGCTGAAAATGGAGCATTTTGACGACACCTGAAGTCAGCTTCTCTTCTCTGTTGATGCCTGATTTCCTCGCTTCCTTTACTATTCAGGTGGCGACCGAGACGAGAGCGAAGACGCGGCGACGGGAGATCTGCGCAGGACGGAGTCTGACAGCGTTCTGAAGAAGGTCAGTGCAGGTTAAGACGAGTTTTTCTGGTGGAGCCACTGTCCTCTTTTTGGAGGAGCATGCTGGGTGCTCTCGTCTTTAGCCACTTCTCCTGGATGCATGCATGCTGCTTGAACTCTGCAGGACAACTGCGTGAGAGGAAGAAGTGTGAGAGTCGTTCTCACTTGTGTGTTTGTGTGCAGGGAGGGAACGCCAACCTGCTGCAGCTGCTCAAAAGGAACAGTGAGGTAACGCCCACTTCCCCATCTTTAATTCACCTAGGCCGAATCGCTTCCCTACCCCTACATTTATCCCTATGGTTATGGAAGAAATTGTGTCTTCAAATTTGGACATTACTACGACTCGATGATGTTTGAAAATATAAAGCATCGGTTGTACGACTTTTAAAACTCCTGCAGGAACAAAATCTTTATATTTACAATTAAATGTAGAAGTCCCTGCTTCAGTGCACATTCAAGAAATGCGTTTGTCCTCCACGCCAGAGCGGAACGTGGATCCCCCTACTGATGGGGGGATAACCAGTCCTAAATCGCTACGGCTCCTCCTTTAAAAAAAAAAAAACAGTAAAGTTTGAAATGCCCCGACAATTGGAGCAGTAGGGAGGAGCCATAGAGGTAAGGAAGCGATGCGGACTCGGCCTCCGAGTCGCTGTTGGCAGAGAAACAGACAAAACTCAGACTCAACATCACCGCAGCAAAACTCTTGGTTGTGCATTTGGTGTACATTTGTAAAAGGTAAACAGGAAGAAAAGGAAAGTTCACATCAACGCCGCTTGAATATCAGACGGGGCGCCTCCTGATTCTTGAATCCAGAATTGTTCACGTTCACGAGTCGCAGGAGACCCGCGAACGGCTCACCCTGAGTCTGCTCCCGTCATCTCTGCAGCAGACAGGCTGTGTAATCTGAGTGAATTCACTGCGACGCTTCCAGACACACTGTTGTGTAACGGTTGTCTGTGGGAACGGCGTGCTGGTAAACACCCACAGCACAGAAAAGGTCGAGTTTCTGGGCTCTTCTGAGAGGCGAAAATGTCAAATTCATGAACCGGAGTCACTGTTTTTCAAACCACTCTTACATGAAAACTGAATATCTAAAGGAGCGCAGAAAGATGTCTCTGGATTCGTGTGAGACGCTTTCATCTTCTCTCCAACAGCAGCTCCTCCACAGCGTCTCCAACCTGCACCTCCTGCTCAGCAGTCTGCAGGTACGGCAGCCGCCTCGCATCACATCCAGTCAGAGTGTTTGTGAGTGTAACCCTGTCCGCGTGGCTGTCCTTCCAGGCCGTGGTGGTCCAGCAGGACAGTTACATCGAGGAGCAGCGGCAGGCCCTGAGCGAGCGCTCCTCCTCCTCCTGCTCCTCCCTGTCCCGGCAGTCCTCGCGGCCCAGCTCGCTGGTGGAGCAGGAGAAGCAGCGCAGCCTGGAGAAGCAGCGCCAGGAGCTGGCCTCCCTGCAGAGACAACAGGCGGCTCATGCTGAGGAGAAGAGGAGGAAGGAGAGGGAGTGGGAGGTCCGGGAGCAGCAGCTTTCTGAGAAGGAGCTGCTGGTGCACTTACAGGTGACTGCAGATCCTCCTCATTGGTCTCTGATCAGCAGTTTTCCTTGCAGGGATTTCTTTTTTGTGAGTCACTCACAGAAAAGTGAATTTTGGATGATGTAGGTCCTTTAAGCTCCACTTAGATAAAGTGATATATATATATATATACATATGTATATGTATATATATATATATATACATATGTATATATATACATATGTATATACATATGTATATATATATACATATGTATATATATATACATATGTATATATATATATATATACATATGTATATACATATGTATATACATATGTATATACATATGTATATACATATGTATATACATATGTATATATATATATACATATGTATATGTATATATATATATACATATACATATGTATATATATATATACATATGTATATGTATATATATATATGCCAAATGAAAATATTAAATATATGATTTCAAAAACAGTTTTTTTGTTTTTTTTTGCTCTCAAAAAGCATTTTTGCGTTTGCAATACAATTGTTTTCACATGCGTTGTCTCATCTCATCTCATCTGTTTAATTTTATCGTGAAGTATCTGCCATCAAACATCCTGCAAACGCATGTAAAAGAAACAAAAAAAACCCATTTGTGTTGTAGACACAAAAAAATTTTTTAAAGGGAAAAAAAGTTTGTGAAAGAAAAAAAAATATTTTGAAAAAAAAAACGTTTTTTTAAACAAAAAACTAATTTTAAAGGTTAATGTTTAACATTTTCATTCAGTTATGTTTGCAATATCACGTCATGCACTTTTCATTTTCACCGTACAGAGTCTAATTTGTGATGTCAAAGATAATCCATGCATCAGAGAGAAAATGGTTCAATCATTCTGTTCTTAAAAAGTCTGTATTTCCTTTTCACGTTTCTATTTCAGCCACGGTCCATCCTCTGACAGGTTTACTGATTTCTTACTGGTTTCTAGGAATATTTTTAGAAAGTATTAAAACATATTTCATTTTAAAGTAGATTTTACTTGTATAAATAAATGAGGCCAGCTAATAGATGTGATGTTGGTTGGCTGTGATTTTATAGCATTGCCTCCAGCAGGGCCCAGGTTCTGCTCCACTGCTCTAGATATTCTGTTCCTGAGGTTGTGAAAACACACTGAGCTGGTGGAGGAGGAGTCTACTTCACATGGATGTCCGCTTGTCTTCGTTTTCTCCCACTCATCTCCAGCATGCGGCCTTGGTTTTCCTCTCCAAGCGTGAATTAAAAATGTCCTTGGACTGAGAATTTGGAGGACTTTTGTAAACTCACCTGAGAACGGGGAGTTTTCTTTTTAGCTGATCCGTAGTGACCAAAGGTGCTTCAGGTGTGTTTGTGGGCGAGATCTTCTCCAGCTGCACCACTTCAGCTCATTCACAGCCTGCGAAGGGAAAAGTTATTAAAGATGAAAAGTAAAAGTTGAGGAGGAAAAACTTCTCTGACTGCAAAATTTAAAACACAAGACACTGGAAATACTCCAGCGAAGCACAAGTTCCTTAAATCTAATATTTATTTAAACAGACACACGAGAAGAGTCTGAATTATTTAGTCTGCAGCAGTGAAGCCTTGACTTCCAGCTTTCTTCTTTCCTGCAGTCAACACCAGCATTAAGGCGGAACTACAGAACTTCAGAAGAACTTTCAATTTTTTACTTTTTGGCTTTTGGACCGACTTATTGCCGACGTCCTCTGCTTTCTTCTGAGTCATTTCAATAAATGGACGGATATGCATCTTCCACCCACTGCAGGAGGAGGAGGTGGAGAAGCAACACAAGGCGCTGGAGGCCGAAAAGCAGGAGCTGCAGATCCGGAAGGAGGAGTACCAGAAAGACCTGGAGCGGCTGAGAGACGCCCAGAGGAAGCTGGAGAGGGACAAGGAGGCTGTGCGCCGGCAGCTGGACAAGATGGAGGAGCTGCGACTGTCTGAGGTGAGCGGCGGGGAGGAGCTTGTTCTGCTCAGCGGCACTGCAGCAGGGCTAAGCAGAGGGGGTTAGAAAATTCCTCTTAAAATTTGTCTTTTAAAGGATATCTAGAGTTGTTTGCATTTTTCTACATAAATCCACTGCATAAAAACATGTTTTTTTTATTGACAAATCTGTTGCTTTAGCAGGCCTCAAGTCCCCAAGTTCAACTACAAGTTTAATATAAAACCACACAAATTTATTTGTTTGTCAAACAGAAAATGCCGGAAACCTAAACATTTTTTCTTGAAAAATAAGACTAAACAAGGAGAAAAATTCTAATTGAGACATGAAAAAAAATTTGTGATTTAGCAAAAATGGATTCCGTAAAAAAGTGGGTCCTCTCCTGCTGGGTCGGTGATGATAACCAGGAGATGCTGCCATGCAGGGACTTCCAGAAAACCTAAAAGCAGCTTTTCTGACCGAGAAATCTGCAGGTTAGAAAGAAGCTCTCCGGCTGTGCAGACCCCTGTTTTTAGCCCGATTCTGCCCCACAGGTGGTACAAACTCTTCTGATGTTTGGGGTAGAGAAGTTTGTCTGCATGGTTGCATGGGTTCACTGGACAGACAGAAAACCAAATCTATGCAGTCGCCTGTCAGGAGCTGAAACTCCTCCCCTTCCTGTCCTCAGTGGAGCCGTTAAAGTAAGCGTTCAGCTGCTGCTCGTGTCTGACTCTCCCCTCGCTCCTCCAGAGGACGCCCTCTACGACATCCGACGAGTTCCTGTTCCCCGGCAGCTCCCAGTCCCTGGAGCTGGACCCGCTGGAGCTCTCGCCGTGCTCCTCCTCCTCCCTGCCGAGGATGCTGCCGCAGAGGTCGAAGCCGAAAGCCAAGGGCCTCAACCCCTTCACCTCCTCCAGCCTGAAGAGCAGCGACGCCAACAACCAGATCTCCAAGAGCTTCCTGCAGCTGACCAAGAGCAAGAGCAAAGACGGGAAGAAGAAGAAGAAGAGCAAAGGAGGCGGGGCCGCCACTGCAGGTGAGAACTGTGGGCACAACTGAAAACGCAGAGAGGAAAAGATGTCGAGGTCTAGAGTTACTAGAGTTACCGAACTCTGTTTTGGAAATATAAGAGCTGCAGGAAAAGATCGGCTTCTCCCTGATGGAAGTTTCCATTTGGACTCACGCTGAACTGGTTAAGCAGGAATGTTCACAGTGGTCCAGCAGCAGAAATGTTTTGAGCACCTTCTGGCTCAGGAAAACTCAAATTGGACCATTTTTTTTTTAGAGAAAAGAGGCTTTTTAGACTTTTGTAAACCTTTATTTCTAACACTTTTGGACTTCACAAGGTGCCGAAAACAATCAAAACAAAGAGCAGGTCAGACAAATTGAGAACTGACATGAAAACATCACCTCAAACATTCATTCTGACGTCTCAAAATGTCAAATTTCTGTTATTTTCATGTCCGACTAGCCTCTAAAAGCTCTCAAATAAGCAGAAAACCTACCGATTTCATCAAAGGTCCTAAAATCTGTTTAAATACTGTTTTTGTGTTTTAAACATGTTCTTGTGACATTTTTCTGATGGAGAACACGCTTAAAAACTAAGACTAAAATTGCATTTCTGAGTGTGTCTTGATTACAAACGACTGTGTAGCCGCAAGCTGATTAGAGTGAGACTTTAGGAACCGGAGCTGGTTTTGGCCCCTCAGATCTGCGTTTTGTCAGCAGATGAGCAACAGAAGATCATAAATGTCTCTGACGTTTTCTGTACAGGGAAACGCGGGCCGTTTGTCAAAGCAGAGCTGTTGTTCTTCTTCTTTCAGACTCTCAGCACGTCTCAGAGCCCCCTATGGACGGAGAGATCTTCTTCTGCTGAGGCGCAACCCCCCCCCCCCCCTGCACCCCCCCGTGCAGTGCAGCATGAAACACTGTGTTTAAAAGCTTCTAACTGTAAAGTAGAAAACCTGACATTTCCTGCATTTGTTTGGACGTTTGGATCCTTCCACGCAGCTCCGGACGTCAAAAATTCCCTAAAGAATTGCTGCGGATCCCTTTCAGGTGATCCGCCTCTCAATTTTGACCAAGTATTTGGAGAGCACGACCCCCCCCACCGTGGACGAAGGGTCGATCCACACTGATCTGAGTTTCAGCAGACTCCACAAGGCATGGGAAGGTTCATTAGGCGATAACTAGAGAACGGAAACCACCGGGAGGCTTCTGCGTCTCCGCGGCCACATTTGCTCACCAGAAAAGCCCATTTTTAGTGTCTCTGCCTCCACCGCAGCCAAATGAAGCCGCAGGGAAGGCAGATGTGACTCCGCCCACCCATCCAAACAATGAGAGTCCGGATGGATGTCTGCCCCCACGGCGCTCCTGATGAGGCTTCCATTTCTGTGAATGTTTTAGAGTCCAGAGCAGAGGAGGAAGTTCGGACCTAACAAATGTTTTCCAGCCGTCTGAGGGTTCAGCTCTGCAGAGACTGTCCGATTATTTCATGTTACTTTGGCACTTTTAGTGCTGAAACCTTAGTTTGTCCTTTTCTAGCTGTGTTTTAAATCCGGACCAACGAGGTGATGCGGAGCTAACTCTGCGATGTCGCAGCCGCCTGCTGGCCGGGTGGTTTTTCTGCAGCGTCTCTCATCTCCGTAAGCTGGTTCTTTTTTTTGTTTAGTTTTTCAGGACCACACTCCCGGCCTGGTCTGTTATGAAGCGAGTGTCCAGGAAGCTGCTTCCGCGCCTTTTTAATTTCAAGGTTTGGGTGGGATCCCTTCAAAGACAGTCAGAGAAATGAGCTGCTCATTGTTGCTTTTGGTGCGTTTTATCCACCAGGGAGCGCTGCACCTTAGTTGTCTTTCAGTGGAGTCAGAGCCCCCACCCCCACCCCCACCTGCTGGGACAGATTTCCCTGTCTGACTCAGCGGGTCGCCGGCGTCCAGAGATGATGACGAGCGTGTGCTCTCACGCATCCTGACAGTTTCCTCACGGCGTTCATAATTGACTGAAGAAACAAGTAAAGTTGTCAGATTGGAGTTTGTTACCCGGTGCTTTAACACATGGGGGGGGGGGGTCAGCAGGGACAATCAGGAAGATGAAGGTGATGATGAGCCTGTCAGGTGACGCCTGCGTAGCCTTAAACTTATCGATGAATGCACTCAAAGTAGAAGCCAGCGTCTCCTCGGGAGGAAGAGGAGGGTCTGCTTTATGCCGAAGGAAATGTTTGTACTATGCACCTGGTACACACCCATTCTACACCATGTACAAAGAAGGGCAAACCTGTAAATAGGAATAATGTATAAAACAAATCCAATGTAAAAAAAAAAAAATAAAATAAACCCATTTGTCGTTTTATTCCAGCATTTTGTAAGAAGCTTTTATTTATGTATCCTGCTCGCCTGCAGGTGGCGACGATGTAAAGCTCTATTTCTCTCACAATTAAAGAAGAATGAAACACGCTGTGCTCTGGGATGGAATTTGTCATCCGTTATCTGATCAAAAGGGATTTCAGTGCAACAAGATTTCAGAACAAAGAGGCACTCATCAGGGTTTTTAGTCCACAGGTGTCGATGCAACAGAAACACTACAGAAGGCCGCCGGAGTTGAATTTCCATCATCTAAATATCCACATTTTTAGAAAAACAATTATTGGAGAAAATGCTTTAGGTGTATTACGAAATGTGAAAGGATTTTGCATCAGTCGCATGTTTACAAGGACAAAAATAGATGAATTAAAGGTACATCTGTAAGATTTTCTTTTAAGTGAACAATTGAATAATTAGATAATCTTTTAAAACGTACTAACGTACTAGTTCATTTGAAAGTTTTCATAATTAATGCTTCTTTACCAGAAAAGATTTTCAAATAAAGCTTTCAACTCTTTCTTTCTTTTCTTTCAAAGCTTTCAATACATTTGTGTTTGTAACCATTCGTTTGACAATTATTTTTTTTAATTAAAAAATTGTAATTTGTTTTTTTCTTTCTAACCATCCTATTATGCATTTTGTAAAATGTTAATAAGATTGTTCAAAACAGGTGATAATTACGAATCTGTTTATGATTATACAAAGAAAGACAATCTAGAACTAAAATATGAAAAGTGAGAAACTTCCAGGGAAGAAGAAGAACGTAGAGGTAAAAGCAAAAGTTGGACTTTGCTGAATCCAGACGTCCGTCGTCTCCTGGAGGAAAGTGTGTGAGGCCTGAAGGAACAATGAGGAGCAGCTTAGAGTTCACGCCGGATTCTCACATTTCCAAATTTTCGGTCACAGATGAGATAAACCAGCATTGTGGAGCTAATTACTGCTGCGTGATAAGTGTCTTAATGCCGTATGTCTAATTGATAGTTTGAAAGCAGCTTTGAATGGAGCTCAGATAAAACCAGGAATCTGAGCAAAGCATCGGAGTTTTCCGGGAGAGGGATGGGTTTCAGGAGGAGCAGCGCTCTCTCTCTGCTGCTCCGATGGGGAGTCGACTGATCTGATGGAACATCGGCCGCTACGACCTTCAGAGGTCACAGGTGAAAACTTCTCTGTTATTTCTTTCTTTTTAAAGAAATGTTCTTAAACTTCCAGTTTATCTGCGTTTACAGAGAATTCAAGTATTGAGAAAAAGTTTCGTCAATTCAACAAGTGAAACTCGTACTATTGAGAATGTTGCACCTCTATTAAAATATTTCAAAGCTTTTTATCTTAAAACTTTGATCTTTTTGGCTTAAAATAAGCCATAATTATGGAAATGGAAATTCACCTTTCCATAGGATTGTCAAACAAAACCCATATAAAGCCAAGCGCCGATGAAGATCATGTTTTTAGTGTTTTTAACTTTTTTTTTTTTTATAAAGAATGAAGCTGCATTTCAGAGTATTTTTTCCTCAATTTGTCATAAATCAGGGGCAGACGGAAAAATGCTGTTGGAAATGGCTTGTAGCTGTGATATATGACCTGCAATGACAAGCAACAAGCTCAACGCTCCATTCAGATACATTTGCAGACAAATAGATTCATGGATGTCTTTGTTTTCCTGACATCTGGCTCAGAACTGTACAGTTGTATAGCTCTAATGTTGCTCGCCATTTTTGTTGCACCGGTAATGATGGGTTGGGATGATGGGAAATGGAGGCATGCTTACTTCGTGCCCGCAGTCAACAATATCTGTAAGAATTCCGAGCATAGAGAGCCACCAACACAGACAAATTCAAGAACCACGAATGTCCCAAAGCAGACATAACTTCAGAAGTCCTACCCGAGCTAAGACAAAGCCATTTCCCATCATCAGAGCCCCTCATAACATTACCAGTGCAACAAAAACTCTGAGCAACATTGGAGCTGTCCAGCCGGACAGTTTTGAGCCAGATGCCAGCTCAGACGAGGAAAACGGGCCCAATCCGAATTCCTTCCCCATTTTTTTTTTTAATAAACCATCAACATTTTCAAAAACACAGTGGATTCATAAACAGTTGTTATAAAACACTCACATGGATTAGATTTTCACTTTGTGAAGTCTGTGACGTCATATTTGGCGCAGTGAGCATTGTGCCCCAATTGCTGTTAACATCCAGAGCACTGTAGTAGTTGGGGATTAGGGTGGGAATTTGGACATGGCCACTATCCGCTCCGATCGGAGGACTAGATGTAGGAGTATAGGGAGAAGCCGTGGGGGAAGCATTTGGATTTGGCTCCAGACGTACATGGATCTACCAGTTGTCGTCAACAGGTGGATTCATTGGAATAGAGAGGAACAGGCAGGTTGTCATCAGCCAACTGTAGCACCTGTGTCCCTGATGCAGGCTTTTTCCAACATCTCCTCCTGATTCACAACCAAATGAATAAAGAAATATGCAGAAATGCAATTTTGAGATGAATTGTCTTTAAACAAGTCCTCCGTCATCGGAAAAATGCTACAAGAACAACATGTTAAAAACACCGTTGTCATTGTCTTTATGCAGCTGATTTTTTTTTAGTGGAAGAATAGGTCAATAATTCTGAGAGTCTGTGGAGGAAAACGCTGCAGATCTTTAGATTTTTTTTTTTGCTTTAAAAAAAAAAAAAAAAAGCATTAGGGTGCAGAAATGATGGACAACTTCAGCCTGGAAGAGATCAAACACGGCTGCAGTATGAAGTCACTTTAACATCTATAATTACTGATCTTTCTGTCTCCGCAACACAGTGTCAGTAAGTTAGTCAAGTGCGATTACGGTCTCTTTCTGTCAGAATCTTCCACAGCTGAGCCTTTATGCTCACATCTGCAATTATCTTGATAGTTCTCATAGGATAATATGCACTCGGAAAGAGGACAATTTACTTTGATTTTCTATTTTACATTAAAAGGCACAAAACGACCCATAATTCTGCAGTTGTGTCTATAAAAGGATCCACAGCAGCACTCACAGCCAGGGCTACACATGTGAGGAGGAAATGTGCTGGCAAACAGACGGCCGCGCATCCACATTGTCTTGGGATCTCCTGTTTGCTCGTCAGTGACACTCGTTGCCGAGGTAACAGTTGGCCAGTCTCATTTGAAGAAAAAAAAAAAAAAAAAAAAAGGCTCTTGATGACCTCAGCGCTGCTCACTGAGCTGTGATCAACGTGTTTGTGTCACCTCGACTCCCTGCAGGTTCCTGCAGCTCCCAGGTCCAGAACCGAGGAAGGAGATGATGCCAACAACAACAGGCTGCAGACAGAAAAATACAAGATGAGGAAAAATACTTTCAATCGGAGACTATTACCAGTATCTTTATTTAAAAAGAAAAACACAGACAGACTGCACCTTTACTTCAATCTATTTTCCCTAAGTGATGACGGTTAGTCTTTCTTCTTCTCATCACTTCCTGTATATGGGAAATATAAAAGCCGAGTAAAGAAAGCTGATTTGGAAACAACATGTTTGACAAGAACAAATTCTTGTCACGTTTTATATGAATTTTTGAATGTTTTTACAAAGGGTATGGATTTTCATAATTTCTTTTCTCTGTTGAATCCATCAAACAGCTTCTCTCATAACAATAGCACTAATTCCTAAACAGTTTTAAAGCCGGTGGATTTATCCTTCAATGGAGCCATGTTTGTACCAAAAATTACATTTAGAAGTCCAGGATACATTTACACAGACATTTCATTCTGCCTTTAACTTTAGTTTGGTGATTTTTTTTTTTTTTATGTCAGCTTATTTACGAGCACAGTAAATAGTATTAATGGCGCTTTACTACTTTCTTAGAAGCCCAAAGTGCTTTACAGGCTCAGTTCCATTCACTCGCACGCTGAACACCGGTGCTAACCTACAACCACCAGGAGCAATCTGGGGTTCAGTGTCTTTCTTGCCCAGGGACACTTCAAAACATGGCCAGGCAGGGCGGGCACCAAGCCTCTGATAGTTCAATCAGAGGTCAACCACTCCACCATTGCACCACGGCCGAGTATGACACCATAAAACAGATTTGAAATATAATTTGTGGTTGTACTGTTTTGAATGTGGTGAATTAGCTTGTAAATGAACGATGTCATCCATCTCAGTGTCAAATTTTAGACATAGCATGTGCAGGAAGACTTCTTGTGAAAGCAATGATTATTCCAAATGAAAGATACTTTGTTTTCATCACATCATTATTTTAGTTTTTCAGTTCTTTATAACAATATGAAGAACGGCTAACATTATTTCTTTGAAGAACATAAGGATTATTGTGTTTGACCTTTTGCGGTCTCTCTGTTTATTACTATTTTTCTACTATTTTTAATGTTCTAATGTTTTAATGTTCCCGCTATAGAATGTGTTCCGTTTGCCAGAGTTCTATTGTGATCTTTGTTTTCATTCTATGATACTGGGCTTATTTTTGTACAAAAGTTTGAACTTTGAGAGTTTAAGCAAGGAAGTAAAGCGTGAAGATGGTTATGTCTGTCAGAGTAGTGAATAAAGTGTTTAGTGAATCGTTTTACCCCCTTATAACATCTGTCATGCTACTTCATGGGTTATCATTAGAACGTAACGCCTGTGATAAACGAGGGATCGTTGTATTCTCATCTGATAACAACAGCACACACTGGATTTAAACAGGGTGAACAGCACAGAAAAATATATATATATATAAAATAAACTGCTGAGGTCCAAGAACATATCCTTGAGGCACCCCACAAGAACCGTTGTACTGTATTTTATTCTTTTTTGTTTTCTAATTGAGCAGCCACTGGTGTGCAAATATTTGAATGTCTGAAGTATCAGAAGTTTTTCTTGAGTCGGGAAAGATACTTCTAAAGTAGAGTTTCTTGTGTTCTACTTGGCCAGCTTGTTTATTGCAAATGCACAAGCGCCATCACTGACTCTTTACACTTATGCATAAATTATGTCAACTTTGTAAAAAAGCAGCTTGTTTTTGTGCAGGAAATTCATGTAAAAAACCAAAAAAAAACCAAAAAAACAACCACTTTCCCTCCAAAGGTGAGGTTCCTCAATTTAAACATAATTTACAAGCATTTATGTTGCACCTGAGTGGATTAGCATAGTCTTCCTCTGAGTAGTAATGACACTTAATTACAGCGTAAAAGTACCTTTTTGGTGCTTTCAGGGATTTTCTGCTGCAGCTTTAGATGAAGGAAAGCAAACAAAACAAAAAAAGCACAGACAGGCATTTGACTCGAATAAACTCTGAGAGGAATAACAATGACCAGAGCGAGGCCCCAGTGTGTGCGACCGGGTCCAAACAGCCAGAAATGTCTTGTTTATTTTACGTGTCAGTGAGCTTAATATGCGCAGCGTCTCTGCCTCGGTTAGATGATGAAATTTATATGGTAGCGTGTCATCACTCAGCTTCTCCCTCAGCCTCAGCTTGTGTAACGGTCACAGTTTGATAAACTGAGAAAAACGGGAGTTCAATGCATTATCAGAGGTGGAAATCGCAGAGGGGGACGGAGGACAGTGTTCATTTCCTTCATGCAGACTTCCTGTAGCATCGCAGCAAAGTTCATTTGATCCGTTTAGATGAAATCCTGATGAAAAATGCAATTGAAGTGCAGCCTCTCTGTGATCCTTGTCCTCGTTCAGCCGCAGCTCTGTGCAATTATCACACAAACAGCTTCACGTCAGTTTAGGAGCTTCTAAAGTCATTCAGCTTCTGAAAAAAACTAGGATGCGTCAACCTTTAACAAGGTTTTCCTTTAAATGACTTTACTTTAAAAAGAAAAAAATAAACACCCACAGTTTTTGGGTATAATCTGTCTACATCTAAAAGATTTCACACACACACACACACACACACAAAAAAATCAAATGAAAATGTCAAGCCCCTAATGAATGAAGCCTCAAATATAAGAGGAAGGCATCTGGTCATCGGGGTTGGTTGGAGGTGATGGGAGGACAGAAAGGCCGTTTGAGGTATTTCATACCAAAAATCAAAACTAAAAGTAGTTGGTTTGATGCTTTGTTTCTCTCTGATATAAAAAAATTGAAATAAACAAGTAAAGTTACAAAAATCACATCGTAAAACTAATTTATAGACCAGAATGTGCGCAAAACATGAAATTTATCAACTTTTACAGCTGAAGTTGAAGTTTTCTGTGGAAATTCCCATGAATGTTTGGCATTTTTGTATGGCTTTCTACTTTCTTTCCTCAGTTTGGTTCATTTCAGAGCAGCTCAGTGGGGTTGTAGTCCTGGCTGACCACGCCGTGTTTTCCACGTTACCATAGAAACATGGTCACCACCTGGTTACCACCTGCCAGAGCTGTTGGGTTTTGAGAAACCAAAAACCTTTCTTTTTTTTAAATTAATTTCACTGCCCTGCAGGACGAGCTGAGACTGAACTGAGATGCCTCAGAGTTGTATTGTTCTCACAGGACTGATGAGAGGATTTTGCCTTTAATGAGTCTTCATGAATCAGCCTCTCTGCTTTATTGAATCTTCATTCTTTGACAGGTTTAAACGGTGTTTCTGCACTGGACTCATTTTAATGTGATGAATGGATTTCATCCCCAAATTTTCCCAGAACCCTCAAAACAGGACCAAAGAAGTCAGACGCCAACATCAGCTTCCTAAAGCCCGGCCAATTTGTTTTCAGTTGTTTCCACAGTTTGACTTTAGATAACTGTACCTTTATTTTTTTTTTAAACTGTTGATAAATTCCTTTTGTTCCATATTAAAGGCCGAATTCTGCCCCCACCCCTCTGGCTCCTCACAATTGCTCCAATTGTAGGGGCATCTGAATCTGTAGTGCTGTCCAAAAGTGTTTTTTTAGGAGCCATAGCGAGTTAGAGCTGACTATCCCTCTGCCGGTAGGGTGATACGTGATGCATTTCTTCACATGGGTGTACTCTGAAGCACAGAAGTTTCCATTTAAATGTAGGTATTGAGTTTTCTGTTCTTGCATAACTTTTTAAAGTTATAAATGTTGTTTATATATATATTTTATTATACTGTATTTATCCCACAATGGGAAATGTGTTCCCCGCATTTGACCCATCCCCTGGGGGAGCGGTGAGCTGCAGCCAAACCGCGCTCAGGAGGCGGTAGCGTTAAGCGTCTTGCCCAGGGGCCCTCACTGGGTAATGTTAATTGCTCGCCATTGATGTGGTAATTGCCCCATTACCATTGTTTATTCCCCTCCGGGAATCGAACGCGGGTTCCCTGCGTGGTAGTCTCTCACCTTACCAACCGAGCTTGGTAGTTCTGCATGTTCTGAGCGCCAGCAGCTACACGCTAGCCTAGATGAGCGGTGACTATTGGTGACGTCATTCAGAAGTAGTAACGTCCGGATTTGAAGACATATCTCTCCGCTTGTAGGGATAAATGTAGGGGTAGGGAAGCAAGTCGGATTCGTCCAAACTGTTAATTGGATTTTTATCAGTGAGGACCTGGATAGTTTGGGATGTTCTGTTAGAAAAAGTCATTTCTTTCTGCTGTGACCTCGTCCATGCTCAGTAGAAGGATCTCTGGTGACAACTTCCTGTATTGTTGGATACCTGTACTCTGAATAATATTGTAGAGCTAAATATTAATGCACATTGTCTTTCACAGGCCATGCTGTTGGCGAGGGGTCATGGTGAACACATATACGACATGTAAGGGTAAGTAAAAGTGAAGAAATGCAGGCGTGTCGTACGAATTTTCCTTTTTTTTTTAATTTAACATTCTGAACCCTGTGCACTGTGCTGTATGACGGCATCAGCCCTACTGCAGAAATGCGTGTAACTTACATTGTTCTTATCAAATCAAATCAAATCAAACTTTATTTATAAAGCACTTTTCATATAAAAATATAACACAAAGTGCTTTACATTAAAACACAACAAAATGTAAAAACAGGCATTGACGATTTAAAAATAAATAAAATAAAAATAAATAAATAAATAGGGCCCCCCTTTCCCCATACCTAGCCCCCCACTCCTCTCACACCTCCCACCCCCTAAGTTATGAGTACTTCAGGATCCAGCACGACAATCAGATGTTCCATTTTCATGACGTATCTTATGGTGGCAGAACAAAACCTCAAGGGAACTACAAAACACACTTAAAGTCCCACTCTGATCATCTTTTGATCTATTTTTAAAGTCGTCTTTTGGATACGATTATGCAGTTTTTAGCATAAGTAAAACAAATCAGAGACGTTTTATAGGACATAGTTTGTTTTTTTTGTTTCATTAGTTGTTTATGAAATATTTGCTGTGGACGAGAGTAAGCATGCTCCTACTTCCCGACATCCATTTCTTTACACATTCTCCCGCTAGCTTACAGCACCTCACACCCCAACCTAACATTAGCAGCATCTTAACTATCAGCCTTACAGTTTTGAGTCAGATTCCAGCTCAGACGAGGAAAACAAAGACATACCTGGATATTTTTTGTCTACAAGTGGATGCATCAGAATGGAGCTGAGCAGGGGGCTCCTGGTCTGCCCAGAGTATTTTCTTTGTATGTCATAAAAAATATTTTTCAAACAGCAGTTTTTGTTCTTGATTGGCATTGATTTGATTATAGAAATAGTCAGAAATGGAATTTTTAACGTAATTTTTTTTACATATGTCCTCCATCATCGGAAAAATGCAACATCGACGTGGTAAAAAAAAACAAAAACACAATTGTCATTGGAGTGGGACCTGGAGATGGAGGTTCTCCTCTCCATGACCCTCCATGGGTCCAAACGACCCAAAAACCCACAGCACCTGTACGGGTGATTCCGCTCTGAGATTCCTCTCTCTGAATACAATCTGTCTTCTGAGCGGAGCAACTGAACCTGCAGCCGGTGGTGACGTGATGTAAACAGAGTAGCAACCGATGAGCCGCGGGTAAAGCAACAATTGTTGTTTTATCAAACAGAAAAAAGGGGCCAACTGGTTGTTTGTTAGGACGTTTATTTTAACCCTTGTGCTATTCAAGACACTTTAACGTTTGGAGTGGGGTCATCTAGACCCACTAGACCAGGGGTCGGGAACCTTTTTGGCCGAGAGAGCCATAAACGCCACATATTTTCAAATGTAATTTCGAAAGAGCCATACAATAATGTAGCGTCCCTGTCCCACACTGAGGCACGGAGACTGAACCTCTTTTAAGGTTATTTATTCTGGTTACTACAGACCGCAGCAAACGCCGTAAAATTAATACAGTAACTCCTGAATCTCTCCCGCTGACACGAGAGCGCTTCTCCCAACTTTATATTCCTCTGCTCCCGCTCCAGCCCTCCCATTTCCCTTATTCGACCCATAGCTGAACCCCATTGGTCCAAACTACCTAACAACAGGCTGAGTGACATAACTGAGAGCCAATCAGATCTCTGCTTGATGCGTTCAATGAACTCCAGAACTTTTAACGCGGCCCAACAGCGGACCCAACTCAGTCCGCGACAATATGTTTAAAACTAAAAATACAAGTAAATGTGAGCATTAGATGTAATTTCAACACTTTTAAAGTACAATAAGTCTGTGGATTCTTTTTAATAACATCGTTATGCTGTTGCTAATAAATGATGAGTATTTCTGGTGGTGGTTTTGCTGATGGTCTAGTCTGGTTGATCCGTGGTGAGTTTCTGCTTCATGCAGGCGTTGAGACTTTAAATGTGATCGTAGGTCTGAATGTTCTGTAGATGTGACAAAGACTCACATGCAGACCTGGAGACAAACACACACTATCACACTGCAGTGAGTGACGGGCAGCGGGTTTTACGTTTTGACAATCCCTGCGCGATTCACCTGCTGCCTGTGGAAGAAAGCAGAGGGTGGGGGGCACCCCCACCCTCTGCTTTCTTCCTCACATCCCGTCCCCGTATCTGCGCGCTCTTTCTCAGAGACGGGAGCGCGCAGGTTTTGGCACAGAAATTAATAGGTTTCCTGCTGGAATAAACTCTGTGAAATAGTAGATAATAGTAAACTGAGTGCTGGCGCAGATTTTTCTCTCCAAGCACCGCTACTACTGCGCGCCTCTGGCATCGCATCGCGCATGAGAAGGACTGGTCTGATGGAAAAAATAGGTATAAATAAAGATTTGTCTGCGAGCCATACGTGACCATCAAAAGAGCCATATGTGGCTCGCGAGCCATAGGTTCCCGACCCCTGCACTAGACAGTGTGCTGAATCTTTTTTCTTCAATGATTTGTGATCTTCACTGGTGTCCATGGATTACATGAAATCCTCTCCACCTTTATCCACCCTTGTCATGGCAGGGAGAACACGTCAATGTAAGGGTGGGGGTCATTTGGACCCCACAAGTGCTACAACTGCTAAAAACGCTTCTTACATGATTTTCTGGGTCTTGTTAAGCAGCACGCGCCTGACAGGCGCTGCTGTAACGTCATCCTAAATGCAGTTCCTTAACAGAATTCTCCTAAAAACAAGGCAACATAACAAAACGCTGAGACACAGCAACTCATTGAAATGTGGTCGGATGAATTCAGACTCATGAAAACAACTTTTAACTTTTAACTTCTCACTGTTTTCCCGACAATTTCTTTGTCATAAACCATCAGCAGCCTACCTTCACACCCAACATCTCCTCATCACTGTGGTTGCTAGCATCCTCTGAGTTAAAGCACACACGTCTCCTTGCCAGTGCCTTACAGCCTCCGCCGTACCAAAGTAACAAGTAAAAAGTGCTGTTCCCAACTTTCAGAACTGGTAATAAAAATATACAATTTTATTAACTGTCCTGATAAGCATTGTAAAGTGCAGCACATCCATCCTTCTCTTGTTGTTTTGACCTGCTCTCATAGTTCCTGGTCAATGACTGAAGAGATCTTTAGTCACATGGTTTTGGTCTGTACCGAAGGGTCCGCTTGAAGCCAGAGGATCATTTGCAATGCAAGGTTCAGGATTCGATCCTGAACAAAGAATTTTTCGAGTCTGAATACACCCTGAAACACGCTGAAGACCAGTCACCAGCCGTCTTTATTGGAAACTCATCATCATGTTGACATGATTGGCAAAAAAAAGAGAACATGATAACTTGAACCCAACAGTTTATACTAAACATGAGCAAAATGAGGTAATAACAAAAACAAAAACGGAGGTGTCTTTATTCTTGTTTTGTCCAACTTGGGTTTAAATGTGCTTATAACGTTGACTTTCACCTCACCCTTTCTGAAATTTTCACGATTACATGTGCACACATACACATGTGTTGTTTACCTTTAATGTCTCCAAGTAAACAGGTCGCGCTCCTGTCCGATTTGGGCAGTGAATTGATCCGAGTCAGGACAAGAACTGCACGTCTGCTGATCCCTCTAAACTACCCAATCAAATAACTCTTCCATTCTCGTGTCCAGTTATTCCCAGCTGCACCCGATTTCCCTTCAACTAAAACTAAAAAGAAAATTCTGCTTGAATTCTTCTGTGGGATAGAAGCTGTGAAGAACACGATATGGCTTTACATTCAGCGTCTGACAGCGTGAAGCCGGTGCACAGGAACCCGGGAAAGTGGCTGAACCGCCATTAAAGGGAGCTAACAAGCTCCTGTGGGACGAAGCTGGCACAGCAACTGATGTCTGTTTAGAATAATTAAAGAGTGCTGATCACGCTCACAGCGGCTCGGTGCCGCCGCAGTCGATTGGACTGGATTCCTCGGACCCAGGAGCATTCTCTCTGACTCCAGAAAGGAAATGGCTTTTAAAAGAATCGTGTCCTAAAATCGTTACCAATTCATCTGCTAATAGATTCTCTTTGAAGCCGGCAATTTATTCTACAAGGAGGAGTTCCGCTGGCGCCGGTTATTGTTATGGCCGCCATCAGTATTCAAGTGGAGAGTTTGAATTAACCATCTGATTGAAGAATTTGAAGTCGCAACTCATGAACTCAGCTGGACGGTAACTTTTAACGTCCGTCGCTCCGGTCCCTGTGTGCCGGAAATCTGTGTGCTCACGTCAGAAATCTGATGTCTTCCTTGAAGCCGCCATCCTTGGGGCCCGGGCGGGGTTAAACCTGCACCTGTCAGACTCATCCCTGAGCTCATTATGTGGGAAATGGGTCAGGAAGTGAGCCACGTTCACCTGCATGAAGGCAGCTGCAGCACATTTCACCACTGAAAATCTGGAGGTTTTGTGGCATTTTTCTAACAATGGAGAACATGGATAAAGAAAATTACGCAAAAGATTGCATTTCTGAGTATGTCTTTGTTGAAATCGTTGTGAATCAAGAGCAGACGGAAAAAGGTAGTTTAAAAAAGGTCTTTTTTTCTGATGTAGAAAGTAGGCAGGGGGCCACAAGCTCCCTGCTTCACTCCATCGGATGGATCCACTTGCAAACAAATAGATCCATGTACGTCTTTTCTAAAATAAAGTTCTTCTACAAAGAGCGCATCTGGGTTGAACGAGCGCAAGCATGATCAACTTCCGCTTCAAACCTACAAAATAAAGCACATGGTAACTAAAAACGTAAAAAATAAAGAGACAATGTGACCCAATTTGAAACATCTTAAAAGGCTGTAAAACAAAAAATGTCAAATGACAAAGCTCATTCCTCCATTGATCATGGATGCTATGTTCTAAAACTAACCTGCCAAACTGTGCATTAAGGCTGTGAAATGCCTCCCTTCACACTTTAAACACATTTTTCAAACATTTTAACACTTCTTTCATGTTTAAACTCTGAAAACTGTCCAGTGTTCTAGAATGAAAGCAAAGATCTACGTGAATAAAGCTTCACGCTTTCCGTACTTCCGTCACTTTAAGGTCTCCAAACACGGACAAACTGTTTCCTAGTTTTAGAGGACAAATCAACACAAAGTAATCTAAATAATTTTATCATTTTGGCTAAAATAAGGAAGCATTCATTTAACTGTACTATTATGAGTATTACATTTTGCTTAGACGTCATACTTGTTGAATTGGTTCTTCTTAACATTTGCAGAATCTTCGGAATCCAAAGAAAACGCCAATCAAGGCTTGGTTTAAAATGATACAAAGAACTTAAAGATACTAATATTTTTAAACAACTTTTTTTTTAGTTTAGTAAATCCATGAAAATGGGTTCTTTTTCTGTCGCCCTTGAATAAAGTTAGTCAGCTCTTCATAATTAGTTAATCTCTTCTGAGGAGTTTAAACTCCTGATTGGAAAGGTTATGTTTTATGTGATGATGTAATTTTTTTTCCCCATCAGCCACATCGACATGCAGGAAAAAGAAAACTCCCCACAAAAACTATCAAACACCTTTTGCTATACTGACAAAACTTCCGCCTTTCTTCCTTTGAACACATTTGATACATTTGTATCTTTTTTCTTGCCATTTAACCCTTGTGCTATCCTATGACCCCGCCCTCACATTGACGTGTTCTCCCTACCATGATAAAGGTGGATAAAGGTGGAGAGGATTTCATGTAATCCATGGACACCAGAGAAGATCACAAATCATTGAAGAAAAAAGGTTCAGAGCACTGTCTAGTGGGTCTAGATGACCCCACTCCCAACGTTAAAGGGTTACGCTGCATTTTTAATGCACTAAATGGATTAAATAAAGAGTTTTAAATAAATGGTTCATGTGGATTTTAGTTTTTCTTTGTCTCGGTTGTGACCTACTAGGGAAACCCCTCCCCTCCGCCTCCTGCAGCCGTCCTCGCCGGCGTGAACGGCCTCCTCTGCGGCTGACAGGAGCAGGCCGTGGCTGTCTGGCAGCGCCAATGTTTGGAGGTATAGGAGCGTGAAACCGGGCGATGCTGACAAGCAGCACGCAGCTCAGCCGACTCTCCCTGAATAATTACAGTCTGCTCCGGCGAGGGCTGCTGCTTTGGCTTATCTGTGTCTCTCCGTGCCGCCTGGACTCCTAAGTGCACCATCTGCTTCTGCCTTGAATCTGGCTGAACTGTGACTCTCTCCCAGAGTTAACTTGTGTGCTCTCACTCAGTGGGTCTCACTGCTGCGAGCAGATGCCTTTTCTCAGCCTTTGATATGATGCACTGCAGCACTCTGAGGTCTTCACAACCACGCTGCTTTTTTTGGTTTCTAAAATATTGATCGTTATTGCTGTTTTTGATTGTTACCAGGGCATATTAAACCGCAATTATCTCTTGTAACCCCATGGGGGCTTGTGTGGATGTTTTTTTAACAAAGCGCTCTTTTGGATTGCATGAGGGATAAAGGGTTGTTTTGTCACTGGGTGAAGCTAATTGCTGAGTTGCGAAGGAAATGGCAGCAGATCGCTGCAGAGACTTTCTGTTCGGCCCGCGCTCTGCAGGTAGACTTGGAAGGCTTCCATGTCTACCTGCTGACTGGAATGAACATCACCCCAGAAGAAAAGAGTCCAACAAACCATGAAACATAAACGAAATAGTGGTGTCTCTCTTTTTACACTTCCAGGAACAAACATCCAGAAATTGTGATCAAAAGAAAAAACCAGGAGTTGTAGCAGTTGATCCAAGAGTTCATATTCCAATTAAAATGTCATTTTGTAATAAAATGAAGTGCTTGAAGGCCGTATTTGACTGCTATGGTGTTTACTGGCTGTGGTGCAGAGATGGAGTGGTTGACCTCTGATCAAAATATTTCAAGTTCGGTTCCCGCCCTGTTCTCCCATCTTTGTGTGATAATTGCTTCTGATGGTTAAAGGTTGTGTGAGCCGCTTTCCACCAGTCTGAGATGATGCTCTATTCTGATGCTCTGTTAGAACAGCGGTGGAGATCGTCTTGACCACATGTGTCGAACTCGAGGCCCGCTGGGCCAAATGTGCCCTGCCCTGTCATTTTATGCGGCCCACAACATTTTTTTTAAACATTTTTTTAAATAGAAAATAAAAATGGGTGTGTATTTTTTCATATGTAACCCTTGTGCTATCCTAGGTACTTCAACGTTGGGAGTTGGGTCATCTAGACCCACTAGACAGTGCGCTGAACTTTTTTCTTCAATGATGTGTGATCTTCACTGGTGTCCATGGATTACATGAAATCCTCTCCACCGTTATCCACCTTTGTCATGGTAGGGAGAACACGTCAATGGTCATCTGGACCCCATAGGATAGCACAAGGGCTAGTGGGAATCAGACTTGAAATATATACAACAGGACTTAAACACTGCACATAAAACCTAACCTGACAGAAAAATAATGAGTTATTTAACATTAATGAGTAGTTACATTTTTTTTGTTACATTTAGTTACATGTATAAGTTACATCTGGCCCTTTGAGGACAGCCGCTATGCTGATGTGGCCCTCTGTGAAAACGAGTTTGACACCCCTGGTCTTGACCATGACTACATCCATAAATGCATTGAGATGCTGCCATTTGATTGGCTTATTTGAAATTTGCGTTAGAGTTGGACAGGTGGGCCTAAAAAAGTGGCCAGTGAGTGTAATCCCACCTCCCACCTCTGTTGTGCTTTACTTAACATTCTCACTTGTCGTTTTATTTTTTACATTATTATCATGATCCGGTTTATAATTACATATCAGTTATTTAAATTTGCAGATCATTGATCAAATCCACAAGTATTAATAATATAAATGAACAAAGTTGAAGTGCTAATTGTTTATATTAAAAGACATGACATTATCCCAGAAAGTTTCACAATCAAGTATCAAAATGGAGTCCTTATTAATTGTTAAAGATTATTACTATATTCCAGAAAATATTATACATCCCAAATATATGACCCTACCCCCTCACAAAACTTGATGTTAGCGGTCGATGTATTCCACGAGCGCGGCCTCGATCTTCACAGTATTCTCTGCATCCTGCTGCACTCGTTTAAAAGAGCCAAGAAGCATGCTCCTTGCCGCGGGATGTTGGCCTGCGTGTCTGTCATGTTTGTAGAGATAAACTGGAGCATGAATGCAGGGGACATATGCTCTGCCCAGTTCAGCCATATGTCCCCTCTGCTGCTGTTTCTCCACAAACCGCATCATTTTAGCACAACAAGTCTGTCCTGTGTCGGCTAAGATGAATGCAGACAGGCCCTGCTTCGGAATCTGGGCAAACAGAAAACATCACCTGAAATCTTCGTTAGCATCCTGCTACACTTCTAGACGAAGCAAAGGTCATTTATTTGGTAAGCTAATGTTTTGTATCTAAAGGTAACATTTCTCGCAGATTTTTTTTTTTTGGGTGACAGTGACTTCTAGCTGGGAGTCGTATGATTTCTGGATAAACCCTCGCTCTGGTCGTCCCCATGGTGGAAAATTCCCGTCCTCAATTTGAATTCAATTCAATTCAATTTTATTTGTATAGCCCAAAATCACAACAACAGTCGTCTCGATGGGCTTTGAAGTGAAACACGAACTCAAAAGGATCATGAATACAAAGAGTCAATAGGAAAATACTAAAATGAACTAACAAACTGTCTAAGCTATACTGGCATCCCTGCCCTTTGACCCCCCTTCCAGGTACAGAGAAGGTTTAGAAAACGGCTCGTGTCTCCTGTGGAAAACAATGAAACACAGAGAGCTAGAAAATACTTTTCAGGGCTAAAATGCTACTGCGACTCAAAGTAAAGGCTGATGGCAAAAATGCTAGAAATGTTAAGTCAGAAAACAAATCAAGCTACAAAATAAAATAGTTTTGAAAGTTCAAATATTAGGATATAAGAAATTATACAAAATATTGCAAAAATCTAAACCTGCTGCATTGAAAGTGTCTCAGATTTTCTTGTTATGTAACTAGACAGAAATTTGATTAAAAGAAAGAAAGAAAGAAAGAAAGAAAGAAAGAAAGAAAGAAAGAAAGAAAGAAAGAAAGAAAGAAAGAAAGAAAGAAAGAAAGAAAGAAAGAAAGAAAGAAAGAAAGAAAGAAAATTTTTAATGAAATGGATGCCGTGGCTGATATAGCAAACAACCGGGTTAAACAATTACAATTTATGTTTAAAATTTCATTAAAAAAGTTTAAAGAAAAAACAACAACAGTTAGAGCAAAGGGGTGAATAAGAGAAGAAAAAAGGAGGGTAAAATAATAAATAGATTATGGTCATTTTTTTATCATATGCTATTGATGGCAAAATAATACATGTAAATTAAAGGTTACTTTAATAGGATTATTGTAAATAAAAAATGAAAAAAGTAAAAAAAAAAAAGATTGAAGGAGGATAAACATGTAAAAACTGCAAAGTTTAACAATTAACAAATGAGTTCAATGTAAAAATGTTTTGCTTGAGGAGACAGTTGCTTTACAATCTCAGAAAATGTAGAAACTAAAAATATCACAAGTTCCAACATGGATTTCATTAGCAGGAGTAGCTAGCTATGAAAAAGAATAAAATAAAATAAAACATACACATACATGTTCCAGTTGTTCTGTTAGTAGAACTATGAAAGACACCAATCTGACCTTCTGTTCAATCATTTACTCTATTCTAGGGCCGTCTTTTCTTTGAAGTTACATTTCTCTTAATTAAGAACCTTTTTTGGCTGCTTTCCTCACCTCATTTAATTAGTGATTTTAACATTTTGGCACTGGAGCAGTTTAAAAACAGAAAGCATAACGAGCATTTGACACCATTTCTTTACTGTGGCAGTGAAGGTGCTGATAAGCCGAAGCAATTAATGAACTAATTTCCATAAATAACAAGCTAAAAGTAGCAAACCTGACAGTTTGTCCCAACCGTTCAGGTGCACAAGAAGAAAACGCAACATCATCTTTGGTGCAGGACTGTTTATACTCTGGTGAACTGTCTTGTGTCGTTGGCTAAATAAAACAAAACTAATAAATAAGAAAACAAAGTCACTGGCGCATGCACGCTAATGAATGATGAAGAGTTGGAGATTGGTCAAAGAAAGATGAACAAAGCAGAAATATGGAAATGGATAATTCCCTGGGGCATTCGGCAACTTTATTCAATTTGTTGAAAACAAAGGCAAATAATATTTTAGCTAAGCGCAAGTTTTGTCAGTGAGATGAACTGCTTCCCACTGCCCCAGTGTCAATGAGCAATCTGTCTATCCACTATGTCGGCTACTATTCAATGTACATTTTTTTCATGTGGTCAAATGAATGAGGTGGCGCTAAAAAACCTGATTGACCGTCTGTAGCTTCTTTGGTTTTATTTTGTGGGGATCTTGTTTGCGTTAGCTTTATTCCCTACAAAATTTTTACGTGAGTGGAAAAGAGTAAAGTAACTAAAGTAAAGCAATCAATTACTCTTTAAAAGTAATTTATGTCAGAGACTCAGATATGAGAGTGACGTATGGATGGCGTCCCTTTTAATTCATGGAATTGCCAACCGTTTGAAAATTGATCATGAAGGAGAAATTAATAATTGCAGTTTGTGCCGGGCCGGAATTCTACAACACCAAGTCTTCCATATATCATATAGAGCTGTGAAAGAAAACGCCTGGAGAAAGATTTCCTAGATTTACAGGGCTTTGACATGTTGCACCAAACTTCTTCCACCTGCAGGTCGTGGACACGATTCTATGACCCCACCCTTACATTGACGTGTTCTCCCTACCATGACAAAGGTGGATAAAGGTGGAGAGGATTCCATGTAATCCATGGACACCAGTGAAGATCACAAATCATTGAAAAAAAAAGATTCCGCGCACTGTCTGGTGGGGTCTAGATGACCCCACACCCAATGTTAACGTGCCTAGGATAGCACAAGGGTTACAGTAGAAAAAGCAAAAAAAAAAGCCCCTGCCTTCATGTAAACACCAGGGGCTAAATACACATGTATGAACTCGCATTGAATACATTATTGAACACGTGTCAGTTTTCTAGTTTGAACGTAGCTTCTTTATGTGTTGTGTGTGCTATGACATGTCGACTGCAGCGAAACAAAATGTGCATGAAAGTTATCGCTCCACTTGCTCACTGAATGGTCTACCACCTTAAAATTGCCCATTTTTCCCCCACAGAATGTCCATATCATTTGGACAGTTGCAACTAAGGCTATAGGTTTTTTGCAACTACAGGATATTTGGGTTCAACACGATTAAATCTGTTTCTCTTTGTCACAGGGATAAATCTTCTTAAGTCACAAGAGGATTCGTTCCAGATTTATTTCTGACATTTGGTGCACATTCAAAACACTTTTGTTTCACTTTGACTTTATTTAACACCAAAATAATTGGTGCTGCTTGTCCTATACGCTTATGTTTGTGTGATGAGGATCATATATTTCTGTATTTTTATTCTTATAGATAAAATCTAAAAAAAAAAAAAAACCAGAAGATACAAATTTATTATCAGGACTGTATGGATCAGAACAAGGTTTTTTCCTAAATTTTTGCCACTTTAAAGACAAAAAATGAAGCATAAATCCTGACCAAGACTGAACGTTGTACTTGCCATGCTATATTGTGGGTCTCTACAAGTGTGGCTGGAAGATGTTTATGTAAAGACTCCTTAAAATACATACTGTAAAGTTCTGTTAGAGAACACGTGTGGAACGCATCTACCCTTATCAGACGTCTAGGCATTGTGTGTTTGCAGCTTACAAATCCCATGCAGGGTGAGCTGAATATTTTTCATCTCAATAGTAAATATTTCCATTTCACTATCATGTAAAGCTGTTTGCTATCAAATGCATCCCTGAAATTGAGTATGCATGAGCATTGCATGGGCTGCCAAACACATGGCAGAAAATCCTTTTCATATTCTAAGGGGGATGCCATTCTCTGAGTGTCCCATGGCTCTGTGCACCAATGCCCCCCCCCCCCCCCTTCCCTTCCTCTGCCTTTGGCTGTTTGCTGCTGGATGAAGTGCCAGGGGTAATGCTCTCTGGTGGGTTTGGCTGATGCATTGTGGGCCAGTAGAGGGCACTGTGACTGTGCGGCAGGCCTTCCGCCTGTTGCTCTCCACCTGCAGTGGCTGAGTGGACGGTCGCCTCGGCTACATAATATCTGTCTGCTCTCAGGAGCATTCACGGCTGGGAGAAAATCACTGTGTTTGCTGATGATAATGCAATTAATTAAAGAGCCAATCATTTTAGCCCAGTGCATCTAAATTTGAATGGAACTTCTGACATATTGCAAGGTGTTGTACATGCACAAGCTGGGCTGTGCCTCTGCTCATCACCAACAGGCTTGCCCCCCCCCCCCCCCCCCCCCCCCGAATGACCTGTGTCATGCAAATCACTTTTTTCCAGATTAACTTGGGCGTGCACGAGAGTGCAGGAGCAGAGGAGGGCGGAGGAGGACGTGTATAGCTCTGCAGATGAGGAGAACTTTGAAAACAGACCCTGTACTCGTGCATGGGATGACATAGCACCTCACATGAGGCTGGCTGTGAGGGTGTGTGTGTGATGCGAGGGCTGGTGTGAGACTCCACCAGTGTATGGCAAGCAAAAGGTATCATAAATCGCCAGGAAAAATGCCAGACTGGCGGTTTATGATACCTTTCGGTTGCCATACAAGTGAGCATCACTGCGTGGATCTGTGCAGAAGCTGCTCTGATGTCAGAGGCGGAGAAAGGGGGGAGCAGGAAGTGCTTTTCTTGCCTTGCAGTGAAAGGAAAGAAGAGGGGGGAAGCATGTAAGGCACTCTGGTGCAGCCTGCTACATGAACTTTGTGTGTGCGTGATTTTTCTTTCTGTGGGCCCGCAGGGATCCGGCTCGCTCCTCTCCAGAGCGCAGAGCGAGCTGTTTGTGAGCGATGCACCGCGTCTTTGCCGCAGTGTAGAACTGCATAATGCATCTCTGATTGACTGATTATCTGCAGGCTAAAAATACACACTGTTGCACACTGTATTTACACAGAGGAATTAGCATTTGCACTGAAGGAGCAGCACTCTCTGTGGATGCGCCGCATGAGCTGCGGCTGCGCATGGATCAGTGCGCCAGCCTTCTCCCGCAGTTCTCCCCCCTGGTGTCTGCATAAGGCTGCGGCCCTCAGAGTAGGACTTTGTGGTGCTTATTGTCATGACAACTCATCTCTCCTTTCGAATTAAAGTTCCTGATGCAAATTAAGTAAAAAAAAAAAAAAAAAAGGGATAAAAAGGGGGAATTACAGAAAATGTTGAGGATAAAAATATGCCACAAATATTCTTAACTGGATCCATTTTGTGAAACAGTAGCAAATGTGTCGAGTGAATTCAGGTAGTTAAAGTTAACTACACTAACTCTGAAATATTAGTACAAATCGGGCATTCCTTGATCGCGTCAAAGTTCAACCAGTTGAACTCCTAATTCGCAGGAACTCAGATTTGGTAGTGACGTGTGGGTAGCGTCCTTTTCATATACTTAGATGCCTGGAGCGCGGAACGGGTCTCCCTCGGGGGGCCCTGGCTTGTACCTGGGATTGGGGCTGGGGGAAGCCCAGAACTCCTGGGTGGTGATGTTGCACTCGTCTGGGGCTGTGGGCACTCTTCTTGGGTGGGCCCCGGCGTTGGGCTCTCCCGGTGCGGCGGGGGGGCTGCTCTCCTGGTTGAGCTGGAGCTACGCTCTCTGTCCCCCCATGCCTCCCTGTTCTCTGGCTCTGGGGGCCCCGTGGCGGTCCTGCTGGCCCTGGTCTGGGTGGCGGATGTGATGTGAGGCATTCAGCTCTCATCTGTCTGCCTAGCTGTTGGACAGGACAAGTTAAAAAAAAAAAAAAAAAAAAAAAAAAAAAAATGATGAAAAATCATGAACAGAAAACTAACAGTGGAGAATTTGGACTGAAATAAAAAAAAAAAATGAACAAAAGTTATCAGAAGATAGATCTTCAGCTGTGGGGAAAAGTGACTATATGCTTGCCCCCCAAATGAACCAAACTCTGTCTTTCTGTTTCCGAATTCGAAGCAAACCTGCACAAAGCAAATGTTGCAGTTTCTCATGAGACCAGAATATAGAAAGCTAAAAGGTCGGATACCACTTTCAGCTTCTTTTGACTTTTAAGGTGCGACGGTCACTAAAACTTGTATTTTCTAAATATGGTAATAAACTTATGGGTTTTTTTTCCTCCCACAAGACAAAAACATACTTCATTGGTTTATTAAGTTTCTCCTATGTGAGGATGTGTGGCCTTGCAATAGACTTGCAACCTGTTCAGGGTTTACCCCCCCTTCGCCCAAGAGTTGCCGGGTTGGCTCCAGGAGCCACATGATCCCAAAGGATTCAGCTGATGGATGGATGGATGGAATAGAAAACCCACATTTGAGCAACTTTATTAACCGCATCCTCATAACATTCGATAGCCAGATGCTGAATGTTACTCATAAGTAGGAACAACTGTTGCAATCAATCAATATTTGGAGTATAGACTACTGCTTTTTGTTTGTTAAATGCAGCTTTCTTTTTATTTTGAAGTTGAAGGCTTCCAAAAAATCCCTGGAGAGGCTTCAGCTGGCCTGGGAACAGCTCCCAGAGGAGCTGGAGGAAGTGGCCGTGGAGAGGGAAGTCTGGGCATCTTTGCTTAGACTGCTGCCCCCATGACCCGGTCGTAGATGACTGGAAGAAGATGGCTCTTTTTTTTAAATCTTTTTCCAAATGTGTTTGTTTTTGTTAACTTTGCTAGTTTGAGGGTTTCAATTTAGCAGTCGGTGCAGCAGCTTCAAAAAAGTCGTGTTTGTATTTTCAACACATGACCGAGCGACTTGACTTGCCTCAAGAATGAATCGGACGTAGTGGAGGGAATACAGTATAGTTTTCCAAAATAAAACTTCCCACAGAACCAGATTATAAATAAAACAGAAAAAATGTAGTTTGAATTTTTTTTTTCTCTGCACCCCGATACCAACTGTCCCATCGATCTGTAGCCGTCTGCAGCTTGGGAGTTGGGGAGTTGAAGACCACTGCTGTAAGTAATTTGGAGGAAAAAATGTACATTCTCAGAAGGTGACAGATTGATGGAAAACAGGCTGCAGTTTTTTAGAACATTTTTGAGGAAGGTCAAACAGAGGAAAACTGCAACATTTGGGTTGTGAAGTGACAAGACTGAAGAGTGAGGGATGGATGGAGACGGTTTCTGAAATGAAAGGCTATGGAGCAGGTCATGCTGTCGACGCAGCAGTTGACAGAGAGCGTGTTGTTGAAGATGACACTCGCACTTTTAACCTGTGGAGCGGGAAAGATGGAAGAGTTGTCAGAGGATAAAGTAAAACTGTTAGATTTGGATAGAATCGATTCGGTGCTGTCGAGACGCATTTCAGTTTGATTTGGATTAAGTTTCCGTTGGAGCTGAGCCAGGCTTTTTGTTCTTTTTTTTCAAGAAGGCACTTAGTAAGGGAAGAAGGAGGAAGGGTTGGAATTGAGTTTAGAGGAGATGTAGAGCTGGGTATTATCTGTGAAGCAGTGAAAGTGAATGTTTACAGAAAATTGAATGGATGCGATGGATATTAACCATAAACAACAAAGGTCTTTAAAAGAATTCTGAAATATGATGAAAGGGCGCTGATCCCAACAACCAGAAAGAGAAGAAAAAGGAAAACAATAGAAAGAGAAAAACCTGAGAGAACCAAATCAGATCCATGAGAATGACAATAAATATATATTAATGAAAAAGAAATGCTTTAAATGGATTTTGTGGTTTTGGCTGATCTGCAGCTTTT
This sequence comes from Oryzias curvinotus, assembly GCA_023969325.1. Taxonomy (NCBI): domain Eukaryota; kingdom Metazoa; phylum Chordata; class Actinopteri; order Beloniformes; family Adrianichthyidae; genus Oryzias; species Oryzias curvinotus. The sequence continues at coordinate 26,166,653 of CM043708.1, read as the reverse complement.
TTTGGAAGCTGATTTCATTTGAAGAAAAATCATCTAATTCTACTTTATCTTGTTCCCTTTTATTTCTGGGGGAAAAAAGAGTACTTACAAATATTTCGGATATCAAGAATATTATTAGTGTATTCAGTTATTAGCTGATAAAGGTATTTAGCCTTAATGCTACGTTCACAGCGGGCATGTGACGCGGGCATTTGTAACCTTGTGCTATCCTAGGTACTTTAACATTGGGGAGTTGGGTCATCTAGACCCACCAGACAGTGCTCTAAACCTGTTTTCTTCAGTGATTTGTGATCTTCACTGGTGTCCATGGATTACATGAAATCCTCTCCATCTTTATCCACCTGTGTCATGGTAGGGAGAACACGGTAATTTAAGGATCGGGTCATTTGGACCCCATAGGATAGCACAAGGGCTAAACCTGTGTTTAGCATATGGTGCTGTTGCTACCCAATACTAGTGAATGTACGCCACCTACAGCTGGAGGAGGCTTGGTGCGAAATGTCGAAGTGGTGCAAATTTTGCTCCAGGATTTTTCTTTCACAGCTCTATTCTGATATTTGAAAGACTTGGTGTCATAGAATTGTGCCCGGGCACAAGCAAGTTATTAATTTTTTCTTTGTGATCAATTTTTTTAATGTCGACACTTCCGTGAATTAACAGGGATCTGATTGCAGTCAAAACGTTATCAGCCGGAAACTGAAATTCTACAAGTTTCAGTCATACGAAAACTCTTGCAGTAGAATACATTTATTTTCACATACTTAATGTACATCTTAGTTGGCATTCACAAACTTTGATTGGCATAAGGCTCCGTACAATTCCATGAGATAACTTCCATAAACTTAGGTAAAAACCCCGAACGGAGCCAAGTGCGAGGGGGGAGGGTGGGGCGACGAAGCGGGCTCGTAGAAAGAGATAACGGCACACCTGATTATAGAAGTGAACAGTAGTAACTACGCCCTGGGGGGAAATGCCGAGTTTCGTGCCTGAAATGGATATCGCATTTTTCGAATTGCGACATCTTTTGTTAACCGGTCGGTGTGCAACATGAGCTTAAAAGAGGGCAAAAACGATAAACATTTTATTCATTTCAAAGAGGATATTAACAAAGGTGTTCAGATTCAAATGTAACTCAATGCGATCAACGTGAATTAGCAAATTCTGTAGCAGAAAAAAGCGGTTTTGTGCCGGTTTGTAAAATTTTATACACATATCGGGGAAAAAGCCGCTTTGAATTATTGCTTAGCGCTGCAAAGCCCGATTCTCTGCCGATCAGCTGATTCCCTTTGAAGACTGACAGTCAGAGCAAAGTCGGCTTTGACAGAGACGTCTCAGGTGTAAAGGTTTTAACACTTGAAGCCGAAAAGACCCGTAACTCGAACTCCACTGCCAAACACTGGCGCCAATCTCCCACCAGAGGCAAGTTGGGGTTCAGTGTCTTGCCCAAGGTCACTTCGACACATGGACGTGCAAGGCGGGAATCGAACCTAGAATATTACGATCATGGCTTTTTTCGACCGCCCTACCGCTGCACCACGGCGGCCCACATGGGTTATTAGTGAACATCCGGTTACAGACTTCCGGTTCCGGGTAATGATGTCAGAGTACCATGTTGCCTGAAACCAGCTCCTCTTGATGAGGATACCATCTGAACTTGAACTGAATGTGAGTGCGTGAGTTTTGAACGCAGAAAGCAGAGACGCACATTCACACTTCACATTGGAAGTGGTCGCTTGAACAGGCATTGCTGAGGGTGGTGTGAATGTAGCTTCGGACAGTGTTTTTAGAATAAATTTAACCTTTTACCTGAGAGATAAGAAGCTATTTTATGCGAACTGGATTGCTGCAGTTCTCCTTCTTGGTGTTGTTGATGTCTTGTATCATTGACTGGTTATGAGAACTGGACCAAATAAGTGTAAAGTTATCAGCAGAAAAGGGATTACTTACGACTTTGACTACATGAAACAAATTCAGTCGCCATTTTTACGCGTTCCAGATGCCGGCATGTTGGAGCCAGATGTTGTCAGTAAGCAGTGATTGGCCCAAGTCGGTCTGAGTCAACTTCTCTATGGCAACCACTCGTGCCAATCTAGAGTGAGCTTGTCGGAAGGCCACAGCCCTTCCACTTGAAAGTGGGCTTCACAAAATCTATCAAATAATTTGAACATTTGATGTGGGGGTCAACAAGCACCACCTACTTTTACTGAGATATCTGATTGGTCAGTTTATAACTTGAATAACTTGAACTACAGAAAAAACATCCGGTTTTGGCGGGCTCTTGAAGCCAACATGTATTCCTGTTTGGAAAGCGTATACAGTCAATGCTAAGTACTTATGAAGGAATATAATCCTCCACACACTAGGTTATATACATTTTAGTGATATCCACAAAACTAAAAATCTGACTAACAAATGTTTTTTTGTAAATCAAGGGGTCACAGAATCGAGCTTTGTGGAACTCCAGGTATATATTTTTTTCCTACTCTAATTTCAAATGATTTATATAAACCCCATAGTCTCTCTACTCCAAATATATTTTACTCTTGTTTCATTTACAAAATGCAGGATAAACATGTTAAAGCTAATCTAAATCAGTTTTGAATACCAAAGGTAGAAGAAACTGATAAAAACGCTGCAGTTGGAGATGTGAACAACATTTGTTTGTAAATTAGATTTGCTTAAGACGTTTGGGAGAAAAACCTGAAATCAATCTGCATCAGAATTGGTTGATACGTTTGGGAGTTCCTTTAAAATTATGTACCTATAGACTACCTGTAGATTTATGTAAACTTGGACTTTTTTTTTTTAAATCTATTTCACCAAAGTTATGTGTTTCTGAGAAGATCCTTTTCTGTTAAGAACAAGTAAATTGGTATTTTAAATCAAATAAAGTCTTGTTTCAGTCACAACTATTCACATCACGGATGCTCAGTATTTTCCACATGATAAAAGGGAAAAAACGGTTGAAATAAATAAGTTTGCAACTAGGGAAAAAGAGCTGCCAAATGCCGTGTCAATTTGTGTTTGTCAAAACCCAAGCTGGGGTTGCATTGACATATAGAACCATAATGCTGCCATTTCTTTAAGTGGGCCCCTCAAAGCATCACACCTTCCCACCAGCAGCAGATTAGAGCTGCGAGATTAGTGGGGCGGCCGATTTTCTTCAATATAGAAAATTGTTTTGTACAAAGTAGAATTGATGTCAATCCAGCTGCCTCCTTAGAAAAAAATCACATGTCATTTCTACAAAGGCAAAAGCTGTGACCTGGAGCCTAACAGCTAAGAGTATTTTAATAGCAATTTCAGTATTGCAGGAAACTACAGACCTCACACCCAGTCAGGGGTTTTCAGGTGAAATGGTTTTTCTTATACAGACGGAATCATCATCAAGTTTGAATTCTTACTCTACCAGCCTCCGTCACCCAATTATGGAGCAGTTGAAGCCACAAGACAAGACTTCTTACTATTTCAAGAACACTGAGGGGGAAAAACACAAGACCATGACAACAAGAGCCAAATTAATCTGTGGTGCTCCCTCACTATTGAGGATGCAGTTTTATCTCCATAAGCTGGCAAGCCTGGCCTACGTTTGCCACAGCTAAGCGGATGCATTTACATAAATCCAGACTGCAGGAAGTCGCAAGAATAACTGAAGAAACGGTTACGTTAGTCAGGGTTTTCTGAAGGATTTTAGATTAAAAAACAAATTTAAAGCAAAGGTCACATGGGAACAAAGAAGGTTCATGGCAGTGTGATCAAGAGACCAAACCCTCTTTTATGATCAAGGTGTCTGAAATGTCACTGCCAGCATCCTTTTGAGGGAGCAGCAGCTCCCTCAAAAGGATATTTGTTCTTATAATCAATCATAATTCAGCTTCACCCAACAGTGGATTTTTTGGTATTTATGTTTGTGAAAATCAAACTATCTGACATTTCATACTTTTACTTTTTGGCAACAGGACCGGGAGTAAAGCTTTAAGTCTTAGTCATATGTACACTGCAAAAACAGCTCCCTAGAAAAATAAATTCATAAAAATGTAAATAATGTTCTCTGATTATTTTGCTGTTAACCTTCCTAATAGGATTATTTTTCTTGCATGTAAGAGAACTAGACAATTTTCTTTAATCGAGGGTCTTTTTTACTCACGATTCAGTTGTTTCAGTGTGCGGGGGTTGACTCGGACGGGTGCAGCGGGTTTTTGGGTGGTCCCGGCCCGTAGAGGGTTGTAGAGAGGAGCGTTTGCCTTCTGAAGACCCACTCTGATGAAAATGCTGTTTTTAATATGTTCTTGTAGCATTTTTTTTACCTCATGATGGATGACATATGTAAAAGAATTCAAGATTAAAATTGCATTTCTTAATATTTCTTAATTCAAGTGATGAATCAAGAGCACCATAAAAACCCATGGGAAAAAGCTCTCTTTTGCGACGCAAAGCTGAATAGATTTCATTTCCTAAATTCCAAGAGTCGTGCTGCATGCAAGGAGTGCACACTTGTTTATCACTTACTTATATCTTTGCAAGCTATCCACAAAAATGTGACTATAGTTTCCAAAATGCCTTGAAAGTTCTTCAGGACTTTTGGGATCTTGGTGAAACGTTTTGGGTTTTAAACAGGTTCAAAAGCACCTCAACAAATGTTTCACAAAATAGCCACAGAGCTGTCCCAGCCGTCTAAACCCTAATTTAGGATTCAGAACGTCAAAGAAATTTGGTGAAATTATTATTTTAAAATGAGATTTGATACTTTCTTTTTTTTTTTTTTTTTGCAAATTTGTCTCTGAGTGAAAATAAGCAATAACTGTGGCTCCGTCTGCGGTTCAGTTTTCCTAAATGTATTTTACTCTTTAGAATTTGATGGCATTTGTATGTATTTGCCTGCATGTAGTTCAGTTTGCTGTGATCCGCCCTCAGTGTTGAAGTAATTGCTCACACCTGCTTTTTGTTTGTTTCATGGCAGCTGTTCCTGGTTTTTCATCAGACTTTCTCAGTTTCTGGCTTCAGCTCCCGTTTTGGTCCTGTGGTGTCACACATTGAGTCAAGTCCTTTATATTTCTGCTGTCTGCTCTCTTGCTTTTCATGATTTCACGATCTGCAGTCTTGTCACTTTAGCAGACGCTTGTGTCCTCAGAGAGCTCTTTAAAACATTCTTTATTTCAATTTCCTTTGAGTACAAAAGATTCTTCTTCTCGTGGCTCGTTTGAATCATTCGCTCCTCCTTCTGCAGACAGCAGGTTCATATTTTAGACCAATTGAGTCTGAGAAAAAAAAAACTCTGTCACAAAATTACAGATGACTAGATCTGAAGTTTTGGATTTCAGCCTCGCTTTCTAGCTCTCACTGTTTAAATAAACCTACCAATCAGATGACAGACTGTCAATTTCTTTTTTATGTGGGCAAACCTGCAGAATTAGCAGGGAATAAAATAATTACTTCCTCCACTGTATGTCTCGTGCTACGTTTCCTCGGCAACGTGCGTTCAATGAAAACACATATCAATGCGTGTTCCGGGCTTCTGCGTCAAGGTGTCGCCACGCACGTTTTTAAGTCAGTTTTTGGGCTCTACGTACAAAATGACATTGAACACGTTAAAAGTTAAACCAGGTTGAACTTTTAATAATCAGGCCCCCGTCATCATTTGTTTTTAGTATATTTTATAAAGTGACCTTGAGTTCAGAAAAGAACATTTTAAGAATGAAATGTATTTTTATTGTAAATGTTTTGTTTAAATTATATTACAATATTTCTACTGAAAAAGTATTTTCTTCCAACAAATGAAGAACATGCAAAGTTATCATTAAAGGACTTTCTGTCAATCCTGCTTTTGACAGTTAAATCAGCAGAATTTCCAGACTCCAAAAGCCAAAAAAACAAACAAACAACAGGATCATCACAAGATAAAATGTTTCATTACAACAAATAGCAGCTTGACTGCAGCAGCTGTAAGACAGACACTTTGGGGGAAAATGTCTCATTTTCTCTCATTTGATGCACAAACTGAAAGACAAAGGCTGCTTTTGAGTTTGTTATTTTTGCTGTCAAAAAAATACTCACTTTGTTATTTTTTTTATTAAATTTATATATAAAAAAAGAAAGCCTATCAATCAAAATGAAAGGAGTCAAAAATCATATCTGAATGGTAAAGAGAATTCCATCTTTGGCAGTGATGAGTGGAACAAAAGAACCTGATTCTTTTCTAAAACTCAGGTGAGTCCGGTCCTTGTTTGCTTGGGTTTTCTGTTCTCTGTCTTCATTGCAATCCTCTAAGGTCTTGTCACACAGTCACTATGTTCAAAATTTATAGTCATTTGAGAATTATGTATATTTTACGTAGTTTATACACAATTATTACGTAAATCTTATACAACTGTGCATGATTTTTGCGAGATGCATATGCAAAGTTGTGGCTTTCCACAACCCTTCCATGTCTGTCCGACAGAGTTGTCACACATGTACCACCGCTGTATAACTTTTTATACTGCGTATACAGCACACATGTCACATTAAAATGAGGTAATTGACGCACATATCACTAATGAAACAGCACGGTTCATGTTCTTCGTTGATTTAGGTGTTCTTTACGTGATCTTCACGTGGTTACGTCGCACTTCTGTGGTTTTAACGTGGTTTATTCAAGCTTGATTTGTGAAATTTCTCGTAAAGACCACATCTTTTCTCCCTTTTTCCTTGTAGATTCATGCATGAGAAATTTTCATCTGTGCTACATGTGGCAGCCTTTAGGGTGTGTGAGGACATTTGTGTGCATTCTGCGGAGGAGTAATGGCTTCCACCTTCTTCATCCTCAGCTTACTCTGGCAAAGGTGCCTTTGTTCCCAGCTGATGTTCTGCTAAAACCTTCATCTCCTGAAGAAGCAGCTCATCCTCCAGTCAGGTCAGACAGTTGGCTCATTTTTATTTCCATTATTAATCTTCTGTTTGCTCCGGTTTCTGTTGTGGACCACGAGTTAGTTTAAGATGGGAACACCTGAGATTAGCTTGTCTGCACCGCCTCTTCTTGCACTGAAAACGGGTATTTTCATAAAACCTTTATGACATTTATGTTTTTTTTTTATATCTATGCTCAATTTTCTTTCTGAACAGACTTTTTTGAAATTGTCTAAAAAAATCCACACGTCTCTGTGATGATGTCAAAGGTTTCACCACTGTTTTTGCTTTGCTTCTTCTCCAACCGTTCAGTGCTCATTCAGGATAAACGGAAGTGAAACATGTAAACAACCTTTCAGTAATCCGTTTTATTGAAGAAAACACATGCAAAGAGTTTATTTGTTTGGTTAAGTTTATAGATAAATAATTCACTGATGGACGATTTCTGATGGCATAAAAATAAAGAACTGACTGATCAGAGTTTATCCAACTTAGCAAAGTTCTGTTCGAGGCTCAGTTTTCACCTATTTAACAAACCCACCTGTCAATTAAAGCACTGCACGCAAAAATGCACAAATTTAAACTATAATGAAAAAACAAACACTGATTATAAAAATCAATTCTCCCCTCAGATTTGTCATAAATTATTAGTTTATGAGTAAATATGAAAAGACTTTCAGAAACTAGAATTCTCACAGGTTCTTTTAAGGGGTAAACTTGTCATTTTTAACCCATGGAGATGGAAAACTGCACCATGCCTCCAGTTGTTATTTGAGGAACTGCAACACTGGACGAAAAGTGGGGGTTTGGTTAAGTTAAAAAATTACATTTCTGCATGTGTGCAGTAGGACTGCATCATTTCCAAAGAACCCAATCTCAAATAAATCAGAGTTTTTCAACCTTTTTTGAGCCTCGGCCCACTTTAACCTTGCCAAAAATCCCGTAGCACATCAGCATCCAAAAATTTTAAAAAAGGAGAAACTCATAATCTGTATTGATCTACAGTCCCTCCGCAATCTCACGTGCATTTTTGTGATAATTGTGGCAGAAAAAGCTGGAAGTTGCATCTGTTTTTTCTAAAAGATGTAATAAAAGTTAAGTTAGAAGATAAAAACTGTTTGATGTGAGTTCGTTGTGGTTTCAAGACGTTTAACAAGGACTCATTGTGCGCTGAGACGCTGTCACTTTAACCCAATGCATCATGGGAGATGTAGTACAATCAGCCGCCGCCGCAGACAGACTCTCTGTCAGACAGCTTGTCTCTGAGATTCATTTTGTTCACTTGTTCCACGGTCTGATACCGGATTCTGTGGAAAGATACACCTGCAAAGACGAGCTTTAGCTGGTATTTTTGTTAGAACTGAGAAACTTCATGAGCAGAATCGGAACAAGAAGTGAAGACTAACAACTTCTGATTGGTCAGACTGATGACATGTGATTAAGCCTCCAAGAATGATTAGTGGAGACAGTTAAAGGGGCGGGAATTTTCAGAAAACAGCTGAAGCTACGGCTAAATCACGGTAGCGTCATTCTTATCAAAATGTCATTAATGGAATCAAATCAACACAAAGAAAACAGTATTTTACGATTTTTTATATTCCTAACTACTCAGTGTTTTATCAGGGCCTGTTTGGATGAACACAGAGCTGAAATCCTGGAGATTGAAAATGTTTTTAGATCAGTGAATGAGGGCAATTTTTCGCGGCACACTACAATTGTTGAAAAACACTGAAATAAACAATGGATGACGTGAAATCATAAATGCACTTTTTTATTCTGAGTTCAATACTATAGTAATAACAAATAAATAAAGTACTTTTACTGTTGAATTTAGCATAGAGAATTCTGTAAGAAAATGGAACCACTGTGATGAAATGAGTCTTAGTTATGAATCAGCCTAAAAGACATTTCAAGGATTTACATTATGACTCTATTCATGTCTCTGTAGGGAAATTTGAAGGGGAAAGACTACAAAAAAAAAAAGAACTACAAAAAAAAGTATCCACAAAAAAAAAAAAACACACCAGGGATGGAGTAATGGACAGACAAATGATTCTAGGAACGCAATAAGGACTCATTTAAAGGGTCAAAAATAAGAAAAACATGGAAGAAAGCCCAGGTTTCCGTTGGAACAGGTCAATGTAGCAGATAGCAGGCAGACAAAGGTTTAAGTTGTTTATTATGACCAGACGTCTTCATTGGGAGAAGGGGCTGGACTGGACTGGACTGGACTGGACTGAACTGGACTGAACTGGACTGAACTGGACTGAACTGGACTGGATTGGACTGGACTGAACTGGACTGACTGGACGGACGGACTGGGAACTGACTGGACTATGGACTGATGGACTGGACTGGACTGGGCCGGACTGGACTGGACTGGACTGGACTGGACTGGACTGGACTGGACTGGACTGGGCTGGGCTGGGCTGGACTGGACTGGACTGGACTGGACTGAGCTGGGCTGGACTGGGCTGGACTGGAGCAAGTATAATTTCAGAAGCAGAGAATCCAGAAGGCTGAATATAGTGGAAGAAAAGGGTCAGGCTTCTAAACAGGATTCTGGATTCAACAGTCAGAAAGAGACTTCTGGTTAAGACTTCTGCTGAGTAAAAAAGAAACAAAGACTCAAAACATCTGGATTATTTCATGCTGTTTGCACCAATGAGACTAAGAAAGAATGGTGGTGGCAGTATGATGGTTCCGGTTCAGCTTCAGAGCCTAACAAAATTGATCAAATCAAGACTTTTCCTCAGATTCAGAGAAGTTCTAAAACCACCTAGAGGGGGCTTAGAACCAGCCAAGTATACTAAGGGCTACAGCTGGAAATGAGCTCAAACGAAGAGAGAAGAGCTTTGTGTTGATTTATCCAATGACAACCAAAAATGGTGAAGCAGAAATGTAAAAATTCAGGATGAGGAGAACACTATAAATAATTATGAACTCCAAACATCAGGGAGCTAAAATACAGCTCAGCTATTGTTTAAAAAAAACTCTGCTTTTGCTGTGGATTCCCTGCTAAATATGCAGTCCAATAACCAAAAGGTGAATTTTGAAAAAACTCATTACTTCTGCTCTCCAGTGCAGACAGAGGGAGCGTCCTGTCTGAGCTGTTTTCTCTCTCTTCTCGCTCAAAGTGCTTCCTGAACCTCACCTCTCACCTTCTCAGAAACTTCTGCCAATTATGACAGAAACAAGGTTAATATTTCATTACGCATTTCATGAAAGGAATCCTAACGATGTCCGGACTGCTGGCAGCGCTCTTCATCCACAGGGGTCTTTGCTGGTTGCTTTCTACGTGTCACCAGTGGGCAGCGGGGGGTGGGGGGGTGGGGGGGTGTCGGCTTTAAACATGTCAGGTTCATCCGCTGCTGGAAATAAAGGCCAGCACATTCAGATACACCTGACGGCATCTAGTAATTATTTGTGTATCTGTCTGTGTTTGTCTAAGCAGCATCAGTTTCACGAGTGCAGCACAAAGAGACATCATGACAGAAAGATGAAGGAGCGGGTTTACAGGCTCACAGTCCTGTGGACATGAGGCAAAAAAGGCCAGAAACAGTCATTTGATTGAGCCACATGGGGATATTTTCGGGTTGTCCATGCCTACGGAGGGTCATAGAGAAGAGTGGCTGCATCTTAAGGGGAAGCACAGGTGCGTCTCGTGTTGCTATCTAATGGGACATCATGAAAATGGAACATACCAATGTCGTGTGTGGTGGACTGTGTTCGTAAAGGTAGTGTAAGTTACATGCACTTATGACGCACGGATGATGCTGGACGCAGGTTGGATTTTCGTCCTCCACCACTCTTTTAGTGACTGTCAAATTTGCTGCTCGACTCATGTCCAAAAATGTGTTAATAAGCCTGTTGCTCCTGCCGTGTGTGGGAGGAGCTTCTGTTAAAGGCTTTTAGCATCATCAGTACACGGAAGACACGGATGATGTTGAGAGATCAGGTTCATTCATTATAAAGAGCTCTATAAAAGCGCTGGTAATCACGTCTCCATGTCTGGGTTCATGAGAACATTCAGAGACTCTCCCAGTACGGGGAGGTTCACCATCGACTGCAGGAGCTGCATCTGAATGACAGCGCTCTCAGCGGTACTTCGGCCTGTCTGTGACCCCGTTTGTAATCCTGCAATTACATTTCCTCCATGTACATTTCCTACATTTTCCTCCATGTTGGTTTTAGACTCCACCCGCTGATCACATCCTCAATGCTTCACTGGCTAAAGCTGAGTTCCTGATTGGGTCCAGTTAATCAACTCACCTGTTCAGCGTCCTATTTAAGGATAGGTGTGTAAGCTGTTCATCCTTCTTTACTGCAGCGCTGCGTTTGTTGCCCCACCCTCCTCCCCGGCTTCCACCTGTGAGCTCCGTTAGGGGTAGTTATTACCCAAAAGTTTATGGAAATTTGTCTCATGGAATTGCACGGAGTCTTATGCCAAACTAAAGGAATGTGAAATGCCAACTAAAGGAATTTGAAAGCAAAAAAAAAGAATGTGAAAATAAATATCACTGCATTAGTTGTCTGACTGAAGTAAATATTATTTTCCACTAATCTGTGCTAAAGATTTCTGGTAAAGTTTCTGAGGTTAAAATCTGTGAATTTGACTGTTGCGCGATCCCAGGCGGAGCAGAAACTCCGGGTGAGGCTCTGGAGCGCTGTGCCTCATGTCTGACGGCAGGACTCTGTTTGAACAGAGACGTGCAGTGAGAACGCAGATGTAGGCCTGCAGAAAATGCAGCAGATGAGGCTGGTGTCATCAGCCGGGGGCAGAGGTGAGCTGACAGCTGCTTTGTAGCTACACCGGTGCCGTAGAAGCAGAACAGATCGAGGACCAGTGAGTTATATCGCTAGAGGAGACATCACGTGATTCCTCATGGGAGGAGAGCACCGCCATCTTGGTGAGGTCGACTCACTGCTGCAGTGCATGCATGCATGTGAACACATTTTTTGCAAAATGCCAGTTCATTGTGCGGGTTTCAACTGCCAAAATCTGAGAAATGAGTCAATGAAGGAGGAAGGCATAACATTTCACAGGTAAGTACAATAATTTTTTTTCTTTTAATGCTGCAGGGGCGTCATTAATAGTACACGTGTTTTTTTAATAGTACACATGTTGACATGCATGATGCTGCAGGGCCATTATCAACATGCTGCATGATGTACATATAATTTGTTGTCTACATAAATGTAAACTTTATTGTGTTAAACCTGTATACAGCATACTCGGCTATTATAGTAATATAGATTTTATACATTTCTGACTCAGTGACTGAGTCAAAGTAAATAAAAAGGGCTAACCCAGATGGATCACTGTGGTACCAACTAGCAACACAGTCTGGCTGTTCAAAACATTTTGTGGAAACAGATTTTGATAAGAGGCCAGACTGTTCGCTTGAAACCCGACACTATTGTTTTTCTTTGTTTGTTGACTATTGTTGACTTTTGGACTTATTTTTGATTTATTATTAATTTATTAATATCATTTATTATTATTATTTATTTACTATTGACGTATTATTATTATTATTACTATTGATTTATTATTTATATATCGTTATTATTTATTATTATTATTGAGTTATTGTTGGGCTTTTCTGCATAATTTAAATTACATGTCAAAGAGGTTTAAAACTTCTAAATGTTTAAAAATTGTTTTTAAAAATTCTTTCTAATATTTTATTTATTTATAAGAAGTCCTGCAACAATGCATTTTTCATTAAAGTTTGAGCTTATAAGGCTGACTGTTTCTCTTATTTAACAGCAACAAATGAAGTATATATATATATAAAGATTATATACATATATTATATATTTATATAGATGTATGAATATATAGAAATACAAATATATATAAATTATATAAAAGCTAGATGCCACCATTGGCTATAGAAAGCATTGGCATGTGGGGGCCGACGACCTCACCAAGATGGCGTCGCGCTCCGCCACCGTCGGCCAGGCTTCCCAAGCGGGCGTGTCTCCTCTAGCGATATAACTCATTGCCGAGGACATCTTCCTCCATTGAGAGGGAGAGACTCACTAAACTAAAGGAGAATAAGGAAGACTTTTCCAACAGATCATGGAGCTTTTTGTGGAGAAGGATCAACACATGGATTTAAAATGTAAGGCCAAACATGGTTTTCTATTTTTTTTTTTAAACAACATGGGAGTAATCGGAAAAAAAAAAAAAATGGAAGTAAAACTAAATTTTAGGCCTAAAATAATTATTTTTATAATCATTTTTACAGACATCATTTGATAACATTAAAGCACCAGAATTTGAAGTTGGAAAACTACCAGAAATAGTTACTGAGGGTCAAAATTAAATTTGTGCTGAATACATCTGTATACTTCAGTTTGTTTACAGTATATATCAATAATTGACACACAAGAAGAGTATTCTATCCATGTCAATAAAACAAATTTTCTCTGTAGGACAAATATGTTCTTGTGTGTGTATCTTCTATGGTGTTACCTGCTGTTGGATGAATGGGGAAATATTTAGTTCTTTTATTGTAAATGTGACTCCAGAGGAGTCGGTGCCTCACCAGCCATCAACCTCACCGCACGTCACAATGCAATGCACCAAGATGTCAACAATGTGCTGCCGCACCCGACGCAAATAACGCTCTGCAGGACCTCTAATCGAGTCTCTACATTCACTTAACATTGAAACTGGCACCTCTGATGTGCAAATTCTGTTTGTGATTTCAGCTTCATGATTATTTCTACGTTAAGGCTTCTGCTCCTTCTGGGTGACACAGACTGCAAAGATAACTCTGCTATGAAGTTGTTTAAGCTTCATGGTGGAGCACACAAGGAGATTTGGACTTGTTTGCTCAGGGCAATCAGTGTTAAGCCGATAAAGTCTCCAGTCCGCAGGTTGAGTTGGATCACACATGACAGGGAAACCTGGACGCATTTGATCTGTGTTTAAAGGGTTTCCGGCACTTTTTGATCAGGTTAAACGTTCCTGTCGATCTCCAAACGCATCTGCATCTCCTCACAAGATCAGTCCAAATGAAACTGGGATGTGAAAAGACGAGAAGCACCTTTGGAGGGATGTTTTCAAAAGAATTTACGGGAGGCGGAGCAGTTTTATCTCCACTCATCTTTTCAGGAGACGCTTAATCAACACATGTTGATTCAGCTTTCGGCAGCACAGATGAATGCTGCAGAGTTTTAACTAGTTAGAACTATAGAAATAGACTGTTTGGTTCAGACTTTGTGTCTCAGCAAATTAATAAAAACTCTCGAGCGCATAAAAACCCCCCATGTCAAATGGACTTAAACTGGTAGCTCAGTGGTTTATAGAAACACCTGATCTGTCTTTATGGTTAAATATTCACATGATAATAATTTGGAAATAACTTTTGTTGATTTCCGTAATGTTACGTGGCATATTTTGGGGTCTGGGTATTGTTAACATCTATAACTAATGTTGGTGAATGTTCTCATTCATCCAGGTGACATCTTGAAGTTGAGTCATAGCAACTGGGCTCATAATCTTCTTCCTTGAAATGTTTTGCTCAACTATCTCATCATTAGGCTTAATAAAAGAAAAAAGTTACTGAATATATCAAGCAATCTGTATTTCAAATAATGTTAAACTGACAAAAACTGATAAAGTCCTTTAGAAGTTGCAATTATATTCACAGCCAATAAGCCCTGATATTTTCTCTGAAAACCTTTCATTTTTGTGTTTTTTCTTCTAACAAAAAAGTACTTTATTACTTTCCAAATGCTAAAGTGTTCCTTTTTGAATTCAAATAAAAAGATTTAGCAACAATTACTGTTAAAAAAAAAAATCCCCTTCCAATGAAAAAACCAAACAGGCTACAAGCAGCACAAAGACTTCCTGTTTGTTTTCAAAGACTATCTTCAACAACTATCATGTTCTTTCACATTTCATTACTGCTACAGTAAGTCAGCCCTGACAACCACAAGGCACAAATCAGGCAGACCATCTGTTATTCATCGTACTGCGCCCTGAGGCTGAGTGTGTGTGCTCCTGTTAAAAGCCACCTTTGCACAGCAAATATTTCCACTGGTACAACAGAGTTTAATAACCCTCAAAACAGCCAACAGCACTGTCCATCTGTCCTGAATCCAAGTCTGTGTGAGAGATGATGTGAAGCTGTTTGGGTGCTTTGAAGCTGTCAGCTATAGACTGAAGTGAAGGCCACAACTCTGAGTCATGAGCCTCATGAGGCCATGCAGCAGCTACAATAACGAACCTGAAAGCATCCGAGCAGACGCTTTTCACCCTGACTCCTGCAGCAATTCATGTTCTGTCGATATGCTGACATGAAATGACGCGCTTGTTGTGAGGAACGACACTAAAAGGGAGCAGAATGAGCCAAAACGGGCCCATAATGCTTTTCTAAGACTGAAGAAGATACAGTCTGGACATGGAACGGGACTCAGTATCCTCAGAGGATGATCAGCGTTTAAGTTCCACTCCGAACATCTTTTGATCCACTGTAAAAGCGTTCCTAGCGGTCTTTTAATTATTATTATGCCGTTTTTAGCCATAATAAAAAAAAGCCCTGTTGTTTCTGCAGAGCTGCAGTAGTTTGTTAGAAATTCACTTTTGTGTTGTGGGCGGGACTATTGGCATGAAGCAACCCCGCCCCCCTTTCCCTCAGATCAGAAAGCTTGCGGCCCACTCAGTGTATTATCTACATCACATCTGCTCCAACGATTATAGTGAAGAAATGCAGTTTTTGAGCTTATCTATGTCCTCCATCAGGAAAAAAAATGCCACAAGAACATGTAAAAACATACCAAACACATGATTTTCTTCAGAGTTGAAAAATGTTTCTGGTTTGTCTTTCAGGATGTACACCCATAAACTTTAAATTCCACCCGGAAACAGCATTCTTCATCATCATGAATGCAAGTATTTATTTGATCTTTTGAATAAACTTCAGAACAAAAAGATATTGTAGAAACAATATCACAAAAAAACCCAAAAACGTTTTCGGTAAGTGACCAAATTCATCATGGTTGGAGTTGCAACCTTTTAAAGCTGCATCTTAGTTTACTAAAGCAGTAAAATCATTCTGAGAGTGACCAAACCCAGCGTAGGATTATGCAAAGAGAGATTAAAAACTCCTCCAGTGATGCGCTGAAGGATCATGCGACCAAATGTATGCAAGTCATGTTTGTCTGCTCGACAAACAAGCTGAGAGACCACTTCTTAGGGAAGAAGAAATGATGATTAGGCTGATAATTATGCTTAAATGTCATGTTTTCAGCATGTGGCGGGGCAAAATGTCACAGGAAAAAAACATAAAAAACATCGAAACTGAAAGCAGAAAGTGCTGAGAAAAACTAAATTACATCTTTGTCATACTAAGATGATTCATATTTTAATGAACCACCATTTTTAACGGAATTTGACTTCACCCTGGGACTTATCACTTGTATCACTTTCTAAACATGCTTTTGAAGACATTTTATTTTACTTTTCTTTCCAAAAATGCCTTGAATAGGATTCAAAGAACAATTTTATTCTCCTTGGAGAGCTGCAGATGTCCTTCACGAAAAACGTACAAGTTAAAACAGAGGAGACCGACTCTTTTACATCGAGATTTCAAACTTTGACAAAAAAGTATTTAACATTCTTTTCATTTAACATTTAACTTTCTTTTCAGGAGTCACAAATAGATCAAATATTACAGTTGGAAGCTTTAATCTCTGCAGATCAGAGATGTTGGGGGTAATGGAAATGACCTCATTTATGAAGAAAATTTGTTTTTGTGTTGGACAACAACCTGGTCTGACCTTGTGACTTCTGCCTGAAGGTCATCGGTTGGGTTTTTCTTCTAAATAGCTACGCCGACGCTACTCTCTGCTGACTCACCTTCAGGTGTTTGTTGTTTTAAATCTTCCATCCTCAGAAATATGGCTCTGCTCTTTGCTTAGGGTTTTACTGCTTCAAAGCTAAATAAAGTATTTTTTCATTCTGACTTGATATAGACCATCATACAAAAAAATAAATAAAAAAGAAGTTTTCCTTGAGTTGAACCTGCGCTGAAAAGGCTCATTGGGAAAAGGGTAGAAACTGTAAAAAAGAGCTGACTGCATCAAACTTCGGGTCTGTAAAAGGACTCAAAGGTAAACAATGTTTTTAAAAAGGGTAAAAATGTAACCAACAAACATTACATTTAAAGGGTAAATATGTACTATGGTGAAAAAGGATACGGTACATTAAAAAACACAAAAAAAACCCACAAATGTGTGACTTAAAAAAGTCAACAAATCCCAGCAAGTCTTTTCTTTAATCCTAAAACTCACTAATTATACAGATCCTATCGTTGTTAGCTGTGGTGAAGCGGTAGGACAGTTGACCTCTGATCTGGTAGGTCCCACCTTTCTTGTGTAATGTATTTGTGTTTGTGTGTGTTTTTTTGGAGTGTATATTGTTGTGGGGTAAAAGGTGTGTGTACTAAAGGGTGCAGTTAAAGTTGGTGGGTAGGGCACTCAGGACATCCCCTGATTTCTTACAGTGATGCCCAAGCCCCCTGTCCCCAAGGGACCCTAAATGTCTAAGGTGCAAGGAAAATTGGGGGGCATCTTCTGCTTGCTGGCAGTGATGTCCATCACCCTAATAAGTGGTCGTATGAGGAAGGACAGTAGCTTGGGGACAGCTGCTAGACTTTCCTTGTCCCCCAGCCCCCCAGTGTTGGGTCCAGGTATCCTTAGCCCAGAGGACCTATCGCTCGAACAGCCAACCCCCAAGGCCCTACATCCCCCACCCCACACAAAGAGAACCAAGAAAGAGTCAGTCAGGCACCAACGTAATTGAGGCAACCCGACCAGTTACGCCAACCACCAATTGCCTCAGAGGAGACCCCAACCCGCCAAACCTCCAAGACCCTATATTGTGGACCCACCCCCTCCCACAGACAGCCTCCCCCAGGACAGGATGAACCAGCATGCCTAACCTACCCCAGATCCCTTGGCTATGGTAGGTGTAGTCCAGAGCAACCGCGGGCTCCAAGAGGGTTGCCCCACCCCGTCCCAGAGCCAGAGAAGGAGTGATCCCAGCCGCAGGTGCAGATGGACAGCCCATCTGGGGCACTGCAAAGTCTTCTGGCCTTTACTGTGCTCTACATTTTAGCTCCCTTAGGGATTTGTGTGGTATTTCAGCAGAGATCTGCCTCTAGGTCTATTTTCCAATACTTGTACTTCATACTGTTATAAAGCTGCAAAGGATCTCATTCACTGGAAGACCACCTGTGTTTCCCAGAAACAGTAAGACCCTTGATCCTGCATGCCTGCATTTATTAACATTTAGATGAACAACCAGAATTTTAGATTCTTCTGTTTCTTTACTTTTATGCTGTTAAATTATTTTCCTGAGTGAATATCCAGTTTTTCTGCACTTTATATTTTCTTTTTAAATCTCATCTACAGCAAAGTTTCTTCACGGTTTATGCACATCTCTTTCTGACTCTTTAGTAACCCTCCTCTCCATCTTTCCAGCAGGACTCAAGTGGTTTTAACGAATAAATCAATCTGGTATCTGAGTTTGCAGCTGGCTTCACCTGAACAGGCTGATGAATGGAGACAGTAGCTGCTCTTGATATCATCCTATTTTGTCCATTCTGTCTTTGTCCTTCTGGGTCCTCACCGCTGCTCTCAGTTTGTGCTCCGCTGTGATGGATGTTGGAAGTTTTAAATGGAAGAAGGGGGAAAAAAAAGGAGTGAAGGCAGAATAGGAGAAAAAGTGAGGCTGGAGAAAAGGGACGGGCCGGAGCAGAAGATGTACAGTAGAAGGCGAAAAGGAGACTGCTGAGCCAGCTGCCTCCACACATGCCGTGCATATGTGTGTACGTGTGCAGCCAGAATTTGGCTAGCATCCGACTGCAGCGAGCATTTCCTTATCCATCCTCCACCACCACCACGACCAGCATCCTCCATATCCCCCATCATTTTGATTAACAGTGAGAGCAGCCAGCTGCATTCCTGTCCCCACTGAGAGGTCAGCTGCACGGCGAGCGCCGAGCCAAGCAGCAGAATTATCACATCAAACCCGTTTCCATCAAATACTCAGGGGAACTTGTGTCTTGGCTTCCGATTCAGGAGAAAGTATTACAAAGATGAAGGTGTTTAAGTCACATCTGACAGCCACTGTTAGATTCCAGTCTATGATGCAAAGTTTTTTTTTATTTTTTTTTTGGCTAGGGAACCCTGGAGCTGCTGGAACCTTTCATCTTCCTGAATGTATCTGCCCTCACACATTCCTAATGTAAATTATGCATGGAGCAGCAAAGCCAATTTCCCGAATGTTTAAGCCTGTAACCTTGGAGGTACGTTCCTGACCAGAGCTGAACATGGAAGCTGATCTTCAGAAGAAAGAAGCTGAGAAAAAAAGTGGAGGTAAACAAAGCTCATTTCTGTTTTTAACAAAAATGGCCCTCCTGCCAGCGAGTCTGCGTTTCACACCAAGACTTTCCAATCCTAGTCCTCCAGATCTACAGTCCTGTTGGTTCTCCTGCTCACCATGTCTCCTGAGGATGGATCGCATCAAACTATATACCTTTCTTGCAGAAATCTACCTGTTTATGTAACAGATTATTGGAGTTAAACACATGTATTCTAGAAAACACACTCATAAAAATCATGTTTTCAGCATTTTCATCATGTTCTTGTGGCAGTTTTACAACTTTTTTTAAATTTGTATCTTTTATTTACGTTTAAATATTTTTTTTTTACCGTTTATTTTGTTTTCATTTATTTATTTATTATTTTGTTATGACAAAAACAGCAGTGGTGAGGCCTCTTCTGAAGAAGAGTAATTTAGATCCAAGCAACTATAACAATTATCGTACAGTATCCAACTTGCCATTTTTAAGTAAAATGATTGAAAAAACTGTTTTAATCCAATTTAATGAGTTTTTAAATAGAAATAACATCTTTGAAAAATATCAATCTGGTTTTAGGACAAACCACAGCACAGAGACGGCCCTTGTTAAAATAGTAAATGATATTAGATGTAATCTGGATTGTCAGAAACTCTCAGTTCTGGTACTACTGGATCTCAGTGCTGCATTTGACACTGATCACTAGATCACAGTATTTTACTCAACAGGCTGAGAGGTTTGGGCATCTCTGGTACCGTACTAAAGTGGTTTTATTCCTATCTCACAGATCGAAGTTTTTACGTAAGTATGGATACTTGTTGCTCAAAGGTTTTTGACATCAACTGTGGGGTCCCCCAAGGTTCAATTTTAGGCCCACTACTTTTTAATCTATATATGCTGCCACTGGGGGACATCATCAGGAGGCATGGCGTTTGTTTTCATAGCTACGCTGATGACACTCAACTCTACATCGCTGTGTTCCCTGATGATGAAGAGTGGGTCAACACACTCTTAAAATGCATTTTAGACATTAAGTCATGTATGGCAGAGAACTTCCTACAGCTAAACCAGGACAAAACAGAGGTTTTAGTGATCGGTTCTGAAGACAAGAGAGAGATAGTTTTATCTAAACTAAAGAGTGTGTGAGAAACCTGGGTGTCATTTTTGACTCTGAGATGAATTTTATCCCACAAATTAAAAATATCACGAAAACAGGCTTTTATTATCTAACAAAATTGCCAGAATCCGCCCATTTCTCTCTCTTGCCAGTACAGAGGTGCTAATGCATGCTTTCATTTCCAGCAGATTAGATTACTGTAATGCTCTGCTCTCTGGTCTTCCCAGAACAAGAATAGCAAATCTTCAACTGCTACAAAATTCAGCGGCGCGTGTGTTGACGAGGATCAGGGGGCGGGAACACATTACACCGGTTTTAAGATCGCTGCATTGGCTCCCTGTGCAATTCAGAATTAATTTTAAAGTTCTTTTATTGGTTTACAAATGTTTTTATGGTCTTGGGCCTTCATATTTATCTGACATGATTTTAAAGTATGAGCCCTCGCGGAAATGTTGGTAATGGTAATGTTATTGAAAAAGTGCTTTATAAATAAAGGTTGATTTGATTTGATTTGATTTGACAAACATCATCATCTAATCAGTGATATCCCGTAATACCTACCTTTTCAGTTTCTTATTTTGGTTCCTTATTTTCGCATTTTATTTGAATTTTTGGAATTGCTCTTGTTTACGAAAATGTTTCCATTTTATTTATATATATTTTTTGTTTAAAAATATCTTTTGATTTCTAAAATGCAGAGATGTTTTAATGATTTATTTTGCATTTTTGATTGTCGTGTTGTGATTTCTATATTTTTTTGTATTGAAGGATTTTTTGATGTGATTTGCACTTTAGGGCTGCAGTAGTTTTGTAGATTAAAACGACTACAATGAAAATACTATTTACCATGCTCTTGTGGCATTTTTCTGATGATGGAGAACATGTATTAAGAACATTTCTGAGTATTTCTTTATTCAAATTGTTGTGAATCAAAAGAGGATGAAATAATGCTTTTCGAAAAAGCCTGTGGCTGTGATGTAGAAGCTACAATCAGTGGGCCTCGAGCTCCCTGCTCCGCTCCATTCTGATGAACCCCCCCTGCAGACAAATAGATCCATGTACATCTTGGTTTTACTCGTCTGGGCTGGAATCTGGATAGCTCCGATTTTGCTCGCCATTTTTGTTGCACCCGTAATGTTATGTTTTGGGTGTGAGGGGCTGTAAACTAGTGGGAGAGAGGGACAACAGATGGATAACAGGAAGTGGAGCAGGCTTACTCCACGGCAACAGTCCCGCACTCAACTTAGAAGTGAATTTCGAAAGAACTCCTGGGGCCCTGCAGAAAGTATGTCCTAGAAAATGACAGGTTTTTATTATTTTGGCTAAAGTTGGTATATAAATGGCATAAACATTACTAAAGATCTACTTCCAATAACCTACAAAAAAAAAACACATTTTTTTTAACATATTTATTATTCTTAAAGAGAAATGTGTTTTAGGAAGCCAATTTGGCGGAAATATTTGAAGTTCATATGTCCTTTAAATGTAATTGAGAAGAGGCTCTCCAGACAATGCTGCAGAAAAGGTCTGGTGCAGACGGTTTATACAGTTCCTAGCTCTCAGGTTTGACCATTAAGTTGCTTTTCCTCCCTATTATCATGTTTATAAAAAAAAAAAAAGTCAGAATTTGAATGTTTCCCAAATGCTGATCATTTTTTCCCCCCATGATTTTACTATTCAAGAAAGTATTTAGAAGACTGCAGTGGTTAAGATCTTTAACCAAGCCGTCTGTTGTGCAGACTTCGCATTAGGATTATTTTGCTGTGCTGCGTATGCAACCACGTTATTCCTAAAAAAGCGTTTTAGTCTTGGTTTGGAGTCAGACGGTGGAAGGATCGTCATCTGCATTTTCCATCACAGAGCTCCTCCTTTTGTAGTTTGTAGTTTCAGTTACTGTACTTTTGCATTTTTTTAGAAATCTCTCCATCCGCTTTTTGTGTCGGTCCAAAACCCTTAAGAGACGCTGCTGAACACGCTGTTGGGCAGGCAATGAGCCGCTCATATTGAGCATTTGATTTTCATCACTTCAGATTTTGATGGGTTTGTTCAAAACGGTTATTTTTTTGTCTCATAATCTCATCACTTTTAATAAATGCTACTGTTTAAATAAGTATGAGACTGAATGCTGAAGTGCTCCGAAAGTGAAGTTGGAAATGAGTCAAATCTGTTCATGTTCAGTTCTTTTTTGGGAAAACACTCACTGATCCTTTTCTTTGTCTTTCTTTCATCATCGCTTTTTCTCGACCTTCACCTGTTGTGTTGGTCTGTTTTCCCTCCACTTCATAAACATTTCATGAGCCGTCTTAGTTTACTTTATCCGTTTGACTCGTATTTTGCAAAGGGTTTTTTGATTCCCTATCTTTATTATTAATCATTTTCTTGATCTTTTTGATTGTAATTTGGATCGGGAACCTGTCCAGACTATTGAGTGTATAAGAGAATAAAATCATTCCTCCCTCTTCCAAACAGGAAGTACACTCTGACGCCAAAAAGCCAAAACCCTATAGACCTCTATAGAGAACTAAACAGCTATCATTATTTGTCAGAATAACCATTCTTGCTTTGATACCTTTTTCTTTATAGACCTCTTTTTTTCACAATATTTTTTCTGTATTTTAAGTTATTCAAGTCATAAACTGGCCTACCAGGTGCCTCATTAAAGTAAGGCGGGGCCTGCTGGCCCCCGTTTGAAAGGTTCAGTTGATTGATTCCCCCGTAGGATAGGGGTGTGGCCTTACAACAAGCTCACTCTTGATTGGTGAGAGCGGTTTCCATAGAAATGATGACTCAGACCGATTTGGACCAATCACTGCTGACATCATCTGGCTCCAACATGTCGGCGCCTGTGTTGCGAAAAAATGGCGACTGAGTTGACTTCATGTGGTTGTGGGTGGAAGTAAGTCATTTTTCACAGATGACGACCAGACCAGACCTGCTCTGAGTATGGGTGGGTTTGAGTTTGAGTCCAAAGCATCTGAAGCAGCAGTTGCTGTAGGGACAGTTTGCTTGTAAAATTGTGAAAAAGTCACTTTAAAGAAGGAAAGCAATTTCCTTAAATGTCACTAAATGAAGCAAAACGGCAGCTAAGACATTAGGTTTGATGCGTTTTTTTGCGTTTTTATTTATAATACTAAAAAAATCCATATTTGACATGACTTTCAGTCTACATTTCTAAAGTGAAAGCTGAGTTTTGCTTTTACATTTGGGAGATGTAAATGTGTACTTGAAAGAGTACAAAGAAAGCTCAAAACCAGCATGTTAGGTTAACAGATTAGCTTTAATTTATTTCCATGTCCGGATGCTGCTCATAAACTCGTGCGTTTGAGTTTTTCTCTGTTTTTGAAAAGCCTCTGCACTGCACTCGCTCTCCACCTCGCTTTCATCACTACATCTCATTCAAATTGCATATTGAACCCCCTGTGATTAGCATAGCTAAGATACTTAGTGAAGCTCGTGCATAATTTCTACCAAGTGAATTTTGGACATCATTAACCCAACTGGGAATTTCCTTTTCATATTTAAGCTCTTCTGGGGCAGAAATAGAGTTTTTACATTTTGTAACAGATGTTAGTACACCTTTTTTGCTTGATTAGAGATGGACGGATAACAGAAATGCTTCTGGTCTCTGTTGAGCTACGATCCAGCTGGATTCAGTCACGGACGGATAGCCAATCGGACATTGTGCTGTTGCTGCAGGAGCCCGAGAGCTGTGGAAAACCAGTCTGTAAATGCCTGACAAGATAGGGGTATTCTCAAAGAAAGGGGTGACATGGGGTCAAGCATGCACTGAAAACATTTCCAACGGAAGATAAGAGAGCACCAGGCTGAAGTAGAAGTCCAATAATTTTGCTCTGCAGGAGGGGGAAGTTTTTTGTTGCTTGGTGTTTGGAGAAACACTCTTAATCTTTCAGTTTGTTGGGGTTTTTTTTGCTCCCAGGAGGTCTAATTTAAAACGAAGAGTTCTTATTACCCCAGCTCCCTCAGAGCCTTCCTCATGGGAACCTTCACTGAAGACACCACTTGAATCCCAATCTGAGGAGAAAAAAAATTAAATTTCAAGCCTTTTTAATCTTGTCTTTACATCCAAATCCAGATCATAGGCCGCTTTTTTTTTTTTTTTTTTTTTTTGCAGCTGTTCTGGGGCACTTTCACAATATTACTGCTTTCACTAAAATCGCATTATTGTACACTTGACTTCTTGTGTGAATACATGAGAACGCTAAGAAATTCCGACATAAAAAACTAATGTGAGTTTCACATCGGCAGTTTTTCAACAAATCCAGAGAAACTACATTGTTGTGCGGCTCGACGCCTCTTTGAAAGAGAGTTGCTAGAGGGGTGTGAGAGCCTGTGACAGAACTGCTCAGTTTTCTAATGCTGTGCTGGAAGCAGGAAAGGAATATGCGCGCTGGAGTGGTTAAAAAAAATCTGCAAATACTGGTTGAACGTCCATCAAGAGTGGGAAAAGAGAATTTTTACAAAAAAATAGAAAGTGACGCAGCATCAGCAACTTCCTAAGGCTGTTATGTTTTTCCAAAGGAGATAATGTGAACCTAACGTGAACAGAATGCTGGATGTGTCGGAACTAAGCCCCCACCTCCCACTCCCAAATTTGACGAGTAACTTAAAGACCTACCGAAATCATCTTTTAAAAGCTTTTTTTTTTAGCAAAAGTCAGAAAAGCTGTGTCTTTTATTTGGGACATAGTTTCTGCGGAGCGGCAGGAGGTCATTAGAAATTGACCTCTGAGTTGTGGGCAGCACCAATGCCGTTTAGGCGATCCAAATGTACAAGAATCTTTCAAAGCAATGATTGAAAGCTATTTGCCCTTCAGACCAACGCACCCTCCTTTATTTGACATGTCGGGTCCCCCAAGATAGTGACACCCACAGGACAAACACAATGCATGTACAGTTTGTCTCCTACAATGTATTTATATTAAGTGCTTTCCATCTATTTTAAGACCCAAATTGCATCCCAGTCACAGTCCATTTCTGACGGTAGGAGGTACCATGCGGGGCGGCTGCCAGGCCACCAGGACCAATGTAGGATTCAGCCTCTTGCCCAATGATACATCAACAAATGGTACCTCTGCATGTTCCACTGCTGTAGGCACGGAGTGCCATGGCTTTTTTCCGTGCTTACATCAGTTCCAGCAAATAAAACATAGTATTTTTACAACACCAACACATGTATAAAAGACATTTCTGATGAACGCTAACTAAAAATTGGTTTATGACAAAGGGAAGTGTTTTTGTTTGGTAAATCTGGCTGCTGTTATAGCTGTGCTGACCTCCTCATCCAACAAGGCAATCAGCATTCAGCACTCCGTGTCTTTATTTTACAAATGCACAAACACTAAAATGCATCGCCTGAAAACATTCATTTATTTACCTTTCATTGTATTTTTCTAAATTCTTGATATTCAGTGATATGTTTTATGTAAAGGTTGTTGGTTCAAGGACCAGTATAAACAAGGTGATTATCTCAAACCTTCAGTCTGCTCTCGTGCATCCCAGCAGAGCCCTGCAGCTTTCAGAGGTATTACATTGGAGCAGTCGCGTCAATGCAAATGTGTTTTGCTGTTCTGCCTCGTGGGAGTGTTTGTGTGCTGTTGTCAAGTGATCTTAATGTCACCGTGCGTGGTTAAAGGGATTGTTTTTGCGCGAAGCCCACACAAAGACGCTGAAGTTGACGCGCCGCACGTGCGGCTTATCTGCAAAAGTCAACATCAGGGGAGCAAGCGCGGTTGCAGGGACTGCCTGCTGCAACGCTGCAGCAGGAGCGTGTGCGATGGAGACGTCAACCAGCAGAGTGGCTATCAATCAATAGCTATGATTAATATGATCGTGTTATTCTTTAGAAGTAAACAGGCTGAGCGTTAATCTACCTGACAGCTGCCGGTGCTTCCCCCACAGCTACAACGTCGGCTGTCAGTTTGATATTTGTTTTGTTTTTCTGTTTATCCCGTTACTGCTGAATCATTTAACTGAGTAACAACTGTGTCTGCTCCGTGAATCACTGTTCTGCTTTCGCTGGGGTTAGTTATGCTCCCGTGACTCCTCTGCTCCCAGCCTGTGCCTCCCCCCTCTGGCTCTCCTCCCCAGTCATGCAGTGGATTTCTCAAACGCACACGCTCACATCCGGGCACACATTCACCTGGCATGGGAATATAAATGATCAATTTCCCCAAGCTGAAGTAGAAATGCTCATAGAGGAAAACTAAATCCCATCCCTTGGGCTGATGGGATATTTATCTCCCCAGTTTTATCTACTCCTCTTCTGTCAGGAGCTGCCACGTTTTCCATCAGCCGCGTTCTCCTTCAAACAGTTGCTCCATGCACCAAGACTCTGGCTTTTTTTTCCTGTATGGATCCACCCTGGACCCCTGATCCTCACCTCTGTACACAGGGAAGCAGAAAATTACAGAGAAAAGATTTCCCCACGTGTCCGAGGACAAATTCTTTGATTGTTTGGAGGAGAACTCAGCCCTAATTGTCTGCGACACTTTTAGACTTGTAAACAGTTGTTTATCTGAAAACAGGGAATAGATGCACTCCTCTGCTGCCGCTCTGCTTACGGATCATTGAGGAGAATCAATTCCTGATTCCAACAGCCAATCAGCTGCGAGTAATTATACTGCAGGCATCTGGTAAACATGGCCTTCTGGGGCCTTTCGGGGTTGCTGTTCTCAGACTTATTATTTTGTTCCCTTGATTTGGTTTGTGAAGATGCTGACAGGTGTCAGCAGCACCTAGTTCAGGTAAAGAAAAGTCATTTTGCTCTCCTCCGTGTCCTATCAATACAAAGCTGCATCGATCGACACACCGATGTGGAGAGAATTGAGCTGCAGGAGGCCGCTGGAGTCGCTGGATGTCCACGGCCCTCTGGATTCATCAGCCAGGCTGACTGTCAGAAAACGAGTGATTCTGCTGGCGATCAATGAGCACTTTAAGTAATGCATGGATCCGCAGAGACGTGCTTAAGACAGGGTCATAACCAGGCTTCTAATGAGAGCAGTGATGGCTCCCCATAGGTCTGAAAACCACTTATGGGAGGAAAAAAGAGGTGATGTCTCACATAATTGAAGGATTTGTTAAACCTCGCATATTTCATCCATCAGTACTCCTCTGTATCACAAAGCTGAAACGGATTAGAATCGATCAAATCCTGCAATTTAAAAAAATATATATATTTCTATCATTAGTTTTCAGGTTGCAATTCAAAGAAGTTAACACTTTTAGACACTCGAGTCCCTGGGTTTGTTCTGGACTTTGATGTGACCTGTTTGTTTTCCTCTCGATACATTCACAAAATAAGCGCAACATGGACCAGTCTCACTTCATTTAGATTCACAAAGTTACATTTTTCCACAATTATTTAAGCAAAGCAGCTTGAGATTTAACAGAAAACGTTTGTGTGGTGTTTCCTTCAGCTCAAGACTGCAGTCAGTTACCGAGGTGAGTTCGCTTCTGCTGAATTAGCAAATGCAGGAACTCCCCTTTAAGTGGTCTGACACCATTGGATGAACAAAAAAACAAAACACAAAAAAACAAACAAACAGTCAAACTGAGCTGTGTTTTGAGGAAGTAAAAGTCCAGCATCATGATGGCGATGCTGAAATAGAACTTCTGTGTCTCATATGTCACATAAGTAACAAAACAGCATAACTGGAATAAAGAAGAAAATATAAATGTACAAATATAAATGCAAATGTCATTTCATGCTGACAAGTTTTCTTTTATTGATTGTTTACCATGTCTATGTGCTTACCATGTTTTGTTTACCATGTTTTCCACACTATAAAGTGCAATGGATTCAAAGACGCACCACCAAAAAATCACCTTTAATCAAACTTTTGTCATTTCAATGGCACGCTAAAGGCCCATTAAGCGGGTCATAGATAAGTCATAGAGTCAGACTTTTAGACTTTATTAAGTGCGTTCACAGTAACTCTAGAACTTGTTTAATACTAGCTACATGTTAGCCACGTCAGCATATTTCTAATAACACCCAGCCTTGTTTGGGTTGAAATTTTGGGTTAAAATTCTGACAGAGTGCAGTGAACCTCTCAGAACTGCCTCGACAAAAGTATGCAAAGCCGGAATGAATCCATAGCCTACATGTATATGCAGCTCACCAGATTATAAGGCGCAATGTTGTTTTTTGAAAAAAAGTTTAGGCTTTAAGTAAGCCTTATTCAAAACATGGTAGATTCTAACATTTAAGCAAAGCAGTTCCTCTATATTGATTTAACAGAAAAGGTGTCCTTCAGCGCAGGACTACAGTCAGTTACCAAGGGGAGCTAGCTTCTGCTGAATTAACAAATGGAGGGACTCCCCTTTAAGTGGTCTGATACCTTTGGATGAACAAAATAATTAAATAACAGTCAGATTCTGAAACTGAGCTGTGTTGTGAGGAATGTTACCCTTTAAAAAAAGAGCCTTAGCTCCAGTATCAACGTTCCTCTGACAACCGTAACTCTTCAACCATTCACTAAATTGCTGATATGCTAACGCAGAGAAAAGTGACTCAGTGTGGAAAACTTTGCTGATATGTAAAGCTGCTTTCTCTGTTCTTTTGGCAGAATCTTTTTGGAATCACGTTCATGCGTAAACGATCAGAGAGTTAAGTGTGTCTCATTCAGGGGTCAGCGGCGATATCTTCGGTGTTAAAGGGTTCATATTGTAGGAGGTCCAGTATCACAAATTACATCCCTGAGGTAGAAATACCACAGTGTTCTCATATGAAATAGAGTGAACATATATGAGAATACAGCAAAAAATATAAAAATGAACAGGAAAAATATATGTCCATCCATCCATCCATCCATCCATCCATCCATCCATCCATCCATCCATCCATCCATCCATCCATCCATCCATCCATCCATCCATCCTCATCAAAATGTCTTTTTAACGCTGCTGATGATGAAAACTAATTGAAGAATATAGGAAAGTAACTTACTTCACACACGTCTTGCATAATTAGTGATTATAATTTGCCTGTTTTTTTTATTAATTTTATTTTATTTTTTGCCTCTCTGTTGCTTCCTTCTGTTAGTGGGCAAACATCCCACTTCTGCCTCATTGTGTACCTGCACATCAAGCATATGATCAGCATGTCTTTCAAGTTAGAAATAAAATGTGAGACATAGTAGTTCTCATTGGGGACAATGACATTGCTTGAAGGGTATCCACTCTCTCAGAAGGTCATTGGAGTTGCAAGGAAAACCCTCCTACATTAGTATGAACTGAACCATACGATTCTGGATATGGTTGCTGTAATGGCTGATCAATTTTGTTTATGTACGTGTTGCTAACAAGGTTGGGAATCAGCATATTCACAGTGAGTGATATTTTTCTTAGTACTATCAATCTGACTTTTTATGTGCTTTTATGTTTGATTGGGAGTTACAGGTATTGCAAATACACTAACGTGGCTGAGGCCTTTTATGTAGCTAATATGTAGTGTGTTATAATTGTAGCGTTACTCTGAACACAGTTAATATAGTCTGAGGGACGTACAGACTTATCCCCTACTTTTCTGTCTTTTTTTTTGTGCATCATAGTGCGGAAAAAACGATATAAGCCAAAAACAAAAATGTCTTTTCAG
Organism: Oryzias curvinotus; assembly: GCA_023969325.1. Classification (NCBI taxonomy): domain Eukaryota; kingdom Metazoa; phylum Chordata; class Actinopteri; order Beloniformes; family Adrianichthyidae; genus Oryzias; species Oryzias curvinotus. The sequence goes on along the minus strand of CM043708.1, from coordinate 26,136,653 downwards.
TTCTGTTTGTGTTGGAGATAAGTGGAAATTGAAACTAGGTGTGATCTCCACACAGAGGGAAGTAGAAACCGAGCCTTGTCAACCAAACAATACGAAGACAAAACAATTAAACATCCATCTAAAAAACCCACAGATCATTTCACTCATGCTAGTTTATGTAGGTCTTCAAATGACTGAACTAACAAGATCAAATGAAAACTCTTACATTCTCTAAAACAGTTAAACTATAAAGGGAGTTGGGGGCTGCACCCAACAGTAGCTCGGATAGGCTCCAGCAACCCTGTGAAATCCTGAATTCAATTTCAAAAAACGAATGGAAGTTTAGTTCAGTTTAAAACCTAGTGCAAATTGGAAAAATGAAATTAAACAAGTCAAACATTGTTTTGAAAATAATGACATTTCATGCAGCTTCTCTCTATATTTTTTTTTCACGTTGTAGTCTTTAAATTCCTCTCTTTTTTCTTATCTCAAGTAAATGCCTCAGTGCTTTCTGCAGCCACAGCAAAGGGTTTATGCTACAATTGAACCATTTCAGGTCCATGTCAAAAAAAAGAGGCTTCCTATTGTCACAACAAACCGTCCCGCTCCCAAATCCCACCACAGTCTCCAGCAGATCATAGCAGCGCGCACAACAGCCGTCTCTCTGTGTGACCTTCACAGGGGATCGCTGCAATTGCCCTTTGTCCTTTTGGCATTCTGAGCACTGAGAAATTGCTGCCTTTGTCCCTTTAAAATTTGAGTTTCACGTCTGGAGGAGCCTTTCCCTTGGCATTTGCTCTCTGCTGCTCAGAGTTTGTTTGTCGCTGCAACGGTTTGCTGCCTTTGGAGTGAAAAATCTCCAGGGGTTCATCCCAGGAGACTTTTTAGAGGAAAGTGAGATCACAGAGGGGTTTGTAATGAAATTAAAATCAGAGTTATCTTCAAAGATTGCTGTGAAAAAGCCAGCAGGACAAGATTTTTGTTATCATGACAAGATTATTTTGCATTGTTGACAGTTTTATTTGAAAGTTTTTGCACAGAAACACGCAGATGCTGAGACTTATTAAAAAAGGATGGAATTCCAAAAGGGCAAGAATAATCTTAGAAAAATCAATAATTGGAAGTTGCAGAGTTCTTGAGGAAAAACATATTTTATGCTTCATTAGGGGAAAAAGGGCAGTTATCAGGTATAAGGATTCCTCTTTAGACATGGATATTACATCAACAAAGGGATTTTTTGCAAATGGAGGCAAAAATGATTTCGTTTTTGTTATTAATTTCTAGAAACATCCACTTTTTTGATTAAAAATCTAACCCATGGCTATTGAATAAAACTTGACTATATATAAGTTATATTAGAGAAAGGTGTTTTTAACATGTTCTAGTGGCATTTTTACTAAATATGGTGTAAATATAAATAAAAATAATTTTTAAAGTAAATAAATTAATTGTTTTCCTGAGTATTTCTCTCTTGTAATTGTTGTATCAGGAGCAGGTGAAAAAAATCCCGTTAGAAAATTAACTTATTTGTGACATAGACAGTCAGAAGCTCCCTGCTCCGCTCTATTCTAATGCATCCACTTGCAGACAAATAGATCCAAATGGATTTTTGTTTACCTCGTCTGAGCTGAAATCGGCCTCAACAGTGTACGGCTGGATAACTCCAATATTGCTCACCATTATGGTTGCACAGCCATTGTAAGCTGTAAGCTAGCGGGAGAGCATGTAAGCAGATAGATCAGTTATATGTGACGGGAAGGGGGTGTGGAGTTTCTCCATGCCCACAAGTCAGAGGCACATTTTGAATGAATTCCTGTCGCTCTGCAGACACTATGTCCTTCTCTCTTCTTATTTTCAGTCCAGTCTAACAAGAAATGTATACAAACATAACACCTATAAACAAAGTTTATAGACAAAAGTCCAGTACTTTTAAACCGTTCAGGGGCCTGTTTCAGAAAGGAGGTTAAGTGTAAACTCTGAGTGAGTTAACCCTGAAATCAGGGAAACTCTGGGTTTTCCGTTTCAGAATGGGAGGTTTGTTAAACCAGAGAAAGCAGAGTAAGTCAAACCCGTTTCTGAAAGAGAGGTAACTTATACTCGGAGTCAGTAGTCCATGGTTACTTATGCTGTGAACCTAACCTGGTCAGGAGCAGGTTTTATTCTCCAAACTCAAAGTTTCTGCCGGTCCGCTCCCCTTTTTAAAGACGAAGCGGTATGTTTCGCTTTAACCTTCATTGCCCACATTCCAGTCACACAGAGACAAGCTAAGTGAAAAGAATGACTTGTCCTTTTTTGGAGGACCCAATAGACGAGGAGGCTGCATTAATTCATAGAGAATTATATTTACCTCGTACGAGGATTTTGAGAAGACTCGATTTTTTGTCATTTCCCCATACGTTTTTGTTTGAGCGTTACCGTTTTTCGTTGCAGTCAATTACATATATACAATGAAAACAACATTAGATATTGCTATGTAGATGTTTCATATGTCAAATATTGTCAACAAAGCCTACATCCATGACATGCTCACATTTTACCTGATTGAATTATGTTTTTATACTTCATTTTTAGCAGCTGCCATGTTCTTTTACTTCCCGCAGGATTGCATCTACATGAAAATGAAATCAGGGACATTGAATTAGATTAATGTAACAATTACTTTTTGGAAACACAATTTGCTAGTACTGCTTACTTTCTTAATCCCATATAAACCTATACCACTTGATCAATACAAGGGTAGTGTTGCAGCGTGTTTGTGCTGAGCGGGGTGCGATCCACGAGAGACAAGGGGAGGGGCGAGTGCAGGTGCAGATGGGGGGGGGGGGTGAGCACGGAGCGGAGGTGTGTGCGTGGTATATATTGTGTGTTCGGATGACGGAGCACTTAGTTAAATAAAGAGAAGGTGTCATTCCCAGAATAACTGTTTTGGAGTCATTCTTAATCCGCTCTGGAGGTTGAGGGTTTTGAACGGGGAAGTGAACCCCAAGGGAGAATTGCCTTCTGAAGGAAATCTCCCCTGCGCTTCTGACCACGGTCGGAAAGACGAGAGAAAAGAAAGAAAGGAGAAGTCTTCGCGCAGCGAAAGGTTCAACAGTAGACAACAGTTCACTTTTAAAAACACAATTGCATGTATTAATATTAAACTGACCAACGTTTGCAAGAGGGGAAGGTTAACAAAAAGTCCTCTAAACATTACCGACGTTAAATGCATTCCCCCCCCATTGGTTGTACACTATGCAGCATTTCATGCAATTACACCAGGAATAACACTTCAAAAGGACACCGAAATATCGCCATTTTTTCATTTCACACCTTACGCTACTTAAAAAGTTATTTATTACAGCCAATATTTTGTAACAATGATTTAAATGCAAACTTACGCATTAACTCTAGCAGCTATGTTTTCCCACGCTAACTGTCTCTGTTTTGCAGATGCAGCTGTGTTGCTTTTCTTCTGGAATATGTGCTCATATTCATGGTAACTCTGCAGCAGCACGTCAAGTTCAGCTGGCGAAAAATATGCAGACCTCTTTGTTTCCACGGTTGCCATGGGGACTCGTAATATCTGCGCTCCATTGATAATGGCTTCTTATGGTCGCGGTGCGCACGCTCAACTCCGATTCAGTCCACTCAAAGTTGATTAACCTTACTCCGATCAGCTTCTCTGAAACAGAAAACTCAGAGTTGTTAATCTCTCGGTAGACCAACTCAGAGTTGAAGTTCAACCTCAGAGTTGGTTGAACCTCCTTTCTGAAACAGGCCCCAGGAGCCTGAATGGTGTTTCAAAAATAAAGGGGGGGGGGGGGCATTAATTCATTCCAGGAACAATAAAGTGTGATGATGAGGCAGCATGACAGGGTGAAGGAAAGTTCCTTTAATGTGACAACAATGCTTTGATTACATATCTGCACTGTTGTTTTGTGCAGAGTAGAGCTGCTCAAAGAGGCTCTGTGTTCTCTACTGCCATCTAGCGGTCGGAGGTTGAAGTGGAAAACAAGAGTCAGACATTGAAGGACGCTCAAAAATAATTAAATAAATATTGTCCTGACAGCATTTTGAATCGATACAAGTATCACCAAATGAATTATTGCGATGCATTACCGAATTGATTTTTTTTTCTAACCCCTCTACTATATTGTACAAAAAACCTGGAATCATAACAACATTTTTTCTGTTTGGGGCTGTTCTTTGAAACCCAGAGGTCGCCATACAAAAAAAATTGAACAGTGTTAAAAAAAATACAGCAGCAGTGAAGATACAAAGTTTTAAAAGAGGACGAAGCATTTGAGTTTAAAGAGTATGTGAGTCGGAAAAGGTGAGTTTTCAGCTTGCTAGTGAATTAGGGAATGAAATGAATGTTTCTAAAGTAGATGGGCAAAGCAGTTCTAGAATGATGAAAAAAGAAGTCCAGCTAAAGCATTTAGATCAAACAGCATCGCTTTTAATGAACATTCAAAGCTTTAATTGATAATCCCAGTTCTGGACTCACTTTTCAGTCTTTTCAAAGACCTAAAGTTAATTGGCAGCACGTTATTATCACAAAAACCTTTTGTTTCTGAACATTGTCAGGAAACTGTGTGATCATGTTCGACACCACGAAAAGCTGTTCTCTGAGCAGATGAGGCGCGCGCTGGCAATTTCTTACTTCCTTTTAATTAGCAAGCAATTTCAAGGCCTGTCAGTCAAACAAATGTAGCTATATTAGCACAAACAAACATGTTTTTGTCATACTTCACCTGCTAGGTTAAATATTATAACAGATTCTTCGGTTTGGCCTGGTACATGCAATAATAGCGGCTTATATCCTCGGTCTCAATGATGGAAAGTGACTGATTTTAAATAAAAAATGTCTGAGGTAGAATCTAATTTACCTGTTTTATCAATCTCGTCATGACCCTTGTGCTATCCTAGGCACTATCCCATTGGGAGTTGGGTCATCTAGACCCCACAAGACAGTGCGCTGAACCTTTTTTCCCTTTAATGATTAGTGATCTTCACTGGTGTCCATGGATTAAATGAAATCTTTCCACCTTTATCCACCTTTGTCATGGTAGGGATGACAAAAAAAGGAAAACAGGTACTGCTAAAAAATGACTCAAGTAGGGATAAACTGGTTCGACACATCAAATATTTAATCTAAGACATATGGAATAAGACAAAGATTGAAGTCAATTTTTTTTCCATATTCTAAAAACAAATTGAAACAAATTGAAACTTCCCTTTTGAACTATTCTAAGTAATATATCAAGGCTTTTAGTGATGTGTTATATAAAATATGGGATTCCAGATGGGGTGTTAGAAAAAATGACATGACAGCTTTATTTATTGATTATTTAAAGTTTCTTTACCAATTCATATACTGTATGTTTATGTTTACCGGTGGTTACAGTTACTTTGTGCTTTTTCATTTAGATAAAAACTAGTACTGATTTTAGGGATCAGTTACATGCAAATGAATTTGGAGGCTTTCGTCTGAGTCCGACTTGGATGCAGTGAGTTTGGCGATTGCAGTGTTTGCGGGACACGGTGGACCTCAGGGATATTTTTTATTCCTTATTTTATTTTATGATTGCCTATCTCTGTTTCTCTTTTCCTCTTCTGCGATGATTGTTCCTTACTGTAAAATGTTGTTGCTGCCTTTTGCTTTTGTTACCATGAAAAGCTCTAACTATTCCCCCAGAGCTCTCATGAGTAAAGAGGGAAGCAGTGAAAGAATAAAGCCACTCTGCTCCGGATCATTTTCTCAAATTCGGAAACTGCTGATGGCTTTAGTTCCACCTGCTGACCTCTGCCTTGTATCGGCTTCCTTCAGCCTCGTCTCCTGGTTCTCTGGTCAGTTGGGACTGTGTTCACATGATTCAGATGCGTGTTTCCGCCTGCAGCGACTTTTCCTGTTTCGGTGACAGAGCTCAAACGAGGTAAACAAAGCAGCAGCTGCAGGAGGGGGGGGGGGGTCACTGCAGCATTCCTAGAGTCTCTGCAGGGAGAAAACCTTTTTAAAGACACAGGGGGAAAAAAGGAAAAGATAAGTGTGCGTTTGTGCTAGGTTCATTTACATATTTGGTTTTATTAAAACAAACTCAGTGGCAGGGGTGCAAACTCATCTGATTCGACAAGCAACAACCATTATGTATTTAACCCTTTTGCTATCTTAGATGACCCCACTCTTCCATTGACGTGTTCTCCCTAACAGGACAAAGGTGGATAAAGGTGGAGAGGATTTCATGTAATCCATTGAACCAGTGAAGATCACAAATCATTGGAAAAAAAAGGTTCAGCGCACTGTCTAGTGGGTCTAGATGACCCCACTCCCAACGGTAAAGTGCCTAGGATAGCACAAGGGTTACAGGGTTTTGGTCTGGTCACACTTTTGGTACAAGGTAGACATCCCCCCTTACTATAAGAGATTCACCTTTGTGTGTGAAGGCCTGGGGTCGGGACGGGCTCTGCCTCGGGGAGTGCTGTACGCAGCGTGCACTTTCCCCACCTGCTTCTAAATGGTGGGGTTCAACGGTTTTTCTTTTCTAACCTTACACTTGCCTCTTCCTAGTCTTTGTTAATAATAAATTCCCACCCCCCGACCTCAGTTGGTTTCTCCTCTGTCTCTGTCCTTCTCTTCTCTGCATGCATATTTCTATACACATGCAGGGGGTTTGCAATGTATGAAATATGTATGATAAATGTTTGCTGCATATATGTGTGGGTGTGAGGTGACTATGTTTGTATACATTTTTGATGAACGTGTGAGTCAGCATTGATGGATGCATGGATGTTGGTGAATAAACTGTACGTGTATGTGTGTTTGAATCCAGTGTTTCAGGGAATATTTGTGTAAAATTTAAAAATACTAATATCTATGTACATTTGATTGATATCGCCACACATTCTCCGCCTGCTGGTCAAATACCGCTGTGGGATGGTTTCCTATCCCTCAATCAGACGTTGTAAACCAACATGGTTTTGTTGGTCACTTGGGTAAAAACAGCTCACCTCTAAATTCTGGAGACTATCACTGATAAACTTAATCTGTCCTGAAGGATTGCATTTTGTCTCATATTATAGAGGTATAAGATTGCCAATCATATCCCCTACCATGACACAGTTTCCACCAAAATATGACCTTCTATCTGTGTAAAAATTAACTTTTCATTCTCAGGGTCTTCTCCACAATGACTCAGCAAGTCAACTGCAATAGCAAGAATTTAGACTCAGTCCTCAACATGCTAAGGTTCTAATGTACCTTTCTATGCATCAGACCGGTAGCACAAACCCAAGAGCCCAATGATAAAGCTGTCCTGCAAATCGATAGTAGAAACTTACATGGATAGACAATAGTAGATATTATTCAAACAAAACTGTAATCAGGTTTTGTAGAACCTTTAACCCTTGTGCTATCCTAGGGACTTTACCGTTGGGAGTTGGGTCATCTAGACACACTAGACAGAGCTCTGAACCTTTTTTCTTCAATTTTTTGTGATCTTCACTGGTGTCCATGGATTACATGAAATTTTTCCACCTTTATCCACCTTTGTCATGGTAGGGAGAACACGTCAAAGTAAGGGTGGGGTCATCCAAGATAGCACAAGGGTTAATTGTCTGTAGACCTTTCCAGGTTGAATCCTACTTTTATCCAAGAAGTAGCTGGAATAGAGTCTAGCAACTCATGTGACACTACACAGGACTGAGCGGGAAAAGAAGATGGATGGATGAATAGTTTTCCTGGTGCAGGTCCAGATCAGTCAAAGGTACGATGCTTCTTCTTGTTGGAAACACTTACTGACCACTCTAGCAGGGCCCATGAGACCATTGCTAATATACTGTGACATACAAGTATGTAAACAAGTAGTAAACAAGAATGTTCTTGTTGCTGCCTTTTGCCATTTACAATCTCTGCTTGGGCCTCACGACCTTTGCAGTCCCACGTGCGTTTTACGTCACTCTAACTGAACTCCACCTAGCGCCTTTATTCAAAACACATCTGGTTTCAGGACCCCTTAGCTGTCTAAACTGCCTGAACATCAAAATGCTCGGTTGTTGAGTTTTCAGGTCATCTTAAAGACCCACTCCAATGCAAATGGTGTTTTCAACATGTTCTTGTGCCATTTTTCTCATTCAATTCAATTCAATTCAATTCAATTTTATTTGTATAGCCCAAAATCACAACAACAGTCGTCTCGATGGGCTTCGAAGTAAAACATGAACTCAAAAGGATCACGGATAGAAAGAGTTCAATAGGAAAATACTAAAATGAACTAACAAACTGACTAAGCTATACTGGCATCCCTGCCCTTAGACCCCCCTTCGCGGTAAGAAAAAACTCCCAAAAAAAACGGATTCCGGAAAAAACGAAGAAACCTCAGGGGTGCCCACATGAAGGAGGGATCCTCCCCCAGGACGGACAGGCGATTTACCAGAACTCTTAGAGAAGAATTAACTTATCTAACTCTACAACTACATATATAAAGTCCAGCAGACGAGCTTCATCCAGCCGGGGTTGGGGACAGTCAAAGGCGTGAGTCGAGCCGGAGACAGGAACCACAGCCAGGTGTAGGAGCAGGAGCAAAGGTGAGGTAGACGGTCAGGAACTGGAGCACGAATGAGCCAGCTGGAGTCTGGAAGCACTCCCACTCCCCAGGAGGGGGGAGGAAAAGAGGGACAATACATGAATCGCACTGTACCAAACAGAGGCATGGAGAACTAAATGACAAATGATGAGCAAAAATAGGGAAGAGAGGAAGGGTAGAAGTAGAAGAGAAAAGAGGACAGAACCCCAGAACCTCATGATGGAGAACATTAAAAATTTGGCTTAAAATTGTGTTTCTAAGTATTTCTTCAATTGTAAAGTGCAGTTTCTGAGCATCCTTCTCTGCTTCTGATGAACTTCTTTACATGGCATGAAACATAGACGGCAGGGGACATCAGCCTGGATAGTTTGGCCTGTATTCAGCATTCCTCCACATTCATTCTGGTTATGAGTAGACGTTGCTCGTAAAATGTGTCCTTCTGGACTACAACCTTTTAAAATGTTTAGTGTAGCCGCGGATGGCCTCATATACATGGATTGCAGTCATTATCAAGACCTCTCATCCACACTTTCTCTATTTACTTTAACCTTCATTTTTTCTTGTTGGTAACGGGCTTATTTGATAAAAGCATGTGTTTTTAGAAAGATTGCAGTGGAACTGGGTGCCTGGGGAAGCCAGCGTTTCCCAGCTGTGAAGTGCTGCAGAGGTCTGCCTTTACTTCTCATTTTTTTCTCTCTCATTAGAGTCTTTTTAAGCCCTTCTTTGCACCGTCTGCCTCATCGCTGCTCTTCTCACGGCCTATTTACTGTAGGTCACTGTGAATAATAGCTCCAAAATTAATGCCCAACGCCTTTCTCCCTTCTATGCGTTCTCGCTAACAATGCCACATTAGAGCTGACCCTCTAGACATCGCTGGACTCTTATTAGTCGCATGCAGCTGAATTCTTTTATTATCTTTTTTTAACAGCCGTCTCCAGTGATACTTAAAGAGCCACACTCCAATGAAAAATTGTGTTTTTAACATGATCTTGTGGCCTTTTTCTGATGCTGGCGGACATACATCTACATAATTTAAGCTTAAAACTGAATTTCTGAGTCCTTTTTTATTCACATCATGGTGAAGCGGGAGCAGATGAAAAAATCTGAAAGTCTCCCTGCTCTACTTCATTCCAATGCATCCACTTGCAGACAAATAGACCCATGTACATCTTTGTTTTCCTCATCTGAGCTGGCGTCTGGATCTAAACTGTACAGCTGGATAGCTCTAATGTTGCTTGTCCTTTTTGATGCACCCATAATGTTAAGGCCGTGTCACACAGCCACTATGTACATTTTGTGCATTTCCCACATATTGCATTTCTGTCTTTCGTGATACACACTAATTTATAAGTGTTTCTTGTGTTTGTCTTTTGTCGATGTGCACATATATCTGTCGAGGGTTTCAACATCTTCAGTGTGTTAAGAAATATACAGTTTACACAGATTTGTCATAGTTTGTACGGAATTATTATTTAAATCTTACGCAATTGTGTGTGATTTTTGCAAGATGCTTATCCAAATTTTGGGATCTTCATAATTGTTCCATGTACGTCTAACAGACTTTTCAAGCATGTAACACAGATGTATGCGTTTTATATTAAGTAGATGTAAAATTACGTAAATGACCCACAAATCACTAATTAATTGCATATAAACAAGACAATTATTATGTATGGCTCATGATTTACATTGATTTATCTGTTTTTTGCATGGTTTATCTGTACTTCTTCCGTGGTTTTAACGTGGTCCATTTGTGATACATCTGTGAAAATTTCTCGTAAAGAACCATGACTTTTCTCACCTTTTCCGTGTTTATTCACATATGACTAAATTTCATATGTGCAAAATGTACGTAGAGGCTGTGTGACACAGGCTTTAGGTTGGGAGTGTTGGGGCCTGTAAACTAGTTGGAGAGAGTGAAAAACGAATGATGGGAAATGAGGAGAGGCTTACTCCATGCCAACAGTCCTGCCCACAAATTTCTGATGAAATCCAGCTCCTCTGCAGAAACTATGTCCCACAAAACGACACAGTTTTTAGGATTTTGGCTAAAAACGTGATGATTATAGTTAAAAGACTGCTGGGAACACTTTGAAAATAGATCAAAAGATGACCGGAGTGGGACTTTACGGTGGGGCGGGTTTCACGGGGAAGCTCTGCTCTTTTTGCTTTGTTTTTCTTTCTTCCAGCAGGAATTCTTTTACACTTGTTCACAAAAGCAACTTTATGAAAACATGCAATCACTGTGTGTTGAGGACCGGTGGAGAGGCTCAGGTCTGTATGGAAGCAAGCGCATGTGGGTGTTTTTGTACATGCAGAACGGTTGTGAGCGTGCAGAGATGATGACCTTGAGTTCAGCTACAGAAAACAAAAACGTCTGAGCTGAGTCTCTTGAGTGTTGGGGAGAATATGGAGCCCTGTCAACATGAGGAATGTTGTTGTGCTATTGTCTTGTAATAAAAGAAGTCATCATTCCGTGCAGAACACAGTCCAAACTAAAAACAACCTGGAGGAAATGAGCCCTGCAGGAGTGTGTGCTTTTCACAGCTTTGGTACACCATTAGGTTTTCGACATATATTAAACCGATGCCAGCAGAGGCACGGAAATACAGTACATCACAAGACAACACAGCTTTTTATTAGAGCAGACTATTAATGGTCGATTTGAAATTTGGTGTGCCGCTAAAATACCTCCAGGCAGCAGCAGCTGTTTAGAAAAAGTGGAGGCGGGATTAAACCTGAGCGTAATGCCGTTTAATTTAATGACATTTGCATTTCCGGGGCAGTAAAATATCTGGATTTATAGTTATGGTTGTATTTCAGCAGCTTACACGGCCATGGTAAATCTCAGAGCTGTGAAATAAACTGTTGGAATAAGGTGGTGACAGAAAGTAATAACAGAATTCTGAAAGGCTGAAAGAAAACATTCGACTTTGTCAACACAAACTGAGTAGCGTAAATCGTCTGGTAAGCACACGAATGGAGAGGGGTGAAATAAAGCACATCAATTCATTTTATGTTCCTATGTCATTATTTAGTTTCTTTTCTTGAATATTAGCAAAAATAAAGGACACTAACAATTCTGTGTCTTGAAAAAAGCTCCTTCATGCAACCAAGTACCAAAAATCTACACCAAGGAAAAAAACACTTTTCTTAACATACGACACTCTTTTGAAAATAAAAATAGAACCTGGAGCCAGGTCAGTTTAGCAGGAAACTAAGCAGGTCAATCCTTCCTCACTCTGATATAATAGAGGCCAACTTTGCTGCAAAATATTCCACACTTGAAAGCCATAAGGGAGCACATCAAAAGAGTTAAATCAAAACGCCGTCGCAATTTATAAATTTGGCATCCAGATGATTGTACCAATGTTGCACACTTTTTGGGAGTTAGTAAAAAATGATATGGTGTCCAATGTGAAGCGTGTTCAAAACACACTTTTCTTATTCAGTCACAGGTGCAGCAGTGACTTGGCCCCTCCCACAGCTGAGTCAGGTTTCACAAGGATTTATGTCAGCTGCACATAAACAAGAGATCGTGACTTTGCTCATTAACTTGGTTTGAGCCATTTTATTGTGTAACTTTGAAAACTGCGTTTTTAACCTAAAACTGATACTTTTTTACCATAACATGTCAATGAGGGGAACATAAATCACACATTCATGTAAGATGTGCCACTCTCATTGTGTGGCACCAAATAAATTTACTGGAGTAACAGTAAAATTTTAAAGTCTAGAAGTGGTTTCAAATGAAATCAAATCAAATCAATCTTCAGTTATACAGCACTTTCTATACGTGGGGACATAAAGTGCTATACACTGGAATAAAAACATGCACACACACCAACTCCACCCTCTCATACTTTACATCCCTTTAACCCCTTCATGCCTGACTTTCTCTCTAACTAAATAAAAAAAAACTTCAGTGTTATTTCGTTTGAGGTGATACTGAATTAGGTGGACTCTTGAAATTAATGGACGTTGTGAATTAGCAACATACGGGGTGAAAGTGGGTTAGGGAGATAAACATTGGGTCACAGTCTTTCAGTGCTGCTTTTGATATTAATGAGGTGGAAAATGAAATTCTCACTTTGCTACTTTGAGCTCTATTTGTGTAGTTATGTTTTTAGTTTGTAACAATTGTTTTATTTATTCTTCTAATGCACAAACTATAATGTCCATGTTTTTGTAGTATTTTTTTTTCTTTGCTGTATTCTACAAACTTCAGAAAATAATCAGATGTGTTTACATAGTTACTCAATACATGAACAGTTCTTTTCTGCTTTTCTTTTTCACCCTTAGTTTGCCCAATAGTAACATAGATATTTTCTTTTACTACTACTTGTGTAACATTATTGAGTAACAGTATTTTGAAGTAGAGCTAATTTACTTGAGTACAATCTTTGGATACTTTGTCAACAAATGTGAAAAGTTGTCAGTCATTAAGCTTAGTGAGTATAGATTTTTATTTTTATTTTTTTCAAACCTTTTCTCAATTTTAATACCTAAAACTGAGAATCCTTTTTTCATTTGTACATATCTGTTTACACAACTCCCGAGAGTACCTGGCTGAGGTCTCACACACCTCTGCTGGCTGTTCAGTCTGTGAAAAAGCTCATTAGTTTGATCCGTACAACAAAATCTTGAGGTCAGGGGGAGGGGTTGTGTATATGTTTGTGCCTTTTTACCTTCCAGAGCTGTGAGACTGACTCCCGGTGACGCCGTCCAACCTGTTTTGTTGAGACACTTCCATGACAAATGGTGGTGCCTGTCAGACAACATCTGCTTCTCATCTGCAGCCCGGACTGGCGCTGCCATACCAGCACACATGCAGAGCGTTGGCCTGGCAGCCACTTTTAGAGTCAACCTCCCACTGCTCCCACTCCCACCCCAACCTCACACAATTACAGCCAATCAGCAACCAAATGCTGCTCTATCAGCCCCCCCAACTGCAGCGACACCCCATCCCTTATATCCCGCTCAGTTCTGCTACCGTCAGTGTTTGCACTGAACTAAAAATACAAAGATGGGTCATTTTGAATTATAGAGACTAATCCAAAAGAACAACACACTTCAAAAGCAATGACGAGGAAAGCAGATGAAGAATTTCATATGATTTTCTGAGGCAACAATACAATAGCCCCCCTTAATTATAAAGTGAAGCATTCAAATCCTTCCATCTGGCATGCTGCATCCAGAAAAAAAGAAATGAGGAACTACGTTTTCTTCAATAGTCAGTAAAACTAACCTTAAAGGTACAGACGTTGGTCAGGTAGCGAAAAATGTAATGTTGCTCCCTTCAAGCAAAGAAAAACAGTCATTTAACCAAATAAAAGAAACAGACATTCATCAACAATTTCTTTTCAGTAAAAAAAAAAAAAAAATTACAAAAACATTTGGGTAAAGTCACTGCAACCAGACTTATGATGAAATAAAGCATAGCAAAAACACAAATGTATAAGTTAGCTCCATGCCAGGCTTTCTTTATACTGTCCCTATGAGCCCTTAATGTTTCCTCCTGCATTCAGAAAACAATAGCCACCACTTTATTCATTCTGCTGTAGGCCTGAGTCTCTGTAATAGGAACATAGTAAGCAGTTTTACTTTCACAAAAGAAGGTTAAGCTTTGTAGTGAAATTTAACCAAACGTTTAGGAGTGTCTTTAAATGACAGGTTTAATAAAGAAAATGAAGAAAAAGAACTAAGAACTAAAGAACTAAAAGAACATGGACCTACTAAGTATACAGTAGTAATGATGCAAATCACTTTGCTGCACCAGTCAGTGTTGGGGATGACCTCTCTGCGGGGCTTTAAATCTGATCATTGGGGGGAGCTGGCAAGAATCCAGCGTCACTGTTGGAACTGTGTAAGTTTACCCTCATTATCTGATAAATACTTTACTTTTATCAACAAAACTTTTGTATATACACACCAATATAAATAGTAAGTGTGATCAGATAGTTTTGTGAGCTCCTTTAATGAAGCCTTTTTTCTCCCAATTTTATCACTGACGTTTTACGAGAGCTGGAGTGAGTGAGTGTGGCGTCATTCATAGAAAACAGCTTACTTCCTGTTCCAGTCAGTTCAGTTGCCAATTTTGGGAGATATGGACTCCACCACGTTGGAGCCAGATGCAGTAACCACAATAAGCGGTGATTGGACTAAATCGGCGGTCCCCAACCCCTGGGCTGTGGACCGGTATCGGTCCGTTGGTCATTTGGTATCGGGCCGCACAGAAAGACTAAATAATGTACATGACTTCCGTGTTATTTATTTTGGAATCTAAAAAGATGTTTTATTTTGAAAAATTGCCATATTGCCTGTTACATCCGTTTATGTCACTCTTGACGCAGACCAAGGCGCTCTTCTCGGTCACGTGATAGGTTACCGCTAAAATAAAACCCAGGAGCTAGCAAAATGAGTGAAAAACAAACATTTTTGGAAAGTTTCTTTGCCAAAGGTACAACGCCCAGCCTGGAGACAGAAGAGGAGACTTCGACTTCCCCAAAAAAGAAATCTACATTTAACAGACAGTACTTCTTTTTTGGACCATGGGTGTGGGAAGGGGAGAGGATGATCACACCTGTGCGATGTACAATGACTTGCTTGTCACATTAAGATCTCAGTGTACGTCTTGTCACGACCCCGTTCCTCCTTCATGGTAGCGTAGCGGCAATAATCATCCGCCTATAATTGAAAGACCGGTCCGTGAAATCTTTGTGTGATGCCATACCGGTCCGTGGTGTTAAGAAGGTTGGGGACCACTGGTCTGAATGAATGTTTCTATGGCAACCACGCCCGCCAGTCAGGAGTGAGCTTGTTGGAAGTCCACATTTGTACCACCTGAAACCAGGCTACACAAAATCTGTCAATTAAACATTTTAAGCGTTGGACCTGGGGGCCAGCAGGCACCGCCTACTTTTAATGAGGCCAGTTTATAATCATAAACTAAATAAACTAAAAAAGCAGCAGTAGTACCCATGGTTATTCTGACACGAAGAATGACTGAGTTAGAGCTGGTTATTTCTCCATAGCAGTCTTTGGGATTTTGGCTTCTTGGATTCAGCTGTACTTCCTGTTTGGATCGCTAGAGGGGAGGGGTCACTCGATCCAGTTCTCATATAGTAGATGCTTTCAACCAAAGTAAATCTTCTGGTTCAGGTGAAAAATGTATTTAAACTCAAATTTGATTAGTAGGTGGTCAGAAAAATGTTCATCACTAGCTAGAAATTAGAATCCTAGTATAAAGTATTGCTAATAATTTGAATAGACGGAATCAACTTCAAACCACATGATGGTAGGAAAATAAAAACAGATCTAAATTTGAAAAAAGAAAAGTGCAGTTTGTGTGTAAGTGTGAGGAGTAAATGAGCGATTCTTTCACGAGCTCTGCTGTGATGTGAAACATCCTTTGGAAACAGATAAATGAGTTGTTTCAAACGGCAGAGGCAATCACCAAGTCTCAGCTGGATGATACAGTTAACGCCTGTCCTCTGTTGGTGGAAGTGATTCTCAAGTCAAGGTTAAATGACCAAGTTTTGGAGCTGCGTTGTGCTTTGAGGCTCAGTAACACTCCATTTCTTCAGTGATTACAGGGAGCTGGAGAACAGCAGCAGAGTTTAGAGACTGTTATCTCCAGCCTCTTTTTGTTTCTGATGGTTTTATAATGCTCTCTCTCCTTCATGGATCACACTCTTGCAGGCAAAATATCTCGAAATGATGCATACTTTATTATGCTCAACAACAAAGGCTAAAAACAGTGCGTACCTGCTGTCCTTGAGGAGCAGGAGTGCTGGTGTGTGTTGTGACACTTCAGAGGGAACAGGAAATATTCTCACATTCTGTAGACTCTGCTTGGAGCTCGATTAAAGCAGCAACATACTGTGTAAGTGCAAGCCACTCTGTGTGAGAGGCGTCTAATGAACTTGTGTAGAATTCAGTGTTTGAAGTTTGCAGACAGTATCTGGATGATACCTGCTGAACTGCAACCAGCTGTGATGCTGGTCCACAAGAGTTTACCTGATATCCAGCACTTTCCAGCTCCACTTCTGATGTTTTAGAGCTTTAAACGCTCATCTACACATCCTTGCAGTGGCAGGTTTTTGTCTATCGTTTACTTTACAATGTTTTAAAGCCACAATCAGTGAAATAGAAGACTCATTAAAAAGAAACAAACGATGGGTCAAATATTAAAAACAGAGGGGAGTTCTCTTCTGAGAAATTCTGAGATTTGGTTCATTTGTTGGATGACTTGAAAAACTGTTCCATCCTGTACCAAATCTGATGCAAACCCAGAAGAACCCAGTGTTCCAGTTCTATAAACGATCACTGAGGGATGGTTTCCAAGGAATTCACAGGGTCATTTCCCAATCCAAGACAAATCCAAATTGAACACACACTAAAAGTGGTGTTTCTGGCGTTTTTAACATGTTCTTGCACCATCTTTCTGATGATTGAGGACATACATTGAAAAATGAATCTAAAAATTTAATTTCTGAGTATTTTTTCTCTCAAATTCTTGTGAATCAGGAAAAATGTTGTTGGAATAAGAGCTCATACAAGCCTCCTGCTCCGAGCACTCAGCACCGGGGGGGATGGCGGGTTGCTCCGTACCAATGGTCCCGCCCAACTCAGAGCTGAATTTCGAATGAACTCCTGCCGCTCTGCAGAAACTATGTCCTAGAAATGACAGTTTTTTTTTTTTATTTGGGCTAAAAACGGTATAATCATTATTTAAAGATCACTTAGAAAAAAAAACCATTACATGATGTTTGGAGTGGGTTTTAAGAAAAACAAAAGAATTTGCCTGCGATAGACTGGTGAACTGTCCAGGGTGTCCCCTGCCTTCGCTCACAAGTGGCTGGAATAGGCTCCGGCAGCCCCGTGACCCCAAAAAGGGATAAAACAGCAGAAAATGAATGAATAAATGAATGAACAAAAAAAATTGTTTATCTATAATGCTATTAATTTGAAAAGCTTTGCAGTTGATGTTTTCACATTTAAAACAAATCATTTTAATAAAGACACATTATCATCATTATTTGAATGACGGCCAACATCAGACTGCACAACTACTTTGTGTAACAAGATCATCAAAATTAGTTATTTATTTATCTACTTTTTTGTGCAGCAACATGCTTCCCCTGTCGAGGCACGACCTCTGACGTCGTTGGTTTGCTACACAGAACTCATATTTTTACAACAGAGCTTTAGGGCCAGTTTACAAACAAAAAAACATTTTTTAAATTACGTCTTTAAAGCCCTAAATTTATGAGAACAAAGTCATAACTGTTAAATAAAAGCATACATTTATGACTTTCAAACACAAAAAGTTGTAAATGTATGAGATTTTGGGGGGGAAAAAATTTATACAAAAAAAAGTTTTAAATATACAACTTGAAATTTTGTAATATGACTTTTTTTGTGTGTATTTTGTCCCAAAAAGCATACAAACAAGGTGAGAGTGGTCTCTCCAACCCTTTTCTTTGTGAGCTAGCGCCCCGCTTGTTTGTAACTAACCCTACTTCAGTGATTACTGTTCACCTGGATCAGGTGTGTCCATTCAATCAGAAACTGGGTTCAATTCACAACTTTTCCTCTAATGTTGAGTTTTTCTCAATATAAAGGTGTATACTAACAAGATTCAGTTTTTAATCAAAATCCTTAATAGTCACATGTCAAGTAAAAAAAGGTACCATGCTTACAACAAGGCAAATTTGAATCCCTACAAAATGAAGATGAAAGATAATGAAAAAAGCACAAATAAAATGTATTAGTTAATAAAATGGACATAACTTTTGTACAGTAACAATACATTGTGCTTCTAAGGTAAATGTTTCCATAATTTGCTTCTTTTCTTGCTTTTCTTCCTTTTAGAATGATCAGCATGCACCACGAAATAACCGTTATTAACTATTTGGAAAAAAACGAAAGGTTTATCAGTAAAAAAACCATCAGTTTCTGAATTAAAAAAATAACATTATCCATAACTTACATATTTCACATGTCCATCTAAACATCAAAAACTCAATTGCAGAAAGTCCAACAAATCTCCTTTAGTTTTGGGGTTCTGCAGGTTGACTTGCGGCAGCACGGTGCCTCCTGTAAATCCAGGTAACAAAGGTTTCTGTCTGCCTGTGTTTTATGTGTTGCTGTCACACCAGCTTGAATTACCAGAAGGTTTTGTTTTGCACGACTAAGATCAGACACATTATCAAACATGACAGCATGCAGACGGTGTCACCGGGATGCTGCTGGGTTTCAGGTCCGCTGGGCTTGTTGAAAACACTCAACATGACTTCCACTCGTGTCTTGACATGGAATATGCGGCAGAGGTCCTGCAGAGTCCCAGTTAAAAACAAACTGCTGACACACATTAAGCTTCAGCTCACTAGTGATTTAACGGATCCACTTGAAATTGGTTGAAACTTTACATGGGTGGCTCTAGAACACATGTGTCAAACTCAAGGCCCACGGGTGAAATGTGGGCCCGCCATGTCATTTTATGTGGCCCGCGAGTAGGGCTGTGACAATGACATCATCACCACACTTTTTTTTTTTCTTGAAGTTCAGCATATGGTTTTTGGATTTGAACTATAATAAACACATTAAACGCATTCATCTTTGCTGATAATTAACTTTTTCTGCTAGTGCTGTGTTCAGACTTTCCTTCTTTCTTTCAGACTCTTCTCTCCTTCTCTCCCACCGCGCCTGTCACTGTCTCTCGTCGTGTGCGCTCTCACTGTTTGCCTCTGCGCTGCAGGTGGCACGCGGCTCCCTTTACACACAAGCACACACTCTCAGAAGCACACAAACTCATTCTACAACAGAAGTTTCCGTCTCGCGAGGAAATACGACAAATTTACTGCGTTCTATTTATTTATTTCCATTTTATTCATTTCCGTTACAAGCTGCGCGCATTCATAAGTGCCGACCGCCAGAGGATTTTGTTTTGGAGGGGGTATTATTGTTCTCCTTCACTCTGTAACACCAAACACGAACGCGTGCTGTTAGATTCCCTTGAATATCACTGCATGTTTTTTGTTTGGGAACTATTTTGTTACGTTAAATTACGTGTCTGTATAAAAAAAGGCGGAGCCTCCTGCTCCGCGTTCTTCCTGGGTGTCAGGCTTCATGGCTGCCGGAAAGGTGATCAAAGTGTCTGCAGTCTGTTTATTACTGGGAAACATTTAATATTCTGATAAAATGTCTGGGCAAAGGTGAAACTCGCGTGCAGCTAGAGAGCGGTCCACTGCAGAAAAAATCAACACGCACCCCAACACACGTGTGCGCACCTTCCTCCTACACACGCAGCATGCAGTCATAATCATTCTACAACACCTATATAGTTAGTTCGTTAGATAGGTAGTAGTTAGTTGTTACTGTTATTCGTTAATAAAGAATACTACGTTGTAACTGTATTTATTTCTGATGCAGCCGCCAGGGGATTTTGATTTTTCTTTTGGGGGGGGGGTCTGCGGTTAACCGCGACACCGCACCCCCTGGTGGTTCATTACCGTGGTGATCAAAAATCCGACACCGTCACAGGTACCCGCAAGAACATACAAGCTCTTAATTTCTTAAAATAAAAATTGGTGTGTATTTATTTATTTCTATGGGGAATTGGACTTGAAATCTCGGATTGGGCAACTATACAATAGGACTTAAACATTGTCCATATAACCTAACCAGACAGAATCAAATGTAAAAGGATTTCTGCTAGTAACAAGCAAACATATGTTTTCTATGCAACTGTAATTGTCACTTTAAAAAGTTATAATAAATAAATGAGTTATTTAACATTAAGGAATAGTTACATTTATTTTTTATTACATTTAGTTTCATGTATACGTTATATATGGCCCTTTGAGGACAGCTACTATGCTGATGTGCCCCTCGGTGAAAATGAGTTTGACACCCCTGCTCTAGAACTATAAGAACTCCTTTTTTCTGGTCCAACCTGGATGGTGGATCTGGAACTGAAATAAACATTAAAGTCCAACTCCCATCATCTTTTGGTCTAAACATTGTTTTTTTTTTTAAAGTTATGATTATGTTTCTAGGACATAGTTTCTCTACAGCAGCAGGAGTTGTGGACTGGACCATTGGCACAGGGCAACCCCCTTCGCGTTCCTGAGAGCTCTCTGTTTACCCACTCTACTGGGAGCTCACAGCCCCTCACTCTAATTAACCTAACATTAACGGTGCAGCAAATATGGCGAGCAATATCGGAGCCATCCAGCCACACAGTTTTGATCCTGATGCCAGCTCAGACGAGGAAAACAAAGCCGTTATTGGATCTATTTGTCTGCAAGTGGATGATCAGAATGGAGCAGGTAGCTCGTGGCCTGCCTAGCGTATTTTAAGATGAAACATTTTTCATATTTGTCCTCCATCAACAGAAAACAGCCGCAATGAGATACAAAGGAAACATTGCAGAAAACAAAAAGTTATTTCTAGAAATTAAAGTAAGATGTTAATAAAATGAAGCAAAATTACAAACCAAAGGGTAGGTACTACTATGGCATGTCATTGATTGGTTGCTGACGTTCTTAAATCTTTTTAAATGGAAATCCTTTGGCATGGTAGTGTCTTTTGACCAAAGATATTTCATTAAACCTCTGGCCGCAGTCACTGCAAAGGTCTGATTATTGTTCAATCGAATCTTTATCATTCTGCTTTCTCTCTTCTACAAAACTCAAACATCATCATCCACTCAGGGATGTCCCACAATGCCTTTACCGGTCTCATATTTTTCTAACATTGAATTTTTGATTTCTGGAATTTACTTCGATTTTTCAATTTTTTTTCTTTGCCTATGTTTTTTTAAAACGTAATGTTGTTTTTTATTACTATTCCTTTGGCTTTTATAACTGTCATTGTGATCTTTTATATGTTTTTTTGCGCGGATTGATTTGTTTTGTCGATTTGGACTTCAGAGCCACCGTTGGAAACTTTGGCTGAAATAAATTGAGTGAAAACGGAATTTTATAAATCCATGTGGAATTTCTGTTGTCTTTTGGTCACAGAGGGGGGTGGGAAGGAATCAGATTATTATTTGTCTTCTATTTTTCTCCACAAAACTGGGCAGCCTGATTCCTTCTATCTTCTGGGCTGCTTTGCGGTTTTGCCTCGTTGACTCATTAATGATGTGTTAAAGACATATGAAAGCAGTCAGCTGCACGCTGAGGCGGAAACATATCATCAGCAGCAGCAAAGGAGCATTATTATCATGTTAAGCCTGTTTCGATGCTTGATAGGAGACTTGTTTTAATATTTTTTCAGCATAATTAAAGTATGGGTTTCCCTTCTGTCAAAACACAGCTGCATTTCTTTTCACTTGACTGACTGCAGGATGCAGAGGAAGTTTTCACAACAGCACAAAGCACCTGCAAAAGAGCTGCATGTATGAATCCGTGTCAGGCTGTCAGCAGCCATAAGATGAGTGACTGCACGCATGCAGGTGTGGGATGACACCCACTGCCAGGCTTTAGGCTGTTCTGAAGCAGGAACACACAGAGAGACAATTCTGGGGTCAAGGAATCCCCTTGGTTTGGCTAAGACTTGTTTATTCCTTCTGCTGTCCTAGGTATGTCAACATTGGGAGTTGGGTCATCTAGACCCACTAGACAGTGCGCTGAACGTTTTTTCTTCAATGGTTTGTGATCTTCACTGGTGTCCATGGATTACATGAAATCCTCTCCCTCTGTATTCACCTTTGTCATGGTAGGGAGAACACGTCAATGGTCATCTTGACCCCGTAGGATAGCACAAGGGTTGCAGCCAGTTTTCAAACCAGCTCACTATTTTGACCAGATGTGATGTCATCAAGGTCACCTTTTAGCAAAAGTATCCAAAATTTGTGAGAAAAACACATTTTTTTTATTTGATAGAAACACACCAAGTGAGAGTTAGACCTTATGAAATTTGCACTAATTTCAAATCTTTTATATTAAATATTAAATCATTTATTCTTTGTGTTTAGAGTACCAGGGCTACTGGAGCCTGTCAGTAACAAAGGTGGGCACACCTGAACACTTTTCCAGTCCATCTTATGGCCACACAAAGACAGACAAACATTCACACCTAAGTTCCAAACAAACACAAGCATGCAAGTGTAAAAAAAAAACACTTTAGAAAAAAACTCCAGCATACTGCTGTTGATATCCACATAGAGAGGTGCATTTTGGGAGGGGGTTGGACCCACAGTCCAATCATTGACTTTAAATTAGACTGAGTGACCCCACCTCACGTTCCAAACAGGAAGTACCTGTTGGCTCAAGGAAGCCCAAGTAAAAGTCCTGCTGGCCTCGACATCCAACGTTTAAAACTTTTGATTGACAGATTTTGTGCAGCCCACTTTCAAGTGGTAGAGGTGTGACCTTCCAACCAGTTCACTTTTGATTGGTGAGAGTGGTTTCCACAGAAACGAGAACTTAGACCGACTCTGACCAATCACTGCTTTCTGACGATTTCTGGTTCCAACATGATGACGTTCATATCACGAATAGATGGCGATCAACTTCATTTCATTTGGTTGGAGCCGGAAGTAAACCATTATCTATGGGTCTGGTCTCTCTCACTCAGTCCAGTTTTCAGATACAGACAATAGTTTATGATCAAATTACCATCCGTGTCAGAATCAGTGATTGGATGCTGCTGCTCCTGACTTTTGAGTCAGATCTCTCAGGCAGAGATTGGATCATTTGAAACATTCAATAAAGGGGTTATTTTTCTGCCTTTAACATATAATTTCAATATTTCAGAAATCTTTTCTTTTTTTTCCTCTCATGTTGAAGGAGCATCCTTTCACTGTTGGTTTGACACGTTTGGTATCATGGTGACAAGGTGACATGACAGGCAGGTAATTACCAGACTCCTCAGCACTGTCAACATCATCTAACAGTGAGTTGGCAGCTCTGTACTTTTTCCCCTTAGATTAAATAACTGTTTGATAAATTGGGTCGTATTGCCCTCAAACATTTTTTTGCATCCTAGCCAATCCATTGTTCTTCAAAATTTGAAATATTATCTGCTAAATGTCTTTTGAAATCTATGGGGGGGAAGCTAGACTGTTACAGTTTATTGGAAACAGCCTCAATCGCTCTTTTCTCTATAGGTTTTACTAAATATTGACTGACTTGATGACAGTTTAGAAGCACTGGCTAACCAGTGAACTTCCAGCTGATGTCTAAAGCTATGGACACACCAGGCGTTTGACACAGGTTCTTGAATGCGAGTATCGACGATGGTGTTCACACTGTACGAGCAGGGAGGGGCTTCTTCTTTCACACCTCTGTTCCGGTGTATGAAAGACTTGGTGTCATATAATTCCATCTGGGCACAGGCTACAATTATTAATTTCTCCTCCATGATCAATTATCCGACGGTTTGCGCTTCATCCAAACGCCAAAAGTCTCTAATTGGTCATGTTTAACCTGGTTTAACTCGTGACGCGCCTACGATGGCAGCACGTTTTCTACGTAGACCATGGGGCCAGAACCAGTTCAACAGGCTCAATGCAGAAAACCATTTTCTGACAGAGATTAAGTGATAAGAAGCTACACTTAACCCTTGTGCTATCTTGGATGACCCCACCCTTACTTTGACATGTTCTCCCTACCATGACAAAGGTGGATAAAGGTGGAAAAATTTCATGTAATCCATTGAACCAGTGAAGATCACAAATCATTGAAAAAAAAAGGTTCACCGCACTGTCTGGTGAATCTAGATGACCCAACTCCCAACGGTAAAGTGCCTAGGATAGCACAAGGGTTAACATAAAGCTAACAGGCAAGCACTTACTGCAAGTACACACTGACATGGTCTCCAGCTCTGATATGAGGTGTTTCTTCCTGTTACATCTGTTTAACAAGTTCATTTATTTCTGTCTTCAGCTCCTTTCATCCTTCTCTAAGCACTCTGCCTGACCCAACACATTGACCCAGTTCTGGACTGTGAGTTTTGTGGTAAATGAGTCCTTTTTGATTTTTTGGATCTGAGAAGATGACTGGGGATATGATTTGATAGATTGTTGTGCAAGTGGTCAATGTAACATGTCTCAGCCTGAGTTTGCTCCACTTCTATTACCTTCAGGCTAATTCTCTAAACTACTACTATGCAACAAATTAATAATATGTATGAACAGGTTTCAACATTTCTTTAATGCTTTTTGACGGTTCTGATTCTTAGAGAACTTTGTTCGCAGCCTGTCTGTCTCAGCTGACATTCCAAATATGTTTCAAAATTAGTAAATTACATAGCTTTAAACATTCTGAGTAAACTGTCTTGTCCTGAGCTGTTCTTAGTGAAGTTTATGAACGAAAAATTGCAATATCAGTTTTGCAAAGCACAAAAAAAAAGTAAACCCAAAGAAAATCCCTGTTCTTATTACATCCCACTATTTCTTTTTATCAATTTATTGCTAAGTTATTTTCCTGCATCTTTATGACTTCAACTATTCTTGAGATGTTGAAGATAACAGATATACTACCTTAAACCAAAGAGACCCACTGCTGTAGTCGATTCGTCTTTGGTGCCATAAAAATGTTTTTTAATCTTTAACAATACTTTTAAAAACAGAATTTAGTCCCATTGATTGACCTGAATTCCAATGAACTGCAGCAGGTTGAGTTTCAGGAAGTTCAGGAAGGCCTTTAAAAGTCAGTCAATCATTTCAGGATGCAGATCAGTAACAGCTTGATGAAGCTAAATCAAACCACATCGTTTTCTGCCATGCAACATTAACAAACAAATCTGACGTGACATTACATCAGCACATAATTAACGGCTACAGCACCATTGCATTGTTCTGGCTTTTTATTATTCAGTGTGAGCTATGCGCTGATCCTACAAGTCTAATTGAACCCGAAACAAACTCCAACAAACACATTTTGTGACATATTACTTATCATTTTATTTGACCTTATTTTTAAATTGGATTAACAGTATTTAACCTTGTTAAGCAACAGATTAAGCCAATAAAATTAAACATTTAGCGGTAAATGGACCGATGGCACAAAGGCTTTGTGTTGCCAGGTGAAACTGTTGCAGTCGAAGCGTTTTGGTATTTGTAGTGAAATTCCCAGGCTCAACAATGTTCACTTTTTCAGCCTAGCTGTTATTTAGCTCTCATCTTTAAAGTTTCGCCATCATAAATATTTTCCTATGTAAGTTTAGACCTGAACACAACGTTTTCCTCTTTCCAATACTTAGCGTGTTCCTGCTACCAGGAATTATTTAACCATCTGTGGTTTTTAATGCTGCAGCTTTTCTTGTAAAAGTGTTAATGTCAACTGAATTCACTTCATGAAGGCAGATTAAGCTCACCTTTTGCATCATAAAGCTTTTGGATCTTTTCTTGACGTTTATAGTTTTACCAACATTTGTAATATAAGAGGCGTGAACGTATTTATTTTTAATCTGTGGCTTATTCTGTGGGAGTCAACTGAGCAGCATGTTTTTGCAGTGAGAGCCTCTAAATATAAGCAGTCAGCCTGTCTCTAATCCCCCGTCTGCTCAGCACTGCCAGATTTATGGAGAAGTTTATCTTCAAACTCCAAAACTCCAAACTAAAATTTGAGTTCCCACTGCTCACACCAGGGAACAGATTTGAGTGCTGTGGTGTTATCTCTGCTCTTGGTGATCACCTGATAATTACAGCAGCATTTCCGGATAGAGCAGAAAGCCGCCGGTTATGCTTCTGGTTATGCTTTCTCAGGGCTGGCAGACTGTTATCTTACCTCTCAGGGGGTCACCTGTTGATTTTGACAAAAATCAAAAAGAACGATTCATTGGCATCATCACTGAGAAACGGTAAAAAGTTTGCATCCTTCTTTATTTTTAGTTTTTTGGGGGCGTGTTTATGTCCACAAAGATTTAGACAAGCAAACATAAAGACATGTCTGTAAGCCAGAGTTCAAACTGACCTGGTACTTATTAAAAAAAAACAATCGACTTGTTTCTTTCTCAATTTAAAAAAATAGTGTGGCAATGCAAGCTTTTGGGAAGCTTAGCTCAGTTTTACTCACCACATCCAGAGCTAGCTTCTGTGGAACAAAGTCACTGAGGTTTATTATTTTGAAAGAGTCATGAAGACATTTCTGAGACTTTGAGAATCCAGAGAATTATCTTGAGGCTCCCATCCACTCATGAAGAAAACCCTGAAACAGTGGAGAACCATCCCTGGAGGGAACGACCAACACATCCTAAAAACCTAACAAGAAAATAGGATGGGTTTTAGATTTTTGTTATTGACCAAATGCCTATGATGAAAATTACCTCTCATCTTTTTAAGTGAGAAAACTTGCATAATTGGTGACTACTTTTTTGCCCCACTGTATATAAATATAAATAAATAAATAAAACACCCTTTTCACTTTCCGCGAGTTGTTTCTCACCCAAGCTCAGGTCCTCTACCAGAAGCCTGGCAGCTTGAGGGTCCTGCTAGCTGTTCCTAGCACTGCACTTTTCTGGGGTTACTGCCCCAAGTGCTCCAATTACCACAGGCACCACTGTCCCCTTCACTTTCCAGGCTTTCTCCAGTTCTTCTCTGAGTCCCTGGTATTTCTCCAGTTTCTCATGTTCCTTCTTCCTGATGTTCCCATCGCTTGGCACTGCCACATCCACCACAACGGCTTTCCTCTGTTCTTTATCCACCACTACGATGTCTGGTTGGTTCTCCATTACCATCCTATCAGTCTGGATCTGGAAGTCCCACAGGATCTTTGCCCTCTCATTCTCTACCACCTTCAGAGGTGTTTCCCATTTTGACCTTAGGGTTTCCAGTTCATATTCTGCACACATGTTCCTGTATATTATTCCAGCCACTTGGTTGTGGCGCTCCATGTATGCTTTACCTGCCAGCATCTTACATCCTGCAGTTATGTGCTGGATTGTTTCAGGCGCCTCTTTGCACAGCCTACACCTTGGGTCTTGTCTGGTGTGGTAGATCTGAGCCTCTATCGCTCTGGTGCTCAGGGCTTGTTCCTGAGCTGCCAGGATGAGCGCTTCAGTGCTGTCCTGTAGGCCAGCCCTCTCTAGCCATTGGTAGGACTTCTTGATATCAGCCACTTCAGTTATGGTCCGGTGGTACATCCCATACAGGGGTTTGTCCTCCCATGAGGATCTGTCCTCCAGCACAGTATCCTCTACTCTCCATTACCTGAGACATTCACTGAGCACACTGTCAGTTGGGGCCTTGAGCTTGATGTATTCATGGATCTTGGATGTTTCATCCTAGACAGTGGCTTTCACACTCACAAGTCCTCTGCCTGCTTTCTTGCGGCTAGCATTCAGTCTCAGGATGCTGGATTTGGGATGGAACCCTGCATTTACAGTGAGGAGCTTTTGTGTCTAAACATCCATGTTCTGTATCTCTTCCTTTGTCCGTCTTATTATTTTTGCAGAGTATCTAATAACTGGCAGTGCGGGACTGTTTATTTTCTGGGTCTTGTTCTTGCTATTGATTTGGCTTCTTAGCACTTGCCTTACTAGTTGGAGGTATTTAGCTGTTGCAGCTTTCCTTGTTGTCTGTTCCAGGTTGCCATTTGCCTGTGGAATTCCAAGGTACTTGTAACTGTCGTCAATATCTGCTATTGTTCCTTCCTGTAGTGACACAGAGCAGTTCCTATTTTTCTACATAAATCAGTGGTAGGTAGCACCACTTAACATTGCCGGAATCTGGGTCTGTGACACCAATGCGACCTGAAAAAAGGTAGACAGAATAATTAGTCATGGCAGATTTGGGTCGCAGGACGCATCAGTCTTTGGTTAACTTTCCTGCAAATTAGCGCCTGTGCATGTATTTAAATGATAAATCTTTCTACCTCGCAGAGTTAAAAGGAAGGAGAAGATGAGGACCACAGGGGCGGGGGCCAGCCCTCCAGAGGAGCCCGAAAGTCAGATGTTGCACAGAGGGACACGGTTTGGAAATATCAAGTGAATGCAAATGGGAGGCTAGGAATGATGTGTCCCTCGCCTCCTGACTGCAATGAAAATGCCTTGTGAGTGTGAAGGAGAGGCAGATAATGGCTCCAACACAGACATACCAGCATGGCTGAAAGGAAAAAAAAAGCCTTTCAAGTATCTATAATGACCAAAACAATCCTTCAGTCTTTTTGTTTTCAGTTCTGTCACAGGAAAAGTTCCATGCTCCCTTTGCTGCTTCAGAACTCTACAAAATCATTTTGTGACTGGTGAAGCCTCTTCAATTCTTTTCAAGACTGGAAAAAAAAAAAGACTGAAAAACTGCTAAAACACATTTAGATGTTTTGGTAAATTTAATTATATTCTCACTTTTATTTTTATTATTATTATTATTTTTTTTATGTTATGTTTAATATTTTAGGTTTAGCTCAGGCGGTAGAGCAGGTCATCCAGTAAATGAAGGGTTGGCGGATCGATCCCCGCTCTCCCCAGCCAGCTGTCGCCCCCCCGAGCGCAGCTAGTCTGCAGCTCACCGCTCCCCCAGGGGATGGGTTAAAATACGGAGAAGAATTTCCCCATTGTAGGATACATAAAGTATCAATTAATATTGTTGTTGTTATTATTATTTAATTGTATTATCTTAGTATGATTTTAGCACCACTGTTTCTTGTGGGGATCTTTTCTACCAGGACTTGCTGGCTTGGTCGATGGTATGTTGCCCTTGTGGGGGCGGCTGGAGTTTAACATTGCAGGCTCACAGCTGTCATGGACCCCGTTGCTGTCCCGGTCTGGGTCGGCGCTGTGGCCATGTTCCCATGGCCGAGCTGGCTCCTGTTATGAAGAGATTTCCAAATACTTTTTCCTCACAGCATAGACAAGCCTTAAGTTTCTCTTAGAAGTTCCTTTTAGTAAGTTTTAGTGAGTAAGTCTTCATTATGTGTGTGGTCATGGGTCGTGTGTTAACGGAGGGGAGTGGGAAGGGTAAAGGGTGGGTTGGGGTTTTATTGTAAAAGTGTGGATGTTTATTGCTTTAAATCTTAAAGCAGTTCGAGTTGCGCCAAGACAAGACAAGCACTTTTTTTTATAAATAAAGTTTGATTTGAAAAGACATTGTACAGCAAAATCTTACCTTTTTTTGTAGCTGCTGTAGATTTTTTAAAAACATTTTTCTTGTTTCATGTTCAGCATTTCTTGTATCACAACTGATTTTCTAAAATAGTTCAAATCAGTGAGACTTAAAAACATTGTTCTTGCAAACAATGCTTTTTTATTTTCTGTTTTCTTTTATCTCTCCTCTGAATATTTTAAAATGAGTGTTTTCAGCTTTTCAATTTGTATTTCAGATTTCTTTATTTTTTTTACACATTTTTAAACATTTGTTTTTCTAGAACTTTTGTTTGCGTTCCAAATGTTTTTTGTTGGATAATAATTTCTGGTCAACTTGCTCTGTTATTGTTAGCTGATCAATATAAAACAACACTGATATTAAATGGCAGGTTTTTTTTTTCCATATATCCAAACATTTACAATTTGCTCAATAATTATCCTTTTTTTTAATTACTTTGTTTCACGAAAGTTTATTCTATTAGTTTTGTGATTTCGTACTCCTTTCAAGTTCCACTTTAAAAGTGTGGTTTTGGTCAGCAGGTTAAAGCCGAAAAAGGACACCAGGAGAAAGATTCAGCTGCATTTTATCTTTGTTTAAACCTAAAAACCAAGAAACTGACATTTGAAACATTTTCTGTCATTTTATTTCACAGCTCAGTTAAACAAACAGCCTCAACCTTTTCGCATAAACACGTTTGCTAAGCCTTTGCTACTCCTGTGCTTTTTATGCAAAACACACACCTGTGTTTCTGACCTAAATAAGAGGAAGCGCGAGAACAGAAAACCACCTCACAATCGCTAATTAAAACCCCACAGATTTGCTCTATTTGCATAGAAAGACGGCTAATTTTGAACGAAGCACTGTCCTGTACTGTCCCATATTTTTGGGGTCTATTCATGACCCACTTTATGTTTCGTTTTGAGTCTGCTTTTGTGTTTGATGTCTGAAAGTGTCATCTCCACTCCTGCTGACCTGATATCAGGGACTTGGTGAAACCTGAGGCCTGTCCGCATGCAGAGCAGTTGGAAGTTCTGTCTTTGCTGTTCTGGTTCATTGGCGAAGAGCTTTCCTGTGTCTCATCAGATATACCCATACAGGCATTCAGATCCAACAAAAAGCAGTGGAGTATGTCAGAGGGATAAACTTTGCCTCCTGGCTTGTGAGATGTAAAATTCAAGAGATGCTGGCAGCACGGTGGCTTACCCAGTTTAATCTTTCTGCTCAATGCCCCTTGGTGACTGGTGCATTTTTATTAAGTCCCAAAGAAAGGGAGAAGGGTACATGCATATTCACAGCTAAAAAAAAAAAGTGTCTCTAGGTCTTTTGCAGACACTAATTGTTACCGTGCTCATTTCCTCTGCTCTGGTCCTCCTCCTGATCTTACAGCAAAGATTTTGACCGGCCAAATACTGCTCCTTAGAAAACACTCGTACTGTTCGACTGGGTCGCCTCTGTATTGAGGTGGGCCGTGTCAGGCAAAGTGTAGATGAATAGCAGGGCTGAAGAGGGCATCAAGCACAAAGACATTCAGTAGCTGTCCAGAAGCAGGCGTGAGTGTCTGTGTGCGAGCGTACCAGGAGGATGCTGGGGGAGCAGATGGTGGTCTGAAAAGACTCTGAACAGCATACAAAACACCTGCCTGTCACAGCAGATCACCTGTGATCCTGGAGAGATACAGCAGTCATTCAGGGCCTGTTTAAGATGTCACGGCAGGTGGTTCTGGCTGACTTCTGCCCTGATAGATTCAGCTTTTTGCTGGTTTTCTTCTTCTTCTTTTTTTTTTACCAAGAGGTGAAAGATTGAGCAAGGTTTGTGTCTCAAAATAGACATCTGATCATATCTACAAGTTGTGGTTTAAGACAGAAGACTGGTGAAGGAGAGATGGACCTTAGTGTGTTCAGCATACATTATATTACCAAAAGTATTGGCTCACCCATACAAATGATCAGAATCAGGTGTCCTAATTACTCGGCCACAGGTGTATAAAATCCGCACTCAGGCATGCAGATTGTTTTCACAAACATTTGTGAAAGAATAGACCGCTCTCAGGAGCTCAGTTAATTCCAGCGTGGAACTGTTATAGGATGCCACCTGTGCAACAAATCCAGTCGTGAAAATTTCTCGCTCTTGAATATTCCACAGTCAACTGTCAGCCACCTGACAAGTTTGGGAACAACAGCAACACAAAGTAGTAGGCCACGTAAACTGACCGAGAGGGGTCAGCGGATGCTGAAGTGTAAAGAGGTCGCCGACTTTCTGCACTGTTTTTTTTTTAAATTTGAAATGGTTTATTTCAAGCAATTAAGTAGAAATAATACACAAAAGCATTATAATCATCAGTTGTACATTCATACAGTAACTAATCAAACTAAGGATAATTAGACATGTTTGAAATGGAGAGGAAAAAGCGAATTTATATAATCCCACCCCGTTGTCAATTGCTACAGGGCTCCAAACTTTAAGTGACCTTCAGATTAGCCCCAGTACAGTACGCAGAGAGCTTCATGGAAGAGGTTTCCATGGCTGAGCAGCTGCTTTCAAGCCACACATCACCAAGTGTAAAGCATCAGATGCAGTGGTGTAAAGCACGCCGCCTCTGGACTCTAGAGAAGTGGAGACGCCTTCTTTGGATTAATCTATCTGGCAATCTGATTGGGAACATTGGGAAGATTCACTTCTATGAATTTAACCCTTGTGCTATCTTGGATGACCCCACCCTTATTTTGACGTGTTCTCCCTACCATGACAAAGGTGGATAAAGGTGGACAAATTTCATGTAATCCATTGAACCAGTGAAGATCACAAATCGTTGAAAAAAAAAGGTTCAACGCACTGCCTAGTGGGTCTAGATGACCCAACTCCCAACGGTAAAGTACCTAGGATAGCACAAGGGTTAAAGGGAAAAATGTGTTAGTTATTGGCTAAGAAGAAAAGGCGGGTTGGTTCAGAATGAAGGTATCATAGTCCCTCATTTACTGCACAATAAATGATGGATGTCTTGGCTGGCTGACCATGGCGTTGTGAAAGCACGGCTCCAACCCGACTATTACAATTATTCTGGATGATTTATACACTTTTCTCAGACAGGCATAACTATTTTTCACATTTTTCTTTTGTTTAAAGTCTCAAATTTCAAATCTTTATAGAAAAATAGAAACATCAGAAACAACATAATTGGCTGCAAAGTGGCACCAAAAAAACAATCCTTTAAGCTGTGAAGGGGGCATTGTGATGGAGCGGGGGACCACTGTAGTCTAACAGCGGCTCCTGAAAGTGAGGTAGATCCTCCTCATTGAAACTCCTCCAAAGCATCCCTTAGTTTTTGTTTCCTTTACACCAGAACAAGTGGAAAAGTGAAAATGTGATGGAACCTTTTTTGACGAAAATATAGGCCACTTCATTTCTAAAAGTAATTTAAAAGCAGTATTACACTATTTGAACATAAAAAATGAAAACCAAAAAGTATTTACAACCGTTGATGAATTGTTTTTGTTGATCTTAGATTAAAATGATAGAATATTTGCATAGTTTAGTTTGTTCAAGCTATTTTATAGGATTACTTGGGGATTTTTTTTATTCTAGTTGACTGAATGTTCAAACTCTTATATGGTATATTTGGGATTTTTTTTTCTCTTTTGTGTTAGACAACAGCAATTTTATTTTTATTTTGTAATACGGTACCATAAGTACGACCTTTACAGCTCCTGTTCTGTTGCAGAGGAGGGAGTGCAGCTCTGCTCACTTTGACAGTTGTTTCAGCTGATTGGTGTTCTCAGTGTGGCAGACGAATCATTTCAGTTCCACACAAAAGCAGCTTGCAGTCCTCCAGTGTGCTGTTTAAAGTAATTAAGTAACAACAAATGTTTCTCCAAAAGCTGTTCAAGGACAGAAATGTGTCTTTCTTTTTTTTCTGTTGCTTTTCTTTTGCCTTCTTAGCTCTGTTATCTGCTTCATGTCTTCTTTTGGTCAATTTTTAATCAAATCTGAGCTGGTTTTGTTCAATGCCAGACATGGCCTGATGAAAGGGCCGACTCGCGGTGTATTTTACACAAATACAATACGACAGAGACTGAATATCCTGCTTTATGCAAGGATATTTGTCCGGTTTTGCTTTGAGCTATACTGTTGTTGCAGGTTTTTGTGGCAGCTTCTTCACACCCTGTTCCGCTCTGTAACACCCTGTTCCCCCTCATCCCAGAAGACATCAGTTCAGTTTGTCTTCTCATTTTCAAAATCTCTTTCTCCTACCGGAATTCTGCATTTGGAGAAAGGGACTGCAGGCTTTAGCTATCAGCACTGTGTCATATTGTCAGAAGCTGGCTCTTTGTGTGAACTGGGAATTGTCCCTCAGAAAATAGAGTGTCATTGTGTACACATAAAGAACAGGGACAGCCGCTCTTGCAGGGGAAATCAAAAGCGGTGTGGATTATTGAATTAAAAAGTGACACTGTGCACCAAATTGTGCATTTCCCCCTAAGGGTTGATGAGGCCACTCAGGTTATTGATTAAAGCTTCTAGCTCCCCAATCCGCTCCAAATCTCCCCACAACACAATGCTAACAATCAAGATTAATCACACGGTATCTAATAATATTATCTCAGGCTGTGTGGATTTAGACCGGGTTGAGCTCATGTGAACCTGCAGTGAAGTGGCTGGTTGAAGTTAACCTCAGAGTGGAGGCGGGGTTTATGACGGTGCTGGACGTTCAGCAGGTCAGCATGAAGACGAGGTGTCACGGTAACCTCAACTGAGACAAAAAAAAATAGAGTCAAAGTAAAGACACATTTGTTCCTTCTTCCTATGTCTTTAGGTGGGAAATTTAATCTGTTTTTACTTGTTTTTATTTTTTTTATGTCTTGATTTTTATAACATGTCTTGCAGTTTTTTAACATTACATTTTACGTGTGGGGGTTTTCTGCGGGGACACCGGCTTCCTCCCACCATCCAAAAACATGCTTCATAGGTTAATTGGTTACTCTAAATTGTCCCTAGGTGTGAATGTGAGTGTGTATGTGTCTGTGGTTGTGGCCCTGCGACAGACTGGCGACCGGTCCAGGGTGTCCCCTGCCTTTGCCCATAACTGGCCGGGATAGGCTCCAGCAGCCCCATGACGCCAATTGGGGAAAAAACGGATTAGAAGATGAAAGAAAGTGTAATCCTCGCTTGTCTTTTCTCTGCTTCCAGCTGATAATTACGGCTAATTTCTGTTTATTGTCATTTTTCATTCCTGGTATGGTCAATTATATGTTGAGTCTTTAAAACAAATTTCTTGGATTTTCCATTTTGTTTAAAAAAAAAAAAGATAATTTTCCACCAGTCTGATTCAGACTGGTAGATGGCTGGTTCCAAATGCAACAGGTTCATTAGCTCAGCTAAAAGTCTTCAAAGTTAAATCAAAGTCAGGCAGGTAGGGGTCAATAAGAGTATAGGAGCATCAGAGAGGAAACAAGAGTAGTCGGGATCCAGGCGAGATTCGGGGCAGGCAGCAGGCAAACAGAGTCAGAGACAAAACAGGGTCAGGAAATCAGAAAATCAGATCCAGATATACGCTCGGTAATGCAGGCAGAGTGGCACATACAAGACTCCGCACTGAGTGAGGCGCAGTACAGTGTTTAAGTGTACTGTGAGTGATTGCAAATGAGAGTCAGGTGTGCGGCATCCAGAAACTGTGCGCTGGGGTTGCTGGGAGATGGTTCCCTCCATACCAGAGGGAGAACAGAGCTCTGACTTCTGATAGAACCTTCCTCCTCTGGAAGCGAGGGGCCCTCCAACGCTGAGGTCAACCACGAGGTCAGGGTGCTGGTCTGTCCGGTTGGCATTGGTGGAAGTTGCTGATCAGGGAAGGGTCAAGGATGTTGTCAGCGGCGACCCAGGAGCGTTCCTCTGGACCGTACCCCTCCCAATCCACTAGATATTGATCTCCACCCCCATGCCACTGGGAATGTAGAATCTCCCTAACGAGATAGGCCACCTCGACCTCCACCATCAAGAGGGGCATGTAGACGCCACTGGGTTCAGACCATGACCTCCCATCCGGGGGTCCACCGGCAGGCCTCAGCAGTGAGACGTGCAAGTTTGACGAGAGGCTGCATTCAGGGGGTGACTCAAGGCAAAAAGTCACAGGGGTAATTCGTTTGATTCTCTGGAACGTAGTTTTTGCGTCACTTCCAGTATTAATGGTATTTGCTTTCCATTAACAAAAAACTTTACCTTGATAAACACTGTTGTAATTTGTCTTGTAGTAATACAATTAAAACTATGCTTTTGGATTGTTTCATAGATTTATAATGTCCACATAAAGAAAACAGTAGTGAATAACTTTAAAAAAATCATACACGATTGCTTTTATATTAAAACATCTCTCTCTGTTAGATGCATTGTCTCCATTTCGTTGTTGTTTCTGGATTTGATCATTTGTAACTGGGTCCTTTTTTGTAATTTGGTATTTGGTCATTGGCCCCGGATTTGCTTTTGTGTTCCAAGACTCTGTCATTTGTTCGTGATTTGCTGTTGTGTTTCGTGATTTGCTGTTGTGTTTCGTGATTTGCTGTTGTGTTTCGTGATTTGCTGTTGTGTTACGTGATTTGCTTTTGTGTTTCGTGATTTGCTTTTGTGTTTTGTTATTTGCTGTTGTTTCGTGATTTGCTGTTGTGTTTCGTGATTTGCTGTTGTGTTTCGTGATTTGCTGTTGTTTCGTGATTTGCTTTTGTGTTTCGTGATTTGCTGTTGTGTTTCGTGATTTGCTTTTGTGTTTCAGGAATCTGTCATTTGTTTTTACAAATACAACCCAGGATTGTCTGGACCCGTGTAAAAACAGACAGACATTTTGACAGAATGTCCCGTCCCTCTCAGAATTGCTTTGACATCAGTAAACACAACAAGAAGGAGTCTATTTTATAAAGAGCTCTTGATTATGAGGTACACTGCCATTTAAAAAATAAATACATAAATAGATAATTAAGGCTTTTCAGTTTATATTGCAGAAATGACGGCAAATGTTCCCAGAATAAATTTGAATCCATTTCAGTTCATTTTTAAAACGTCTGTTGTGAAACCATTTCTTGATTTTAAAGGCAGACTTTTAAACGAATCAAATGGGAATCTTTATTTAATCAGACTGGAAAAAAGTGGTGTTATTTTTGTTTGCTTTTTTTATTGTAGAGATACAAGAAATGGCATTAAAGGAAATCGAAGAATGAAGTAATTTCATGCCACGTAAATGAAGATCAAATAGGATGGAAAACATTGATTTTTTTTTTTAAACCTAGCTTGATTGGATGCTTGTTATCATGGCTGAACCTTCAAGTTTGATGAACTACATCTGAGCTGCAGGTGTTCTTAACGTACAGAGAGGATACTGAAAGCAATAGTAGTGTACATTTTTACAGAAACATGATTCATCTTTTTTACAGTTCTTCTCACTTGAGCGGTTCCTCTTAGTTCATCTCAAAGAACCATCATTATGTTTCTATTCCACATTCAAACATGTTTTCCTCTCTTGAGTTAGACAGCTCGTGACTGAAAATGCAGGAAGATGGGTTTCAGTCTGTCTGGGACAGAACTTGGACGTCTTCCCAGGCAGACACAGCCTGAGTTTGGAACAGGGAGTGGGCCAAACACTGTAAATGCACCCACAGGTCATCCTAGCAGAACTCTGCGCCTGCGTTTGTCTCTCCTTTGGGCCCATTCTCAATTTGTGGATCCATGAGCTGAGACTTGATAAATGCTTTTCAAATCACGCTCAAAACACAATATTTTATTGGATTTTGCAAATCATCAAAAGCTGTGAAACTATTGTCAACTTTGATTAAGAATATGGGCCTGTAACCGTGTTAGCTCCACCTTCTCACTTATCAAACTAATGGAGGCCCAACAAAGCGTCATTTATTCCTCGAGCAGCTCTCGAGGATCCATTCCAAAGGTTAAAATGTGCATAAGCTTGATTTAGTCTCACAGCAGCAGTCATCCTGGTCACCTTCTGCCATGGAGGCAGTGTCATCTTTCTGCCGTGAAGAGCGGAGAGGGATGCAGGCTGCAGCCAGTGAAGCCTGCAGCCGTTCTCTTCCTCCATTAAAGTGGCAAATATTAATGCTCCCTAACCCCCCCCCCCGCCCCACCACAACTATGAGCTGTCAGTGACATGCTCAAAAGAGCAAATGAAGCGACGATCATGCTACCTGGGGCTGTTGGTGTAAACACAAAGCTGACAAAAGAGAAAAACATTCCTCACGCACGCCAGCTTTGACCCTCACTTTCCTTCTTGATGCTTCCATCTCAATTTTTTTTTTTTTATAGTAGATGAGTAATGTAAGAGCCAAGCACCGCCATGAGATAAATCAAAGATTTCAGGCGTTGCCAGATGTTCCCAGACTACATTAAAGAGCCAATCGGATTAGTGAAAAGCAGCAGCTGCTGATGCAGATGTTTCAAAGTGAAGTCTCAAGATTCAGCAACTTCTATTAAAAAGTCTGCAGTTATTTACTCCAAACTATTTAGATGGCTGGGAAAGCAGGACAGCATAGGACTGAAAATGAGTTTAGAAAAATGTGTGCATTGAGTTTCTCCTGGTTTGTTATTTTAATCCAAAGACAGCCATTATTCCGCAATACCCGACACGAACAGATTAACCTTTATCACATCAATGCAGCTTGCTGGACAGCTCACCAATACAGAACAAGGAGAAAGGGCACTTATAGTGCAGTTTCAAATACCAACGTCCTGGTGATTAAGCTCTTTCCTGTTGAGCCTCACGGCTAGCCTTTTCAAATCAAGGGAGTGTTAGTCAAATATTGTGGCGCCCTTCTTCTCTACCTGTGTTCGTTTAAGTGTTTGGGTGAGCTCTCGGGACTTGACAACGCTTCTAACGCAGCGGAGAAGCGGACCGTGAAGGTCAGTTTCTGGCCAAGCAGGTTCTTTTTCATACAATATTCATCAAAGTCTAAGTTGATATGAAAGAGACATGAAATATAG
The DNA here is from genome assembly GCA_023969325.1 of Oryzias curvinotus. Taxonomy (NCBI): domain Eukaryota; kingdom Metazoa; phylum Chordata; class Actinopteri; order Beloniformes; family Adrianichthyidae; genus Oryzias; species Oryzias curvinotus. The sequence goes on along the minus strand of CM043708.1, from coordinate 26,098,106 downwards.
GGCTTTAAATAGGGGATGTCAGCTGAACAAAGACTGTCCAGGTGGTGGTGGATCTGCAGTAATCTCCATTTTTCTCTTTGCACAAATATTCGAACATAAATCCTCACATTAGGTGGGATTCATCCAGAGATAATTCATGGCCTGTTTGTCCTCCAGGGTCAGTTTGGAATATTCAAGCGCTGAACAAAGCAGATAAAAGCAGCTTTTTCTTTCTCATGCACAGAAAAGCAGCCTGACAATAGAAATTTCTTCATTTTTTAAAAGTGTGCTTTTAAATAGGAAATATTTCAAGGTTTTGCTGTCTCCTTCAAATCTACGTTGTAGGCCTCTTTTTTTGTACTGTTAAAAAATATACCTTGTGTCTGAAATTTCTCACCACTCCCAATAGTGCACTATATACCATTTTGTCTGGGTTTACGAATCTGGGTCTATATAATGTCCAGTGTCCTGGATTTTAACATAATTCGGACACATGCTCACTACTTTTTTTTTTAAATGCCAAATGTGACGTCACTCATTTGCCAAAGTAAACACCTAATACATATATATAAACATCAAAGACTAACCCACTGTGTTTTGGTGATGAACACCTGGATGATTTATACAAAAATAAATGTAAATAAAAATGATAAAAAAAATGATAAATCATTCAAACACAGCGCAATGTGGTCTATATTCTTCTATCTAGTGTGCATCGACCCACACCAATTTTTTTGTAGAGAATTCTGGGAAAGAAGGCCCTGGATTTTAGAAAAAAATGGCAAATACTTTATATGGTGCACTAAGAACTGAATAGTGAAAAATAGAGTACTTTATTAAAAACGAGGGATCTTGCATATCCATCCAGTTCTCCACAAAATACACAATACATTCAGCAGAAAGAAACTTAAAAAGTAATTCATTAATAGTGATAAAACATAAAAATAATCAAACTCACTAAAAACAGAGTAAGAATGAATAAAAGAATAAGAAAGAATAAAAATAAGAGCAACAAAAGTAATAAAAGTGGTAAAAGTAGATGCCCGTTTAGTGACTCTTCCTCATGCTCTCTCCCCTCCCAGCGGTATTGAACAGTCTATTTGCACTCGGTGCAAAGGACTTCCTGAGTCTTTCTGTGGAACACAGCAGAAAGCGAAGGCGGCCGCTGAATGCGCTCCTTTGATCAGCAAATAGTCAGTGTATGGTATGATCAGTGTTCTTCAATATGCTGTCCCGTTTGGACACAATTCGTACACTCCGGTGAATATCCTATATAGCAGTGGTCTCCAACCACCGAGCTGCAGATCAATTGGCACAGGGCCGCAGAAGGAATAATTATTATGCCTGGTTCTTTTGTTTTTTTTTTTCTTTTTCTTTTAAGTTTCGACAATCTTTTATTTGAAAAGATCTTTTATTTTGAAAAATAACCGGATTCTGGGTGGAGGCCCCGGCGAAGGCCCAGGCCCAGACTACGTCTCTCGGCTGGCCCGGGAATGTCTGGGGGTCCTCCCAGAGGAATCTCTTGGTTACATTTCAGTCACTTGAGCGCTAAAAGTAGTTCGGTGGCGAGCTACACGAGAAAAGTTGTATGTGGAACGTTTCCTTGCAAATGGATAAGGGATTAATGCAGGGACAGAAGAACAGTTGGAAGAACGGGCTAAGACTTCAAGACAAAAAAAAACAACAACAGCAGCCACCAGGACACTCACAACATTCTTTGGCAGAACATGTTAATAGAGATTAATGTTCCACCATCAGTGTGTGAATGTGTGTGTGCATGGGTGAATGGGACTGTGACTGTAAAGCGCTTTGGGCCTTCAAAAGAGGGTAGAAAGCGCTATATAAGTATACGCCATTTACCATTTTACCATTCCACTGGTGTTTTCTATTATTATCAGTAAAAGATTTGTTTTTTGTGATGATCAGAGGTTTTTTTTCTTTCCGTGGTAAAATCCCCAGGGGCTGACTCGTCCGCAGCCACATAAAGGTTGGAGAACACTGCTATATAGTGCACTAAGAAGTGAGAGAATTCAGGCACTACTTAAAAATAAAACATCTAGCCCCCCTGGAAATTTCCCAGAAGTCTCAGCCTAAAATCATTGTGCATCGATGCTTATAGAATGGTTAATATAGACCACAATGCATTGGGCTGAAATTTTTGACATTTGAAAAGAATGGACGTAAACATGTTATTTTTTAATATTCAAGTTTTCATAATTAGAATGCAGTGGATTTATTATTAGTCTTCGTAAAATGTTCATATTTATTAATTATTAATTTAATATATTAATTTAAAGTGCCTTTACCTATCGGCTTTCCACCATCAGATGCACTATATATGTTTTAGGGCAGGGGTCGGGAACCTTTTTGGCCGAGAGAGCCATAAACGCCACATATTTTTAAATGTAATTTAGAAAGAGCCATACAATAATGTAGCGTCCCTTTCCCACACTGAGGCACGGAGACGTAACCTCTTTTAAGGTTATTTATTCTGGTTACTGTAGACCGCAACAAACACCGAACAATTAATTCATCAACTCCTGAATCTCTCCCGCTGAGACGAGAGCGCTTCTCCCAACTTTATATTCCCTGCTCCCGCTCCAGTCCTCCCATTTTCCTTATTCGGCCCATAGCTGAACCCCATTGGTCCAAACTACCCTAACAACAGGCTGAGTGACAGAACTGAGAGCCAATCAGATCTCTGCTTGATGCGTTTAATGAACTCCAGAACTTTTAACGCGTCCCAACAGCAGGACCCAACTCAGTCCGCAACAATATGTTTAAAACTAAAAATAGACGTGAATGTGAGCATTTGATGTAGTTTCAACATTTTTAAAGTACAATAAGTCTGTGGATTCTTTTTAATAACATGGTTATGCTGTTGCTAATAAATGATGAGTATTTCTCGTGGTGGTTCTGCTGATGGTCTAGTCTGGTTGATCTGTGGTGAGTTTCAGCTTCATGCAGGCGTTGAGACTTTAAACGTGATCGTAGGTCTGAATGTTCTGGAGATGTGACAAAGACTCACATGCACACCTGGAGCCAAACACACACTCACACTGCAGTGAGTGACGGGCAGCGGGTTTTACGTTATTACAATCCCTGTGCGATTCACCTGCTGCCTGTGAGGAAGAAAGCAGAGGGTGGGGGGCACCCCCACCCTCTGCTTTCTTCCTCACACCCCGTCCCCTCATCTGCGCGCTCTTTCTCAGAGACGGGAGCGCGCAGGTTTAGGCACGGCAATTAATAGGTTTCCTGCTGGAATAAACTCTGTGAAATAATAGATAATAGTAAATTGATAGTGCTGGCGCAGATTTTTCTCTCCAAGCACCGCTACTACTGCACTGGTCTAATGAAAAAAAAAAAAAGGTATAAATAAAGATTTGTCTGCGAGCCATACGTGACCATCAAAAGAGCCATATGTGGCTCGCGAGCCATAAGTTCCCGACCCCTGTTTTAGGGGATTGGAGCAGGAGCATGTCCCACTGGGCACTGGGCATGTCCCACTGGGCGGAGGCCCCGGGGAAGACCCAGGACACGCTGGAGAGACTACGTCTCTCGGCTGGCCTGGGAACGTCCCCCCAGAGGAGCTGGAGGAAGTGGCTGGGGTGAGGGAAGTCTGGGCATCTCTGCTCAGTCTGCTGCCCCCGCGACCTGGTCCCGGATAAGCGGAGGAAGATGGATGGAGATGGATGGATGGGATTGGAGCAAGAGTGGGGAAACTACGGTCTGGGGGCCACATGCGGCCCGTTAAATATTTTAGTCTGGCTCACCAAACTAGAATAAATGATGCTGCTAATCCTCATTAATCTTTTATTTTCTCTTTAATCCTGTGTCCCATAGATGGTACAAAACAAATGAATTGACCATTATTCAGGTGCATGAAGTTATGGATTTGTTGTTTTTCTGACATTCATGTGTGATTTCCGGGTCAGACAGTCAATTTTCCAATGATTCCAACACCACATGAATGCTGCATTTCTCAAAGTGGAGTTTTTCCCTGTAGGACATCATCCCATCCATGCAATTGACATTAACATTAGAAAAAAAAGGGAATTCAGACACAACCTTACACTTCTTCTTTTATATTTTATGTATGTCATATGTCTCTGAAGTTGCAGATAAACTACTTTGTTCATAAACACATGGCTGAGAGCCAAATGCACTTTCTTCACCTGAAAGCACTCAAATATTCAGCTCAACTCAGAAAGTGATCACTAACTGCAGCTGCTCTGGTTTGTGAGTTTTCTGGAGTTTTGTGCTCTTATACTGAAATATCATCACCACACCACGTGAGATCATATCAGAATTCTATTATTTAATCCTGCAGGGATAAGAGAATCGTGTCAATATGTTTGAAGTTTTGAGAAAAGGTTTAGTTCCTGCTCTGATCTCCATCGAAGTAATAATTGCAGACAAACACAATCTAACTGAACAAATAGCAAAGAAAGAGTGGAACTTCTTTATCTTCGCCCAACACTGTGAATAGCTTGAAGGAGAAAAGAAAAAAAAAAATCATGAATGGGGCTCTGTATTGACAGCTTCTACAAATCTACTCAGGGTTCGGTGTTTAAACAGATTAGATTGGAAGTGTGGATGGTAGCTGCCCCTCCTTAAAAGCTTGGTTACTGCTGCTTTGAATGTTCCCTGATGACTAAAAGCCTAAAAAAAAAACCTCAGAGAAAGGACTAATTTAATAAAATACACAATTTTAAGCATAACTTCTAAAATGCTGAATGTTTTTTTTTTTTTAAGATTGAGACCAAGTGGATGAAGACGGAGATTAGAGTGTGGCCTTCTGGAGTCCATACACTGTTAGTGATGGTCAGGATTTGCCTGAGACAGCTGAGTTCCCCCTGGGGAAGCCAGATGAGGAAAAGAGGTCTCAAAATAAAGCTGGAAAGAAGTTTCTTTTTTTTTTTTTTTTAAGCTGAGCTGAAGAACTCAGGTCACAAAATCTCCAGGGATGGAGAGTCAACAGCTGGTGTCAAAATAGTGAACAACCTAAATGGTGGCTTAGTGGTGTTCCTTCTAAGGATTTGCAAGTTACTTCCAGCTCTTTCCTGGAGGGTTATCCAGGCTTGCTGTTTCTTTACATCTCCTAGTAGACAAGTAGAGTGACACAAAGTCCCCAAAACTCCATAAAAATCCTCCCACGTGTACAGGGGGACGTGAACTGATAATTCAAGTCTGTAGATTTCACCAGGCTGCAAAAAAGAGCTTTCGAAAATGTATTTTGGAAAAGTTTGAAGTTCATCTCACTTTTTCTCCAATAAGTTGGAGTCTCTGCAGTTGAAAATGTGCAATTTGCTCACCAAGGGAAAAATGAAGGATCTTTTTACTCTTATTTTTTGGTCTAGTGTGAGAGAAATACACAGCAAAAAGGTTTTCTGGTTGAAAGTGTAAAATAACTTTGTCAGAAGTTACTCATTAATGGAACTAAATTGTATCTTATTAGAGACAAAAGTGAAAATTTGACTTAACAAAATTGAACTCATTAAATATTCAAACAAAACAAATTTAATGAAAATACCAATTAAAATAGTCACTAGTAAATAGATCTTAACAGTTTTGTGTTTTTAAATGGTGGTGACATGATGAGAGTCATTGAGGTACCATTACCAGTTTCAAATCTTAGTTTGCAGTTTTGTTTTTTTTTTTTTACAGCCCTCAGAGCTTTCTTTCAAAAGATATTAAAAGAAAACCTGATTCAGTTTTCCTGCTAAAATTGAAGGCTGGCACTGGGCCCATAGCTTTACAGTCAAAGGTGGCACCTTGCTGTTAATTTGTCCAAACAGGATCTGATTAGATCTGCAGCTAATAGAGCAGCTTGTTAAACCTGCCATTTCTGCCTAATCAAAAGCTGTTCTGTATGTCCAGTCAGCCGTGACTTGGAGTCTTTGAAGCCCCTCCATCCCTTTTAAAGACTATTTATTCATTGACAATCAGAGACTACTGTTTTGTCTCTAAGATTACTCCCGAGCACACAGAATTTATTATTTACATATGACAACTTGAAGATAAGATTTGACCCCGGCGGTGAGGAAAAGTGAGGATTTGGTTCTTTGTGTTGGTGTGGCGTTGGTCAACAGGTCTCCTTGAAGGAAAAGGTCACCGCTGATCAATACGAAGCTGCTTTTGAGTGATCACCTGTAACGAAGCATTTCTATTATGATGGGCATGGCCTTATCCACTGTGAAAGTGTGTAGATCAATAGATCATAAAGGGTGACTAAATCATGGGAATCCTGTGCTGAAATCCCTCAACACAAGTTAATGAAATCAGCAAGCTTCCCGTAGTGTCACTAAGAGTTTTTTTATTTCAAATTTATTGTCTGTCAAGAGTAGATTTGTTTTGGCTTATAGTGGTTCTCTAAGAGGAAGATTGCTCAAGAATGTACGTTTAGCCTATGGTGTTCGTCTTCTTCTTTTGCTACTGTTTACTAGTGCATGTCCCTCACCTACAGTCAGAAGAGGCTTGGTGTGTAGTGTCGAAGCGGCACAAATCTCGCTGCAGGATTTATCCTCCACATCTAACCTTGGCCGGGCACAAATGGCAATTATTACTTTCTGCTCCATGATAAATCTTCAAATGGTTGGCAGTTCTGTGAATTAAAGGCAGCATGTCTTTAGTTTTTTTCTTTTAATCAAACAAGATCCATTTTTTTTCTCATTTAACAGTTACTTTTATCCAAAGGAATTTTGTAACTCAAGCACTAAAGACAAGCAATACAAAGTGAAAGTAGGCAGGTGTTGTTGCAGATAAAGCTGATTAAATGTGTTCAGGGAACCAACAGTCAGGCAGATGAGGTCTGTCTTCAAGAGGTCCTATGAGAAGAAGCAGACTGCTCTAATGGCAGATTATTCTGGAACAGCATGAAACATGGTTTTTAAAGCCTGATAAGTGAAATCTGCTGTTTTTAGGTAGAAAATTATAAGAAACTCAAAGGATACAGGGTGACTAGCTCAGTGGCCTTGTGGAACATTCTCCACCATCAGACTAGAAGATTGTGAGTTCAAATTCAGGCAGAGTCATACTAAAGACTAAAAATGGGACCCAATGTCTCCCTGTATGACACTCTGCTCTGCAAATTGTTCCTGAGCGTACCTGGGTCTGCAGCTCATGGCTCCCCTAGGGAATGGGTCAAATGCGGAGAACAAAGGTGCATGACAGCTAATGGGACATGTTTGTTACTGCCCAGTGTGTTAATGGGCAGTGGATATTCAGAACAACTGCCTGAGTCTGGGCTTGGAGGTCCACCAACTTGCTTGCTTGCTTTCCAAAGTCTTGCTTGCTGCTGATCACCTGGATCAGATGTGTTAAGTCAATCAGAGATTGGCCTCACCTGATCCAGCTAATCACCAGTAGAGAGCGTCAGGTATATCCATCAAGCCCTAAATACGAAGAACATGTGCGATGGTAAATCTGGTAGGATGAGCATCCCTGGTGAAAATAGAAGGTTACAAATTCAAACAACATATAGAGCAGCAGGTTTTCTATAGGAGACCCCTTTTGGGTTCATTAAAGCACGTAAAAATCATCAATTCTCCTACCTTCCGTAAAATTTGAAGAAATAAGATTAAGAGACCAGTTAGGAGGGACTTCCAGAAAGGAAATGGACATAAAAATTTCCAAGAACATCATCTATTGGTTTTTGTCAGAGAACTGAGTCAGCAGGGTAGGTAGGAAAACAAGCTGTTTGTCAGTTACAACCATTGGTCTTCGTTGAATGAGAGAAAGTAAAGAAGCTATTTTATACTCAAATCATCCTGGATAGATTGTAAAACTGGAATAACCAAGCATTTATGTCCATGTTTATACATGAAAGTTTTTTTTACATGATATAACATGTCAAAGAAGCAGTTATATTATAGGGGAGACTGTTTTATCATTAAAGGAAAATGAACAATGCTGAGTAGCAGAAAGCAGAGCAGAACAAACAGAAGTGTCCTTAAGTTTTTTTTCACATTTCAGAATCCCACAATTCTGGTCGACTAGAACAAACCGCCTTTGATCAGCCACGTCTGTTACAGAGTTGATTTACCGTCTGTAAGGACAACAAGATTGTCTTCCGGAATATAAAATGTATTTCAACAGGATGCGGATTCGGTTCAGAAAATGTTAGGTATTGATACCCTGCTAGATTAATATTTTATCAGTCCAATTCACTTATTCAAATTCCTTGGACAAAGGGTGATCTTTGCCTGAAATCCACCTAAAAGGTTCAAACTGGAATTTCACACCTATCACACCTCAAGAGATTCATGTGAGAATAAGCAGATATCTCCTGAACGTAATGCACTAATATATGGAAATATTGTTTGTGGCCTTAAATTTTATCCTGCTGTGTCAAAACAAAAATGAGACAGCTGAAAAAAAAACAAAAAAAGGCCTATTTGAATTATAACTAACCTATCCATCGTGTTCTGGAGGGCTGCTTTTATAAGCTTGTAAATTTCGCCAAATTAAATTTTTTTTTGAATCTCCAGTCAGTTGGAACCGTGGATGTGACTTAATCCAACTACTCCAGATTTCAAGTGACGTTAATGTTATAGGAGCTGAAACATACTCATTCGCTGAGATCTTGCATACTTACCGTAAGATGTCTTTATCTCAAGGCCGACCCGTGAGAATTAACTGGATTAATTCTTCATGTTTAGATGATTGTGGTCATAAATTTACGGGAAAACCTTTCCTGTGTCCTTGTAGAAAGGATAGTTAAGCAGTGCATCGTCTCAGCATTTCATCATTTTTCCCAGCATCATTGGTTTCAACCACATCAGCATGTTTTGTCCATACATTTTCCTTTAATCTAGCGTGGCATTGCAGGACACCCATCAAAGACTGTGGACTGATAATCAGTCTGGTGTTGAACATCACAAAGCAGCTTCATTCAGTTACTGCCTTATCAAGCAGGGTGGATTTGCTCACGTCTTTCCCACATCCACATCATCTCAAAGTGATTAATGATGCGGCAACTGCATATTTCATGGCCCAGTATCAATAGCAGGGCTCCATTCATGGCGGTAATTGTTGGTCAATCTACGATAAAAATATGGAAAAGCTGTGGAGAGCTTTTTACGTCATTTGTATTCCACATAGGTGATTCAGCTGGTTTGACTGCAGGTTTAAAACTGAAATTTAAAACTAATTCAATGGAAGAATTTGATTGTAATGTTCATAGGTGTTCATTAAATCTATAATTGAAATCTAATTGCTTTATTTTGACCCTGCTTTCTCATTCTCCTGTCATGAGTCTAATTTGTGGTTCACAGACTGTGTTAGCATGCTACGCATACATCAAATTGCATTGACTCTTTTTTTTTTAATGCTTTTTACATAGATTTTTATCAATCCAAAAGAAAAACACATTGTTTACTCATAGATAACATGTATGTTTGCCTAACTGACTCAAAAAATGTGAAAAAGGCTTTTGTGTTGGTGATCTGCTGCTAACTAAAAGCAGCGTTGGTATGACACGACACTTAACAAGTAAAAGAGAATTTCTGATATTTCCAGACTTTGTAAAAAGAAGAAGTAATTGACTATGCTTTTAGGGGTTAGATTTTCTTCAGATTGGACGCATTTGGTTTACTTAAAATGAACCAGATTTCGTTTTCCCCGATAATCTGGAGCAAATTTTCAGTCTGAATGCGTTCAAGTGGACCCTGGTCAGGAAGCAGGAACCAATCTCGGACCCATCTTTTGAAGTTCATTCCCGATCGGACTGAGCTCCGGTTTGCTCTGAGTTTCCTCAGTCTGAATAGGCTCAATGCTTGTAGTGGAACAACTACTAGACTAAAACGGCCACTGTTAGCTGGGCATTACTGGATGTAAACAGAAGAAAAAGGAAGCAACCATGACTGTGAGACACAGCAACTCATTGAAATTTGGTCAGATGAATGCGGGCTCATTAAAAAAACTTTTAACGTGATAAGTTAATGCAGACATTCAAAATTGGTCAACAAAAATAAAGTTTTAATAAGTGAACTATCCTGACAAGGACTGCAAAGTGCAAGACTTTCATAATTTGGAATGGCCGATGACTGCAGACATCTTTAGTCATTTTCGCTCTGGTTCATTAGCGAAAAGTCGGACTTACGGCAGTCTGAATACAGAACAAGAGCAAGGTTCAATACTCAAACTGGGCTGAATTAGGCGGACTCTGTCCGGACCAATGGACTTTTCAAATCGGAAAACATCCCAAGAAACCTTAACAATAGCAGTGGCTCCTCCAACTTGGTGGCAATAAATTGTGACAAACCATGAAAGGAATTGAATAGAAGTGTCTTTCAACATTTTTGGGGTTTTAAATTTCCTACATAAAAGTTAAAGTCTCATCAGGGACTACAGATAGGGAAACCATTTGGCTCCCCAAACCATTAGGGGAACCACTTGGGAACCATTTGGTGGTTAAACCCCCAATCCAATCCCTTAATGCAGAGTGTAAAGCTTGGAGGCACTGGGTCCCAACATTGGAGTTTTTGGTATGACTCAATAGTGGATATAAACCCCCGACTTCCCTCAAACATATCTTGGATGATTTTTCAGTCCTACATAAGTGTGTTTTCCAATCAAGATTTTTTTTTATAACTGAATGCTGGTTCTCCACATGGGAAGTTAACCAATCAAAATCTCTGTCATTTAGGGGGAGACTTTTAACCCTTGTGCTATCCTAGGCACTTTAACGTTGGGAGTTGGGTCATCTAGATTCACTAGACAGAGCTCTGAACCTTTTTTTTTTCAATTTTTTGTGATCTTCACTGGTTCAATGGCTCACATGAAATTTTTCCACCTTTATCCACCTTTGTCATGGGAGGGAGAACATGTCAAAGTAAGGGTGGGGTCATCCAAGATAGCACAAGGGTTAAATCTGGGTCTTTTGATGCAGAAATCAGCCACAAAAGTTGGACTAAACAAATTGAACTGCAAAAAAGTGTTTTTTTTTTATTTCTTAAAAACCTGCATCGTAGATTCTATATAGTATTCACTAAGAAATGTCAGCACTTATTGGGGGTTGCTGGTTCAAAAATTCACAGTGAGGGGGGTATAAGGGAAGGGAAATAAAATATATGCAAAAGGCTGCTAATGAGCAGTAACATATCCTGCAGTTTGTAACATTGAGAAATTGAGTTCAAACACCTGCTGACCAGCCAGACAGGAAGCCACTGCATCCAATAAGAGCTTTTGTTCTGGGAAGCAGTCACAATCCTTCTTCTTCCTTAGATTTTCTCCAAAGCAGCTGTTGCTGTGCCTTGAAGCAGCATGCGTCCTGGTTGGGAGCACAGTGCTAACTCAAAATGTTTGCCTGTGATGTGCAGCAGGAGGTGTTTTTGTTTCTTTTTCTCTCTCAGCTCTGCACAGCCTTAGCTCCTTGGTTATCGGAGAGACTCTGCAGAGTTCATTAATTGTTCCACAACAGAAGCCTTTGAATCACATTGTCATTTTCTAATTTGGTTTAGGCCACAGCAGTGCTTTTAGCCAGACTTTCCCACTTTTTTTAAAAAAAATCTAATTAGAGAGAATAAAAATGATGCAAATATGACCAATGACTCATGTAGTGACAGATGACAACAACTTAATGTGAGTTTCCGGGCACATTCGGCATTACACTCTGACAAATGTTATTTTTTACTTAATTTTTCAAACAGATCTTAACATACAAAACATGCAGAGAAGAATCACACACCAGGAATCATATGCTACAGCTGTTTGACCAAAATGACTGTCATTTACAGTGCATTTTGACCAAGGATTGGTTAATTTTATTCAAAATTTGTCAAGATTACAGCATAGTAGTCTTTATTTTAAGATATTTATTTTGCTGATTAAAACAAAAAAAGAACCTGAAAAAATGGCTATACATATGTCACATTCATACCTTATCCTCCCTGAACTCACCTTTTCTTTCTCCAATCATATCGACTGTAAACAATGATTCAGGAATGACACCAACACCCCACATTTAACACAAGAGTTTCAAAAAGCTTTTAGCATTGACATTTTTGGTTTAAAAGAAACACAAGAGTTTATGACACTTAACCCTTGTGCTATACTATGACCCCACCCTTACATTGATGTGTTCTCCCTACCATGACAAAGGTGGATAAAGGTGGAGAGGATTTCATGTAATCCATGGACACCAGTGAAGATCACAAATCATTGAAGAAAAAATATTCAGCGCACTGTCTAGTGGGTCTAGATGACCCAACTCCCAATGGATAGCACAGCCTAGGATAGCACAAGGGATGATTGTGTCACAATTTTGATACTCCTCGGAATAGGTCCTTGGAACGTTGAGTGGATCTTCGTCTGGCTTTTAGATAATTTTAGCTTTTTTAATGTTTTTACTGCATAAAAACTGTATCTACATTTTTTTTTGCAGTAAAAAGATAAAACGTACCTATGTATTGAGTTTTTGTAAAGTTTCAGGCTTATTGTAGAAATATTTTGCAATACAAACAAACAAAAAAAAGAAGATGGGGTTGAACAAAAAAGATGGATATCAGGCAAAACTACAAACAACTCTGCAAACAAAGTTTTAAATATTTGCTAAGAATAAAAACTAAATGTTATTTTTGGTTAACAGATGCAATAAATGTCCTTTTTTATTTATTTCTCAATGTTTGATGAGCACTGATTGTCATGTATGTTTTATTATCTGACAAGCATAAGACAATTCAACAAAAAACTGTTCTTCATTTTATTTAAAGGGAAAAAACGACGTTTTAACATTCTGCAAAAATATGTATTTGCCCCCTAAACCTTTGATGTTTATCATTTTTATTAGATGTTATACCAAACTTTGACCAAAACACCAAAACCTTCTAAGCTTAATTCACAGCTGGAGGGGCTGCTGTCTTTGAATCATTGTTCTGCTGCAAAACTCTGGAGTTCTGCAGCTCATAAACAGATGATTTTCACTTTCAGAGTCTAATAGCAGAATGCAAAATTCAGGATTCAGCCTCTTTTGTCTCATCAGTCCACAGAATATTTGTCAAATTGTATTAGTTTTGTCAAATGTGAGAAAAGTCATTGTGTTCTTGATGCTCAGTGGTGTCTTTCTCCTTGAACTCTCCCAGGAATCCCCCTTTGTCCAGTATCTTTGTGGCCTTCCATCAAGTTCGGCTTCTTTTATGACGGCCGGGATGAGTCCTTGTTGTGTTCTCAGAGACATTTTGGTCGGTCACTTCTGAGAAACCTCTCCACTGTTTCAAGTTTTCTCAATTTGTGGATAGCGGGTCTCAGTCGTGAAGCCCCAAAGACTCCGAAAGAACCTTGAAACACCATCAAAAGTGATAAATGTTGTTGATTCTGTTTCTTCTCTGCTCCTTTTATTTGAACTGCAGCATTGTGGACTTCTTTGAGGGGATCTTAGTCAGAAATCCTCATCATGTCTTCATTTTTTCTTGGTACAAAAGTACGGTGGCCCTGAAGTGGATATCACATTAACAACCACTCAAAGCACAAAACACAATGAAGATTTAAGAAATGAAAACAAAATTCCTGAAACTAAAACATAATTCCCCCCAAAAATGTAACAAATTAAAAAGGAACCTGGTCTTTTCAGAATATTTCAGAATTGACAAAGCCTTTTGGATCAGAGGTGAAACATCTTCAACTTTAAAATCCAAGTCCAGATTACAACCTTTAGACTACTATGATTTTGCATGATAGTGTCTTCTGACAGACAGTCACTGCAAAAGTTCAGTAAATGTTTAATCAACTCTTTACCGCAGTTCAGGCAAAACGTCTTTCTGCTTTTTTTTTTCTTAAAAAAAAATCAAAGCAAGAGGTATCTTTTCCAATTTCTTATTTTGTTTCATTGTTTTTACCTTTCATTTTGTTTTCTGGAATCTACTACTGTTTTCCGAAATGCTTTTTGTTTCTTTTTCACATTTTGGTTGCTATAATTTCCTTTTGATTTCTGAAACACAGTTTTTTTTTTTTTTTTTTACCATTTGTTTTTCATTTTTGAATGCCATTGTGATTTTTAACATGTTTTTAATTTGAGTGATTTGTACTTCAGGGCCATCATACTAAAGAAACCGAACTTTGTTCTCCACAAAAAACAGTTTATTAGTTTTCATTTATGATTTGTCAGAGTGAGTAGTTACTACTTGTAGGACTGGGTAAAGTGTGTTTTTTTCTTTAAATTGTCACTTGAAACAAATATACTATATTTACCTAATTTCTCTGATGTTAGTTTGCAGATAAAAGTTGTTTTCAATTTCAGTTATCAGACTGTTCTTTTGTTTCACCCATGTCGTACATGCGATTGTGTTTGTGTGAACTGTGTCGCTGTTGACTGCTCACTTAAAAAAGGGAGTGCTCACAGCAGCAGTTGACTCAGTAAATGTGATTTAGAAAAACATTAATTCAGTGAGTTTCTGCTGCTGCATGACTTTCGGCTGCAGGAGGAGAGGAATAAACTCCCTGCTGTGTCTCTCTGCTCATCTGCAGCACAATGTCTGCACTGAAGAAAGGTTCAGAGCTGCACCCAGTTCCACTGCTGTCTGTGAGGTGGAGATACTGCAGCGTTAATCCGGGCATCGGTGCTCTGCAGCAAGCAGCTGTCGTTGATTAATATGTGGAGAGCTGAAAATGTCGATAGCGTTAGCTCTACACGGAGCTGCATGTGTGTTCCAGCCTCATCGAACGAGAGATTGCCGCTGCAGCTGCAAAACAAGCCTGACTCATTCCACAAAACAGCAAATTCTGAATTTCTTTCTTATTTTCAGGCAAAGTGTCAGAACATTAAGGTGCCCATCCCTGTTCCGAATATTTTCTCATCTTTGGTGTTTCTCCTCTATATTAATGTCCATTCTCACATTTAACCATCTTGGATTTACTCATTGTAAAGAATTCAACGTCTGGTGTCAATAATTTAAATCGGTCAAATAGTTTCTAAGAACTCAAGCAAAGTTACTCGTCATCCTCACAGAGGGCATCGGGGTTCAGGAAATGTGGAGAAATAAAATGAACCACCCAACACATTAAAAAAAGTATTTAAAAGATTAGATTTGTCACCTTGAAAAGTCAAAAATTTAGGTAAAGATGTCGATATCGAAAAACATGCTTCATAGGTTAATTGGCAACTCTAAATTGTCCAAAGTTGTGAATGTGAGTGTGAATGGGTGTGTAATCGTGGCCCTGCGACGGACTGGTGTCCCCTGCCTTCACCCATAAGTGACCGGGATAGGCTCCAGCAGCCCTGTGACCCCGAGAGGGAACAAACGGAAGAAGATGAATGAATGAACGAATGAATGAATGAATGAATCTTCTTTTACTTTTTTATTCTATTCCAATCAAGTCAGGATTATTCATCCAAAGTTTGTCTATACGTCCCTTTTGTTTGTTTGTTTATTTTTTTTATACATTTTTTTTTAGTTGCTTGAAATAAACCAATGCTAATCCAAAAGAAGAATCATTGTTAGGAGCTGTAATACATCGTCAGGCAATGGCGTCGATTTCTTGTAGTTTTGCAATAACGAATAAGGACTGTGTGTGCCAACGGTCCCATCCACACCTCAGAGTCAAATTTCTAATGAACTACAGCCGCTCTGCAGGAACTATGTCCTAGAAAACGACAAAGGTTTTTTGATTTTAGTTAAGAACTGCATCATTATAATTGAAGATGATGATGCCATCTTCTTTCTTTAAAATATTGCATTACTCATCCAGTTGTTTTACCAGTCTGAACTTAAAAGGATACATTAATTCACTGTCTTCAGTTAAACATTCATTCCTTTTTTAAATTTGTTTCATTTTGACAAAAGTGAAAATATCAAAGTCAAAAAGAAAAACTAGATACTAATAATTCTTTAGATCCTAAAGATTTGATTTTCTACCAGGACCTGAAAGAAAATCAATTCACATTTTAATACTGTATTATAGTACAAACTAAAATAAATCTATAAAGATGTTTAATTGAAATAGTTCATGAAAATCACTGTAACAGGGCTCTTTATTTCCTACCTTCCATGTGGCATCCTCCTTCCACATGTTGATCGTGTCGTTCGTCTCTGACCTGTTATATGGATATTCTATTTAGAGGAAACTGTAGTTTTCCAAACTGCTCCCTGCTGGGAGATTGTCTAAAGTAAATTACCGGCATCGTCCTCATCAGTCTGAATGTGCCTCCGTTCCCTCCGCCCAGTCATGTTCCGGCTGAAGCTAAATGCTGCAGTCGCTCATGTGGAGCTGTGACTTTCCTTCAGCAACACTCACTCATTTACTATCACAGAAGAGACGACCAAACACCACATGCATCTGAAAAAATTGCTCTGTTCAGCTGTAAAACTTTCTGCTCTCCTTTTTAGCAGTGAGTTACAAACATTACACAGCTCCTCTGATGGCTGTACGGTCCTCACACTGACTGGCTGGCTGGCTGGTTTACCGGCTGCCGTTTGACTCACATGCCGGATGCAGAACAAATCAATTTCAAGGAGAGAGGTGGCAGCTCTGGTTAAGGATTGAGCTCAGCCGGCAGAGAGAACACTAATTACCACTAGCAGCCAGGGATACAAGCTGTGGTTGGAGGTCTTGATTCCTCTTCGTCGTCTGAATGCTGATCAACCCCCCTCCTCCTCCTCCTCCTCCATCTGGGGAGCAGACCTTCTCTCTGACCTACAGATGAGACTGCAGCCCATTCTGTTCTTCACAATCCTTCGACAGCACACGGATGAAGGATAGAGGGGTAGAGAAGCAATGGAGCCATTGACTTGTTTTGTAATTAAAGAGACTGTTAATCAGGCAGATGAATTTCTCACACGCTTCATGTTGTGGATGGATTGGAAAGCTGCTCAGCTTCAGCCATGGAGAGATTTAAAGCATCTTCAGTGTAATACATGACTTCATAAACACACTTTTATCAGGGAACATCTACTCTTAGAAAAATCAATAATAATATATTTGGTGAAATTATATTTGGTATTAGCTGTCACTATTTAGCTTTTTATGTCACCTGAAAAGTCAGCATTTGGCATTTTTCATTTTAAGTTGGTGATCAATGACTGAAGGTAGCGATTAAATGTCCAGCTTTTAGCGTCTCCTTTCCTCTTTCTCTCCAGAGTCTGAAGCCTGAAGCCTTGTTAGTCGGAGATGCCTTAATTAGTGAAGAGGAGCAGGAAGGAGGAGGAAGAGTGATGATGTATTTGATCTCTTTCTATCTATATCTATGCTGAGGGTTAACTCCACGGCTGACCCCTGTAATTGATGTCTCTGCCCTTTCTGATGCGAGCATGACCAATAGCTAGCACAACATACACAGACATTACAGCCAAGACATTACAATAAGTGTTTAGAAGGTCAAACGGGTGAATTTCTATATTACAAAAATGATCCTGCAAGTTTTTAACTAAAGTACTAATGGAATTGAGCAATATTTCCTGTAGAAGAACAGATTATAGATTTAATCGTGAAATAATTGCTCTGACTTGAAGTTTTGAGGACTTACTTCAAAAAATAAAACTCTGACAAAAGAAAGGCAAAACTTATATAGCAGACAATGAAGATGAAGGCGCTTAATAATGAGAAAAAGATGAGCACATAGGAGCTGAAACAAAAAAAAAACGTCTTTTTTTGCCACTGAACTGACAAATGTACACATTTTTTGTGCTACCATGTCAGACCTAACTTTGCCCTTCAACATTTGACACAACCACATCAATGGCAGGGGTGCAAATATTTGATTTAATAATTTCTAATGGCCCATGTGCTTAAAAAAAAAGCTAACCAAAGGACCGGGCTGTGAACCACTTTAAGTCTTTAACACTGGAGATGTGGCCAGAGAACGCTCTTTGACATTTACTCTTCAACCATTTACACAATCAGCATCAATAAGCTGAATTTTGTGAAAGAAAAGCGGCTTTTCATATATCATATATTTCATATATATATCAGTCTTGCAAATCATCACAAGGCTCCTTTACCCCGCTTCAGAATCCATCGGAATAACATTAATTGTGCAAACGGTAGATAATGTAAATGGTGGAAGAGTTACGGTAAATACTGGAGCTGAAGCTCTGGTGTTAAAGGCTTTACAGAAATCAGTCAAAAGTGTCTTGGTTTTGATGACATATTGAATAGAAACGGTGTCCTCGACGTAAATAAGAAGAGCGCAATGGAATTCTATTGATGTCTTTGATGTGAATTGAATGCATGACCTAAGGTGAAAATAGAAATGAACTGGTTCCATAAGTGTTGCAAAAATGACATGCAGGGCAGTTGCATAACAATTTCAAATGTTTACAGAATTTAATTTTGTAAATTACTTCAAAGATCAAAAATGAGGAAAAAAAAGCAGAATTATTACACCTTTCATAATCTTTCTTTGCTTTCAATTGTTCAAAGAACAGATAATTTAATTTTAAAGTGATTTTATTATTTTTATAGTTATAACTGAAAGAAAACAGCTCTAAATGTCACACATCTCACATCACCGATATTTCTTTGTAATTAATGGAAGTTAAGTGACTTGAAATAATTAATGCCAGAAAACATATTCTGCATATATAATAACCTGCTTTCAATCCTTTATTTTTGTTTCTATAGTAACAGCTGAGGGTGAAAAAACTGTGAATGTGCTTTACTGATGTGTTGCACTCAGTCTAAGTGTTTTGGCATGGGATTAATACCCAAGCATGTTAATAAGAATAACCTTTTACAATACTGAAATGTTGAAGCACAGAGTTTGTTTGCTGCCAGAACGAGACAATTCCTGCAAAGAGACAGAGATTCATTCAACTGAATAGGTATAAAAACCATGAATGCTTGACTTGGGAAAGAAGTGGATGATTTGTGGAGTTGACAGAGACTGCAGAATTGAGAAATGTGACTCTGGTTTGGTTTAGAATAAGAAAGAACAAGTTAACTGCACTGATTATCCATAAGAAGTTTGAAAAAGGAATAAAAAATGCAAGAAAAAAATGATTACTGATTGGAAAGTGGACTAAACCTGGTTGAAATAATTTGCAAGATTCAGGACAAAAATGTCATCTAGTCACACCAACAAACCAGCCTGGTATGTTTTTTTGTCTTCATTTTTTTCTTTCTCTGATGTCCAGATTGATTGGTTAATTGATTGGTTTATTTAATGCCTTTCAATCAAAAAAACAACCAAATAACATCTGGATTTGCACCCATAGTAACCTGCACGCTTGGCTTATATATGTACTTAAAAGTCACACTTCGATCATCTTTTGATCTATTTTTTAAAGCAATCACTGTCGTCTTTTAGCTATGATCCTTACATTTTTTGCCAAAATTTTAAAAACTTGTGGCGTTTTCAATGACATAGTATCTTTAGAGCAGCAGCATTTCGAAAATTGCTTCTGAGTTTTGACCATTGGTGTGGAACAACCCCGCCCCCCCTTCCCCTCCCTTTTGTGGAGCAGAGTAGAGCACTGAGCTTGTGGCCCATGCAGCATAAATACAAACTTTTTTTTTTTTTCATCTGCTCCTAATTTACAACGGTTTGAATAAAGAAAAACATATATGTATATCTAATTTGTTTACATATTATCAGAAAAATGCCACAAGAATACATCAAAAACACCAAAAATGTTTTCAGCTGATTAATCTTTAACGTACTTGTACAGATCTTGGGTACATTCCACATAAAAGGTATTCTTCATCTAATATCAAATGTGTTTGCAAAATCAGCCACATTTCACATTTGTAAACATCTTTCGGAACTTAACATCCACTCTGAAATACAACCTGACCGGTGCAGTAAAAGCTGAACGGATGTGGAAAAACAACGAACAATAGGATTTCAGTTGGTCTGTGAGATGAAAGGTTATTCCCTCACAGGCTCTGCCTGCAGCTATGGACTGAATACAACAGTAAGTGCAAAAAAAAAAAAAGTCTCAGCTTTCTTGCACCAATAGACAAACACTGACAAACTTGCATGTAATCATTTTCTAAATGGGAGATCTGCACAGGCTAAATTACTCATAAACAAGTGATCAAAACGAGAGCCACAGTGGCAAGCTGCTCTCATGAAATCACAGCCACCCTGACTAAAAGAATGGCTCCATTTTTAGAGCACCAGTGCAGATAATTACTGTTGCCTGATAGGAGCTCAGGACTTGGGCACCGGTCCAATCAGACATGCTGGTGGGCGGGACAAAGGAGCAGCAGGGGCAGGCGGCGAGCAAGTGCAGGGAGCAGTCTTGGATGAAGGCCTCCTCACACAGTTTGCATAGAGAGGAAAACAGCAACAAGAACATAAAGGCTTCCACGGGAATGAAGAGCTGATGCTCTGCGAGACTACACATTTATTTCAACAAAAGACTCCATTTGTTTTGTCAAAAGTAAAGGCATAATCCAGGAAAAACAAAGTGAATTCATAATTGCCATTGAAAGTTCAAACTGTGAGTCAAGAAGCTCTTTAAATCCACTTTTCTGGAGTGGAGAGTAAAAATTAAGAAGCATCATTTAAAAGTATATCAAGAAGCCAAAAAAAAAAAATAAATAAAAAAATAAAAAAAATCAAGTATTGTAGGACAAAACTGTGAAACGAGTAGATATTTTTCAAGTGGACAAATGAGCAAAGGACTGTCTTCTCAAGGAGAAACTATGGTAATTATCATGGAGTGTACTGTGGAACATGTGGACAAGAAAAATGTCAAATCAATAGTCATAGAATGATCTTCAAATGTCATTCGAAGTGGACAAAATTAAGTAAGATCACAAAAAAACCCCTGAAACCATTGTGCTGTGCTGCAAAAATCACCCTTTCATCAAATACGTTTGCAGCTTTTGAGCAGCAAATGGCCCAATTCCTCACAGAAAATGATGACAAGCACAAACCAGGTCATGAAAAGTCTGAGTGCTGAGGGGACAGGTGGAATTACAAAACACTTTCAAGCACACGCAGGAGAATATTACAGTTAAAAAAAAAAAAAACAAGGGCATTTATGAATTATACATGAATTATAATAACAGCTTCTTCATATAAAGTAGAACATAGTCATTGTGGACGCTAAAATGGAACAATCAATACAAAAAAATGACTGTATATTATGATTTGACAGTTGGGTCATTCATAAAATTTGAAAGAGTTTATATGACCTTAAAAAGAGAAAGGAAGAGCAGACGAGGCTCTCAGATGACCTCTTTATGGTTTCAGACCAGAGTTTGTTCTCATTGCTTCTCTAAGATGAATTTATGCCGCTGTCACCTTGACTAAACAGCAGACAACAACTTTGTTGGTTAGGGTAATGTTTTTTAGGGACATACAGTACATAATATAGTCTCACATAAAACGCCACATGCTGTGTTGTTGTGCTTCAGCCTTTAACAGAGTAAAAATTCACCATGCCTTGCGTTTTAGCAACAACTTATTTTGGGTTGATATTAATACATTTTTATTTTTTAATAGCAGAGAAGTTCATTTGCTTTGCATTTAAGTGCAGATCTTTTACAAATAGATTCAACTTTGTTGTCCTGAGGCGCGGCACCAGAGGAAGGACTGGGTGGACTGGGCCCACCTATCCAGGAATCAGGCCCCCCAGGGCAGGCTGCTATCATTTCCGTTTTGCATTCTGTATTCTTGTACCCTAAAAATTCCAAAAATTGACATCAGAACTTGGCACAAAAAAAAAAAAAAAAAAAAAGAGACCACGGAATGCATAAGCAGTAAAACAAACTTCTGAAAGTACTTCAGCATCAGCGAGGCAAATGTACCCAAGTGCCACAGCGGCAAGCATATCGTCTTCACCTCCCCCCTCTGCTGGTTCAGTGTTCAACAGTACACGACTGCGTCAGCATTCTGATTCATGCGGTGGGTCCAGTTGATAAACCAAAGCAAGTGGTCCTCAATAAATATCCAGTGCAATATTTCTCTGGAATTAAACACAGTTTCTCATGTTCATGCAACCAAAAGGGACTCTTGTTCGAATATTCAGAATAAAGAGATGCTGCAGACTGTTTTCCATGCTGACAGTTCTAGTGATGTTATGTCTGCGAAAGAATCGAACCTTTTGAATTGCTCGTTAACGTGAACGAGGTCGGCTGGAAAACCGTTCTAAAGTGTGTTTTAAAGAAGCCAGCTCAATTTTAGACGTGCATTATCACTGTGGATCATCACTTTTTAATGCACACCCAGCAGCCAATCAGAATCGAGAATTCACCGGGACCATGGCATAAACTTGGCTTTAACCACTCCTGACACGACACTAATGTGTTTTATGTTATGTTTTGTGTACTTCTCTGTGTATTCTATGACAGTTTTCTCTTTGTAATGATTTAAACATACGTCTGTTGTCTCCAACAGCACGCGGGACATTTCAGGCTGTATTCAAATTATGAGTAGCCATGGACTCTGAGGTGCTCTGGCGCTTGTTCTTGGAGCTAACCACTCCTCCTGGGGAGTGGCTGCGCATACGCCTGTTAGTGCTTCCTCCTCCCTTGTTGTGGTTTACAGGGATTGGTTTTTGGTCACGACACCATGGACTTCAGAAGGTTGTTCTAGTAGTGGGAGCTGTCTTAATAGATGCCAATCAATGTTCACTACCTGTATATTAGATGCACTATAAATGCAAATATATAAATATAAAGTCTTTTTAGTCCACGTGCAATGGTTTCACATGGACAATCTAAAAGGATGAGAGCAAAATTAATGACTGTATGTATTGACTGACTGTATTAAAGTCAGTGCTGAAAAACACAAACAGGAGGTCTTATCACAGGCAGGGGGAGTCGATGAGATTCTCCAAAACGCTAGAAGTCAAGAAAGCCACATTGGAAATTGGTTGTGGACAGAAACTGGGGCGGAAATGTGAGTCGGGTTTGGACTGGAAAGGTAAGATGCAGGCTTAGGAGCAGAGGAACATTACCTTTTTTTTTTTTGGGAAAAAACTATACATTTTACAATTTCCTATAGCGGGTGAGTGACAATCCTGTACTAGCTCTCCTGAGATGAACATCTGCACTGTAGAGGAATCAAGATGAGGAATGATGAAAGAAGCTGAATGAGAAAACAGTGAGAGGATAAAAAGAGGGATGTGTTGAGAGCATGGCGGGAGAGAGGGAAATTGAAGAGCAGCAGTGAATCAATGTGCTTGTCACATCTCCATCCCCTGGGATCCATGTTTTTTTAATCTAATTAGCCGGCCTGCTCTTTGTGTTGCCTGTCTATCAGCGGCAGCGCCTCAAGGTCAGAGCCTCCTTCTGAGGTCTGAGCAGGAACAGCGCTTCTGTCAGGATTCAATTACAGCTTAGCCTCACACCCTCAACCTCCGCAGCAGACCGCTTTGTTCAGCAAAGCAGCCAGTGGAAACCCTCCATGTGCATGTGTTTGCTGGCTTTTCATCTCCAAACTCACAGCTGAGGCTCTGATTAGACTAATCCGTGCTCATTACGATTTTCAGGAATATTTTGGAGCGACGCGCAGCTCTGTGTGTAAATCTCAATCAGTCGACCAGAGTGAGTAAATTAGCCAAAACCTCATCAGGAAATGTATTCATAAACACAAAAAGTCTGCCAGTATGGCTGCCCATCAGTGGGAAATTCTTCCATGGATGCTTGCAGGCAGATCGAGCTGACGGTTGCGTATCCTGCCATCTCCTACAAAGTCTACAGTTGGAAGGTCAGTTTTCTGGTTTCTTGTCATTTTTTCCCAATTTTTTTACTTTACATTTTAATGGGGTATGCTGTGATAAGTTACATTTACTTAATTAACATTTTCCAGAGCACTTGGACTGGCAAAGAATTAACAATGGAAGCCAAGAACTGGAATATAGTAATTTTATGGAGAAAAGACAGTTTAAGAAAAGCAATACGGGTGGGTTTACATACAGTTGGTCTTTCCCCACCCATTGTTAAGCAATTAATCAAACATTTCTATACATAATAATAGAATAGAAACAGTGAGGAACTGCAGTAAAAGAATCAACTGTGGTTTTACAGTCATGCGTTGTATATAGGACACTGCAATTTACTGTGAAAGAATTCACAGTGTCTTATAGTAATTACTTTACAGTATACTGCAGTATTAAAAAAAAAATTACAGGTGAAACTGAAATATAGAGTAAAAATTTTGACAGCTTTGTCTCCTCTAGTTATTCAGTTTTTGAAGTTTTGATTGCTTGAAATAAACCAAATAAAATAGGTATATATGACTTTACAAAAATGTGAAGTTTTATGTTGTATTCTGCATCATTACACTTTAGACATATCCTGTAAACAACATGTGTTTTGTGTAAATAGTTAGAAAGGCCACAGGCTGCAGTAATGTTGCAGTAACTTTGCTTGATGGCTTCTGGGGCGGCCGTGGTACAGTGGTAGGGCGATCAACCCATGATCGTAAGATTGCACGTTCGATTCCCGCCTTGCACGCCCATGTGTTGAAGTGTCCTTGGAATAGACACTGAACCCCAACTTGCCTCTGGTGGGAGGTTGGCGCCAGTGTTCGGCAGCGGAGCCGCCATCAGTGTGTGCATGGCTGAATGGGACTGTGACTGTAAAGCGCCTTGGGCCTTCGAAAGAGGGTAGAAAGCGCTATATAAGTATACGCCATTTACCATTCTAGTCAGGATTAATGTCTTATCATAAAGTTGTTTAAATAAAGAATAATGATCCAAATTTGTGAAATCTAACTTCCTAAGATATCAGCATTTAATGCAAACCAGAGGTGGCTGGAATTAAATTACATGTCTTCAGTAGCTTTTACCTTAGGTAACTGTGTAAAAGGCTCCGGCAGCCCCGTGACCCCGAAAGGGAATAAACGGTATAAACGCCATGAATGAATGAATAACTGTGTAAGGACTTGTATCCTTAATCCTGAATCATAATTTTTACTTTAACTCAAGTCGATTCATGATGATTAACCAATTCAGTCACATGGTGCATCCGTCTAGATGCCTTTACTTATTTTATAGGGAAATGAAACTTTAAATGAGTGCATTATTAATACGTACATCTTTGGATTAAAAGTTAAATATCAGCATTAAATAATTTTCAGCATTAATGGTATAATAATCAGGCCTTTACGCTCGTTGGGATGCGAAGGGATGTAGATCTCAGGGAGAGATGATCTTGTTTATAAAATAGGAATTAGGATGTTTAAATGACGTGTTGCATCATTTAAACACATAAGATTAGACTTTAGTACTATTGACACTGGTTGCCATTTTTCTTTTAACTGACTAATAATTTGGATGACTACCATTTACCTTTACGTGGGTACAGTTTTTGGATACTCTGCCTGAGTCTGATGCAGACTAATATCAAAATCCACGGGAATATGATGCTTTTTTTATTTACACAATCATTTAATGAGTGTGTAATAAGTTATTGTATTTTCTGGGACAGCGATGAGCCACGGTGCTACTAAACAGAAGATTTGCCTCACTATTGATCTCAGGGGTCCTGTGAGAGCAGCCAAACACCGGCTCCGGCTCCAGTCTGGCTAAAAACATCGATTTTACAAGTACCTCATACAACTCCCCTCAACCCCTCTTCCCCCACATCACTGCAGTGCTGGAGGTGCTTCATAAAGCAATTGTGGAGGGGTTTTCAGAGCCATTAAACAGAGAAGGAAGTCACTAGGCTGTTACTGCTATAGCTGACCAGGTCGATGTGAGCCCCGGAATCTGCCTTAAATAGAAATGAGTCACAAACTACTAATAAAACATTCATCAAACCTTAATTTTACGACATATTATGATAATACTTACAAAAAATAGAGTTTATGTGGAGAAATTACATCAAACCTAATTTCAGTTGAAAATGGACATAAAAAAACAAAACAAATGATACATATAGTGAGTAAACTATCAATCTAGTAAAATTTTAACCTATTTCGACTATTCTTTACAGTTTGTGAAAATATCACATTGAAATGCTGTTAATGTCTTGATGGGGCAAGCAGAGGAGAACCACAAGCAAAGATGGAGCAGAGACCCAAGTATTTCAAAACTTAGTGTCCATGCCCAGAGTTGATTAAATCGGAATATTACGTTGGTTTTGATAAAACGTTGACACGATTAACTATGTCTTCTGACGTGTGCAACATGCTTCACATCTTGAAGGATACAAAATTGATAACACACGCACAAAAACTTCAGTTGGTCATGGGAGTTTACAAGACTGTACTGTACTGATTGTATTGTACAAGATCCCATGGTACTGTATTTAACCTTTTTTAATCTGCCAAGACAGTTTTATAAGATTATTATTCTGTATTAAAACCTCCATTCCTAGTCCACGTGAGCTCTAATGTGACACTTATTCTCATATCTCCCCTCTTTGTTTGATATCTTGAAGTGATTTTGTAGCAGGTCTCCAGCTGTAAAGACTAAAAAAACTGCCTTTATATATATATATAAATATATACATGGAGCGCCACAATCAAGTGGCTGGAATCATATACAGGAACATGTGTGCAGAATAAGAACTGGAAACCCCAAGGTCAAAATGGGAAACACCTCTGAAGGTGGTAGAGAATGAGAGGGCAAAGATCCTGTGGGACTTCCAGATCCAGACTGATAGGATGGTAATGGCGAACCAACCAGACATCATAGTGGTGGATAAAGAACAGAGGAAAGCCGTTGTGGTGGATGTGGCAGTGCCAAGTGATGGAAACATCAGGAAGAAAGAACATGAGAAACTGGAGAAATACCAGGGACTCAGAGAAGAACTGGAGAAAGACTGGAAAGTGAAGGTGACAGTGGTGCCTGTGGTAAGGGTGAAAGGGGCAAGTTTATATATATATATATATATATATATATATATATATTTATATTATTTATCTGTCAGATCAAACAGATCAAAGACTGACCTGCCTTTTCAAACTTCTTAAATCCATCTCTGAAACACCATCATCCACTGCTCCTCAAAGCAAAGTTATTGGGATCTACATCCAGTTTTGGCCTCCTGCCTCTCTGACATCAGTGTTAATATTTATTGTGAGGCTGAACTGGACCACTTCTGGTTAAAACTGCCCTGATCAGTGGCTGCTGGTGTGAAAGGTCAAACAAAATTCAGTCAAACGTGGATTTTGGGAAAGCTTTCACCGCTCTTAAGCGTGGCCCAGTTCTAGCTTTTTGTGTCCTCATTAATATCTTATAGCAACTGAAGGTACAAAGAGTCTGTCTCTGAGTCTATTTGTGAAGCACTTTGGTGTGCCTCCTTCACAGATGATGTATTCCACTTTCACGAACATATTTGCCTGAAATAGCCATATAAAATAAATATGGTGAGTCCAAGGCTAATGTGAGTCTTACCGTCAATGAAATATTGAAGTTCTTTCTAGATCAAATCCGCCCCTCCACCTGTGGGGTTTTATGGCCACAATAAAGCACTTTTTTTTTTTTTTTTTTTGTTAGAGTAAACCAGCTAATGGAGCTCACATATAAGATGTTACTCACTGGTCCTGTCTCTATTCACAAGCTCACTTTCTGTTATTCTGCTCTTTTTGCACTATGTGTTTATGAATGACATAAGGCAGGAGTGTGCAAAAACATGCACACTTAAACTGTCTGGAGGATTGATGGGAAGAAGCGCTCTTCTTTGTCTTGTTAATGTCTGTAGCCCTGTGCTGGACGGTTGAACTGCCGAGGTGTCCCCCGCTTTTCTTCAGAGACAGATGGGATACACCGGATCCCAAGACTGTGACAATAGCAGGGCAGGTGTGAAACGGGGGGGAATGAAAGCCGCACTGTCAGCACTTTCCGATTGTGCAGTGTGAAACAGCCCACTCTGTATTAGTTCCCATGCTGGTCCAGAACTCTGCTGCCCGGATCATCTCCAGAACTCCCCTTCACCACCACATCACTCCAATCCTACAGCAGCTCCACTGGCTTCCAGTCCAAGAATTGATTACAAAATCCCTCGGAACACCTTTAAGGTCACCTACAATCTCTGCCCTCCCTATCTGTCTACTATCAGTCATCATACCTTCTCATTCCCTGATGCCTTCATCCTGTCTGTTCCCTTACCTCACCTCGGCACCATGGGAGGCAGGGCTTTCAGCTGCTCTGTCCCCAAACTCTGGAACTCTCTTCCACCAGATTTAAGAAACTGAATCCCTATCCCTATTCAAATCCAAACTCAAAACACGTCTGTTCAGGACATCATATAGGTTACACCTCACCATTTTTTTCTCTCCCATCTGTTTTTATTTTGTTTTACCTGTTTTATTTGTATACTGACCTTGAGAGTCCTGAAATGCACATTTTAAATAAAATGTATTATATTGTTAGGGAGAAAGTGAGAATTTTGGGAGGAAGTTGGATATTTTGCAAAAATACCATCTGGATATTTTTTATTAGATCCTACTGGGAAGCCCAACCAGCAGGTGACCTTTTGGCGAACTTTGTCAGTGTTTATGTGGACCTTAAAAAAACAAACAGGCTAAATCACAAAAAGGTTTTTTTTGGGACTCAGGTAGGACAGGAAAAAGGAGCCTCTGGGAGCAACACGGTCATAAGCCTGCAGGTGGGACAGTAGTCTCTGCACAAGAGAAGAAAGTTGTGTCCAACCCCAAGAGCGGAGAATGATAGGCGGCTTACTTTCTTGTGCAAGGGATGCTCATGGCAGCAGGACTCCAAAGCAAGAGAAACTGAAGGACTGTGTGGGGCCAGACCACAGATTGAGAAGTATTATGTTGTTGGGGTTTGATTTACATCAGCAAGACTCTCCTCTTGAAAACCAGTAGGGAAAAAAACAGATTCACAACTCCAAACACTCCTGAAAGAGGCAACAGATCAGCACCAGTAGACTGCAAACTTGGAAGATCATGTGTGACACTTTCAGGGCTTGGCAACAAGACAACCTGACACTGACTAAAGTGCCACAGCTCTGTATGAAGGCAGGCACACAGGAGCAGTAAATCAGCTGATTGCACTGCTGAGATGAGCTGCCAAGGTGGAGTGGCCCAGGATCATGACAGGTCAAACTGGAGCAACTTTATTTCTTTGGTGACCTAGGAATGTGTCATTTTCAGGTACATATTTTCTGCAGAGCACCAGTAGTTAATTAGAAATTCACCTCTGAGTTGTGAGTCGGACCATTGGCACAGAGTAGGGCTGCTCATTCCTGGTCCTCAAGATCTACCACCATGCCTGTTTTCCAGCTCTCCCTGGTGTTTGCTGCTGATTACCTGGACCAGGTGTGTTCATTCAATCAGAATGTGGAGACATCTGGTTGAGCTGATCAGCAGCTAGCAGGGCTTGGAGATCTAGAAAACAGTCAGGGTGGTAGATCTCGAGGACTAGGAATGAGCAGCCCTGGTGCAGAATAAAACTCGCCCCTCCACCTTTATGTGAGCTCCCTGTTTACACACTCTCCCAGTAGCTCACAGCCCCTCACAACCCCAACCTAACATTACCGGTGCAACAAAAATGGCGAGCGATATCTAGCTGCACAGTTCTGAGCCACATCAGCTCAAATGGGGAAAACGAATATGTACATCAATCTAGTCGTCCCAAATGTTACATTGGAATGGAGCGGAGCAGAGAGCTTGTGGTCCATTGTATTTTCCATGCTTTTTTGAAACTGCATTTTTTCGTCTGCTCTTTTTATTCACAATGGTTTGAATAAAAATACATACAGAATGCAATTTTAAGCTTAAATAATATTTACAGTATATGTTCCCTATCATCACAAACATCCCACAAGAACATGTTTAAAACAACAAAAGCACAATTTTTATTCGAAAGTGTTTTTAATATCCCTTCCAAAGGAGCAGAAAGAAGTGAAAAGAAATGTTTTCTAACTCAAAAATACATGAATCTACCTCCAGCTGTTAGTTGAATCACAAGCTCTGAAAGTTTCACTTCTTATTTAAGTTTATTTTCCTATACTTGTTAATTTTTATGGTAAATATATGAATGAAATGTTTTTGTTTTGTTCAAAACAATCATTAAGTTAATTAAACTTTCAATGAAAAGTCAGTGATTTTTTTCAGTATAATTTTAGTAAATTCCTTTAAAGTGTTAACGACATTTCACATTGAGATAAATGCAACAAACACTACGCCTCCAGCCACAGCTGTTCCTGATGGGAAACATAAAAAAAACATTTTTGCCCAAAACGTGTGCATTTGCAAAAAAAATGAAAAGTTAATGGTTTGAAAACAGACTGAAATATGTCTATAAAAATAGAGGAACTGGTCTTACAGCTCACTCAGCTTTCAATCTCTGTGTGAGGCCAAAAAAAAAGAGGCAAGCATCATTAACCTCCCCAGCAGTCCTCATCTGACCATAAAGATTAAGCATAAATGTACTAAGATGCCGTTCCATTTTTTTTTCTGTCTTGGGACAGCTGCAAACTGTTAGCATTGTTAAAATATAGAGGTTAGCTGCAGCCAAAGAGCCCATCTGCTCAGCACCGACTAGACTGTGCAAAAAGCAGTTAGTAGCCTGGTCAACACATCAGTGCTCCGCCTGAATGCTGCTCCCTCTCAGAGAGTCATGCGGGCCCAGGAGCTTCATCCATGAAAATGGCAACAAGTAGCCACCAAATCAAAAGGCCAGAATTGTGACAGCTGGACTGTGAGCATGTTTGAGTGTCACAAACATGCTCACATGCTCAATTCTTCACAAGCAGACTGCTTGTGGCTGCTTTATTAAACCCGACGCTTGCAATACAAGCCAACGTTTGTTTGCAAAGCATTTTGTTGGCGCATCTCATTCAATTCAAGTCGTTTTTAAAACAGATGCGTTCAACGTAAAATGATTCATTTGTGCAGAAATTTGTTTTCATGGATACATTTTTTTTTTAACAGTGACGTATACTACCTTAATAACATAGTGGAGCTTCGGCTGATTTTTGAAAAATACATTTAAAAATAATAATTTAATAATAAATTTTAAGAATTTTACTAATATTTTTAATAATAATGTAAATACACAATACAGGAGTTCATCTAATATTTGCCTCTTAGTTGTGGGCAGGACTGTTGGTGTGGAGTAAGCTTTCCCATCATCCCTTTGTTTACCCTCCCTCCTGCTGCCTCACAGCCCTTCACAACCCCGAGCTAACATTAGCAGTGCAACAAAAATGGCAAACAATGTCAGATCTTTCCAGCAGTACAGTTTTGAGACACATTCCAGCTCAGACGAGGAAAACGAACATGTACATGGATGTATCTGTCTACAAGTGAACACATCAGAATGGAGCAGAACAGGGAGCTTGTGGCCTGTTGATTGTAGTCAAAAAAGGAAAAGCTTCAATTCTAACTTCCCAGGTGTGTGCTGAGCCACCCGTAAGTCTGATATCTTTGCATGCAGTATTAGGAAAGACTGTTCAACATGGGTTATGTGTGCTTTGTCTATCCCTAATTAGCATTGCAATGGAAGTAATCTATGTTTAGTTTGCAAATCGCCTCACTGTAATGTGGAATTTTCAATTCTGTTGTTTGTGAAGAAATAAACATCGCAGGACAGTAGATATTTGCTTGTTTTTTGCCATTATTAAAATGTCCCAATGCAGAAAGAGTTAACTGGATTTTTATCATGCAAATGTTTCTGCATTCTTACCTTTAACATGACACTATAAATACAACTTCACACAGAGAATGGAAGGTCTTGGATAAAACACCTAGAATGTCTTTGGAGGCTTTTCAAAGAAAAATTAGGCAGACGTTTGTTTTGAAAATTGACACAAAGCTGAACAAGTTCTTGTGAAGATTAAATGTTTTCCAGCACAAAAACACTAACATTAAACATACGTTGTCAGAAAAGCTAAATTCTTGTAAGACAAATGTCCTAAAATCCCATTTCTGTAGTTATTTTAGGAAACATGACAGTTTTTTGGGCAACCTTGTTCTCCTGCATAAGTGCCTGCACCCAAAGGGAAGTGGATATAAAATAAACAAACAGAAACAGAATGCATTACACAGAAGAAAAAGAGTTTCAAACCACAGAGGAGACGCCTAAAATGAGAAACTGTCAAGTATCA
The DNA here is from genome assembly GCA_023969325.1 of Oryzias curvinotus. NCBI lineage: Eukaryota > Metazoa > Chordata > Actinopteri > Beloniformes > Adrianichthyidae > Oryzias > Oryzias curvinotus. Next base: position 26,066,216 of record CM043708.1, on the reverse strand, counting down.
GAGAGACCTGAAGGAACTTTTAAGAGCATTTCTACTCACCACAGTGTCTTTGAAATTAACAAGACAAAAAATAAACTTTCCAGTGGAAGTTCTCAAAGAGCCCCGAGTTTTGATTCTCATTTTAAGAAGCAGACATTAATACTCCTGACACTTCTGTTGAGTTTGGGTCAGGTATGACCCACTTTCAATTAGAAGACTTGTAAATGGCACCACATTCTCTGTGTTTCAAATGTCTTCATGACTCCAGACATGTTTGAGGGTGTTGTAAACTAAACATGGGAAGTTTAAGGCAAATATTTAGGACGATGTGGATTAAAATGACCTAGCAAAGGAAATACATGTTATAGATTGTTGGTTCATTGACAAAAATGTGATCTGAACCCAATAAATACACACACAAACACACATACCTGTTTCATGTTTATGGGGATGGATTTGTTTATCCATCACCTTTGGGTACTACCCATTCTAAAAGGTCTAGAGGTCTGGAAAAAGAAAAAACAGTAAAATGCACCTCTACACAGAGACCTCAAACACACCTTGAAATTCCAATAACTTTCATCTTTATAGTTAAATATGTTATTACGAAGGACTTTGGAAAAACTATTAAATGTGTCTTCAGGGACTTTAATTTTCAAGCCTATGGGTAGATACCAGGTGTCAGCCGTGGAAATATGGGCAAACCTATGCACGCATCAAATATCAAGGTTGTAGACTGCTAAAGAGAAAGAAACACTTGCGCTCCTCGTAAGAGACAGCTGCTCCTCTCTACAACCCTTTACCCCTCAACCCCGGACAACCTAAACACCTGCAGCACACACATAGTTAAATTCCCATACTGTTGCATGTGACTAGGGCTTTCGATGAGTGACAACCAAGGTCAGAAGTGTAGGCTGGCCCACCAGTGGATTTTATGCATGCGACTATGTGCACACTGAAGAAACATTCACTAAATAAAGTTTTTTTTTCTCCTACAGTCTGAAAAGAATGTAAATTTCTTTGTCTTTTCTTCTGTCTTTGTGCATTTGAGTGTTATGGATTCTGGATGAGCAATTTTCACACAGATAACATCACATTGATTTCCCTCCGTCTTGTTTTTTGTTACCTAATTAATCTGTTATCAACCAGCTGTAAATAATAAAACACAGTCCTGTCTGCCTTAAACAACTTAAACAATCTGTTACACTCTCACGCACAGGACAAACAGTCGTTTCACACCGGGGCGGAGGGAGGGGTTTCAGCTCGATTTGGCCCCGCTTTACCCTTACCGTGCACAGTCTGATCAGGATGAATGTTTGGGATGACTGATTGTGTAAAAATTTAACCATCAATCCATATTTTCTTTTGTTTGTACAGTTTTGTTTGAGAACTTACTAAATTTGCATGTTAGTAAAATATTACATAACAGATTTTTTTGCATTGTGATTGGGTTGAACCTCTGCGGAAACACTACAAATATTTACAAACAGTATTTTCTTTGTTGCACTGGATGTGAAGTGGAAAAAACACTGCATTTCCCGCTTGTATACAATTAATCTGGTTGCCATATTTAAAGTCTGCACATTTCACAATAGTCTCATTGGGACATATGCTTTGAAAGCTTTCCCCATAAGGAATTCAGATATGTTCTGCAAATTTCAGAACACTTGCACATGCAGAATATTTGCGTTCTTTCATTACAAAACATGTGTGACCATGATTCCTGCTGGTGAGGTTGGCTGACTTCCTGTCGTCTCTCCGCACACACCAATAGAAAAACAAGAATAATCATACAGTTCTTTCAATCTCTCCAAATGCTTTTGGATTAAGTGGATTAAAATGCGGTAAATCTTTAAGGTTTCTAAGACAACCATCCAAAGGTGAAAACTGTACAATCTTGTTTTTTCTCTGTTTGCTATCAGTTCCCTTCTTGCAAAAAAGAAAAAAAAAACAGATGCCTGTACAGCAGCAGTGGGACAGCATGGTTTCTCTGCTGGTGTTGGAAAACATTCATGATTTATCCTACATAAGAGAGTGTGTTGCTTTTGGGATTATAACAATTTTCTGGCACCAGTTGATTGTTGGCTCTGCTGGTTTCCAAAGGATGTTTAAGTTATACGTCAACATTCTCCATCTGTACATCTGTGTCTCCTACTGATCATCTCCTCGCAGAGCTGCCAGACTGAGTCCATCAGTTGCTTTCGGAAAATCTTGGTATCCCTGATGTGTTTTCTGATTGAGGCCTTTTTCATGCAGCGATTCGCTTCAGCTCATAACCCACAAGCTCAGCTCTGCTCATCCTGAATTCAGAAGGAAAGCAAACAAGCTGAAGAAATTATCAGCCAAACAAAGTTAATTTACTTTCATGATGTCAGTTAAAATTAAAGCCACGAGCAGCATTGCTTGGCCCACAGGCGCTACTCGCCCCCGGCCTGAACTTCCCCCTCAGCCCCTGCCTACCTGGTCAGAGCTGCACGTGATAAATTCATGAAAACATTTTTTTAATATGCTGGCTTTTCTGTTGGTTTTATATACATAGAAACCATTTCATTTTATTTAGTCTCCTGGGGCTGACATTTGGTCTATGTGATTCTTAGAATTGGCAAAATAATTTCCTTGGCAACAAAAGGGATTTGTTAACCGAGCCTACATTCCTAATATGTTCATATCAAATGAGCCAATAAGTCATGAATAAAATGTTCACAATATTCCGGGAAAAGGTGTATTAGCAAGAGGGAAATGCCACTTTTGTGAGCTAGCCACACTAATGCCATTTAAAATTTAAAACTTCTAATTTCTTTCTAATTAGATTCCCAGAGACACTTGAGGAGTTAGGGCGTAATACATTAAAATCCCTAGAAAGGGTATATACTTTTAGCTGCTACTAAAGGTGATTTTTTTTTTTTAAGGTTCAAGATGGTGAGCTCTTCCCGAGGTCAAAGGTCAACAAAAGTTTGGTTGTGATAGTAGTTTTATTTGGGTAATTTTGTGAGAATTACTCCAACAAAAGTTTTCCCATACTTTGCAAAAAAAAATGCCAAATTTCACACTTTGCCACAAAAGTGGCTGCCAAGCTGTAGGTCCTGTGGCCATCCCATAATAATAATAATGAAAAACTCCTTTTGGATATCCCCAACAAGTTTCATTAGTGAATTTATTAATTGTACCCAATCCATTTAATTTGATTGTTTGATGTTTTAATTTTCAAAGGGGGTTGTACACTATGCCCAAAAATGCCTTTTCACAGGGAAATAGGTTTGTGCAAAATTCAGAGTTTTGAGTAAGTGGCGGGTGCAAGATTTTTGTTCTAAGGCATAGTAAGAAAGAAGAATTGCTAAAACAATAAGGCCTTTGCGATCCAGGTCTGCTTTGGGCCATGACCCTAACCCTAATCATTCTTGGTTGAACCCATAGAGCTGTGGTCCCCAACCCCCTGGCTGCGGACCAGTACCGGTCCGTGGGTCATTTGGTACTGGGCCACACAAAAGGAATAAATAACTTACTTTACTTCCGGTTTATTTATATCGGAATCTTACAGATGTTTTATTTTGAAAAGTTGCCCGATTCTCTGTCATATCCGTCTATGTCAGCATTAACGCAGGCCAAGGCGCTCTTCTCGGTCTCGTGATAGGTTACCGCTAAAATAAAAACCCAGGAGCTAGAAAAACAAGTAAAAAACAAACGTCTTTGGAAAGTTTCTTTGCTGAGGAAAAATGGTCCAGCCAGGAAACAGAAGAGGAGCCTTCCACTTCCAAAAAAATAAGAAAGCTACATTTAATAGACAGTACTTCTTTTTGCACCATTTTGATTTTGATTTGATTTTTGCACCATGAGTGTGGGAAGAGGGGAGGATGATGACACCTGTGCCATGTTCTATCCATGCGTGTCAAATCTAAAGCTCGGGGTTTGTATTGTCACGTATCTGTTCTTCCTTCTGCATGGCGTTGCTACAGTAATCCTCCGCCAACATCTTAAAGACCAGTCCGTTAAATTAAAAAATGTGCAATAAAGTTTACTGAAAAAAAAAAAGACTGGTCCGTGAAAACTTTGTGTGACGTCACACCAGTCCGTGGCACTAAAAAGGTTGGAGATCAACGCCGTAGAGGACCTGTGAGCAAACAAAAGGTATTTTTTTTCTTAGAAAAGCCATAGACTTGAAAAAAAGCAAAAGACTGACTTTTTCTGCAGTTTCAGCTGTGGAAAATGCCCTAATCATTACATATGTTTATTATCATAGAAAACAATCAAGAAATGTGCTTAGTGTGCTTGAAATTGAACAGGAAGGAGCCTATTAGGCTTGGCGCTGCAGGCCAGATACCAAATGTCATTAAACTCTGTTCTTAGATACAAAACATAAACTTGCTTTCTGTTCAGACGCAGATCCCTCTGGCTGATGGAAAAACTCCATCAGGAAATTATTGATTAATTCTTTCAGGGCACCTGTGAACATTGTTTTTCTAACTATAAAAATGGAGCTCTTGGACTAATGTTTATTTGGTTTATGGAGACTTGAAAGTTGTGAGGATTTAGTTAGCTTAAAGATAAATTTTATTCATCCCACACAGGGAAACTCAATAGGATCATTAGCAGTATAATATAGAAAAGTTGCAAAAACTTTTACACAAAATAAATTTACAAAGCCTCTGTGAAAAAAAAAAAAAAAACATCAACGGATCTGCAAAACAACAACAGCTGTGCAGGATCGCCCACTCGGGGGATGAACTTATTCTTGTGAACAGTGTCACCCATACACAATAAGTAAGTTTAACTTACAATATCCTAATGATTACTTCACGATACACTTGTCGCATGCACAACAATGGTACACTCTATTCTCATGAGGTCGTTGAGTAGGTGGCAAGACAACCACAATAGCGAGTCCTGCCTGTGCTCCCTTTAAGATGTGACTGCACCTGTCTGCAATCCTTCACGGGTCTGGAAATCCCAAAAACCTGCAGCAGTTGTTGTAAAACCAAGTTTTACATCTTTAAAAAGTGAAAAACAAAATGCTTTTGGTATTAATATACATTTCTTTATTTTCTTACAAGAATACATTTTTGAAAGTAAAAATTTCAATTTGATTTGAAAATCAATTTTCAAATGAACAATTGATTCCATCGGTTTTATTGTTGTTGAATTAGGAACAGTAGGTGTAATATTTCAGTAGAATCTAAAATTGGTTCATTTTTTTTTAAGAGTTTTTCCACAAAATTAAATATTTGTATTATATCCAAAAATAGCAGACATTGAAAGTGTGAAAAGGCCAAAGTTCCTGGGGGGGTTGTTATGAGGAAGATGATGTGTGATAAAATCTTAGGAGAGGGTGACAACAGAGAGAAACATAATTCCCACAATCCGACCTAGAGGATAAAGAGATAAAAGAGAGAAAAATAATTGTTTGGAACAGTTAAAAAGCAAAGCAGATCCCGTTGGTCCAGAGAGGTGAAGCTGATGGTGGACGCAGGTGAGTTTGACAGCGTGGGAAAGAGTCAAAGCCCACTAAAGCCAAAGTGCTGAGTCCAAACTTCCGGTTTAAAAATAAAGCTGCAGTCCAACTTTCCAAAGGCACTTTGGGAATGCAAAGCAGCCGTCCAGTCTCTCTGTATTGGCTGACTTCTGCAGTGAATCAAATTTATCAGCCACAGCACTCATTTCAAAATAATGGAATTGAATTATTTGCTGACAAACTGGTGTAATAAACAACAAAGTTGAGGAGCAAAACTGCGGAGAGAGATCCAAAAACAAAATCAGACTTGTGATCAACAGTAAGGACGCGTTTGACGCGTTTGCCTTTTTTCAAATTAACGTTAAACTAAAATACACGAGCAGCATATATCATTGCTTTTTTCTCGTTTATTTAGGGACTTATGATGGCAAGTTAAGATGCATCCTTAAAATTGCTCATACACGCTTTGCAGGCTGATAATTTGAATAGGATGGAATTACATACATGAGCAGCACATTTTAACTGTTGACAAACACGTAGCAGAGAAGCCAAATACAGAAAATCAGAAACTAAGAGGAAGTCAAACGAAAATTATTTCAATAAAAATAAAATGCTGGAGTAAAAAAACAAATCAATACATCAAGGAGACAATAAAGATAGAGATAGACAAAATGTGTTTTACCCTTTTTCTTTTTCATAATAGTATTCTATCTTCACAGCTTATGCAAATTATGAGATGATGTCATCTTCCAGCGACTTTTAAGACAGCGCATTTCCACTTTTATATACTGAGCTTATTTCTGAGTCTGTCAAGAGAGAAATGTGAAGCTTTAGTCACATCCACCCGTACGGGGGTGGACCTGTACAGGTGCTGCAGGTTTTTGGGTTGTCCAGGCCCATGGAGGGGGAGCACGGGGGTAGTTCCCTTTAGGCATGTATGTCCACCTTTAGGGACATCAAAAACATTGTCGTGTGTGCAGTAAGTGTGTTGTGAAGTACTTGTATGTGTATTTATGACTTATGTGGGTGATGCTGTCATATGGTGCCCATATGCTACACTCCAGTTCAATTCAAATCAATTTTATTTACATAGCCCAATATTACAACAATAGTCATCTCAATGGGCTTTATAGTGGTAATTGTATGATAAACATGAAATGAACCCTTACATGTTTTATAAGTGTTTGCTATGACCTGTGGCTCACAGCATACCCTGGAGGAAAAAAAGTGCATGGACATTTTTGCTTTAGAGGCTCACAGAGCGGCCTACATTCTTAAAATTATGTACAAGATACCTGCGATTCCCATACAGCAGGGGTGCTCACACTTTTTTGGCGTGTGAGCTACTTTTGAATCGACAATGTCTTGAAGATCTACCTATTAAAACATAAATAAAATAAAATAAAATATATATATATATATATATATAAACTATTAGTAAATGTTTGTTAGTTATGTTTATTAGTAGCATTATTGTTTATGTACTGATGATTAAAAACTACAGAGTGAGATTACATAAAGATACTTTAGTATTAACAGATGAGGCGTTTTATTACAAAGACAGAAAGCAGCAACCATCGTATGTCATGTCAGGGCGGCTTCAATAAACACCCTGCTTGTGCGGAGCGGTCTTCTGCCGGGAACTTGACGTGCCGCAGGGCGGAATACGACTTTTTGATGAGAGAGTTTGCGCTGCGTGAATTTAAACACACGTCTGCAGTGACGTATGTATCAGAGGATGTCCGATTGGCCGTTCTGCATGTCAATCAAGTCCCGTACTTCTCTGTGAGGATTTTGATTGGCTGGTGGATTTTTAAGAAGTACTTTTTTCTTTTTTTTTTTTCTTTTTTAATCTTCTCTGTCCCGCGATCTACCCTCATATGTCCTTGAAGATCGACCGGTAGATCGCGCTCAACGTAATGAGCACCCCTGCGGCAAACAGCTTTGACAATTTTTAACCTGAAGGGGGCCTGTAATCACCCATAAGGGCAGTTGTGACTAACCCTGATTACACACTGGTTCATCTGCGGTGCACCTCTGTTGTGTTGCATAGGGAGTTCATCTCACAACCATCAGTATGTTTATATCGTCTCCATTGCATCTCCGGTCTGTCCCCCCTGCCCCCCAGACTCTCGGAGGAGTAGTTTGTTCTGCCACTCCCGTGTCGGGTAGTGCATCTTGCTCTCTTCGCTCATCCAAAACATAAGCAATACGGCCCCATGCCCTCTCCTTCCTCCCTGAGTCCTGGTCAAATGCATGTTTTATGTCATAAATGACGTTTTTTTTTTTTTATTGCCAAAATTAAACTATTGTTTTCCAGGGAAAAAATGGACGCCGTGTCACCTTTAAATACATGGTAAGATTGTATTTTAAAAGTACAATAGAAAGGTTTTATTTTAAAATCTGAACCCATTTCCTGTTTCTACAGTTTTTTTGCCATAACATTGACATATCAACGGCTTGGAAATAGAACCCCTGCGTAAAGCTTGTTTTGCGAAGGAACTGATGTCAGATGTTGACATGATGGAGGTATTGTTAACGCCTGAATGATTAATTGGCGTTTTATCTTCTTGTGTCAACACACCACAGACAGACCAATGGAAATCAAGATTTTTACAGCTTCATGATCCTTTCATTTGTTTTACACCTCTTTGCTTTAGCCTCCAGTTTTAAAGTCTGCAGCTCCCAGCAACAGACTCCATGAACATCCGACTAAATGTGGTAAAATGTGAGCAAACGTGTGCACAGAGAGCCTCTCAGTAAGAGTCTGCGTTCGTCTCCCTGCCGCCCCACATAATGACAGTCAGACTGCTGTTTCTGCTTGACCGCAAACGACCCCATCATTGCTTCAGTCCCAGGTGATCAGACGCGCTGATGAACTGCCAAACTGAAGAACCGCAGTTAAACGAGACGAGTGACTGAAGAAGAAATAAATCTGAGGATGCCGCACTGTTTCCTTCGGCAAATCTGAGGTTTTCCCAGGAGCATGACCAAAGTGGTGTTGGACAAGTGTGCTATCGCAAAAAGGCAATCAGATCCATCTGTTTTCATAACTTCCAATATTGTAAAGTCCAATTTCTTTGAAAAATGTACCTGAAGAGGATTTCAAAGGAAGCCGCTGACAGACTATGACAGGAAACACATCAGGGACACGAAAACATTTAAATTAGATTCATAAAGGGTTCCTTACTTCTTTTGGAGTTGAATTTTCTTTAGCCGAGAACGAAGTCCAAATTAATTGCAGGCAGGCTGATAGTATTAACAGTAATGGTTTCTGTCCTTCAAGATGGGGATTGTTTGAAATGTCTGTGGAGAGATGTTTGATGGCTTATCGAGCTTCACAGCTGAAAGTAATCCAGCGTGCTCCGATGAAAGAGCGGCTAAAGCTGCAGACCAAAGGAATGATGGGAAAGTGGGAAAAGAGTGGGATCTTTAATTAGTGGTTTTCATATTAGAATGATTGTGTTGAAGGACTATAATCTTAAATTCCTGATGAACCGCGGACTTTGAAAAGACGCTCAGTTTTTCTTTTTGAAAATTCTCGTTTGCTCGCATTAACCTGGTTCTTTACTCGTCTCCAACTTTTTCTATGATCTGTGAAAAGTTCATGTCTGCTTCCTTTTGAAAAAAAATCCCCTCTTCACCTTTTTCCCTTAATTTCACCACCTGTGTGTGGAGTCCAGGAGGGTTTCTGAACATCTTATTGAGCGAGCTGACAGTGAGTTTTTAAAAGAGTGGTGCTGCACAGGTCAGAGCTTGGTATTTCCACAATCACTCCTTGTCCTTTAGCTCATTTTGGGATGTTTCTGCCACTCGCAGGCAGGTGCACGACCCTGAATCAACAAGCACGACAGAATGAGTTGGTCTCAGAGGAGCTTTTTGCAGGTCTGCACTGGGTGGCTTCAAAGGGCTAAAGTAAACACAGCTCCAAACACTGCCAGCAGAATTTAAATTCAGTTAATGGCTAAAGTAATTTGTGTTACTCGTTCTCATGCCTTGATGGCTTTTTAAAACAGAAACATCTCATTTAAAATGCGAGGATGGTGGGCTTAGTCTGAGGTTTGTTAGTGGAGCTTGTTAAGGGGATTGACAAAATGGATGTACAAATATAAACAAACCTACTACCCGGTTAAAATGGACTTCTGACATAGTGAACTAACCCACCCCCCGAAAAAAAAAAAAAAAAAACATGACATCACAGCAGGAGAAATCATCCAAATTCAAATCCACTGACAGAACCAACACAACCGTATCGGGGATATCCAAAGGAAGTTTAGAAATGATTATGGGATGGCCACACACCCTCTGCAATTGTCTGGAATTGAGTTCCTGCTTTGTTTTGTTTTGTTTTTTACTCCTTTTTTCATTCATAGTTTTTTTTAAATATATTTTTACTCTTACTTTTTTATTTATATCTAGCATCTTTGCACCGTGATGCCTTTTCAATTTCTTGCTGCTCTTATTTTGTCAAAATTCACTACTGCAATGGCAGTAAAATGTATTTTGACTTCGATTCTCTCGACTTAAAACGTTTGGAGGAAAATCCAGACGTTTTTGACCTCCTGGATGAGTCCTTTTTTCTTCCTGAAGTCATTTCAGTCTGCCCTTTCTAGGCTGGGAAGGTTCTGAAGAACAGTTCTCAGTTTGGCTCTCTGGAGACTGAAAGCCTTACAAATCTCTTTGTGACCCTTTCAGACAGAGGCCTTTATAATCTGTTAGAATCACTGCTTCAGCAAACCTGACAGTTTGGGTGTGTCAGGGGAAAATGACATCAACTTTTAAAAGCAAATGTTTTTAATTGCAGTTTCCTTCGGGTTTTAGCAAGTTTGTGTGGTGATAGCCTCACCTTTTTTAACCCCACTTATGTCAACACTGTTTAATAAGTGCAACATGCCTGCAGTGAAGATAAATGCCTGGGCTCTGTTCTTCTGTGTGTTTTTCCATACTTGACAGTATTTGCTTTAATTTATGGAGGGCCAGATGTTTTTCTTTGCAATTCATTGTGAAGATGCGGTGACACCAAGACAGGATGCATTTTCCCGCAGTGTGTGCTTAAAGTCCCTGTGAAAATGGAACAGCTTTCAGTACATAAACATTTGGCATCATTTTACAGTGTTAGCATGACAACAGAGTACCACGGAGCTCATCTCCAATCGCAGGGAAAACATAAATCTGGACTGTACGTTCGTGTACTTCTCCATTGATTAATAATTCATGCCAGTGTGCACAGATGGGATATGAGTTTATTTTGTTCTGATCTGCTCTCAGAACAAGCCCAGCATGTGTGAGAGAGTTGCAGGAAGATTTACACGTACAAATCTACACAGGTGAAGGTCGACCAATACGAGTGTCGCAGTGATCCAACATCACAGTTGAGCCTGAAGAACCTGAAAGCATGAGGCTGAGCTGCTCTGTGTTCTGCATTAAAGAGATCCGTCACAGAGTCACATCTTTGGCTCAGTCTCGCATTGCTGTCTAGTAATACAGCCTCGCCCAGAACCAGAAAACTTCTATGTACAAAAAGTTACAACAGATCTCTGCAGGGCGCCATTTAAAAAAAAACAAAAGAAAAACATTACAAATAGTTATTAATATGGATGTAAGAAATAAAAATTAAGTCTTCCCTCATTTATTGTGGAAAATACTTAATAAAAACCCTGAAAGGTGTAATCCACAGATAACGATCATGGGTGTTTTAAGGCAGTAAAATCCCTCACTATTATATGCTTCTTTCAGAAGGACTTTAATATTTTCACACCTATTTTTCTCTTGTTTTAAATCTTAAAGTTTAAACCTTCGTAGAAAGAAAATCCCTCCAGTATTATAGGAGGAAAATAAAATATCTGCTACGACATGGAGAAGGTTGGTGGACAATCAATCAAGACGCAGATCCCAATGAGCTGCAAAAAAGAAAAGAAAAGAAAAAAGAAAAATTTGACTGAAATAGATTCACGAAGTCGCAAGAATGCAAAAATTGAACCGCAATAGTGAGGGGACACCAAAATACCAAAATTAAAATTTGTACAAATTCACTCACTTTTGTGATTTTTTTTCAATAATTTCCTATCAAATTCTAATTTTGAAGTCACATGACCGCTGGAGCATGGTTTCAATTTCCTAAATAATATCAAAAAGTCAGACTTTAATCCCTTGATAAACAGATTGGTTTATAAAATAATGTTATCACAAAAGCTTAATCATCTTATTGCACCAGCTGTGTGTACAATGATGTGTGGTTTAATCTTTTTTCTTTGCCAGTTTAATTTTATTAAAGTTTTAATTTGGGCACTGTGTTGCCTGCCTTGTTGGAGAGACCCAACTCCAGTTAATGGCTACCGTACTGTAGGCTGAAGTTTTTCCTATTTTTGGAATCCATAGACGATGAGAGACATGTTTTATCATTTAGACCATAGTAGGATCTATATTTTAGTATTTTTTTTAACATTATGCGACATTCTGGGACAACTGATAACCCCATAGACAAAAAGAACCAAAATAAAGATAAAATGTGTCCAGTTATAAAACACATCAACACAATAAAAATTACAATAAAAACAACTTTTATTACAAATGAGGAATTCTATATTTGACTGTAAAAAGTCTTCCTTAGCCTGTGGAGAATCTAAACAGGTATCATTCAAACATAGAAGGTTCGTGTAAGGGAAAAATGTGACAAAAATATGTTAAAAGTCATAGAGACATTTTAAATATAGGGTTGAAGCGAAAAAAGAATAGTCAGAAATTTAAAAGCCAATTATTTTTAGAGGTTTGTGCAAAAAAAAAAAAAAAAAAATTGGGGGTTAATATGACTAAATTCCAATGTGCTTTCAAGATAATCAAAACAAAAATGCACAACTTCAATTAAACAAAGGAATTTGACCTGTGAAACTCATTTTTTTTAATGAGCCACTGCCAAAGTCCAGCAGCAACCGACCCCTCAGATCAGCTGTCATGTGACGTGGGGCTCACAGCAGTCATCAAAGAAGCTCGCCTTCTGTCAACAGCAGTGTAATAAAATAGACTGTGTTTGAAGGTGTACAGACAGACAGGGGGACGAATGGCTTTAAAGTCCCGGTGTCAGGGGGCCATAGACTGTCACACTTCACCTTTATTGTCACAAACACTCCAGCTTGTCTTCCATTTTTTTGTTGTTCCCATCATGATGGAATCTTTGAACGGTGAGGAAATTCTGTCATCTGTTTCTGCTCGGTCAAAAGACACGCAGCTGAGGGCTGAAAGCGGCTTGAAAGCTCCGTTCTGAAGTCATTTCTGAACACCAATTTTCTCCTTTCTCTGCCAGCAGGTTACCCATAACCACCCTGTCAGCTTTTTGAAATATCCCCTGCAGGGGATTGCTCACCATAAAGTGTGCATTAAAGAGATCTATCATAGACTAACATCATTGGCTCAGACTCGCACTGCTGTCCAGTAATACAGCCTGCCTCGCCCAATTTCAAATGACAGACAGGAAGTTGAGCAGACAATAAAGACATTTCTGCGGCTTATCCAAACACTTTGCTTCACTTCTCATAAGGCGAAGACTGAAGCTTTTGAATTTGGTCACATTAAATTGTGTTTTCTGTCTGTTATGTTTAGTTATTGGAGTACAGCATTCCTAAATGAAACATCAATATTTGTGGAACTTTAATAAGTATATTTATTTTCCTGAAAAGCACACTTGGCCGTGTGATAGAAGGTAAAGCGCACTAAAGAAACAGGAAAAGGTGGTTTATTTCTATAAGGAAAACACATTTTAGACACTTGGACTAAAAGAGACAATGTCTTGGTGTCTAAAAAACTAAAACCACTCCAGGAAATACCAACAAAAAAAAAAAGGTTTTAACCACAAACAAAAATCCTGGGGCCAAACAGTTTCAGAATTACTACTCTGGGTTGAAACTTTACTAAACCTGCAACTAAAAGTTTTAAAAAATGAGCTTCAGTTTTTATAACTTGGTTCAAATTTTGTTTTTTCTCTTTTAAAATGCATTTTCCAGAGAAAAACTCCACATCCATGTCCTCTGTGTTAATTACAAACTTACCCATTTGAATCAGAACCTATTTTGTAAATCAAATCAGCAAATCCAACTTTATTTATAAAACACTTTTCTCAATCATGTAACTGCTTTAGATGGTAAAAAATATATATTTTTTTTTCAAATGTAAAAATCAAAAGCAAAAATAAAGACACACCAAAATGTAAAATCCACACAAAGCACCCCCCCCACCCAACTACCCCACACACAACATATTGAGGCATAAAACCAGTTATCAACGAGAAGTACAGTAAACATCTAGTGGGAAATTGATACTTTGGTGGTTTGTCACACCAGCGACCAGTAATATTCACAAAAGACACTACCACAGGACCCCCGCCGATCAAAGCAAGGAAGACCTAAGAGATTCCGTTACAACCAATGAGGGGGCTTCATCACTTTTGTGGAGAATACCATTGATATTATTATTTTTTTGTAGTAATTACATGACACATCAAAACACTTTTGTTTGGGAAATACCCCATGTATCCTGCCTCCTGGTCAGTAAGAAATCTCAGTTTATGACGAGTTAACAAGCTTGCAGTATTTTGCAGGTATTTACACACAAGAGCAGCGGGGCACCGGAGCTCAGGTAAATGACGGGGCAAGCCAGTGAACAAATGCCCCTAATGACAGGACATTTCTGGTTTGGCAGATGTTGACTGTATTTGAATATGTTTTTAAGCAACTTCATAACATGACTCTCAGATCTCAGATCAAATCTTTGAAAAGTGGATTTCCACAGTCCTTTAGTTGTCATGAATCAATTAAGATAGTAATCCCCAAAAGTCTGACATTTTGTCTAAAGGAAGAGACATTGTTAATTTCTCTAATTTGCTCCTATCTGGTTCTCACCATCCATTTCTGAATGTGGGAATCAGGAAGTCACTCATGTTGCAGTTCCACCAAAGTCCACTGAAGGCAGGTTGCAAAGGGAGCAATGATCTGTTGACTCCCATGTTAAAAAGTCAGTTATTTACAAAATACGTTTTTGTGGACTAGTTTCAGTTTTACGAAATTGTTTTACTACTTTTTCAAGGCTGTTAAGGAGAAGCAAGTCGTCTTCAGAAGAGACGGGTACTTCCAGAGTTGAAAGCGATCATGGGCTCACAGACTAATGTGGGCTAAAAGCAGCACAACAGTGAGCCAAGGTCAAGCACTTCCTCTCTGCCTGTCTCTGCAAGTCATTGGGAGATTTGTTGGGAAAAAGTGAGATGAAATGTCAAGAACAGACTGATTGCTTGGGAAAGGGAGATCCTAATTAACTCTCCCTGGTGGAGATCTCCTGCTACCTCCCTCATGCAGCGTGCCCGTATGAATCTTTCATCTCACCCTCCTTGCTTCGCCTCGGAGGACTCAGCTCCAATTGCAAAGCTGGCTAAAGGACAAACGGATACAACAAATGCAAAGGTCAAAAAATAAACAGTGTGGCTATGAATGACAGACTCTCTCTCAGGGGTGCAGACTAACAGCAGAGCAGCTTCACAGAACTAAATCCCGGTGACAAAGAAGGAACAATTTTTTGCTGCTGAGAGCAGAGAAGATGAAGGTTACCTGGGTGTTATTACTATGTTATTAACACAGCAATGAGTATGTTTACGTAGTGGTGTTCTTTTCCTATCTTTTTTTTAAACTAAACAAATACTTAGATTTGAAGTGAACGAAACTAAACAAAAAATCCCAGTGTTATCTACAAAAACAACATATTTTTAAGGTCAAATGTATTACTCTATAAATGAAAAATTCACTTCATCAAGTAATATTCTGTAGGCTGGTGTGGACAGACCACCAAACTAATTTTTTAGTAGAAAATGTTTGAGCCAGACCATGAGGTTTCTGACTACGACTAACAAACCACAAATTCTCTGTAAAATCCTGTCGACTGTATATGAGAACTGGACTGAGCGATCCCTTCCCTCTGGCATTCCAAACAGGAAGTACCTGCTGACTCAAAGAAGCTAATATCCAGATAAACAGCTTTAACTCAGACATTCGATTTGTCAGAAAAAAACATTATTGCTCTGCTACTTTTCAAACATGTTCTTGCTCTGCATTTCTTTCATATATATATTTTTTGATTTTTTGGAAGTTATTTGAATTATAAATTGGCCAAACAGACGCTTCAATCAAATTAGGTGATCTTACGTCAAACGTTCAAATGTTTGATTGACAGATTATTGCACGCCCTGTTTGAAGTGGTAGGGGGGTGTGGACTTCCAAGAAGCTCACGTCTGATTGGTGAGACTGGTTGTCAGCTTGGACCAATCACAGCTTACTGATGATTTCTGGTTCCAGCATGAGTAAGTTGTTTTTTATGGGTGACATCACACTCACTCTGTCCAGTTCTCATATGCAATTAGTGGTAAACC
This sequence comes from Oryzias curvinotus, assembly GCA_023969325.1. NCBI lineage: Eukaryota > Metazoa > Chordata > Actinopteri > Beloniformes > Adrianichthyidae > Oryzias > Oryzias curvinotus. The sequence continues at coordinate 26,050,386 of CM043708.1, read as the reverse complement.
TCTTTATTTATTTATTTTTTTTTGGACAAATGTTAGTTTTAATCCCTATATGTTGCTAAATGTTTTGGTCATGCAGACCAGCTTTGCCACATTTCTGCCTCTTGTTTTCCTCTGTTCTATGTTGTCCTCTAGTGGAATCAAACTCTCACCTGTGTTGGTCTTTAAACATAGTTCTTCACTTCAAACTTTTGTTGCCAGATCTTAGTAGTTTGCCTACATGTCTCATCGTTCTTCACGCCACACAAAGTCCAAGATTCGGACACGGTTATGTCCCCAACCATGTCTCTTCCTGGCCCACACAATCAACCTTCTATCTTCGATCAAGTTCCTGTGAACGCCGCCGTCACTTGACCAAGCTCAGGTCACCAACCATCAACCAGCATTCCCACTCCGTCCACCCAGTATCTTTACCACCAACTTCTTTGTTTACCCTTTGATGCTAATAAACATCTAAAATCATTTCTAAATCTTTCTTATGTCTTTGTGTTGTCCTGACTTGTTTTCCATTTTTGTAGCTTTCAGTCATTACAGTTTCTCTTTTCATTTTTAATTCGTCTGATTTTGTGCTCTTCTTCAGAATAAAAACACACATCCTCTTCTTTGGATCATCAGACTATAAAGATTTATCAGAGCCTGTTTGAAGCGATCAGTGTGCTCATTAAATTTAGAACAAAGAGTCTGATTTACTTAAACTACAAAAAATAAAAAAGGACTTGAATGCTTATGCAGAAAGAAACTATCAGTAGACTGTCGACCACAAACGATGGCTTGTAGAAACATTGAAGTGAGGAGGTTCAGCTCATGCTGTGGTTTCACCAGAGAGAGTTCAGAAAGAGAGCAGGCAGGTTGGAAACGCAAAACTAAATCTGACCTAATCTTCTTCTTATGCTTTCTACTGCTCCCCTCAGGGGTCACCACAGGGAATCAGCCACTTCTATCCGTATCCTCCACACCCAATGCACCATGGAAAAGGGATAGAAGGGGAAAAGGCAGATGAAACTACTGTTTCAACTTCAAGTAAGATTTAAGGTTAAAGTCATGCGGCAAGACACAAGGAAACAAATAATTTCACACTTACCCTTGTGCTATCCTAGGCACTTTAACACTGGGAGTTGGGTCATCTGGACCCCACTAGACAGTGCGCTGAACCTTTTTTCTTCAATGAGTTGTGATCTTCACTGGTGTCCATGGATTACATGAAATCCTCTCCACCTTTATCCACCTTTGTCATGGTAGGGAGAACACGTCAATGTAAGGATTGGGTCATCTGGACCCCATCGGATAGCACAAGGGTTAATTTACAACAAACTGTTAGGGGGGAGAAGTGCCTCCCACTCCTTTTACTTTTGTAAAAATAACCAAAAGAAACAAGATAAAAGCATAATTTTGGTAATTAAGGGAAATTATGTTAGCTTTAAAGACTCATTCTGGTGTATTTAACACGTTCTTGAGGGTCAGAGCGTCAAAACCCCCCCAAAACATTTCATTTATTTTCATTTAAAAACAGAAAATGTAGTGATTTTTGACATAATAATCCTCCAAGATTGGCAAAAAAGTTATGCCTCATAATTATTAGACATTGATTGTTACGGAAACCTTCTTCTAAGTAGCATAGCAGACAAACAAGGGATCTTTACTGCCTTTTTACATCATTTTTAGTCTAAAGCCAAAAAAGCAATTTCACAGGGGAAAGTGTAACAACGACTAACCAATTTTGATCCTCAGACCACACTCAAGTGTGATCCTCAGACCACACTTAAACAACATTTTATCCAGACAGATATTTATCTCCAGAATGAATCATGAACAGATTCCGCTGAAAACATGAAAAGTCACTTTTAGAGAGCTATTGCTTGGAATGAGCATGTCGAGTGGCACTACACCTTTAAGGGAAAGCGCATTATCATAAAAAAACAAGTGCTTCTCTGGAACAGCTGTGCGTTCAGCACAAAAACAAAGAAGCTGCTACACTTCATCAATTTAATGGAGAAACCTGTAAACGTGTTAAAAAACATTTACAGAGATCATTCCAAGCCTCTTGGAGATCTGTTCATGTTATTGGGAAAAAAAAGTTATTATATTTTGTGGACCGGCTCCTGGAAAACTGAGGTACTTACACAGCTTATGTATAAAACAAATGTAAATAGCACTTTTATTTGTATTTTCTTATCAGGTTTTTGCTCCAACCAAGTATTCTCCAACAAGGCCTGGTAACTTTTAAGCTACAAGTAAGAAGTGGCAGGTCCTGAAACATCAGTTTACAGAGCAGCGTTTCTGTCAGAGTTGTGGGTTTCGGTGCCATTTGAGGTCAGAGAAACGTTGGGATTTGGGAGGTTTCAGGACAGATGGCAGCCTGTAGAGGAGGCCTCTCCTGGGACGGATCACTGCAGCCTCGTGTCAGGATCAGAGATCAAAGATGCTCTGCACTGGATGACAGTAACATCAGTGTTACTCGTGTTGCTTCCCAGGTTTTTTCATATAAGTATGCTCGTTTATTTGAAATCAAACGTTTCATAAACAATGAAGTGGATTAAAACCTTTGACCCGAGTTAATTGTGAAGACAAAAGACTAATCAAATGCTAATCCTATTATAGTCCTTTGAAGCTTTAATCATACAAGGTCGGTGGATCTGATTTTATTTCAGAATCTGCTGATTCCAACTGCAGATCCTCATGCCCGGTGGAGGCCTTTGACGAAAGCAATCGTGTATTAAAGAGACGGAGTCTTTCATTGCTCGGTATATTGAAGTGGGCCATGCAGATAAAGGTCAAGCGCTTCTCTGAAATCTACTGAGGTGTCACAAAGTTATCCATCAAACCAGACGTGGATGTGGTATGCATGGCTGATGAAGCAGCGCCAGCCTTCACGTGGATTGCAGGGCTTTGCGTGTTGATGGATGGGAGATGATTTCTGTCTAAAGCATTTCACGTCTGAATCCTCACCAGTGTTTTAACAGTCACCGACGCCTCGGAGATCTCTCAGATCAAACGCGGATTCTGCAGTCACTCCTTTGGAGTCGGTTTCCGTTTTCACACGGCTGCAACTCTACAATATGAAAATAAAAGCTCTGTAAGTGGAAGAACCCAAAAGAGGATCATGTTGATGGATAAGTTCCCCTGCAGTCATGAATTAAACATGATGGGAGCACAGCAGACGCTGCATTTTCCCAGTCACCTGTGCGGACCAGTTTTCACACCTGTGCAGATCTTCCAGAGCTGCTTCTGTTTTGCTGAAGTGGTTCGGTGTCCTCAGACGCTTTTCTTGGCCGACCAAGTCTTTGTCCCAGTGTACACTTAGGTCATCAGTTATTGCACTTTTATGCCAATGTGCTACCTCGGCTGCTTTCTGCTTTGGTTCATGCATTTTTCAGAACACAGAAACGTTTATATCAAAAAACAAATAAATGAAATTGTGCATTTTCTGCCTGCAAGTAAAACTGAAGAAAACCAAGCAGCACCTTATACTCCGTTCCCTTGTCTGTTTCGATAAGACACTGATCAGACAAGATCTAATAATATTCTTCTATTTGTACCTGCTCCCAGTCAACTGAGGATAAAAGCATAAAAAATAAATAAAACGAAGGTTGCTGCTTTTATACTTATAAGTAAAAAAAGAAAAGAATCAGTGGAGGCCACTTTTTTACTGAGGGAGCTCCCAGTTTTCTCTGTGTCTGGATTCATTTGTCTCAGCCAGAAGGCGTCTCCATTTGGGACTAACTGCAGATGCAGTTATTTTGGCGTCAGGACTTCATTGTGCTTTTGGACTTGGTAGTTTCACATTAGGAGAGCCTGACTGGTGAAATTGCAATTAGTAACAGCAGACAAGCTTAACAAATGTAAGAAGACAAAGACTTCCCACTTGCCTCACATACAGTCAATTAGGTGTCCACATTAATAAAGACCCCAACATCTACGTTACATGAAACTACATTCATGATTTGCGGCTGCCTAACAAGTGCGACTCCTGAGCGACGGTTTAAGAGGAAGCCCTCACAGATACCATCATAAAGAAGAACAACTGTACTCTTATCTACCTTGTTAAGCCTTCATCTGAGGTTTTTTTTTGGTAAGAAAAAAAACACAAAACAAACTTTCTAACTGATCTTGCTACCAGTCCCTTATTAGAACTCCTCCTTCGGTTCTCTGTCCTTTTAGTCTGCAGCAGCCTGAGACGGGAGGACTCGAACAATCTTATTTAAAAAATATCTGAAAAAGGTGCCTTAGTGATCACGTTGAAGAAAAATGCAATTTTAATGATTTCAGACCTGTGTTATTGCTTTTGTTTATGTTTGTTTCCTGTAACTTCTTCTCTGTCCATTTCCATTTAGCCACAGTTGAAAATAAGAATATTGCTCTTCATCAGTCTTGCCTAAATAAATAATGGTTTAAATATAGAAGCCTCCACAGGAACACAGCAGATTGTTTTTAAAGTGGTCATCAATTCCCTAAAACCTTTAAGACCCCTACTTCAGTTAACTTGCTCACAGCTCTATTCACACCTATTATTAATATTAAATAGAGGTTAAGAACTACATGATGGCAACTATGTAACAAACAATATTTAAGTTAAACAAAATAGGTCTGGAATTCCATAAATTTTGTTTTTCCCTTTCAAGCTATTAATTAAGCTCTTTATGACAATAATTATGTTTAATACTATTTAATGTAAATGGAAATATGTCTACTTATGATTAAAAGCAACCATAATGTCAAAAATATACCATCTTCTTTTATTTTCTAATCAATTTATAAATTAAGATGTTTAATAATTTGGATACATCTATTTACTTTGTGTCATTTATGTTGTTTTCATTGCGGAAATTGGTTGAAATAAATCAACCTATCCAGTTTGGTTTTTGCATCTTTCTTAGAAAACAAAACAAAAAAAAATAAGATATAATAAAATTACAGATCAAGTAGTAATAAGACAGTGACTAAAGTTTGGGTCATCGATGCACAGGAGCCATAACACAGAAAAAGGAATGCAAAGAGCAACACTTTCTTCTTTCTAAAGGATGAGTTGATGCCAAAAGTGGAGCCAGTGCAGTTCACAATATAAACACAACGTCTCTACATATAGAATTAGATCAGCCTCAATATAAAATCTTTAATTTGGCAAGAAAATCTACTGAATATATGATTCCTACCCTTTTATTTTTTTCCAACTTAATTTAATATTGAGAATGATTGTACTGAGAATGAATCTAGCTTGACATGCGATCGGCCAGTCAAAAGCAGCTTCTTTGTTTTTCTTCATAATTTCCTTTCTCTTCTTAGGAAAGCATTTATAAAACTGTTACTTCAGAAAAGAACCTATTCGAGAAGCTGCTTGAAAACTGGCTCTGTACCGTCTCTTTGATAAACAAGTTATCTTTGGTTTTTCTAAGCCAGAAAAAAGAAAGAAGAAAAAAATCAAAGCGTACCAATCAGGCACAAAGTCAAGATACCATTTAGACAAAAATTAGCTTCAGATTCATTCATAGTTTAAAATTGAATGTGTAAGTACCTACAGCTCACATTTTAGTCTCAAATCCCACAGAACACTGACAGATCTTTGACTGGTTCCATTCCTTGAAGGTTTTGCGATCAAAAGGAGGTCAAACATGACCAAGTAGAAGGTCACAATCTACCTGAAGCGTCTTTCTTTTCTTTTATTTCAATTGCTCAGCTACTTCAAACAGAGGTGATTCGTTTTGTCCATCAGTTTGCTTCCTGGCGACACATATTGTTAGCCATCTGTTTATAAATGTCAGAATCAATCTGATTGCGTGGGTAACCTGGTCTTCTGTCCCTGAAGAGGATGTTTGCAGTCTTTTTCCTCTGTCTATTTTAAGAAAAGTCTGGACTCTGTCTCACCTTCTGCCACAGCTCCATGCTTGTCAGCAGTCATATTGTCTGAGTCTTTTCTAATTTGCTTCTCACTCTCTGGCCAGAGCCAGTCTTTCAGCAGGCTGATGGTAATGCTTAATGGCATCATAAAGTCTTGTCTGGCCCAGCAGCTCTTGGGGAAGACAGTCAAGTAAACAGCTAAAAGTCAATGGTGGCCTGAAGCATTCTGGGTACACAGATCTCATTAATCTAAAAACAACTCTTTCAGAAATGACAGAAATGAGCCACTGGGTAGAAAAGATGTCTAATAGTTTTTTTTCTTCTTTTTTTTTTTTTTTGATAAATGCTATCATTTTTAATTCATGAAAAATAATTTCTGCAAGGATTCCACCCCGCCCACAATTTCTTATATTCCCCACCTGTCTCCTCTTCTAAAGATAATGAAGAAAACTTGATGTAATAAACAAACAAACAAAAGGAGTTCTAGATGTTCTTCAGTGAGGTAACTGCAGACCTGCTGGGAATCAAAATAACTTTTCTTTACCGAGGCTTAGAAGATGCGCTTCACTCGATGTAAAACCAAACACGGGTTGAGATTAAAGAGAGAAAAGAAAGATGAGAAGAAACAGCGCTGCAGATTCTTAACAACACTCCCTGGTGAGGGATGAAACTGTTTAATGTCGCTTTCTCTTCACAAACTCCACAGCAGACAATGTCTATTTTACCCTTATCCAGGGGATGTTTTAATAAACTCCTTGCTTCGGCATTACAGGTATTCCACACTCTACTTCCGGTGTCTCACTCTAAACTGTCCGGTCGGAACCCAAAAACTAAACAAGCAATTCCTATTGCTACATCCCTTTTCTTTTAAAAATTAAATAACTCAGATTATAACAGTATCCAACTTATATATGTACTTTTTCCAGGTTCTTCAAAATAAAGTTCTTTTCTCCCAAATAAAATTACATTCTTTTGTAATAACATTACATTCTGTTCTAATGGCTTTCTTTATTCAAAATAATATAACATTCTTTCCCCTTGTCATTTTTTTTTTTTTTCCAAAAGAAAATCTCCATAAGCCAATATTAACATTTTAACTGCAAACATAGTCTTTCAGGTATCTTGGCTGGTGGACAACACGTCCTGATTTGGTGGTGGTACTTTGTAGGTCTCCTTTGCTTGGTCCTGAGTTTTGCCTAACAGGTTCTGGAGTTGATGGTATTCCTGAGTCGACCTCCACAGCTCTTCTTAGATGTCGACGGTTCCTCCGCAGGACTCTGCCATTGTCCATCTCCACCTCATAGGATCTGTCTCCAAGTGTTTTGCACACTCTCGCCTTGTCCCATAAGCCATGTGGTTCGAAAGGTTGAACTCTGACTGAGTCTCCTGGTTTCAAATTGTCCATGTCTCTTGCTGTACGGTTGTAGTATTTTGATTGTCTCTCCCTGTTCTTCGTCAGTCCTAGGTCGTTCTTTGTTACTTTGGGCTGTAACAGACTGTTACTCATTGGAATGAGTGCTCTTGTTCTCCTGCTTAAAAGTCTCTGCGCTGGACTTGTGTCCAAGCCTTGTGTTGGAGTGTTTCTGTGATCTAATAAGGCCAAATATGGATCCTGTCCAGCCAGCTTTGCTTTTCTCATGAGTCTTTTTGCCGTTTTGACTGCAGACTCTGCCTTTCCATTGCTCTGAGGGTAACCAGGCGATGATGTTTTATGTTTAAAGTCCCATTTCTGGCTAAAGTTGGCAAACTCTGTTGAGCAGTACTGTGGCCCATTGTCAGAAAAAACAACTTCCGGTATTCCCTGACGTGCAAAATGAGCTTTCAGTTTCCTAATCACAGTACTTGACTTAGTGTCTGGTAGGTGGTCAATTTCCCAGAAGTTGGAATAGTAATCCACTGTAATTAGGTACTCTCTACCGTCAAAGTTGAATAAGTCTGTCCCAACTTTGGTCCATGGTCTGTCGGTCGGCTCGTGTGGTCTTAGTGTCTCTTTTTGTTGTTTAGCATCCACTTGTCGGCATACATCACATTTTGCAATATATTTTCTGATGTGGTCATTCATACCGTGCCAATAAATGCAGTCTCTGGCTCTTCTGAGGCATCCCTCTGTGCCGATATGTGTTGAGTGGATCCGCTGGGTCATTTCCGCCTGCAGCGCGTCTGGAATCACCACTCTTTCTCCTCTGAAGACCAGTCCATCCTGTGTACTCAGCTCGTCCTGTATAGATTGGAATTGGGTTATTTCTGTTGGTACCTCCTTTTTACTATTTGGCCATCCCTTTTGTATTGTTTCAATCAGAATTTGTAGTTTATGGTCAGTGTTTGTTCCTGTGCGTATTTTTTCCATGCTCTCCGTTGAGATGGGTGCATACTCTACCATGTTGACACATTCTGTCTCCAACTCTGTCTGACTTTTGTTGTTGCTTTCTTGTAGGTAGGCTCTGCTCAAGGTGTCGGCTAGCAGCATGTCCCGGCCTGGAACATAGGTTATGTTTATCTCATATTTCTGTAGTCTCAATAACATCCTTTGCAGTCTCTTAGGCGCTTGCATCAGTGGTTTCTTGAAAATGTTTTCGAGCGGCTTATGATCTGACTGCACTCTAACAAGACGACCGTATGTGTATTGGTGGAATTTTTCCATGCCAAACACAATAGCTAAGCATTCTTTTTCAATTTGTGCATAACCTCTTTCTGTGAGCGTTAATGCACGACTTGCAAATGCCACTGGTTTACCTTTTTGAGTCAGAGCAGCACCCAGCCCCGTCTCACTGGCATCACACTGCAGTGTCAACTCCTCTTCTGAGCTGTAATATTTTAAAACTGGGACTTGTGTTATTTTTTCTTTCAGTCTTTTAAATGCATCTTCTTGCACATCTGACCATTCCCACAGGCTGTCTTTGTGAGTAAGTTGTCTAAGAGGCTCACAGTCATCTGATAAATGTTTGTAAAATTTTGCCAAATAGTTGATCATTCCTACCAGTCTCTGCACACCTTTAATATCCGTTGGTGCTGGCATCTCTGTGATTGCTCTCACCTTTTCTGGATCAGCTCTCAGACCATCGGCTGTGAGCAGATGTCCAATGTATGGAACTTCTCTTCTCCTGAGTTTGAGTTTCTCCGCATTCAGTTTTATGTTTTTCTCTCTGCACCTTTCCAGAAAAAGTCTCAGGTTTCTGTCATGATCTTTCTCTGCTTCCTCAGTTGTATCACCTTTTCCTGTGATCAGAATATCATCAGCGATGACGTACGTGCCAGGTAGGTTCTCCAATGCCTGCATCAGTCTGCGCTGAAAAACCTCTGGAGCTGGGCTGATCCCCATCGGCATCCTCAGCCAACGAAAACGACCAAATGGTGTTGCGAATGTTGTGAGCTGACTTGACTCCTCCGTGAGCTTTACATGCCAAAATCCGTGTTTCACGTCACATACTGTGAAGACCTTAGCTTTTGACACATCTGGTAGAATGTCATCTATTGTCGGTAGCGGAAAATGACTTCGCTTTAACGCTTTGTTAAGCGGCCTAGGGTCAATACAGATTCTGGGTCTGCCATTCGGTTTCTGCACAGTCACCATACCACTGATCCATTCTGTACTGTGGTCGACAGGTGTTATGATCCGTCTGTCTTCAAGACTTTTCAGTTCTTCCTTCAGTGGTTTCATCATTGACACAGGGACTCTGCGTTTCGGCAGTTTAACAGGCTGCACAGTTGGGTCTATTTCTAGCTCGTATTCACCTTTTAAGCATCCATCTCCTGTAAATACATCTTGGAATTCTGTTTTTATCTCCTCCAACAACCAGGTATTTTCTTCTGCAGGTGCTTTTGTCACTGAGCTGTCCAAAGCGTAGATGTTGTCATATTTGACTTGTATTAGCTTCATCGCTTCACTCGCTGATCTTCCGAGTAGAGGTGTTTTGCAGTCCTCTCCTACCACTTGGAACTCTACTTTGTATTTTTTATTGTTTCTTGGATTAACCATTTTGACTTTACATTTTCCTAATGGACACAACTTCGACTTGTTGTACATCACTAGTACCTTATCCGTGTGCTCCATTTTTACGTTTGGGTTCAACAGGTTAATGGGAATGACGTTGCATGTTGCACCACAGTCGATCTGAAATTGTACCAGGCTGTTGTCAATCATCATGCCTGCAAAAAGCTGTTCCTTCTTTTTCCCGACTCCTTCTTTGATCTGGTTCACTTCTTCTGCAGTTTGTGTCATGGCTGTGACTGTCAGTATGTCCTCACCTGAGTCTGAATCTTGCTCTGTCACTGTGTGGACCATTTTTCTTTTTTCTCTCTGAGTGTTTTCATTCCTGAAGGGTTTACTCCTGCATGTTATGGCAAAATGATTTTCTCTGCCACACTTTTTACAGTTTTTTCCATATGCTGGACATTTTGATTTGATTCTTTCATGCGTCCTTCCGCAATATCTGCAGGAAATCCCTTTCTCTTGTCTCTTCCTCTCTTTTTGTCTTACTACATGTAACTCTTCTAATGTCTGTCCAGTTATAGTTTTGTTGTATTCCCTTGAAATCTCCATTGCTCTACATATATCCAGACATTTGTCTAATGTGAGATTCTCTTCTCTGAGCAGCCGTTCTCTCCAACTGGAGCTGCTTGTCCCACAGACAATTCTGTCTCTGATCAATGAGTCTCTTAATTGTCCAAAGTTGCAGGTACTTGCTAGCATTCTTAGGTCTGTAACATATTTATCAATATTTTCTCCCAGAGCCTGATTGCGTGCAAAAAATCTGTATCTTTCAACTGTTTCATTAACTTTGGGATTACAGTGTTCATCTATTTTAGCCATCAGACCACTCACTGTTACTCTTGACTCAGTTCCGATTAGCGTTCCGCAGAGCTCTCTTCCACGTTCCCCGATGAGGTAGTAAAACAGCTTCACTCTTGCCTTTTCCTCTGTGTCTGGCAGAGCTAGTTCCGTGTAGAGTGTAAACTCTTCTTTCCACGTTTTCCATGCTTTCGGAAGGTTTGCTGCGTCCATACTCCATTGTGCAGGTGGTTTTAATCCTTCCATCTTTTATACTTTCTGCCGTGGTCCTTTCTTCGGTGTCTGTCCTGCTGCTTCAAGCCGTTAGCACCCCCGCGGCTAACTAGCTTAGCCTAGCTTAACGGGACGGTCCGCTCCGCTTTTTCCTCACTCACGCACCGGGTGTGTCGTTCGAAGCCCCGCTGCCACCATGTTTAATGTCGCTTTCTCTTCACAAACTCCACAGCAGACAATGTCTATTTTACCCTTATCCAGGGGATGTTTTAATAAACTCCTTGCTTCGGCATTACAGGTATTCCACACTCTACTTCCGGTGTTTCACTCTAAACTGTCCGGTCGGAACCCAAAAACTAAACAAGCAATTCCTATTGCTACAGAAACTGCAGCAGGGAGAGGAGAAACAGCCATGTAAGACCATAAAACACAGTCTGCATTTCAAAGACTCTGAAGGCCCAGTTTCCGGTCTGCAAACATTTCCCTTTGTGTAGCTCCTGTAAACGTTCATTGCGGCAGACAGATAAGCCAGCTTCCTTTTATTTGAGGACACTTGCAGCCTCATGGAGACATTTGTTATCACGGCTACAGCACGTTCTTGGCGTTCACTTCATTGTGTGCCAACGTTTCGCTCAAAGGGCTTGTTCACTTTTTTCTACACCTAGTAATTTCCAACATTTCATAAAGTGACACTCTCCATTACAGTTAACAGGTTTACATTTGATTTTTTTTTTTTTTTCAGGTAAACATAGCTATTTGGAAAAGTGGGGTCTGTTGCAGGATTTCATGAGGGAGAAAAAAAAATTACATTTCTCTGGTTGTAGTTCTACTGGATTTTTTTAAAAGTATTTCATTAAAATTCATGTCTGTCATATACCAGAAGCATGCTTGATCGTTGTATCAAGCTTTGGGATTTAAGTAGAACAAAGCTAAATAAACTGGACTCAATTTAGATATTTTGTCCATGGTGTTGCATTGGAGGGTTAGTTATGGTATGCTGCACTTAGGGTGTAGAAGTATGGTATATCACTGAGTGTCAAATCAATCTGTTAGAGGAAAGTTCTTGATCAAATCAAATCCACCGATACCATTATAAAATTGTTTTAAAATGGAATAAATCAATTAGAATTGATTTTGGAAGATACCACATGCATGTGATGTCAGCAAAAATCTGATCAGTCCATCATTACAGTCCAATGTGTGTATACTTTGAACTTTGCAAAGACATGTGACCATGCAGTGTGCAAGAATGTTCTAAGAATGCTACCATTAATTCTTGTTTACACGTTAGTTTGTAGACATATTTTGATTTACGCTTGATTATCTGGGAAGTAACAAAAGGAATCTGAGTCACACTGGACGAATTTTTGGCTAAGGATGTCCTGGATCACTTTTAGGTCAGGGAATAGGATCATTCCCCTGTGGTAGTTAAAGAGTCTCATGCTAGCTGTTTTCCAAAATATGGAAACCGTTGAACAATATGTGCGGCTATTTTTTCTTAGAACAGTCATGGGGAAATTACAGGGTCTCACATTCCTGGTTCAGCCTCTGAGCTTCAAGTGAAAATTGTCGTCATCTCAGAATTTACACCTTCATCTAACTGTGGACTGCACCAGTCCAGTGAATACAACCCTAAGCACAGAAAAGACAAAGGTCTATTTTAAGAAAAGGTTAAATAAAGGTATACAAGCATGGCTTACAAAGCATTAACAAGTGTTTAAGTGTACAGCAGTTTCTGCCATGTCTCAAAAGACCTGGTTTTATGTTGTTTCCTACCTCTAAAGACCGTTCCAAATCCTGATGGTGGAAAATCTTGCAATTCAATGAGCCAAGAAAGCCACGGTGGAGAAGTACAACTGTGGCATCTTTGGATGTCACACATTTTATTCAAAATTCATGTTGGGCTTTGACATTTAGAACTGCCTCAATTTGTCAACATGCTCCAGAATTATGCTCCCAATAAATTAATTAATTATCAGAGCCTTTTGCCAGAGCAAAAACAAATGTAAAACATTTTCTTGTTAATCTAGGAATTTACGTTCTAAAAACAACCCGCAATTGGTGAAATCCACAAAGTATAGGATTCTAGATGTTTTAGGGCTGTAAAACCCCTCACCACACACTTTATGCACATTTCTCTAACAGACATGAACTTTTTTACACTTTTCTGTCTTGTTTTAACTCTTAAAGTTCAAGTCTTCATAGAAAAAGAAGTCCAGTATAATAGAAAGAAAACAAAGTTGTAATCGCAATCAAACATTAAATTCTTTAAAGGAGAACAAATCCCGAAAGAGACTGATGGGCATGGTCTGAAGCCAATCAGGACGCAGAACACAGTGTGCTGTTAAAAAAAAATAATCTACAAAAAAACAAGATTGTGATATAGCGAGAGAACAATATAGCGAATAGCAGTGGGTGCAGTTTATTAATCCTTAGTCTTGATTGTTCAGGCTGCTTTGCAAAGAACAAATGTGCAGCTGAGTTTCATGCTTGTGATATATAAAAAAGAAAAAAAATTCATGGAGTGTGCTTCTTTTTAATTGTGCACATACAGTACATTAACACAAGCACACTTAATATTTGCCCTGATAAAATAGCTTCATCTTCAGCTGCAGAGCACATCAATTGCCTTTCTGACTGTTTGCAAATCTTCCATCTGCTTTCCTCTGTATAAAAAATACAGTGGAACAGAGTAAATTACAAGACATCTATCTAGCTTAACCACAGAAGAATCTCCAAAAACTTATCTTGTTTAACTGGTAACAAGAGAAGCAAAAAAAGAATGCATTTTAATTAAAACTAACAAACAAAAATAATATCAGTAAAGGTAGATATGATCATCATGAACCTCAAACACTATTATCTGGCCTTTTCATTAACCTTAAAGTAACCGTGTTGTCCAAATCAAAATTGAAACAAGAAAATATCTTTAGTGGAGCACAAAACGGTAGGGAATAAGTCTCTAATTTTTTAACATAAGGATATTTTTGAGCAGCAATTTGTTTTGAAGCTGACAGCTTAATGTCTGTGGTAAATGTTCCATTAAGGTGATGATAGGTTTTATTTCCAAGCAGCTGCTTTCGCACAAGTTTTCTCCTTCACTTGGAGCATCATGTTTCAGACATCTGTGAATTCACTGTTTGCCAAAGTATACTTTATTTAATTGGTTATTCTTACTGGAACTAAACTCATGTGCTCTTTTCAAGCTGCAGCAGGGTTTTTAACCAAGAGCTTAATCAAGATATCTGAAAGCTATAAAATGCTCATATTTTAGTTCTTTAAAAAAAAACAAACCATGAAACAGCATTTCTTTGCAGAAAACAAAAGAAGAATGATAAAGTATACAAAAAATGGTCAGATAAGATGACGTCTCATTGCATGTACTTAAAAAAGGGTTTGGATTTCAATTAATTATTAAATATCTTTGCCTCTAGAGAGCATATTTCTTTCTGCATCAGTGCTTGCACCTGAATCGGTTTATCCATACCGGGAAGGTCAATGGTATCTCAGGTAGACTTATTGGAAAACTTTAAGCCCAAACATGGCTGCCTCCCCAATGTATCTCTGCTTCACCTTTAGTGGGAATATTCAGTCATTCCTGTGAATGTTGCGGAAAGACGGCATTTGCACATGGTCAGTCAGCTTGTCACCGAGTACGTGTTGTACTGCTGGATTGGTTAGTGGACAATCCCTGCGGTCTGGTCTGATGGTCTTCTGACACTATCTGCTATCCTGCAGTCAGTCTAGCACGCCACATGACCAGAAAATCAACCAGGACAGAGTTCTTTGCCCACAGATGATATCTGCCCACTGCTGCTCCTGCTGCCTTCCTTGCTGCTGTAGCCGCTATTGAACACCTCATCCCATTCATTCACTGCCCATGAGGATAAGAGGCAGACAGACTGTGTGCCACATGCATGTGAAAGCAGATGAATGACAGATTTGGCCAATAATACTCTGAAAATGCTGAAGGATGTGTCTGTTCTGGTAATATTATTCTGCTTATTATTCAAAATGGGCAAAACTTGAGAAAAAGCACACATGTGGCAACAGTGAAAGAGTAATCTGGCACACTGCATATTTACCATTTATATAGTAGTGAGCTAACAGAAATGTTTAAAACATGTCACTGCTTTAATCCTTACGGAGCAAATGATGAAACTGAACATCTTCATACTGTAGTTTAAACTACGTTGTAGCCTAACCAATTATCTACAAATCATGGCTATATTAAGCAACAATGAAATAGAAATATAACTACTATTGCACTAAATGTTTCCCTTTTGATGATTCAGAAACATGTTAATAGACTATTTTTGTAGTAGTAGGTGCTGAACTCAACTAAAATTATCTGTATTTTTGCCAATATTATCTTTATAGATCAATGTTTGTACAGATATATAATTATTGTGGAATGTTGAAAAGGACCCTGATGTTATGCTTTGTTGCAATACTAGAAGCTGGATTTTACTGCTGCCTCTGTCCCAATAAATGTTTATTTGTTTGACCCCTTGACGACTTTCATTTCCAGCTATAAAACAAAAACATGTTTTTTCTTCTAATTTAGGGGGTTTTAGAGCTGAAGGTTTCAAATCAGGACGTTCTCGCTTTGAGACAAGAGTACTAACCACTGCGCAGCCTTATACTCAGATTTTTTTTCTCAAACTTTATTCATTTTAATCGTGTTTGAAATTCTTTTGTGTTGGACCGGACGGAAGAGGAAAGGAGGGAGGAAGAGAGAGGGATGTTAGACAGGGGGGGGGATGGAAGGGTGATTATAAAAAGGGGGGGTAAAACCATGAAGCAGCATGAGACAAGTTTCTGGATGTTTATCGCTACGGTCAGGTTCAGATGTAATACGAATCCAGAAGGGGCGGGGCCTGTCCACAAACACACTCAAATGAATGTTATAAACACACCTGCTGGTCGCAAAAACGTCCACATGTCAACATGTACACCATACAGATAGTGTTCACACACGCATACTTATGCCTTCAAACCAACTAATGTGAAATACTGTATTTCATTCAATCACGCAAACTATTTGTGCAAAGGTGAGCTAACACCTGTGCTCAGGTGAGTGTTTATGTTCTTCTAAAATGGATGGTGGAATGTGAAAAGAAGGAGGGAGAGTGCCCAGACCAAGACCCCCGCCGCAGCAGCCGGAATCCCCCAACGCCACACGGCAGCAGGCAGAGAACAACTGCCCCCCGGGCGATCTCATCCGCCACCCAGACCAAGGCCAGCAGGGCCGCCGCAAGGCCCCCGGAGCCAGAGAGCAGGGAGGCATGGGGGACAGAGAGTGCAGCCCCGGCCCAACCAGGAGAGCAGCCCCCCCCGCCGCGCCGGGAGGGCCCAACGCCGGGCCCCATCCGAGAAGAGTGCCCACAGCCCCAGACGAGCACCCCATCACCACCCAGGAGTTCTGGGCATCCCCCTACCCCAGGTACGAGCCAGGACCCCCCAAAGGAGACCCGCTCAGCGCTCCAGGCAGCCACCCACCCGGCCCATGGTTGGTCCAGGAAGGAGCAAGGCAGGGGCCAGCCACCCCCACCCAGGAGGAGGGCACCCAGGAGAAAAGGGGGCCCACAAGGGGTGTTGTAAACATGGCCCGACCAGGCTCGGCCACAGTTGGAAATTTGGCGAGGCCCAGCACTCAGGGGCAAGGACCAGAACCCACACCACAGGGACAAGGACACCCCCCGGCTCAGGTGTGATGTGATCCCCGGCTCTTGGCCTTGCCAGAAAGCTCAGGGATCCCCCTCCCTGCATGGAGAGAGGCCCAGGAAACTAGCATCAAGGGGACACGGCCGCCGTTGCCAAGGGCCCAGTCCCCCCTACCAGGGATGGGGTAGGGGACAGATGGTCCAAGGTCCCACCTTCCTTGCGTGTGCATGTGTGTGTGTTTATGTTGGAATGTATATTTTGAGGGGGGAAAGGTGTGTGTACTAAGGGGGTACAGTTAAAATTGGCGGGTAGGGCACTGAGGGGACATCTCCTGATTACTCACAGTGATGTCCCATCACCCTCCCCACCAAGGGGCCCTAAATGTCTAAGGTGCAGTTAAAATTGGCGGAGCTAGGAGGACATCTGCTGCTTGCTGGCACTGATGTCCAAGCAACCCCCCTACCAAGGGCCCTACATGTCTAAGGTGCAAAAAAAAACGAGGGAGGGGGGGCCCATTCCATACGGCAACCGTGGGAGGGGGACCACTGCCACACCCAGACCCCGCAGCCCCGGCGGATGACACCCAGAGCGACAGGGGGCCCCAAGAGGGTTGCCCCGCCTTGTCCCAGAGCTAGGGAAGGAGTGATCCCAGCCCCAGGTGTAGATGGGCAACCCATCCAGTGCCGCTGGAGGCGGTTTGACTGTATACAGGACTTTAGCTGCTCTGTGTGCAGCAGCATAGAGTCTAATGGACAGAAGTGGTTCAGTGACAAAGCTACAAAAAGAGAACTGTCTGCATAACTGAGAAATGAAGTTTGGATAGTGTGAGCCAGAAATATAGACTAAACAACAGAAGCCCAAGAATAGAACCCTGTGGCACTCCGCACGTCAAAATAATTATTAGATCTTGGATTACCAATGGAAACACCTTAACCCCTGCCTTTAATATGTGATTCTACTGTAATGATCCTATCAACTCTACTAGCTTGTCAAAGAGATTTTAAAGCCCCTTTAAAAAAAAAAAAAATCAAGTTTTTGGGGTTTTTAACATGTTCATGTGGCATTTTTCTGAAAATTGGAGGACCTATATAAAGAAATTTAAGCTCAAAATTGCATTTCTGAATGTGTTTTTAGTTAAAGATTTGTGAATCAGCAGCAGGCGAATTAAAATGCAGTTAAAAAAGAGCTTATGCGTGACATTGAAAGTATGCAGGTGGATGGCCACAAGCTCCACCAACGCCCACGACTCAGACAAAATTCTATTGAACTACTGCCACTCTGCTGAAACTACATTCCAAACAACACAGTTTGTTTCATTTTGGCTAAAAATGGCATAATTAAAGGTAAAAGACCACTGGGAAGGCTTCGAGAATAGATCAAACCATGATCAGAGTGGGTGTTTGAGGCTTCATTTGGTTAAAAAAACTAACGTATTGACTGATTTGGTCACATCAACTGCACTGGTTAAAAAAAATCATTAACTATAATCAAAACTCTTTCCTAAACAATTATTACTATTATTAATAAAACCAGCAAGAAAAAAAAAGAAGAATAAATTAGACTGGATTCAAAATGAAATACAGGCTACATAAATGCATAAAAAGGTAACTGTGTTTGGGTATGACCAGCTATTCAAAAATAAATAAATAACACAAATAACAAGAAAAAACACTATTCAGTCCTTGCAATTTAATATGCAGGTTTTTCAATGATCAGCAGGAGCCTTTCAAATGCTGTCAGAGCCTGAGAAATGTATCAGTTTAAAGCCCAAGCTTACTTTTTTTCTGATTAATTCCAAAATTTCCAAAGCTGCCTTTTATTGATTGTTTCTAGCAATTTTTGAGTCTCCCTTTAGCATCCAGAGAGCCTCAAAGGACGTCAAAATGTAAGTAATCGAGCAGTATAGAGCAACACATACTGCAAACACCTTTCAAACACCGTTGGATGTCGTTTGCTCAATTTTGCTCTTTTGGTTCATTTGTTTTTCTGGCCTCTCTGACCCTGTCAGTCTCCTCTCTGCTGACCCCCTCTTTCAAACACATGTAAACTGTCTATCTCATCTCCAACAACACTCATCCCTTTTCACGCCGGCATGTTTATTCATGGCACGACTCGTTTTGTGGCACATCAGAAGCCTTGCTGCAAGGAAAAGTGGCAGGCTGCGGTGAATTTCCAGCCTGACAACATGTCAAAGGAGAAGAAACACAAAGGAATCATAAACGTCCACATTCAGCCGCAGCACAGCTTATGTGAAATGACCACTCCAGGCATTATACTCCAACCGGGAGTACATACTAATCATCTCATCCAGGTGAAGGCTTGAGTGCCGCACATTTCAAAAGACAAAATAAAAACATGTCCTCCAAAGACGCTGCTGATCAAAGGGCAGCAAGAGCAGCCGTGTCACATCCTTCTGACAAATATGGAGAAGCCAGGGACTCTGCTGCCGGTGGCACTCCACTTCCTCTGCATCTTAAAGCTGTGAAATCCTGCCAACGCGGGGCAGAGCACATCCAAGAGAAATCGTACTGTAAGAGTCAGTCTGTTTAGAGCTTCACTTTTTATGTTAATCCTGAGCTGGAGAAGAGGTACACAGAAACAGCATAGCTGTAGTTCTCCATCTGTAATGGGGGGGGGGCTAAGGTTAGACGTGTTGAATAAGTAATACGGGGTAAGCAACACCAGTGTGGCCAGGGAGAGCACTTCATGGCCCAATACATAATTTAGGCTGGAAAAGGAGGCTTTCTCCTCAGCAGGAGGCTCTTAAGGTTGTTGCACATTTTATTAAATGTCAACAGAAAGTTTCTATTTTCCAACAAAGGCTAAATTTAGTATATAACTTAGAACAAACAAAGAGAGGATCTGAGAGTGAAAAGATTAGGAGTCTGCGCCTTTTAGGATGGGGATGCTGAGGGGTTTACATAAATGAACAGGCAGGTCTGAGAGTAAAATTAGGTGAAATATTCCTAATATAAAGTCCTATGAAACCAGACATGCACATCTTTATATCATCAGGCGAAGCAGGATTACAAACACACATTTTATAAACACAGAATGCGAATAAATATTCAAGCGTCAAGTCGGAATGCACAAAAAAAATCCAGTGGACCAATCTGTCATAAAAGCTGCACAAATAGGAAAAGACGCGTCCTTAAGAATCATCACTACTCAAGCCCTCAACTTAAATTTGGTTCTAATCTTTTCATCACACGTTCAGAATCCCACTTTCTATTGCCGTTATTAGTCGGAGACCTGAGCGACCTGCATATTTGTGGATCCAGCATCACCAAATGATTTGAATGTTCTTTTTTATGGCATTTTAAAAGAGAGGGGGTAATTAAAAAGTCTATGTTGCTTTAAAAAATATACAGGAAACCTATTGCATTTGTTAACAAAATTGGTTTAAGGATTGCTGCCCTGAAAGCTACGAGTGAGACATTTCATCTCTAAAACATTGTGCACGCTGCTGCAAAACTCAGAGGCCACTGGAGAGTCGCCTCCAAACTGTGTGAATCTCTGCTTCCTCACGAGGCGCCCGAGAAAGAAATGCTCCGTCAGACTTTGAGCAATTTTTAGCATAAGACGGGTGTGGTGTTGCTGCAGGGATTTAGTTTGAAACATCATGTCGTTCACGCTGTGTGAGCAACCAGTCAGCAGGTTTTCAGCTGAGTAAATTCAACCCAGATACTGAATATGAATCTGAGCGGAGCCCCAGTGACATGCAGGAGCCCAGAGTGGAGCGCGCGGCTTCAGCAGAGTTTCAATTTGTGATGAAAGATTGGAGATTTTTTTTTTTTTAATTTTTGCATCAGATTTTTGTTTGAGCCCTGTGGATTGCTGTTTATACGGATGAGTGCAATTATAGGAACACGAGCACTCTGGCATGGAAAGGAAATGCTAACCAAATCATCAGGAATGTAGTTTTTTAGTTCAATTAAAAAAAAAAAAAAAATTTAAAAAAAAAAGGCAAGAGATTTGATATTTCTTTATACCAGGAAATGAGCTTAAGTCAACATAAATGAACTGGAAAGATGAAAATCAATCAAAACAATCAGCGGTGCAATCTGTAAACAATGCATGGGTGTCAAAACTTTTTGCAAAGAGGAGATTTGGTGAGGTGAAAATATTTGCGGGCCACAACAGTGTTTACAAAACCTTAAAACTTACGTTTTATCAAGAAATCGTACATAGAGCCTTTAGAAAATGGGGGGTTCGAATGATCAATTATCTGAGAGTAGGCTGCGCGCCTATTGGAATTTGAATGCCGGGCCGGACTTTGGACACGCCTGCTGTAGCCCTTGTGCTATCCTAGGCACTTTGACATTAGGAGTTGGGTCATCTAGACCCACTAGACAGTGCGCTGAACGTTTTTCTGTAATGATTTGTTATTCCTTCTCTGGTGTCTATGGATTACATGAAATCCTCTCCACCTTTATCCACCTTTGTCACGGTAGGGAGAACACGCCAATGTGAGGGTGGGGTCATAGGATAGCACAAGGGTTAAACCATTCACTGATAACTAACAACTCTCAGGCTAGGTCCAAATTCCCTCCCTAATGCCTTATTTACTAAAAATTTTTAGTGCGAGTCTGTCCAGTGTCCTGGGTTCTAAAAGCAATTTGGTCACCATCCTCACTATACGACGTCACAGATTTCACAAAGTGAAAACCTAATAAATACAAGCATTTTACAAAGACTGTTTTCTGCTGGTGAAAACGTTGACTGTTTATTAAAAATATACATTTAAACACATTTTTTTTCACAAAAATTTTTATTAAAGAAAAATCTACTAACAAAACCAAAACAAACATGTCAGGGGCATCCATTAGAGGTGTAGGAAAAAATTGTTTTGGCGATATTTGTACCGATTCAAAATGCTGTGCTTTGTGCTTTGCGGTGCTTTGTAGCGGACTCAGATGAGAACGAGTGAAGCACTGCAGTCATGCACGGGGCATCAGCCAAAAATGTTGTAGGGCTAAGCGGGCCAAAGTTCTACAGAACCTCACAGCAATAAATTCTAGTTTAGCGACCTGATGGATCAGAGTGATGTGTACAACGGTCTGAAAAAAGGCCAACGTCGTGGTGATGAACGGTGAAATACGTGTATATTTCTGCATGTAAAAAAGCTGATCTGCATCTGCAGTGCACACTGTAATGTAAACAAAACATCTTACATTAAATTAAGAAAAAAAATACATTTCATCATTTTTGTCAGTATGAAAAGCATTTTAATATTCAGGCAGAGTTCATAGAGTAAGTAATACCTAAAAGAGGAAAAAAATGTGTTTTGGTACAATATCGCTATATGTATCGTCATGTGGGACGCGTATAAAGATACAAATCACCATACTCTTGCTAATATACACCCTTAGCATCCATAGGAAGTTTTGAAATTATTATGGGATGGCCACAGGACCTAGGACTTGGTGGCCATTTTATGGCAGAGTGGGAAATTGAGCTAGTTTCACATTTCCACATAATATTAGAAAACGTAACTTTAGTTTACCAAAATTTCACACACACCACCAGATTAAGTCTGTAACAACACCCAAACTTTCAATGACCTTTGACCTCTCGAGGTGGCAATCATGTTGAAATAAAAAATAAAAAAACTCCCATAGCATCTTCTACAAAGTAAAACTCTTAAGGACTTTGATCTATTGCCTCTTAAGTCCTCGAGTCTCATTGAGAAAACAATGTTTTAAATTTGCAGATTGGTAATGCCGTTAGAGTGGGAAAGCTCACAAAAGTGGCGTTCCCCTGTTGCTCGCACTTTTTTTTTTTAACCAAATTTACCTATTTGTTGGCTCAAGCTGAGTGATCAAAAAGACCATATTAGGAATGTGGGCGTGGTAAAAAAAAAAAGTTTACCTTTGCCAATTCCTCTAAAAAAAATGTATTGAGATTTTTATCACTTAAAAAATAAAATGGTTGCTATGGAGATAAAACCAACAGAAAACCCACCTTGTTTCATGAATGTTTCACATGCAGCTCTGAGGAGGATGGCAGGGATAGAGGTGGAAAGTGAGAGGCGTGCAGCAGCTGCTTAGCCAGTGTGGGCGGGTCAAAAGGGGGCGGCGAGGGCGAGGATGGGTAGCGCCTGCACACCACTTAATTTTTCTATTTTTACTCATCTTGTAGATAAAAACTGCCTTTAATATTTTATAAATTCGACCCTTGTGTCTTTGATTTTCTTCATCACAAACCACAAGAGCTCCTTTCTTTGAACATTTGTGGTAAAGCAACACTACATCTGCAACATTTTCTTGGGTTTTGAACAGTTTGTAGACTTACTGATCTTTTGGCAACAACCTCAAATAAAGAAATAAAAGGGAAGACTGTCTTGCAGGTTGTGAGGTCAAAGCGATACGTCTGCTCCTTCAGGTGTGTAGGATGTAAGCCTGAAACAGCCAAAAGGCTTTTTATGTAGCCTGGCCGTTCGAGCTTAATGGAGTCAGTCTTGAGCTGCATCAATAAAAGTGTATCTAAAAGCCTGAAATACATGTACACATGTGAAAATGGGATTCTATAACTGTATTGTGAGCCTTCACTTGACCCTTGAAGCCATTATGAGTGGCTCTCAGTCATCTCAGCTTCTCCTCTTTTACCAGTTCAAGCCTACAAAACCTTTCCTTAAACCTGCTGGGTGAAAGTGGCTCCACATTCAGCTTCAGTCAGTGTATGGACAGCCTTCACATTTTAACTCTAATTGTATTGAGATTTCAAATTAATCTCAATCTTTTTAGTTTAGTTTGAGATTCTTCATGTGAAAACCTGGAAAACACAGAGACAAATCTTCAACTTTTACATGTTCTTTAAAAGAAAAAAAAAAACAGATAAAACTGCGTTCAAGACAAATCTGCTGTGATCACAACATTTTTGTTTCCAAGTTTAAATTCCTTATTTCTTTATAGTTCCACAAATCAACAAAAACAAAAGATGAAAGTGAAAGTGAAAAAAACAAAAAAACAAAAACTTGATTATCGGGTTTGTTACATGTTTTGGATAAACACATTTTACAGTAAAAAAAAATATGCACACACACACACACACACACACACACACATATATATATATATATATATATATATATATATATATATATATATATATATATATAAATAAAATGCTACTGCAATATAGCATGTTTGTGGTTTATTTCAAAGTGGTCTACTTAGAATAACCCAGGATATCTCAGACACTGGCAAGGTTTGTCTTATGTCTGATAAATTAAATTATACCTATAATGAAGAAACAAGTTTTATTATTGTATTTTTAAAACAGTGTATTATTAAACCATGTTTGAGGTGATTTAGATAAACTTTATTGCCTGTTCACTGAATAGAAATTAATCTTTCACATAGCAGAAGACATTCAAATCAAATTAAATTGATCATTAAAAGAGCTTGAAAATGAATAAATACATAAAAATCCCAGACTGCACCATCCACATACAGTTTAAAACAAGTGCTATAGGGAATGAAGCAGAGTGACCACATTGGGGATAATATCTTCTGCCTGATCTTAAAAAGGTTGACTGAAAAAAACCTGACTCAGAAGCTAAAGGATCTTCTGAGAACATGCTTTTATAACATTACAGAACAGGAACACATGGTAAAAATGTTAACCGTATGAATAAAAGGGGGCTTAAAAGAGAAACATGACTGTTCATATGCAGGTTTTTATGTTAAACGGCTGATAATGAAATACTTTCCCCACATTGATCTATCAGCGGTGACATATCCATGTAAATCCTGTTTAAAAAATTCTCGTCAAACATTTACATTTCTTTAGTTCTTTTGCAACTTGAGTGTTCCAAGTATCTGATTCTTCAAGGTTAATTCTTCCTCCAAAGTTTGTCTTTGATCGCTGTAAAACTGATGAGAAACAGATGAAAGCCGGGGCCATCAGGGGGCTGTGCAGTGTAATAAAACGGAGATGGAGTAACCTGAAGGGAATTTAATATAAAGTCTTGCAGGCAACATTACACTTTCTTTATTGTCTATCACTTTCTATACTACTTTGATATAAGGCGCTCATTCATTCATAACGAACTCACCTTTTCTCTACGTTAAAGAAAGATTTCTGCTTCCTGTTAAATGATATTATCTTCATTTCTATTTTTGCATCTCTTTGTTTGGGGTTAACGGGGGTTATAACTTCACTTTTCCAAACCAAAGATTATTTCATGATCAATAACTAAATCTTGATAACTATTTGATTAAAATACAAAAAAAAAAAAACAAATGAATGAGAATTTCATTATTCATGGCAATGCTCCCCACTTCCCACTTACTCTAAACCCTTGGTGTCCTGTGTTGTTGACCGATGCACATCAGGTTAAACTATAAAACAGACAATTTCCTTTTAATCACAACATAGAATTACAAGATATTAATTCTGTAAAGAATTTATGAATCCTCAGAAAACCAGGAACAAAAATCAGAATTAACTTATTACAAGTTAAGATGTTCTATTGCTCATGAAACAGAACCACACACAAAGCTAAAGCTTGACCCTGGGCAGCCACCGGAACGTTCCACCTATAAACAGACTCACATTGGATACAGATGGCTGCCGTCCTGCCGCAGCCACAGGCTATGCTGCCAACCTCCCAAGACTCCAAACTCACATAGGTTCACACGATAACCCGCCATTTCTGTAGGAAGCAATGGTAAACAAACCCTCATTCCGCTCTACGGATCAAAACTATTCGGTCTGCAATAAACTGTTTGGGGTCCTTCGACTAAGGATGACGTCACATTATGCGATTTGCTGTACGTTGGTCTGATGATGTTTAAGATAGTGATTGGTCCGCAAGTTTACGTGCTAACACCATTTTTCGTGAGAAACTTGTTTACAAGCTAACACTGTTCAGAGCTAATACAATTCTTAGTGAGAAACATGGATTGCGAATTTTAGAAACTAGATTTATGTTTATTTTAACTCCCCTTTCAGCATATCATCTGTGGCCAGCTGTGGAGACACGCAGACATTTTAATTCAAGACATTTAGCATTTGTTTTAGTACTAATTCTTTGGATTATTGGTTGTTTTAAAAAGGAAATATAAACTTTGCAATCAGAACTGTAAGAAACTGACATTTGGGTCAATTAAACCAGACTGAACACCATAAAAAAATATTGTTTCTCATACAGTCATTAATTTACTCACGTTGGAAAAATACTTTTATAGTGCGAATGTGTCTCCCTATTATACATTTGCTGTAACAAACAATTATGTCAGACACTCCTTAAAATTAAAAATGGCATTATTAGTTATGAGGGAAAAGAACTTAGGTTACAAAATGACACACGAAATGAAAATATAGAGCCCTAGCAGATCTCGACGCTACCTAGATATGTAGTTTGTCCAAGCGGTGTTACCGTAGTGTGATGTCATCATTAGTCACAGGACCCCGAACAGCTATTGCAGGCTAAATACTTTTGGTACCTACACCACTGTGATTTTGGATTACATTCACAACACTTGTGTTTTGTGTGGCTCGTCTTCATACAATGGATAAGCGGAAATGACTTCATGTTTACACCACGGTGAAAACACAGCAAGTACAGTGGAAAATATTTTTATATTTTATTTTTAAAAAGTACCAGATGCACTTTAAACTCTCTTACATGATTTTTGGTTTAGGTCGTTTTAAGTTGCTCCAACTTCACAGAAAAGGCTTGATCCGGCCTCTCCGGCGCTCCCAACCTGTGTCGTTGGCTTCAAATTTTGCCCACACACCGGAGCATTTTTGTGTGAAGTTGGAGCAAATGTTGTCAATTATCCGTTTGGCGTTGAACCTTTTCAACATCTGAAAACACATTTATATGTCGTGAGACAAAAACTGATGAGATGCAGGAGGTCTGTGTCAGAACTAAACAAACAGACCTCCCTAAATAGGCTTTCCTGTCATTCCAGTCATTATCTGTTCTGGTAATCAGAAAAAAATGGACCGAACCGGCAACTGAAGTATATTTAGTAGAAATGCAAAAAGAAATCAGCAGAGATAGAAAGGTTATTTAAAACACAACAGTTTCCCCACAATGAACTTAAATAAATATGAATCAGTGACTGCTGCATTAAAAGTTCCAGCCAAGTTCCCGACTTCCTCACAGCTTCTGTCTGCTCTGATGTCCCTTTGACTGACAGAGCAGAAAATGAAGAGCAGTGCATAGAAGCCTGGGATTGGATACCAGCTCTCAGCGTGCATTTTAATAAGACACTGCCTTCAAGAGCAATCCCACCCAGCAGACCAGGGTTAATCTAGATGTCGACACCTACTGAGTGTGAGGCAGATTGCTGTGGGGGTGACGTCTCCCATCTTCTCTTTGCTGTGAAAACTTATGGTGGCATCTGCTTACTCTCTACCTACAGGAAGAAATGTATGTGCTGGGTATTTCTGCCATCCAAGCATCCACATTTTTGCAGAGATTTCGGCTGCTGACTAGCTGTATTCAGACTGGAAACATTTGGTTCACTTATAGGGTGTATACTGTGCTATTCTTAAGACTTTCATAGTAAACAATATCCATGTATAAAATAATGTATTACCTTTGGCACACAAAAGAAAGTTGTTTTTTTTTTAATGAAAAAAGAAATATGTTATTTTTGCGTCCATCAAACTTTTGAGGCATTTTTACAACATGTCACTTAAAGTGCTGTGCATAAAATACAATAAAACTTAAAAACAAGATGACAAGACAAACAGTGCCAACCCCCCCCCCCTCCCCCCCCAAAAAAAATCAAAACAAAAAAAACAAAACAAACAAACATACACAGACACCCATACGCACACCATGATAAAAAAAGTGATACAATGATGGAATGTAGAGATCTGGCTTCCTCCTGAAGTGGGGAAGCGATATTTTGGGGACATGTCCACATCGACTTAATCTCTGAGGAACCAGCTTTCGCTCCAAATGGGTGCCGCCCATTTCATGAGGCCATCTTAGAGTCCCCCTCAACAGCATGTCTGCATCTCGCCCACGAAGACAAACAACATTCAAACATTTGCAAAGATGGATGTGCATATTGTTCATCTCAAAGGAAAGCGTTTGGGCCTTGGGGGGCAGTACTGGTGCCCCAAACTCTTCCTGGAAGGGGTTGTTCCTCACTGGTCTACGAACTCTTGAGGACCTGCTAATTTTCGTGAGTTGGGAGTGGCTTTTGCAGAGCCACAGTGCATGCAGCTAATTATGCGGGGTATTGCTGGTACATAACCCACATGTGTGGGACTCTCTGAGACCCATCTTGAACATACTTTTTCCTGTGTAGTGAGTCCTATGAAGAGTATTAAACTCAATCAGATGCAGATTAGAGTTAATTTACTCTGATAATCTGGAACAAATTTTCAGTCTGAATACACCCAAGCGGACCGTGATCAACTGGACCAAAATGGTCACCATTGCCGTGTATTATGGGATGTAAACAGAGTAGAAAGTCAGCAACCATGATGATGCAACTCATTAAAATGTGGTCGGATGAATGCACACACATCAAAACAGCTTTTAACGTGATATATTTTGCTTCTCACGCTGTTCCATACAATCTATATGTCATAATGTCATAAACTCTTATTAGCGTACCTTCTCAGCTGTCATTTCCTCAGTAACTGCCTTGCAGCATGACTCCGCCAAACCAAGGTAAAAAGTGTTGTACCTGACGTCGATGCAGATCTTCAAAATTGGTCAGTGAAATATAAAGTTTAAATAGATGAACTATCCCGACAAACACTGCATAGCAAAGGACTTTCATTATTCTTTCTCTCGTTGCTTTGCATTGCCCTCGTAATTCCTGGTCTATGACTGAAGAGATCTTTAGTCACATGGTTATGTTTAGAAGCTTTGGTTTGAAACAGAAATGTCGGGTTGAAGGCAGTTGGAATACAGACCAAACCCAAAAACCCAAGGTTCACGCTCGATTCAGACCAACCAATTTTTCCAATATGAATACATCCTAAATAAGTAAAAGTACAATCTTAAAGCTGAGTCATGCAAACCTTACTACCTGTGATCAGTGGCTGGCTAAGCTAATCATCAGCTTCTAGTCAGATCTGCTTTAATTGAGTGAAAAATCAAATAAAGAAGCAGTGACTGTCTACAGTAACAAAAAACTAAACAAATATAAAATACAACAATTTCATTAGAAGGAAGGAAGACTCCTCTATTTTTCCTCTTTGAATAAGAATGTCAGCATGGAATTTCTCAGCTCAAGGAACAAGACGACAAAAATATTATATTTTTCACAAGCCTGTTTGAACTCTGAGGAAAGTGAAATTGGTCTCATGCTGAGTCCCACAAGGTTTTCTGAATATCAATGTAGTCACAGGATCAAGATTCAGTGGATCAAGATTGCTCTCGAAATATGAATTACTTCCCTTTATTAAACATTTACCATGTCATGTCTTCACAAAGTGCTTTCTGGGACTCATGAGAACCCATGTGTGCTAAATTGTGTAACTTAATTGTCTTACTTCTTAAAAGTTAAAGTGACCATTTTAAAATTGGCTGTATGTCTTGATGCTTTCAAGGTTATTTAGCCTTTTATAATTGATAAATGACTCAGAACTAAACAATTTATTCTCAAGAGTCTTTGACAGATTTGTCTATCATGTTGTGGTTTGATGCGATGTATGGCTATTCAGCACTAAACAACTGGCAAACATAACATTGAGCATGCACTTGCATGTTTAAGAAATCCTGAAAAGCCTGGAGGTTTTCAAAGGATGCATCGATGCGCTTATCGTTTCCTAGAAAGTCAGATAACCTTGGACATACTCTGCTGAAGTAAATCTTTTCTTCAACATTCAACGATAAACTGCCCTAAATTGGCAGAACTTTTCTTTTGGAATGTATCTATTCGTCCAATTCTTCTCCAGGACTTCAGAATAGTCTCATAGGCCTCTAAAAACCTCAGCACATCTGCAGCATTCTTAGAAACTTTGCAAGAAACGACATTAGGCTGACCTGCTGCCTGGAACTATTATGCCCACATCTGTAAGAGCTGGCGGTTTGACATTCATCAGATGATCCACCAATCCAATAGGGGGCGTACCCAGCTTCCTTTCTTCTTTCTTTATTTTTTTTCAGTTGCTTCTAAGTAAAACTCAAATTCACTTTTTGACACATTTACTGTTTCACCTTCCTCCATGTTGAAGCAGGCTTTGGTGAATTTGTGAGGATCCCCAAAGAACTTCTATAGTTTTCTCGCTTTTCCATCCTTCTTTTCTGAGATTCTCTGCTCTTCTCAGAGTTGTCAGTCTAGCGATGAGCTCATACTGAAACACATTCATCTCCTCTTTATCCTCATCTGCAGCTTTTCACTATTTTTTAGACCATCTTTGTGAGCCTCTCTGTCTCTAGCTGCCTCCTTGACTTTGTTTTCTTTTTTTTTTTTTAACTTGGGCCTTTTTTTTTCCTGCTAAATGTAGATGTTTTTAGCTCCATAATCATGTATCATTCCACTTTGTCCAACCTTTTCTCAACTTTTTCTCTTAGTTCCTCAAACGTGACAAAAGCGTCTGTTAACTGAGGTCCATTTATTCTCCTTATTGACTATTGGACACGTAGGGGTGCTTTGGGTTTTGCTCTACGGGCTTATGGAGGGTCATGGAGTGGTGTAGCCTCATCCTAAAGGAAGTGCAGGCTTGACTAGCTATTCCCTTCAAGCTTGTATGGACACCTCAAGGAACATCATGAACATGGAATGTGCCATTCCCGATGCTGTAGTACGGTGTGCTTATACCACACTCTAGTTGATAGTAAGGCGTAAATACGGCTCCTTACAGGGTTTGTACAGTCATGAAAAACCTGGAAAAGTTTTGTAAATTGAAAATGCAATGTCTAAGTTCTTCAAACGTTTGTGAAAAATGAAATCTTCTGTAAGGTTTAGGAAAAGTCATAAAATTTAATATTTTAGATGCAAAAAACATTCCTTTTTTTTCAAGTTTAACATGAGATTCGCATTTAAAATGTGGCAAAGGTTCAACCTCACTCTATCGATGATGGGTGTTTACGTTGCTGCAAAGCAGTTTGAGTCGTCGTCAATTCAGCACACGGTGCTTTCAGCTTGCTATCGGGAAATGCTACGAAATGCAGGGGAAAGAAAACAAGGAGAGGTAACAGCGGTGGCTACTAAAAGACCCCAAAATGCATTTTGCACCACATACGTGTAAAATACTGACCTAGAATTGGGAAAATATATCAAATCAAACATGAAAATCAAAAATTTTTTTTGTAACAGTATGAACAGTAAATAGAACAGATTCAGTTTTTCTGAAGGTCTTTTGTCCCGGAAATCACAAAAAACTACGCTTTAATTGTCCAATTTCCTCTTTTCCAAATGTCAAGCTGCACACTAGGAACATCCCCTTAACAGCACTATTGGGCTCCTTGTGCAGATTTGGAGGAAAACGTAATCTCCAAACCACATGCCTGCATCTCACCTACTTCACTCTTATTTGCCTTTGCAAGTTGTTTAACCGTTTGCTGCACACCCGTAGAAAAAGTGCATGACCATCTCACTGAGCGGTCTACGACCATGATATTTTGTGCAGGCCAACTGCATACAGGTGTGCTTATTTTTGCAGGTGTGCCTGCAAACAGCCATCCACCAGTAAAGGCAACTGTGACTATGGTTGTAATGACCACTTTGTTTTTGTCCAGCGCTCATTTTGTTCCTTCCCGTCCATTTTCCAAGCTTCTAATTTCCTTGTTACTGGTTGAGATACCGATATCCTGCAAATTTGGTTACCAGACTGCTGCTGGATTTCATTCAACTGACGTGATGAATAGTAAAAAATACATTTTGATGCCATGTACTTGTCCAACCCTCTTTTTATTTACTTTTGGGCAACCTTTTTATCCTTGGTTTATTTAAATATCTTTTTCTAAAGTCGCCTTCTTCTGTCCACAAAGACATGTCTATATTTGTGTTTCCTCTGAAGAGCTCTTCCTGCTCAGAGTCCAGTCCGTTCTGAGGTTGTTTACTAGTCCGTCCTTTGAGCCATCCTCCACCCGCTGCTCTCGCCGACTCTGGTATTGATCTAAGTTAATCTGTAGCTTTAATGGCATAACCTAATGCTGTAAGGTCACCGTCATCTTGAATTACTAGTCTGTGAATTACTGGGACCGGTTTCCTCCTGCTAGCTGTCTTTCCAGGCTGTCACTTGATCTTTACCCATGTTTTCAACTGCCCTATTTGAAGCAATCACCAGCTGACTGACATTACTACAGCAAAATACACATGTGAATGGGTCTGTCATGAATAAATAAAACATGCATTGATCATTATTAGCAAATCGTACACAAAAATTGATTTTTTTCTTTACTTCCAAGACAATAATGAAATGCACTCTTTAGCTAAAAGTCCACAAAGCTAAATCAGGGTCAGACAGGCAGGGGTCAAAAGCAGGGGGAAGACGGGGTATCTGATTGTATAAAAATTAAGATTTGTATAAAATTAAGAAAACATGCAATGTTTGTATTGTACATATTATTAGACAATTATAGGATACTCACATTTTTTAGCTGCCTTCCTTCAAAAACAAAAACAAAAACACACCTTTCATTTGTATGCCACTGAGAGGCCTTATCAGCAATATCAGGCTTACTCTGCCCGTGTATTATATAGATGTGCAGCCTGCTGAAGCAGAATCAATGGCAGAGTTGAGTGGTGATAAAAGTTGCTCTGATATAATGAAAGCCTTCAGGATTACAGCTTTATGGTTTGAAAGGATTACAGCCATTCTGATGCCCAAGTGGCCATCATTAAAACAGTCTTCACAGACCCTTTTTTTTTTTTTTTTTAAATAGCCTCTTCCTCGTCCTCGCTTTCTGCAGGTTACAACAGACATAAAGGAAAATAAACTAGAACCAAAATCTCGTTGGGACGGCATAAAAGTTAGAACGCAAGTGAAGGTTATTACAGTTTTATGGTTGCCTTATTCCAGAAGAAAAGGCGCTTGTAAAGGGCTTTTAAACATGTGAAGACTAACTGTAAAAATAAAAAGGTGTCTTGGCTGAGTGAAAAGGAACAAGTCATCTTCAGTGAGGAACATAAATTCTTCACAAGTTGATTTGTGTCATTTTTAAATTTCACAAACCAATTTCTGACATTTCTTTTGGAAAATCCACAGATTTACTGTTTAAAGGTGTGGAAACCAAAACGATACCAAACTATTACACTACCACCACCATGTTTTCCTGTTTGCTTCTTATGTGGGGGGAAGGGAATACCAAACTGCCCTTCATTGTAAGGCATAATTAAGGATAAGTTGTTAAATGTGATGCAATCCTTTGCTGATTTATTAGTGTTATTTTTTGCAAGTATTAAATTTTTTGCATAGATACAGAGAGTATTTTTTCTTCATCAACATAACCAATAAAATCAAGTGGCAATTCTAATCCCTGTTTAACACTTTGTTTATTTTTTTTTTTAAGAAAACATTGGAAAAATGAAACTATTTTGCAACTACACGGAAATAAATGTCTTTTGCTTTTTTGTTACATTTGGGCTGTTACACATTTGTCAATAATTCCTGCTGAAAAACTAAGATAATTAATTTACAGTAAATGTAACTTCAGATGAAATTATTATTATAATACTTTTTTTTATAAATTAGTAAATGTTTATTATTACAAATTTAATAAAGAAAAAAAAATATTCCACCCACTCACACATCATTTAACTCAAAGAACAGAAAAATTATATTTGTGAAATTCAACAAAACCAAAGTCATAAACACAGCGATAAAAAAGGAAAAATACTTAAACTCAAATAATTACAAGCAAAGAGGGAAATGCAGGGTGGTAATTGTCTGTATTTAACCCCCAAATCTCAGAGTACTAAAACACTCTTAAACAAACTCAGCATGCACTCTGTACACCGTCATTAATTGTGCTATGGGCTCTTTTTGTGTGTTTGTGTGTGTGTGTGTACAGTCAAGGTCTTGTCAAGAGATGCAGAAAAAGCCAAGGCATCATCAAAGTATCACCCACTTGACCCTGAACAATTACTTTGACCAAGCACCGTATTTGGGAGGCACCTGCTGCCACAAAATCTCATTTCATTGGTAATTGTGTCCCATTCCCCACTAGTGGAGTCACTTAACCCTGAGAAACCCTCCAAATCCCCCCTGATCCTGCACCTCTCTCTCCGTCACACTGGCTTGTATAATCCTCCCAACACTTCTTTTGCATTTTGTGTCAAAATTCATTTATTTTTTTCCGGGGATCAGCCTAATTAGAGAGAAGGTTTGTGGTGAAAATACGTCTTCATTGCTGTCATCATCAATATCACACTCCTTATCTGGGTCACCGAGCACTGATTGGCTGCATGGCAAATGGAGTGGAAATTTTCCATTTTGTACAGAGCCTTTCATGTTTCAAACGCACGCCCACTGGGGATAGGATGTGTTTGCTGCTGGGGGTTAAACAGTAACAGGTCTCCCTTTCCCACAGACACATGGAGGAGAGAAAAACACACACATAGAAAATAGGGAGATAAAGGCTAGTGTGTCTTGTGCGGACCGAGGGCACTATTCAATCACTTTTGATAAGGAAGCCTGGGGGATTAGTCCAAGGCATTCTGCCTGGGTGGTGGGGATGCAACCATAAGTTGAGGAAGTCGACAAAAAAAAAAAAAAAAACACCTGTTTACAGTGAGATAGTACTGCAGTCTGCTCTGAAGGAGAACGGAAGATTAGGATTTCTCAACTTATCGTATAAAACAGTTTGTGATGAAAAACGCACAAGGAAATTCTGCATCCAAGGTCAGAGCTTTTCAGTGTAAGAAGACGAGCTTCCGGATGAAATAATGAACCTCACTTTAGCTTTCTTTTTTTCTAAATGCTCGACACCCTTTCATAAATGAGCTCGCCTCGGCATCAGAGTGGCAAATAAGCAGAGAACCTTCAGCCTTCAGCTTCCTGCTCTTGTGTTTCCCGTAAATCCGCCACAGTTATCAATAAAGTCCAATACCTGCTTATCTGAGGCGAGCTGACGCAGCTGAATTCAGTCAGGATTATTCTAACAAAACAAGACAGTTCATCTCCAGCATGGATAGAAAATCATTTCCTTGTAGTCATTCCGTATTTTTTAAAGACACGGTGGAGGCCGAGGCTTGTATTGTCACTCAGATTGGAGCACTCAATACTGACAAGCAATACTAGTGGAGCAAAAAGCAATCTGCCTCAAACACCCAGCAGTACTTTCACTTTAAATACACTCAGCTGGAGCTTTCATGACACATGCAATGTGCAGTGGTCAGCCGGTGCGTACGGTCCAACAGACACGGACTACTGTGTAACATTGATTTTCATCCCGCTGGTGACCCTATTCTATCACGCATCGCAGTGGGACGGGTACAGCTGGGGTTTGTGTTTGCCATCCACTTCAGTGCTCGTCAAAGTTGGACTCTTCGCCCTCAGAATCAGGTGTCCAAAAACTCTGGACGCCATCTCGAACTTTCCATTCCAAGTTCAGGGAAACTTGCACCACAGGAAAATATGTGTCACGCCACATCTCATTTTATGTGTTTAGATTTCACAGTCCCCGCAGGAGAAGGACTCGCTCAACCAGGCCCATTTTTTTTTTTTTTTTAGCATCTTTTTGTGTCCCAGTAATGACCTGCAAAACGCTGTGAAACAGCTCCAGTACTGAGTGAGTCTGCGGTGGAATCAGGAACCCTTTGACACATCAAAGGGACTGTGCTTGTCATCACTATTGACACACTCAGATGTTTAAAGCCGCAGTAGTTAACTGTATTATTTCCATCAAGGTCAACTTTCATGGTAAGCTAGCTGGAGATGGCCCAAAAACAGCACACACACACACACCTGCACACGCACACCTACACACACATACAGCAGGCAGCCAGGTGATGGAAACTCACTCTTCATGAAGCAAACTAAATGTGGGACTGTGGCTGAGCCAAAAAAAGGACAAATCAATACGACAAAGGTGAGTGAGTCAGGGAGGAGAAAACACTTAGCATGACCTAAGAATAACTATTATAAGTTCCTATAAGATACAAGATACAAACCAAACAAGCAAACCAAAAACGTCTCTTTGAACCACATTTAGTTCTAATAATTGATTCAATAAATATATGTAAGCCATACCAGTCTATAAATGTAGAAGTGCCTTTTAGGATTGTGCACTTTGGTTTGCTCTTTTTGTAGCGATATTTCTTGGTGTTTATGTTCTAAGTTGTCCCCCTAATTCTGTCCGAATCTTTCACTACTTACTTAGTGTACTTTATAGGGAGTTTGTCATTTTGTACAGCTGTTTGAATCTACATTTCAAGAGTCCAAAGTACTAGAAACTTCCCAGAACTTTCTGAAAAAACCAAGTGTGCATCAGTGTTCACTAGATTGGCAAATATAGACCACAATGCATTGCCCTCTAACAATTTTTTATGTGAAAAAGATGTATTTTAAATGTATTTTTATCTAGCATCCACATTTTGAGCTTCAGAACATCAATGGTTTCATAAATTGTCTTCATAAAATGTTTATTTCATTTAGTTTTTACTTCTGTAAATTGGTGACATATTTGCTGTTTAAAAAGAAGAATGTAGTGAGCATGGTGTCCAAATTGCTTTTAAAATCCAGGGAAATGGATAGTCCTGAACTATGTTGTTTTTTTAGTTAGGGAGATAATTTAGACATAACCTCTTAGTCACTCTAAATTCATGTTGAAGATTATCCACAGCTGTCTTCTGTTTCTGTTAATTGCCCTCAGTGTCTCCAAGTGTCTGGTTTACCCTTCTGTGTTGTCAGGTCATCTGTTTTGTCAGTCTTTTTTGCTTTCTTCATTTTGTCAGGTCAAAGTTTATTTAAATGATTATATGTCTATGCTTCTGACAACCAAGCCTGGCCTCCTGCATGCTGCATCCTACACCACCAGTTCCTGACGGTACGATCTGACCAGAAAGAACTGAAAACATAGACATAAAAACAGCTGTGGATGATTATGAACACCAACCTGGAGTGAGTGACGGTCGACAACTCAAAGGAAAAAATAAGCAAAAACAACTAGAGTGCACAGTGTGAACAATTATAATTACTAATTGAAACCAGAGATAAAAAAATGGCCAAAGAATTCTGGCTTGGACTCGAGCTCAACGTGCTGCGCTTGGAGATGTTGTCTGAAATATTATTTTAGATCAATCCTACCTTCTTTTTTCCTCACTTGGTTTTTGGATCCACGTTTTGTTTGCATCAGGCATTAAACATGACACACATTAAACATATGGTGCTCACATTGTACAAGAAGGGAGGGACTTCTCCTTCTTTGTCTTTTTTTTACTGTGTACTAGCGCATGTCTGCCACCTACAGTTGAAAGAGGCCTGGTGCAAATCTGGTGAATTTTGCTCCAGACTTTTTCTTTCACAGCTCTTCTCAGATATATGAAAGACTTGGTGTCATGATTTTGGCCGGGCACAAAACACAATTAATAATTTCTCCTCCATGATACATTTTCAGATGGTTGGCACTTCCTTGAATTAAAAGGGATGCCACCCATACATCACTACCAAATCAAAGTCCCTGATTGGGTAAAGTTCAATCTGGTTTAACTGTCATTGCACATGAGAATTTTCAACAGCGGAAATGTGTTAATGCAGGTTTATTTAGACATTTTATTGGAAGTGAATGCTTGGACATGTGTTGCCGAATGCGGTGTGAACACGGCTTCAGATGTGTCCATGGACGTGATGAATATACTGCCCAATGTACTCAGTCAAATCAGCACGTTTAGAGATCATAAACAACTTTAATACTGCAAAACAAACTTTGATGCAACATTGTTGCAACCAAAGTCGAGCATTTGTCTGGTCCTTGGAAAAAGTCAGCCTTTTCAAATGAAAAAGATGGTCTTTTTACTTTGACCGGCACTTTAGTGAGCAGCAAAACCTGGAGAGGCCGAAACTGGATATTAGAAACACTCCAGACTATTATGAGCGCTCACACCGACACACGCACAGTCTGAGCACACAAAACACTTTGTAATTGTAAATCAATAAACAATTACAGAACCACATCATATAACACACCGCTTACTGACCTCAAATCCCTCGGCGCTGAATGTGTCTCCATTTTCTTTCTTGTTAGAAGGAACAGAACGGCGATAGCAGCCATCATCACTGGACGTTTGCTGGATCATTGCTGCAAATTGTTTTTTCTGTTTGTTTGTTTAATGCATATTTGTGACAGATAAAACGTTTTTGATTGTAAATCAAGAAGAATCTTTATAAGGTGTATTTAAAAGTTGTAGCAGGTGTAAATGTTATTTTGGAATTTTTTAACTAATAGAAATGTTATTAACTTGAAAAAAAAAACCCCACTAAAAGATAAGTCAAAAGGCTGCAAAGAATCAAGTGCAAAAGGTTCAAGTGAACATGTGGTGCAGTTGAGAACAACATTAGTTATACAACCTAAACACAGGGCAAGTGATGCACATCTAGAATGCGCTACATGGATATCCTTGAACGTGTTTTAAGCATACGGTGTTCACACTGGACTGTCGCCACCCAATACTAGTGTATGTATTCACAGTTAAAAGGGCCTCGTTCGAAATGTAAAAGCAGTGCAATCTGGCAAATCTTTCTCCAGGGTTTTTCTTTCACAGCTCTACTGGTATTGGGAAAGACTGTAGAATTCTGGCTGGGCACAAACCGCAGTTATTAATTTCTTCTTCATGATCCGTCTTCAAACAGTTGGTTCTTCTGTGTTTTGGAACGGACTCTATATTTGTCACAACCAAATCCAAGTCCCTGATTGGTCAAAGTTCAGCTGGTTTAAGGTTTAACACATGCCCAATAGACCTACGTTATGTAGACAGAGCCTGAAAACGCACTTCAAATGTTGCACAGCAACGGAAAAGTTTAAAATCAGAAGCTCGAGATGTGCACAATTGCATGTTTATACACACTTTTCATAGAAAGGTTTTGTGAATGTGCAACTGTGGTTGATTGAATGTGCAATTCCAAACCCAGTGTGAATGTAGCATTAGAGCTTAAAAATTAGGTTTGTCTGCTATTTGCACAGTCCAATACTATATGCAATTTAAAACATTATTTAGGGGTCATGTGGTAGGACATGCTCCTTTAGACCAAGTGATTTGGAAGGATCCAAGAGTTTCTTTTCATGACTTAATATGTGCTTGAATATGACAAGGACCCATTACAATGGAAGCTACAGTCTCAGTCACAATTGCCCTTGCAAATGGTTATGGGCAAACCTAAATATCATGACCATAGACTGCTTGGTGAGCCCGTAGAGCCCAAATTTGTATGCCGTTAGAAATAAGGTACTCATACAATCAAAGTGGAATTTCTGTTGACATCCTATGGGCATCCTTACGTGGATGTAAGTAGCAGTATTTGCACGCAGTCAGTAAGAAGCTAGTGCCTCACCTAACAGACAGCTAGAGTCTGGCGTAAGAGCACTGTACCACAGCATTTTCTGTACATTAACAGTGCGTGCAACTTACATTATATTTACAAAAACCTCACAATACACTGACCACACGCATGACAATTGTACGTTCCATTGTCATCATGTCCCTTAATGTATTCATATACGACCATCAAGGGAGCTGCTAGATACCCCCGTGCCACCCAAAAACCTGCAGCACCCATATGGGTCAAATGTACAAATGCATGTAACTACGGTTTATGGAAAAGGCAACCTTCCATGGATCCGATATGAGTTTGTGTAGCTCACTTTGGGAAGATATCAAAATTCACCAGTAATGGGACATTGATTTCTTTTTCAAGTCTGAAACATTTCAGCTTTTAAAAACATACTTAAAAAAATTAAACAGTGTTAGGGGTTTAAAAGCGATCATTGTTTTGGTTGCCAACATTCCCCCAAACGAGTGGAGGATCTTTAACTTTATTTTGTGACAAGGAATAAAGGTTAGGTTTAAACTGTGATACGCAACTACTTGAGAGGATTCCTGTTTTCTGTCACTTCAGAAACATACGGGGAATCATGAAAAACCTCAAAACACTCAACACGTCCTATTCAGCTCTATGAAAGTTAGAGGAACACAAGGGTTTTGTCAAATTCACACATTTTTATCAGACAGGACAAAATGGAAAAGGAGATCATCTGATTGTTTGAAGACATTTTCTTAAGAGAGTCACATTAATACAAAGATCTATGATGGAATAGCAGTATTTTATGTACCGCAGCTGTTGTACCACATTTTTATATTCTGTAACATGTGTACATATGCCAACTCTGCTTCAAAAGGTTTAGTTAATGCATCCAAGAAAAGGAAAAAAAAAAATTAAAACAATATTCAACTCACTATGTAAGGATTACAATACCCTGCAAATGTTCACGGTCTGTGTCACAACGCCTTTAAGCATTTATCTTTACACAAGAACTCAAAGCTTTAGGTTACTCAATGGATTTGAACCTTCTCTTGATATAAAAGACTTGAAATAACTGAATGCTCTTTAATGCTTTACATAGTCCCAAAGGGAACAGAGACAACACTGTGATACAGTGAAAATTCATGTAAAGATAACAAGGAAGATGCTCAGAATTCCATCCTGTAACACGCTATACTGAAATACAACATGAAATAAAATAGTTGCCTGAGGTTTGTCATTCAGTATGAAACTTTAAGGATATGAAAATGAAGCTCCTTTTTGCCAAGTAAGTGCTTCATTAAAAGCTACTTCTCTCAAGTCTGTATAATTTTATATATACTTTAGGTTTTTGTGTTCAGTTCTTTTATTTTCACTTTCATTTGATACAAATCTTTTCCTGTTATCTTATGAAAAGAAAATATGCTGCCACAAATCAACAAGTATTTATGTCTTTTAGGAACAAGATTTTTTTTTTTTTTTTAATCAAAGTGATAGACAAGAGCAAAATTTTCATCTCTCATGAACAGCTCATGGAGAAAAAGAAGCAGAAAAGAAAAGAAGCATATTCCAAGTCTTGTACCGTTTCCTTTCAAAAAGCAAAAACAGTATCTTGATGATATCAACCAGTTATTTTCATATCTATAGTTCCACATTTTATGGCAATTAACTTCTTTGCTTTCTTGCTGTTAGGAGCTTATGCCAATTGTTCTTTCTACTAAGGATGGAGACTAGCTTAGGCCAAAGACAAGACACTGGGGTTGTTTCCTAATTCCTTCACTACGTAGTGCACTTTATAGTTTTTCCCATTTTTTAGTTGTCGAATCCCCAATTCCAAAATCCAGTGCCCTAGAAATCTCCCAGAAGTCTGCGAAAAACCAATGCTCACTAGATTGTCAAATATAGACCATAATTCATTGGGGTTGAACATTTTTTCACAAAAAAAAAAAAAAAAAGTACTTTAATTTATTTTTTTAAACCATGAAAGTTTTTTTATCATCAGAACAAGATTTGTGAATTGTCTTTGCTATTAGGTTTTTACTTTGGGAAACCGGTGACCGGTCATATTTTCCATTTAATAAAAAAAAGAAAAAAAACACAAGAAACAACAACAGCAAAAAAACGTGAGCATGCTGTCCGAATTACTTTTAAAATAGAGGGAACTAAAGTTCAAAGTTTAGTAGTTGCCGAGTAGGGAGGGAATTCGGACAAAGCCTGGGTTTTGCTAGCTTTGCAGAACTAATGAGATGTCTTCATTTTAGAATCTTCCTGTTTAACAGCTCTACAAGTTGGCAGCATCAAATTAAGAAAAAAATATATATTTTGATACTTTTTTCGCATCAGTGTCTCACAACCTCTACTACCATATTATTTATGGTAGTGTGCCACTGGGTCTTGAAGCTATAATGAAATAAATAATAAAGGAATCACAAAGTATTGACATTGAATAACAATACACACTGAGATCATTGTTTCCTGGGTTCACAGAATCAATGAGAATTGCTCAATTTTTGCAAAGACAAACAAACAAAAAGATTCTTAACCCATCTTTTTGGAACTTTCTACTGCATTTCTAAGAGTTTTAAACTTTTTTTGTGTCAATAGCTCTTAAAATGTCTTCAGAATACCAGAACATAGGTGAAAGATTTTGCTTTTCAAGCTAAACAGAAATTGAAATGGCTTTTTCAAGTATTTTTCTCCATAAAATTGTGTTGTGACTTTGAATAAAATGCTATTAACCCCCTTTCTTTTTACCATAACAAAAAAATATGATCCAAACACATAAAATGTTCTTACCTCAGCAAAACTGCATTAAAACCTCCCAGTTATTTTTAAGACCACAAATTCACTAATAAAAAGGAAATAAAAATAGAAAGTAAGGAAAATGGTTTCTTTGGTATGAAAACTGTTATATATAGAAGAATGCAGTTAAAAAAGATGTAAATGTGAAAAAAAAGCTGGCAGAAGTTGCTGCTTATGTTCAAAAGTTAAGATTCCTAAACATTGATTCTTTTATAGCAACCATAGCTTTTTACTTATAAATATAATGCAAAAAGATTTATGATTTACAGATTTTTCATCCTAAATATAATCTTTCAGCAGTTCTAAGCATTTAACAAGGTGATTAACTTTTAAGTGACTGTGATTTGGGGATTTCTGCCATAAAAATGTCAGTCAGTGAATTGTGGCAATCTTTATGTTTGAAGTGAGTCTACAAATTGTTGCAACTCAATTGATGCATAAATGATTAATCCATCTGTTTATTTCCCATCGTAGATGCAGCAAAGTAACTCACTTTTTAGAATACAGCTGGAAATGTAGAAAAAAAAAAAAAAACATTCTTATCTTAAAATCTTGAGACTTCCGTAGAGAAATTTTGCAGACATTTAGTCAAACTGGAGCCGATTTATCTTAATTACACTTCTGCAATAGAAAATCGCATTGTTTAAAGCCAAATTCACAATTTTAATTAGCAGTTTATTAATTTTTCTAATGGCAATTTTCTCCTTAATGAGGTCTAACAAGTTTTGCTGATTGACGGCAGGTGCTTCTCCTGTTTCCAGTCTTCATGCTAAGCAGCAAGTGTGGTGTCCTGGCCTGTAGCATCTTACAAAGAGAAAAGTTCACAACTTACAGCAAGAAAGCAAATAGTAATAATTCCCCAAACATCACACTACTCCTTTAACATATAAAGGCAACACACCTGGGACTAACAAATGATGAGGATGCTCTCACTTACAAAAATGTTTTAACAGTTTCACACCAGAAAAGCATGAAAATAACAAAGCGCGTGTTTGTGATTGAGGGGTGTGCTGTGGGATATTACTCGTCAACTCATTCTTGCTATAAAAAGCAAATGAACTGGAAAGTTAAAAGGAGGTTTCGTCACCTCTTCAGATAGTGTCATGTTGAAAGCATGGCTCTGAGTCATCCCACAAAGTCTGTGATTCAGTGTCAGCATTCAATGTCATTTGCTTTCACCACATTAGACAAGTCAACCAGCGCCGACATCGGTGATCCCCACGAGAAATCGCCACTGGATTAGGATGAAAACACAGACCAAAGCTCAGTACTGTCGCCACCCAGATCACAGTCGGGAAAAGAACCAAAGTGACATCCGAAAAAAATAAGTTAACATAATTCTGACACATAGAATTTTACAATATGTACATTATTATTAAATTAAAATAGATTTGTCGGTTGTCTGATTGGATTGGCCCTCCACGGGGCGCTGCTGTTTTCCGACCACAGTTGCCATTTGAAGCGCAGTGGCAGTCAATCAGAGAGTAAGGCTTCCATCTCCAGTCCTTGCCAGTTTGTTGGTGGTGGACAGGGCCAAGCCCTTGGCAACACAAATGGCAGACCCTTCAACATTTTGACAAAAAGAAATAAATAGAAAATATATGTAATATTTCTATATATATATATTCAATAAACCAAAGCCTTGATAGATTTAAACTCTGCTGTATTCTCTTTATATCGTCAGGCTGTGGCCATCTTTCGACTGCCAACCCCACAAACTCGCTTCTTTCTCCGTTTGTGTATTTTTGCAGTTTTTTTCCCCCCAAAAAATCTTTTTTCAAACCTGTACATCATATATGCAAGTAAACAAAATGTAAAAGTGTGTGTTTTTTTTAATACGTTTTATCCACTATATCCAAAAGTGTTGCAGGCACTTAAGTCCTTCCCAAACAAAACAGGTGTTTTTCGACAGTGGAGCAGGTTGGTTTGGTTATTCCTGGATTCATGTGGGCTGTCCTGTCATGTATGTCTGTTGACCATTCCGTCTGGTGAGGAACCCAGTCATCAGGGGATGCTGTTAGCCCAGGATGTCCAGGTAAACTGGCGTGGCTTTTCCCATGGCAAACAGGACCTTCTGAATGTCCTTAATGTTCAGCCGCTGCTGAGGTTCCCTCTGCCAGCAGCCCAGCATGATGTCGTACACCTCCTTAGGACAGATACGAGGCCTCTCCAGCACCCGGCCCTGGGTTATGCACTCAATAACCTGCAGGGGAAACGGAGCAACAAAGAGAGACGTCCATTCTCATTGACTGATTGTTGATTGATGTTCAAAGGAAAAAGTGGTCACACAGAGCAGATCTGCCTTTAAAGGCCGTGTCACCAGCCACTACATACATTTTGTGCGTTTTTCAAGTATGACATTTTGGGCTTGCGTGATACATGCTTGATATACGGAACTCTGAATCGTTTCTTGCGCAGTTGTCAGACAAGGGTTTCGGCAGGCGGGTCTTTACGTGAATGAGCTGTTCAACATTTTGGGTCATTTGAAATTCACGCGGTTTATGTGTATTTAACGAAGTTTATATGCAATTATTTTGTAAGTCTTACGCAATTTTT
Source organism: Oryzias curvinotus (assembly GCA_023969325.1). Lineage (NCBI taxonomy): Eukaryota > Metazoa > Chordata > Actinopteri > Beloniformes > Adrianichthyidae > Oryzias > Oryzias curvinotus. The sequence continues at coordinate 26,006,141 of CM043708.1, read as the reverse complement.
AAGAGATGCATAGGCGGATTTGTAGCTGTCCTGTGTGCCTAGAGGACTTTTCATGTGTTTACCACCAATGTATAACTTTCATATTGTAAACAGAGCAATAATTACCCATGGTTCATGTACTACGTTTATTTATGTGTTCTTTGCATGGTTTTTTCATACTTCTTCTGTGGTTTTAACATGGTTCATTTGTAAAACATCTGTGAAAGTTTCATACAAAACTCACAACTTTTCTCACTTTTTCCACATATATTCACAGATGACCAATTTTCATTCATGCAAGTACATAGTAGCTGTGTGACATGGCCTTGAAATTTGCGATGATGGAAAAAAAAAAACTGTTAAAGTTGAGTCCTAAAGTTGTGAGACACGGAATATTAATAAGCAGAAAAAAATTATACATCAGTGGAAGTTGTTGTGTAAGATGCAGTTAAAGCCTGTCCTTTGTTGGGTTTGTGCATCAATTGGGCGGATGACTCACTGTTGTCGTGACAGTGTGACTTTAGAAACTGTCAATTCCAGACCATGGTATCTTAACTAAACAGAAGAGCATCTGCTTCTTTTTTATGCAGTAAAAAATGTTTTCCTTCTTCAAAAATGTTTAGTTTTTTTTTTCACATTCCATTGTAATGGCATCATGCAGGAACATTACCATTGCTGGAACTCAAACTCTCTCTTCATGACATTTTATTTAGCCATCAAATTCCGTGCTGTGAAAATGTCAGCACAGTAGAAATATGACAAAACAATTGTTTTTTTGATTTGGTTTTGAAAGGCTGATATTTATGAGTAAAGAATGCAAATGTTTATCAGTGCTTAGAAACATACATATTTAACTTTTTCAATCACAAGTCCTCAATCTCATGTTTGTGCCTGAAGTGGAAAAGACAAAGGTTCTGCTGTTTTCAATAAGAATGTAACCTTCCTTTTTTATCATTTTCTGACAACCATTGAGTTTTTGTCTTCAATATTTGGAATATTACCATCAGTGAAGATTTTCTATTTATTTTTATGAAATTCAACAGAAAAATAGGATTTTTTTATCATGAGTCGATCACATTTTACCCTTAACATGACATTGGATGATATTTCTCAAGAATCTCCAAGATGAGGATTTTATCTTTGAGGAACTTTAAACTTGATAAAGTTTGATAAACTGTGGATAATGTGGCCGAAATCTATTTTTTAGGAAAAAGACCTGATGTCTGAATCTAATAACCAACAATAATGAAAAGAGAAAAATAAACATTTTTCCAAAAAATTTGAAGTGTGTGAACAAAAATATAAAAGAAAAAAAAAAGTATGGACAACATCATTGTTTAGCTCCACATTTTTCTGAATTTTGTAACTATTGAACATATTTTCATTGAACAGGTCCTCCACAAGACATAAATTGTGGAGGACCTTTTCAGGAAAAGCTTCTTCTAGGACTACATCAATCCTAAACAGAAAAGTTAAGCAGCAATAGAATATGCCGTCTCCTGGCACAAACACCTAACAAAATAAAGATTCACATTAACTGACACCCCAAGTAGTTTGTACACAACAAACAGTTGATGTTGTTTGCTTTCCCAGTATTTTAAATAAATAATCCCAACATTGCATAGCCTAATGTTTAGCTAGCAGTATAAATGAAAATTCTTTTTTGCACGTTTTAGGGTTAAAAACCCAAAGATCTGTGATGTAAATCAGTGGAAAGCTTAGTTTTTAGCTTTTTATAAGACAATTTTAAAATAGCCATTGACATTTGGCATAAATTCTTGTGGACTAAGCCAACAAAACAAGGTAACTTTTTTAAAGATGTTCCATAACAAACTTTTTTTTTAAAAGAGCATCACTGTTAGAACACGACGATGGTAGTGTCATGGTGTGGGCCTGCTTTGCCGCTGTAGAACCTGAAAGTGTCGGCATTATAGAATGAATAGTAAAATCTGCCCTATGAAATATTGTAAAGAAGTTTTGTTACATCTGCCTCACAGTAGAATGACTGTAAATCTGCCAGAAAATCTGTTTTACGTGTTACTTATCTATAGCAACACATATCTTAACACTTGACAACCAGAGCTTTAGCACATGTAACTCTTCAATCATTTACGCATTTAACGTATTTCCAGCAGATTCTGAAGTGGAGAGAAGCAGCTTTGCACTGATATGCAACACTTTACAGCAGTGAAGTGTTTTAGCAGTCAGTGCAAATCAGCAGTTTCTGTCGCAAAGAAAAAATGACTGCGTTGTTATGCAACATTTAACTTAAGTAATGCATTCCATAACTTGGCAAAGCCGATATGAAATCCAGCTTTTCTCCGGGTCAGAGTTACCATCAAATATTGTGTATTATTTAGGTGTTAAGGGGTCAAGTGTGAAGCTGCTGGAAGGGGGGGGGCACATTGCACACTAAATGTCCACTTATGATTTATCGTAAGTGGAAGTTTTTGTTCTCTTTTTGTTGTTTTTATTAGATCCCTTATTATATTTGTAATGAATAATTTAGTACATTTTTGTTTTAATCTACAGTGTGTGTGATCTGATTAAAATGATGTCTGTCTGTCTGTCTGTCTGTCTGTCTGTCTGTCTGTCTGTCTGTCTGTCTAAGACTTTACAGCTTCAGTTTCACAGTGGGGTGAAGGTGCAGGCCTGTTTTATGGTACAGAACAAAAGTGTGTTTTGTTTCCATAGTAACCAGTACAAACCTTAATTTATTACGGCTACTCAGTCTTTGCTGGTCATTAAGAATTGTTACAGTAATGCATCACTGTTCAATGAATTAAACATGACTGACTGGATATTAGCGCAATATTTTGTCCGGCCCATCCTCATGAATTTCATAAGGGGAATTTGATCCATCTTCTAACTAAATTGTTGCATCGATCAAAATGTTTTTTTTATTTCACTTGCTAAATTCCCTCAGAGATTCTGCACAGAATTGTGGAAATCATAGTTTGTATCAGTCCAGAACTGCACTGACATGCTAGCTAAAATACTTGTGTCTACCACATGCTTGCGTCCTCTTTTAGTCTTTCTTCATTTTCCCAACATGCTCACTTTACAAGAGTAATCTTAATTGAATTGTATTGATTCAAAGACCAGCCTCCGATGAATAAACAACAATCACGGGGGTTTTGTAATGCGCCATCTTCTCTGGCAGCAAAGTGGCAGCAATTTGTCACCTTGTTGGCTGAGGTGCATCTCAAAAAAAAGGAGAATCCACACAAGGCGTTACATTATGGTTTCAGAAGGGAGGTGTTTGTTTACATTGGCAATTACAAAGCTTCCTCCTTAGCTGAGCAACATGTTGTTTAAATGTGGAGGTTTGTATCTGGTGCTTGAGGCTCTGTTCGTACCTCATTGTTACCCAGCTGAAACCAAGGCTGCTTCCCATAGGTAAAGATCTCCCACAGGATGACTCCGAAGCTCCAGACGTCACTTTCCGTGGAGAACTTCCTGTACATGATGCTCTCCGGAGGCATCCAGCGGATTGGGAGCATGGTGTGTCCTCCAACCTGAGACAAGAACAGAAACATCTTTCTTTTAGTGACTTGAAAGAAAAAGACAAATTAAGAAGTGAGTTTTGTTCAATTCACAATGAGGACTAGTTTCAGGATTCTGATTGGAAATGGCACCACCAAAAAAGATGAGTGTGATGGCATTAAAGTCACAGAAATGTAAACATAAAGGAAACATGTTAACATATGTGGGAAAACACATGAATCCCATGATGAGGTTATTGGAAATAGTTGCAGAAACAAAAGGGCTAAGGTTAGGAAGTTTGTCTTTTTGGCTAAGAACCTTAGTGGTGACCCTTAACACTGCACATATCATCAGCAACACCTAAATAACACACGCCTTTTGGCATATTATATCAACCGTTTACGTGATCCATGTGAATCAGCTGTTTCTGACATTACGTTAAGTGTTGCATTTAGGTGCAGCTGATTTACGTTGATCGCGTAAGCACTTCACTTGTTGCCTGTCAGGATAAGGCCACTTGAAACAAAGCCCAAAACAAACCCCCCCCCTCTAGATACAGCTTTTGCCTCCTAAAGGAGAACACTCAAACGGGAAAAACTGATCTGTACATCTTGTTTGACAGAACACTGTTAAAAGAAAAAAATCAGTTCCTTACCAAACAAATAACGTGTTTACCAATGTGTGTAGTTAGTTAATGTTAATGTTGAATTAATGAAACTGGTGTGAATGCCAGACTCAGCGTTTAGCCAAAAATATGAACACTTGTCCCTTTTGTTGGGCTGAGTTTGTTGTTTGAAACTCTTTGGTGGGACAATGTTTACCTTTTATCAGTTGTTTTTGTGAAAAAAAAGGATAAAGTTCACGGACTGACAGCACTGGGGAGTGACATGAGTTTTTATCTTTTTTTTTTAAAAAATATGATGTATTTTAAATATTATATTTAAGCTTCAAGCTCAGGGTTTCTTCACGATGCATCTTCATTTAGGGCACAAAAGTTAAATCAGTTCTGCATCATTTCAAGAATTGGAGGGATTAATTTCCCAAATTGACTGTGGGTTATGATGATAAAGCATTTCCTCACTCGTTTGTGGCTCTTCTGAAACAAACGTGATCAGTGGCAAAAGACGGGACTGCGTTCTAACCGTTTGTCTTTTTTAAAGAATCATTGCTGGGAAGAGGACATTTGTGAATTTGAGCATAGAAACAGCCAGCATTCAGAGTTCCAGTTCAGACAGATAACACCCAGACAGACTTTTCTTCAAAGAACATAAACATTAGTCTTCCACAGCTCTGAATCCTCTGCGACTTCATGGATATTAATCGATGGAACAGTTGTCCATTAATCATAGTCTTCCATTAGTAGGAATTTTTCAAAATATCCGTTTCCCATTTGTGTTAGTGAGTCGGCTTTAATCGGGCCTGCATCAAGCTCGACAAGACAGATGTGGGAACAAACTGTGAAATATTGCAAATTGCAGCTTGAAATACGAGGTCTGTATCGACTCTGACAACTATTGTGGAGCTCAGACGCTAAAGGACCCCTCTTCCAGTAAGTATAGGTAATGGATGTTTATGATCAGAGCTGCAGCTGCACACTGGATGTTTGTCTAATGATTTAAAGTGATTAAGATAAAACAGTTATCAATATCTTATTATCACATGATTAATTCTAGCAAAAAAGTGCTGTTAAGAAAAAAAAGTGCTAAACTTTAATATTTGAATACACAAAAAAATGGAATCCAGCTTTAATTCCTGTGTAATTTTGTATCACTGTAAACACTGCAAAAGCAACAGAGCTAAATCAAATGTGCAGTCCTATCACATTTGGTTTTATTTTTGTTTCTCCCATCTGTCTGAGTTTATCACCTTTGCTTTTGTTACCTTGACAATTTTTTCAAGATAAAAATAAGATGGATTTTTAAGCTCCTTTGAGGTTTTTATCTGTAAGTCGCTGAAATTACTCCGGCAATGTATCAGACACACATCTAACATCAATCCATCATCAAAACCACCCATCCATCAATGCATCGAGGGACCCATCTCACACCAGCCAGCCCAAACAAACATCTTTCTATCTGTGCTTTTGTTTTCTTACCCTTCAAACAACATGGAATCTAATCTACACCAGACATAGCATGAGGGCTGAAAGTGGCTTTAGCTTTTAGCTGCATGCAGCCGCAGAGATCACCAGTCGTAGTTGTGCAATAAAACACAATCAGATTCGTTGGATCGCAATATGCTTTTCTCCAAATTCCACTTAATAGCTTCAGTGTCTCTGCAGCCTAAAGCTGTGAGCGTTGCATACTATTTTAGAAAAAAAAAAACTGCTCAGGTCTTTCTATTTCTGTCTCACTATGAATAAAAGTCTGGTTCACATTTTGGACAGTTTTCTAAATCTTTTAGAAAACAACACTGAGATTTTCCCACCAGCAAAAATCCTTTTATTTATTCAAAACTTTTGGTTGTTTCTTTAATTTATGGAATTTGTTCATTACAGAGCATTTGTAGTTTATCTGAAGCTATGTTCACGTCGGCCACGTCAACGGGCATTTATGCGGCTACTTTCGATAAAGGTCTACGTAAACACTTGTTTATTTGTGTTTTTCACATTTTTCTCATGCAAGTTTACACAACCGTAGAAAAACTACAGCCATTGAATGTTTGTTGCAAGTTAAACAAGGGTCAAACTTTGACCCATCAGGGACTCAGGTTTGGTAGTGACGTTGGGATGGCATCACTTTGAATTCACAAAACCATCGTTTGACAATTGATCATGGAGGAGAAATTAAAAGTTGTTGTTTGTGCCCAACCGGAATTATAGAACACCAAGTCTTGTATTTTGGAACACAGAATTAGAAGAAAAAGCCTGGAGCAAAGTTAACGAGATTTTACACCAAGCCTCTTTTAACTGTAGATGGCTGGTAAAAAGAAGTCCCTCTCTGCTTGTCCTGTCTGAACACCAGTAAAAGTGAACAGAATGTTTAGTTTGGGCTTTTACGACCTTAAAACATCTAAAATTACTGTTAACAAAAAGAAAGCTGACGAATAACCAATTTTTTTTTTTTTTTTGCAGATGATATACCACTGTATCTGTAAAATACAAAATAATAATCAAACACCGGTGCACAACATTATAATTGATTAATTTAAATATATCCATTGTAACTATTATCTTGATTTTTCTCCCTTTAAAATGAGCCACTTTTTTGGTTGTCACAACTTAGTGCAGTTTTTTTTAGCTTCGAGTTATTCCATGTGTTGATACCTAAAAAACATTACAAACATTATTTTATGTCATTTTTTATGTCTTTTATAACATTATTTATTATAACATTTTTTATGTCTGTTTAGATATACACACAAATTAGATTAAATCAGTTTATAGTTTGCATTTCTAATAACACAGTCTTTTAGATAGAACAAGTTTCTGCTCAATTTTCTCACATCGTTCTTGGGGCAAAACGTTGAGGAGGGTTTCATTAGCACTTTTTTTTTTCTTTTTCACCTCCATCCCCTTGTCTATTCACAGACTTTAACGGGTTTGCACCTGAAAGCGTTCGAACAGCGACAGTCTAATCTAACCCGGGGTGACGCTGTGCTCAGCTGCTTGCTGTTGAAGACTTGCTAGGTCAGAACCATCCATCTTTTTGTGCTGTCCCCCTTTTTCAGCTTCTCTTTGATTTTGCTTACTGAGCCTTTTTTCTAGGCCTCACCGTGTTGGTGTGCCAGTCTTAATGATCTGGATGACAACAACCCCATACATACCATACCATACCATACAAAATGGCAATTAGGAGGCACTTTTAAGACGGTTCTGATGTGTCTTGGACGCGGCCATGCATTACTGATACCGTCAGAATCCTGCCGCGGTACGTAAAGCTCACGCCGGCTTCACCTCACAGCCCCCCCCCCTCAAACTCATTTGCAGGGGTTTCACTGCAAGCTAATGACCAAATGAGCACTGACTTACACTCCACCTGGGCTCATTACACATGACACGCTTTACAATTGTAAACAGCATTAAGCTAATGTTGATACTACACACCCGCCCCTTCAGAGAAGCAGCTAGGTTGAGCTAAGTTAGGTAGGCTGAATGAGGTAAAGGACTTAGTGAGGCGGCTGTATTCCAATTTGCCTCCTCGTGGCGCTTTATAAGGATTAAACAAAATTAATTAAGTTCCTGTTAGTCTAAATGACTTATCTCAGGCCCACCCAGCCCACTGGCTGCAATGATCAACCTCCTCTGATGCATGCTAATGATTTAAAAGTGGATGAATGGCTGCTACATACATTTTTGTGTCCGATCACCTTGGGTTTCCGTGACAAGGCCACAGCAATCAGCCTGGCACGCAGAGGAAAACATAGGGGAAAAAAAAGCTGAACGCATGATAAAAACTTAATAATTGACACCGTAATTATCCTCATCTTTCTCACTCAATGTCACTCGGAAACGCCGGCAATGCTGTGCGCAGGAGTGAGGAATGAGTCTGCTGCTTTTTTGTTGCTGTATAAACTCGATTAGTGCTCTGCCTGTCCCACCGTGGCAAGGGAATGATTGGATTAAGGGTGTGGAGAGCACAGCAGCATGGCGGGGGGATAGATTACCAGCCCGGTTGGGTTTTTTCGATGGGGGCTCCGCAGGGTTGCAGGGAGCTTTGGGAGGCCCCAGTCATCTTAAAGGGGCCCAGATAACCATCTAGACACACTCACAGTCCCTGCTCTCACCAAGCTGCTATCTCTGCTCTCCCGGCAGCAAACACGCGTTCACTCTTAGAAGCTCTGATGTCCATTAGGGTTCTACCTGCTGCGCTGCTGCCAAGTGAAGATAAAGTGGTATCTGCTCCGGCCGCTTCATGCCAGCGGGCGCTGAAAGTTTTTTATGGCTTTTCAAATCTCTCACAAACATGCACGCGTTGCACTGCAGCTGAAATGCAAGCTTGGATTTGCATGTGCTCAAAAAATGGACGAAAAATCAGTTTCCGGTTTGAAAAAGTTGTCAAGTAAATCTGACATTTGAACCTTTGCTTTACAGAAAATATAGTTATATGTTTTATTTACAGAACACAAGGATACTACTGACACAGCTAAAAAAAAAAAAGAAAAAAAAAGGGGGATCAGGTCGTTTTTGTCTTTTTAATCTTGTAATTTGTGTTTGTGCTAAATAAAGTTATGGCCATAAAACTTTTAAGATGGCTTTTCATTTCCCTCATTCACAATCATTCCCTTCCTCAATTCACCTGAACTCTGATGTGGCGGAGCAGGCGAGCCAACTCTAGTCCAAAAGTCTATGGTTTGTATTTCTTTGTCTAAGTCCATGTTTGTCAGTGACAGACCCAAACAATCGCAGCTCATGAGAGGATCTCCAAGGAAAAGTGGGCCGAAATCATAGCTACAGTGTCTGTAACCACTGAGAAATACGTTTGACGTCTGGATTATGGACCTCTCTCCTCTTTTAAAGTGGAACAACTTGCAGAATCCCTGACTAACCAATTTGTTTGTAAATCTGCTTTGTGAACATGCCCTCATACACTTAAAAAAAAAAAAAAGCAGCAGTTTATTGCAGTGGCCATATTGACTTTAAAAAAAAATGATATTGATAATACAAATAAATATACTAACATTGGGAAAGTACTGATGAGGAATGGCTTGATACACATATAATAATAATAATCCATTTTATTTAAAGCGCCTTTCACTAAACCCAAGGACACAGTCGTATTTCGCTATTTTGCAGATTTTTTTCAAAGCAACTTGATACGCTTCTTTTTTTTTTTTCTTTTACAGCTCACTGTGTTGTTTGTCCTGATTGTTTGTAGACCATTGTCAATGAATCTCCATGCCGTGTCTTCTGTACAGACTGCGTTCCAGTTCACAACTGTACATACACTTCCTGTTGTGAGATTCTTTTTAGTCTGTATTACTGGAATTATTTTTCTACTAAAGTTTGAACTTTAAGAAAAGTGTGAAAATGTTCATGTCTGTCTGAGAAAAGTGCATAAAGTGAGCAACAAGTCTGTTCCTACAATTCAGACTCAAAACAGAGATTTCTTTTTAAATTTATTGTAGTGTTAAAAAAAGAGGTTTACAGCTTTGCAATAAGAGGAAATGACAGACTTTTTGCAGCCTATCAAAAGAAAATGATAATAAAGCTTTTGTATTAGTTATCAGCAAGCTGTATAAATGTTTGAGGAGCCTGCACTTGATGGAGGAGCATCTGTTTGATCGCTAAGGAAATCTGGGGATTTTGCCTAAAAGCGAAGTAGCTCAGATAAACAGAGGCTTCCTTTCAGTCGCTAAGTTCTTGAAGATAAAACAGGTCTGCTGAAAAGAAAGGTATAGTAGGAGCATTAATTAAATGCATTTTTTTATGAGATAACCGATTTTTTTAAACAGTCTACAGTTGTCTTCCCCTTCAACCTTAGTTTTGGTCAAGGGAAGTTCCTGCCAGCATGGAAAACATCCCACCTCTTTCCAGTCCTTAAAGCATTTCAGTGATTAAATTCTTAAAGCCTGCAGATATGTGTCCCTAATACCCCACATTATGAAAACCTTGGCTTTTGAAAAAAGTAGTTAAAACCTCTCAGGGACTACAAAAATGGTGGGCTTTCATTTGAGTAAAGATGATGTCAACTAGTGCCTAAAAAGGAAGATGTGAAGATGATGTCTGCATTAAACACAATTAAGCCACTTGACCAAAGAAAATGCAGAAAAAATATTTCCCGATTGGCTGAATTATTGATTACCTGACAGCAGGCACGTGCACATACAGGGTTCTAGTGGTGCTTGAGCGCCCCTTTTGGCTCAAATTAAAAACTACCTTAGTCTCTTCTGTTTTTATTTATTTCTTTTTTATTAACATCAATAAATTCCTGTTAAAGATACAAAAAAAAAAATAAAAAATGAAAAAAAAAACCTCTGTACAAAAATTCTACATCATTGTATCATAGCCTTTTCTTTTTGTAATACAGGGTATGGATTTTCACTGTATAGATTTTCATTCATATTATGAACTTACGGCTCTGTGAACTGTCATTTGGGGGAGGTGTGAATATTGGGAGTTGTGGTAAATATCTAGAATTGCTACATCTACATGGGTGTTTGTGTCTTTATTTCTGCATAAAGGATGGCATTTCTAACCACCATTATTTCCTCTGTCCAAAAGCAGATACTGTTAAGAACAAGAAGGTCTGTGAGAGGAGTACCAACTGCAAACTGACTGATGAGCAACAGGAGTTCTTATCTCAACTTTCTCAGCGTATGGCAGAAAAATGTAGAAAAGCTTTTACAAACAACTCAAGAAAAATGATTAACACAAGAAAAACCCAGTCCGAGCTGCTGGAAAAGAACAGACTTTGTGAACTTCCTGTCATCATGATGTTGATGGAGATTACTGCTAATGCAGGTCAAAAAATCGGGACACTGATAGATCTCGCATCCGATACAAACTATATTACCCACAAGGCTGCTGAAAGATTGAAATTGCAAAGTGAGAAGGTCACACTGGTTGTGCATGGGGTGGGTGGAATGACCATGAACGTTTCAACACAAAGATATCTTCTCTAGAGTAACTCTGAAAACTCCTAAAGGCACAGTGGCCTCACATGAACTGGTCTGTTATGGGCTTGATGAAATTGCTAGAGTGTATGATGTCATCACACCTGAGAAGTTGTGACCTCCTTTGAGTTCAATAACTAGGAGGTCAAGTGGGAGGTGTTAAGATTTGTTTATTTGTCTACTTTGTCTACTTTCTTTATTTTGCTCCTGAACATTGATTTGGAGGATTGTTCCAGGTAGGATCAACTCCACAGCTGCAGGGGGCAGCATAAGGAGAATGTGAATCCTAATCTACCAAGCAGGTAGATGGGAAGAAGTATTTAACCAGGCGATAGTGTGCAGGTGGGGGTTTTTTCTGGCAGTCATGGTGAACTGAGTAACAAACATTTCAATGCTGGGATGACTTCGGTGACGCCATTGGTATGTTTATTTCAATTTCATTTATAGCCTGATATTTCTGGGAACATTATTCAACAGTAAAATAGTTAAATGGCAGGATATTTGCAAAAGTTTAAAATAACAGTACATTCCTGACAAAAATTTCTATCTGCTTAATTATTTTCTGTTTTATTTCAAGGTTATCAAGCTCTCATCCATTCTTTGTGTAAAATAAAGAAGTTAAAATGAGTGGAGTTGTCCAGCGTCCTCCGTTGTCTCCTGAGCCTTTCGAGTTGGGCAGCATTGGAAATGAGGAGAAATAACTCGACAATAGCCTTTTCTTTTTGTAATACAGGGTATGGATTTTCACTGTATAGATTTTCATTCATATTATGAACTTACGGCTCTGTGAACTGTCATTTGGGGGAGGTGTGAATATTGGGAGTTGTGGTAAATTTCTAGAATTGCTACATCTACATGGGTGTTTGTGCAGGTCTTTTTGTCAAGCGATAAAGTATATATAATTTAATAATAAGGATAATTATTTTTTTTTCTCCTTGATTATCCCATCTGTGTTGGTATGTAACTGGAATAGAGGACCTCCTCAACAATGAGATGTTTCATCTCAAGGAGCCAATTGTTCTTTAAATCTGTTTAACTAAATGAATAAAATACATACATTGCTTTGTGGCCCATTTCAGTCATACAAATTCTCTTGCAGTAGAATACATTTATTTTCACATACTTAATTTACATCTTAGTTGGCATTCACAAACTTTGATTGGCATAAGGCTCCGTACAATTCCATGAGATAACTTCCATAAACTTTAGGGTAAAAACCCCGAACGGAGCCCACAGGTGGAAGCCGGGGAGGAGGGTGGGGCGACGAAAGCGGCGCTGCGGTAAGAAAGAGAATGAACGCTGCACACCTGGACTTAAATAGGAAGCTGAACAGGTGAGTTAATTAACTACCGCCCTAGGGGGGAAAGAGACTGCCGAGAATATCATTCGCTATTTTTGTAGAGGATGGCATGGTTTGTACTTCTGTTCGCTGGTGTAATCACTTAACAGCAAGTCAACACGCAACACAGATTTTGCTACAAACGATGGCCCCTGATCCACACCCAATCAGAGCCCACAGAACTCTGGACCAACCTTGTGAGTGTTGCTTTGGTGGAATCACACAAACAAATCTAGCAGGTCAAATTGGTGTGGGAACGCCTTTCCTGAACTGACACAAACTACTGCAACAACTTCTATTTAATTCATAAAGTAATTTTTGAAAACACACATTTTTATTGTGAGAAATCATCTGTTTTGAAATCCTCAGTCAGTCTCTCCAATAAAAAAATCGCTCATGTTTGAATCATTTGAGAAAATGACAGACAGAAATTAGCTGTCAAATGTGCTGCATTGGCTGGACGGTAACCTCTCTCTTCATCAGAGGGAACTCGAAGAAACCTCCCACGACACAACCAGAAAACGATTCTTGCAATGACGGGGCAAGAGTAACGGGGTTGTCAGAAACCGTTTGTCAAAAACAAACAGAACAAATGCCTTTCCGTCAGCCATCCGTATTCCAACTCCAACGCCCAGGCACTTTTAACATATTCGCTGTCATTTATACCCACCTAAACATGCATAATTCATAACTGAGGAAAACTTTATCTGATGTATTGTGAGGCTGCGGTATGAAACATTGACACTGCAGACAATTCTTTTTAAACAACAGAAAAACATAGATTCAGTGCAGGTGGAGCAGATGGATGTGACAGACGGATGAGATTCAGGACAATATTCATCTCTATCTTGAAGGTGCTTCTTCCTCCTGGAAAGTGACACCGGAGTCCTGGAGGGCAGCGATTGCCGATGCGACCACTCAGCAGTGGGCGGATTGTGCTCTTGGCACGATACTGCCGTTCGTAATCACTGTACACAGGGAAAGTGGGCAATACACTTCAGAACTCCTTATCTGGGGCTTGTGTCAATATTCGTCAAAGTAGGCGGGCAGCAATGCTATCACAAAGCACCAAACAGCAGCAAGCAACACAAGGCACAAACACACACGCTGATTTCCAACCGAGACTGTCGCTTAAAACACTTCTGCTCCAAATTCAACACACAGATGACGCAATAAATTATTTAAGCGTGCAAATTTCCTTGAGGTTACTGTTGCTGTGACATAACGAGCACACATTCAGCCCAGAAAGTTGCAGAAACTGACACTTTTCTTTATCAGATTCTAGCTGTAGGGGTTTTCTCTTCTTCGCTGCTCCTGTCACAAAGCCCTTGTTTTCTGAAAAGAAAACCACAATTGAACTTGTTGAGTTAGAAAGATGGATTCATTTTTTATTAAAACAATTTTCTTGTGGAATCTTGTAGGCCAGCCTGAACAGACTGCAGATTCATGAGCTACCCTGCTGTTTGTTTTTGGGCCATAGTGTGCTCAGAGATTCACCGTATCAACCCGCAGGTCCACCCCCCTCTGCACAAACAACTTGAACTTCCAGAAGGAGCCTCAAGTGTTGAGGGCATCGACTCTCCAGGCTTTGTCAGTGTACAAAGTGTGAGCACTGAGAGACCAAACCTGACCAGCCCCCTAAGAAAACACAGTTTTCATACACAGTCCTACAAGTTTCTGGCAGTTTAGTGTTTTAAGAACTAAAGCGTATGGGTAGAAATAGTGACTAAAGCCAATGGAACGGACTCTCAGCTCATAAAAATAATGCATCATGATGAAATCTGAAATCAATATACCATATTTTTTTAAAGTATAGGTCACGGTTTTTTGCATAGTTTAGCCATTGATGTGACTTGTCCTCAGGAGTGACTTATATGTGATTTTTAAACATAAATAGTCTCACATATTCATTATTTTCCCACCAACAAGCTGCCCTTTAGTGCTTGTATCCCACTAATAACTGCTAGAAGGTAATGCAGGTGTGTGTATCAGCATTTGATACCGCCAGCAAGGTAGAAGAAGAAGCATCATCCAAAACAAACATGGAAGAGAATCAGATTGTTCTCCTCCTAAACTTTCAGTGACTGCTTATACTCATACTCCGGAGTGACTTATAGTCTGGGACATTTCCAAGACTTTATGCACCGAGACGGAAGCTTTCAACAGAAAATTATCTTCACCAATGGAACAAAATGACTTATTTTGGAAGTCATACCACAGCGACATAAATATAGAAGCTACAGACCTCACTTGACCTAGTTGAAATCAGAACTCCTCCAAAAAAGAAAATAAAAACATCTTATTTGGAAGATAGTATTTAGTAAAGATATAAGACAAAAAAGAACTTTCTGATAGAAAAGAGGCACTACAGCATCATTTACACACAGTGGTGGGAATGTGATGGTGTGAGATGGAAATGATGACAAAAACAAATGCAGTAGATCTGCCTTCTACCAGCAAATTCTGAGGGAGAATGTCCTCCACCAGTTTATGACCTGAAGCTAAGAAGCACCTGGACCTCGATTTGAACAACCCATAACCGTGGTACAATTCAGGCCAACAACAGCATAAGAGTTTCATGATCTTAAACAGCAGTTGGTGAAAAAAACCAGTAAAGTGGCTAAATTCAAATGACCCTGAAACAAAGTCAGTCATGAAGTTACTGCCAATAGCTGCACACAAACTATGCGTTAAATATTGTTATGTAGTGAGAAAAAAATATTGGGAGATGCCTATTATGTAGCTACACAGGTGGGAGAAAGTGCTTAAATGATCAGTAGAATGAATCATTCAAGAATATATGGAGAAGCTGCTGAATAGATGCAGATTAACTCCATTTCCATTAAAACCACACCCGGATGGACATGAGGTTTTACCTGTTCACACCCAATCTGGCCATGAATTCTACATCCAAAAGCTCTCGCACACATCCTGACTGCTTTATTGTCTGCTAAAGAGGAACACAATATGTGTGCTTTTACAGAAAAGCTCCATCTTAGACATAAATATCAATAGATTCTTACAGACTTCTTCTTACTGCTTTGCCTTTCTCACATATTATATTTTAAAACCCTGCTGTTGTTGTTTGGTTTTTTTTTTGTCATTTGAAGAAACTTTGAACTGAGAAAACCTTTAGAATAACAAGAAAATGGCATTCCACTGTTTTAAATGTCAGAATAAGAAACCCCCGTGATACAAAAACAAGTGCATTGAAAAAACAGACTTTCCCTGAATGGCGCAGACCTCAGACATTTATCTGTTTCCCTTTGTTTGATCTGTGTAGAAATTTCAGAAGAGTCAGTAAGATTCATCGACTAACATTTGCTTCTGTTACCATACAGCTGACCTGGAAAAAGCAGCCATGGTCTAAACCTTCAATTATCCTCCCTCACAAAGAGCTTGATGCTAAAACCTGTTGTGAACTTTAAATGTTATACTTCAGCTGTGTATTTGGCAAAACAACGGCAGTAGTGTGTAAGAACCGGGTCTGCATTTGCTTTGTAGAATTCAGTTGTGCTTCGAAGCGGATGTGGCAGAAATATCTGCAACATATTCACTGGAAAGGATAAAGAGACTATCTCTGGATTTATTAGAGCTAAATGGTCAGGGTTCTGGAGTGCAACCTAATTTCTAAAATGTGTGATCAATAAAAATCTCAGGTCGCACCGGTGTGTCCAGCTGTTAGAGAACATTTTTTATTTATTTTTTATTATGCGGTTCTGAAAGCTTCTGGTCTAAACCAATCGGAGAGAGTGAAAGCCGTGAGAGCACCTCTGATTGGCTGACATCCAGATGTTGCTTTAAGTGTAAGGACTCCATTAGCATACGCTGCGGTCAGAGGGAGGTGAGTATAGCTAGCCGGGTTCGATGAAGCCTGAGATGATGAGAGCTGATTCAATATAAGATCAAGAAATTCAGATCAGACCTGATCTGTGTAAAAATTCTAAATATTTGGTCCAAGTGTATGGACTTTGATTAGAAATGATCATAATCAGTCAGAGCAGGTCTCTTTAAGCTCCAAAGCGCCTTCAAGAGGCAGCCAGCTACACTGCAGCGACATCAGACTGTTGTGGCTCCATTTTTTCCGAATGCTTACTACTGTAAAAAGCAGTTTATCTCGTAAAATTGGTAGTTATAGATCCCAAATAGAAGTAGAACGGTGCAGAAAACTGACCCCATAAGGTTTAAATGGTACTGCACACACAGCCTTTTCCCCTTAAATGAAAGTTATCTAACTTTTCATTAAAACAGAACCAAGTTCGAGTTAGAAAGATTGACAAATTTGATCACTTAACAACTAGAGCATTGTGCAGTAATGTTACATTTGTTTACATTTGTGTATTGACAACACAAAGACAGGACGCTAAAATAAAGAAAGAAAAAGAATGCAGATGGAGGAAAAATTGAGTTTATGATGTCATATCTGCTGTATTTGCCTTATATTATTAACTAAATCATTCATTATTGCTTGTCTTAATGTAGAAAGTGAGAGAAGAAGATAGAATAAGAAAAAGACTTAAAACATGAAGGTCTTTTTGAGGCTAATGAATAAATCAAAATCAAACTTTCTGATGATCAATTTGTAGACTATCTGGAAGGAGGGGGTTTTGGGGGTGTGATTCTAAAAACCTTCTGTGCTGTTTTCATGTAAAAGAGACTGGATCAACCCGTTAGACTGTCACTGATGCAAGGCTCTGGACCAAAATTCAAAAAGACACAGTGCACATCTACCTACAATTTGCCAACAACATCCATAATTGCAGAGCTGCTCCCAGAGCAGGTAGGAAGTCTATAACTGCTGGCGTCGCCCCAAGCAGCATCCACAGCGGCCCAGCGGTCACGCTCGGAAACACTTTAAATCGTTTCATGGGAAAGGGCTATTTTCAGCCGCCAGATCTGTGGCAGCCATCGCTCTGCTTATTTGTTCAGCCAAAAAGGTAAATTCCTCAATCCAGCAGCTTCCGCCTGGTTTGCAGCATTCATAGTTGCTAATCGTGTTAAACAGAAGAGGAGACATGACTCGGAAGCAATATAAACAAGCCTTGAAGCACCAGGCTGGAAGCTCAGCAGGATCATCTCGGAGCAAACTGTTGAAGTGCTCCATCAGCCCCAACCGAAAGTACGAGGCGTGGTGAGACGTCCCTGAGGCTGCGCCGGGGATGGGAGAGCTGTTTACTCTCCTTAGAAGAAGGAAAAATGGAAACATAAACATACAAACAACATGACACAAGAGAGCAACAGCATTCTCCCATTAGAATCCTGATTTTAGATGGCAGCCCCACGGGCTTTGTTTACAACTGTTTTGAGCCCAATTAGAGACCAATTCCAAAGTGCTGTGAACTAAATCTACTTACACTAATTCTCGTCAAGAAAAGTGGAGGATGATGACAGCAACATGACAGGAGACGAGCGCCGTTTGACTGTGCTGGAGCAGCTTACCCTGTAGTAGTCGCTGCTGTAGATGTCCCTGGACATGCCGAAGTCTCCAATCTTAACCAGGAGGCCGTTCCCCACCAGGCAATTGCGGGTTGCCAGATCTCTGTGCACGAAGTGCTGGGAGGCTAGGTAGACCATGCCGGAGGCAATCTGAGTGGCAATGTGCAGCATCTGGGAAAGGCCGAGCTCTCCATTGGACTGCAGTGGCTGACCATCAACCAGGATCATGGAGTCGGGGCCATGAGCTCTGCACGCCAAACAAAACAGAGAAGTTCAGTTTCGAAGCGTCCAACAGGCATGAGAAGAAAGTCCAATACCGATGATGTCGAAATATAAAGAAGGTAGAGGGCTTTCAGAGTAACAGAGGTGTTATTTCGTTGCTCACAAATCTGTATTTCACCTTGAAGAGGTAGACTGTACTAAATCTTCTTTAGAAGTTTTATAGCTTTTGCTGATAACTGGATGTAGAACCCCTTATTGTGTATTCCACGTGGCAGAATGTTGAATGGGGCAGCCCCTTTACACAGTAACCCAAAGCTGCTTACCGCTCTAATACACCCTCATCCTTTCACTGCTGGAGCTTTTTGGTACCTGTTGAGGTCCATTAGCATAATAAAGAGAGAATATGACCAAATATTAACATATTAACTATAATCTGCAAGCACTCAAGCTGCTTTAATTCCATGATAAATTGTTATGCCTCTGCACGGCTAATTTAAGCTTCGGCTTTTCTCTCCGCAGAAACGTTTTCCAATATGTCAGGAATTTCATGCAAACTATCGGAACAGTTTGACTGCAGGTTTCCAGGCGACAACAAGGAAGTAATTTCCTGTGCTGAGTTCCTGCTGTTTTCATCCCCTCCTCGTCACTGTGATTAGAGTCCAGTCTTGACGCAGGAGGGGATGAACGACTGTTACTCTCCCTCTGCCCGTCTTTCCATCTCCATTTTGGAGAGGTTTGGTGTAAAAGCTGCGGTCTGGTGGATTTTCTTAACACATGTCCTCTTCTTTGACTTTACTGACAACCCGTTGGCGGCTGATTAAGTGTCGGCTGGCCTCCTTTTATCTAAACGCTGAATTGGTCCGCCATATCAGATCCTCCTATTGACTCCCGGCACATCACATCCTTTAAATGTGACCAAAAGGACCAGCAGACCAACAATCAGCAACGTCTTGCACCTTGCATGAAAGAATTTCATCATGCGCAACATTGCCTTTCATTTCAGGAATGATTTCCCAACAGAAAATCTTAACGCACCCTTGAGTGCACACAGACACACTCACACGTGTACACGCTATCACCCTCACACTCACACTCAATCATAACATGTCATCTTTTCATCCACTGCTCAAATTTCGAAAACAAGAAAGACCACACACACACATACACACACTGCAGCAGCTGTCATGGCACTTGAAATAGCACACTTCTATCTGTGACTCCTCTTGAGCGGACTCACATCAGCTCCACTGAAGCTTCCCATTACCAAAGCCGTCGCTGTAGAGGCATGCTGCCGCCTTTTTGAGGTTTATCAGAGGTCACTTCTGACAAATATTTGGAACAAAAGAAACATGAATGCTTCAATAAAGCTCCAACGCTGTGAAGAGGGCAGACTTTTTGTTGTTGTTCTTTTTACAGATTAAATTTAGACGTGACAATTGGAGTTTTTTTGGACCCATTTTCTTCCTACCAATAAGTCTAAACACTAATGATGTGTTACTTACCCCGGTAATGATAGCACTCTAACACACCTTTCGATTGTCGTTTAGCTCACAGTTCCACACACTGGTTCCGCCTTTTCATATTATTACCCAATTCCTCCTCCCACTGTAAGTGACTAGGAGGAGCCATCTTTAGTGTGGACTGATTGGCCCAGAGAACAATAGTTACCTCAGGAATTTGTTAAGGTCGCCGTGCTTCATGTATTCGAACACCATGATGAGCGGATCTCCGTCTACACACACTCCGTAGAATTTAACAATGTGGTCGTGCTGCAGGTTGGTCAGCAGCTCCGCCTCCCTCTGGAAGTCCTTCCTGGCTGACAGGTTGGGATCTTTCAGTGTCTGAAGGACAAAAGGAATCAAACTGTGAGAGGAAGTAAACATTGGATTGAGTTGTACTCTCAGATCGTGTTGTCTAAGTAAAATAAAACAACTATTTTATGTCTCTGGGAACTTGCTGCTGTGTATTCAAGATTTTTTTTTTCAAGGAAATTTAAAATGTTAATTGCTGTTGTTACTTGTTTGCCTTTCGCTAAAAGCACTGGTTAAATGTAGTTTATAAATCATGAATAAAATATAGAAAATAAATAAAACAACTTGTTCATGGTGTTCCAAATTACAAGAAAGTTTTTTCTCCTTTACTTCCGGTTTCCAAGGATGTACATTTTAGTGTTTTTAGTCATCTCAGTGCTGGTTCAAATTGGAATTTTGAATGGATTTCTTCTAGGATCAAAGGTTTGTCACTAAAAGCGACTATGGGCCACCATGTCAAACAATATATTCTTGAGCCTTAGTCACATGGACCCATACTGGGCTGGGTGCTGTAGACTTTTCGATATTCCGGCCCGAGGAGGGTCGTAGACAAGAGCGGCTGCATCTTTAGGCTTCAAGCTCATGCAAGCTAGCCCATACCACTGTTGTGCTTGTGGTACTTGTATCATGACGTATTTGTAAGTATGATGTAAGTTGAAGGCACTTATGACTTACGGGTGATGCTCTCTTATGGTATACTTGCGTCCCACACTAGTCTGGATGTGCAGGTGATGAGTGAGCACCCGTAAGACAAACCCACAAAAGCTATGAACTGGTTGCTTAATTTCCTCAAATCTAACAGTCAGGCTGCACACAAGGAGCATGCATTTATTACGTGAACAGCACTGCACAAATCTTTGGGTGGGGTGAAATAAGGAAAAATCCCTAAATGCATCTTACCTACTTGAACTACTCTCAAGCCTATGTGTTGTTTAGGTGTTGGCTTTGACTTGTTGCCTACAGCATGTCCATAAAAAAAATGTGCATGAACATTTTTCACCCTCAGACAGCCCCTATCCAACCCGTATCCACCTATATGGGGAGTAGTGATAAGGCCTTCACTTCAGTGTGTGTCCAGTTGTGTTTCAAATAAAAACAGGCTGCTGTTCAAATAAAATGTACATTTTCTGGGGGTTTTTTTTTATGTAAAAGACCATTTCAGACCACTTTCTGTCATTTTGACCATCATTCACTCATCTGTTTGGTTTGCCTTCATGGATTTGTCTCTGCATGGAAGCCATTGGATGGAAAAGCACTTTCATTCTTCTTGTCACTACCTTCTGTCCTTGTTTAAACAGTAACTGTTTGTTTTCTCAAATCCAGCAGATTACAGTGCTCGCGTGTTTGTTTAGACAATCTTTTCTAAGTCCGACCATCAGCAGCACAGAGACTTTAAACCAAACGAGAAGCTGTGGTGGTGGGGGGGTTAAGGTATCAGGTACTTCACATTCACGCTGAAAAACACCCCAGTGTTGATGTTTTTTGCACTACAAGTACATGTGACATTAAGAGCTCTGCAAGGGCTGAAATGTTCGACTGCATTTATGAAGCTATCAGTCGCTGCTCTAAAGTGCAAACCAGACTCGGACGTTTTCACACAATCAGCCGGCACCTCTATAAAACATTCATTTAGGTTTAAGAACAGCAGGATTAAGTGGCATTGGGGTTTGTATTTTCTTTGATGGTCTGTCAAGTTTTTCAATTGAAATATTGCATTAAAGAAACTTTCACTAAAACAAAAAAAAAAAATCTATGATCTTTACTGCCTTTCCTTATGCAGATGGTGGAATTCTGACGTGGGGATTTTATTTCAACATGTTTGTCTGGTTTCTGCTTCAAGTTTTTCTGCACACAAACTACTCCACAAAGATATAAATGACCGATGTTTATAATAGAAGAAAAAAAACGAAACAAAAAAACTAATAGAAACCTTAATAGAGTTTAATTACTTATTAAATGTTAAAGGGGATCTGTTTTTTCAGCCAGGAAACTCTTCACTTCTGTTGTAGTATTTCCTGCTTTTAGGCAAAAATCAGTTGGTCCAAATGAATCTGCAGTTTAGACAGTTTTGTGATGAAATAACAACATCTGCTTTCAGTTTGTATCCATTAAGCAACACTGTTATTAAAGAAATAAAACAAAGATTTTGAAAAATGATCAAAGAAGTTCTCTTCTTCAGAGGTGGAGAACAGAATAATAATAAAAAAAGAGTCGCAATGGAATGATTTATTGCGGCATCCTTCTCAGAGGAAGAGGACTCATCATCATCAGCAGCAGGAACGCACACAAATTTACTGCTCTCTACGATCTCGGCCTTGGATCTAGCTTTTCCAGCCTGCTGCCCTGATTATTAAGGCATTATGGCCTCATGATGCATTTACTTGTGTGTGCTCTGGTTTTGTGGTGAAGGACTGGGGATGACTGAGACGTACTACAGTGGATATAAACGTCCATAACATCCTATTACTAAATCAAACTACACCCTTAACGTCTTTTTTCTTTTCATCTGGACATTACACAAAAAAATTACCCTCAAAGTGCTTGGTGACAGCATCTTGAGTTAAAGATGAAGTACGATTTCAATGATATACAGAAAGTGCTTCCTTTGTCACCACATGCCATCGTATATTAACTCAAAAATGCAGAAGTGTTTGTGCTTTGAGGGTCTAAACCGAGGCATTCTTCTGAGGCATGTTCCCTACCATTTAAAAGAATTTGGAAGAAAACTACAATAGATAAGTCCAGTTCTAGTTGCAGGTCTAACGTTAAAGCTATGTTCACTCCGCCCTTTGCATGTTCATAGGATTTTTGTGTGTTATGCATATCTGCATGAATATGAAAGCAGACCAACAAACTCAAGAAACATCTATACAATATCTTCTCTATACCAATTCAGATTTCTGTTTTATTAATGACTTAAGTCTGAAGAAAACCCCAATCCTAGTTTGTAAGGTGAGGATCCTTGGTGTTGTTGCAGAACTACAGTTCATCATGCACTGATGTGGAACAGCATCCCATTCTACTAACGTTTCTCTCAAGTCCTCCGTTGTGTTTTTGTCGGTCCTTCTGGCTTAAAACCGCTCGCCAAAGCTGATCCCACATTGCTCAGTGGGGTTAAAGTCAGGACTGCTAATGGGCTGTTCCATCATCCCTCTCCCCAAATTCTGAAGGCAGACTCTGATAAACCCACACTGCAGGGATGGAACTTCAAGCGAAGAGTTCATTCCCAGATTGTAAAGCTTTGGGAATATGATTTCAACAGGATCTCAAGCCCTTTTCCCCCTTTTTTAATGACTTCAGTACTAATTATGATAGGAATGAGTTTTGTAGTACAGACCCCCCCCCCCATCCACACATCGCATTCCTCTACTAAAAAAACTATCGCTTGGTGTTAAAATTAGAACAGTCCACAAAAAAAGGAAGAGTCTGTCGAAACAAGTCTGCATATTTTTTTAATTCAGTTCTGCTTCCATGCCATAATGTCATGCTTGTTAAGATGCAGCAGCATTAAAAACAACTAAATAAAAACAGAATTTCAAATCTTTTTAATAGTTTTTCCTGTACCAACAAATCCTGAGACCTGTTCATAATCTTCACAGCTTTTTTGATATTCTCATTTATGTTTCATGCGTTTCAAGTCATCCATGATTTCAATTAATTGTAGATGGCAGATGTAAATAAAAAGCTTTCAGGCACGCTCTGTTTTCCATTCATCTGTGGAATGTGCTGCTGTCGTTTCTGAACAGCTGATGATCTGATGGAACAGAAATGCATCACTTTCGACGTGGCCCAAGTCTGAACTTCTGCCGTCGCACTAATGGACACATGTGCAGCAGCTAGCTGATTTTACATACTATCATCATACTATCTGATACTATATGAAATCATAAATATCATTTGTTGAGCAGAGTTTTGACAGATTACATGAACAGATAAACAAATATCACTATGCAAATGTTTTAAAGATCTACTCTGATCATCTTTTGATCTATTTTCATTTTATTTCAAAAAATAAAATAAAAACCTGCATAATTTTCTAGGACATAGTTTCTGCAGAGCTGCAATATTAGAGCTATCCAGCCATGCAGTTTTGAGCCAGATGCCAGCCCAGATGAAGAAAACCAAGATGTACATGCATCAAGTTATCTACAGGTGGATGCATAATAATGGAGTGGAACGCGGATCTTGTTCTCTGCATCACAAATACGCTCTTATTCAAACGCCAATTTTTTTCATCTGCCTCTGATTCAAAACAGTTTGAATAAAGAAATGCTCAAAAATGCAACTTTTAGCTTCATTTTCTCAATATATGTTCAGAAAAATGCAGCAAGAACATGTTAAAAAAAAAACAAAAATACTATCTTCGTTGGCGTGGGTCTTTAAGAATACACATTTACTTTGGTACTGCAGTGCAAATAATTACGTGATAAAGAGAGTTTTACAGTAACTCTGACTTCAGTGGATTTTACTCTGCAGCTGCTTCCATCCACTGACTCCACAACAGCTGTGAGTGCAGGATGTTAGTGCAAATTATGATGACTTTCACTGACTGACGAAGCCTTAATGCTGCAAATCTCACGTCTGAAAATGATGATAGCTTAATAGAAGACCAATTAAGTTTGGAAAGTTTGCATTTCATTTTATGGAGATGTGGTTTGTGTCCCATTTGGTACATTTTCTAGAAAATATCATCTTTATAACACTCTGTGTTTGAAAACATGGAAAAATGTGCATCTACTGTTTTTTTTTTATACCAGCTGGATTGCAGGGCATGCAGGACCACATCCTCTCTCTCTTTGGAGGGACAGACTGTGAGTGCATTGTTGTTCTAGAGTCTAGAACCACATTTGCAACCATATAATAACACTCTTATTCCTAAAAAAACAACAAAAAAAGTATTGCTCCAACTGCATTTTAGGGTTAGAATCTCCAGATGAAACAACTATTGTTGAAATTCTGTTTAATTGTAATGGTGCAATTCTTAAATACTTAACTTATTGAGCAACATTAGTGTCTTTATGCTAAATAAAGGCATGACACAGTTTGAAGAAGCATGATGTTTTTTTGGGTGAAAATGATTGGTTTTCTTAAAATTCTTAGGAGAATCATGAGTGTGTGGATGTTCTGATCACATCTCAGATTTTTCAAATGAAGATAATTCAGGCTTTCACCAAAACATTGTATGAAATCAAATATTTTTTTAATTACTCTGTTTTTCTATGCTTCAATGTCCTTATTCAGATATCAACCCCTCCCTCCTCCCCAGCAGCTCTGAATATTAGATTGTAACCTTGAGGCAGCTATCTGCTACAGGAGCATAAAAAGGTAAATATTTTCTAAAAAAAAAAAAAAAAGATCATTTAGAAGCAGAAGAAAATTAACATAATATGCAAATATTTGTGGGTTTCTTTGCTTTGCTCAGCGTGGTGGATCACATGAGGACGACTGATAAATACTGGTCCAGAAGTAGATTTTCTAACACGCGTATGACCCGGATATCGGGTCCAATATTTGGCTTAATATGCTTGATTACTTTATTGGACGGCGCTCCAGCAGTCCTGCAGTTAAACACAGAGCAGTGTGTGATTTGCTGCACCGTGATCTGATGAATAATGTGGACCTCATTAGTGGGACTCTGATCTGTTTCGGTGCAGCGTAATTAATAGACCAATCTATCCACTTATACCCGCTGCATGTAATCAGGATATGTTTTAGGGCAAATAAAATATTCAAGAAACTGATCTGTTCAATAAAAAAAAAAAAAAAAAACATTTTATAATAAAAAGGCTGAACTAAATTGTATTCACCCTTATTTCATCCTACCTTTCTAAAGAAGTTTATCAAAAAAATTTAGATCACTCAATAGGAGAATGATCTAGAATTAGGCAACAAGTTCCGAACTCATCCCTAAAATTCTGCAATTCAATCTGGGACTGCTGGGAAGATTTCAATGGTCAAAATGTTAATACATTTTAAAATTCATTCAAAAAATGTTCAAAGATAATAAAAAAATAATGATTCCGGCAAGACAATTAATCTATTAGCTTTTTAACTCTGTTATTACTTAGTATTGCCCATATTTCTTTAAGGCATATTTTCATTACGGTAGAATTTTTGCTAATAAAATATATTGTAGATCTAGGTTACAATAAATGCAATAAGAAATGAAGGCCATAAAGAAATTGTTAACATTCCAATGATCACGATTCTATTTTATTTATTTATTTTTATTGGATGTGTGACTGAAAGTAAAAATAGAGTTGTTTAATTTCTGCACAATCCTCAATTCCCAATAGTAGGTAAACAACGCACTGGACGAAATCCCAAAGGAGTGATGGTATATCCCACCACTGGGGTGAAAACCTGAAAACCAATCAAAACAATTCAGGATAATCTTTCTGCGTCACATCAGTCCTGCATCATCACTGCAGGAAGACATCTGACTGCGATGCAGCGACCAAACTGCTGTCAAGGCATCTTAACTCGAAAGTTTACGAGTTCTCGGCTCACCTCTGTGCAAATAACAACTACTATTATTTTTACTCAAGTACTTGAGAAGAAATAATCTGCATCACTGCACTGATTAGAAACCATAAAAGTCAATGTCCTGCTTCAATAAGCAGAACTACACGCCTGGAAACGCACCTTAACAGCCACCAGCATCTTGTCCTTGGTGGGGCTCAGGTTGTAGCACTCCGCCAAAAAGACCTTTCCGAAGGCTCCCTCGCCCAGCTCCCTCTTCAGGATGATGTCCCTCCTCTTTATATGCTGCACGACTGAAACAAAAACAAGGAAAAGGAAGTGTTCATTTTTGGTAGGTGCAAATACTACGATGGGAAAATCGAGTCAAATACAAAGAAAATATGAACAAGGAGAGCTTTTCTGCGTTTATTAGAAACATCTCAGAATTTCTACAACCACACAGCAAAAGACGGCTTTCTGTTTCTATGTTGATTAGTGTCAATTGGATCTCCCAAAAGTGTCAGAAGAAAACATTAACAGAATGCCTGATGGAATCAAAATGTTTCATTCAACTTTAAAGACGCTCAATAGAGAATATGACGAATGTTCGAGTTCAAGTGGTTGGAACTCTCTGGGGTGTAAACAAATGCTGCAGCAACGCTGGAACTGCCAAG
Source organism: Oryzias curvinotus (assembly GCA_023969325.1). Classification (NCBI taxonomy): domain Eukaryota; kingdom Metazoa; phylum Chordata; class Actinopteri; order Beloniformes; family Adrianichthyidae; genus Oryzias; species Oryzias curvinotus. The sequence goes on along the minus strand of CM043708.1, from coordinate 25,979,178 downwards.
CTGAACACATCTTATCTGGATTTCTCAGTTTTATTGTCAGTACAGAGGCGTCGCAGCATGACGTCATGCCATGACAACTGAACACCAAAACGTTTCACCTAAAGAATGTCTGCATTTTATGAGATTGGATGAAAAAGGTCTTTTTGCTAACTTTGTGGGTTGCTCTGCTTTAAACTGCTCTGCTTTTCATCTATTTTAAAAGCATTCCCAGTGGTCTTATAATCACGATTATGCCATTTTTAGGATAAATAAAAAAAACGTGTCATTTTCTAGGACATAGTTTCTGCAGAGCGGCAGGAGTTCCTTTAGGGCTTGTTCCACAATCACTACATACATTTTGTGTATATAGCATGAAAATTGGTCATATGTGAATATACCTGGAAAAAGTGAGACAGTTGTGCTCTGTATTTATCATGAATGAACCACAGTAAAACCACGAAAGAAGTAAGAACTAACCATACAAAAAACATGTAAACCAACATAGAACTTGTACTGTACGAGATTATTGCACTGTTTATATTCAGTTCAGTGATTTGTGCATCAATTAATTTCAAAGTGATGTGTGCGTAGTATACGTAAAAGTTATACATTGATGGTACATGCATTTAAAGTATGTTAGACACACGTAGAACAGTCGTAGAAAGCCAAAAACTTGAGCACGCATCTTGCAAAAATCAAGCACAATTTAGATATGCATATGATTTAGATAATTGTTTTATATTGCATATATAGAGTTCAGTTAATTACGACTAAACTCTGTCATTCTCAACAGACCAAAGCAAATTCTGCGAATTTACGTAAAGACCTGTTGGCTGAAACCCTTGATCGACATCAACGAATGAGGAACGCAATTTTACGCACGTATTACGACAGACTAAAATTTCATGCGTGTGACACTGACTTTAATTACCCTCTGAGTTGTGGGCGGGACTGTTGGCACGGAGTAAGCCTGGCTTCTTTTCCCATCATCACTTTACAGTCTCTATCACTAGCTTACAGCCCCTCACACTTCAATGCTAACATTACCAGTACAACAAAAATAGCGAGCAACGTTGGAGTTTTGAGCCAGATTCCAGGAAAACAATTACGCACATGCATCTATTTGTCTACAAGTGGATGCATCGGATCATAATTCCTTTTAGCACCTACGTCACAGCTATAAGCTTTTTCAAACTGCATTGTTTGGTCTGCTCCTCATTCACAATGCAGTGAATACATTTATACTCTGAAATGCAATTTTAATGGTACTTTACTTTATATATGTCATCCATCATCAGTAAAATGCTAAAAGAACATGTCAAAAACACCATTTTTGTGGAGGTGGGTCTTTAAAGCACCTCTTCACAGGTGCAAAGCTGCAAAGTTGAGCTGCAGGTTTTGACCTTAGCTCGCTCCCATCTCATACTGTCACTGCCTGCAGTATTTGTGCCCAGAGAATGAAGGCCTAATCTTCTATTGATTACGCCTTTAAAACTGGCAGCTCCACAAAATAGGAGGTTGACTAAGTGACAAAGTGGCAGGAAAAAGGCAGAAAACAGCAAAGCAGAAAGCTCAGCTGGAAGGAGATGGGGAGGTGTGGGGAGCTTTTGAACACAACCGCTCTCTGTGCCCCGCTTTGAATAAAACATGACAGCTTGTAGGTTTACCATGAAAAGCCATGGGGCCTTAATAGATCTGCACACATGGAGTGCACAGCTTCCACATTGCATTTAGATAAAAATCATCATGGTATAAGAGCCTGGACATCTACAGCTCGGTGCAACAACAAATTAGCGAGATGAAAACATTTGAATTGTTTATGTGCATTTCTTTCTCTGTATTTATTTTTTTTTTTACACAACAGATTCATCAATTTTTTGATATTAAAGCATTAATTCAACATAGAGTTTTCTCATAAAATGTAACATAAAAATGAAAAATAGAGGACTCCAAGGAGTTTGAGCTGAAACAATTGTACATTCATTCCTGCAATTGAAGCCCACACGATGTAAGTACATACACACACACTTATATAATATATGTATACATATATATATGTTTTTAGATGTTAATGTGTTAGGAGAAGCATGATACAACCGTCAGAGACTTATAAATGGAATGTGTTCTTGGTTTTGCTTCAAGGATTCCCACCTTAGAATGTGCGTGCTTTCAATACTTTATAACGCAAAGGTGTATCTGCTGCAAGATTGAGCACCGTGTTGGGTGATCTTCTGACTCCCATTCACAGCATTCTCAGTTAATACCCACCAGCCTCCGCAGCAAGTAAGGCTTTTCTTGAAAGAGAAAAACATTGATACTTTGGCAGTACTGTTTGGCGAATAAAACATTTGACCCAGCATGACAGTTGTATGGTCCTCTAATGACAGTTCATGAGTCTTATTCTTTACAACATACCTTTACGAAACCTCTATATCTATATTTTATTAAAGTTTTAATGGGACCACAATCCAGTCCTGTCCCGTGCCTGTCCCAAGCCTGGGTAAGAGCAGAGTGTTGTGTCAGGAACGACATTCGATGTGAGACCAAAGCCAAATCAGAGATGCCTATCCCAGGAGGCGAAGCCACATAAAGACATACAGGAACTTTGATTGACAATTTTTTTTGTTGATTCTTTTTTTGGCACTCACATGATTTCTCTGCAGTACTTTAGTTACCACAGTGTGTTTTTCAGGCTAAAGGCTCAAGGGTTGTACAAAGAAAAATTAGGGAAAAACTGCAGTCATGTGATTGCTGTGCTGTGACGCCTTTTGTGTTGATTGATTAAAGACTCATGACAATGAAATCTGAATTTTTTTGGTGCTTTGAACATGTTCTTGTATTCTTTCTGATGATGGAGAACATATATAAAAAAATTGAAGAAAAAGAAGATTAAAGCAGCATTTCTAAACACTGTAGATTTTACGTAACATTTTCGTCTGCCCCTGATTCACAATAATTTGAATCAGGAGCAGACGAAAATGTTACGTAAAATCGACAGTCAGCAGGCCACAAGCTCCCTGCCCAGCTCCATTCTGATACATCCACTTACAGACAAATATTACATCTTGTTTTTTCCTCGTCTGAGCTAAACTGTACGGCTGGATAGCTCCAATATTGCTAGCCATTTTTGTTGCACACTAATATTAGCTTAGGGGTTTTGACTGTAAGCTAGCGCTAACAAAGGGATAATGGGAAATGAGGGCAGGCACTCTCCATGCCAACAGTCCCACCCACAAATCAGACAGTAATTTCTAATAGACTACTGCTGTTCTGCAGAAGCTATGTCCTAAGACAACACAGTTTTTATTATTATTTTGCCAAAAAACATCAATTAAAAGAGCACAGAGAAGACTTAATAGAGCAAAAAACATGATTACAGTGGGACTTCGGGGACTTGTCTGCATAAGGGACATGAATGTTAGAAGACTAGAAGTCTTTTTTAAGCTGTTGGTCAGTTTTATGTAGCTCTGATTGTTCCATAGTCTAACTAGCCTTTTTTTTTTTAATTTAACCATTTACATGGTTAAAACGACGGAAAGCTTAAATAATTTTAGCATCTCATTCTCTGCAAGTGTTGATATTCTTTGAAATTCCCTCATTTGAAATCCGTTAAATTACATCATTTGCGTACATAGTCAAAGAGTTACAGTAATTTAAAGGGTGTGTGCCATTTCCTGTTGCCGGGGACAGCTCTGGTATTGACGGGTTAAAACCCTTCAGTGAGGAGTTTTTTTGGATGAACATGTCAAGCACCGGCTAATTCTAATTCTGCATATTACCAGTTTATCCAGTGCTGCAAATCTGTTCAGAACCCAAAGAACTATCTTAACGAATGTATTAGCTGTTGAAGATGAATAAACATTCAACGTTCTTTGCTCAACCTGACTTTTTGGTGTCACTTCTGACCATCTGCTCCTGACCAAGTTGGAAGTGATTCATAGAAAATGTCACTTCCTTTTTTGGCGTTTGTGTCCGGCGGGCCACAGCTATCATGTCTGAAATCAGTGTAAAACACAGAGAAACGTCCCAGTTTCACAGCAGATCAAACACCACAGTGTCTGCAGACATTGGCAGCCACTTTGCTTGGAGAAAATCCCACCAGAGACATCGACACATCACTGCTGTCACGACTCACCAACTCAAAATCTACATTTCAAGAGTAAAGGAGGGAGAAAAAAAAAGTCAACCTGAGAAGATTTTAATTCAGAACATGTTCTGACAGACTTGACGCTCCAAATATGCCCCACACTTTCTGGGCGGATGAAGGTGCGCCTTGCCTTCAGACTCCCCTCTCACCTGCTCATTTCTGTTTCTGCTGGTTTAAAACAATCCCACCTTTGTTGGTTCAGTCATTTCTCCTCTCCTTTGGTCCAGATGATGGGAGGATCAGCACTGTCAACTGTTTCCCAACACAAATCCTTTCGGGATGAATCAGATTAAAAAAAATGATCTTATTTTTTTTGCCATTTATTAGAAGGTAGAGGATCAAATATTTTCTGTCGTTCATTTCTCCTTTTTTTTTGATTCATCTGATTCCTTTTTTTCCTATCTCTTATTCCTTCTCTCTATTCTTGGAAGTCAAACAGTGAGGGCTAATTTACATTTCAGCTAAATAAAATTGCCTTTTACCAACAGTTCCGCCAACCTCTTCACACTATGTTTGAACCGTTCTGACACATAGACTGTTTGAAACATGCCTTGATGTTCAGTTTGTGGATTTAAAGCTGAGCTTGCAAAAACACAGAATGAGGCATCAGCTGCCAGGACAAAGGTTCAAAACTACAGAAAGACTACAAATATCTGTGTTTTCCAGGAAAAAAAAAGAAGAAAAATTCCTTACATACTAAACTCAAAAAGCTAGTCAAAGCTTGAGTTTCTACTGCCCTATTGGATGGATATAGGTTGTCATCGGGTAATAAATAATAGACTGCTCCAAAAGCCCATAGAGCCAAGATGTTCATTTACGTACATGTTTTTCTACGGGCAAACCTTGTACACCGGAGAAAGAACCAGTTAGTGCTGTTCACGTGCAGCTGACTGTTAGAAAAAAATAAATAAATAAAAAAAAGGCAATCAGAGCATTGTTTGTGTGGACATACGGGCATCCAATGTGCAATGACGTATCACGTGCACTCCCTTTGAGAGTCAGTAAGGGGCCAGTACGTGCACCTTAGTAGCGGCAAAAGGACACCCTACGACATATACGCCACAAGTACATGTAACCTGCATTCTCCTTACAAATACTTCAAGATACACCTACCAACAATGGTACATTCCATTCTTATCACGCCCCTTGAGGTGGTGGTACCAGCCTCAAGGGAACTGCAAGATACTTCGGCGCTTCCTCTAAGAGCAGCCGCTCCTCTCTGCAACCCTTCACAGGCATAGACAACCCAAAACCAGAGGCATCTCTGTATGGGTGCATGGCTCAAAGAATGTTTGTGCATCCGGCTTAAACCTAATAAATGTTTACACCGATTAAATATATTAGACTATTTTTTTTACCCTTGGCCACCACAAAGACATATCTTCCACAATGGGTCTGAGGAGATCAAACGTTTTGTGTAATCAATTTTTCTTCATAGGATGCACTTTCTGTTGATGCTTTTATTCAGCAAGACAAAAGAGAACAAAAAGTTGAATCTCATTTGATGGGTTCATGGATTCACTTTTACATCCAAAATGACCCAAAAAACAAAAGAATAAAAGCAAGTGTTTTAAAGTTAAATAGAACAACTGAAGAGATGCATTTTAATTAGTCTCAGAAAACAAGAATTTCAAAACATGAAAACAACAAAAAGATCTGTTTCTAAAATATGTTTAGTTTCTGAGCTTTCAAATGTATTTGAATGTTTTTCTCAGCGTTTGGTTGCAGGAGGGTCTTTTTTTAAATTTTGTTTAAATAGATATTTTGACAAAACCTGAGGCATCATTTTTATCAGCAAAACTAATTATAGTCATCTTTTAAAGGTTTAAATTGTAGGAGACATGCTGACCTCAAGCAAAGAACAAATGTTGGTAAATTAAAATATAACAGAAGAGTTTACACGTGTCTTTTTTTTGTAGTGAATACTAAATGGTAAAGAGATTTTCATTTTTCCTATTCTATGCTAGTGAAATTGTTGAAGAAACGCTTCAGCTGCATTAAAGTTCAGTTTAGCTCTTTTGAACCAGATGCTCCCTTTTCCTGCAGACATAAAGTCATCTGGACTGTTTGGCTCACACAAACCCACAACCACATTGTTTCTTCTTACTGATGGGTTTGGAGACACTAATATGGAGCAGGCTATTGACAGGGGCACAGACAAGTTACTTTAACCTTCAGTTTCCTCTGCAGGCGGAGCAAGGCAGCAGGCGTACACCCAGAGTGGCACTCTGAAAAGCCCTGAGATTAAATCTCTATCCCACAGCTCGGCATCATTCATTTGTCCTGGCTCACTTGAGGCCTGGATGCCAGTAAACATTGTCCCTGAAGGGAGAGACGGCACGGCTCTGAGATTTACTCGGGGAGTCGGGTCAGGATGCCGGGGGAGAGCAGATGTTTGGAGGGCTTTGTTCTCCGCCTGTCCGTGTGTGTGTGTGCGTGCATCTCACAATCGACACACAACTTTCCCCAGTGTTACGGGGGGGGTGTTTGTCTCTCACTATCTGCCAACGGTGCGCATCCATGCATGAGTTAACTGCTCACAGGTGAGTGGGAGCACTTTTCTTCCTGTGGCGGGTCGATCAATGTTTGTCTCCTCGCGGTCCCGCTGCGTGGAAAGACTGGAGACACACTGAGCCGCAGCTCCTAAACAGCACAAAGTTAAATTAAAAACTTATTAGACTCAAGTACCTTGAGGGCATTGATTAATATTTTTTAGATTAATGCAGCAAAGCAATTCAAAAACAAATATGGCCTCGCCCAAACAGCGGATTGTCTTTCTCCCATACTTCATTTTACTTTCATGTTGGAAATCAAAAGGGAAATCATTCCACTGAAATAACCGTTATGTTCCAGTGGTTTAGCCATTGACGGCACCACAGGATTTAAATAGTTAGGTGAGAGGCGCTCATCCAGAGTCGGATAACGTACAAAGAGCCCCTTGGCAATAAATTCATTGTAGCACAGAGGGAGTGCACATGCCTGCACTGTTGGGTAACTATACTGTACGACTTGAATGCCAGCGTTCAGTGTCGACTCAGTGAATATCTACTCCTGCCCGCTGTGGTTGGCTAACCTGAGTGTCTGCTGCTGCAGCACGGCGTCTGAAAAAAACACCTACCCCTGGAAAAAGCGCAGAATGTGTCAGTCACGAAATCATCCTGATGCTTTTGATCAGTACAGACTAGAAAGGAGCTCAGGAAATCAGCCAGCTGCTCTCTTTACATCAGACCATGACTGATGTCACTGGAGCTGGAATTTTATCTTTCATTAATTTCATTATGGTTTTGTTTTAAAACATGAAATTTCTCCCTGTAACATTTTTTGTTTTTCTTAACAACTGTCTAAAAAGAATTAGGACCCCCTTTGATCATCTTCTGATCTATTGGAAGTGTTCCCAGTGCTCTTTTATTTAGGATTTTTCCATTTTAAACCAAAATTTAAAAAAAAAATGCCTTTTTCAAGGACATTGTTTCTGCAAAGCAGCAGGAGTTTAGTAGAAATTGTTGTGGCCATGGTCTTTGAAGTAGAGCAACCCCACCCCTCTTTTCCTCCCTGATCCTGAGAGCTCTCTGTTTACATGCTCTCCCGGTAGGTTACAGCGCCTCCAACCCCCAACCCAACATTACTGGTGCAAGCAAAATGGCGAGCAATATTGGAGCTATCCATTCGTACCGTTTTTAACCAGAAACCAGCTCAGGTGAGGAAAACAAAGACGTACATGGATCTAGTCCTCTACAACAGAATGGATGCATCCAAATGGGGTGGAGCGCTGCCCTTGTTTTGTATTTTCTATGTAACTAAGTTATATTTCAAAAAGCATTTTTTTCATCTGCTCCTGATTCACTGTGACTTTAATAAATACCTTGACATTTAATTTTAATCCTAGTTTTCTTTTCATATGTCCTCCATCATTAGAAAATGCCAGAAAAACATGTTAAAAACACCCAAAACCTTTTTTTTTTTTAATTAGAGTGGTTTTCATTAAATAAATGATGAAACAAAGGATTCCTCCAAATCATTGCATCATTAGGGTGTCTTTTCCCGAAGGGAGTTCTGGTTGCATTTCCTTAATAATGCCTCAATCAAGCAAATATTAGGCTTCAGACACACTTGGATCCAATCAAGTTTCAAGTACAAGTCTCTATTTTCAGCCTCTTGGTAATATAAGGTGATTTGTGCTTCAAAAACTTCATCTGACCAAAGAAATGAGCAACAAGGAGGAAAGGAGGAGGGTAAAATTATGCGTCTGCCCACTGAAAAATATTTCTTGTATGTTGTTTTATGATTCTGTTTTTGGTGCAAAGTACTTTCATAAACACGTGTTTTTCTCAAGTCTGAATAAATGCAGTTAGTTTGTTTTGAGCAGGTTGTTTAAGGAAGTGGAGCGACATTAAACCAGGTTCAATCAGATGTACCAATAAAAAGGGGGTTTTTACACTGAAGGGGGTAAAAATTAAAGCAGTTGACCTACAAACCAATGCAAGAGTTCAGACTACTGTTGTTTCAAAAAATAAAGCTAAGGAGGGAGACTAATTTTCTGATAACAAACCGTTTTCCTTATTTATTTGATGTTTATGTTGCTTCCACCACAGCCTTAACAAATGAATACCTCTTAGGATCTAGGATCAGAGAGAATTTGGGTAATGAACCACACAAATGATAATTTGCAACTTAGAATGATCTGTTTGTTGTTTGTAAGCTTGTAATCGCAACCACAGGTTGAGTTCTTGTCTTAGATTGTTTAGTATTTGCAAAACACCAAAGTTTGAGTGTAAAATCAGAGATCGGCTGTAAATACTGAAAGTATTTAGTATTAAATTACTCTGCAATAAATGTATAACTGTTGCCCAAATTCACAACAACTGTCATCTCGATGGGCTTTGTACCGGTAATTATATTATGTATAACTCAATAAACTGTTTCTTAAAGCTCTTCCAGGTTTGGAACTCATTGCTATTATCTGTAGATCTCAGAAATATAATTTCAGCTTTTCTCCTTAAGAGATCTGTTCAAAACTTTTCCTGTCTAAACGAAACTTCACCATATAGTCACACTTTCACTGCTGAATCTTATAACCTGCCTTTTCTGTTCTGTGTGACCTTCGAATTTTTTCTTAAAGAAAATGTGGCCGTTTTCTTTGGCAGTTTGCTGCTTTAGAGTGGTCCTTATCACAGTTCTGGCGTTCTTGGGCTCTCATCGGCAGCGTTCGTTTGTGGCTCACACCAGCTTGGGAGGAGCTTTGTCTGGTAAACCCCTTCCTCCACTTTAGGAGTCACTCCTCTTCTTGTGTTTTGTTGAGGTGGACTTCATCTTTACAAGCCAAAAGCAAGACTTTTTTCAGATTGATTCTAGGCTTTATATGTCTGACTCGAGATATTTTCCTTTGTTTATCATTAGGTGATTGGATTACAGTGGGATGTAGTGAAGGGACTGACTTGATTATTATTAGTGAAAATCCTCCTGCAATGGCCGTCTGGAGGAAGATCGGGGAAAAGTCTTGGAGATTTCGTGTTATTATTTTGATGATAAGGACACAAGACACAATTATCCCAACAAGGGGTGTTTGAAGTTTAAATGATGATATATATAAATATAAAAAAAAAGCTTAGATGTGACCAAATATTTCTAATTATTAAATCCTTTTGCCAAACATGAAGTACAGAAAATGTATTCAGCAACATTAAAGCTAAAACAGTAAGTGCATTTATGCACTAAGTGCTTTAGACTCAGAACTCCAGGGAGTTACTTTAAGTCTTGATTAGCTATATTTGACATCTTAGAGGATGTGCAGAATATTATCCATTCTGAGCTGACAGTCCCTGTAGAAACACTCCAGAGGTTGTTTCTAAAAAAATACAAAAGTGCTTTTTGTGAGTGTCTTCCTTTTGTCAGCTGAGAGAACATTCAAGGCTTCAGAAATGTGTGTGGAGTAGAAAACCAACACTAAAAGGTTGTGCAAACCTGTAAACATAATCCTCTTCGTCTTAAAGGTTCAAAATGAAGGAGGGAAGTTGTGCATCCTATTATTTCTGTACCTGTAACAAACAGGAATGCCTTTCGGATTTTTGCGTGCAGGTTTTACTGAAGGTGAGTGCACTTAAAGCAAATGTGGTTTTAAAGTCCTGCTTCGATCATCTTTTTTATCTATTGCAAAAGTGTTCCCTGTGGTCTTTTAATAGTGATTGGGCCGTTTTTAGCCCCCCAAAAAACTGTGTTGCTTTCTGGGGCATTGCTTCTGCAGAGCAGCAGGAGTGCTTTAGAAATTCAGCTCAGAGTTGTGGGCGGTACCATTGACTGTACCAAGCGCACATAGAAACTGACTTGTTTCCACTTCCAATGTAATGACGTAAATTCAGGGCCTTTACCAAGCAAAGATTGGTTCAACTTGGTCTGAGTCTACATTTCTATGGCAACCACTCTCTCCAATCAGAAGTGAACTTATAAAAAGACCACACCCCTTCCACTGAAAGTGAGCTCAAAAGAAGCCAATTGCTTCGATTGTCCGTGACATAACCTACTTTAACGGTGGCATCTGATTTGTCAAAAATATCATGAAAAAAATAGTATTCTCGAGAGCCTGCTAGAAGAATGTATCAGAGCGAGAATGGTTGACAAATAGAATGACTGCAGAGCAGCTGTTTGTTTTCTCTACAGAATTCAATGGGATTTTGGCGTCTTAGGTCCAGTGGGCACTTCCTGTATTGAACGCAACGGGAGAGGGGTCACTCAGTCCAGCTCTTCTATTCTGTCAATGGTAGGACTGTTGGCATGGAGTAAGCCTGCCCCCATTTCCTATCATCCCTTTGTATATACTCTCCTCCACTAACTTTCAGCCCTTCACACCCCGAGCCTAGATTACCTGTTCAACAGAAATGGTGAGCAATATTGGAGCTATCCAGCTGTAGAGTGTTAGGCCAGGTGACGACTGAACACAAGATGAACACAGATCTAGTCGTCTACAACAGAGTGGAGCAGGGAGCTTGTGCCCTACTATTGTAAGTCTTAAGCTGCGTTCACACTGAATGCGATTTGCATGGCAGAAGCAACAAGTTTAGGTGCTAAGTTGATTTACAGACAGGATTTGAGATCCTGCTGTGAGATTTAAGCTTCCCGGTGTGTCCAGAGTAAAAATATCTGAACTTTGGCGAAGACAACACGTCACGTCAACCAATCAGTGAGTCAGCTTTGGGCATTGGACGTGTTTAGTGATGTGATCAGCAGGTGGAGTCCAAATCCAATACAGGGAGAATCTGATCATTCTTCTCCTGAACTTTATGATTTTTTTTTCTCATTTGCATCAAGAAAATAATAAAAAGATCCTCTAATTTTAGTCTTATTTTCATTGTTTTCCTCCCTGGAATAATGCGGGACAGCAAGTCATCAATCTGAGTCACAGAGAGACAGGAAACAGCCGTCCTTCCGACGCAGCTCCTGCAGCAGAAGTAAACCTCACCGTACTGGGAGAGTCTCTGAATGATCTGATGAACCCAGACATGGAGACATGATTCCCCATGCTTTTGTAGAGCTCTTCAAAATAAATAAACCTGATCTCTCAACATCATCCATGTCTTTCATGTACTGTAAAGGAAATATACACAGACACCGCTCCATGTAGCAATAAGGTTAAATGCATTTGACTGTTGCTCCCCCAACGATTCAAAGCCAAATTTTATTTCTATATGTCCTACAAATCCTACAAGAACATGTTAAAAACAGCAAAAACACTATTCATCAGTGTGGCTATTTAAAGCTAACCCAAGGTACTCGTGTTCTGTTCTGAGGCAAACTTTCAGAGTAACAAACTAAAGCAGGTAGTTTGAATTCAAAGCCGACTCGCCTGCCGAGCTGTTCAGTTTCATCAGACTGTAATTTATGGAATCATAGCCTAGCAAAAATGATAACCACTTTTCAATCAATCTGCTCGGCATCTCCATTCATTTGCAGGGCTTTCAAGCTGCCAAATTAGTTCCTCCTTTTCTCTGCTGGAAACTTTTCAATCTTCAAAAACATCACCTTGAGCATAATTATGTCTCCGTTACAGAAGAGGCAGAGCGGACAGTGAGGGGGAGGTTTGTCCGAGCCGAACCTGCAACGATATTCCTAATAACATGAATATGATGAAACTCAAACGTGAAAGGGCTTGTATGCTTTCGACTGGTGGAATGTGACGAGTCTGTAATTAAAACAGCTAAGTGATAAAACAAAGCCACGTCTTGGGAGACGAGGAATCTGAATAGATAGGAATCTTCCATGAGGCTTAAGAATTGTCCTTTGCCTCCTTTCCTTTTCTTTCTCTCTAATGTGGCAAAATTTCCCCAAGATCGACTCTTTTCAGCTTCCTTTGTGAAAACCAAAATGAATTTTCCAGGCAGCTTAACTCATCTGTTTGCTGCAGCTAAAGTCGAGGCCTGCGGGACAGAAACCGATTGCACGTCGCTGCTTTGTGCTTGCAAAGTGGGAACAGAAAAACAGTCGTGTGAAAGCCTAAGTCAGCCTCTGGAGTCTGTTCACAGCTGCCTGCGCTCAGGTTAGCGGTTCAGGAAGAGGGCAGCTAACATGGCTGGTATTCCTTTCTAACTTGTATTTTCTCCTGGACAGTATGAGAAAGTAGCGATAGTGATTTCAGGAGTCTAACAATCGATGTGTGTTTTCTTGCACGGTTTGGACCAACATCTCCTTAATTCTGGCCTGCAGCAGTCCTGGACTATAGGACCAGATCGTTTTTGCAATTCTTCTTTCCTTCTGCGAGTTTCATCATAATTTCACTTCTGCCACATACTCAAAAACTCACCAAAATGTGCACACACCTAGTACAGTGTATGAATGAATTGTGGGCAAAGCAAACAACTGCCACCTCAAAAAAACGCATGACGTCACAGCAGGAAAAATCAGTTTTAATTATTATTACTATTGCTGCAGGTGACTTTAATGTCACAGGGTCGATCGGGACTGACCGTCACCTTAGCAAACTCCTGATGGGCGGAGATTAAAAAGACGTGTTTAAATTTATGTATGAGTGCAGTAATGCTGCTGCCAGACTTATAGTGTGTGAGTGTGTGTGTGTGTGTGTGTGTGTGTGTGTGTGTGTGCGTGCGTGACGGACATCCTGGCAGCATGCTTTTTTCTCTGGGTAAGAAGCTTTCAAGTAGATGAATGAATACATTAGTGGTCAAGCATCAGTACAGAAGCTATACTGTATCTGTGAGAGTGCTGCACAACAAATCATGCTGAGCAAAGCAGGCGGAGCAAAGGGCATCTAAAGGACCCCTGACAGGTCAAAGCATGGAGGGAGCGGGGTAATGTAAGGTGAGCACACAGTTGGTCAGCATCCGCGTGCATGCATAGAATCTATTTCCCTGCTGTACACGTGTGCAACACCAATGCACACGTTCCTTTCCTGCACGCGTGTCCTGAGGGGAAAGACATTCATATTCAGCCAACGATCGGCAAAGGCACTGGCTATTTAGATCCATTTTGTTTCCGAGCCAATGGCGGAAAGCAGTGGCCATTACAACCTTGTGAGGAATTCTGGGTCCTTTTCCTACAATTTTCTATTCTTCACGCGCATTGAGTAAATCAAAAACAGAACAGGCCCTCTGTGCAGAGAGGGGAAGAACGTTCGGTGGAGTCCAGCTGATGCACAGTCAGACTTTCAGTTTCAGGTGTGCAGAGATTGGACTAAAGTTTCATTTGTTCTCGCTGTCATTCATTAGTTTGCAATCAGATCTTCCATGCAAGGCGAGAAAAGATATAAATCAGTCACTGACTGGACATTAAAAATTCATGCAATTCATAATACATAAGAACCGTCATTTATTTATCACCTCTAAATGGGATTTTCTGTGTTCTCATTGGCTCCAGCTCAAACACCGCCTTCTTTTAGCTGACCAGCAGCCATTTTGAGGCTGAGCCAGATATGAGCTGGAGGGGTGCATGGGAACGCTGGCTTCGCCTCGCACACAGAAGGAGGGAGCCGTTTTCCTAAATGTTTGCAGTCTGATTTGCATCATTTCGATGGAGGCTGCAGGTAGCTGCTGACACAGTTGTTCTGTGAAGTTTGGGTTGGTGTAATTGTGAGTAATTAGGCCTTAAAGTGATCTTGTCATTCCTCAACCTGGAATATGAGCCCCAGGGGAGGCTGGGAGATTTTGGTGAGGAGACGGTTACGGGCTTACAAACACAAGTTGTTGCTTATCTGAAAGGCGGATTCTGTCTCGGCAGATCTTGGACTCAGCTGCAGAGGTAGCAGATGGTAAGAGCATATGATGAGAACCGTTCTGTCACCCAAACTAACATATAACAGTTATAGTTTTAATCCACCAACTCAGGTCTGGTGTGTGCTTGTAAGCAAACGGAAATGGGCTTCAGGAAGCGAAGACAGAACTGACAACAGTGGGAGGAGGTCAGGTTGCGGTCAAATGAAGCACTAAACCTGGAACCTCTCCGGTTAAGAAATCCTGACTTAACTTTAGGTTTAGAAGAGCCGTGTGTAGATTCGGACTTACGAGTGGTTGGTTTGTTGCAGTTGTGTCCATGTCTGAAGTACTGCGGGTTCTCCACCACAGGGATGCGAGTCATCCCTATGACAACCGCATCAGGACCTGCATCCAGTGTACAAGGTGTTATAATCCCATGGTTGACATGGTGAAGAGGACTGGCAGAGTCTTCCTCTCCACTGATTACAGCTACTGGACCTGGAAAAAAAAAAGAAGAAAAAAAAAGAGATCAGATGCTTACTGTAGAGATCAAACTCTTCATTGTAGAAAGCTGCTTTCTTCCAAATGTCTGGGTTATGCATACTAGGAGCTAAAGCTTTTTTTCCTTTTTTTTTTTTTTAATGATAGTTGTTAATTCCTAAAACGCCAAAACAGGGAAAATGAAAATAAGCTAAAACTAAAAATAAAATCTTGAGAATGCTGATTCAAGGTAATGAAGTAAAATCAACTACAAGGTGGAAGATTATGGAGAAAACAGTAGAACAGTACTGAGGAAAATCTAAAAGTCACAACTCAGTGATTATTTGGTCATTTCTGTTGTAAAAGAGAAGACAATATTAGAAAATGTCAATTAGTACTGAACAACACTGAAAACGAGTATCAAATACCAGACGTGGTTTTCAAATACCACATAAGAAAAACAATGTAACAATGTAAAAAAACAAGAGAAAAACACTTCTGTGTCCCCTTTGTTTTGTTTTTTTGTTTGCTTTTAAATGTGCAAGAGATTAAAAAAAAACCCACAGTTGGTAAAAGGGGATTGTTTAAAAAAAAAAAGGGGGGGGGGGGTATTTTCATTTGCAAACTTTTTTTTTTTTTACCCTCACAGCATTTTGTTCCATTTGACGGAGCTGTAGTTGCTGCCTCACAGATGTGCGGATTTGGACTTTTGCACAAAAAATCTGAGCAATAAAGCTTTTTCAGTCGTCTGAATTAATTGGTTAGGGAAAATTTCATCAGATCAGCTGCCGAGCTGCGTTGTCTTTTTTTTTTACTGACTGGGTGAAACTTGACAGCTGACAATCAGCTGTCATGAACGTCAACAGTGAACGAGTCTCGCTTTTGTCTTGTCTGTGTAAACAGCAGCAGACCTGTCAGGGCCCTTCAACTGATTTTTTAAAAAACATTTTCATGGGTGACAGAGACCACTCAGATTGACTGTTCAGGCACCAAACTACCTTTCTCTGATAGTGTCATGTCAAAGTTTAAAAGGATGAAAGTATTTACAATACTTTTTCAAAATATATATATATTTATTTTACAAAAGCTCTAATAACGCGAATGAATTCTACAATCCAACCATTTGCCATTCGTTTTTGTGTGTGAAAGAAATGGCTATTTATTTTATTTATTTTTTTAATAAAGGGAGCTTGTTTAGGAACTTCTAAACAAAATAAAAAAATAATGTTGAACCAAGAGTACTCCAACACTTTTTCCTTAAAGTCTACTGGGATGCAATCACTCATAGTTACACCTATGTGGACTGAGTGCAGAGGAGCACAACATTGTCAAATGAAGGGCACAGAATGAGGGATGGAACAGAAGAGTGGAGGCTTATGAGAGGTGAGATCAAATGACTCTACCTTGGTTGATCTATGGTCCAGGTGTCATTTGGGCGTGGCCATGGTCACTCGCTATTTTGACGGTAAGCACAAACAGTTCACAGCCTAACAGCTGTCGCCCTTGAGAGCTTGATTGAGGCAAAAGTAGATATTTGGCAAAATATGGAACTGAACAAACGAAAGGACATGTGAGTTTTAAAGTTGAGCCCAAAAAAATGTAAATGTTGCATTTGACATGGATTTAATGGATGTTCAATCTGTCAAGCCTAAAGATTTTAACACTGATTTCCGAGGGGAAGATGTGTACAAATAAACATTAGAATTGACAGATTTTTAAGTTTCAATAAGTGATAATGGCAGACGAGGTGTCCATTATCAGAAGGACAACACGGAAGCCTGAACCACCCAACGGAGTACATTCATTTCTGTTATATTGTAACGCTTTACAAACAAAATTGGAAAGCCCTACAAACCCACGGGTAAGAACTCCATTCTGATTGGCTGCTGGGTGTGGATTAAGAAGTGATGATCACTATTGTGATTGATAGTTTAAGATAAAACCCAATGCAATGGCAAAAGTGAAACATGCCACTAAAAAAGGAAATGTATATTTGAAAAAAGAAAAATGCAGGGAAGATTGTTCAGGAGGAAGATCGAAAGTGAGAGTGAAGATGTATAATTAGTAGAGGAGAAGAAGAAAATGAGAAAGGAGGTGCGTTTTATGCATTTATCAATAGTAGAATAAGAAAACAATCAATTCAAGATTTTTTCCACAAAACCAGGTCTACATCAAGATTTATTCTCAAATGCATTGATCTATTTTAGTGTTGTAACGATTCATTTTAACAAGGATTTGATTCATATCACAATTTGCAATCTCTGATCCGATTTATAGGCGATATTTGTTCAT
Organism: Oryzias curvinotus; assembly: GCA_023969325.1. Taxonomy (NCBI): domain Eukaryota; kingdom Metazoa; phylum Chordata; class Actinopteri; order Beloniformes; family Adrianichthyidae; genus Oryzias; species Oryzias curvinotus. Next base: position 25,962,084 of record CM043708.1, on the reverse strand, counting down.
TTTGATCGATACACTGACCTAAAATCCATCCAGGACATCTTTAGAAAAAGCGTGACTCGGACGTTTTCCAGATTCCTTGTATTTTTTCCAAGATAATCAAGTGTAAATTAAATAAGTTTACAAACAAACAACTAAACAATAATTATTAACAAATCCATTCACGTTTTATAGTTTTCTAAAGATCAGCCCACTGTTGTTTTTCCACATCCAAATAATCCAAAGGGAACATTTTAAGAACATTCTAGAACACTGGTGGTCACATGACTTTACTAAATTCAAAGTGTTTTTCACACATTGGACTGAAATGATGGACTGATCAGTTTTTGCTGACATCACATGGGTGTTGTCTGCTATGATATCCTTGGCTGTTTTTACGTTATAGTAACATAAACCCACCATTCCTCAAACCAAAAATGATTATCATGAGTTCATTTTGTTTTGAAAGTATTTTATAATGTTGATTATAAAATATGATGTTGATTGATCAATTATTACACCTTAATCTGCATTTACTGCTATATATATTAAAAGTATATAAATTGATAAACCTTGTTTTGGTATTAGCATGAACAAAAATCTACTTTCACCCCTGATTCACACCCAGCATCCAATCAGAAACATGTGACACTGCCCATTTCTGTTTTTGCTCCCACTCTTTAAACATGCAGTTAAAGGTTTAGCCAACCCCTGCTGATAAAAGCTCTTTGGTGATTGGGTCATTTTAACATCGATCAGTGCCTATTAAAAAGGCACTGTTTGGTTTCACTTTTCCATGGATCATATGATGAATGTTTTTTAATAGGCCTACATTTCAAAAGTGAAACACAATGTTGTCCCAACAAACACCAACAACAACAAAAAAGACAAGAGGGAGGGGTAAAAATGTGCAAATATCACTTGAATCTTTAAAGTTCACAAAGCTTCTTTCTTTAAAAAGAAGCAAATAGCTCTGCCAGAAAAGAAAACACTGCATCCATCGTCGAATTGGTCTAGTAACAACAGACACAATATAGTCCCTTGTGGCAAAAACAAGCATCTTGTAAAAATGAAGAAGTTGTGGTCAAACCCACAATCTCATTATTAAGGTTATACCTAAATATTTAATGACTTGTGAATTTTAGCAGATGAATTGTAAGACAGACAAAGTTGTCAGCTGCTTATGAACCACACCCCCTATTAAACCACCCCATGTGGCATGTTTGACCTTTCACAATTCAAATGTCCAGAACATCAGGGGCATTAATTTTCTTCAAGTCATAAATGTTTAGGAGTAGAGCCAATGCTAAACTGTGACTGTAGGACCTGGTTTAATGCCCATATTTCTCATTTCTGGAAGATTTCTAATTGGAAAAACACACAAAAGATGTACAACTGTCCTACTTTAAGATGTCTAAAGAAATTAGCCTGTGAGAGCAGTCAATACAGTCATTCAGGGATCTATTTATAGTAAGATAAAAGCAAAGAAAAAAAGGCATAGCTCAAAGCTTTGACTTTTACCGCTTATGGATGAGCACAAAAAAAGCTGGTCTCACTGAATTTATGGTGTTGCACAACATCTGCTTGTCTGTACCAGCCATCTTTTCCTTTCTTTAATCAAAATTCCCAGAAAGGCTCTGGAAGGCGATGATTTACTTTCAGCAAGTGTGATCCAGCATGCTGCTCTATCACTGCGGTGTCAAAAACAAGTCGCAGTTCTGACTGCCACAATCTTCAGTAGGAACCAAGGAGGGAGGGACGGTACGAAAAATATAAAGTCAGCAACAGCTGATTTGCTGAATCTGTTTACCCAGCATCTTACGTCTTTTGCTCACCTTGACAACACTGTAAATAGCAATCAAGACCCAGTCATATCAAATTAGAGCTCCTTGGATGCATGTGGGGGGGTTGAGGTGGTGTGGAAGGAGGTGACACCTGTGAGCAAGTATTTATTTGCAAGTGCAAGGTGGCAGAGTTTTTATAGCCGAATGCGCTCTTTCTTAAAGATGTTTGCAGAAGAGTTCAGATCTACTCAGAGTTACAACACAGTACAAATGCAGATTTCAATCTTTGTAGGAAAAACCTGTGTCTTTAAGATGTTCAAGTCCTGCTTTTAAATAATATAAAAAGAGGTTGGGACTGAATTCCTGTGCTGTCATGTCCTACTTGGAGTGATTAAAAGAAGCAAATGGGGAATCAGATTGACTTGAGAAGATAGGTTACCCGAGAAATGAAAAAGTTCAGCAGCATCAGAGAGGAGCACCAGCATTCGAGAGCTTTCTTAGACAGAATTAATTTTAGAGCCGGACAATACAACCTGAGAGGTTGGTCTGAGACAGCAAAGTTGTGCTATGTCTCATTAAGGTGGACTGAGAGAAGAAACAGCAGTTTATTTCTTTTTTGTGTCTCAAACTTTGCCAGAGTGCAAAGTGGTAAAAAATAATAAAAATAATAATAAAAAGCCGTAATTCAATTCCAGGTGACTGTGCAAAGCTGTTTAAGTTTGTGCTTTTTTTCTGCTTCACAGATTAAACAATCTATGAATGAAGGAAAAAACAAACTCTGCAAAAGTTGATTAAAATTTTGTTTTGTTGGATTGTTTATTTATTGCAATAGTGCTTCTTGCTAGCAAATACTATTTTGTTGGAAATCCTCTTCATTTTTCCTTTTGAACGATGTCACATTCGTAAGAAAACTCAAGTTTAGCTAAATCTTCTCTTCCACTGTTAAACAGCTTATATTTTATATTATATAGTATTCATATAATCTATTGACTTTTGAGCCTCTGATACCTTCATCTGTGACCAGTCACACGCCTGATTTAAGAGGTAAAAGCAATCCTATCCTTGTTATTGATTGTGACATTAATGGCAGGAACAATATTTTTCTCTGTAAATTTTTGTAAATTATACATATTGGATAGTTTTCCATCTTAAACATCCTGTCATGGTTCATGAAAAAGCATGTCATGGCTTTGACCGACATGAAAACGTAACATTTCTGAGGTTTTTTTTTTTTTTTTCACTGTTCTGCTTCTCTGAAGCGCTGTTAAGCCCGATCAAGTTCACAATCTGATGAAAATTTTTTTTCCAAAATTTTCTGGGAGAACAAATTACAACTTGCCTCATGTAAGATGTGATTTTTTTATACCTCAGTATAAAATTTTCTTTAACATGCATTTTTCCTAAATGAGTGTCCATCTCCACCTCAAGGACCACTATCCTGTTTCTCTTTCACATATACTTTTCCTAACTTTTCAATTGACATTTCATAAATAGTCTTCGTAAAATTCTAGCAATTATTGGTATATAAACAAAAATCAGTGAGCATGGTGTCCAAATTGCTTTTAAAATCCAGGGCACTGGATAGTCCTGCACTGTATAAGTCATTAGTAGTTCAAGAGTAGGGAGGATATTCGGACATAGCCTTAGTTTTGTTGTAGCTTAAAGTAAGCAATTTTCTATGGCTGTTGTCACTCTCACTCGTTCCAGTTCTCATATACAGTCAATATGTCCAACTAATATGTCCTTATAAGGACATACCTTGCATGGATTATAAGGCTTTTACATCAACAGCAATGCCTTACCAAACAAGCTTTTGGTGATCCGTTCTCTCTAGCTGTCCTCTTCAAGAAGGAGGATGAAGGTAAGACACATTTATTCAGCCATAAACTGTAACTGATATGAACTGAGTGTTGAGCCTGCTCCCCAGGAGATCTTGATGTCTCTCTACATCCTCGTCTCTTACATTACCAGAGGGTTCCGCAAATGTTTTATTAAACGCATTAGGATGCTCTTTTAAAGAACGTTGCACTGGCTCCCTTGCAGACGCCTAAAACAGTTTCTCAAGGTGCTTGGTTGGTAGCTGCTTCAAAGCATCTTTGAAAAGTTTCTCAGGTGACTCTGTCTCTTTGTGTAATCCCAGACTGACTCCAGCATGAAGTGATCGGGATCTCTGGGGAGCACACCATCTGTTGCAGGTCTTCCTGCTTTTCCTGCCATTAAAGTTTAATCAAAAGCTTTTGCAAGCCATTGCACATACAGCTGATTACACAGCTGCATTTAAACAAACCAAGTGACAGGAATGCCTAATGCTCATCAAAAGGGAAAAACATATTTATTTAACCAGTTGTAAAAACACACAGTGGTTTGTCTTGATACTCCTACTGGAATGGTCTTAGATCACTGCTGTGTGTCATCATTTGAGGATTAGTTAAATCTCATCACTCAGATCCTTCTGTCTTTCGCCAGCCGACACGTTTCCTCTGCCAACCGTATATTATTTTTCTAAAACCTGTCAATATTGCTGTGGTTTTAACATGGATCTTAATGTGACTTTGTTTATAATCACTCAGTGTTCTGCTACAGAAAGTTTCACAATAATAAAAGATGCAAATGATTTTTTTCACGCGAGGTGCAGTTCAGAGGTTCATAAGCTAAATTGACCTAAAAGGATCAATCAAGGGTGACATCTGGAACATCTGTCCCCCAAAGTTTAAAAGTTTTAAATGTTTCACAAGCAGTCTAGGTCAAATCAGAAGATGTGCTGCTTTTCAGTAATGGATTAAAGAAACACTTGAAAACCAGAGTTGCCACAGGTAAAGAAGGAGATCCAGAAAAACCACACTTTACTGGCTTAGATGGGTTCAGTGTACCACTTCTGCAAGTTATTAAGAAATATGTGTGATTCCACAGCCAAGTCATGTTTCCAGGCAATCAAAACATGATGAAATGAGAATCAGAATTAAAATCTAAATCTGAGTGGCTGTTGAGCCTAAATCTATAATCTGAAAGATGAAGATATTTCTTCAGGATTTTCCTGGGAGAGTTCGTGGTTCTGGCAATTCTTAAAAAAAATAATCTTCCAGGACCTAAAGCTGCAAAACAGCCCAACTGTATCACACCATCCCCAGCATGTTTGACTGTTCCTGTGATGTTCTTTTTTTCTGAAACGCTGTGTTACTTTGAGTCCTGCAATAACAAACACCTTCTGTCTAGAAAAAAAGTGGCGTAAGACCCCAAGAGCAGGAGAGCGGGCTTGTGGCATTAACGTCATGAATACAAACAGCTCATTTTGTTTAAACCCAAGAAAAAGAGGAGACAACAGGTCAAATTAGTTGTACAGCTAAAGGTAATCAACACACACAGCAAACACAACACCATAGAATATGTATTATTAAACTGCAGGAAGCACACTGAACAAAGAGAAACTTAAGAAAGACCTTGTAATCATAAAATGGGAAATAAATGTGGTATTGAGGAATGAGTGTAATTGCCAGTAAGTAAAGACGACTAGAAAACTCTATTGGAGAAATGATAAAAGGATAATAAAAAGGAAAAATAAAAATGAAAGAAGAGGACATGACATGACACTAAAAATGAATATGTAATATTTAGACCCTTAATCCACTCTTTTTACCAGTAGGTGACAGACATCCACCTAAACATTTTGTGTCAGCGGTTTTCTTCAAGTCAGAGTTTCCATATCCAGTCTTATTTTCATGCCAGGCATGTGTTGCATGTTCAAAAATGCACTGATTGGGTTCTTGAATGCGTTTTAATCTATCAAAGGCCTGTTGCTACCAACTAGCGCATGAACTCACAGTTGCAAGAGGCTTGGTGCAAAATGTCAAAGTGGTGCAAATATTGCTTCAGGCTTTTTCTTTCACAGCTCTATTCTACATATGAAAGACTTGGTGTCAAAGAAGTGATCATTTTGAACGCAGAAGCCCGAAACAGGCGCATGTGTACGTTTCCATACACTTTTTAATAATAATAATAATTAATAATTGGTACTTTATTGATCAAATTCAATGAAATTCTTCTCCGCATTTGACCCATCCCCTGGGGGAGCGGTGAGCTGCAGCCTAACTGCGCTCGGGAGGCAGTAGCGCTAAGGGCCTTGCCTAAGGACCTCACTGGGTGATTGCTCAGTTGACATGGTAATCGCCTCAGTACTCAGTACCATTGTTTATTCCCCTCCAGGAATCGAACCCTGGATTCCTGCGTGGTAGCCATTCACCTTACCAACTGAGCCACCCAGCCACTAATTGACCACTTTTATTGGAAGTGGTCGCTTGAACGCACGTTTCCAAGCTCGCTGTCAATGTAGCATTTTAGAGGTCAAATATGCAGCTTCAGATGCTCTAACATGAACCTTAACCAGGTGTTTTCTTTCACTCTACTGAAATACAGTAAAATCATTTGGATTTGAAGCAGGACGGTGGTCTGACATGTGCAACGTTTTTCAGGCCAGAACTGATATCCAAGCTGACCATTTTAAGACATTTAGAGTAGTTTTTGCAGGCAACAAAGAGTTGCTGTATAGTTTTATAGTGTAAAATAACTTTCTAAACAGCTTCACAACATGAAAACAATGCAAAGAAATATGCCCCCCTATGCCACCCCAGGAGCAACTAAAGGGTTGAATTATACAAACACAGAGGGAGCTCAGAAATACAGTTAAAACTAGGATTTCACTATGAACTCCAGGCTGGATTACAGCTGCAGGTCTGACCCTGGAGGATCTCTTTACAGTGTTGGACACACATGATCCAAAATTGGGTGGCTTTTGAGAGCTTAGCTGAGTGAAATAACACTTCCTGTCTTTTTTGTGCAGTGGGAGCGCTCATTTTGTTTCCGTTCTAGTTTATGCAAATACTCCAAAGCAGAATGAAAGCCAGCAGGGGTGTTTGCCTGCAGCCCCCTGATTGTTTGTGTCTCTTTTTTTCCCAACAAATGAAAGTGAATGCTGAAGGTGATTTTCAGGACAGGAAAAAAGAAGGAAGGCAGCGGGTGACTCTTCGGGGTTTTCCCTGCGGTGGGGAATAAATTGTGCAGAGTGTGATTGCTTCCGTTTCACCTCCTTGTGGTAATTATAACACCGATTCTTTTCAAAGGTAGTTAATTAGGGCTGAAATTAACTTGAGGACATGTAAAATGAACAGGAGAACACAGGAAAGATAACTTACTGAGGCAGGCCCCCACTTTTGGATACGGACGGATTGAAACAAATTAGATCCATTCGTGGGAAGAGTTGGAATCAAGGTTGCTAACATAATTGTCACGAAGAAAGACAATGAGTCTCTGCGGCACAAAAATCACACAGTGCTGAAAGGATTTAACTTTGGAAATTTGCCTACAGACAGGAATCCAAACATCTACAGTGGAGAAGAAAAAAGAATTTGGGGGTCACAGTTTCTGCAAGTTGCCCCACTTAAAACGGCGAGAGAGGCCTGTGACGTTCATCATCGGGTCATTTCAGCTATTGAGCACACTCACATTTTGTTCAAATTCCTACCAATAAAAGGACATTCCCGATGCATTGTTGCTGCAGTTGCAACAGACACACAGCTTAAAGATGCTGCATGAGAGACATTTCATTTTATACAACAGGACACCCATAAAGTTTAACGGTTTAAGGTTGGTAGACTCTATATGGTACAAAACAATCACGTGACAGATACTCCAATTTCAATTCTAAGGCTTTATCATGCAACAGAACTATTCGGAAGGGGAAAGGATGACTTGACATCATAGTCAGAAAAGTAGTTATGAAAGAAATTGTCATAGATTTCCAGAACAGACATTTTATTGGAATAGAGCAAAAAGTTAGATGAAGATAGATTAAGTACAAAATGGTTGTGGTCTCTTCTCTAAATTATTCATAAATTGTTAAAGGATCAAATGATTGGCCAGTCAAACTCCTACTCTCAATGAAAGTTTAGGCGAAACATTGACAAAGAAGAAAGAGTTAGAAGGTCAACAGCAGCCTCAAAACTCACCAGTTCTGTTCAATTGATTGTCTCAATATTACATTGAATTTACTTCTGAAACATTAAAGCCAAGGTAAACTCAGCCAAAAAAGAGAAAAGATAAAACAAAGACTGAACCTTGCCATGTTAGAAAAAAAAATACTCTGAAGCTCTGAAGCAAAAGATTGAAAAACTGCATTAAATCAAACATTTACAGGTACATTTTTTCGTAATATTTTAGCTGCTATTACAAGGATTTGGTGCACTCTAAATTTGATTACAAACTTTGGTGCCTCTGAATGATATTTGCTCAATCGAAATGTTTCATAGCATCCTTTCTGTTCCTTTGGGTTCACTAAAACAATAGAACTAAAACTCAACACTTAAAAATTTATTCAAAAAAACAATCAGCATACTAACAAAAAAGGTATATTATCTCATTGTTGAAGCAGTTAAGAGTCAAGTGGCTGGCTTTTGAAAATAGAAAAATGACTGTCACCACTCACACTGAAAAAGTCAAGTGTAGAACTAATAAAGGCTTGAAAGGATATTTTAAAAACAGTAAAAACAAAAATAACTTAGCAAGTTGAGCAACAAAAGTCTGGCTTGCGTGTGAGTGGCTTATTAAGTCTTCCTTAAGAAAAAAAAAAAAAAAAACTTGTGATTTTTTGACCAAGGTCTTGATATGGAGTCAAAGAGCAGACAGTTACAGTAGCTGTGTCACCAAACAGCAGATGACATCAATCAAATATGTTAAATATTTTTCTTATAAAACATTTCATCTTTTGCTGCTGTGCTGCTAATGAAAAAAAAAAAAAACAAACAAACAGAAATGGGCTTAGAGCACAGCCTTGTGGAACACCATAGGGAAAGGGAGTTGCAGGCAAGGAACAAGCTGCGAACCAGCAAAAAAAAAAAAGTGGAGTACCTTTAACCATAAGAAGAATTCTGAAGAAGATCAGGATTTCAAAACTATCTGGATTAAGGAAGTAATGAGAACAAATGTAGAAAGGCTACATTCCTGCCTATTAGTTTACCACACTAGTCTGCATTATTATAATACTTATTTTTGTAAGAGGAGACCTACAGCAATGGAACCAGGTAGAACATTCAGATGAAAATTCAGCGACAATATTCAGTATAAAACTTAAACTAATACATTTGAGGTACCAAAAATAAAGAAAAGGAGGACAGATGGAAGTGTTGAGGTTTTTTTTTTTTTTGAGAAAGTCGGGATTAGGGGGTGACCATATCAGCAGGACAGCTCATGTTATATGTTTTGAAAGTAAAACTGGGAGGTGTGGTGAATATATCTGAAAAAAGGTGGTGAGGTTAGAGCTGCCAGACAGAAAAACCCTGTGGAGACCTTAAGAGAGGATTTATGGATGAAATTAAAGAGGAAATGAAGACAGATGATGTGAGAAAAGAGGATGCAGAAGCCTTTAGGAAAGAGCAGCTTTTGGCAAACCGTCAGTTAAAGTTAAAGTTAAACAACATTCGAGCAGCAGGTTAATTCACTAAGCAGCTGCTCTAACCAGAGGCTGTTTTGAAGCACCTTGATGACTCAGGAGGACTTGTAACATAAACATAAATGTTGATCCAAACTAGACTAATAGTTTTAGGAATAAAACCCTTTTAGTGTGCACTTGATATTTTAGTTTTTACAAATAATGCAAACTGGCTGAGCCAGTGCCCCTTCGTTTCTATTGACAGCAACTCAACTGCAAAATCTTGCCACCATGTGTGAAGCAGCTTTGGGGTTCTGTGCAAAACCTAGATAAAAAAAACTGCTGTCAGTGAACTGAGGAAGACATGTAAATAGCTTTTCTGACAAACGGCCTCAACCTGCTCACTCAACCTCCCACTCAAGCATGGCGAGAGGATGACAGCCTGTGCAGGCCGCTGGCAAACCCACGCTAACCCCATTTTTCATGGTTTCCCGCTAACAGCTGCCGAAGAGTGAAACAGTGCTGTACTGCACGCAAGCTGCAAACTTTACCTGATATTTCCATGTTAGCGGACAATTTACAATTGCCTCACTCCCTCCGAATGCTATAAACAATGGCAAGCATGGAGATAAACATGTGTTTGAAACCTGCTGTAAATCTATCAGTCATTGCATCCAAGCGCACTTGAGCGTCCTACAAAATCAAGCGTCTACTCCACACCAGTGTTATCTGCAATGACAAGACAGTGATCCAATTACAGTCTGTGTTGCTGTGTGTCTGTGGTCTTGATGCTCAGATTGATAATAAAGAAAAACACAGAGATTGTTATTCTGACTCTGTTCCCTCAGCACCCTATCAGGCTTTATATCTCAGACAGCACATTACCCTGTAAGCTCCCCAAAGACAGACGAAGCAATTTTACACAAGTCTGAAAAGTGATGGAAAATGGCATCATCCAGCAGCTGAGCAGTCCAGAGTCTGCTCTTTGATTTATGGCTCTGGGAGAGTCAGGTTCTTTACTAAAATTCAGACATTTTATAAAATGAACACATTGAAAGGGCACCATACAGCAATCAGGGTAAATATTCAGAAAAATCCATGTTTGGGCTAACTTTCTCCCCTCCACTGCAATGCAATCGAATGAAAAGCTTGGGGCGGTGTCAGAAACAAAGTCTACTTCAGCAAATGCATAAATGCATACAGTGCAAACACATGCACGGCATCAACCGGCTTTATTTCCCACCATGGCGCAAAAATATGAGGCGATTCCCCAACGTTAAGCATGTGGCAGTTTGCATGATGATCACAAAGGAGACAGAGAGCTCCATTCAGGCGGTGCGGCCCAAAACACTGTTTGATGATAGTGCACCCAAAGAAGCCGCTGCATGCTAATGTGTCACATCACCGGGCAAACGCTGTGGCGGTGCCGCCTTCAGTAGACATGTGAGTCATTAGTCGTGTTACAATATGGTCTCTGCATTATGTAACGTGGTAAAAATCTTAGCAGGCATAGCCATACATCACCAGAAGAAATCAGTTAAAAAGCAGTGTTGTACCTAAATTAATCCCTGCTTATAAATATTTATGGTTGCTAGGATAGTTAGACAGGCAGTTACTTCACCGTGTTCCCAGGAGAAAACATGTTTTCACAGTCTGCACACGGAACACGAACGCTCATTGTGCACAGACAGGAGTACAGATGTGTGAAGCTAAAGTGCTGAAAGGGATGCAGAGAATCCAAGGACAGATCATGGCGTAACAACAACACGGATTGAACAGGAGCAGCAGTATTAACAGCACCGGTACTGCATGCATGTTGCTCCACTGGTGCGGAAGTCTGCAGAACGCCCGAGGACACATTTACTGCCCGTAATTAAAATGTCTCATTTTTGAACAAAGTACAGGAAAGAATTCTGCATCCTGATGTTCAGTATCAGTCAAGGGATTTCAACCATGCAAAGGTGCATCACAAACTCTCATCACATTTTCCAGAAATGACAACGCTGTGCATTCTTACTACATTTTTTCTTTAGAGTCATAACGTTTTATGTTTAATGTCAAAAGAACAGCTTTTTAATTACCGGTAGTCCTTTTTACTTTTATAAACTAAAAATGTTATTGCATTCTATTGACACCTAGCAGTACATGTCAATACGACCTGTTGAGATTACTCAGTGTCTAAGTGGGGGGCTTTACATCAGAATAGTCAGGGGACTAAAGATCAGTTGGGTGATGGAATCAAACCAAACTATCTAGAAACATCCTAGATGTGACAGCTGTAATAACAGCTGCTCTCTCAGTTCTGACCAAAACAGACTAGAATAAAATTCAGCTGGTCTTTTTCCTGTTGTATATTGATCGGATCCCCTTCTGTTCTGACCCCATCAACTTTATATTAAATTCAGATTTTATTTGTCACATAGATTCATAGTGGAACCTGTTGTGAAATCTATTTCTCGACTGTCCAACAGAGTACAAGCCCGAAGAGCAGTTAGTATAAAAACAAGTATAAAAGTTGAAGTAATTTGGTATAAACAATACATTTGGCCATTTAGCTTTCTGCACAATATATACAGCAATGGCAGTGTTAAGGTCACAAGGTGTAAAGTGTACATGTGCTGCTAAGTGCAATAAAGTGATGAAACTGTGTGGAGATTGTGGAGCAATGATTTTCCTGTTGAGGCAATAGGTGTTCTGCTAAAGGGTCCAAATAGCCTGCGGGAAGAAGCTCCTCCTCATCCTCTCTGCGTTTGCCTTCAGGGAACAGAAACGTTTCCCTGACCTCAGAGACAATTTACAATTTATTCATAATTTTGTTTTTATAATCCTGTGGACTGCTCGTCTTTCAGAACTGGAGTGCACGTTTATCTGAACAGGTGTTCTCTTTTGTTTTCCGGTTACGGTGCTGGATGGCCCTCAGTTTGGTCGTGTTACATTATGGAGCAAAGGGGTGTTCACACCGTCTGCATAGATCAAACAAGCTAGTCCCAAACTCCCAATGTTGCTGAGGGAAGCCTCAAGCTAGTGGTACAGAGGTCGGTTGACCTCTGATCGGATGATCACAGGTTCGGCCTGCCCATGTGTTGAAGTGCCCTTAGGTAAGACACTGAACCCCACACTGCTCCTGGTGGTTGTAGGTTCGCCAGTGTGTGAATGTGTGTTCGTATGGGTGATTGGAACATACTTAAAAATATGTTCAATAATTAAATATAATGTTTCAATTTTGTCTAAACTCAAATCTTTTCTTTTTTTTTTTCCTTTGAGAATGACTTTTACACTTTTATTTTACCCACTTATCAAATTATTTTCAGAATTTGTTCTTATTATTCGAGATGCTGCAGGCATTTGTAACCTGCATCTACAGTTGTCTGGATGCAGAGGATGCAGAGGCATTACTTTTATTCCAGCTGATCACAGATGAGACGAGAACCAGCACATATGTTGTCTCTATGCTCCTATGCGTCTGTTTCCCGTTTGCTTCGAGATTTGATTTAAAAAAGTGTTTCTCGTCTAATTTTATGAAGACTGTGTGGAATTTAAAAAAATATATAATGACAGTCTGGTTACCATCTCTACTGCAGGTTTCCAGACGATGCTTCTGTAATGCATCTCATGGTTTTTACACAAAGCTTGTGTATGACTCTCTGCATGGCTGTCTCAAAGGTTGCTTGGTGCTATTTTTCCTTTTTCTGATTCGGTTTCTTTTTTATGTTCTACAAAATCCTTGTTTTGTATTTAAAAGGTTGTTAATTCCGCCCCCATTTTGGTCACCTTTTTTTTCTGAAAGTTTCATGGTTTTTGTGAGACTTGTGGTGGAAATTGTGGTTTTCTGTGTGTCAAACCAGGAAGCATTCATTGTGGCTTAAAGAGGGGCTTGAAGTGAGGTTTGTGCACAAACGTTAAAGCTTCCCTTTACTGCGGTTTACCAGAGAACCAAGATGGGAGCCCACAGAGACAGTAAAACAGACTACAGTTCCTTGTGTGTGTGTGTGTGTTTTTTTTTCTCACACAAAGCTTCATCTTGGCCCAAATGAACTCAGTATTTGGGTACAAATTTGGCACCTCAATTATGGCATTTTTAGATAAACTTGTTTAAAGCAATACAATAAAAAAGGTTCCCCCCTAAAAATATGCAACAGTTATCTGTCTTAATGAGTTGACTTGCTCGTTTTTTTACATTAAAACTCAATTTTTTTTATTACTATTATTATTACTATTACTAATATTACTTATCATTTAGGCAATTTTTGAAACTAAATTCAAGAAACTACTTTCAGTATTGTGACAAAGCAGAAGACCTGACAAGGAAACTGTCATCATAAGGGACTGAAAAACCAGAAACCTATATAGAATGAGGCTCATTAGCACAAATCAAAGCAGCTGTAAATGATTTACAACCTAAACCTGGTGTGACTGACAAGTACAACTTGAAAGTAGAACATGACACGAACAAAAGTAAAGGCACTAAAATCTCAAATCAAAGTGCACCATCAGCACAATGTCTTTTTGTTATGTGGATGGTTCCAAACATAGTGTGAATATGTTTTTACAGCTGGGAATTACACTGATTAGTTTTTAGGGCCTTCATTTTAAAAATTGTAAGAGGGCAAGCATGTGGGAACTGTCTGACTTAAAGAACCATTGTGATGAAAATTGTTTTTTTGGTGTTTTTAACGTGTCATTGAGGCTTTTTTCAGATGATGGGGGAAACACATTTTGAAAATTAGGATTAAAATTGCATTTCTGAGTACTTATGTATTCAAATGAGTGTGAATCAGGAGCAGATGAAGAAGATGAAGAAGAAAAATTGTATTTGCGATGTAGAAATGATGTGAGGCGGTCCACAAAATCCCTGCTGTGCTCCATTCTGATGCATCCACCTGCAGACAAATAGACCCATGTGCGTCTTTGTTTTCCTCGTCTGAGCTGGCATCTGTCACTAAACTGTACGGCTGGAAAGCTCCGATATTACTCGCTATTTTTGTTGCACCGGTAATTTTACATTGGGGGTTGTGAGGGGCTGTAAGCTAGCGGGAGAGAGTGAACAGAGAACTCTCAGCAACGAGAGGAAGTGGTTGCTCTGCACCAATGGCTTCGCCCTCAAATTTTGAATGATCTCCTGCTGCTCTAGAAACTATGTCCTAGAAAACGACAAAGGTTTCTGGATTTTGGCTAAAAACAGAATAATCATAATTCAAAGACCACTGGAAACACTTTGAAAATAGATGATTAGATTGGGACTTCAATGAAAATTGGCCTGCCAGTCCAAGTCAGACTACTATTTCTAAAATATGTCTTTGCACTTTAACCAGAAACCTAACAAGTCAAACTGACATGAGCATTATTAGTATGGTGTCACATTTATCCTGTCAGACAAGAAAATGTATGTTGCTTTAATCACCCAGTTTAACTTTTTTCATTATTTTTGTTTATTTTTAATAGTGCTTACTTTTAAAGTACCTGGACTTTCTTTTCTCATTAGCAAAATAATTCATTTTCACATTAGCCATTTTATCAAACCTAATTATTCCATGTGGTTTAGATCATTTATTCTAAATCTAACAGCAACTGAAAAAAGCACAGTCTGGTACGCGACTACAGAGCCTAAGCTAAAAAAAAATGTTTTTGTGCCTAAAATTAATTTAACAAGGATCCAAATTATACAATGTTGTAAAAAGTTCAACACATTTTTTATTTCTCAAAGTTATATAATGTATACATTTCAAATTTGAACGGTTTTTGTTATTTTAGTCTGAACCAGAATCTTAAAGGTCTTCTTGATATTCACCCTTTTTTATAAGTAAAGTGACTTAGGAATGACTTTCAAACAGAAAAAACGCAAATAAAAGGCCAGGCACTTTGTAGGAACTTCAAATAACTGCAGACTGAGCATTAATGTTATTCAGGCTTTTCTTGACGTTCATTCTAAATAATTACAAACGGTATTAATCAAAATTTCAGGCCCACTGTGCAGTATCAGTCAATCGTGTCAATAGCTCCTTTTTTTCACCTCTTTCCTTATGCTCTCCCCTTCCTTTTGTTTTCTCTCAACAATTTCCCTGATTACTTTTTTCTCCTCGGCGGCCTGCCGTCAGCGGCGTGCACGCGTTGCCAAAGCCGCCTGACTGTGTGAGCAAGCACACTTGTACTGATTAGAACATAAAAATTCCTTCCGAATGACAGCAACATCGATTGATCAAAACCTAAATCTCTCCATCAGCATGTTTTTTCTTCACAAACTGCTGTTTCATCATAAGTTAAAAACAGTTTTAAGGCTCACACCGTCCGTTTCATCTCCTCCACACTGCAGCTTCTTTCTGTCTGCTTCTCATTTCCACTCGTTCTTGTTTCTAACCCCTGGGGCTCTGGTTCCGGCTTCAGTTCTTCCCTTAACCTCCCTCCACTGGAGGGTTTGGAACCAAACTGATTGGTTCTGGAGCACTGAGGAGGTGGGAAGTAATGTGTTTTTCTGCACACATACCTCCATGTTAGTCAATTACACATCCAACCATGAAACGTGAACACAAATCAACCTTCACGCTCTTCTAACTAACACTTTTCACGCATACAGACTATTAATTTATCATAAATTCAGTTCTGACAGACAGAGAGCTCAAACCAGCAGAGGTCCAGCTAACGCGCCCGCCAAGACATTCATGACCACTGCTTTTATTCACACATGCTCCTTACACTGGAAAAATATAGACTTTTACAGTTCATATCTATTAAAATAGCAAGCTTAAGCAATTCTTCAGATCTCTGAAGTTACAGAAGAGGATCGGGGTCAAACAGTCCATTAGATATGTTTCAGCAGCACATTTTATTCCCTTTCCTTTCCTTTGCCTTAAGAGAGGCAAAATAGCTTGGAAATAGGTTGGTAGAAGCCTGTTTTGCATCTAGAAAGAAATGTTTTTTGTTGCTTTTCTTGTCAATAATAAATACCTGTTTTATTTTGTAATTTAGAAAAAGCTACTTTTGAATTCAAAGAGCCAAAGGGCTGCTTTCCGCTTGGTTAAGTCATTGTTCTCAAAATTTAGGCTGACGGATGACGGCTGATCTTCCAATTCCGCCCTCCGTGTGGAGCAAACATTAAAGCTAAAGTGAAACAACTTAACATTTATAATTAACACAGACATTAAAAGGTTGCCATCAATTGGAAAAATGGGTTTGATGAAGGAGGTCATGGAAATTAACTTAGTTTTGACAGAACTTCAGTTAGAACTTAGAACTGCATTTTATTATTTATAGGTTTGGGAAGTGTGAAATGGTTGTTTTAAGACCATATAAAAATCTGTTTTAAGACTCATTTTTTCTTTCTGACAAACATGGAAAAAGTCAGTGTTTGGATGAGAAGAGGAGAGGTTTGGATTTGGGACTTCTGATAAAAACAATTAGTCCGTCTGACTGAGCTAAAGATTTTTATGTACCAGTACCGTCACCTATCTCTACACACAATACTTACTATGCTGCACTTTATTGCACTCCACTTTATTCTATTTTCTTTTCATACTTGTATTGATTTGTTGTACATATTTTTGATTATTTAAAGTATTTTTTACCACTCCAAGGCTGCTACAATTTCACTGCACAAATATGTACAATGACAATAAAGAATTCTGATTCAGATTATAAAACGTCATCCATTCTGGCAAATACATCTGCATTTTTGTGCTTAATTGTATTTCTTTCTTTGTGGCGATGTTCAATGTAAACACTTACCTCTATGCCTTAGTCACAACTGCCCTTATGAGTGGATGTGGGCTGTTTACGGGACAAACCTCATGGGGAACACAGGTCACCCACAGGAAACTTTGAGATTGTAGAGCACAGACATGTTTCGAGTGACAGGTCGTAGCCAACATTTAAAGGGAAAGTCTGAGTGTCTGCGCATGGTAGGTAAGGAGCCAGTACTCGCAGCTCAACAACGATTAGAATGCAGGCACCAGATGAAACGCCACCTGTTTTTCATAAGTGGGTGTAACTTACGAACACTTTGCGATGCATTTACCACACACGGAAAAATCTTGTGTTCCATTTTCATGACATCTCTTTGTGGTTGCACAAGCCTAAAGGGAACTGCAAGACACACCTTTAGGATGTGGCCGCTCAGACAACCCAAAAACCCGTAGCACCTATGGACCAACCCCCCAATACGGGTGCATGTGACAAAGGCATTAATTAGGGACCAAAAATAGCTCAACTGTATTTTGTGAGTTCATAAAAACCTTCTATGTTTATGTAAGGGTTAATGGCCGACGAAGTGTGCGGTTATTACTTTTTAACGCACGCCGTGGAAGCCTTCGCGTCGGACGGTTGCTTCAGCGAAGTGCGTTATAAAGTAGTAACCGCACACTTCGAAGGCCATTAACCTGCTTATACCATGGTCACTTACAAAAGCAATACATATTAACCAGGTTTTAGTCCTTAATTCTTGTTTTTTTCGACTTGGATCGCTTTTCTCACAAAAAACGGACTATATGTTACGTGACGCGGCCGCATCCACCGCGCAGCACCACCGCTGCAGTCAAGATTCGGCGATATATATACGCTGATCGTCCTGATGGGTTGAATAAAGCATCAGTTAAGAGAGAAAGTTAATCGCTTACCGCTTGTTTTTGTCCAAATGATGAAGCAAAAGGTTGTTTTAAAGAAGCCGGCGCAGTGATACAAAACATTTAAGCTAGCTGACCGGAACTTCTTTCTTCACCGTGCAGTTATCAGGTTTTAATGCATACCCAGCAGCCAATCAGAATCGAGTATTCAACCGGACCATGGTATAAACAGAACTTAATGCTCGACAATATATTTGTATTATCCGAGCATTTTTGGTGTCTGATACCCACCACAAGAGTGGAATCCTCGCACCTACTGGTGGCCCATCAAAAGACAGTTGCCGCTACATCTGCACAAGACTAAGGACATGAGGTGCTGACACTATCCGATTACATCATTTCAAGACTGCAAGATCCATTCATCCACCTGATATCTATATCTAGTCCTATTAGAGTCCCTGGTGTTGGTGAAGCATATCGTGGAACGGTTCAGCCTGGACAGATTTCTACCTTTACAGAGACACAATGACACAGGCTCACCGGTAAAACCTCTGATCAGCCCCTGAAACACGTGATCAGACTGTAGGAGGAAGCCAAGCTGCCTGGAGAAAACATGCATAGAGAAAAGAAAGAAGAATGTGCAGAGAGAACCGACCCAACCAGGATTCAAACCAGAAACATCTCAAGATGCAAAGTCACAACTTCAATTTAAAATCTGGACTTTGTTATTTTCCAGTCCACCTCCTTTACCCCCAAATCTTTTTAGGATACCACTGACTGCCCTGATCCGGGAAACCGTCCCTGAAACCCAGTGGCTCCAGTGGCTTATGCTGTAACAGGCAGAACTAAAGCTCGCTGCAGTCCCACAGGTTTAAGTGCATGTTTGCATGCTGTGGCATCAATTGCACATTAGTTTTATACATTTTCATGTGAACATTAGGATGAAAAATGCAGGATCATCCAGTGCCATGTGACGCTGCAGGGATGTTCTTATGGGGGTTTGGTTTGCTGGATCTTCGTACTGCAAAGGGCGCCTCTATAACAGGATGTATTTATATCCATGCAGCTCATGCAGCTTTCTAGCTCACTTCTCCGTGCACAACAAACATAATGCAGAGTGGAGTTGTTCTGTCAGTCACCAAGGAATAAAGATGGATAGATACGAGTGTCAGCTCATACCGAAAATTATTTTCTGCTCTTGTTTCACCTCGGCGTGCGACCGTTTCACATTTACGGTAGCTCCGTTCTTCAGCGCGCGAGCAGGCAGCCTCTTTAATATTTTAGTCAGACTCCCAGCAGACTGATGGCTTCCAGGGGCAGCCAGGCAAGGCGCACAGCCAAGGTTAGAAGTAACATCAATCTCCCTTCATTTGAACCTGAACACTGTACTGCTGCACTCAGGGAAAGGACGCCTCTATTCCGCAATCCCCTTCAGTTCAGCTTAGAGGTTCATATAAAGCTTTTAATACAATATGGAGCTGGCAAACTTTCAACCACATGCTTTAGGAGAGGTTTTTTTTTTTTTTTTCTTTTCGAAAGATCATTCATGTTTTCTTAAGAATTTACAGCTTCAGTAACAAACTGCAGCATTTTCATAAAAATGTAATATTTTTGAGTCAGGGCAAAGGCAAACAGTTAAAATGTCTGCAGTTTGTAAAACTGATGATGGACCTAATATTTAACAATAAACTTTCAAAAATGTTAAGGTCAGTTTTAACTCTACATATTATATTATGTTATGTTGCACAGGGCAATACATTACACACTATATCATATGTGATAAGGTGTGTACATTATGCATCATATGCAGCATATGTGTCTCAGAACTCTAAGGAATTGTCGCACTTCAATTCACTCTTAACTAATCAGTGACAGAGATTATGTTTTTATGCATATACAATTAAACTTACAGACTTTGAATATTTCACTTCTGAACTCTGGGCTGTGTGCTCTGCCAGTTATTAGGAATTCATTAAAGAGTTAATTTTCAAAGTCTTAACCTGTTTTAGACCCAATAAATATGATGTCAGATTCAATTAAAAAACACATTTTTACACACAAATCTGTAACGGCTCCTTGCTGCCCACAATTTAAAAAATGATGCATATTTGTAAAGAAAATGTAAGCAGTAGTTTTGGTTTTAAAGAGTGAAGATTGAGGAAAACAATGTCAACAGCAAACATTCAGGAAACAAACATTTTTCACCATAAATAATGCTATTTTATGTATGGTGAAAAAAAAAAAAACTTCATGTACAAAAATAAAAGACTTTTACAAAGTTTTGTTTTGTTTTTGAGTTTGCAGTAAAAAATATATCTCTAAAGAATGTGTTTTTTCATCCTATATTTTTATCCACTCTGGTTCATGACAGCATTGCTTTACCATATTACAGAATCTGGTTAGAGATTAACAGATTAAAGTTGAATTTTTTTTTCTCTTTTAATGTTTTTTCAAACTTTATTTGCATATATACAATCATCTAGTAAAGTTGACTTCATAGTAATAAATTCAATTGTGAAACACATTTTTATATACAAATTTCTAAATCCTTGCTGCCCGCAATGTAAAACTGAGACATTTGTAAAAAAAAAAAAAAAAAAGGGAAAAATTAAGCAGTACTTCTTTAAAAAGATTAAAGACTGGCAATGACAACTTTAAACCAAAAAACAATACAAAATATTACACTAATTGCACTTAAAAGAAGAGTATTTATCCCCCCAACCCATTGAGTCCTACATTACAATCTGTATTTTTAAGTCTACAAAGTTAAACACGTCTAAAATTCAATAAACTGACAGATTTGGGACTTGAACAGTTTTCACACCAAAATGTCTTTATCTGTGTGACTGAGGCGAGGGCCTGTCTCATCTGGCCCAGAAATACGAAGGAAATCATGACGGATGTCATGGCGTAGGTACAAGAGAATATAGTATTAGCAGTTCAAACAAAACAAACCTCCGAACCTCCCCAAAGCCAACTGCTGTGGGCGACACATCGTGAAGCGAAACACATCATTACCCACATTGGCCTGTCAATCAATGTCATGCGGTCAGAATGAAGATGCTATATTTAACTTTCCCCTCAAGTCCAAATGAAGGCATCCGTGCCATCATAAAGGAAGGGCGGTATGGACTCATGCATCAGTGACTTTTTTTTTTTGTGTCTAAATCCAACAAGCAGAATGTCTTTTGAGAGGAGCTGCTGGAGATAAACCGATATCTTTCAGAAAACCCCGGTCCCGTCTGGAAGGAAGAGATGATGGATTGGAGGGGAAAAAACAAAAATCTAGGTCGCCAAATCTGGCTTACTTTGACTTTGGGACAACCAGGAAATAAACTAATACACTCAATTAGACTCCCTCTGGCGCCTGTTACTGCCTAACCCTCCTTTAGCAAACACTTCAAAGTGCTGCCATCAGCGAATAGCGATAACGTGAATGGACTGGCAGTAAATGGGCTTGGATGGTAAGGAGGATGCTGAGGCAGGGGACTGTCAAATGGAGCTCATCACGCTGAGAAAACACTGCTCCTGTGCTGTAAAAGGCAAAATTGGTGTCCATCATGGTCTGAGCAGAGGAAACAAACCCAGCTGACTCTGGAAACGTCCGCTGGAACCGCAGGTGGACCGCGCTGAGTGGACATTACTGCTGATGGTCGGGTCGACCCAATGGCTGTTTGTGAGCACAAAGAAAGCAGGGCAACATTACTAATGCTCAGTGTCAACATGTCCAGGAAGAAAAGACATCCCCCAGCGGGGTCTCGGAAATGACACCGACGACCAGCCTGATGACTAAATCTGCCAAAACAGAGGGCCAGATGTTTTTGAAATGCGGGGGGGGGGTCTGTTTGGCTGAGAACAGCCGCCTCCGCGGGGTACAGGCACGAAGAGATGTTTAGATTCAGGCTCCAGGTAATGCTGATTCAAAGAGCAGAATTGGGGCATCTCATTACGCAAAATACATTTCACGCAAATCCCTGCTTTGCATAAAACCCTCAAGTTTGGTTTTCTTCCTCGAGTCCTTCCAGGGCTGCTCCTCTCTTTCTCTTGCTTTCTCTGTTTGGCCTCCAGAGCCCAGCTGTTCTGTGCCCTGCTGGGCATTCGCAACAGGGTGATTTCCACACCGATCTGAGAGCCATTTAAATAAACATCAACAGAAAATGTCAGAGGGAGACTTTGAACAACGCCAGGGGCTTATCCACTCGCTCAGCTTAAAAGAGGGAAGAGGAGCCGTCCAATTCCTTCATTTCTGCCTCTCAGTATTCTGTTTGAATTACCAGAAACCAACCATTTGGCTTTGGCTGTGTCCACTTTACGTTAGCCAGAAAGGCAAAGCTTCAGCTATGACAGGAGGAGGGCTGGCTCCTCAATGCTCTGTGAGGATTTATTTTTATAAATATATTTTTGCTTTGACTCTACAACTTGTTCTGTAATTTGTTTGGGCACAAAAATTGACATAAATCATCTTATTGCCATTTGAAAGAAAAAAAAAAAGCAATCAGCCCTAAAGCTCAGGACGTTCAAACAGCAGGAGCTACCGCTTCCTCTTTCCCCACTCCTGTGTTTGCTTTATTCTTTTGTATTTGCATTGGAAAGCGGTTGGCAGGCCTTGTCACTTTGTTTCATAACTGATAGCAATTACTGTTCCAGCACCCGGGATCAAAGAGACACCAAAAGGAGAATTTTTCGACAGGAAAAAAAACACCAAACGCCATCTCCCCTCGTCTGTTTACACTGACAGAGGCCTACGAGGCACGGCGAATGTGACTGACAGAAAGGGGATACACCTCCTACTTTTAATCCCAGCAAAGGGGTGAGATGAAGGGGGGAGAGCAATATAAAGATTTTTTTTTTTTTAACAGAACAAGCAAACTCTACTATTAACTGTCAGGTTCCCTCCTGTTTGCACTGGATTAGGGCTTGTTACTGATTTGTGTTTTTAAGGCTGAGGGGGCTGAGAGCATTAAAGCAAACAACAAAAGGACTTGTAATGGGGCAGCGGGGTCTTGACTTCAAACAACTCTTTCTTCACTACGACGGACCGGTACAAAGCCCACTCTGTAGTGGAGAGACAGCTGACTCAGACAGTGAAACTCATTTGACTTCAGACTACGTTCCTACCTTCACCTGTGGCCATCAGCTCTGAAATGTAAACCAGCAGCAGCAATCACAGGTACAAGCCCCCCCAGAATGCTATCAATGAATTCAGGGTAGAGCTGCGACTTCTCCACATCCAGACAAGCCAGTTGAGGTGGTTTGGACATCTGGCAAGAATGCATTTAACCCCTAACAGGCTGGTGAAAACACTGATTTTAGTTAACATGGGAACGCATCTAAAGAGCAGGAAGACAAGACCAGGAAGGTCTGAGGAACCAAACTGTGACTGTTGCCCCTACAAACCCAACAGACTGGGTTAATGGATGGGCTTGTGCCTATGATTACCCACATCAAACAGATCAGTATCCAACATATCATCCGAAAGCCACCTAACCACCTGTATTTAGAGCAAACTAAAAGCTTCATCTGGTGCAGTCTTTCTAAAATTCAGCTGCTGATCCCTTCGCCTCAGTTAAAGAGTGTTTTCCCCAGTAGTGTCTGTTTAAACAAGAACACTGGCTATGAGACCAGGAATTCAACTAGAAACCGTGGCACAAAGAATAGCAGCATCTTTCAAACGTGTTTGGTCCTTCACTCTCCCACCATGTTTGCCATCTTCAAAGCCTGTCGCTCAAAGGTAGTACTAAATAAATAAATAACTGCAATTTAGATTGTATTTGCTATTAATAGAGTTCAGCCAAGCTCAGTTATAGCCACCAAATTAAACTGGAAAAGTTACTTTTTTGAATAAAGGGCATTTGTCAGATAAATACCATCTTCCTTTGTTTATTGCAGGAGTTACGTTCAAAAAAGAACCCACAATTGATGAAATCCACAAAGAAGTCAGCTCTATTTTTTACAACTATAATGTTTTTAGGCTACATCAAACTCCTATCTATACACTTATCACAGAAAAAAATGACAATTTTTTCTTGTTGAAATTCTTAAAATTCAAACCTTCGCAGAAAAATAAGTCCAGTATTATAGAATGTAAGCTAAAATCTGCTTGTGATTAAACATTTACCCCCCCCCCCCCCCATCCCTGGTGTTCTGGTGTCGTTTCGTGAATCACTTGGTGAGCCGTGGAGAAAAAAAAAAAGAAAATTATTATTAGTATTTTTTTTTCTGTTTTACATGTTTTGGTTATATTAGATGTTTTATATATGAAAGCTTGTGTAATCTCTTTCTCATATCTGTGTATGATCCTGTTGATGCATGTCAAGTAAGGCGCTTGACTTGACCAAGGCGGTCATTTGACATGAATATGGTTGCTATGCCTTCCTAAAGCGACTGCTCCAACCAATAAAATAAAACCTTCAACTTATGGCAACCAACTTTATAATGTTACAAGGAGATTGATAATAAAGTTGCATACTAAATAGATGTAGATTTATCATAGTATAAAGAAATACACTAGACTTAACGTTGAACCATTTTAATGTGAAATATACGATTTTCTGGAAACCAGCAGTTGACAAAAATTGGACCCGTGCAGGTCACGCCTTGAAAATATTGCTTTAAGTCCAACTTTTATTCTTCAAAAACAGGCAATAATAATCATCCTTGGCAGTAGATCCATCTAAGCCATGATTACGTGAATCACAAATTCTGAAATGATAAGATTTAGCACAATATACCAGGAAAATTTAAAAAAGACAAACTTATAGTTTAAAAGGATGTGAGATTTTCTCTTAACTAAAATTCAGAACAAAAACAAAAGAAAAATGGGTTGCAATTCAAGTTGTTGAGATATGGAACAATCTAAAACAATCAATTAGAGAAATCAAGTCACAAATCCCCTTCAATAAACCCGTTAAAACAGAACAGCTTCAAAAATACAATTAAAGAACCCTGCTGCCTCATTCCAGGCACCCAAACTTCAAAATAAGACACAAATTTCCCACTGCCAGGGTTATTCTAAACAAAGTACTGGAAATAAAAAGAAATAATGAAATTGAAAAAAAAAAAGCATGAAAATTTAAACCGGTACGTGGTCAAAAAGAGGTTGGGGGACCACTGCTGTTCAGGAGACATGGCACAGAGGAGATTGACTGACAATGGACAATTAGGATGCAGAATACAATGTACTGTAAAAAAACAAAACAAACAAAAAAAAATCACGCGAAACAGTAAGACCATGAGAACTGAACTGCATTGTAGCAAGGCACTAATGTATTTGAATATGCTTGAAGCAAGAAATAGGTCGTTTTTGGCACTTTGCAACAACAAGCTAAATTGCAAGCTAAATTTGAAGTTTTCAATAAACGAATGCCCTCCTGCATCAGGTAAAGCGCTTATATGAACACAGCAGCAATCAGAAGTAGTGCCCAATTTCTCTGTTGGCTTTCTCTTGCAAAGAGCCTTTTAGCTTGATTTGTCTTATTTTCAGCTTAAGCTGTTGGTAATGTTGTTGATGCATAAGCTGGAACATTTTCTACAGTTGGCGTGCCAGAGACTCTAAAAAGGCCAGAAGCTAATAGTCCGGTATGTAAATTAAAACCTTGTTTGCCCCGGTCACAATACATGTACTGTGGGATTAATCTGCAAGATCGAGACAAGCCCGGTCCAGCACCATGCACTGCTTCACCTCTCCTCCCGGGACAGTTCTGGCTGACACGTGGACGACACATTCCTGGCCCTCCTCCTCTCAGTGTAATGGAGGTCGGATGCTGCTTTTCCACATTTCTGCCCACATTAGCATCTCTAGTTAATTGGCACCATTTGCTCAATGGCACTGCTTGAGTTTGTAAATTACTTTTACAATTGTCACTAATTATCAAGCTCAATGAGTGGAATTGGAGCGATTGGTCCCCAGTGGAGCGACAATACAACAGGCGGAGGAAGGAATAAGACCCCGAGGGCAACAAGAGGGGTTGGCTAGCCGAGAAATACAGTAGCACCACATGCTAATCAGCAGAGGATTATATTCAGATGGTGGGACTGCACTGCTAAATCTATATGCTGCACGGCTGATGAATTATGGATGCATTGTGTCTGTAACCTCAGAAAGAGGCCGGCGTTTATTCTTCAACTGCTTTTACATTTAAATTCAAATGTTTGATCGAGAATACATCAACTGATACTCAGCTTTATGAAAAAATGATTATGGCTGCCAACTGCAGCCCGAGAAAATGTGGAAACACCTAAGCCTCTAACCTGAAATGGTGCAGGAAAAAATCCACACAGAGTATGATAACTGCAGAATATCTTTAGTGATTTGAACATCTGCATGGTGTCTGAGTTCACACAAATCTACTAGGAGAAGCAAAGAGAGTAAACAGATGCAATGTTTGCTGCATATAGGCCGGAGAGTAATATTTACAGTTCTTGTTGCTTTTCATTTCAGTTCAATTATTGTGTTGTTGCACCAGTTAAAAACAACATTTAAATCACTCACAGAAGAATTCTTTAAAAGTATTTTGATACAAATGTGGTCATCAGGTCAAGTGTCATGTGAATGTCAATGTTACTTTTTTGGTCATCTTATGTATTTCGTGGATACACTTCTAGAGTTTTTGCTGTGAGTTTTGACAGTGCAAACCAAATGTCGGGGCACTTTTTTTCTTCATGAGGAATTGTATTCTGTGCAGATTTTTTTATGTAAGAAAGCAGCTCCTGCTTTCACAGCACTGGCAATTCTTCACGCCCCAAGCTTAGCATTGCTGCCACGCCTTGCCAACATGACCTGAATGTTGAATTGTGCGATGTTTATGCATGATAGTCTCACGCTGACCTATAAGCAACTGCTCCCCCCCCCACCCACAGAGACAAAGTCCAGATCAAGAGCGGGGCTGTTCTTTGTGATTCTCCCTCTTTTTTGCTTAGATGACAGACATGGGCAGTGCGAGGAACATTCCGTTCAAAGATGCCTAATAATGGAGGATGGAGAAGTTATCTAGGAGAGTCTTTTTTTTTCCTGTCGCGTCAGGATGAGCGAGACAGTCCGGCCTTAGAAAAGGCCAGACAATTTGTGCTCCAAATGTCATGTTGTGAGAAGGCAAACATGGCCTGTGGGAGAAGGCCAAGAAGAGACAAAGGCTCAGGTTAAAGCCATGCCACACAATTACTCATCCAAAACCCAGCGAGAGAGGACAATATACAGTAGCTGATACTTTTGTCATTAAGGAGAATGACAAAGATATTCATCCTATGCAAGGCATTAATTGTTTAAAAATGTTTTGGCTTGTTGTTTTTCCCTTCTTCCTTTCTGCAGTGTTGAGGAAATTGGATTTTGCCCTCTGGCACCACAGCAGGATAAAATTGTGGCTGCAGTGGATCTTATCTTGGCTCTGGCCCAAAATGCATGGCAGATTCCATCTTTATAGAATTGTGCTTCAGCTGTACGTTATTTTTAACTTTGCAAAGGTAATGGATCGAAATGAAGAAATAAACTTTACATTCTTCCTTTTCTACCCCTTTTGTGTTCTCAGTCTGAACCTTTACAAACTGTGCTGCAGGCTGAAAAAAGGTTAGTATGCAAATGTAAAGAAAGATTGCAACCTCCGCATGACCTAGAGCAGCTGTGTGGTTACCGATAAACCAGATACCCAACTATTTCAGACATAGAACCGTAGAAGGGATGCAAGTGAGCATGTTTTTCTTTCTCGTCCTGTCCAGCAAATGAACACAGCTTGCAGCTGAGTGCCTCTTGTGATGGTTGTGGTTTGCTTTTGCAATCGGAGTTGTTTGTTCCTCTTCGAGTGCATTAATATAAACCCCTTTTGTGTGTGCATGTCGTATTGTTCCTTCACAGTGTTAAAATTCTCATAAGTTTTTCCATTCACATTTGTCCTTGCATATAGTTTTCAAAAGAAGTCGTTTCCAAAAATTTAACGTAATATTGCTCATCCGTGACCTGCGTGTGCTACCGACTGTGTATAGTAGCACCCACGGAGCACCACAATACTAGTTTTGCAGAAGTTGTGTCCTTTAAAAAGAACTTCTCAGAAAAATGTCAAATATAGTTACACCTACATTCTGAAATGTTTATGCAGCAATTTAAACAAGTTCGGCTTCCTCTTTGTAGTGGGGAAATGGACTACCACTCAAGAAAGTGCAGAAATGCTACAGACAATAACATAAAACTCTTAAAAAAAAGAAAAAAAAAACAAGTAAGTGACGTTTTAGACTATAAGGCGCACCAGATCATAAGACAAAATATCAATAAATCAATAGAATGTTTTAAACAATAAGATGCATTAAGTGAAACAAAACAGTCAAATAATGCAAAATGACTTTACTACCCAATTGCCTGAATACATGAGGCCAATTAAGAGGTAGCCATTGGTCAGAGGGGTTGATGGAAAGTTTTTCTTGGAAATTATGGCAGTCAATGTGGCCGTGGTGCAGAGATAGAGTGTTCAATCTCTGATCGGAAGTAGCAAGGTCTGGTTCCTGCCCTGTCCACCCACATGCCGAAGGCTCCTTGGGCAAGAAACTGAATCTGACATTGCTCCTGGTGGTCATAGGTTGGTGCCGGTGTTCGGCAGCAGAGCCCCATAAGTGTGAGTGTGAGTGTATGGGTGAATAGGACTGTGACTGTAAAGCATTTTGGGCCTTCTAAGAAGGTAGGAAGGCACAACATAAGTATACACCATTTACTGTTGCTGTGATGCTCCAACTCATCAAGCAGTGCGACTTTGTAGTTTACCAAATTCAAACTAACATATTTTGACAGATTTTTGTGTGCCATGCACCACAGAAAACTGGTTAACGGTCAAACTGTTAACCCTTTAATACCCATGGCAATGACAAAAACAGTACCTACCATTTTTTTAATTTGACTGATGCGTGGATGGATAAAGGATAAAAAGTTGATCTCAACACATCATGGTTTTCAATATCATATGTCATTGTTTGTTGTGAGGTATCTAAATGTGTTTTCCCTAAAGATATGCTTATTTTCTTTTACATTTGCACAACAATAACCCTAATTTACTAAAACTGAACCATAAGTCTGTTCAAATTCTGTTTGTTCTTTAGCAAAAACGGATCCGATAAATATGAAAATAGTACAGCATGATTCTCGCATAGGAGTCATAGGAATCTAACTCCCCTTTTAGCGAAATCGCAGCTGATTCAGCCAATCAGAGCTCTGCAGACACCTTCCTCTTATTGCTTTCATTTTGTCCCCTGCTTCTCTGCTCCACTCACTCCTCTCCATGTGTAAAGAACATGCTGCGTTCAGCCGCCTCTTGTGTTGCAGTGCTGTTAGCTTGTTAGCCTGTTTGTTGAGCTCATCACCACTGTGATCCCCAGGGCTGTGTGGAGTTTATCTTCTTGCCAGTTAGCTGCCATGAAGCCCGAGCAGAAATAAAGCCATTTTGTCATGCAACTGAAGCGTAATGTAACCACTGCAGAACAGTAGTTTCTGTTGGATTTCCAAAAAACACGGAAAATGGAGGACACAGTTGATGACTTTCATATGGAACACAGTCCTGTGGTTGGCAGCACATGCCAAGACAGGTGTTTTTTTATTTTTCAAAGGATGGAAATACAATTAGGTGTATCTGTCAGATTCTGGTGACCAGCATTTGACAGCCAACTTTGACAAAGTATTCACGGACAACCTGGCACGCAAAGCAAAGGCAGAACATACAAGCGTGTGGCAGAATCAGTACACCCTAGAAGAAGAGGCACTCATATCCAGAGGGACCAACACAGTCATATGAGATTTGACAACTGTGTGAAATTCAAGTGGAATTAAATCTGAAACAGTTTCTGTTCACCACTAGCAGTCCAATGTATTCACACTGCAAGATTTTAGTTTGAAAATGATCAGACCAACCTCAAAGTCTAGAATAAAACAACACATTTCTGAAACACACTCAAATAATAATAATTAAAAAAAATTAAATCAAAGAGTGTAAGGCTGTGTACAAACATCCACTGTTTGTTTTATAAAAAAGATTTGTATATTTGTAAATAGTTCCATGTTTGTCTCATCTGTCCATAGAACATTCTCCCAGTATCTTTGTGGCTTGGCAAAAGGTAGTTTTTGTTTTTGTTTTCAACAATGGTGTCCTCCTCGGCCATTGTCCCATTGTTGTGCTTGAAGTTCACCTTTAATTGCCTTAGAAATTTTTCTGAGCTCTTTTGTTAGCATTCATATCATCCGTTTCTTTGATTTGTCATTAATTTCCCTCGTGCAGCCACATCCGGGGAGCTTGGCTACAAGCCCATGGATCCTACATTTCTGAAGATTGTGTGTAAGCTAGTTTCATGGCTTTTTACCTTTGACATGCATGTCTGTGATTTTCTTTCTAATCTCCTGGTATAACTCTTTCCTTTGCTTCCTCTGATCCATCCTAAGTGTGGTACACACCATGTCGCTAAACAGCAGAGTGACTAGTGTAGCCCTTTATATAGGCCAGATGACTAATTACAAGATTATAGACACCTGTTATGCTAATTTGGGGACACACCTTGGATTAAACATGTTCCTTTAGGGGTATCACCATTTGTCTCCAGGCCTGTTTCATGATTTTATTTGTATGTATTGTGTTGAAGCATGGTTGAAAGGCAATGTGACTTTCACTGGCTAAATTTCACAGAAACTGTATTCTTCATTACTTTTGTCAGGTTCAAGGTATTTCTTTGACCATTGTGCGTTTTCCTTTCACTAACTGAGAAGGTATCAACAATGTTGTTAGCATGTCTAACTGCTGTTTGCAACTAAGGAATTCCTTAATGCTGCATAATACTCAGTTATACTTTTTGGTCACCATTTGTACATTTTTAGTGCAACTTTTTATTTTCTTTGAAAACACAAACAAAAATGTTTTAAAAAACATTGAAAGATGCCCAAACTAAGAGGTAACTATGTTAAATTTCCCATTAAATAAGATTCCAACTGAACTTTATGGCTTGTTTGCACATTTACCAGCAAAGTTTGGGTTTCCGACTAGCAAGCAATCTTGTTTGAATGTAATAAAGCCCTTTTCAAAATAAAGCTCCTTAGCAGAAAACTCTGGATTGTGTTGTTTAGAAAGGTCTAAATATAACTTCTACAAGCAGCAGAGTAATTTCAGTCATTATGGCATCTCAAAGCAAATACAGCAACAATCTGCCAGTATAGATGGTGCCATGGTGGATACCCTGACTACAAGCAGCCTTTTCTCCCCACCATCTGGTGGCATCTAATCATAGCCAGCTACCGATGAGCTGCTGTTCTTGAGCATCACATCTCATATGTAGTGCACATTTAAACTCCAGACACTTCTAGACTCATTAAAAAGTGCTAAAATGTCACAGAGACAATGCAGATAAAAAATGCAGCAGCCCACAAGGCGGTGACCTGTAAAATTGACATGATCTGCTGCCTTTGAAGAGCCGGTAATGACCTCTCATCGTGAGATGACACATTCTCTGTCTTTATTTCACACCCTCTTAGAGAGGCACAGATGGCCTTGGCATTTCCTTAACAGCCTCCGAAGTCTTTCATAAAACAGGCAGCAAATCCTGTGCATCTTCTATTGCTTAGAAAACACTGAAAAATGAATGCAGATGATGGCAGCACAACTCATAATTCAGCATATTCAATCTTCTCTGCTAACTCTTAAGAGTGTGCCGTCTAAAACACAAGAGAAGGGGTTGGTAGTGTTTCCCCTTGACACTTATAAATATGTCCACACATTTATTCTTTATAACACTGAAATAACAATGCTCTATGGGTTAATACACAGGTTAATGAGGTCGGGACAAGGCCACTGTAAAATGCTCCTGAAGCAGCCATGCAGGATAATTCATCTAGCCTCAAAAGTCTCCGCTGCTGCTGCACCCTGCTCTTTAATTCCTTCAAATGAATTTTGTTTTAATTGTTCCAGGCTCGGTACTCACTAACTCTATTAGATAGAAAACCAAGGATGGGTGGATGGTGTGGAGCAAAAGGTGGAGGTTTAGGGCCTGAAAACAGCAGAGGCACACAGGCATTCCGGATGATACAGAAGATGATTCACTTTTGTTCATGCATCCCTCTATGAATAATTAATCCCCTTGTTGCAATTACACAACAATTACTCCATGGAGCTAAAACAGCAGCCAAGTTGAAAAAAAAAAAAAAAAAAACTAAGGACACATTCTGTCCATAACAGAGATCTGCTTGCCCCATATGTGTGTGTAAACTGATAGCATGCTAATTCTGCAGGGAGATACGGGGACAGCACTTCCCTTTTTTAATAACAAAAAAAAAAAAAAACACACACTCACATGTATAAATAGACGGAAGGCTGTTTGACTGATATGACTACAAGAAGACCAATTTATTAGTTTGGTGCTAGAACAGCTATTTTCTATTTGTCAATGCAAAAGAAACTCCATCCTGTCCAGCGTAGGAGTGTTCATGGCTTCCCACATTTGGTTCTTATATAACACCGGCTATGCCGGTGGCAAAAAATCTGCACTGAACGCAGGACTGGTTTAAAAGGGAGCTAAAAACCTTCCTAACTTGCCTCCCCCTCTTTAAAATTGGATTTTCAGAATAAAGAACGATGTATTTGAGGCTCTGAAATCAGCTTGCCACCTTGTAAAACTGTTTTAAGCTTTGTGATTATGTAAGCTATAATTTGGTAAAAGAAAAAAAATGGGTATTGACTCATGAAAGCACTGATAAATCATCTGATAAATCTAAAAACATGTTATCGTTGATATCTACTTTCAGACGGCCCCTCGTTATTAGTTGTCTTTTAGTTTCCAACATGATCTGTTGAGCTAAAATTTCTGTAATGACATACACTGTATGCAATATTCTTAAGCTGCATTCAGTAGAGGCATCCAGTTTTAATGTTAAGTCAATGTACAGACATGATGATAGTTCTTATGGTGCATTTTGAGAGACAATATTCTGCATAGTGGCTTCATGTTCTGAGCGGTGAGGCGTTGCCCAATTTTTTTTCCAGAGTTCAACTATTTAAACTTTGGCCAAGAATCATCTTGCATCAACCAATCAGGAACCCAGCTTTGGTAGAGTTGGGCTAATAATGTGAGCACCGGAAAAACGGATTGCTGCCATTTGTGCTATTCTTGAACTTTATGATATTTTTGTGTCAGAACAATGATAAAAAGCTCCTCTAAATGTATTTCTTTTTTTAACCTTTTCCATCCTCAGACTAATGCGGGACACCAAGTTGTCAAACTTTCTATAGAGAAAAGTACTGCTAAAGGTGCCTGTCACTTATTAGCAGCTCCTGCAGTAGAGGGTGAGCCTCACCGTATTCGGAGAGTCTCTGATTGACTTCATAAACCCAGACACTCTGATGTGCTAATGCATTTTTAGAGTTATTCAAAATAAATAAACATCATCTGTGTCTTCCATAATGTAACAATGAGACTAAACACTTTTGACAGAAGCTCCTCCCACAGGCGGCGGGATCAGCTGGTTTATGAATACACCTTTGGACTGCAAAATTGACACGTATCAAACCAGATGCGGCGAATGAAAATTTGCAACGTGAAACGCTTTTGGTGTAAAAGCAGCATAAAAAAACCCAATAACGGTTTATGCCACTGGTAGGACATAAAGGCTAGTATTTCTGGGCTTAAGGGATCACCCAAACATGATGCTTGAATTAGGAAACTCTTTCCTGAAGTTCTGTTCTGTGTCCACACTTGTGCATAAAAAAAAGGTTGGTGCTTTATTTTAACATAGGAAGACACAACAGGCTGTGGAAAACGTATCAAAGAAGTTTAAGATGTTTTGGAAACTCTGTTTGCTATTTTCGACCAGCTATCACAGCCGGGTTTGAGTCTGACAGAATTATGCAGAAGTCCAAGACTGGAAGCAATGGCTAAGGTGAATTTGAAAAGGATTTCAGATTTCCCCAATGTTTGATTGTGCTGTGATCCTTTACCTTTAAATGTAAGGGAGTCTATTGTTTAGCTACTTTTCTTGACAAATCCTTTTATAGTAATACTTAAATGATCCTGCAATGTAACGTTGACATCAATTCTTACATTTTGTGATAGCACGGCAATTTGCGTTCTATTTTTTCTAAAACTCCAGATTATAGACAGTTTGTCTCAGTAGAGCATAGAAAAGAACAAATGAGCAGGTAGTCATAGCTTCTATTCAGGGAATGAAAGCAGAAGTATTTAACCTGCATGTAACCTGCTTGTCAGAATGCATCTTTAGCATTTTTCAGGACATCTCTTGCTGTTGTGGATTACACAGCAGGGAACAGTCAGCTCTGTATTAAAACATATGGAAAAACGCTGTCCAAGCTGACTCTGCTGCACCCCAGGGTCGTCTGCTGAGGCGCAGTCTCTTTATGTTCATTAAGTTCGGAGAAACTCATCAGTGGTTTGGTCCACAACTCTATTTCAAGGTATCCAGTAAACTGCAAGATAAACAAGTG
Source organism: Oryzias curvinotus (assembly GCA_023969325.1). Lineage (NCBI taxonomy): Eukaryota > Metazoa > Chordata > Actinopteri > Beloniformes > Adrianichthyidae > Oryzias > Oryzias curvinotus. Next base: position 25,927,910 of record CM043708.1, on the reverse strand, counting down.
CACTAATCATCAAGAGATTCCTCAGGGATAAGAAATATACTTTATGGATAGAGATCAATTAAGGTTCATGGCAGAAACAAGTGTTCATGATTACTTCATGTAGAATGCCCAATAAAAATGCTGCTACTCATGAGAAACTAAAGAACTGGCTATAAATGATCTAGAAGGCTGTGGGTTTACAAGAAGTGCAGTCAAAATACTTTTTTGAGCAGAATGAATGTAAATCCATTATTTTGCTCACATAAAGACCCACTTCAACGAAAAATAATATTTTTGGTGTTTTTCACATGTTCTCGTTGCATTTTTCTAATAATGCAGAACATACATAAAGAAAATTAACCTTAATGTTGTATTTCTGAGTTTTTCTTTTTACAAATTGTTGTGAATCAGGAGCAGACGAAAAAAAGGCAGTTATTAGCAACCATCAGCAGGACCCAAGATCCCTCCTCTGCTCCATTCTGATGCATTCACTAATAGGTGATCCATGAACGTCTTTGTTTTCTTTGCTCTGTGCTGGCGCCCGGCTCAAAACAGTACGTCTGGATAGCGCCGATATTTTAAGGGTCTATAAGCTAGCAGGAGAGCATGTAAACAGATGGATGATGGGAAATGGGGACAGGCTTACTGCACACCAACCGTTCTGCCCAAAACTAAGAGGTGAATTCTGATGAACTCCTGTTGCTCTGCTATGTCCTAGAAAACAACTTTTTTTTTGTGGCTAAAAACAGCATAACCATACTTAGAAGACCACTGGCAACACTTTGAAAATAGATTAAAGATGATCAGAATGCTTTAAACAACATCAAGCCTTATACTCAAGTATCTAACAATCACATGGACATGGGTTAAAAGCGCCTCCTTTGATGTATTTATAACAATCTGTTTGCTAAAGAGAAAAACTGCTAGTTACTGTCTTAAAGCTCGTCTTTGTAAGATCTCAAACAGACCTGTTCCTTTCTGAACAATCCCCTTTGGGGATGGCACTACATCCAAGAAGCCTTCTTCCACTCCTACACCTCAACTCTGCCTTCCCTGACATTTCTAAAATGCTATATTAAGCTGACGGTAAACTCAGAAGACAGAGTACTATCGATAGTAAAACTTTAAAAGGAATAAGAAAAAAGAAAAAAAAAACCTTCCAAACACCCAGTTAAAGTGCACTCAAAAAGACCACTCAGCAACCCGGCCTTTCAGTGGGAGTAACTGAACTGGGCACATCTCTGCAAAAAAACCAGAAGAAGAGACATGGTACTTAGCTATTAGCAACCCAACGTTAAATCACTCCCCGAAAAATAGACATCCTGTTTGTAGCAGGAACATGATCTCCACAGGAACAACCCCAGGCCGTCCTGGCACTTTATATCCCTTTTGCGACAGATGGCACAACAGATAAAACTCCTTGGGATAGCACTCATGCAACTTTAAACAATATAAATAAGTAAACTTTGCTGTATTATTCTATACATTCTGTAAAAAGACCTTTGGAAGAGCATGTGAGTTTCCGAACAGGCCTGAGTGGTCACTCAAATTGTTTTTTAGGTTCAACTAAAAGCACTGGCGGTCTGTGGCGTGACACATCAGAGGCACAGCTGCGCTGAAAAACAACAGAGTGATGACAGGAACGATGAGGAGACAACGTTTACTCTCTAAAAACTGCCCTGTTTTCTGGGAAAAGATATTTAAAAAAAAACTGGGGGAAAGGAGGGAGGGAGAAGCACTTCCCGGTGGCCCCGTTGCCGTATCTAGCAGGACCCATCTGTCGCCTGTGTTCAGACGAATGAATTACAGACAATTAAGATGACAGTACTGATGCCACCGAGAAAAATGAGAAATACGATCTTTGTTGGAAAAACACAACTTTTCTAATCTGTATGATGATTAGGAGGAGCATTGTTTTCTACATTCATGTTTAGGTGTCATTTTTTTTTCCTGTCACTTCCATAGCAGTGTTATGCTGCATTCACACCAGGCTTAGAAATACTTGTTAAGCAGCCACTTCAACTGAATGTAGACACCCATATATGGGCGTTTTAGTCGTCTGCGTTCGAAACTCTTACGTTCACAAGTCGCTACACAACTTTTAAATCTGTTTTCAGGCTGAACAGTCAGGGACGTATCATTTAAAATTTGATCATGAATTTCAGTTTGTGCCTGTCTGGAATTATAGGATATCAAGTGGAGCAAGGCTCGCGAGTACATGCACTACTATAGGGTAGTGACAGTCCAGTGTGAACACTGCATGCTAAAAGTATGTTCAAGAATATCCCTTTAGTGCATTCTTAAATGTGCATCACATGCCCAGAGTGTACGTTGTACTGAAGCAGCCCAACTGCTTTCTAGAAAATCTCAAAAGCAGCAGAAGAAAAATTCGGTTTAATTTATGAATGTACATCAAGAATGTACATCTCTTTTCAGGAGGCTGTGGAATGTATGACGCTTTGGCAGAGTTGTTTTTAAATGTGATTGAATGGTTTTCTTTTCAAATGGAGACTCTTGAAAAGCATTTACTGCTGCCTTGCCGTCCTGCTTTCTCTCCACTCCACCACGGAGGCTTTGACTGGAAGATATTTAACTGGCAATTCGCCTGACATTTTCTCCAACATATGGTAGGAGAGGTTCTCTCTGAAGACGGACATGACTTGCTGCTTGGCAGCAGAGCTCGCCCTGGCCACTGGAGGCCAAGTGAGGCAGTGATGCAGGAAATGCTGCTGTGTGTAGCTGTGTGTGCATGTGTGGGCTGATTATCCCCAAGCCTGGTTAAGGTAATGTAGCGTAGAGGAGGGTAAGTCGGCTTGACACTCATCTCTGGATCACAGAGGCTAGCATGCTGCCGCAGGCTAAGGTTTGTGCGTGGATATCATACATGTGTGTCACACTGTGCATTGCTAAAAAACAAACAAAAAAGTATTTTTATATTTGTTTATTTGCATGTTTATGACCAAAACACAAGCATCTCAGCTGATTTAGTCAGAAATTTAGAAGGAGGAACTGACTGACATCTCGGCAATGTCACAGGTCCATTACTTACATCATGGTCTGCATGGAGGAGGACAAGCTGTACCTGTATAGCAGTAACTAAACGGCTACATTTGATTGCATGTGAAGGGTGTAGACACACCTTGCCTCAGGTGGTCCACGGACAAGTCCCTCTGAATCCACTTCATCCCACCCTGACACATCACTGTCTCAGCACCCGATGGCCGGTCATCTTATTTCCATTGTATGAAATTGGCATAAAAATAGACACAAAAATCCTTTTCCATAGTTATAAAGGAAGTAAATCGTACTGTATACATAAAAACTGTTAGTCTCATTTCCAATTTTACAAGTGACTTGTTGCAAGACGAATATATTCCAGAATAATGTTGCTTAATAAGGTAACAAAGTGGTGTAAGGCATCATTAGTGAATGTTTTGTAATATTCTACTACATGATGAAAAGTGACTAATGCCATGAGATGTGTTTTAACCTGAGCTACATTTCCATTTAGGTGCTGAAACACTTTAATATTTTCTGTTGTGTTTCACAAAATTGTCTTTCTCCTGTTCCTTTTCCACAAAGTCAAAATCCATCTGTGCTAATGCCGACTCTTTTTAGCCACCTGTGTGGCATTCTTGTGTGTAAGTCCTTTTGATCTGCCTCAGGTTCTTTGTTTGAAATGTATATCTTAGGATCTTGCGCAAATATTAGGCAATCTATTTTTTTTCTCGTTAAACAGCCCATTTCTTTATGCATATACTAAACTGACTAAACTCAGTGTTAAATTTCAGACAGGAGTCTTTTAATTTGTCACGGTTCTGGGACGGTAAAATTCTCAGGCAAGGGATTACTATCGGATTACAAGTAATTTACAGAAAACAGTTCCTTTCAAGTTTTCTAAAAAATGCATTTAAAAACTGAACAAAAGGTCAACAATTAGAAAATATAATATATATGATATACCCATCATCATATAAACAGTGTCAAAAATATTGAATTGTTTGCTGTCAAAAGTTGACATGCATCTATCAAAAAAGTGTTTTAATGACCTGGACAGGATTAATCTGAGACGCAGGTTTGTCTGCCAAATAAATTTAAGGATTGGCCCAGTAATATTTTGAAAGACCCACTTTGATCTCCTTATGATCTAAATTCTGAAAAGCTGTGTCGTTCTCTAGGACATGGTTTTGCAGGAGTGAAAGGAGTTCATTAGAAAAAAATTACCTCTGCTTCCAACATACCTTCATATGAAAGTTCAGAGGTCTTGGGTGCGACCCAAAGAACTTTACAGCTTTTGTTAAATATCCTACTATGCTAGCCTAGTTGTTTTGAACACTGTCCTCAAACGTGATCACTTTTTTTCATGATCTGACTGGAAATGATGAAATGCTTGAGGCCCTATCCTGGTATATCTCTTGTATCCACTGTTTAATTCTACAATGTAAACGTGAGTTGCCTTTTTCATTACACTCCCTTAGATTGCATGGCCCACATGACTTGAATTCAGCACAGATATATTTCAAAGGTCAACTGCAAACATTTTGAGGAATCTGAGCAGTCCTCCTTGACACTTAAAGAAAGGAGTATTCAATTACAAGTTCAAGACACTTCATTTTCAAGCCCCCAGAGGCTGTGTCCATCTTTTTTATACAGTTAGCGCCTTTAGACTTGATTATCTGCTGTATCCATTTATCCCTCGTGTGAACCAGGCTGAGTTCTTCTGCGTTCATTTCAGCTGTGAGAGCTGCTGGAGGATTTCTGACAAAAGCTGACAGCAAGTTTAAGCCACAATTATGACTCTGTATCAGTTTCAACACAAATCCAAAGTCAAGGTCAGTATGTATGAAAAGACACTTTCAATTACGTTTTCATATTTCAGGATATAAGAACTTTAATTCTGTTTGGCTGCTGAACTTTTTTCCATACAGCTGTAAAAGCAGGACTCACATCTTTTAAACCATTTTCTGACTTTGATTTGCAGATTATTCTGGCTTCCTGCAAATCACGGTACAGTCCTGAACCAAAACAGGATTTGAACCGACATCTGGATGCAGCTTTGAACAGTTGACTCAATGGTAAATGTGAAATGTGAGACATAGGATTATGAAAACTAACCGATAATTGACTACTGGAGATGTGAATAGGAACGTGACATTCTGGATGCATGAATTTTCTACAGAAGGGTACTTATAGGATCCACCACCTCCTTATTCTACTCAATGTTGATTACATAGGTTGGCTGCAGTTTCTGATTGTCTGGACCTGGGATGAGACGAGTTGTTAGGGTCTTCTTTGTTTTAGCCAATAAATGAGACCCTGGCAACTTTAGCTTAGAAGAATTGTACAGTATTCAATTTGCAAAACAAATATGGATGCGGTTCAAAGCTGTGACATTTTCTGCCAAATAGTGGGATTTTGTCACCAAATTTTGCTGCCCTGTCATATATATTTGTAAATATTTCCACAACCATTTGCATTGTCCAAAACGTACTTGACCTGTTGTTCTTTTTCTCAAACGTCTCTTTTTAAATTTTACTCTAAGCCCAAAAACTTTTGGTGGACCAACAGGGATTCATAACAGATTATCCTCTAAGCCAGGGGTGCTCATTACGTCGATCGCGATCTACCAGTCGATCTTCAAGGACATATGAGGGTAGATCGCGGGACAGAGAAGATTAAAAAAGAAAAAAAAAGAAAAAAGGTACTTCTCAAAAATCCACCAGCCAATCAAAATCCTCACCGAGAAGTACGGGACTTGATTGACATGCAGAACGGCCAATCGGACATCCTCTGATGCATACGTCACTGCAGACGCGTGTTTAAATTCACGCAGCGCAAACTATGTCATCAAAAAGTCGTATTCCGCCCCGCGGCACGTCAAGTTCCTGGCAGAAGACCGCTCCGCACAAGCAGGGTGTTTATTGAAGCCCGCGTGTCTCCTCCTGCTATCAGCTCTGCAGTTCTGACCCGATAAATACGAGCTCATAAGGAAGCTGTTTTTTCCCGTGGCACGCGCTTCGTACGGAGCCAGCAGCGCCTTTGAGATGCCAGGATGCTCCCCCCATAGCACGGTTTACAGCAAAGCACGACATACGATGGTTGCTGCTTTCTGTCTTTGTAATAAAACGCCTCATCTGTTAATACTAAAGTATCTTTCTGTAATCTCACTCTGTAGTTTTTAATCATCAGTACATAAACAAAAATGTTACTAATAAACATAAATAACAAACATTTACTAATAATATATATATATATATATTTAAAAAAAAAAAAAAAAACTTGCTCCTTTCATCCTTCCGTGGGTGGTTTCTCACTCAAGCTCGGGTCCTCTACCAGAGGCCTGAGAGCTTGAGGGTTCTGCACAGTATCTTATATATATAATAATAATATAATAATATTTTTTTTTAAATAGGTAGATCTTCAAGACATTGTTGATTCAAAAGTAGCTCACACGCCAAAAAAGTGTGAGCACACCAGCTCTAAGCTTTGTCTAAATATTTTTTAATAGATTTAGACAATAGAAAAAAAGTTAACCTATTTCTTGGAAGCTAAAAGTCTTGGCTATCCATGTACAAGGAGTGGTGTACATTTAGTCCATGGAGAAAAAAAACACAGCATCCCGCACAAGACACCTGCAGTTTTTGGACTGTCTCAAAACCAAAATCTCTACCATCTGTCCCTTCTTGACAATCTTGTTTCCCGTTTATTCCTTTTCAATGCTGTTGCTATCCTAAAACAAAACTGCAATGTCTCTGTTGACAGGTCTGAAAGTTTCACACAAAAATGACCCAAACTTACACAGATTCAGCTGCAGAATCACTTCACTGTACATTGGCTTCATCTGTAGTAGCAGAAGGAGAAGAAAACTTATTACCTGCATGCTGTGTGCGTTTTTCTTGCAAAGCATTATTGACTCCCTGCTGACAAATGTATATGGGTAATATGCTAGAAAAACCAGGGGTGAAAACCTACAGTGGAAAGATGAGTCTGATGCTTAAAATGCATGTTTTACCAGACAGACGAGATGTGTTAGAACACCAGGTTATCAACAGCATGAGTGCATACGCATATATGTCAAGTGTCTTTCATAAAACAAGCCAAAATCCCCCATAAACCGAGGAGCTGTAAAGTCAGGCGAGCGCTGGATGGAGCCTTGACACATCAGCAAATCAGCCGAACGAGCCTCAAGTGCACACATGCAGCTACCCAAAAACAAATAAATAATTAAAGCAGCTTTTATTGAAAGCCCAGAAAGGCTCGGTGATCAACCTCCAACAACCAAAAGAGCCACGGTGATTTAGTGCAGCAAAAATCCATTATGGCTCCATCCAGAGGTAATGACTTTTTCAAGCCTTCCAGCTGATTCTCCAGAACAAGAGTGGGAGGAGAAAACACACACAGTGAACAAATCAGGCTTTTGTACTGAACAGTATGGGGCCCTAAAGAGTCCATGCAGACCTCACCTCCTTTCCAGGTCTTTTATCTCCTCAATCACACAGCAGTGGAGCAGACAGCTGCAGCTCAGTCTCCACTAAACAAATCAGCAACAATCAAAGCCAAGATTTTGATTTGCTGCATGTTTATCATGCAGCAAAGGGCTTTAAAGCTGGCTAAAACGGCCTCCGGTGAGAAGTTGAATGTCTCACTTTAATGACATAAATGTACACACTTGTGCAAAAAATGGTACACTTCACTCTAGCTGAAATGTAAAAGTCTGGCCTCAAGAGGAAAAACAAAAATACAAAAACTTCCACAACTGTACATCTGTAAATAGAAATGTTAAAATCGCAAATCTAAATGCAAACATTTGGGTTCACTCAAGTGCATCAAGTCAACATGACACAAAAGGAATATCATTGGGAGATAATGTTAAACAATCAGTAAGCCGAACCAGCCAGACAACCAAATACAATACTAATGTACTAAAGTACTAATGAATGCTACTAATGAGAAGTACAAAGTCGGGGTTCAATGGAGATGATCGGAAAAAGCCTGAAATGAGCATAAATACTGAAACAACTGTGAGAATTTCAAAACAGAAATCAGGTGAATAAAGACAAAAACAGAAAACATCAGAGGCGAAACTCAAAAACAAAAATCAAATCATCAAATCCAACACCAGAAACCTAAACTCGAGTCTCATAAAATAATAAACCCAGACCAGGATGTAACAATTTTTTTAACTTAACATCAAGCCGAAAAACTTCTTCATAGTGCTGCACTTGAACCCCCTTTTTGCTCAGAGTTTGCCTCACAAGCACATCTCTTGCTCTGAGCATTACAACACGCTCGGCTCTCGGTGCAGCTGTGATGTCAGACAGCGCCTCTCCTTTGACTTTGATGGCAAAGTGTAAAAATACAGCAGAGCTGTAAAACAGATTCCTCGCAGATGGATTTGTAAGGCGAGATTTATATTGATTCTGTGATGCTGGATATACTGCATTGTGAATTAAATAAAACGTGCAAGAGCAACTGTGGGTGGATGTAAATATAAAACTTGTCTGCTGCGCTAAACTCCATCTGCAGCGGCTGGATGAAAGTGTTAGTGTGCAGCAGGAGCATCATTAGGGAGCAAAAATCCTTTATGGAAACACCGAGTCCTGCTGCTTTAAATCAGATGCATAAAAATGCATGTGATCTCTTGTTTGTAACCAAAATTTGTGACTGATGTGAGACTTTTCGGTACAAAATCAGTTTCTTAGCGCGACTTGAAATGAATGTGACACAACACACAGGTCTGTAAAAGCTCATTAGGACTTATCCTTGATTAGAACCAGCTCCAGGCCAATGCAGTAATTGCCACCACCTAAATTATTACAGCACAGTTCTTCACTGAGGTAAATAACAAACTCTAATCCTGTAAAGTGGCTAATTAAAAGGTGTCGGGGGTTCATGGTACTTTACATCATACTTGCAGAGCGTAATAAAGGACCTGCATTATTAAAGGGTCAGAGTACACATTTTCAGAAAACACAACAGAAGCTGCAAAGATGTAGAGGAAACTGAAGAGGTTATAGCTTCAAAACTGAGTTCTCTGAATTCACACCCCTTGGACAAGATCAAACGCCACCACTTCTCCAGCCGAAGAGTCTCCGACTGCGTTTGGAGTCAGAGTGCACAGATACATAAACCAAGTCCTGAGCTGCTCCTGTTGGCCCCCCTTGGCCCCGCCTCTGTTCCCACATCATCACTACAGAGGCTTCTTTCTCAGCTGCAAAGGCAGAAAGATAAGCACAACCTGGATGTAACCCAAAATGAAAGCTCAGCATGTACAAAAGCCACTTTAATCCTCTTCAGTGCCTCAGTATGATCAACAGGCCCCTGTTCACTAATTAATTTAAGATCCATTCTGCAATGCCTAAAAAAGGTATGCAGTCAATAAATAAAATGTGTGCACTGTGCAGCATGATTACATGACCGGCCTCCTGCAGCATCGATCGCTTCCTCTGAACGCGCTCACAGAGGACTCCATTTAGCATCCCTCACACCAGCAACACAGCTGTGAAGACTGTCCCCCCTCCAAAGGGGGAAGCGGAGACTACGTTTCAAGAAAAAAAAAAAAAGTCCCCGCACAACAAATGTTTGGGAGCATTGATTTTTCTACAACAATGCATCCAGCAGTGAAGTGAAAAACACACCTAATGGACTGCCTTTTGTCTAGCTATTCTAATAAACTTACCTTTCATACCGAATTTGGAGCGCCGGCCGTATTTGTTGATGAGAACAAAAAGGACGAGGAGAAGGATGCAGGCAAAGCCGGCCAAGCCCACAGCAATGGTGACCTGGAAGACAGGAAATGTGCCCATAAAGGTTAAATATGAGAGACTAAAAGAGCATCACAGTCAGCCTTAAGTGTTAGTTTAAAACACTGAATGTTTTCACTTTGTTTTGGACTGCAGTTTATGACAGTCTAACTCATAAAATGATTGATAAATCTACAGTAAAGAACATCATCGAGATAAAAAAACATGGATTTATGCAGAATAACAGCGGTTCAACTCTTACAAAGTCAACATTATTTTTATTTATTCGTTTATTCAACAGGAACAGTGCATTATAATATTAAGCATTAAAAATTTGTGTTTATTTTTTGATAAAATAAATACTTAAATGACCAACAGTCAAAGTGTACAGTACTGTAACTAAAGTTTTTTTAATGACATAATAGACTTTCTTACTCACATGTAAAGACATAAATACCTTTATAGAGCTTTGAACTATATTGGACCAGTTACATTTATTTTTTGTCTTTGAATGCTTGTTTATGTGCATGTCTTTGGGAGGACTTTTTTTTTCCCTTAGCAGAGGAAGAAAAACATGAAACTTGATCTGTAGATACCATATCTTTGTTATTTTTTGTGTTACAGTACAATCTTTTTAAAGACCCACCAATCATCTTTTGATCTATTGTAAAAGCGTCCCCAGTAGTCTTACATTTATGATTATGTCTTTTCTCAGGCAAAATAAAAAATAAAAAAGCTTTTCTTGGACGGTGTCTGCAGAGAGGCAATAGTTCCTGGCCCCCCTTCCCGTCACCCATAACTGACAGCGCTCTGTTTACACTCTCTCCCGCTGGCTTACAGTCCCTCTCACCCCTGATCTAACATTACCGGTGCAACAAAAATGAGGAGAAATATCGGAGCTATCCAGCCGTACAATTTAGAGCCAGAGACCAGAGGAGGAAAATTAAGACGCATATGGGTTTAGTAGACTACATGTGGAAGCATCAGAATCGAACGGAGCAGGAAGTTTGTGGCCTGTTCGCCGGATTTTCTGTGTCACAAATCAGCTCTTTTTCTTTCTTCTTTTTGTCTGCTCCTGCTTGACAATGATTTGAATAAAGAAATGTAATTTTGAGCTTAATTTTATTCATCAATGTTCTCCATCATTAAGAACATCATAAAAACAGTGAAATTCTCAGTTAACTGTGATTGGCTGGATGCTTTAATTTAAGTCTGGAACTGAGAGACTTGGATGAAAGAATTGCATAAATGTCACAAAGAACTGTGCAAAAATGTGGTTAAATTAGTAATTTATTTTGTGGTAATCGCCAGATTCGAGCTTTTGTCTTTAAGTGTCTTTAACAGATATCCAACTCTCAGAGTTTTCTCACTTTTTTCTCGACTCTTCACTTCTCTCACTGAATAACAAAGAGCTTGTGAGAAGTTGGAGGCACTCATGAAGATTTCTTTTGTAAATGTCCTAACCATGTTTGAGTTTCAGGGGACACGGGGGTGGAGCAGCAATTGTTCTGTAAGGAATTGACAGAGCCCGAAAATGTTTGAAGACGTTAGCGGACCCCCTCACTGACGGCGCTCTGGAATGACTGCAAGCTGTTGCGTCTCCCTTTTCCCAGAAGACGGCCTGCAGTCACAGCGTTTCCATTTTCTACATCTCAACGTGGATGAGAAAGCAACAAGAAGCCCCCACAGTTATCATTATTTTGGTTGGAATCCACGAAATGCAGATTTCTTTTTGCCTATAAAAAAAAATGATATGACTTGTTAAGTTTTGTATGTTTCAGTACTGAAATTAAGAAACCAACTTTCATTTTAAATACTTAATGACTACTTTAAATGAATTACATTTCTCTCTGTTTGGTTTTTGACTCACTGTAGGGGTAAAATTGGTTGGGGTCATAGAGGTAAGACTTTGCAAGGAAATTACCTGTTCTCACTCCTTTTTTTTCATTGCTCCTCCTGAAGTATATGTCAAAATTAAAATAATGTCATAATCGTCTTGATAAATAATATAGATATTCAGGTGACTGCAGATAAAAATGTAATATTTTCTTTTGCTCGTATAAAAACATGTTACAGTCAGAAAAAACTTTTAATTTGAAATATACAATAACATGAAATTTTCATTTCATACAAAACATTGTGAACAAAAATAAAAGAGTAAAAGCAGTTTTTTCTGAAAACGTGAAGCATTTCCCGCCCACTCCATCCACACAGCGTCAGTTTCGTACCCACAAACAAAAAGTCCTTCATGGACGGCGGATGGTAAATGGACTGTACTTGTATTGCACTTTTCTACTCCATTTGACCACTCAAAGAGCTTTTACACTACAAGCCATATTCAACCATTCACAAAGCATTTTTTTTTCCCACAGTGTTTCTTTTTATAAAGTACTTTTCCTCCCTCACACCCCGCTGAACACATATCTCCTGAAGGTGTGGGCTTTGGTCCTTTGCCTTCAGGCTGGCGAGCTGTGTCAGGAATCAAACCACCGGCCGTCTGATTGCTGGATAAGCTGATTTACCGGAGCGTCTGCCGAAAAACAAATTCTATGCTGAGTTTTGCAAACAAAGAAGCATGGTGGGATTCTTTTACGAGGAGATCGTACGTGACCAACTCACCGTTACACCTTTAAACTAAAGCTCTTTTATGCAGTCATGTGCAAGCCTTTGTGTCTCTTTAACTGTTGCTACTATATATTAATTGAGATTGTATGGCAGTCTGGGTGATCTGATAATGAGAATGATCACAAGTGGATAATGGTTTCCTTCATTACCCTCACTGCCCTGTTATGTGAATGGGTAACAGAAAAGCGCTATTTAAGTACGTGAACCTGTAGGACGTGTAGAAGTCGATTTTGTACGCCAGGAGTGTTTGGAGCCGAGCATCTAAACAACATTAAAACCTTTCCAGAAAAACTGTTAAATGACTTTCTCCTTCAATGAAATGAGTCTTCTTTGTGGATCATTAGGAGGATTTTTGTTTTATTATATTGTGCTTTTGTTTTCCCACCATCCAGCCATTATTGAATCCTGTTTTCAAATGTTATAAAATCCTAGCAGCAGCACGACTTCAGTCGAAATCTTTTTTTTGAGCTGTCATCAAATTAGCAAATCAAAAATAAGCTGACTGTCTTTTTTTTTTTCTTAGAGAATTATGCGAGAGCTGAGGAGATACATCTTTCTCAGTTAGCAAAAGCAGAGACGGTGACACATTACATCTAGGCAATTTAGATGTAAATAGTTTTTACTCCAACGGGTTGTTGCCATGGCATTTGTCACAGCAGGCCACTGGTCATGGCAGTAAAAAAAATAATAAAATAAAAAACCACAAGTGTAATTAATAATCCTGTAAAAGGCAGCACCATCCTAAAACTGAAGTGTGGCACCAGAACGACAGCAGCCCCTTATTAATGTTATTAATCACACCTATGTGGTTCCTCTCATATGTCAAAATGTCTGACATTAATAAGTCTATTAACGGCCCATTAATGGTAGCTCTATCTATTTTAGTTCAGCAAGGCTAGTTCAGAAAGTCTGTGACATATGTGTAATAAAGAGGTCCATTTTTACCCAGATTTACTGAGAGCAGACGGTTTGTTGAGCCTGAACAGAGACTACTGCAGTTTCTGTTTGGATGTCTAGTGCTCCTTGCCAGCCCTTTTATTATTTTGAGATTTCTTCCCTCTTATGTGCATCTTTTATTATTTTGAATTTTGTATAAGCTGCCTCATCCGCCTTTGGTTTACACCGTAGATGTACCCACTAACTTTAAAAACCTGGCAACCTTTACTATTTTTTATTTTCTTAACCAATAAATTTAATTGATGCCAAACTTTTCTTTTACCATTGGTAGGAGTGACGTTCTCTCAAAAGAGAAAAAGTTTGGACAACATAGTGTTACCAATAAAATGGTAATGGTAACCAATAAAATAGTTGTGTTTTTACTGTTTTTAATATGTTCTTGCTGCATTTTATAGATGATGGAGGACATAAATAAAAAAATAAGCTTAAAATTGCATTTCGTAGTATTTCTTTATCAAATTTGTTTTGAATCAGGAGTAGACACAAAAAATGAAGTCGGAAAAAGCTTGTAGCAGAGTCGTAGAAGCTACAATCGGAGTACCACAAGCTACCTACCCCACACCGTAAACAGAGATTTCTCAGTTATGTGTGACAGGATTTCTTTGTGCCATCAATCCTGCGCGCAACTCAAAGGTGTGTACTCCTGCCGCCCTGCAAAAAACGATCGTAAAGTGACACAGTTTTTTTTTTTTTTTTTTTTGCCTAATAACAGCATAATCACAATTAAAAGACCGCTGGGAACGCTTTTAAAAGAGCTCAAAAGATAATCGGGTGGGATTTAAGGAAGCTTTTAAGAGTTACACCCCAGCTCAACACCCGGTTTCCCCATCATGATTTAAAGAATAGGGGCAATCTTTTAGCTAGAAAAGGCCAAAGTTAACTTTTTCAAAGTGTTTTTTGTTCTTACAGAAAGCCTAGTTTGTACGTCAGCTGCTGCCTCAATTCCAACTTGTACAGCTCTTCCTTTCGGTCCTCAGTTTAAAGAGTGAAGCTCCATTTTTTGAGCTGGTTCCAAGGCCAAAGTCTGACTTAGTTCCAGCTGTTTGGCTTTTCACCACCTGATCACAGGCTTCTGGCTCCCATGGCTCCTAAAACAAGTGGCTAAGCATCAACTCTGTTGAGTGAAATGAAAAATCATTTTGATGTCATCACTTGGGGACTAGCTAATAGAGCATAGAAACTACAGTAGAAGCTGGTCCAAAGAAGAGAAACTGTGTTCTAGAGCGTTGGTTTTTTCCCCCCTAAAGAAGCCTACAGAGAAAACCTACTTTCTTTGTAAAAAAAAAAATTAAAGGCCCATAAATAGATGACTTTTCTAAATGTAAAATGAGAGCAAGTTCGAAAGGACAAGAAAAGTAGTGGAAAGGACACCGTGAACTCCTTTATGTTTGCATTCTCTGCTCTAGCGCTCTTTTCTCTTCCTCTCTAGATTGTGGTAGTTACGTGTCCAGACATTTAAGATTCAATTCTGTTCAATTCAATTTTATTTATATAGCCCAAATTCACAACAACAGTCATCTCAGTGGGCTTCGTTGAACAAATACCGTGGAAACAACTGGACTGTAATCAATCAGAACATCTTGGATTTTGCATTATAATTGTAAAAAAAAAACTGTTCTGAGGGTGTGTTTCATGAGATTTATTGTAGAAACAAAGTCTGCCTTTCACATCCTTTTCTCAGTCTGATTGTAAATGTTGTGATTTTGCAGGTTGCAAGTTGAAACCCATTTCCTAGCCCCAGAAGAGCCCCCTTGCAAACAAATGCGGTTTGGCTTTGTGTGGAATCAGTCTCTGCTGAGACCAGGGTGCCCTCTTGAGCAGCTGTTTCATCAATGTTAGTGGGAAGGAAACTCACCCCAAATGTGTCTTCATCCTGTTGGCCTGAAACACCATCTGATGGTAGATCTGCTACAAAGAAGCAGAAAAACGGGCATCAGTGACTCTCTGAGAAACGGCGGTTTTCTTCCACACTCTGGTTAATGCAGATAATGGTTCCACCCCCTGAAAAGGAAAGCGGACACGACAGAATAAAAGCTTTTACAAATAGGCAGTGGTTCTCTGCATGAATGTGTTTTCACACCTATTATGACTTTAAATAAAAATAAGACTCCCACAGGTACAACCTGACAGACTGAAGCTATTTCAAGTTGTAGTGCGCAGGATTTAAATGAATATATCAACGTTTAGCGCAGGAAATCTTTGTGGTTTCTTCTTAAGTCTGTCATTTCTTTTTCCTTTTCTTGCCTTAAAACATTAGAAAGTCTAGAACAAACACTTCAAATTCAAGCTATAATTTGACATTTATAACAGTGCAGACAATTTGTTATTGTCCAACTCGAGTCTTTCATCAATGCCATCGAAGCCACATTGTGTGCAAATACAAAACAAAGCAGATGAAACAGACAAAAAGCAGCAAAAGAATGACAAACACTTATACAGGCAGGAAAAGAGAAGCGGAAACGGACTGACGTGCCAAATATAACATTTGGTAAGACGGAACCGGCTGCCAGACTCAAATACTGGACCAAACAAACTGAAACTACGGTTAAGCTTGGTTTACTGAGATCAGGTAGCATATCAGTGCAGATGCTCAGATTCTGCATTCATATAAACAACGGCTTTGGCAATCATAAACAGTTTGGCATGTGTCATGAGACTAACAAATAAAAGGAAATAGACAGAGATGACCAAGTCCAATGCTACGTTCACAACAGCCACGGAAATGCACGTTCAAGGGACCAAGTCTATGCAAACACGTATATTCAAGGCTTCTGCGCTCAAAACTGTCACATTCAGGCATCGTTACACAAGTTTTTAAGACAACGTGAGCGCATGTTGAAGGTTAAACCAGTTAAACTTTGGCCAATCAGGGACTCAAATTTGGTAGTGTTGTAGGGGAAGCATCCTTTTCAATTCACAGAAGTGCCAGCGGTTTGAAAAATGATCATGGAGGAGAAATTAATAATTGTGGTTTTGTGCTCGGCTGGCATTCTATGACACTAAGTCTTTCACGCATCGGAATTGAGCTGTGAAAGAATAATCCTGGAGCAAGATTCACAAGATTTGAACCGCTTCAACGTTTCCCACCCCGCCTCCTCAAACTATGAGTTGGTGCGCTAGTATTGATTAGTGACAGTCCAGTGCGAGCACTGCATGCTAAAGGCACGTTTAAGAAAGCTGTTTAGAGCGTTTTTGACCATGCATTACATGCCCAATGAGTATGTAACATTATACCTCTATTGAGGATATCATAATTTTTTTTTTTTTTAACTTTGTTTTTATTGAGTGTTTTCATCTGTCAGCATACATGGGTCAATAACCACAACAAACAGAACATACACAACATACTGCAATTGGGCTGTTTTTCTTAGTATTACAATACACAAAATCCTCTGAACCTTTTATCGGTTTTCCATATTTGTACCATTTCTGCCATTTTTCTTGAAAATGTCTAACTTTAATTTTAGTAGAAATGTCAATTTTTCCACTGAGTGAATGGTCCATATGATCTTCAACCAGTCATCTTTTCCAGGGGGCTCCACTTTGTGCCATTTTTTTGTTATCGTTTTCTTGCTTGCCAAGAGTAATATCCTTACTAGGTAGACATCTTCATTCAATACGAGGATATCATAATTGTTGTGGATAAGATATCAGCCACATGCCCGGCTGCCTAACAAAGGTGCAGAGTTAGAAAGTAACAAAAAAGTACACCCAACCTCCACCTTCTTTCCAGCCCTCATCTCTCTCCTCCCACTGTCCTCCTCTCTGCTGAGCAGTGTCAGTATCAGCCAGGCTGTCAGTCACCCCCCCCCCCCCCCCCCAGACTGAATTCACACACTAGAAGCTGTGTCAGTGAGTGTATGCCAACATGGAGCAGCAGACTGCCTCATGCAGCTTCCCGCACACTCCATCCGTCTCCATCACTGCCGCCTGCAGCTTCGTAATCAATGGCTGATTAGAAAAAATGGGTTCATATGGAGATGGGAGGAGAGTCTGATGAAGGTCACAGATCGAAGCGCCCACTTTGTTTTTAGCCGTCTATTCTGAGGCCCGGGCTCGCACAACAAACAGGACAGTCGCAAAGCAGAGGCAGAGAGTCGAGCGCTGACACCACCATGACCGCATTTGAAATGTACCTCTTCCCAGAAGTCACACATCACCTGCTAGCAGGGTCAAGGAAAGTAAGACGGAGCTGACAGTATCAGTCACAACATCGGCTGCAGCGGACACTTCCACAGATGCTCACACTTCAACAAATCCTACTATCACGTTTCACATCTATTATCCATCAACCGCTTAAGATTTTAGCCCAAGTAAGGGAAAATGATTAAAAAAAAGACAGTTTTAAGTGTTGCATGGCATCTGCACGGGTCATGCTTTTCCTTGGTTTGAGACAAACAATCTACCTTCGGTTGACATGGTAACAAGGATAGCAAACAGGAACATGACTGTTAAGTACTAATAAATGCATAATTACTCACAGCATATAGTAAAAAAACTGAGGAACAAGAAAAGCATGATACTAGATACCATGTCAATACGATCTTCAACCAATGCTGGTATAAAATAACAAAACAAGTCACATTTTTGTTCCACAACATAAAATTAAATTGTTTTTGCTCTGTTAACCCTTTAACACCGGAGATGTCCCTGGTGACACCTAAATAACGCATGTTCTTTGACGTACTACAACTCTTTAATCGTTGACATAACCATCGGGAATCAGCAGATTGCATAAGTACTCCACTGCTGCACAGTGTTGCATGTCGGCACAGAGCTGCTTTTCTCTTCTTCAGAATCCACTAGAATTACAAGAATTACATAAACGATAGAAGTTTTCCGGTAATCGAAAGAAAGTCAACACTAAAGCTCCACTGTTATAGGGTTAAACTGTTGACTCCACACCTTTAGTTCTTTGGCACAACTTAAAACTAAATAAATGAGAACTTTCAACGACAGTGTCTCTATGGATGTTTTATAGAGGTTTTAGTTAAGGTTGTGCCTTACTGGCCTCCAGCTGAGTTAGTGATGACTGCATTCACAGTGTTTTCAAAATGTCCTCATATATGCGTGCTCAAAAAACTAAGAGCTGAAGAACACATTTTCTAGTTATTTTTCTTAATTTATTGTTTTTGTTACATTTAGAACACTTTTTAAGGAACATTTTAAAATCATGCAAATTTTTTGGGAAATGTCCTCATGAATCCCACTTTTGAGACAGCTGTTTAAGTCAGTGAAGTAAAATACTTTTCGCAATTTTCCACACAAAAATGTAAACTCTGACTTGTAGAGAAGTAAGAATCTGACAGTTCAGAGAGGCTAGTGTCCCCCAGGGGTTCCTGTTAATGTTTTTGCCCATTCCGTTTTTTCAAAAGAAAGCTGATTTGAATTTGACTTGCAATTTTGATTCCAAAAGCTAATCAAGAGCTGTATGGCCCAGTAAGACACAACTTTAGTTAATTAAAGTATTCACTTGCACAAAAAAGATGCATTCACTGACAGCTACAGCTAGTCTTTGCTCCAACTTTACTTTTCAGTTGAAATGTAATCTTGGTTGTAAAGATTGTCCTCTTTCAGGCTGCAAGAAAGGAAAAACTGGCCATCTTTATACAAAATTCTATGCAGTTTACATTATTCCATTCAATGTACAGACCGGCTTTGAACCTAGTGAGGCAAAAATGACAATGTCTTTATTTTCTCAGCACCACCAAACAATTTGTATCACAGCAAGAAAAAGAAAATCACTTAGAACTTTAGATACACAAGAAGCAAAAGGTGAACCAATTTCTCCACAGTGCATGACGTTTAGGTATTTGTCCAAAAGTGATGTTGTATTTTAGGCTGTTTCTGTGTGTGCAGACACAAAGCAAACATAGACATTTTTATTTCAGGGGCGTTTAATTGAAAAGAAACACTCACCTGGATCCTCTGTGACTGCAAAAGAAAAGAGAGAGAAAGTCACACTTTGTCATGAACTGGCACAATGCTTTAACCCTGGAATCCTGACTATGGAGGGAAAGGTCCCCGCCTTTGAGTGGCTTCCCACTCCCTGTGAACCCAGCTTGAACTCCAAGACAACAATCTACCTGCCTCCACTGTGGATGAACCTTGGCAGCTATCCAGCTGGGAGGGATTAGCTGCATGCGCTGCACCCTGACGGGGGACATTCTAATAAAAAGCGAAGGCACCCCACTCTAAATCTTTCTAAATCAAATCTAAAGGTACTGCAAAGAGTGTTAAAAAAAAAAAAACACCTGGTCAGAATCATACTCCAATCATAAATTCTTGAAGACTGAGTTCTGCTTGCTAATGAAAAGGTAAACAGATTCTTAAAGACCCACTCCGATGACATTTTTGTTTATGGTGTTTTTCATTATAACATACATTAAGGAAATTAAGCTTAAAATTGAATTTCTAAGTATTTCTAAGTATTTCTTTATTCAACTCATTGATAATCAGGAGCAGATAAAAATATGTTGTTTAAAAAAAAGTTGGTAGCTTTGACATAGACTACATTGTGGATGGGGAAGGGGGGCGGGGTTGCTCTGTGCTAACGGTCCTGCCCACCATTTAGAGGTGAATTTCTAATTAACTACTACCGCTCTGCCAAAAATGTCAGAGAAAACAACACAATTTTTTTTTATTTGGGCTAAAAACGGCAGAATCATAATGAAAATACTTCTGGAAAATACATGTAGATCAAAAGATGGTCAGAGATTAGGTCTTTAAATAGTTGCTTCCTCACCTTTGTCTGTCAAAAACTCAACAAGTAAATACAAATTTAAAAGAAGAGCAAGGTTTTACCTGGTGCTACCAGGAAGTGACCATAAACTGTCTTGGTGGCCCTCCCCAGAGGGTTAGTGGCCTCCAAGGTGTAGTTGCCATTGTTGAGATGAGTCGGGTTCTGAAAAATCAAACAGCCCTCGAGAGTGTCCTGGTAGAAGTCCATGTCTGTTCGAATGTACTTGTTCTGTTGAATCTCCTCATGCTTGTGGAACCAGCGCAGTTTGGGGTGGGGGTTCCCGCGGACCGTGAATTCGATGCAGGTGTCCAGCCGCTGCTGAGGCTCAGCCAGTGTTAAGATAACTGGAGGAACTGGGGAGGAGGATATATTCATCAGATGTTTGGCTTATTGACATAAAATCCAGAAGGAAGTCATAGAAATACATTCACTTCACTCCTCTAAAAACCTAATCAGCATGTCTGTTTATAATGCAAGTCACAAGTCTCACAAGGTGTGCAAAACCCTTTATGTTCTGAGAACGAGCCACAACCCTTGGGTTGTTAAAAACCTTTTCTAAAAAGCAAAGAAAAGGTTTCAGCTAACTGAACAGTCTAGTTCTGGAAAGGGTGACATTTTGAAGGTTTCTCGACGGCTATGAATCTTTGACCATGTGTCCCATTCGACATTACTGGTTTATTGAACAATGTTAAGGCTAAACTGTAGCTTGAATTTTTCTGGGGTTTCTTTTCTGACCAAACAACCCCCCCCACCCCGAGTAAACAACAAGCTGAAAGAGAATTTATTACTTTAATACCATCAGATAATCTTTATAACCAATTCATGCACAAATTTGTCTTTTCCATGAGTCACCCTTGCTGTTTGATCATCAAAAGAGAATTTTTGGCAGTTCTCATTATCTGGCATTCCCTCTGCGTGTCGATTTTATAGTCAAGCTGATGGATTTCATGGCATTTTAGTGCACAGTGAAAGAAAACAAAAAAACGGAACATTGTGGGTCCAACATGGGACCTACTGCACATTTTAGAAATAGTTTTTCTGATGATGGAAGACTGTATGCCGATAACCTGTTTTATATTAGATTGCTCTTTTTAAAAAATAATGTGAGAGTACTTTATTTTTTCTTTAGGATGAACAGCCAGATTTCAAAGCTGCTTAGACTAATATTTCCTGTCCAGTTATTTATTAGAAATCTTATTTATTTTAATTATTTTTATCCAACTCTTTTTAGTGATTCACAAAGTCAAAAAGCAAATCCCAAACACAAACAAAAAAGTCTAGAGTAAAGACCTGTCTCCTCTGTGATGAAAAGAGCCTATTGAGGTGGTTTGAACGTCTGAGAAAAAACTCGGACGGATAGATTAGATTAGATAGACTTTATCAATCTCACGATGGGGAAATTCTTCTCGTCTGCGGCAGCAGAAAACAGACAACCAAAAAACAGCAAAAGTGACATTCAAGCGAAAGTAAAGTGACCAGTGAGAAAAAATTCAGCCGGATACTTTGTTGTTGCAGCTTTATGGGTATTCCGACCAAAAAGAGAGGATGAGAAAAAGAGAGGATTTCAGAAAAGCTCGTTTTCCATTAGAAAAATCTAAAATGGCTGCCCTTTTTTAGAGATGGCAGCCATACACTTAATTGTTTCAAAATATTCAATTTGCTCCAGTCTATCTATCTATCTATCTATCTATCTATCTATCTATCTATCTATCTATCTATCTATCCATCTATCTCTCTATCCATCCATCCATCCATCGGCTATGATGGCTTATTCTACAATCCTGTATTTTCTCATGGTAAGCATGCTTTTTTTTAAAGAGAGGAACCAAAGATACATTCATGGCAAATTGAGAGCTTGTAGCACAAAATGCATGATTATCTTAAAAACTGGTTAAAATAAAGACGCTTTTTGAAGAACTACCAGGCAGATTGATCTTTTTGTTAAGTAACCATCAGCTGTTGTTTTTTCGGTTTGTAATTTGGCACCAAATAATCATCCATTAACGGCACAGATAAACTGGCGTGTGGAAGCTGTCATTTTAAGGCACAAATCAGTGACAGGCAACAGCACAATAAAGTCATTCAACTGATCTGAAGGCAAAACGCTTGTGTACGTGTGAACGGTTGGTGTGGGGGCGGCGCAGAGCTGTGGTTGTGATCATAGGGAGAAAGAGAAGAAAGGACGGAGGAGGAAGGAGAGAAGCGAGGGAGTCTATAGAGATGTGTTGCCTAAATTGAAAAAGAAAACTAAGAGGAAAAATTGTCTTCTCTTGTTGATGGACAGTTGGGGGACAGGTCCATTTTGCCCCGAGTGTGGCTGTCAGCCCAGTTTCAGTCAATACAATAGTAGACATTTTGACTCTTGTGACCCCATGTCCTCACACTGTTCAGACAGATGACAAGCTTTGATAAACGTTTGAACACTGACACATCCAAATGCAGACCTGTTTGTAAGCTTTCATCAGTTACTAATGCTGGTTGTGGATTTTAAACGCCAGATTTAAGGCAAGACAAGTTTATTTGTAAAGTACATTTCGTGTACAAAGACAATTCAAAGTGCTTCACATAAAACGAAAAAACAAAACAAAACGTAAAATTAAAATTAAAATTTGAAGAATGTTAAAAATTACTGAATTTAATGTACGCTAAAAAGTATCAATGCAGATGTACATTTCTGAATAGTTCAATAGAGGCGGGTCTTTAACCTGAATTTGGCGTGTTTCAGGTAATCTAAAGGTGTTCTGGACATCTTTTCCAGATCTGTGGAGCATAGAAGCTGAATGCAGCTTCTCCATGTTTGCTTTGGACTCTAAGAGCTGACAAAAGACCAAACCCAAATGACTGGAGAGGTCTGGCTGGAGGGGGGGCAATCATGTATTTTGGTGCTAAACCATTCAAAGCTTGTAAACCATCATCAGAACTTAAAAGCAAGGGTGGAACAAATAATTTTAACAACAATTTAATTCATGTCATAATTTGCGGTTGCTGATTCAACCTGTGTGACTCAGAGATAAAGACCTGGATACTCAACAGTGCAGCCGAAGGTTTCCACATTCCTTCTATTTCTTGCAAGATAATCAAGTGTAAATTAAATATGTGTACAAACAAACTAGTAAACAAGGGTTGATGGCTAATCCATTCACATTTTAGTTTCATAAAGTTCAGCCCACTGTTGGTTTTCCACATCAAAATAGTACAAACGAACATTATTAGAACATTCTACCACGCTGCATGTTCACGTGTCTTTGCTAAATTCAAAGTGTTTACACACATTGGACTGGAATGATGGACTGATCTTTCTTACTGCCATCAGGTGTCTTGTCCACTGCGATGCACTTGTTCTTTTTTAACTTTATAGTAAAATAAACCTACTGTTTCTCAATCCAGTTTCTTTTCCCCCTAATATTACTATAATCAATTTATTTTATTCTGAAATGATTTTAGAATGGTATAGGTCAATTCGATTTACAACTTGTCTCCGACAGATTGATCTCAATGGAATACTGGAATATATAAATCGAGCAGACAGGCAGTAAGTGTAAAAACCTCAGAACTGGAATGATGAGGTCTACTCTTTTTGGTACTCAGGTGTCATCAGGCTGGTGAGTGTAAACAGGAAGCTGCAGTAAAGACAACAAAGACGAGTGTGCTTTGTCAGTCCACACGGCTGCAGAGCTGCTTTCTGTTCCTGACAGCGGCAGAACAATGCGCCTGCAGAATCTGCATTGTGCTTAATTACAGTTTCTCTAAAATAGCGAGCTCATCTTTGAATGCAGAGAATGTCACTTGACGGCTGGTAATTTCCCTGTCAATCAGATTACTCCCTAATCAGAGCAGCAGTTTAAGCTATTTTATGACATTTCCAGAGACAACAGGCTGCACAGGGGAGGAAATGTAATTACCATCAGAGCATGTGATGAAAAATTAATAAGTTAATTTGCAGCACCAGCAGAGTGTCAACAGGAAAGAAAATGCCTGAAGATGTACATCCATTCAGTGTCCGTGCAAAAGCAGGCCCCGAAGACTTGATGCCGCAAAGTCAATCTGTCATTCCAGCACGGACCTCGGCAGCCCTGCTCCACTAGGTAGTGTTTGAATTGTTGACAAATCTCCCCTGTCCTACAGCGTGATGCATTGCAAAGAGCTACAATAGATTGAGCCCTACAAGAGGAGGCTTGCTACAAAGAGAAAAATGTCAGGCACCTTTGATAAATATTGGCTTTGAATGGAGTCTATTCCAAATCTTCCCAGGGTCAGTACACCAGGTAGACTAATGTAAGAGCAGAAGTCTTTACAGTAATTCACAGTGCAGATGTGAGGGGAGAATGTTGATGGTTACTAAATCAAAGCTTTATCATAGCTGTTTTTCCCCTTACGTCTCTCCATGCGCACAGATCAAGGCCAGACTTTCATGTGGGCTGGAGGGTATATTCTTGCTAATTGGCTACATCAATTTCACTTGGTTTGTAACTGTGCAACACCTCATTGCATTCCAAATGTACCTGCATAATTTGGCTGCTCAACCCCCATAGAGGATGTTTTTTTCAATCTTAAATTATTCTCTCAGACTGTCTTTATCATTAATAGATGATCAATTTTATGCTCCAAGATAAGCCCATCAAAGTCAATGGAAAAGAGGCTTTTCTGTCAACAGAAATGTGTCATGGTTTTGGGCATCCACAACTCTTTCTAATGAGCTGTTTTCTGTTTTTTCAACACACGTCAATTTTAAGACAAATGCCTTGCGTTCTGATGGACAATTAACAACTATACTTCATTTAAAGAAAAATAATAAATTATATTAGTACCAAAAGAACAATAACTTTAAACACATCAAATGAAAACCAATGAAGTATTGTTGGGAACTATAAAATAATGGATAGGGATATCTTTTTTTGGCATTATTTTTAAATTCGATTTTAAAACCCTACTCTCTTCATCCTTTGATCTATTGTCAAAGCGTTCTCAGTGCTCTTTTAATCATGATTAAGCTGTTTTTGGCCAAAATCAATACACCTGTATGGTTTTCTTGGACATAATTTCTGCAGAGCGACAAGAGTTCATGCGAAATTCACCTCTGAGTATGGCCAGAAGCAACTCCGCCCCCTTTCCCGTCACCCATGACTGAGAGCGCTAGGTTCCAGAGATGGGCAACTCGAGGACCACATTCCAGCATGATTTCCAACAGACACTGCTTTAGTATTTTCTAATTGGCTGGACACACCTGAACCAGGTAATCAGTCGTGAGTAGCGCTAGGATATCTGACTTTCATGCAGACAGACCAGGTTGCCCATCCCTGGTTTTCACGCTCTCCTGCTAGTTTACAGCCTCTCACCTAACAACAAAAGTGGTGAGCAATATCCCAGCTATCCAACCCGTACAGTTTTGAGCCAGATACCAGCTCAGTCAAAGAAAAATAAAGAAGTACACAATTGTGATCTTCGTCACACAGCATTTTTATGTCTGCTCTGGATTCACAACGATTTGAACAAAGAAAGTCAGAAATGAAATTTTTAGCCTAATTTTCTTAATATATATCCTCCATGTTTAGAAAATGCAACAAGAACACATTAAAAATACCAAAAACACAGATTTCATTGGCGTGGATCTTTAGCTTTAAATCAAAACATGGCAGCTTAAATGATGGCCTGAAATGTGGATCATTTCTTTTTTGCTCAGTGGTTAGTTACAAGATTCTCTTCCATGTCATCACAGCGGGCTGCTCTGATTAAAGCCTGCAACAACAGAGCGGCGTGATGTTGCATTTTAAGCACTTGAGTTGTATTCAGAGCATCCATGGCAGGTGAGCAAATAATAATCAAAACACTGGGAGTCAACAATACAGATGTGTCCTTCTTCCATAGCTTGCTTCATAGCGGCCATTTCCCTCCAATTTATCGTGTATTGAATTCAGAGTAAACAATATTTGCATTTTTGCGGTGTTGTAAGCATGTTTGTAGTGTTCCATCTTAAGAAATCCTCTTTACCACGGAATGGAATAAGAAAAACATACTTGCTTTTATGTGGATCGTTTCATGGTCGCCTTTTAAGATCTATGAGGTATACTTCAAGGTAAAAGCTCTAACACAGTGTTTCTTGTTATCACTTCATTTTGTTGTGCACTCATCTTTTCGTCTTCAGGTTGTAACGATTTATTGAGAAACTTTTGCGTTCACGCTGTTCAGACATTCCTGTAAAAAGTTAGATAACTGCTTTAATTTGAAGTTCTTCCCCAATGTGGGACCAATAAAGGCTGTCTTATTGTTTGATGCACAGTACTGTTTCACCGGAAAACAGACAGCTTCCAATCACGAGTTCACTTACACTCCTTCTCAATCATGTTAGAAGAACATTTCCAATTTCTACCAAGCTTCCAATGTTGGACAGATGGCCTCACAGTAGACAAAGTCTTCTAGTTTACTTAAATATTCACTGTCCTGTGAGTGACTATTGGCACATAGACCCTGCAGATAAAGTGGAGAGGCAAAAAAGACTCGGGGTGTATTCAACCTTAAAATTAATATTTGCTACACTCCATTCTGATGCATCCACTTGCAGACAAATAGATCCATGCACGTCTTCATTTTCCTGGTCTGAGCTGATTTTTGGCTCAAAACTGTACAGCTGGATAGCTCCAATATCGTTCACCATTTTTGTTGTGCAGCTAGTGTTTGCTTGGAGTTGGGAGGAGCTGTAAGCTACCGAAAGACAGTGTAAACAAAGGAATGATGGGAAATGAAAGGAATGATCGCTCAGGGCCTGCCCACATCTCAGGAGGCGAATTTCTACTGTACTACTGTCACTATGCAGAAACTATGTCCTAGAAAATGATTGATTTTGGCTTAAAACTGCATAATCATAATTAAAAGACCACTGGAAATGCTTATACAACAGATCAAAAGCTGATTGAAGTGGGTCTTTAACATTTTTAACAGAAGGTCTTAATTAAACATCTGAATATATTGAAATTTTCCATGTTCTCCTTATAATCCTTGGTTGCACAGGGACAATTTCAAGCTTTTTTACCCAGAACTAGGAGATTAGATGCTGTAACAACAAACTTGATGATCCCAGTGCACAGCTTGACAGCTCCCTAACATCATGTCAACAATTTTGTTTTTGAGGAACACTGACATTTTTTAAGAGTCACCAACCTAAAATGTGTCTGGGAAGTTGGTTTGCTTACTGACCGTTCTAGAAAGTTGCTGGGCAATGTTAGTCAGACATAATTTTTGGTGTGGGGGACAAATATGTTTTCTTTATCTTTTTAAAAAATCTATTAACAACCTCATAAATGTTTTCAGATCGTACATTTGAAGCTCAAGTATTGCTGTCAAGTTCTCATAGAGGGAGGTAATTTTCCCTCCCCAGCCAAACTTTCATATATTCAACTTTAGTATTATGTTTCTTTATTTCCACTTTCATCTTTCCTATTGTGTTTGTTCTGAGGTACATCATAGATGTTTGCTTATATTCAAATCAAAAAAAGAGGAACTGGACACATTTTGAACTTTATGTTGATTACACTAAATTAGCCAAGCAAAAGTCATTTAAAACAAATACTTTTAATTGTGTTTTTTTCTTTATATTTGGATTTTTAATTTGGATCACTTTGACCCAGAACATACCAGGAGGGTTAAAGCTTTTAAAAGGTAAATGAATCAGTAACACACATCTGATTTGAAGCAGTACTTTTAAAACACACTTTTGCTATTGAAAGTATATTTTATCTTAAATACTAAAGTACACAGTCTATTTATAGATATTTAAGTCATTATGAGGCTTTTTAATTTTCACAAGAGCAGTTTATTTTCTTTTCCTTTCTGTTTATTATTTGTTTTTCGTTTATATATATTTTAATACATATGTTTAACAATACTACAGCTTTGGGGCTTCCTAATTTACAGTATATTTATGTTTTATTTTATGTTTATTTTTATTTGTTTATTAATGTATATATTAATTTATTTGTTTATTTCTATAGGTAAAAACACAGTATATTTAAATATATTGAAGTTATTTGGAGACTTTTCACTTTACAAAACAGCATTAATGTACTGCTGGAAAACTCACACTGCACATTCAGCTGGATGGAGGAGTTGGTCATCCCCACCACGCTCTCTGCGATGCAGCTCAGCTGGAAGTTGTTGTCGTCTCGGCTGATGTTGAAAAGGTTCAGATCAATGGAGTGGATGTTCGGCCAGTAAACGTTCGACTATAAAAGAGTGACAAGAGCAAAACGTTTACACATACAATTACAGTCTCGGGGGTTACATTTTTAATAACTAAATTAAAACTATGGTTAATTATTCATTGGTTCAATTCCTGTGGAAGGATATAGAACAAAGCCATGAAGTGGACTATCTGAGAGAATTAACAACTTCATTAACGTATCTGTCCTTTATTACACCAAGCCTAACCTTGCAGGGAGCATGTGAAGAAAAAGACAACTTATATTTTGACTGACTCCATTTTTTATTATCGTGAAGCCAAATATCAATCTCTTATTCTTCCTTTTGCTTGGCCAATTTCTGTGCTTAGACTGTAAGCCTGAGGTTAAGGTTGATCTAATCTGAGGAGTCACTTTAAGCGATAAAGCCGCAGACGTCAATTAAAGTCATGTTTCCGTTCTGCTCTTGTTGTTTGTACTGCAGTGATGCTCTGGGGCCTGAGCCAGTGAGCGGGAATAATAGGTTAGCTACTCCACTGTGGGTTCAACCAAAGTGTCTCAGTCACAAAAATGTCTTTTTTGGATAAAGAGAACATAATTACAATAACGTCAGTCTGTAGAAAGCCTGCACCAACATCTTTCCAAACTATTTGGGCTTCATTTTCTGAAAAACTATATATTTTTTCTTTCTCTAAAACCTTCCTGAGCAGAATATATATAAGATATATAACTCAAAAGGAACAGCATATTACCGTTGTGGTAACTTACCATGGTTGTAATATCAATTGTAAATGACAATTCCCATTTTTCCAAATACTTCCATGAGTCTCCAATAGCTCCAAAAATCTCCAAAAAAACTTTTCATTCCATCAAAACATTAGCTCAGAACAAATTTGTTGCCTTTACAGGAGCTTAGCGCCAAGACCTTTGCCACAACTGCACATATGTGTGGATATGGGCTGGATATGGAAATGAAAGTTAAAGAATGTAGGATTTCATCATCTGACGGGGCAGACTGCAGAAAGGTGATTAGCTTGATTCCCCTTGGGTGAAAAAATGGGCAAACCTGTACGAGACCTGTACGCAGGTGGCTCGCAAGAAATAAGAAGGTTGCAAATGGATAAGT
The DNA here is from genome assembly GCA_023969325.1 of Oryzias curvinotus. NCBI lineage: Eukaryota > Metazoa > Chordata > Actinopteri > Beloniformes > Adrianichthyidae > Oryzias > Oryzias curvinotus. The sequence continues at coordinate 25,898,567 of CM043708.1, read as the reverse complement.
GAGGTAGTAGAGAAAAAAAATAATTTGGGCACATGTTTTTTCTTCTGACATGCTGCAAGTGGTCACAGTGAACACTCAGACAACACCCAAGGGTGGGTAAATGTGAAGTAGGTGAGACACAGGTGTGTCGTATGCATTCTTCACTTTTTCAACTCCCCCAAATCCTGTTGGTGCTGTCCAAGTGATAAGTGGGGGCTCCTTGTGTGCAGCTTGACTCAGACTTTAGGAAATTGGACCATGAGAGTATAGTTGTGTGGGCACCCTATGGGCGTCCTACAGGCACTTGTGGATCATGTTTGTGCAGTATTTGTGTGTGGTAAGTGACGACGCACCTAACTAACTACTGCAGTGCTGCGTAAAGGGCGCTGTATGACAGTATCACCCGTAAATGCATCTATCTTCCGTAAGCCTTACAAAACGTTCTGTTTTCATGATGTCCCTTAAGGTGGCTGCCCACCTCTGCTCACAGGAACAGGAAGTAACACCTGCGCTCCTCTAAAGATGCAGCCTCTCAATGACCCTGGTTGGGCCCAGACAACCCAAAAACTGGACCCGTATGGGTCAACCCCCTGTCTGGGTGCATTTCACTAAGGATTTAAAAGAAAGTACAGAAAGTATTCTGCTTAGACTGATCATCTGAGGTTCTAACTTTTGTTAAAAAAGAGCTCAAATTTAAAATCTTTACACAAGTGAGTGTGACATACCTGGAAAAACTCAGTTTTAACACAAACATTTGGGGTCTTTAATTTTTCTTTCAACGCCAGTGAATGAATTGATCTGAAACTTGTTGAACCAATTTTTGAACATTTATCCCTGACATGTCTAGAATCCATATTTGCAACATCAAACAGGGATGCAGTTAAAGTTCAGCTGATCTTTTTAAAAACAAATATATATTACAAATATGATTCCTAAAAATTGAATGTAAGAGATTAGGAGAAAAACAATAACTCTGCAGGTTTGTGGGTTTTTTTTGGGTTTTGTCCTAATGAATAAAACAAAAGAAGCATCATAAAATACCTAAATATAAAGCAAATCACAATAATGGTACATGTGTATTTGTGGAGGTTTTTGTGTATCTTTGAAAAATGTAGTGAGAAAAGATGCATTCATTATCACGCCATGTGAAAAAAAAAGGTAAAATGCGCTTGTGCTAATATGAAAGTAGTGAATAATGGAAATCTAATCTTCCACCACTTCTGTGCTTTTAAAAATAGACAACATGTCTCATCAAGTTTAATTCTTTAGAACATATTACATGAACAGAACTTGAAATGTTGCTTTAAGCAGAAACATTTATCTTGAATCTCTACAAAACAATGACACACAACTGCCAAACCTCATTAACCACACAGGCCAAGTGAGGTTGCAGGTTAAAGCCTGCCAGCCAAGGACAGTGATAACCCTGAAGTGATAGTCACTGATGAGAGACGCTGAGGAGCATAGTGTGCAACTCAGCGCAGAATGCAATATGAGCTGCTTCTCTGGCTGCAAATGTGATTCAATTCAAGGAAAAAGTGTTGGGTTAGCATGAAAACAGCTGTTGTAACACATCTAAAAGAATATGATCTGGATGGGGGGAGTAAAACAGCACACCCAACTGTTTATTTTTGAAACGTGCGGGGAGTCTTACCATGTGTGTATTGATGGAATTCAGTTGGCCGACGGTCCAGTCCACTTCGGGCAGCGGTAATCCGGTCCCGTTGCAGCTCACGGTCACGTTGTCGCCCTCCCTCACCAGAACGCTGCTGTGGCTCACGCTGATCTCCGGTAAGTCTGGAAGCACACAAACACACACCTGTCACCGCTCCTGTCAGAAGAGCTTCATGGTGAAGGACTTCATCAAGTTTTTAATCATAATGAAATTAGAGCAAAGGGAGAGAAATGCATATCTGCACTCCTACATCTCCCCTGGGAGATAAAACCTCAGAGCCCTCAGACTTTGAATCACCTCACATCTTATCAGATTTACCCCAGAACTCCTCCACGTCTCTTCCTCTTCCAATCTCCTCCATAAACTCTAGCTCTTGAAGCTGATTCTTCCCTGAGCCCTTTCCAAGCCCGCCCCAGCCTCTTGCTCACCGCATTTCTCAATGTACATGTTCCCCAGTCGTATCTTGGATGCTCCGTCTCTGCAGTACAGCTCCTGCGTGTGAAGCATCGCCTCTCCTCGCTGCTGCCACAGCTGGATCCAGCGGATGTCGCAGCCGCAGTCGAAAACCACTCCATCCAAACGTCTGGAAACCCAGAGAGAAAACAAGAGTGAGGTCCTGAAGACGAGGAGCAAGAGCCAGCAACAGCACACCAAATATCTGCTGTTTTAAAACGAGTCAACACTTTACATTGGACTCTCCTCCAAAGAACCCAGAATGCAACAGTCTAATACTATTTTCACACCGGCATAAAAAACGTGGCTTCAAGCGACTACTTCCAATGAATGTTTGTTTTGGACTTCTGTGTTCAAAACTCTCACGTTCCCACTTCACTACGCAAGTTTTTAAGCCAGTATCTGGGCTCTACGTACAAATCGCGCAAACATTGATTGTGCGCAAAAGTTAAACCAGTTCAACTTTGACCAAAATACAGAATCAAATCAAATCAAATCAAACTTTATTTATAAAGCACTTTTCATATAAAAATATAACACAAAGTGCTTTACATTAAAACACAACAAAATATAAAAACAACCATTGACGATTTAAAAATAAATTAAAAAATAAATAAATAAATAAATAAATAGGGCCCCCCTCCCCGTACCTAGCCCCCCACTCCTTACACACCTCCCACCCCTAAGTGATGGCAAAGGACAATGAGAAATAGGCTGAGCACAAAACAGGATGCAGGAAACGCTGATAATTGGAACCTCCCCCTCCGTGAACAGCCGCATAGACAGCCAAATGCAGCATCACAGGCGGGGACCGCTCCACCACAGCTAAGTGGCGATGCAGGTCCCCATCTAGAGCCGCAGCGGCTGAACAGCAGCCGACCCAGAGGGAGGGGTTCCAGCTGAGGAAGCACCGGAAGTAAAAATGAATAAAAATGAGAATCAGGAAGTAAACATATTGATAAAAACATTAAAATAAGGTAAATTAAAATAACGCGTTAAAAATCAGATTCAAGTTCATAAAACAAGATAAAATGGATGAATAAATAAATAAAATAAAAAGTACATATAAATAAATAACTGAATAAATACATAAAAGCAGTAAAGCATTAGCTAAAAGCCAGGTTAAAAAGATGAGTCTTGAGCCTTTTCTTAAAAGCATTTATGCTCTCTGCGGCTCTCAGGTCCTCCGGCAGACTGTTCCATAAACGGGGACCATAGTGCTGAAACGCAGCCTCTCCATAGGTTTTAGTTTTTACAGCTGGAATGGTTAACAGACCAGAGCCAGAGGATTTCAGGGTCCGCGAGGGTTCATATCTTACTAAAAGCTCTGATAAATAAGAAGGGGCAAGACCGTTAAGACATTTAAAAACGGTTAAAAGTATCTTAAAATCAATCCTGAAGCATATGGGGAGCCAATGCAGAGATTTTAAAATTGGAGTGATGTGAGCTCGCCTCCTGGTCTTTGTAAGAACTCGTGCAGCAGAGTTCTGGAGAAGCTGAAGGTTCTTAATGTTGGTTTTTGGAAGACCAGCAAGCAGGGCGTTACAGTAATCAACTTTACTCATGATAAAAGCATGCATTAGCATCTCCATATTAGCCAGAGAGTGGGGCGATCTAGCTATTAAAAACCGGTTTACACCTGTTTATATGGGGATAAAGTCACTTAGGCGAGCCCAGGTTCGACGTTCTGAAGACTTAATGAAAGTTCCGTCTCGAAACGTTTCTGCTTCAGACGAAACTAAAACAAGAATGCCAATATTAAAAGTGACAGAGGAAGTTATAATTGTGGTTTGTGCCTGTCCAGAATTATATGACACTAAGTCATTCATATATTGGAATAGAGCTGTGAAAAAAAATCCTGGAGTAAGATTTGTGAGATTTGCACCGCTTTGGCATTTTGCACCAAACCTCTTCCAACTAGAAGATGAATTCAAAATTCAGGATTCAGAATCCACCTGCTAGTATTTGGTAGCAACAGTCAAAAGTGAGCACAGAATGTGAAATGTAATTTTTTTTATGTTTAAACACTGGATTTGTAGAAAAAAATAAAACTAATACTGACTATTCTGTGAATTTGTCCAAAAGTTCCAGAACGTTCTTCAGAAGTGGTCTGGACATAGACTTTCAGTAAAAAATGTCAACCGTTTGCATAAACTTGTCAACAACAAATAATACTCTGAATCATTTTCTGCATCTTGTTTTTTTCAGTGGCAGAAAAACTGAATTGATTTGTTTTTGTTATTTGATGAGTTTTTTACCACATCGGGAAAATATAAAGTAAATAGTTATAAAATCAATACATTATAAATTAGTATTTGATCTATAATTTGTGGTGGAAATGTCTTTAAACTGTCACATTTAGTGTCTTCGTAGAACTGGAACTCATGTCTGAGGAGTTAATAAAAGGAAATGTTTGCCAAAGATAGCCAACTCCCAACGTGATCAGAGGTCAGAGGTCTTCATTTAAAACAGAACCGGCAAATCCCAAGGGATGGAAGCTCATTGGAGTGATAACAGGCCAGGTTTCACCCTTACACTGCAATTATGTTCGTTATTAGCAATAACCATCACTTTCACGTCTTATCAGCTCTGCCCTGGGTAAGAAATGGCCAACCCCTGCATAAAAACGGTGTTCTGAGCTCACACAGGGCAGGGAGGGAGGTCTGGGTTGAAAGTGCTGCCATCTAGAAAAGCAATAACACAATATAAAAAAAAAAATAAAAATAAAAGCAGACAGCTGGAAGTTGACAAACGTCTGAAAGAGAGCAGATTAGACTTTGAAGGGAACAAAAGCAAACAGCAGTGTGACCTCAGACACAGAGAGCTAGCAGCGTGGCGTTTCCTTGAAGCTTGCTAACGATCCTCTCTGCTCCTCCACAGGAGAAGTAATGATCTCCACCGGAGGCTGTTTTCTTTTTTACCCAGGAAATGTACACAGGTGCTCCGGCTCTGGAGTCGCGGATCAGAAGAAACTGCACCTCACCGTTGCTCGAACGCTTTGATCTCCATGCATGCTTTCCTCTTCTTACGCTCTCGTCAGGAGTTAACTTGCTTTTCTACATCCTATGTTTACTAAAACATTTTATATTCACTTACTTCCACCTCACACAAGAGAAGGAGTTGTTTTTTTTCCCCTATTCTTTACCATTAAAAGAGAAAACATTTTTTGTCCCAATTATTTAGAAAACTGTTTTTATTTAAAATAAATCTGACAGTTATAAGAATAAACTGATAAAACGAACCAACTTTTCTATGTGTCTGTTTTAATTATTTACCTTTAATGTTAAGTCCCACGCCGATCATCTTTTTATCTACTGTAAAAAACTATAACAGTAGTCTTTTAAATATGATGATGGTATTTTTAGTGTGTTTTAGGACATAGTTTCTGCAGAGCGGCAGGAGTTCATTAGAAATTCACGCTTGAATTGTGGTCAGGAACGTTGGCATGGAGCCACCCACACACCCTTCCACTCTCTATTTCAGTAAGGGAGTATTTTCTGCTCTGAAAATACAAACACAGTTCGTTTTCTAATGATGTTTTTCTCTAGTCAGAAATGCCATTTTAGGTTTAATGTTCTTTATGTATCTCCTCCATCAGAAAAATGCCACAAAAATATGTTTAAAATTATAACTTTCATCGCAGTGAAGTCTTCAATGACGCTGTTTGTTTTTTGTCGTTTTTCAGTTGGTGCTTCAACTGCATGATTTTTCCATGGAAAAAAGTTTTTTTTTTTTTTTTTCTTTCCTCAAAAGAAGCCCATCCCAAAGCAGATGACCACAAAAACAGAATTTAGTCAAACATGGGATTTTGAAAATTGCGGCTGTCAGGTGAGACGTGACGGGTGGCTCACGTCTGACTTTGACTGAAAGACGAGTGTCTGAGTTCTGATATCACCTCACTGTCTGCAGCATCACCTGTGCATCTTTGACTGATCCAGCAGAATTTTCTGGAAGTTGGTTTTATCGCCACATAATAAATGTGCATCCTTTCTTCCCCCCAAAAAACAAGTTTTTGTGACACTCCATCATTTTCACGGTGGATCTCGCTCTTGTGTCAAGGAGAGAGCTGCACATAGAAAGTAAATAAATCATGGATTGGTGCCATCTTTGTTCTTTTTACGGCTGCAGCAGTATGGTTAGTCTGTGTTGCTGGAGGCTGTTTCACCGCCTGATTTATATATATAAGTTTATATATATATATATATTTAAGCCTCTGAAGAATAATTTCTCTGAAGAGTGAGGCTTGATTTTGGCTTATCGACAACAGCACCTGCACAGCAATCATGGAGCGGAGGGGGCACATTAGTCGGGTCAGGAAAAGCAGCCGGCAGGAGAAACCCACAAAAAAAACAAAGAGCCTAAAGACAGTTTCAAACTTTACTTTGTTATGCAATTGAATAAAAGATAGGGGTATGTTTTTGTTTATTAATTAGTTTGTTGATGAATTTTTTCCACAGTTTTTCCTCCCACGCAGATTATTAACTTGTGTCCTCATTACGCATCGGTTTCTTCACGGGGAAATGTGACAATGATTTGAGGATTTTAGATTTGATAGTCTAAGCAGCAAATGTTTTTGTCTTTTTTTTATATCATTCATCCATCTCTTGGAATTAGTTGTTGTTTGAACAGAATACTGTTAAGTTACTTTATTCCTAAAGTTTTTTTCTTTTTTTTTTTTCAGATTTTGCTGTGAGATTTAGCTTTTTCATGTGGCTTCAGTTTGGCTTTAAATACCCACTCCAATCAAAATTGTGTTTGGTGTTTTTAACATGTTCTTGCATCATTGTCTTTAACATAGATCAAAAAATGATTGGAGTGGGACTTCAGAGAAGTTTTGTAGTTTCTACATTTGTTTTAATTTTCAGTATATAAAACAGTCTTATAATATATTGGTCTTAGCTAACATTATATCTCTATGTTTAAAAAAATTGAAATACATTTCATTTTTAAAAGAAAATGGGAACTAGAGGCTTCCCTTCCTTCTCTCTGATCGACAAAAATGTGCTTACAGGCTGTTAGACATTTACAGATGTCTGTGCAGATGAAAAAGTCCCTTCTTTCTCATCATTTCTGTTTTTATTTCTGTGCAATTTCATGTTGTGGTTTGTATTAATATTTCCTCATAATCCGTGGAACACCACTGACTCAGATGCTGGCACATTCATGGGATTCTCCCAATTTATTATCAGCCTTCAAAACATGTAGGTTTCGCTCCATGAAGCCGTTCCAGTTTCATTTGAGCATTAATACGTGTCTCAATAAATAAATCCCAGCTAAATTTACACATGTTGTTGTGAAATGTATGGTTGTAAATAAACCACAAGTCATGATCAGTGCCAAACCTGGTAAGTGTTGAGATTAAGGCATTTTATTCCTTTTGGCTAAAAGTGCTTCATGTGTTATATATATATATATATATATATATATATATATATATATAATTTTTTTTTTTTTTATTTTTTTTGCGCAGCAGTCTGTTTAAACCATTGACGGTTGATGAAAACTTGACTGAGTGACTCCTCCCCACCTGGCATTCTTAACAGGAAGTGCCCGTTGGCTCCAAGAAGCCAAAATCCTATAGACTTCTTTTGAGAAACAAACACTTCACACACCAGTTTTTAACATGTTCTTGCTAATCATAATGTTTTTTCACGATATTCAAGTTATGAACGGATCAATCAGGTGACTCAATAAAGGTATGTGGTCTAACGTCCAACAGTGGAAATGTTTGACAGATTTCGTGTCGCCCGCTTTTAAGCAGTAGGGGTGTGGACTTCCAACACTTTTGATTGGTGAGGGGTTGCCATAGAAACCGTGACTCAAATGGACTTGGACCAGTTGGTTACTGATGTCGTCGAGCTATAACATGGCTGCGTCCCTATTGCCCTTCATTTCAAGTGGCGCCTGAATTGAGTTAATTCTATTGGAGCCGGAAGTTAATCATTTTCAATGGGTGACATCTCTATTTTTATATTTATTTAGTTTTGTTTATTTTTCTACAATGTGTTGTAGAATGTGTTTCTACAGTTATTTTATTTAGTTTTGTTTATTTTTCTACAATGTGTCACAAAAAACGGATCCCCTCACAATACAGAACGTGGAAAAAATTGACACCCCCCAACGCAGATGCTTAGTATTAGGGGTCCAGCATTTTAGTCAAGCGTAAAAGAATAATAAAAAACAAAACATCGCACTCACTCACTCAAGTTCTGATTTACTGTAAATGGTTGAAACCTGGTTGCGAGTTCTGAGTCAGACCAGAGTCCACACGTTTGATCCACACCAGAGTATACACAGTCTCTGTTCATTTGGTGGTTTTGTCTTTACTAAAAAAAAAAACAAAAAACAAATAGTCGCATATTTGTTGTGTTGAAAAGCAGATTGAGAGGATATGACATTCTTTCTGCTACACTTCATTTAGTGTTGTTTTTCCTCAAGTGTTATGACAAAAAGGCCTTGAAAAGGTGTGGCTTTCAGTGAGTAGAAGGAACTGACTGAGAAGGAGGATTCTGTCTGATGCATAAAACAAAACGTCCCTAAAAAGGCATTGGATGCCAACTTTGCTCCCCACTAATAACACTGCGAGAGCCACAGAGGAGGGTTTAGCATTTAGCCGCCCCCTTCACCCTGCTGCTACTGTTGTCAGAATTCTGCTGGGCTGGACTGCCCAGCGCTGCAGCCGCGCTTCTCTGGCTAAAGGGCACAAAGACAAAGCGCCAGAGCCGATAATCTGTGTCTCATCCAGAAGCAGCATGAGGCAGACGGCTATTGTACTTCTCTTCTGTGATGTCGGAGCCTTTCACAGGGGCCACAAAAGACTCTGGATTATTGAGATTCTCCTGATAATTTCCCCATTGTTGTTGATATTAAGACATTGCAGGGAGTGTGAAATATCTGTGCAGCTCACCTGCAGCACAAAAATAGCTGTTGTGCAGTTGCTCTTTTTAAAAGCCTGTTGATTACAGAGCCGCCATGACCTATTTGATGTGGGATGAAATGTATCAGTTTGACCTCTTCAATATTGCATTAATGTACATGCTCAGTCTTTTACCCGGCAACACTCAGACCATGAAACCTGGAACCACATGCTGGGAGGCTGTCAGTCAGGTGTGCGTCCATGTTAATGTAGCAGAATTAATGATTATTCAGACATTGCTTTTGACTGAAATAAAGTGGTTATGTGCAAGACAGGAAGTTGGAAAGAAAAGCTTTTTCAGTTCAAATCTGGCCAATCAGAGCTGCTTTGACAAAAAAAAAGAGGCTTGTTTGTTTCTGAGGGCAATTTCAGCCAAACATCTTTCCTTTTCAGGCAATAATTACCTAATTTTTGTGTTTTCTATTTGGGTTTAATTGGTCTGTGCCATAGAGCACACACACAACTTTCCATTCTTGTCTTTTTCTCACAAAAAAATTTGGAGTAATTAGAGAGAACTTTAATGAAAAAACAAACCGATCAATGAAGACATTCTTGCAGCGCCAACAAAGGAACAAGAATGCTAAAAAATGACTCCGTTTTTTGTGTCAGGTCACAGTCACAGACATAATGAAGCCTTGAAATTGGTTCTCTTTTACTGCTTTAAAAAAAAATACTATTACAATATAATTGCCAAGAGTAACAGAGATAACAGGGGTTGGTGTCACCGTCAAAGGGGCCGTGCTCGTCTTTCATCACATGATATGGAAATTGTTTCGGCTGGTTTGATCTTCCTCTATTTACATAATATCTGCGAGCACGAGCAGCATGGCTGTGGTTAATACTGCATTGTGCATTGTCCTAATAATTAAAGCCAATAGCCGCCCGGCGAGCAGGTCTTGTTGAGCACAAATAAATCATATGCACTTTCCTGGCTAACTCAGTGCTGCCTGAGCAAACAGATACAATGAAGACAGGGCCAGGCTGCACACTCGGTCAATGATAGAGTGACTCATTTCTCATTAGCAAGGCTTGATTTCACATGGTTTGCCTCTTGCGTAACGCCCCAGTCCACGTCTGTGCCGCCACGCCACTCCGACTGACACCTCTTAACCAAACACGCCAAATGGAATAGACACAAACCTTCACTTCTCATCAGCATTCAGCAGGAACCACAGCCTTCACCCCAGCCCCGCTTTTCATGTTGGACAACAAAGACACCATTTGTACGCACCTGAAATGGTTGCCTAAGAAGAAGTTGCACCAGACATAAGAGACTAAAACTGAGCTCTGTTAGCTTTGGGAATGATTTTGGGGAGGGAAGAATTGAATCCACAACCACGAAGTAAACACCCAGCACCGTTCTTCTATTCTGCTTTACAAAAGAGCCTTACAGGTCTTAACGTTATATGCGAGTGGGAACGTGGGTGTGTAATAATGCATGACATAAATGGCTGTTATTTGTGCGCCAGAAAGTGAGTGAAAATGACTTTGGGCTACAATAGAAATGAAAAGGTTAAGCAGCAGCAGCAGCAGCATTAGCCAGGAGCTGCTAATCAAAAGCTCTTGATTAAGTGATCAGCAGCGTCAGCAGCTCGGTAAATGAAGGATTTCTCTCTGCTTCCTGCTCTGAAGCTTTCAGGTTTGTGTGAAATAAATGTCAGCAGAGCAACCATTGCTGCCCATCATTAAGGGAAGCCAACTCTAAATGAGACTGAGTTCATCATTCAGATGTTTGACCATTAAGTCAGACCGAAGAAAACTGGAAAAAAAAATGAGTGCAATTAAAATGAGCTGACATGTAAATCTTAGTCAAAACTGTGCGTGCAGCATTTATGTGAGGGGCCAGTACTCGCACCTTTCTGCTGACTATAGTGAGGTAAAAGGGAACCTTTGGTCAATTTTAAACCTTCTTTGTAGATCATGAGCAACTTCTTTAGTCCTCCTTAACTTTACGGATACTTCATGATACACTAGCCACAAGCACGACAGTCATACATTCATTTTCACAGCCTCCCACAGGTGTCAAACTCCAGGCCTCAAGGGGCGGTGTCCTACATGTTTTCCAACCAGCCCGCCATTAAAGCTCCTTATTGGCTAAACACACCTGATCCAGGTAATCAACAGCAGATGAGACAGGATTTCTGAAAAACCAGCAGGAGGTCGGCCCTCGAGGCCTGGAGTTTGACACCCCTGCAGGGATATACGAGCCTGAAGAGAACTGCAAAACACACCTGCACTCCCCCTAAGATGTAGCTTCTCCTCTTAACAACCCTTCATGGGCCTGGACGACTCAAAAACCTGCAAGGGTCAACCCTTGTATTGTTGCATGTGAATAAGTCTTTAGACATGTAGGAAAGGTTACAGTGTGGGCATTTGAGGCTTTGAGATGCAGCAAAACTCCACAATGATGGAGGTGTGATGATCTTGTGTTGTAGCTTTGAATTTTTTTTTTTTCCCCAGAAATGTTCAATAAGTAGCTGCGTCTACATGGGCAAAAGTAATCGGAAAGAACGCCTGATCGGAAGGAAAATGCGTCATGTAAACACGCCGTTTGGAATACTCTGCCCCGGTCAGACTCGTTCGGATCAAAATTTCTTTCCGATCGAGATAGGTGGGTTATACCGATTGTTGATCCGATCGTCGTGGATGTAAACGGGTTATTCCGATCGTGTGTCACTACTGCTCTGGTATCACGTCATGCACAGACGGTGTTTTGCTGAGAGAAAGCTTTGAAGCGCATACAGGACCGACTGGCTGCTCTGCAGAGACCCGGTGTTAAGTGCCGCTCAGCTCTTGCCCCGCTGGCTCTTCCCCTCTCCCCTCTCTTACACCCCTCACGAGGGGGTGTGGGGGAGGAGCGCTTCGTGCCCCGTGATGTCTGGACCCTGCGCAGTCCGGGTTCGGGTGCCGGGGGACCGTGTGCGTTTTGTTGTTTTGTTATGTGTGGGAGAATTTGGACTGCGATCCGTCCCGCCGCTCTGGGTTAGCGGCTGCAGGACTCAGGAGAACTGTGTGTCCGGGCAGAGCTCGGGCCGCCAGCTCACACAGCAGCTTTGGGGCGGTGTAACCGTTCAAACAATCACATGGATTTGTGTTTCCAGTTATGTCCTGACAAAATAAAGGCTGATGTTATTTCCACATATTTACGTGCAGCCAGATTGCAGCGTTTCCCGCATGTATTTTTTGTCCATCAAACAAGGCTAATGTTAGCGCCTGTTAGCCTCTCCTAACCCTGGCTTCTTCCAGCTCTGTTCTTCCACAAAAAAGCACTGACCACATGGATTAAAAATAAAATGATGAGCGAACAGGCACTCCATAATATTCATAATATTAATAAAAGCATGTTTGGAAGATCGTCTCATATATTACCGAGCTGCTGCATAAATGTATATGGCAACTCTGTTTGTTTATAACTGGGACTCACTTCCTTTTCATGTATTTTCAACACTATTGCGCATGCCCAAATGATTTATTCCGACCGAAAGTGTAACCATGTGAATGTTTGCTCTAATCGGAAAAAGTTTTTCTGGGCCCATGCACGGTTGGATTTTAACCCGACCATTGATCCGATCAAGATATTTTGCCCATGTAACCACGGCTAATAATAAGTCTTTTGAGTTAAGATACATTTACATTTTTTTCTTTCAAATGAGCAATTTTGCTTTTTACATTTTCAATAAATTCATGTGAAGGCATTTACTGTAGGCTGATCCTGATTTGAGCCTATTGTTGGAATAATGTATATAAGTTATCTCATGTTTGCTTTTATGCAATACCTAGCTATAGGTGATATAATCATGTTTGCAGAAGTGTGTGTGTCCAACTCTGTTTGGGGGAAACCGACTATATCTTTGCGCCTTCCCAGCATCAGCATGAGAACTTGTGTGTTAGCTGTGTCTAGACCTAAATCGAAGGACGCTCTGTGTTAGTTATCTGTGAGAAAAGGCTTTGCAGGTCCAAAGATGATATGGGAAGACTGTGAAAAGGCAGACATGTCGCAATTAATGTTTTCTGATCCCCCTCCTTAGAGCTCAGCACATGTGTAACTTCGGGAAAACCCAACAAACTTAATAAAGGAGAGAGCGACAGAATATGCACCAGAGTGGAGAGAGATTGTTGCTGGATCTCTGTTCACTCTCCTCGTAAAAGGTACCTTGGTCTGTTGTCTTTCCTTCCTTATGTTGTTATTCTGATGCTGTCTGTTGTTTTAATTGGACACCTATAGGTTTAGCATTGTGTTTGTGAAGTAACACAAACATATGAGATGGCCAAAAGACTGTGACGCTCAGCGACAAGGTGTCTCTTTGCATACATCCCAACAACGCTTTTAAAACACCCATTTTACCGCTTTTAAACACCCCGGTTGTTAAAGTAAAATCTGTCCAACACAGGAGGCCTTCAGCTCTCATCTGTTTGCCCAGCTGTTGGACAGGACAAGTAAAAAATAAATAAATAAATAAGTAAAATAAAATAAAAAATAAAAAAACACCCATTTTAAAATTCCACTTAGGGCAAATGCTTGTTCTTGGATACAGTATGGTGGGTTACTGAAGGTCAGTTATTACACTGGTGCTGGACTTCAAATCATTGAAATGAATGAAAACCAGATTCTAAATTTGAAATTAAAAATAAAAGAAAAGCACTTACTAAAAAATACACATTGCGAATGAAAGAATTTATGAAAATTTGAAAAATGTAATTGTTAGTTTTTAATAAATTGATTTTAAGCTTGAAAGAAACATTGAGACATCATGTTGTTAGCCTATCAGCTACAGTGGAACATGCTTCCAATCAGCTGGAAGGCGTTACGGGGTTTTTAAAGGGGGAAGATTACTGTCAATAAGAATCGTATGTCAACGTATGCATGAATTTTAAAAAAAAATTGTGCACAACCAAAAATAAAGTAAAAAGCTTGACATGTCTGTTTTGAATACAACTCTTGCTCACCTTGAATACGCAATTTCCCCTTTTATCAAACTGTCAAATATAGGTCACGGGGTCACAGGCACATTGAGTCCCGAAACATCGATTCAACTGAGTAAGCATGTACTTTGAGCCTCATTAATTAAACTAAAACAGAATTTAACTTTTTAGAATGCTACTGATCCCCTGGAAGGGAAAGGATTTTGATAACATAGTTCTGTTGAAAAAATAAAACAAACAAAAAAAACATTATAATAGCGATTTCCTGACACGCTGAGAAGCGCTGATCGAATAAACAATGCACCGGACCCGGAAGTGGTGGAGAGCAGCAGACAGCCCTCATGTTAGGTGTAAAAAAGTCCATGTTCATCAAAAACGAGATGATAATAAGAGAATGATAAACCAAAATAAGAAAAACCCAGCCAACGACTCTGAAGAGCGGCCAGAGGTGTCGTTTTGAGTGAAGTGTTTCCACAGTTTTAATGTTTTTACTGCCATAAAATAATTTATTATGGATATTTCATAGTTTCATTGAGTGTGCTTTATTAATTTATTTTTCTTTTAACGTGCTGGGCAGATCCCTGCAGGTCACAGGTTCTTCTTCAATGACAGATTTTCTAAGAGCTCAACTGTTTTAGAGTAAATTTGCTTTCTCCAAGTTAACCTTTTGTATATTTTGTTTGCTTTATAAAAGCCTCAAAAAGTCGCAAAAATTATTTTCGATGTATTTTGACAATGTATTTAGTTTCAGTAATTCACAAAAAGGTTTCCAGATCCTTAACGGTAAATTCTCCTGCAATGCAAATAATTCTAACAAATTGTGGGCTCAGTTAGTAAAAATATACATCTATTATAGCTCAATCAGTTCACAGTGAGCTGTTTAGACATTCATCTTCCTCTGTTCCTCTAGTTTTGGTATCAGCTGCCTTCCGTAAGGGAGGGTAAGCAGAGCTGTGTTTTGTTTTGTGGGTGCAAAGAGTAAGCTTTCAACTAAACGACAAAATGTCAAACTTTAGCGAGCAGGCTAGCAGGACCTCTCCTCTGCTCCGGGACTTGTAGGCTGGCTGCAGGACTACCCCAGATCAGCATTGTACCATGCTCTCAGAGGATCTGCCCTGCTTCTACCTCTTAAAATAGCACAATAAGGAGGTCTGCTGGAAACAGTCCTGCATCACATCCTGCTATAACTTGGTTTTAAGCGTCAGGAGGCTCCAGCGTTCTGCTGATGGACAGCTCCAACAGCATGAGCAGGTCGACATCGTCCTCCATAGCTAAGTCGCAAACACATTGATCACTAAAATATTCACAGAAAGGGGCTACCCTTTCTCCTACTTCTTCCCTGTCGTTGCTCCACCCGTGCTACGTTTTCATTATCCCACCAAATGACTTAGACACCTCCCAAAGTCGGTACCCCTTCCAGAGGTTTGGTCGTTCACGTGCGGGGAGACAAATTGGAGTTTGTGTTCAAAAAAGACAGGAAGTATAATGGCATGCAGCAAAGACAGCTTGTATCAGGGCGGCGAGAGTGCAGGGAGCCATGATAAAGTGCTGTAATAAAACACAAACAAAAGCCAGCAAGACAGATTAGACAAGACTTACAGCTCGGAGAGTTGGAGGTGCTTGAAGAGCTGCCATGACAGAGTGGTGAGAGGATTCTTTGACAAGTTTCTGTGCAGAAAAGAAAGAAAAAGAACAAAGAGAGCATTAAACTGACTTATTTTATGTTGACGATTTCATGTCTGTCATGTAAGCTGTGTTTTTCTTCTCCACTTCTTGTTTTCATTTTCTTTTGTTTCGAAAGCAAAGCTCGCTGTAGGGTCATTTTGACTTTTATCCTTACTGGGAGCGTGACATTTTCAGTGTCTGAATTTGTTCAGGTTCTGATGACATTCAAAATATTCAAAACCTGCAAGTTTTTCACTAACTTTGTTTACAAAGTTCTATACGAAGAAAGAAAAAGATGTATTTCACAGATTTATTTTCTGTCTAGAGTCTGCATTTCTGACTTTGCTTCTGTTTGCTGCAGAAGTTGAGATGTGCATGAGAGGTTACGGCCCAGTTGCTCTTCATTTTTCTGCTGCTGTAAAAACCCTGAACCCGTGTTAAACCTCTGAGTATCACATTTATTGCAGAAAAAGACAGTTTGGCTGCCAGATAAATCACTGTAAAATACAAAACAAGGATTACAGAAAATATTTTTACCTTTTAACAGACACAGGAAGGTAGATTTTTTTCCCCCTACACAATAAGCAACACGTTTTTGTTTTGAACATAAGATGCAAGTTGGCGTGTTTCTTCACAATAAAACTGTTTCATATGCAGCTACCAGAGATAACAGTGGACTAAGGTCAAATATGCTACACCCAGTGCTTGAACATCAAATGCTCAAACAGTTTAATGTGAACCAACAGTCCATTTTTAAAGCATTTCCAGTGGTCTCCCACTATCTTACAGTCCCTCACACCTCCAACCTAACATTACCGATGCAACAGAAATTACGAGCAATAATGGAGCAATCCAGCTGTAGAGTTTTGAGCCAGACTTCAGCTCAGATGAAGAAAACCAAGACGTAAAGGGATCCATTTGTCTACAAGTGGATACGAATGGAGTGGAGTGAAGTATGGAGTATTTTCTACATCACAAATGCAATCTTTTTTCCAACAGCATTCTTTGTCTGTTCCTGATTCAGAATAATTTGAATAAAGAAATCCTTAGAAATCCATTCTTGAGCTTAAGTTTATTAATGTATGTCCTCCATCATCAGAGAAATACCACAACAACATGTTAAAAACGCACAAACCCCCCCCCCCACAATTTTCACCGGAGTGGGTCTTTAACTGCCAAGAAGAATTAGAGAGAAAACAACGTTTACTTTTCTGCACACATGCAGGGGCTTCTTTCACTTGTAAACGGTAAACTAAAACTGTCACCTACTGTATGGTGATGAGAAATGAAGCAGTCTGAACCAGATCTGTACATAGTTGAAACTTTCATAAATTTAGATCAACTGAATTCAATCTGACTGAAATCCTAAAGAAATGTTAATGTGTTCAGTGGTTATTGTGAAGATATTTTTATGTCTAATTATCCTAAGTTTGGTACTTCTTTGTATGGATGTAAAACAGCTGACTGTATTGTTTTGTGCATTATTCTTGCTTTGATTGCTTGAAATGAACTATTTAAAATAAAAGAAAATTATACTGCATGTATTTTTAATGAAACATAAAATATTACAATTAGATCACAATACATCTTTCTTTGAGAAAATGCCTATCTCAGACATGTGCAATACAATTTTTGTTTGAACAGCAAGTGATGCATTTAGTGATTTGTAGCTTGATTTGTGGGTGTAAGTAAATTAGGAAAATAGTTTCCCAATCCAATGGTGTCACTATAATGATGAGTTGATTTACTAAGCTTAAAAATAAACTAAATTAATGAGCTGAGTTACTGTTGACCTTATTAAAAGTTTTAAAATGTTCATTAGAACCACAGAAAAAAAGCTATTGGGGGAAAATACCCCAAAAACATAATCAAAGGTTGTCAATGAAGCTATCTATCACATCTGTAATTAGTCACAGTTACTTCGGTAGCATCTACCCTTGTTTTCTTGCTGCTTCATGTCATTTTAGACTTAATTTGTTTTATTACCTTGAACCGAAATGTTTGTCTCGCAATTTATATCTTTTTTATTTATTTTTCACCGTATTTTGTAGAGAAGAACTTTAGCAACAATATGAAAAAAAATTTGCACAATTTTAGAGTGCTACCCAGCATCCAATTTGTAAAATGTAAAGAAACATAAAACCAACGGCAAGTAAGAAGGACACAAAAAGGGTTATGGAGGAAAGTCTCAAAATGAATAAGGGTGGGCGGATCCGTCTGAGTATCGATGGTATCGATAACAAGGTGAAGTCTTGAAAGACGCATATTCAAAACATGATTTGCAGTTTTTCTTCAATGCATTAAATTTACTTACAGACAAGCAATTTGGGAAAAAACCTGCCCGATTTGAGCGGACAATCTGGCAACTCTGTCAACAGAGCACCTCCACCTGCATTGCTGCTGCTCAACTCTTGCCCCTCCCCTCCCTGCTTTATTGGAGGGCAGAGAGAGTCACTTAAGAGTTACATACTTGCATTAATGGTAGGATTTTTGGTTGTGTTGTTTACATTTTTCTATGAATTTAAACCACCAAATGGTTCCTCAGTGTGGAAAAGTCTGCAGCTCACCGCTCCCCTAGGGGAGGGGTAAAAGGTGGAGAACAAATTTCACATACCTAAGTGACAACTAATGGGACTTTAACTTAACTTGATTACAGTTTTGCTTTTGTTTAATTTTTTTTTCCTAATGACTTTTATTACTGCCTCTATTTTAAAAATATGTTTGTGGTGCTTTTTTTTAAATTTTTGGTTATATTGCAGCTTTTCTTCTAATTGTATTTTGCACTAGTTTTCCTATTGTTAGTATTGTATGATGTAATTACTAATATGCACAATCTATAATTGATGTATATTCAGTTCAGATTGTCATAACCAGTTAACTAACATCTTTATTTATCAAAAGCCTCCGTCCTGTGTTTTTTTATTAAACGTAACAAATAATGGTGCTCTTACAAAATTATTCTATGATCACAAAATTTAGTTATTATCGGAATGATACCCAAAATCAAAGCATAACCCACACCAAAAATGAGTACAAATATTACACTATTTAAAAATAAAAACCATACTGAAAATTTTGGACACATTATAAAGTTGAGAAGACTGGTAAGGCAAAGTATAGTTGTGGTATTACTATGTATTTTCCTTGAAGTTTTGTGATTTTCTTTAATTCCTTTGTGTTTATGTGAATATTTATCTAAGGTGTTAAAAATGTATGCATAAAATGTAATAAGATTGGGAATTAATATGTTTTCTTCTCCCAACTCCTTTTTCGAGCACTATATTATTTTGTGTTTGTTTGTTATGTCTAACTATTTTACTATGTGTTTAAAAAATAAAATGATATGAAATCAAATTCAGTTTGCAAATAGTTGCAGCTTGGTTCAAGTCTTCAGACGTTCCCTGGAGAAATGCTGCAAATGAGTAAAAAGTAAAAACACAAAACTGTTCATTATAGTATTTACGTCCATCACTAAATAAATCTGCTAATTTCCTTGCTCTAATACACACTTACCATCTGCAGCGGGTTAATTTGTACGAAAGAGCTATTAGACACTTGTATAACCAAGCGTGTCACCATAGCAACAGGGAGCAAAGGATGCTGCAGGTTTCTCATTGCCAGTGGTATGCCAGACAGACAGACAGACAGACAGACAGACAGACAGACAGACAGACAGACAGAGATATAGATATGCAAATACACATTAAAAAAAAACACCCCTCTCACCCTCCACGGGTGGTTTCTCACTCAAGCTCGGGTCCTCTACCAGAGGCCTGGGAGCTTGAGGGTCCTGCAGTATCTTAGCTGTTCCTAGCACTGCGCTTTTCTGGACTGAGAGGTCTGAGGTGTTTCCAGGTATCTGTTGTAGCCACTCCTCCAGCTTGGGGGTTACTGCCCCGAGTGCTCCAATTACCACAGGCACCACTGTCACCTTCACCTTCCAGTCTTTCTCCAGTTCTTCTCTGAGTCCCTGGTATTTCTCCAGTTTCTCATGTTCCTTCTTCCTGATGTTCCCATCACTTGGCACTACCACATCCACCACAACGGCTTTCCTCTGTTCTTTATCCACCACTACAATGTCTGGTTGGTTCGCCATTACCATTCTATCAGTCTGGATCTGGAAGTCCCACAGGATCTTTGCCCTTTCATTCTGTACCACCTTCTGGGGTGTTTCCTATTTTGACCTTGGGGTTTCCAGTTCTTATTCTGCATACATGTTCCTGTATATTATTCCAGCCACTTGGTTGTGGCGCTCCATGTATGCTTTACCTGCCAGCATCTTACACCCTGCAGTTATGTGCTGGATTGTTTGAGGCGCCTCTTTGCACAGCCTACAGCTTGGTTCTTGTCTGGTGTGGTAGATCTGAGCCTCTATCGCTCTGGTGCTCAGGGCTTGTTCCTGAGCTGCCAGGATGAGCGCTTCAGTGCTGTCCTGTAGGCCAGCCCTTTCTAGCCATTGGTAGGACTTCTTGATATCAGCCACTTCAGTTATGGTCCGGTGTTACATCCCATGAAGGGGTTTGTCCTCCCATGAGGATCTGTCCTCCAGCACTGCATCCTCTGGTCTCCATTGCCTGAGACATTCACTGAGGACACTGTCAGTTGGGGCCTTGAGCTTCAGGTGGAGGTCATGTGCACATTATGTGAAGCTGCATTAAGTTCTACTTTGCTTATGAACCTTCTGTGATCCTAAAAGCTTTACATAATATTTTAAAGACATAAAGGCGGCCGTAGTGCAGCGGTAGGGCGGTCGACCCATGATCGTAAGGTTGCAGGTTCGTTTCCCGCCTTGCACGCGCATGTGTCGAAGTGTCCTTGGGCATGACACTGAACCCCACCTTGCCTCTGGTGGGAGGTTGGCGCCAGTGTTCGGCAGCTGAGCCACCACCAGTGTGTGAATGTGTGTGTGCATGGGTGAATGGGTTTGTGACTGTAAAGCGCTTTGGGCCTTCGAAAGAGGGTAGAAGTGCTATATAAGTATACGCCATTTACCATAATATTTTAGAGACATATTTTACAGGCCCAGCTCTGCCTCAAAAATCATTTAGAGGCAGGGCTGGGCTGCTAAATTCTCACATCAGACCCCGCTACCTAAAATCCCCAGATTTGATCCACAGGGATCCGAACAGGCACACATCAATTTAAGGCACCTAACATAGGCACATGTTTGCTCTTGTATAAAAAATATACATATGCCACAATTGCACTTGAGCACATAACTGTTATGATTAATTGCCATTTAAAGAGTAGAGCAGGTTTAAAAAAAGACAAAAGTGGGTTTACTTAAAAAAAATAGAAGCATAGTGATATAAAAATAAAAGTCGTATATATAGAATGAACAACATGAGGTGTATTAAAAGCCTCACCTTCTGTTTTTAATAACCAATTTAGACAATTAACATCATTACATCCCTTGACTGCAAAAAGAACTATGTCGCTTGTAAAAAGGTATTCACATGGGTGCAAAATTAACCCTGACCTAAAAAAAACGTACTGCCCCTGGGTGTTACCGCGACAACAGTCCGAGAGGCACAAAGGTATAAATAACTTTTGGTCATGAAAAAACTTTGACAAATTCTAAAAATATCTGCTTTGTAGTTTTCTTTTTTACTCTTTAACACCGGAGATTTGGTTCCAGTGTTTACATTCTTTTGACTACTAGAACTCGAACCGTTCACACAATTAATTCCAGCAGACTGTGATGCACAGAAAAGCGGGTTTGTGTCAGTATGCAACACTTTAGGGCAGTAAGGTGTTGCATGTCGATGCAAAGCCAACATAAAAAGCTGATTACCCTTATTTAAACATGAGGATACGTCCCTTGAGGTGCAACATGTCTTTTTCAATGGGTTCTTCTGTATCAGACATTTACTAAAGCCGATGAGAAGCGACAGGAAAAAAAAAAGGGGGGGGGGGGGACAAGCAAAACAGGCAGTACAAACAAGATCACAGTATGCATGGACTCACTCACACAAACACACCAGCTCTCCTTGTTTACCACTCCGTTGAATGACATTGCACAAAATAAAGGTGATTCCAATCTTAAAGGAAAAACAAATAAATAAGAGGATTAAATAAAAATCTTATCTGTGTCAGGATTAGCTGATTCGCATTGATCCAGTTGAGGGGTTACCGTGTGTGAAAGGGCATGTGTTACAAACCTGTAGCTGTCCTCAATCATATCTCATGTGTTAAAGGGTTAAGTAATATAACTTATGTACCAGCATTAAAATAATCTATGTACAGAATACCTTTTATATTTGTCAGGTGTAGGAACTCGCCCGAGCTTTAGGGCAAACCAACGAAACAAACAAACCTTTACTCATTAGAACTGCATTAGGAAATAAGACAAAACAAGCCTGTTTTCCTGTTTTTGCTTTTTCTTCTTAGTCTGAGCTTGTTTGGACAGTACCATTCCATAAATAAGTAGCTGTAAAGATATCTTAACCTTGGACCGCTCAATCCAGCCATCCTCCTTTGATGATATAGGGCTGTGCATTATGAGTACAGGCAGGAAGGGGGTGGACCAGTCTCCCAGTTTATCTGAGTCACAAATTAGGAAAAGGCTGGTCTGATGGGTAAACAAGGTAAAGAGGTGTAAGTGCTTTCGGAGGACTGATGGGATTAGACAGGGGTTTTTTTTCTGGTTGGTTAAAGTTTATTTCAACACTGCCCCAAAGTGAGCAGCTGTTGGAACTGCAAGATTTTTTTGAGGTCCATTTTGTTTTTTGGCTCACTCCTGAGAATGCTGTCTGTGATAGCAAACCAAACGAGATGAAGGTGTAAAATCTCCCAGCATCCCCCGACAGTTCCATCTGAATCTGTGGGACAGTCTAAAATCTTCTGTCTGGTTCACAAGTGCATGGTTCTTTTGTCAAACAGAATGTCTTCTTTACATCAGTCTCAAAAACTAAAAAACAAAAAACAAAAAACACAACCAAAACTATACAAAATATCCAATTACAAAGAACATACAAATGTATCACACTTCTTAAACATACAAAACATATTAATCATCACAGACATTTGCAACAACACTGATAATCTAAGAACAATTCCCTTCCTTTAAAAGCTCACTCCAATGAAAATATTGTTTTTAACATGTTCTTGTGGCATTTTTGTCATGACAAAGGACATATAAAGAGAATTAAGCTCAAAATAGAATTTCTGTGCATTTATTTATACATATTGTTGTAAATCTGAAGCAGATGAAAAAAAATGGTGTTGAATAAGCTTCTAGCTGTTACATAGGTGCAACTGTCGCTTGGCCACAAGCTCCCTGCTCTTCTCCATTTTGATGGATCCACTTGCAGATAAATAGATCCATGTATGTCTTTTCTTTCCTCGTCTGAGCTGGAATCTGCCTCAAAACTCTACGGTTGGATCTCTCCAATCTTGCTCACAGCCTTTGCTGAACCACTAATGTTGGGTTGGGGTTGTAAGGGGCTCTAAGATAGCAGGAGAGGGTGTAAACGAAGGGATGATGGGAAATGAGCACCTGCTGACACCCAGCTAACAGTCCTGCACAACTACAACTGTTTTGACTAAAAAATGGCACAATGTTAAATAAAAGACCACTGGGAAGGATTTTAAAATAGATCAAAAGATGATTGGAGTAGGTTTTTAAAGAGATCTTCCCGGATTTATTTTACCACGGCAATGCAAAGAAAAAGGGCAACAACTGCACCACATTGTTCTGAGTGTCTTTTAACAGGTTCAGATGTTTCTGTGAAAAACTTAACCTAACAACCTCCAGGCTGAAACTTTGACCAACTTATTAAAAATCAGCTGTGTTGCAATTTTTTTTACTTAAACTTTGGCTTTGATTTAATAAATACTTGTATTTTGAATCACCCTGAATACCAAACTAAAAAAACAGATTTGTAGATCGTGTTTTGATGAAACTTTCCATGAATGTGCATGTGCCATGCATGAAGAGGAGTGTTTTTGTGTGCAGAGTGAGACCTCCCCACATCTCTGTTTTGTTCCAAAGGTCACTCCTCCTCTCATGACAAGAAATGTCACCAACAATTGGATTTGAGACAAGTTAAATTACAATAACAAACAAACAAACAAACAAGCAAATAGCCGATCAAAGCTGAAGCAATGAAAACAGACAGGAGGTGAAGGAGGCCAAGTGCTGCTGGGACTACAGATAAATATTAAATTAGGAAAATTAGTGGTGTCGAAAAATGGTTCTGTTCCTAACATAAGCAGCCATGTTTGCAGGCCAAGTGTGGCAAAGAGCTGACATGCAGCATCAGCACAGCAGCTCTGTGTTCACCCAGCCACAAACCGCTGCTGCTGCTCAGACCGAGCTCATCTGAATAAGGAATTACAAATTTGTGATTCACATGAAATTTTTATTAGGTTAGGATAAAAAAAAAAAAAAAGTATACAGCAGAGCAAAGGATGCATCTCGGTTTCATCATTGATGATACTATTTGCTTCCCATTGCAGCGGTTGGGAAGAATGCTAAACTCAACCTGCATGTTAGACTCCTCTGCAGAGAAGGTGCAACTCCTCCTCCTCCTCCTCCTCCTCCTCCCTGCTTCGTTAATAATTCTGTTTGGCACAGATGCCATTGGGAGGGCTTGGCCACTCAAGAGAGTTGGCTAATTAGTGCAGCATTACTTGAAGCCGAAATGTACTGTCTGAGAGTGGGGGAGGTCTGCAGATTGACATTCAGGATCATGTGCAGAGTAACCAGACAGTCACCAAGCTCAGTGTCGCAGCAGATCAGCAACACAAACGCAGCAAAGTCCAGCTTTCATCAGTTTCGCTCAGAAGAAGCTGCTAATGTTTTCTGCTACCACATAAATGGATTGCTTCCGTTTAGTCCCGCCTTTCTGTCTTTTGTGAACGTTTTTCTCCTTGAAAAGTGTCACAGCTTTTTATGCTCTGAGTCATGTGAAAGGCTGTAATCTCAAAAATCACCTTTAACAATAGTATGTCTGTTATTTTATTTTTTTCATAGGCCTCATTCTGAAAAGGGCTTTTTTTAAAATCAGAACTCAAAAGCTGGCATTTTCAAAAAAGAGTGGAAATATTTGACAAAAGTGCAGATCATTATGTAATTTGATCGAAGCCATTTTGAGTCTCCGTTTAATGTCAGACTGTCTTTTTAGATTATTTAAAACATATTACAGTGTAATAGGAACAGGACATTTTAAAGCACACTAAAAAAAAGCAGGTTTTTTCTCCCTTAATTCTAAAAGAACTGTTTTCTTTTTGACTAGAAATGAATTTATTTTAAATCAAATCAAGCCAAAATGACTACTTTTCCAGTAGGAACTTCCTTTGCCGGTGAAATTCAGAGCAGATACAAACAATCATCAGTCAAATCTATCAACACACATAGACCCAATATAACACAACTAAATAAATAAACAAATAAAAACCTAATTAAAAAAAAGACACTTACTATTAAAATGTTAAACATTTGCAACACACATGCAACAAATAAAAAGGTTTCCATTTGTTTCTCTGAACATATTTGCATCAGAAGAAAAATGACTCCATTTAATGGATTAAAGAGTTCTCTTTTCTTTTAATATTTGTACCAGCCAGCAGTGAATCCAGTTTATTATTATTGTTTTTTTGCTTTTGTTTTTTTTTTTTTTTACAAATAGAGCAGCTACACAAGCCTCTTGGGGGGCTTTACAATATATAATTTAGGGGGTTAAGGAATATGACAAAAGAAGGATCACTTTGCAATATATATATACTACCGTTTTTATTTAATTTTAAAAATAAATACAAGGATTCATTCTATTGTAGAGCCGAACTAAGTTTTGCCACTTTTCTCGGTGACAGAATCAGCTGATCTCGGCTTCAGAATCTGCCGAAATTCTGTTAATTGTGTGAACCGTTTAAGAGTTACAGTAGTTTAATGTAAACAGAATGTAAACATCAGAGTCAAAGGCCTATTGATGCAAATGTCACAATATGCATCAAACCACTTTGGTTCCAAAATTTTTTTTTTTTTTTTTTTTAATAGCTGGAAATGAATTCAGGCGTCAAGGGGTTAAAGATGGTTGCACTTTCTGTGTTTTTAAGTGATTCACTTTACAGGTTTTTCTTCATATTAGCCAAAAATGCATTCTTCTCATGTTGTCACTGTTGAATTTCCAACCTCAAACTATCCAACAGCAGGAAGGTCACTGCTAAAGGTTGCGGGTAAAATAAAGGGTTAAGACACTAATAAGGCTGGCATGAATCTTGGCGCTGTGCATATCTCTGATAATGCTCGACACTCATTTCATGCTTTTCAGTCTCTAGTGTAACTATAAATCTCATGGTCCACTGATCCATAGCTTTCCACAGCTTAAATATACTGAATGCACCTTGACTGAGTACACACTCTGCACTGTGTGTATATTGAAGTACTCAGTGTGTGTATATCAATATGCGTCTTCCTCCAAAGAAAACTGGCTGCTACTGAATTAATGTTTTATTTCTTTTCCTTTAGGATAAAAATAATTGTTTTTTGGGGTTAATTTCAACACTTTCTTCTGTGGACAATAAGTCATTATACAACCATTTTTCCATCTTCGTGTCACTGCAAAAGCCAAAGCGGCCTTCTCATTGAGTACATAAGGGGATCAATGAGGTTTTTCTTTCAGCACAAAGAGCAGATCTTCCCTTCACACTGTACTCCTTTATTTCCCGTAATCAGCTCAGCGAGAAACTTGACTTTGTCTCAAATTATGCACAACTTTTTTCTGCCAATTTGGTGCCATGGCAACAAGCGACAGCCAAACAAATTGGCCTATTTTGGAAGTGATTACAATGGAGCAGCACTGTAAGAAGGTAATGATGCAGTGACAGACAATTACAGTGTGTTCACTTCTGAAGATCCATGATTAATATTCATGCAAACCACTAATGCACCCAATATGTAAGCCTTATGTCTCATTTTAAGCTTTGATTTACTCCTATTTGTTTGGATTTATTTGTATTTGATTATATATTTATAAATGTGATAAACAAGTTAGCAGACACTGCTATCGTAATGTTTTTTGATCATGCATGTTTGTTTGCCGTAAGGAAGATGACCATATCTGGGAAATCCTGTGTTTGCTGCTGCTTATCATCTCATAATCACCTCATTATCATCCTCCTATACACCTGTTCAGTCAGGTATTTCAGATTCCCTCCATTATCACTTCAGTGCCGGATCATGGTAATTTCTAGTCGTTCCAGAGTCACGGTTCATGTCTGATCACGGATCTAAGTTAAGGTGAAGACCTTGCCTTCTGGATTACCGTCAGTCAGTAAACTTCTCTCACACAGATTGTAGAAGTATTTGATTTGGCCAGAGCTCCTCACTCTGGCCTGGATTTCTCTTTCAAAATGTACCTCCATCTTTCCTTCAGGAGAATAAAAAAAAAAAAAAAACAATTGTAATGGCTTTAGGGTGTCTCTAAGAATCTGTCAGCAGGGATGTCATCCCTTCAGGACTACCTTAATGACCCTCTGAAAGAGTTGCAGGATGGAACCATGGACAGTATATAATCACTGGACAAACTGACTCCTCCTCCTCGTGTTCCAAACAGGAAGTAACCACTGGCTCCAAGAAGCCAAAATCCCATAGACTTATTTTGAGAAATAAACAGCTGTTACTCAGTCATTCTTGTCATAATAACCATTCTTGCTAATTCTAATTTTTTCATGGTATAACAGTTATAACAGTTCAAGTTACAAACTGACCGATCAGTAAAAGCATGTGGTGCCCGCTGGCCCCTACCTCGAACGTTTTTGATTGACAGAATCTCCTGAGGCGCTTTTAGTGGAAGGGGTGTGGATTTCTAACAAGCTTAATCATTATTAGCGACAGTAGTTGCCCTGGAAACGTGGTTCAGACCGACGCGGACCAATCACTGTAGACAGGCTCCAAGTGGCGGTGCCCATATTGCAGAAAAATTGTGACTGAATTGATTTTATTTCACTGGAGCAAAGGTAAAGCATTTTCTATAGGTGATGTCACACCCACTTTGTCCAGGGACATGTATGGTGGGAACACAAATTGAGTCTGGAAACTCCATGCAGCTGATATTAATGTTGTTTGTCCTAAAACAGATGAACACATCTGTTGAATTCCAAATACTACCGTTAGCTGTGAGTCCTGCTGTTGTGTTCACTGCTACAGCATAAACAGGTGTCTCTTTGGTCAACCTTTTATAGCAACTTTGTACTCCAAAGAGACCAAAAAGAGAATGGAGGAGGTAGGAATCAGACTCATCAGGTATATCTGTTTTGCGATGAATAAAAAAAAAAAAAAAACATTAAATGATTAAGCTTTCCTAACAGCTCAATAATGGAGACATGTCAGTTCAGCATGTGTCTTGTGCTTTTCCTGTCACTCTAATGTGAGCAGACTGTCAGTTTTATTCAACCATGATGGCATTAGAAGGGCTTTAATGATAAACCACAATTACCCTCTTCTCTTTCTGATCAACCTGCACAATTACACATTTCTCTGTATTTGTTGTTGGTTGATGCATTTCTATGCCCCCCCCCCAACAAAAGAAAAAAATAGAGGGATGAGGACAGACAAGTCATCAGGGCCCAGTTAGGAAAAGCAAGAAAAAGAAGCCATGAATGACATAAAAGCCAGAAGTGAAACTGAGCAATCTTGCATGCTAGAGCAGAATATAAAAGCATATTTTATGTGACTAAACATGACTGTCTCATTAAAATATTATAAGCGTTGTATAAATGTTGACTATTTGATGGCAGCATGATTAGGGAGACCTTATCAAACAGAGCTTTGGCAACCTGGAACATCAGAGAAGCAGTTAACAGTGAGGCTAATTAAATTAAAGTGGCTTTCATTTGCAGGATAAAGTCAGAGACTAGTTCAGGTTTGACTGAGGAGCATTCCGGTGCTAAAGCAGCAATGGTGGTGGCACTGTTGTGATCTTGGATCTGCTCCGCCTTAGTTTTCCGATAGCATATGGCAAAAAAGCAACATGACCTGACAAGTCATTGAATAATTGGGTTTTCATCAGATTTTCTCCGCTGACGACACAGAAATGACGCACTTTTGACGAATGGATTCTGTAACAGACATCTATCAGTTTGTCAGACTGCAGGGAGTCTTTATTTACTTGAAAATCCTATCACAGCAGAAAATCATAGAAAATGACTCTAGATTTAATGCATCAGCAGAATTTAGGGCTGAAGAGTAAGACTTTTCCTAGCTGATGGAATTTTTATAATGAAAAGGATTTTTTAATGGGTTCTTAATGCTCACAGGTTTTATTAATGTCCTCAGCATTTGACACTTGTCTGTTGAGTGAAATTTTTTTGTAGTCATTTGTTCCAAACTTAATGGATAATTACCTCAGTGATCCTGTTGCTCCACAAAAAGCTTGGAGCAAAATTAAAGTATTTGCTGCACACTTTAGCTCCAGCCGGCTCAATTCCTCAAATGCCAGAAAGAGTTTACTCCGACTTTATTGAACATCAGTGTTAGAGCGCAATAGTGCCAACATTGTGGACCAGGAGGGATAGTCCTGTGGTCCCTTATGGCCCTTAAGGATCAAATGTTCATTTGTAGTTGTTGATGTTTTGAGGAAATCCAGATGATTTTGGCTCGGTGGGAAAATGGAAAGTGCCAACCGCTGGGCCGCTCAGTTTGGATCCCTTGTTTACAGTAATTACCCAAATGTCCCCAAATCCATGAGGTAATGATTTATAAATGCTAAAATATGGAGCCGTATTTAAAAATAGAGGTAATTTGCTTGAAGCAAATGAAGCCTGTCTTGGCTCATTTCCCCGCCCCCCTGTGAAATATTCAGTGCACGTAGTGAAGCCCCTTACATTGGAGGCAGCAGACTGCAGCGGCGGCCACAGAGCGCAGCCTCTGCAGAAGACACGGGGCTGCGCTCACGCCTGTCATTGTTGGGGAATCTGCTGTTACTGGATGCCCTGCTTAGTTGGACTTTAGCTTCTACATTTATGAAACTATGCGGGCATTTTTATTTCCCACCGTTGTGAGCATTTAAAGCCCCTCCCACAGATAGAGCTCCATCCAGGAGGAGGGCGCTGGAAATCATCTCATGATGCAGTGAAGGTGAGGCAGCACTTGAACAGTAATACTGATAAAGGGAGCAGAAAGGATGTGCTTAAAATCTCCCTCTTTGAACAGTTCAATCAGCAGAAATGCAACGCCAGGGAGTGAATCCCATAAATTGTGTTGGGGGCGCCGTGCAGAATTCATTTCATCAAAACAGACAAGGAGAAACTTCAAACAGCCACCATTTCATTATAATCAGGCACGCCGCAAATCTGCATCAAGAAGAGGTAAGGGTGGCTTCAGGGAGACGGGTAAAAATAGTTCCCTCTCTAATCTCAGAAAATTGTCCATTTGTGGTCTGTGTGTGCTCACATATGCTATTGTTTACTGATGTTTATACAGTTTTTGTTTATATTCGTTAAAAAAACTTCAGCAATTAAAGCAGCCGAGAACAAAATAAATAACTCATCAGTTTATTAAAACAATAAAAGCACAGTTTTCTGTCTTCTGACTGTAATGAAGCTTTTCAATAAAGTAAAACGTTGGAGAAAATTGTTTGCATGTTTGCATTTAACAGTTAGTAGTAGGGTGACTTAAAGTCATATATGATTTTCCATGCTAAACTGAAATGATTAAAATGTTATTTTCTTTCTAGTACAACGTTTAGTAACACTGAGAGACTTTTTCTTTACTTAAAATCCTGCTCCGGTCATCTTTTGATCTAGCGTTGCAGTGTTTGCTTGTGTGTTGTTTTCTAGGACATAGTTTCTGCCGAGCAACTGGAGTTTCTTAGAAATTTGTCTCTGAGTAAAGGGTGGGACTGCCCTCACTTCCCGTCATCCATCTGATTCTGTGCCCTCCCACTAGCTTACAGCCTCTCACAAAAAATGTTAAGCAATATTGGAGCTATCCAGTTCTACAGTTTTGAGCGAGATACAAACTCATAGGGGGAAAACGAAGATGTACATGGATCTAGTCATTTGGATGCATTGGAATGGAGCAGAGCGGGAAGCTCGTGGAACATCACACTTTTTCCAATGGCATTTTTTGCTCCTGATTCACAACAATTTAATTAAATAAATACTCAAAAAGGCACATTTCAAGATGAATGATCTTTACATTTGTCTTACATCATGAGAAAAATGCCACAAAAACACCAAAAGCACGGTTTTCATCGGAGTGAAGCTTTAAAGCAAAACCAAGCTTGAAAAGTTGCCTTCTTTCGCAAAACAGGATCAGAAACATTGTCTCAGAGTGTGACAGAAAAACGAGCTCGTGGATTTGTTACTTCAAAATTGGACCCTTTGTCACCCTGCTCTCCCAAAACACAAGTGAAAAGTTCCCAACTGATCCAAAATGTACCAGCCAGACGAAACTGGTCGAGGAAATCACATTTTTCTTTTTAGCTTCCCTCTGTTGGCTTCCTGTTAAATCAGAAATGTAATTTCAAGTTCTTCTCACATATGAAACTGATGTAGAGCCAGATGATGAGATATGATGGTCAAGCACCATCATATAGACGTCAAAGTTCCAGTTTTTTTAGTTTTTTTTTTCCCGTCAGAGCATTTCCCTCTTAGACTGCAGGATTTCTGATTATTTCTATAGTTTCCAAAAGCAGAAAAAGGGCCAGAGCATGCAGCTGTTAGGCTCCTGTACCAACTTTATGCTTCCATTTGATTAGCAGAAATATTTCAACTTAAGTAATAAATATGAGGTTAGATTTCCATTATTGATGATGCCTCTTGTTGTGAGAGAGTTCCATTACCCCAAACATAAGTATTAGGCCTGAATTGTTGTGGATCCTGATTTACTGAAGACCTTTCTTTGCTGCAGTCATCTAACTTTGGACATTGTTACTGTATGTCACATTACAGTTGCTCATTTTGGTCTTAAAGGAGATGAGTTTGTGTTTTTTAAATCACTGTAACTTGACCACAGCTATTTATGGAAAATCACTGACGCAGGTTTTAAAGGAAGCTTCTTGTGAGAATGCAAGATTTTCTACTAACATTTGAACTTTACTGTTTAGATTTTTTTTCTTTTTTTTCTTCTCTTTATGTTTACTGTTTTTCATTCACCTCTCTTGTTTTTTTTTGGTGAAACCATCCAGCAGGACCTTTATCTGCTTATATGTCTGCCCTGTCACGTTCACTTTAGTGAACATGCATGGCACGCCCTGGGCAAGTTCTTTGCAACTAATAAGGATGTTTGCGAGGAAGAAATCAAACTGGAACATAATGAAGAGGGGAACATTTATGAGCCATTCCTGTTGTGTAATGTGTGTTCCAGGCACCACTTTATAAAGAGCTGGCTTTTATAAATTGTTGCAGTTGTTAAAGAGAGATTGGGGAAATAAAAAGCCTTTTAGTTGGGTGTCATCTAGACCGATAATGTTCCCCAGGACTTTTGGGTTCAAACAAGATTTGGACACTTCAGTTGCAGCACAGACAGCGGCTCCTGGTAATAATGCCAGTTGGACTGGTCCAAGATCAATGAGGCATAACAGCTTGGGAGAGTTAGAGAAACGTTTGCTGTAAAGCCTTCTCTTCCAATATCAGTTTGTTCAGTTGCGAGTCCAATTCTCCTCACTGCTTCCTTCGTGCATCCTTTTCTCTGGCAGTTCAAAATACAGTGAAACAGTATTCAGGAACAGAGCTCACAGCTCATCAACTGATTCTGAACCATGCTCTGATTGAAGAAGCCGTCAACTCCACATTAAGAAACACATGCTTGCTTTGGGAAATTATATTTGTTGGCAACCTTGACAGAGGAGCGGCCATGCAAACCCTCTTTTGTTAAATTACATTAAAAAGGCTGAAAACAGTAAATAAAAGTGAAATTAGTTACTGTTGCCATAAACTGATTTATTAAAAATATTTTTTTAGATACTCATTGTCCAGAGCATTCCAGATTATTCAAAAAGAAACTATTTTTGTATCAAGGTCCTAAAATGTGTTTGTACTGAATATGCAACTTGATGACCGTCTAAGAAGACATCAGAGTGAGATATGTGTTTCTAAACAAATGCAGTAGATATGTATTATAAATGCGTATACTACCAAAGCCAGATGGATGTTCTTGTTGTTTACTTATTGGAGTTACTCTTCAGGGGTTGCCACAGCATTTTTCTTTTCTGGCAAAGATTTTAATTCCAGGCGCCCTTTCTGACACAACCTTGTAAATTATTGGGGCCAGGGACCGGCACAGGGAGACCTAGGCTAATGAATAACTTATGTAAAAAAAAAAAAATTTTTATTTTACCTTACACCTTGTCTAATGACCAAACTTTATCGCTGAATTAACTACAGTAGTTTGTTGCTATAATGCAGTTCCCCTTTTCGTAGTCTCGCTGTTTCGCAGATTTCTTATAGAGCAATTTTGTGTGTTTTTTTTCTTTACAGGGCGTTGGATTCTGTGTCTTGATTGGTTGTAGATCATTTGAATCAATTTCCTAACTTTGTCTCCCGTACATAATGCAATCAGTTTGCCAAATTCAGATACATCTTTGTTATATTTCTATAATACTGGACTTGTTTCTCTACAAATGTTTGAAGTTTGAGATTAACTGAGATTTTAAACAAGATAGAAAAGTGAGAAAATGTTCATGCATGTAGTGAGGAAATTTGCAACCTTTAAAACATTTATGATTATTGTAAATAAAAAAATAAAGATGACTTCTTTAAGGATTTTGTCTATCATAGTTTAAATTTTAGAGCAAAACTCAAACGGTAAACGAGGCACCGCCACTGCAAAATAATCAGCAGGAAAAAAGTGGTGAAGTAAAAACAACAATAACATAAACATGGAGTCCTCCAAAGAAAAGGATGGAAAAAACATCATTAGATCAGACATTTACCTGCAACATATTTCATGTTTTGAGCTCATGTGTAATTAATGCAGAGCAATATTGGGCCCAGTCATCCATTTAAGCTGAGAGACGTGTGAGTCATTGTTCCAAGACACAGGGAGAAGCCTTCAAGCCACCGTCCTGATTATTTTTCCAGATAGTGATGAAGATGTTCATTTAAACTGAGTCATGTAATGAAAATTGTCATCAGAGCAATGAGACGAGCCGAGAGACGGGAACTGCACACTGCCACAGGTACTGGAACCTTTTAGCTATGGTAATTTTTACTTATGATAATTGTGGAGATGGAACACGCCGTAAACAAAATGCAGAGGAAGAAGAAGACAGAGGAGTTGAAGGCCTCGAATTCCCATGGTGGAAAGTTTGCCGCTTGTTCAGCTGAAGGTACACAAAGGTAACCTGCTCTGGCCTATCACTTTATGAAATGCCTCTTGCAGAAATCGATAAAATGTTAGAGTTGATTAAAAAAGCAATAAAGACACCCGGGGGTTTTTCTCTCAAGACTGCTATGAGACACATTTCCAGCCGTCTTCCTGCTTTGTTTCTGTGAGCGTTTATCCAGCAGGCAAGTTAGCAGCGCCTGTTAAAAGCAAACGTGGGGTGTACTTGTTATCTGCTCTGCATCATAAAGCTGCGGCGTCTGTAACAGAATAATCTCTACTGTGTTCACACACATTTAGCAGTTCTGATTTTGCTTCATCTGAAAAATAATGATGGTATTCTGCGTTGGGGAAAAAAAAAAAAAATCCAAATGGCATGGCTTCTTTCCTCAAAGCACAGCTCCAATAATCCCTTGCTGCGAGCCTCTCTGGTCATAATCCAGATGTCTCAGAAAAGTGATCAAGGCATTCCTACAATATGTATCCAAATCCACTGCAGCCTGGAGCAGGAAGTCAGACCCCAGTGCAGCATTGGGCTGCCGCAGTCCCAATTCCTTCTCGCTTGTCCCGAGGACTGGATTAAACAATACTTGCTTCAGTTAATTAAAACCTTTTTACTGAGCCGAAACTGCAGCACAGCACTGTCCTCTCTTTGCAGCAAAGATTGTTTCTCGCCAGCCATCATCAGAAACAGCAGTCTGGGGACTTGTAAGAAAATGGACACTAATCTTCAGTGAACTGGTTGTTTGTGCAGTCACTTCACTGATCATCCCAAAATGGTGCAGAGAACCCTGAATCACGGTCAGTGCGACCCATTTTACAAACAGCAGCTTTTACCGAAGACTTTGACATCCTAAAGCACCTTCCTCTACAGGAAAATGCAAGAAAATCCAACTTTAAAAATG
Organism: Oryzias curvinotus; assembly: GCA_023969325.1. Taxonomy (NCBI): domain Eukaryota; kingdom Metazoa; phylum Chordata; class Actinopteri; order Beloniformes; family Adrianichthyidae; genus Oryzias; species Oryzias curvinotus. The sequence continues at coordinate 25,863,780 of CM043708.1, read as the reverse complement.
TTCAAGGATCCACGAAGCAGTACAGAATTAAAGTTTACTTTAAACCAACCCTGAAGTGATATTTTAGGGTTGGTTTTCTAAGCATTGCTCTAAAAAGAGCTAGTAGTGCTCGCGAAACGCTTTCATTTCATATGCACATCCATCTATGCACAAGTCTATGTGGGTGAAACGCAGACGCGCTGCCAAGGTCAGCTCAAGGGTGATGTTGATGTCATGAAATGGGCGGCACCCACAAGGAGTAAAGGCGGTGCCTCAGAGATTGAGTCATCTTACTTCCAGGTAAGAAAATGATCAAAGGAAATAATTATTATTTCATGAAAAATGTGTTTTTTAGTGGGGCAAAGGTAATATATTATCATACTGTATGTATGGATTTAGTTCTCTCTGAAAAGCTTAAGAAAAGAGTGATATAGGCTCTTTTAGACCCACTCCAATGAAAAATATGTTTTCTGTGTTTTTAACATGTTCTTGGTGGCATTTTACTGATAATGGGGGACAAGAAAAATCATCTTACAATTACATTTCTGAGTATTTATTCAAATACAAATGCTGTTTAAAGAAGATCATATTTGTGATTTAGAAAATACACTTTGCAGACCAAAAGCTCCCTGCTCCCATTCAAGACAACTAGATCCATGTACGTCAGTGTTTTCCTCGTCAAAGCTGGCATCTGGCTCAAAACTGTAAGGCTGGATGGCACCAACAATTCACAGGCAAATTTCTAATGGATTACTGCTGCTCTGCAGAAACCATGTCCTGGAAAACGACACAGATTTTTTTAATTTTGGTTAAAAACCGGATCATCATAATTAAAAGACCACTTGGAACTTTGAAAATAGATCAAAAGATTACTGGAGTGAGTCTCTTAAAAAAGCCCAGTAGGCTCAATTCTTAGGATACGGTTTGAGTTTTGCCTAACATCTATGAGATCCAGGTAATATAGTAAAGAGAGTAAACTAAATAACAATAATAATGATAAAGCATGACGGGGAGCAAGAACATCTTCTCAAAGTGATAAGTACTAAAAAAATAAAAAACAAAAAAAAATTATATATATATATATATATATATATATATATATATATATATATATATATATACATACATACATGCATACATATAAGAATTCCAGCAAACCTGACAGAGTTTTTACAGGAATTCATCTATTAATGGAGAAATGTCAACATGAAAGTCAACATTTGTCCAATCTTGTCATCTCAAATGATGATTGGTTTGAATTGGTTAAAATCTACACATTACCTCAAGTCAAAAATCAAATTAAATGAACTTGAGAGAACTAAAAGCTGGAACATCCCCTGCATCAGCCTCCATTTATTACAGCTTGACACTGCTGTCCGGTATCGGCTTATAAATTATCCACATCTTCCAGTTTGTCACCATGAAAAATGCTGCATCGTTTGTTAATTGAACTTCAGAGCTTGAATGCCGTTCACTTTATGACTTGCTTAGATGATCAATGTAAGGCTTCATCCCTAGTAACTTTAATACACCAGAAGGTGATCGATGCGTTCATCATGCCCCGTGGTTCCATCACGGTTTCAGTGCAAGTGTTTGGAAAATTTGAACACTGGCGACACACCATCTTATCGGCACTTCATAGTAATATAGAAGCTTTCTTTCTTCAGGGGTGGAAAAAAAGCCTTCATTCCGTGGCTCCAGAATCATTTAGACTCTCAGTTTGCATCTGAAAATACTCCTGGGTATGGTTACCGTGGAAACCAGGAAAGCAAACACAGAATAACCAAGCTGTAGTGGACAAAATACAGATGATGTTTGTCTTCACAGAAAGAAATGTGTGCAGATTTTTGCAGTGCTGATTGCATAACAATCTACTTGTTCGAGTGTCCCATGAGATGTCCGGGCAGCTGGAAATCAGTGACCCTGAGTGTCAAATAAATGTGCTCTGCCAGCTTCCATTCTTTTTTATAATCAGACACATGAACAAAAAGCCGCCTCCAATCCTCTCAATCATGAAAAAAACAAGGCATAAATTGTGACGAACCGTTTCTCCTTGATGGCTCAAATAAACTGGTCTGAAGGACACAAGTCTTCCTGTCGCTCCAAAGAAAACATGAATGAACATTTTCTGTAATTGCAGGCGGGGGCGTGAATAATGCAGATTTACGTCACAGCTTGTTTGGATGATGAGAATCTTAGTCACCAACTTGACAGCTAAAGCCAAACAATATTTACAAAGAGAGGATACAGCAATTAGTGAGCACTTGAGACTTTTCTAACAAAATAGTTAAACTATTTGTAATGTCAATTCTTTGTAAATCCTAAATAATTTGGAGCCACTAAAGATGCCTGAAAGTGCATTTTTTCTTTTACAAGTTTAAAAAGCTTACGAATCATTCACGAATTACAACTTTAAATGAGATAAGGACGTGTTGAGCCAACAGTCAGTCTTTGTGTATCTTGCGTCACTTGCCAAAGAGCAAAATTATTTGATTTACTTGTTTGGAAAAGTTTATAAAAGTCTGAAGTCTGTGAATCAATGATTTTAAAAACCTTTCGTGAATGTGATGAATGCACCAATATTTATGACTAAATTAGTGTGATCTATGTTTTGTTTTGTTTTGCTTTAAAACTAAAAATTACAAAACAGTTATTTTCAGGACCAAACTCAGTTTAACCCTTGTGCTATCTTGGATGACCCCACCCTTACTTTGATGTGTTCTCCCTACCATGACAAGGTTAAAAATGAACCGTATCATTGACCATATCCAAATTTGAAAAAAGGTTCAAGCACGTTAGGGGTCTAATGACCCAACTACGGTAAGCTGGGATGCTGTTAAGTCAAGACTATTGGACCGATGATAGAAGAACGCTGACATTAGAATGTAATCCTCTTTTGACCCCCTTCAAGATTGGCAATTACTGGTCCAGAAATGTCACACAAATGTGTTTTGCTATAGTTTTTTTCAATTTGGCATCTTCAGTAAAACCTTAGAATGAACTAGATCATCATTTTTAGTATTGTTTACCAGTTAAAAGCATATTTAGTAACTACGAAGGGTAAACATTTAGCTTAATCAGACAACAGCTTAAAGATATTAAAAACAAATGACAACATTTAATTGTAACATCAGACACCTTTAATTACCATTCAGCCTGGTAAAAAATGAAGACCCCTATGAAAAGAAGCACTGTGACACTTTCCTGGATCTTAAATTTGTTCATTTCATTTTAGCTTCACCGGTTTTGGTTGTATGGATCCACAGCTAAAGAAACGCCTGTTTTCTAAATGTTGCTGCTGAAAAAACTCTGGCTGTTGCTCCAAATTTTCTGTTTTTGAAAGGAAACTGGTATGTACTTCAGTTAAAACAGAATACCCCACAAAATGAATCTCATTTCTGGTCACCATGTCCTCTTATGGGTTATTAGTCCAATGAGAGTTTTTGCCACAGAAAAAAAAAAGATGAGTCCTTTTAAAGCTGCAAATCAAATAAACATTTGTTTTTTAGAATAAAAAAATCAACTTTTTTGATAAGGCTTTAAAAAAAAAACATTTTAAGCACTAAAGTAAAGTAATAAACATTTGCCTCGATTTTCTGCAGCTGTTTTGAAAGAGCTCAGAAGATGATATGTTAAATCATAGTATTAATGTTGCAATGAGAGTAGATCAGGATGAACACACATCGATTAAATTATGTACTTCTTTGTTTTTCTTTTTTTTTTTACTTTTCTAAAAACATTCCTGCCACTTCATGTGTAAAATGCAAACTGAGTCCCTCTTAGTCTGTTTTCAATATACAGAAAAACGTGCTGACACCTTAAAAAAAACTGCTATGCAGAGTCTCATGATCAATATGTGAAAAGCTGACTCATTTTTTAAGGGACACCTTAAGTTTTTATCTTAACTACTTTGATAATTTATCTTTTTTTTTTTTTTTTTAACATTTTGCAACATAGTGGAGCTGGTTGAAAAATGAATAATCGATGGTGAGCACCTCAGTAATTCCTTTCACAATAAATAATCGTGTTGATTCAACGAGGAGGCATTTTCTAATGCTCGCCAAGGAGCTGCATCCAAATGAATAATATTCTAGAGGCAGTCAATTGGACAAAATTACTTGACCAATTCCCACAATAACTTCAAGAATCGCTCATGAAAAAGGTAATAAGAGGAGATTAAAGCAGTGGAAACTATCTTTGCATTCTAGGGGAGGAAATATGTAATGCACAGACTTCCATAAACAACAAAAAAAGTAAGGAGCCTTCTGATCAGTCAGAGGCTTAGAGAGGAGCAGCTGTGTGAGCCAGCCTCACTCACAGCGTCTACAGTGGCACAAGCACAGCTGCAGTCTCTCTGCAGAGCAAAGCAAGGAGCCAGGCGTCTCTCTCTGAATGACAATGATGAATTCAGGTGGACGGACCCTGTGTTTTAGAAACATAACCCTGGCAGGTGACATCCAAATCATCGCCTGCTCTCACCAGCAGAAATGAGCCCGCCGACATTCACAACATGAATAACAACTCCGCCGCCCAGCCGGAAAGATTCCTCCCCGGCTCGGTTGCAGCTGGCTCCACTCAGCAGGCTGCAGGCTGGGCTGCCTCCTTCCATTAGCCTGGAGGAGCCATTTATCCCGTCACTACAGTGCTGAACAAGAACACCGTCACCTTGCCACGCGTCACACGTGGCGAAGCTTTGGCCAGGCGGCGTCTCTCAAGTCATTTCCGTAACGAGGTTTGGTTTGAGATGGAAGGGAAGTGTAAAGCTAATCATGTGGAATCTGAAACACGTGTGTGGCACGGCTGAAGCAAAGAGGAGAAAACATGCAGAGATGAGAGGTGGCGCCAGCCGGAGAAGATCAACTAAAAGAAAACGTGACACAAAGAGCTCAACTCAGTTTGGTTAAATCCATTTTTTTTGAAGAAATTTTACTCTTTCCCCATCACCCTTAGGACTTTTTTTAAAACAAAAACAGAGAAATCATTTTTAAAAGTGGTTTTAGTGAGATTAAACCAAACACCAATTCATCCGAATTCCCTCAGGATGAAACTTTATCTGTAATATTAACTTGTCTAATGTTAACATCTTAAAAACTGCTTGGAGTGCAATAAGCTGCTAAATCACCTGATGTTTATCTAAAATGAATAATTTCAAGTGCAGGAAAGAAGTGGGAATGTTTTTGTTTGTAGCAGAAGAGAAGCTTAAGGTGTTGTAAAACGGCCTTTTTTCGGCTGCTTCATTGCCAGTAAAGCATCTGTTGTCAGGTGCATTTTATTTTTATCAGAGCCATGTTCTGCAGAAATGTTTGTCACTCATCTGGATGAAAATATAAGCACCATTTTTTGTTGATACAATAGTATTACACATCCCATGATAGACAGCACTTTGTCATTGGTACAACTAAATAATTTATTTTTTGAAAGTGTGCTTTGGTCAGTGCAACGTTCAAGACATTAGCATAATCATTTACTTTTATCAAATTTACAACTAAATGAATAACAAATGGCTGTGTCCAAAGTCCTTCACTACTCACAACATAGTGCACTATATTGTGCGTTCGCCATTTTGTAGTGGTCTGAATTCCAAAATCGAGTGCCCTTAATATTTTCCAGAAGTCTCTGCAAAAGACCAGTGTGAATTGATGCTCACTAGATTGCCGAATATCGACCAGAATGTATTAAGTTTGAACAATTTTTGAGAAAATTCTTTATTTTTTTATTTTTATTTTTTTAAATAAACCATCCACATTTTCATTTTCAGAACACAGGGGATTCATAAATTCTACTTGAGAAATTTCTTAAATAATTTTTACCACAGATTTGACAGAATAACCTTTTTTTTGCGTCATCTTGTGCAATGTAGTGAACAAAATATGTTGTTTTGTTTGGAATAATACCTTTATTTAAAAAAAATCTCCTTAGTGCTTTAGAACAACTTTTTTTTAAATTTATTTATTTTTATTTAGGAAGCACTGTCAGTGTTTTGGCTCATCAAAGATTCCTGCAAAAATGGCTCCTGTTAAGAGCTCTAACTGGTTTTGGTTCAGGCTGAGACATAAGAAATTATTGTTGTGTATTACAACATCCTATACACAAAACAGTAAATAAATAAATCTAGGATTTTTTTTTTTTTTTTTGGGGGGGGGTTTACAAAAACATTTAACTTCTGGAAGGATTTCCATTTTGCATTTATTACATTTCAACAGTTCAAAATTCTTTTGGGGGATTATTGCCCATAAAATGACTTACTTTTACAGCATTTACCTCTTTTTATTCCTTTTTGATATAGTCCCATAACTCTGAAGTGGTCATTTATTGGCAGTCAAGCCTGCAGGTTTAACAGGGCATAAGTGACTGGGTTATATTTGAGCAAAAATGTTTTATAAGCTTCTTGTTAAATATTCTTTATAGAAAGTAATCGACTATTTAACAGCACAGAGGCTGTTTAGCAGTTTAAAGCACGGTGCTGTTTTTGTTTTAAAGACAATAAAGCAGGTGTTGTACTAAATTTTACTTTGAGGGAGGAAAATTAGAATATTTTTATGTTTTGCAGGAAGCCGCCATGTTGGCGTGCTGATGGTGAAACTGTAACATGTAATCTCCGACGGTGGTTCTGTGCAAACAAAAAAAAGAGAAAAAAATCCATCTGTTGAAGTGGTGATGTGGTGTAACACCAGACTGAGCCACTCGACGACTCTCAGCATCTCCCACCATCCCTTTGGCCATCACTGTCATGCACAGCCACCTGGGGCCGCCATCTTGACTTGTTTTGATGAGGCTGGCTGATCGGAAGGAGGAGCGGGGCCAGATGGTGCTGTTAGACTGGTTGGGGTGATGTAACTGGCATCCAGCAGCATTTCCTTGAGAATTTCATACAGCAGAGAGCCACCTTGACCCAGCCAGGGCTGCCAGATCGTAATTCCCATCATCCCTTTGGAGACAGAAGGCTGGACACCACAGTGAAAACGGTGCAGACAGCCCAGCCTCCCAGCAGCCCTCTGGTCATTGGCTGGAATATCGCCAAACACGCTTTTGGGTCTGGATTTTGGCTGCATTTTTCCTCAGCACCAAAAAAGGTAACTTAATGAAAATAATATGACTTTATATTTAAAAAATGAATAAGATAAAGGTAATTAAGGTAAAGGTAAAGGAAAAAAACTAAATAACTAAAGTTGCAACACTAAAACAGATACCTAGAAATAAACTGAATCTATTTTCACGTGATCTACTATAAATGTCCTATAGGGCTCTTTTTCAACCAGCAGAAAAATGGAAAATATCAGCAGATAAAAGATCTGCACGGAATGTTGGGACATATTGAAGCTTTGACATGCATCCATCATACTTTTCCAAATCCTCTCTAACCGTCAGACACCTGACGGCGCCTCTTGCAGTTTTATTTCAAAGATAACCTTTCTTCGAATGTCTAGCTAGAGAGTTTTCGGCAAGAAAAGTGGAAAATGACAGTTTTTCATGATCTCTGATGGTTTACCTAGACTCGACGGGTCTTTGAATGGAAAGCAATTAAAGCTGAAAGGCAAAAAGAAGGCAACACCAAGGGAAAACATTCTGTAAAATAAACAAAATCCCACAGAAATATTTTAGGATTCAATTTTAGAATCATTATAGAAATCAGAGACAGAATGAGAGGATAGATGCTGGTTTTAACCAATCCCTTCATTCTGGGTTGTTTCATCATCTAATTCTTGGGTTGTTCATTCATTCATCTTCTGCCGTTTTATCTCTTTCTGGGTCACGGGGCTGCTGGAGCCTATCCCGGCCACTTTTGGGTAAAGGCGGGGGACACCCTGGACAGTTCGCCAGTCTGTCGAGGGGCCGCAATCACACACCCATTCACACTCACACTCACATAGGGACAATTTAGAGTTACCAATTGACCTGTGAAGCATGTTTTTGGACGGTAGGATGAAGCCAGAGTCCCCAGAGAAAACCGGGAAAACATGCAAACTCCATACAGAAAGGTCCCATTGATGTTCTGTTTCAGGTCCCCCAGACGGGACTTGAACACCAGGGGCCTTCTTGCTGTGAGTCAAGAGCGCTAACCACTGCACCACTGTGCAGCCCACGGGTTATTCACCCATGTGTAACAGTATAGGATTTTTTTTTTTTTTATCCAATTCTGGAGTTAAGAAGAGACTAACTTTCTTCAACTCAGGAAAAAAAAAAAAAAGAAAAAAAAAAGTTGGGTAGAAATGGACCTACTATAACCCCCAAAAAATCGCATTGCTCCAAAGAGTGACCCAAATTGTAACATGAACAACCCAGGAATTGGGTTAAAGAAATAACCCAAGTATGAAAAGTGTTATAAGTGCAACTTTTTTTTAATGGAGGTATGAAATATATCCAATGTACCATTTTGACCGGTTTCTTAGAATTAAATCAGCTTCATGTTTGCTAAATAGCTCAAAATCTAAATGTTCTGTCAACCAATCGGGGATCAAGAGAGATGAGATGAACATCAAATGGGTATCAAACCTGGGTCACATCCACTTTTACTGAACAGAGCTCTAAGCCTTTGTCCTGTGTATTCCTGCTCACGTCAGCAGACAGCGTGTCAACTGCAGTACACACTCAAAGGGGATCCTGCTTGGAGTTCTCAACAGTTTTTGGGAACATTTTTGATTGATTTAGACTTATAGATAGGTCATATAGGTCATGTATAACGAATGAAACCCACTAGCACATTTCTTTGGCTTTTGCCCATAACTCATAGGTCCTGTCCAAAAAAGAAAAATGACAGAGGAGTTTTTTTTTAAATTTTGTGAATATTGGATTCCAAAATCATGTTGGATTTAGTAGATTAACGTAGCTTGAAATTTTACCTCAACCTGTAGAGACAAAATGAAGCAAGTGTGAGCTTTTCTCTCAATAAATATTGGAATTATTTCTTGGGGTTTCACTCATCTTGTATGAAGAGCAACATTTCCTAGAGCATGTTAGCTGAGTTATTCTGGATGATGGGATTGGATCTTGAAAAGCTTACCTAACCGTCTCCTTAAATAATTAGGTTTCAGGTTGTTCCACATGTAGGCAACGAGAGTATTTCTGTTCTTTCCCAGCAGGCATCTCTCTCTCCTCTGTGGAGTGTGAAAGATTTGTTTAACAGAAAGATGTAAATTGTCTTCCTGTGCACAATCTTTCTGAACGTCTTTGTCCTTTTAAACATCTGCATCAGTTTTTGGCTTCTTACCTTGAAACTATTTTACATTCATCACTGAAAAAGGTAAAATCTCTAAGAAGAAGCCTCTTTGGTCTACACTGAGCTCACCTGATGTGAAAATCATGTCAAAGCAACAAATCTTCTCAGAACTTAAAGCTTTCAAACGTTCAAGGTTAAGTATAAAAATGAGTCCTTTGCAGTTGTTTTTTTTTTTCTTTGGTCAGCTGATCTTGATTGTGGATCCAGCTTCAAGAATTCCTTTAAGGGAGTTTGGTATGAATAACTGCAGCTAAAAGCTTTGAATGAGCAATGGACAATCAGTAAAAAGTCTTTGCAGATTTGTTTGTGTCATTTGACACTCATATTTTACTTAAAAAAGTACACAGAGTTTTGTATGTCTACATGGTCTATCCTGCTGTGATTTCTACTCAGTTACTGTATTTCTCGTGTATGTTTTATCTTTTATCTGTAGAATTCTTAGTATAAAACAGAGAGATTAATATTGTAAATGAGAAAACAAAATTTCAACTTTAGCGCTTGTGATGCTTCTTTCATCTATAATAATGCATGAATTACATGTCTTTTGAGTTGAGCAGTACATCTGCACAGGTTGATACATTTGGAATGAAATAAAAGTACACCGTTTTGTGCATGAAACTAATATTTCAAATTCTACATCCAACTTTTTGTGCAGATTTCTTGAAATGCAAAGTACCGATACTTCAAAAAGAGTAAGATCTTCCCCTCAGATCATTTTTTAAAATTGTATTTAATTTTGTAAAAAGGAGGTGCTGCTTTCCAGTTAACCCTCAGAGACCCAACATGTTTTAGTAAAGAGGAATGCATGGTCATCTGAAGGCACTACAAGAATGAGATGAACATTGATAAAAGTCCATCTCCTCACTGACCTACTGCTCCACTTACATTATGCGATGTTGCTTTTCCTTTCACGTGCTGCTTCTCCTTGGAGTGAAGTATAAAAAGGGATTAATGCGTTGAGCATCAACAGTATAGGATTAGAGGAAAGAGTACAGAAGCGAAACCTCTGGCTGTACAGCAGGCCGTATGACGCTGGTCTGTGTTATCACACACAAGCACCATTCAAACCAGAGGCCAGAGCAATCCTCATCAGCTAACCAGCATGCCAACTGTGAAGCCACTGACGGCAATGCCAATGCTTTACTCGTTGTTGACATGACTTAATTAAAGCGCCACAGCTTTGGTCTTCTGTCTTCTTCCTTAATTGGATCATTAGCAGAGCTGATTTAATTACATTCCGAGTAGAAGTGTTGGAATTTAATCTGTGCCCAAAGTTGGTTGAAAACCAAAGTTTGTCAACACCAAGATGGGCTCGCCCTCATTATCCCCAAATTAATCACTAGTTCTAGAAAAATGAGGTCAACTGTCTTTAAATATATTTAGCTACTTAAATATGTAATTAAAATGTTTTTTAAACAAAAAACAAAGGTATACAGTATATTTTATCTTTTTCATCTCCTATTTGTGTGATTTGAAGGTTACTGTGTCTAAACAACAACAGATGAAAACCAGTTTACCAACCGTTTAAATAATGAACACTGAAACAAAAGGATCTGATTTTTCGGTTTGAATAATAGAAAATGTCATGTAATCTGTTGTAAGTTTCATATTTCAGTCATTTTATGCCACTGTCACTCTAAAGTTTGCTGTTGCTGGAGGCTTACAGAGAGAACTATTCAAATGAAAACAAATCACTTTGGTTCTATGTGTTCTATTTGCACTTCCATAACTTCTGCCTCTAGTTGCTTTGCCCCGCCCTTGTAACTCCTGGTCAATGACACGAGATATATTTAGTCACGTGGTTTTGTTTACAAGCTTTGGTCCGGTAGATGCCAGCCTGAATATAGAACAAACACAAGGTTTAGGACTCGATCCAGACCTAATTAAGTGAATTTGTTCCAGACCAATGGAATTTTCCAATATATACAGATAAGATCATAAAAAATGAAAGGATAGTTTACTTTTTTTCCACAAAGTTAAAGGAGGCGGCAGACAGAGGTCTGGAAATTGATGCAGATTTAACATCCCACCATTAGCAGCAGGAAACAAACAAGTGTCCAGGCTTGGACTAAGCTATAGAAGTCACGCATTATTTGCTTTTTCTTGCAATCATAGAATTTTTTGGATAGGTATTGTATTTTTGGTGCTTAATAAATTGCAATAAATGTATTTGCACCTTTTTAAAGCACAATGTTTTGCAACAAACAAGTAGTGAGATAAATGCTAAAATCCTGTCCAGAGCAACAATGGGAAATTGCAAGACTACAATAAAAAAAATTTTAAAATGAAGTTTTCCTTTAGGTCTTCCCAAAGATCCTTGTGTGCCTCACAGTTTGAATTGTATCATTTAAAATGCAAAACATATATTGAAAACAACCACTGTTTCAAACCTTAAAAAAAGGATTAAAGATTAAGCATCAGCTAATTGTCTCTGAAGAAGTTAGAATTTTATCTGTAGTGAATCCAGTATCGTTTTCCTCTGTTTTTTATTCAAGGATTAGGTGCGTGATTAACTCATTTCTTGGCTGTCTTTTCCAGTTTGACATTTTGTCACCTTTAACCTTCTCTAGCTGGAAACCGGCCCTCCATTCAACTGTGACTTCTTTCCTGTTTTTCTTTGTGGAGCTCAGTGGAGGACATTCTTTTTAAAAACTCAACAGCGTGCTGTGTCATTGTAGAAAACAAGCAGAAGATGGGGCAAAAAAAGCCAGCATGTTGCAACCCTGTGTCACGTTTTGCATTTTGTAGCTGGGCAACTAATGAAGTCAGAACCAGCTGAGTATTGAAGAGCCTCTTTGTGTAACAGTGCAGCGGGTCCATTTGCATACTTTCTAAAGAAGAGAAGAATTCATGAGTGCAGTGGCTGCAGATCTTTGAATTGAACCTCCTCCCATGCACATAAAATGTAGTTATTCAAAGAAATGTCGCACTCCTCTGTATTATGCTGTCTCCAGTCGTCAAGGCCAGCCTATACAGAATGTGCTTCATATTCCCCATTCATCTCATCTGTGTCAGCAAGCTTTCATATTCCAGTTATTTTAGCTAAGAACTATGTTTTAGCCAGGCAACAAGTGGGCACCATCATTAATCACAAATGCAGTTTCTTTTGCACTTTTATAGCTGCAGTACGTGTTTTAAAAACCCAAAACTGCAGCATCTCTACAAAAAAATCTCTACAATAAAACTGTGAAAAGCATCTGCTGAAACACGGAACAATTCTGTTATTAAAAAAACTTTATGAAAAGGGTTATTTTTTATGTTAGTTAAGGTGTAAATAACCATTAATTAATTTAAAATAGTATTAACCGTCACTCATATGCATTAGTGTATAAGTTTATTTCTGTTTCTCAAATTTTTGTAAATTATCACCATCATTTAAGGGGTTGGAACTGATCCATTCACCTCAAATAGGATCTAAATTATTCTTGGTTCAGATAAAAAAAGTTTGCTGCAAATTTACAAAAAGAAACCTTTAATTAGTTAATTAAAGTTTAATCAATTTAAGATTAAATATATTGAGTCTTTTTTGTCCAAAAAAGCTCTGGAAGTAAAGTAAATCCATTTGCAGAACTTCTATTGTGCAAACTTCTGTTTAAAGCACAATTTGCCTTTTTCTGAAAGTCAAGATATAAAAAGCATCACTGGACTGTTGGGACTTTAAACTAATGGTAATGAAAACCAAATACAGGATGTCACCTTCCTAAGCCAATAGAGCTTGGTGGAGCCTCAATCCTTCAAAGTTTTGACAGCTGTGGTGAAAAGGACAGTTCTACATACATTTCATGAATCCTCAACAAATTCAAGGAGGACCGTATGGAAGCAGCATTTAATCTGAGAGCAGAAACATTTTTTGGGATCAAAGTAAGCCAACAAAGGAAGTGCAATGTAAAGGTGAGCTTGGAAAGCAGAAAAATGATCCTCAGGTTAAAATGACAGAAATTGGCTTTTGGATGACTTATTCTCTTTTTTTCTATGTTTGAAATGATCCACCTTAACACAACAAATCTTAATAATACATTACAGCCAATGAAAAATAACAGTTTGAAATTATAATGCGAGAGAAAAAAATGATGTGTTTATCACTTTATTGCACCAACATTAATGAAGTTTTTGTGATACTTCAAAAATAATCAAATTTAATGCGTCTGAAGATCATTTTCTTTCCCTTTCTTTGCAAAAATGCTTCATTTTGACCACATTTGTGGCTTTGATCCAGTCAGAGGTGGATCTGTTTGTGTGTTTTGATCATTGCTTTTGTTTTGCAACTGTTTTTTCAAACGTTCTCTTCACTATTTCTCTGATAGAAAACAAAATATATCCTCCCATCAGATAAGACAAACGGTTTCCTGAAATGCTTTACACCATCATACTACCACCACCATGTTTGACTGTGTCTGCATTATTAGTTTTTTAAAGCCAGTGTTAGTTTGAATGCACATGTAATGATACACAAATCAATTGGAAAAGTTACAGTTTTATTTAAGGATCCTACAGATTTTTATGTCTTAAAGTTTTGGGTGAAATCCAGATGTTTCTGGAAAAAAAAGAAAAACATATTCATATGTCAACTTTGGAATAACTGCCAAACTGTTGCTTTGTATAGTCCCCATCTACAGGCAACCATGCAGTTCTTAAAAATGCATTTGGACCTTTGTAAATAAAAAATAAAAAAGACGTCCTGAACATGTGACCCAGGAAAAGTTTTGCAGGTTTAAGTACCTAAAAAAGCAATAAAATGTTTTCAAGAAAACAAAAAGTCCGGGGGAGTTATCAGCCAGTGGAATACAGCTCCTCCAGGAGGACATCAAGGCCATTTAAAGTTTGCTGAATACAAATTAGCAGAATAAATCAAACCAGCTTTGAGTCATAATGTCTCATGTTGTGACAATTTTCTGTGGCTTTTAAAATGAAAACGTAAAAGCCACAAACATGCAGCTGTTCTATAACAAGGAAGAACAAGGAGGACGAGGGAATTAAAAAGCTCCGTTGTGGACGGCGACAGTGGCTGAGTGTGACCGAGTGTGTGTGAGACGCCGTACATTCGTGCTGACATTTATGAGAGAAGGCTCCACTGATTATCAAAGGGTTCAGTGAGTCCTAAGCTCTGATTGCTAACATCACTTCAGAGTCCTTTAGACATTTGGAGAGAGGCAGGGAGTTAGCATCTCTGAAAATGATCACTCACTGAACCTGGAGCTGGCTCATCACTGTTGATGGGATATGAAACTATAATACAGTCTTCCTCTGCAAAACGTCTCGGCCATTTTAAAGATCAATAGCCGTTTTGAGAGAAAACCTTTTAATATTCAGTTTCAATAATGCACACACACTGAGCTGGCTCAGAGTGCATGCTTGTTTTGATTGCACTTTGAGTGCTGGAATAACACTCACACTCGCCAGGATAAAAATATGCAAAAGGAGCGGTTTTCATTTACAGCTGCATTTAATGGTACGACAAAATGACAGTTATGAAACATGATGGTTTTGTCGCATTAACGTACTATACAAAAAAATGCACACATTAAAAATGAGGCTGATGTTATTCGCACACATTTACGTGCAACCAAGCACATTTACGAATGGAAATGCATGTTGGCCACACGTAATAGATGAGGCCAGGATGCCCATTGCTGCATTACCCACACATACTTTAACCGCAACCTTATGCATAACCCTAACCCTGGCCTAATGCAAATAATGCAAAAAAATAAATAAATAAATGCAACCATTGATGTGATTATTATTGTTTTTGCAATTTTGCCACCTTTTAATTCTACAGAGTAAATTTTTGTCGGTAATAAAATATACTAAAAGCTGTTGATAAGTTTGTAGTAGATAATGATGTAGAATTGGAACCTCTTTTTTTTTTTTGTAGAACACATTATTTTGCATTTCCAGTTTAGTTAGATTGTGTTGACATTTATTCCGACATTTTAAAAAGACGGTGCTCCAAGGAGCTTTTCAAGCACCGACTTCTGTCAGTTAATAATCTAGATGGAATACAGCAAAAACAACGGGAAAGAATAATGAGATTTAAAGTCTCCATGACAATTTCTTTATAAATGTTCCCAGTGGCGTTTTAATTATGATTATGATGGTTTTTTTGTTTTTTTTTTAAAACCAACATGCCACAGCCTAAATGTCTTCAAAAGCATTGTTTCATGTTTATCTGAATCTCTTCTATATGGGTGTGACTATTGATGCTGCACTCAGTAGCCCCGTCCTTGATGCCCTGTTTCTGATGATGACAGTTGGGTCTTGCATGAGTGAAGAGCTTAACACAAGAGGCCGCACGATTTGCGCAGAAGTGGTGTCAAGTTTCAATGTTAAGCTTATGGTACAGATGCGATCTGAGGACCTGTGGCGCGATTTGCGCTGCGGTCTGGAAGCAGCACAACTTGAGTGGCACATCACGATTTGGGCGGTGTGCCACGGCAGGCCAAAGTTAAAAAATCTGAACTCTGGCGAGTTCAGCTGCATTGCATCAATTAATCAAGGACTCAACCATGGGCATGTGACGTTTTCAGTGAGAGTGGAATGAATACACATCTAATATGGTGATCAACACGATAGTTCTCCTGAAATTCCATCCATTTTCTTAACCTGCTATATCCCTTTCGGGGCAACAGTGTTTCTGGAGCCCGTCCCGACTTTACGCCTAATTCCAATAACTCTGTTTCAAAATCTGGTGGGAATGTTGACATTACAATTAACTTCATGGTTTCTATTTTTTTCCAATTAAGCTTAAAAGTAATAAAACTTAACTGTGAGACTTCAACTATTCTATTTTAGATGCTTGTCCTTAAGAAATTTAATCGAGGTTTATGTGAATCTTTGGAGCGTAGGGTTGATAACCTAAGACTCTGAACAGTCATTTTATCTGCCTCCCGGGGATGCACAGAAGAGGACAAAAAAAACATTTTCTCTTCTACGATATCAAAGTCAGGCTCCTCTATCCATCTCAGTCGCAGGGAAATCAGGCCACAGCCTCGCTCTCAGCACCACACATCACCGGACTATCAGGAGCTAGAGGCTTCATCCAGAGGCCAAGCTGCAGAACCACAGCTGGGAAGAAAAGTCGCCCTTCCCTGTCTCCCCCCCTGTGGCACAGCTAAGAGCAATCTGCAGGGCTGAAATCCTCTTCCCCTTGTCCAAACACATCTGAGGGTTCCCGACCAGTGTTGTTTGATTGACAGGGCTTGTGTCGGAGGGCTTGGCGCTGTGTACACCGAATGTCAAGGCTCAGTCAGACGAATGTCTGTCAGGCCAAGGGTTGTGGAGCGAGGGGTGAGTGATGTGGGAGGAGGGTGAGGGAGGGGGCTGGGGAAAAGTGCTACTTCAGGAATCAGAAAACATCATCCACCCTGCAGGATGGAGCTGCCTTCGGAGAAGGCCCCCCCGCTTCTACTTTTAGTCGGAGAGCGGGGCGCACAATGACAGCCATGTTCGACCCCTGCAACGTGACCTGAAAGGCCTCAAGCTCCTTCGGCTAAAAAAGGACGGAGCGCCGCAGACCAGCTCCTGCGTAAAACCAATCTCTCACCAAGATGAAAGCAACTATTTTTAGATGCTCTGTCAGCTCAGGTAAGTAAAACGTAGTCTCGCCTCAATCATATTTTTTCACCCCTTTTGGCTGTTCAACGTAAAAAGGGATCAAAGGCGGCGTCAGAAAAGCTGCTGCAGCGAGGTGAAGATGCAGCACACTGTGGGTGGGAGGCTTCAACTTGAGGCAGAGGAGAGAAGTTAGTGCTGCTCCTGATATTGATCCAGTCCTGTCAGTTGACACCAGGTCCCTTAAGGCAAAATGTCCTGTACTGCATTAACCAAGGCCATTATTTCTGTGGCTCTCCGTGACCCACAACCACCCGTCGCCGCCTCCAGACCAGCGCAGCCATCAGGAGGTGTAATGCTGTGTTGGAGTGCTGTGATTATCGATGTAAAGGCTGCCCCCCCGCACACACATCCTGGATACTCCCTGTCTCTCTCAACAGAACTCAAGGTGAAGGACTCCCTCTCCCTCAACAGTGCTTTAATGCTCAATTTCTTCAGTCTTCCGCTCCCTCTTCCTGCTTTTACCCCCCCAGCGCATGTCCTGCTGGTTCTTCTCCCTTACAGTGTTCTTTTTTTTTTTCTTTCAAATTCAATTTTGCTCCTTTTACTCAGATTTCAAGCTTGGTTTGAGGCTCTTTCTCTGTCTCGTGTCTTTTTCTCAACCATATTTTTTTTTCTACTCTCACTAACTCCGTCTGATTTAGTGTTGTCTAACCATCTGTCATTCTGTTTATGTAAAATACATCAAGCGTTTTTTTTTTTTTCGTCCTGCATCACTTTTCCACCGTTTTGCATGTAAGCAAAACGAGAAAGTCCAACACTCTCCAAAAGCCTACAGATGCAATCAGAGGTCCTGCAATACGATTTGAGTGTGATGGCACAGAGATTCTGGAGGCGCAACAATTTGCAGCACAAGTTCAAATATCTGAACTTTGGTGAAGAATCTGTTACATCAACCAATCAACTCGGCTTTGGCCCACGATGTGAGCCAGTGGAGTCTAAAACCAACATGAAGGAGAATCTGATCATTCTTTGCTTGAACTTTCAAGATATTTATCTTATTTGCATCGAGAGAACAACAAGAAGATCCTCAAATTGTATTCCTATTTTTACTTTTTTCCCTCCTCCGAATAAAAGGGGACAGCAAGTCATCAAACTGGGTCACAAAGAGACGGAAGTACTGCTAAACACGCCATCATTCAGACGTGGTTCTTGCAGTAGATCGTAACCTCACAGTACCAGGAGAGTCTCTGAATAATCCTATGAACCCAGACATGGAGATGTGATTACCAATGCTTTAACCAATAAACCTGATCTCGCAACATCATCCGTGTCTTCCATGCATCGAGTGTCGCTTCCATGTAGCGAGAGGCTGAAAACCTTGGACAGCTCCTCCAAGTGTGTGGTAGCAAATTTGCCATGTGTGAACACAGAGAGGACGCATATATGCTGTTAAACTTGAATTCCATGTAAAAGCAGTATAACAATCGTTATGGTCTAAGGGCAGGGATGCCAGTATAGCTTAGTTAGTTTGTTAGTTCATTTTAGTATTTTCCTATTGAACTCTATGTATTCATGATCCTTTTGAGTTCATGTTTCACTTCGAAGCCCATCGAGAAGAGTGTTGTTGTGATTTTGAGCTATACAAATAAAATTGAATTGAATGGAATGGCTTTGATCTTCTGTGTTCGGGCCTCCTTCTTTGTTCTGTGATGTGAAAAACAGTGGTCGCTTGCTGTAATGCACTTCACTTTCTGCCGTCTGTGGTTTTTGCTGATTTTTTGATCAACTTTGCATGCTTTTATTTAATTAATTTTGTTTGTCTATTTATTCATTTAGCTTACTGCTCTGCATGTTGATTGACTGCACACCATGTTTCCTGTACAGCATTCATTCAGTTTGCCAGATCTTCTTTATTTTTGATCATGATCAGATCTTTGTTTTCATTCCATGATACTGGACTTAATTTTGTGTGATGGTTTAAACTTTGAGAGTTTAAACAAGAGAAAAATGTGAATAGGCTTCATGTCTGTCTGAGAAAAAAAAAAAGACTAGACTATTTTGCAGATTTTGTCTATTTCGGGTTATTTTGATGGAAAGGAACACTGTAAATAAAGGGTACCCGTTTACACGTGGTTTGCATTACTTTGTTCTGATTTGGACAAACTTTGTGAGGGTTTGTGTAACATTGGGCTTTCCTTAAAGTTGTTGCTGTGATTGCGAGACAGACAAATCAGCGGTAAAGTCAGAAGAGAAAAGAGGGAACCAGTGTAAAGTAAAGGCATGTGCTTTGATGTGCTAATGTATTAACATATATGCATTTATGATCCTTTTTGATTGTATGTTTACCTTATAATTACCAGTACGAAGCCCATTGAGATGACTGTTGTTGTGAATTTGGGCTATATAAATGAAATTGAACTGTAATGGAAATCTTTTTGTATTCATATGTAATTAAGAAATAATATGTTACCATACTATATGAGCTTTTCCATGATGGTGGTTTAGAGAAATCATTCACTGTGGACTTTATTGCACAAACTTGTGCATTAACTTGTCTCCATAAAAGGCATTTAAAGCAGACGCAGCACTGTTATCCTAATGCTTTGTGTTACTGTAAAATCCTTTGTTGGTTGGCTAACTCTTGCAGGCCACTTTCATTCAGCCCAAAAACAGGAGGCAAGCATTTTGGGTGTTTTGGATTGTGGGTAGTGTGCAAATACAGCTGAAAGTTTAACATCTTGAGTGGTTATTTTAAATTTAAAATGTGGAATCTCTGCTTTCAAGGGACTTAATCAAAATTCACAATTTTGTTTTTGCCACTTTAAGCTTAAATCTCTTCAAAAGAGTTTTTTTTTTAACAAATCTTCCTTACAAAATCTCAAAAACGGTTGGAAGAACTGTGGCAAAAGATCCTTATTTTTGGCCAAAACTCTGGTTGTGGGAGTGTTTTCTTCAGGATGGTCACAATGACTTGCTTCTTGCCTCAGGCTCCAGTTGATAAAAATCAGTCAAGCAAAGAATTTCCCAGAAAGCATGCACCATGACACAACTATCGGAGGGTGGCAACCCCCCATCTGTGTTTGCCGAGATATTAGCCGCACGCATTTCCACGCACCGGAGCACAAGGATGATATGTAAATTTGAGTTCAGTATGAATTCATGAATGTGCTTATCAAATTTAAACTGCTTGTTTGCTCTCCATAACTTCCACATATGGTAAATGATTTAACCCCCTCTACAGAGTGCCGATTGTTGGGGGTGAATTTGTCCGAATCAGATTCTCACAATGACAAAAGTGTTAGCTGTCCTTCAGTTCCTTAACATTAATGAAACTACGTTTTTTATGTGCAAATAATTATTTATTTTCTGCCTCTATTATCAGGTCTGATTCCAGCAAAACCTTTTGAGTCAAGAAATCAATTTAAAATAATCTAACGAAAATTGATGAACAAACAAAATAACTGGAATGTTTCAGAAGGTCCCTTATTTTTATAGCAAATACAACTTGCTTGACTTGAATTATGTAACCCTTGTGCTATCCTAGGCACTTTACTGTTGGGAGTTGGGTCATCTAGACCCACTAGACAGTGCGCTGAACCTCTTTTTTTCAATGATTTGTGATCTTCACTGGTTCAGTGGATTACATGAAATTTTTCCACCTTTATCCACCTTTGTCATGGTAGGGAGAACACGTCAAAGTAAGGGTGGGGTCATCTAAGATAGCACAAGGGTTAAGAACAAGAAAGGAAACATTTTCTCTCAACACTGTGAACAGCCAGATTTATCCAACTTAGTACAGTCCACCCACTGGTGAAGCAAACCACAGTGTACACACTAAACTTTTGTGGTGCATTGTGGGTGGTGAAGCTTTGAGAAATGGCGGGGGTGAGCCACTACAAAATCAAATGACAGGGGGCGATCCTTAAGTCCACTTCACTTCCCCAACAGTTATGTCCAGCAGTCATGCGTTTTCATCCCAGGCAGTGAAGCAGCGGATCAGTCACTGAGAGAGGACCAGTTCTGTGCAACCTTTACCCGCAGCGCAACGCCAGCTTCCAATTTGACACACTGTGAGAGCAGAAAGTCGCCCACACAGAGCAGAGGAGGCAGGAAATGTTAGAGTATGATCTCAGCAGAGTTATTGTTGATTCAAGGCTGGATCCTGCAATGGAATGCAAAGTAGCTACATCCAGCACATGTGTATCAAGCATGTCCCAAGTGTAATGATGTATACTTATTCTGATGGAAATGAGAGCTCATTGGAATGAAGGATGTTGGTTTACCAAGTGTATAAGCTGAGTGTAAAAATAAATCCTTAGAAAGAGAGAAGACGACAGTCTAGGTTTCTTCAAGCATAAAAAAAAAAAATCTCTTCCATATAAAAAATATATATATGAATATTTTATATCAAGGTCATCAAGACCAGGTCCAGATGGCCTTGATTAGTTATCTTTTAAATTTATTTTTTGTTGGTAAACAACGAATGTATCATGGTTGTGTAACCTCAGTGTTTTCCATCCATCCTTTTATTCATTCATCCATCCATCCATCTTCTAAACCGGCTGAATCACGTTTGCTGGAGCAATCCTAGTTACTGTTGAGCAAAGGCAGGTTACCCACTGAACAGTTTGTTGCAGTTATCTGCTTGTTCTAACCCTTCATTGTGAAGACAAGAAAAATAAAATGAAGAAAATTAAACTACTCGTGCTTTCTGTTTGTTTTTTTGTTTTGTTTTTTAGAAGAAAAAAAAAGGCGACTTTAAGACTCATTTATGTTTGACTCAAATGTTCAATTAACACCAACACACCAGCTAGCTGCTAGTTGTACCGTCCACTGTTGTAATAGCCATTGTCTCTGATCTCTGCACATGTTCTTGTTCTGCTGCTGTGACATTCATCTTTCTTACTTTTATCCGCCACACAAAGCTCATGGTGCAAATGGTGTCTATCAGCAAAGGCACCACTACAAGGTCCCAGGCTTTCAAATCAATGCTGCCGCCACCGAGTCCAGTTTTCTATTTGATGTCACCGGCCGGCCAGGTGTCGTGCGGCATGATTGTCCCCGCCTGTGTCAAATTAAAGGTCAGCGTCTGGATGGTGAAGCAACTCTCCTCTTTATTCCAGACCAGTCGAGGTAGAAGCCCAATAAATCTGGTGGGAACGTTGTCACTGGGGAGTCAGAAAGGTCATTCACCACAGGGAGAAGGAAGTGAGAGACTCACTCATTAAATCTTCTTGGCTATGTTTTTCTTTTACTTTTTTTTTTTTCTATTCTTAAATGTCACTTTCAAACTCAGGTCATCTGGCAAGAAAGCCTCATACCCCTTATAATAAGGAGCCTTATTTCTTAGTTTACCTTGTTAAGTCTTTAAAAATCTTCCACCAACATTTTTTTTTTAAATCGACCGTCCTTATTGTTTGCTTGAAAGATTTGCTCATCCCGGCCCTCAGGTAGCCTGTTCACTACAGGCAGCGGCCGACTGGCAGATGAAACGATTACACCGATGACGCCCGCAGTCCCTGCACCGTTCCACCTGGCGCCCACACAAGCATATAAAAATAGACCACCAATCTCCAAGGTGTGATTGCATGCAAAGCACTATACCCGCTCTGTGTCAAGCATCTTTACACTCAAGGCAATTAGCCAGCGCTATTATCCATAGACTGTGGGCAGGTTTTCTGTCATGTTACATGTCATCTCTACCGAGCCTTCACTCACTAAAGGGAAGGGGTTTTTGCTCCGCCATGATGTCTGCCACCTGATTGTTAAGGATGTGATGATCTTTTTGAGAATCATCTTACATGATCCCAAAGTAAGACCTGAACTATACAAATACTGCTTCATGAAACACTGTGGGTGTAGTGGTTAATACTCTTGCCTCAGAGCACTAAGGCTCTGGGTCGGATCCCAGCGGGGTCTGCTGTTGTGGAGTTTGGATGTTCGCCTTGTTTATGCGTGGGTTTTGCCTGGGCACTGTGGTTTTCTCCCATTGTCCAAAAACACGCTTCATTGGTTACGCTTTACTCAAATGCACCTGTACGATTCAACCCCTTTACGCTGCTGCAGGTGTTTAGGTTGTCTGAGGGTCGTAGAGGGTTTTAGAGAGGAGTGGCTCCATCTGGAAAGGAGCACAGGTTTGTCTTGCACTTCTTTGAGACTCATGAAAATGGAAAAAAAATGAAATCTGTAAGACATGCCTGTGTCTCACCTACTTCACCCATACTTACCCTCACATGTTCACTACAACTTGATGTCATTAGCATGGCTGTAGAAAAAATGTGCATGAACATTTTTGCCTTATGGGCTCACCGGGTTTTTATCTTATGATTTTGTATGGACCACATGCATGCCCCTCCACAGATTTGCCTATTATCCCCCCACAGACAGCCCACATCCACCCATAAGGGCAGTTGTGACTTGAATTGGTATATCTAAAGCGGCTCTAGGTGTGCATGCCAGTGTGTGTCTGGTGGCCCTATAAGATAACTTAGCTTGGTTAGAGTATGATCTCAGCAGTTCAGCCCAATTCAGTACAGTTTATTGTATCTCAGATCAGTGTTTTTCCAACATTTTTTTTAGCCAAGATAACCTTTTTTTCTTGACAAAAATCCCAAAGCACACCACTAACATAACATTTTACTGCTGGACAGCCAGCTGCCCAGATGACGGCATGGCAAGCTAGCAAGCTCGGCCCCCAGAGATTGCAATGCCAGCCAGCTGCCCATCATAGCGGTCACCTAGCTATAGTCCATAGAAACATCAAAGATGCCATGACAAAATATATTATTGCTTTAAACCAGTTATCTTATTTAGAATAAAGATGTAACTGGAATCATTTAGCTATATTTCCGGTTGAAAATACAGGGTGTGTAAAGATCACAATTGTTTCGCTGGAATGAATTTTTTTTTTTTTTTTTTTTTTTTTTTTACCCATACCAGGTCCCATTTCCCATACTGAAGTGGGGTTTTAAGAAAAAGAGAAAAAATAAGACACTTTGAATCTGTAAGATGTTTAAAATAAACGGTTACTATGCAGCTGCACAGCAAAATGTTTTTTGTTTTTATCTTGATTCAGTTTAGTCTGCATAAGTGGAAAATTTCCACCTGGTGCTAAATTAGTGGTACTCTGTATCGTTTTTAGCCATGAATCTTGTAGATGAATGAAGTCCAATTACAATGTTTTCATTTTACCCATCATGTTTTGTGAAAGTTTAATAGTTCCTGTCTTACAGAGAATGCATATGTGACAACTGGAAATAACTCTGCCAATGTTTGAAGAGCAAAAGCAAACTGTACATTTCTCTGACTCACATCACAAGGAACTGAAATTAAATGGGCATTTTGGGGATTTTTAGCTAGGTTTTACTTCAAGAGAGACTGAACTACACACAAAGTCTTCCAATGAATCGCAATTTACCAAATACATATTGTACTTTCTGTAATAAGCCGTCAGTAGCAACACATATCAGAACGGGTACAAACCAAATGCAAGGCTTTGGGTTTAGTAATGCATCAGTGAACATGTACATATGTCATTATTGTTGGGGAAAACAGCTTTTCCTCACCTTCAGCTCCAGCGAATGGGGAGCATTTTAAGCAGCCTGAGAATAAACAGTGTTTGTCTGTTTTTTTCACGGTTTCTGTCCTCTGCTAGTTCAGACAAAGCAAGGTCATATCGCCACTTTTCAGACATGTGGAAGAGACTGAAATGGAACTGGCTACAAAATGCAATGCACAATAAAGATTTAATATTAATGAAGCTAACCCAGCTCAGCCTCGGTGCCATTCTGGGCGAACACAATTACTCCCTGAAAAATAAATCTCAAGGAGCAATACATGAGATGATGTCCTTTAATGTGATCACTTGTAGGTTGGAAAAGTGGGGATGGGGTGCGGCGCAACATCAATGCATGTGTGGGTGTGTGATCTCACAAAAGATTCTTCTGAAGGAGATTAAAGCTCTCATACAATTACTGTTATCTAAAGACATTTTACTGCAGCTCCTATCTTCCGTATCATCAGCGTCACAGCAGGTAAGCTCCGATTGCCAATAAGACGCAACATGAGCTTTGACGAAAAGTCCATCTTTGACAGAGAAACCATAATGGAAAGGAGATCACAAAACACCCACAAGTACTCAGCCATCCAATATCTTTCTGCTGCTTTAATCACAGTCACCTTTTTTTTTTTCATTCGTATATTAATTCATCTTCCAAGTCCCATAGTCCTGTTCATCGTCATGAGGATGCCGGAGCCTACCCAGTTACAGTTCGGCGAAAGATGAGTTCACGACCAGGCTAGTTCACCAATCCATCACAGGGCCACACAAAGACAAGGAACCCAACACATGTACCCAGATTTGCACCTTAGAGACAATTAATAATCCCTAATCAACATAAGAAGCAGAGCCTTCTTGCTGGTAAATGAGAGTACGAACCACCACCGTGTAGCCTCAGTCACATTCAAGCAAAAGAAAACTTTATTCATCGTTCTAAATCGGTGGTAACATCAACAGAAAGCTTTGCTGATGTCTTATGCTGTTCTTTATTCAACAACAATGAATGACGAATGAAAACTGTAATTATGGTGGGTGGGTGGTTTGAGAGGGCCTAAGTGGTGCAGGACCAGAGATGATTGGCAGAAACAGGGATCCGTTAAAAAAATTGAGACAGAACTTTAAAAATTAAAAAACCCAGTTTAAACACAGCACCGAAACATTCCTATATAAAAGAAGGATAAGGGGCAACTGCAAGTCAGAGGAGCATCTGACCAAAATAAACAGAAACCATAACAGTAAATATTCAGAAACTCTCACAAAAATAAGGTAATAAATCTTCATTGCAAGTGATATTTGTGTGTGAATTCACCTATGAATCGGTTTCGGCCTGAACACTGGATGGAAAATTGCTTAAATATTTTTAACTGGTATTTGATTTTCTCCCCATTAAATTATGTTGGTTCTTCGGATAAGTGGAGAAAAGTTGACAAATCCCAGGTCTTTCAATTAATGCCACACTTTTAATAGTCATAGTCATATTAGGGCTGAGATTATATATGTTCGCTTCTTCCCACCCACTTTCAAGCAATCAATCAAACTTGACTTGAAAATCATTCTATTTAATGAATTGAAACACTGAGGGCATATTAGGACTGGACTGAGTGACCCCCTCCTTCCTGGTGTTCCAAACAGGAAGTACCTGCTGGCTCCTATTGACTTCTACAGAGAACTAAATAGCTATTACTCAGTCGTAATATTTGTCAGAATAACTATTCTTGCTAATCCTAGTTTTTTAATGATATTTTGTCTGTAGCACAATTTATTCAAGTGTGTTTCTGTTTCTTCTGATTTAGGAGCAGCTCAGTAAAGTTGAGAGGAAGGAACAGGGTTATCTGGAGCATTTTAAGGCCAAATGACAAAGAAATTTGAGTCTAGAGTAAGTTGCTTGTTTACAGAATTCTGTCTGTGTTTATTGAAAAGTGTTGATATACTGGAACGTAGTATGGTTGTTTTTCTGCAGCATCAGAGTAAAATATTACTGAGCCTTTAAACTCCCATTATGGTACTTAGGAGGTTCAAAGCTGTTTCATGTGTTTCTTAAGATACAGCTGCTGAGAATGTGGGATTTGCAGCTGAATTGTTGGTCCCACAAAAAAACAAAAACAAAAGAGTTATATAAACTTTATGACACATTTTGGGTATTGTTTTTTTTTTTTTCTTATAGGATTTACATCCCATTCAGACCTCAAACAATTCTTTGTGTAGTTTTCATTAAAAAAGAGGTTGATGGGTTTTTTTATTAATTCTAACAATTTAAGCTAATATTTGTTACTAAATTCAAATACAGGTTCAATCAAAACGTAATAGTTTTGATGTTGCTACCATTTAAATCAAATCTATGTCAATTGTTTGAACTGAAAGGTCCCATTTTGTGCTAAAAAGAATCATGAAAATGATTTCAGGCAATAAACTGTTGTCTCACATGACTTTCAGAAAAGACAGTGCCATCTCGAAAACAATAGGGAGTACATCTTTCATTAGTGAGAAACTTACAGGATTGTTAGCAAACATTGCAGGAATGGATCTTCAACTTGCTCCAGGTAAAAAAAACACCCACAGAGCCTCATCCCAGAATCTACATGCTAATTTATTGACAAAATACTGAACAAATGGGGCTCTTTTAAGAATAGATTCTGCGTCATAAAAGGAAAATCTTGTAGCTCAGCTCTAGTTTAAAGTTTGCATCTCTGCATTCCACACAAATATGTCAGTGAATAATCATGAGCTATAAATTTAAACAAAATGTTTCTCAATAGTAATCAACTGCCTAGCACGGTGGTGGAGGTGGGTGATGTGGGCTTGTTTTGCATCAAACCGCCTTACTTGTAATGATTTAAGTATGAACTCATTTTTCACTCCAAATTTACCTATAATACAATCTGACTTTACCTTTATGACTGTTAAAAATGAAATTGATTTATAAAAAGAAGCAACATTTGAACTCTTTAGCATTATGACAGGCTTTCTAAACTCTTGTCTTCATTTCAGCAAAGTTTTTTGCGTTTCTCTGCTCTGCTCTGCTCATCAGAGCAACAGCAATGGTCTGAGGGAAACAAAGTTGGAGTGGGCAAAAAGGCAGGTTTGTTGATCACATTTAATGCTCAGCAGTATAAAGTAAGATTTCCATAAACACCAGCTGCCCCTTCAACAAGCGGTCCTTACAGATCAGTCTGTCTGTCGTTAAAGACCTACAGTGTTTTTTAGAATTTAATAGTAATGATTATCAAGTTACATTCTGCCATGCGTGCAGTTATGAGCTCTCACCTCTGCTTCAAAACAATATGCAGAATGATAAATGATACGGCTGTCACATCCCCTCATCCTGCATAAATGGACTGTTGGTACTTAGCTGAGTAATGGAGTTCTCTAGGTATACAAAAAACAAAACATTTAGACTTTTTTTAGATTTATACAGTTTATAAAAAATTTAAAAAAAGAAAAAGAACAGTGAGGTGCAGTGAATTACTTTTCTCCTAATTAATGATTCCATATTAAAGACAATAAATACCTCTCCAGAAATGGGCTACGTGCCACAGTCTTAAATATGCAGTTGTTAAACCTCTTCTGAAAAAGCCCAGCTTAGATCCTGACAATCTAACCAACTATTGACCAAATTTCAGTTTTTTTTTTCAAAGATCCTAGAAAGAGTTGTAGTTAAGCAGCTTCAATGCCACCTACAGGACAATAGCCACTTTGAAGATTTTCAGTCAAGGTTCAGACCTCACCACAGCACTTAAACTGCAGTTAGAGTCTCTAATGACGTTTTATTGGCCTCAGAACAGGGACTTGTCTCTATTCTGGTCCTGTTAGACCTCAGTGCAGCTTTGACACTATTGACCACAATTTTACTCCAAAGGTTAGAGCATGACATAGGGATCAGAGGATCTGCCCTCCAGTGGTTTTAATCCTATTTATCCGATAGGTACCAGTTTATTAATGTAAATGGAGAGTCCTCTCATTGCACTCAAGTTAGCTACGGAGACCCACAGGGCTCAGTTTTAGGACCCATCCTGTTTATGATTTACATGCTACCCTTGGGAAACAATCAGAAAACACAACATTAATTTTCACTGTTATGTAGATGACAGACAGTTATATTTATTCATTAAACCATTGTCAGGCTAGCTCGTAATCAGATAATATTTCACATATATCTCCACTACCTTATCGAGTGTTAGGTAGGGGAGCTGTCCTTCAGTTCCATCTGAATGAAGCCCATCTGCTCCACTATTCAAACAGGTAGTTGTAGAGTTAGGTAAGCCACTCACTTCTCTGGAAATTCTAGGAAGAATCACTAATCAACATAATCTGTATATTGCAAAAGGACCAGAATAAGAACATGTTTTGCCCAGTTAAAAATATGCCTAAAACATTACATAAATAAACATATGTTTTAGAAGACTGCACTGAATTCATGTGATATGAATCTAATTTACCAATGAGTAAGTGGACTTATTGCTCCAAAGGTTAATGGTATAAATGTGAACCAGAACGGTTGTTTACATACGTTTTTTGCAATACATAAACAAATTCTACTACGCCTTAACCTATGATTTGACCCTTTTGACTATAAAAAAGTAACTTAAATTTTACAATAGTTATTACATCACATTATTACTATTAGACAGGCTGTTCAGAGTAATTATTTCTAATCATGTATAATATTAGCTTTCTGTCTAGTTTCATATTTTATATTATTTTAAAATGGTCCTGCCAAATTGCTAGTTTTCACGGAAATCTTTGGCTCATTGATAAAAATGACATGTCTGTTAACCTATCCAAGGGCAGGAGAGACCTGCAACCACCCAAGTAAACATTGATTAAATAAATCAGTAAGGCTCACAGCTAAGCCAAACTTAAACTCCTTCTGATTCTGAATTGAGAGCATCTGCAGTACTTTTTTTTTTCAAAACACATTTTACCTTCAGTTTGATGATGCAGAACTCTCAAAGGGGAACTCATTTATCAGCATTTTCTTTCCGAGTTCATGCATCTACCTGGAAAATAAATTATTAAAAAACATCAAAGATAAAAGATTGGGCCTGAATATTTTCCATCTTTGTCAGCTGTTTTGTTGGCTCACCCTACCTTGTTTGCTAAAATGCTTTACACTCAATCGATGTATATGCTGTATATATATTGGTTTCTAAAACTGATAAGAAATTCCAAGTTTTAAAAAAGAAAATGACGGAAATAATATTGTTAAATATTAATTCAGTTTATTTGGCAAATGGAGTCATTAGAACAGAGATTTAAGGACTGTCACATAAATCTCTGCATAATTTAAAATAAATGATTTAACAAATCTCATAATAGAGACTTTCGTCTCCAATAAGTTTCTGTAAATTTTCTAAGGATATGATAGCACCCAGTTTGAAAATCAATATATGAATGTCTTTATTGACACAGAAATGTTCATTGAATTTCACTTTGTAAAAACCTTTAAATAATGGAGATGCTCAAATTAAGCAGTTGGGGCTTCATAAAATAATAAATCCTGGTCAAAAAGACTTGTTTCAGTCCTGCCAGTGTGAAACAAAAGAAGAACAGTGGAGGATTTCAGCATTGTATTACAAAAAAACGCAACAAAGCAAAGCAGGACCACCTTCCTTAGAGTGTACTAACCCAAGTTTACAATCGTTTTCCACTGACTCAAGAAGACATCCATCCTGTAATGCATCCTAAATACTGCAATGCATAATGCATTTTTAAAAAATAGAGCAGAATACTAATTGAGAAGCGAGCATAACTGGGCTGGGTGTTAATTATAGTCATCATGTTTACAGCACGTGGAATTAATGAGATCTTTACTGAGAATAATTGATCCAGTTTTGGCCTGTAGACACGATGAAGGCTTTGCTTCTCCCCACAGAGGGGCAACCGGCTGAGACTCTGCTGTCCTGAGCTTTGAACAGACCTCTGTGACACAGACGTCAAAGAGGTCGTCCCTCTGAGGGTGAGCCTGGGCAGTAATTAATCATCTTTGACATCATCATCCTCATTGTCACCTAGCAACTGTCCACTAGCATTAACGGCACCAGAACAGCGGCCTGTGACGGACAGAACCAAGCCAGGCAATCATTATGCAATGTCATCAGTGTTTTTAATATGGAGCATTTCACACCTTTGTCAGAGCAGGGGATTTCACTCAAATTATTTTACCTTTTTTTTTTTTTTTTTTTTTTTTTTTTAAGAAAAAAACAATACCTACAAATGTAACAGTAAAAAAAAAAAAACATACAACTTTATTTTTAAATTTTGGGTATTTGCAAAAACATGAGCAGAGTGCATGATTTCACCATAATATTCCCATTTGGTACAGTTATTTAAAAGCTAATTAGTATTCGGTTAAGCAGCCTGCGAGTTGCAACCACCTGCATTGCAGAACTATTGAGGCCGACCTAAGAAACCCCTTTAACCCATTGCCAATTTTTTTTGCTATTTTGATCCACATGGGCAATTTTTTGTTTGCAAAAGATGCGCAACTTTATACCTGCAAGCTAATATCAGATTCCCAATCTATTCGCATTGTTAAGGCTAAACTTTACCCTGACAGTAGATTATGTGAAAGAAGTCCTTATGTAGATTTATGATTAAGACATAGGAAAGTAAAAAAAAAAGTATTTACTACAAAATAGGATGCACTTTAGATAGCTTGTTTTTGTCTGCTAATTGTAAGGATGCTTCTTTGAGATATTTGTTCATTTTAAGCCCACACACCAGATGCTGCATGTCGTATTCAATGGATGCTCATTTTTTTATGCGAGCTAGGAAGTGCAAACATTGAAGCTGACTTATATAAACAGAAAGAAAAAAAAACATGTTGGTTTGATTTGCATTTTTTAAAAACACTGAATGATTTAAAATGTAGGTAAAGAGCAGTGATTGTGCCAGCAAGGAATGACATTCTCTCCTGTATCTGAAGCTTTAATCAACAAATGA
Source organism: Oryzias curvinotus (assembly GCA_023969325.1). Classification (NCBI taxonomy): domain Eukaryota; kingdom Metazoa; phylum Chordata; class Actinopteri; order Beloniformes; family Adrianichthyidae; genus Oryzias; species Oryzias curvinotus. Next base: position 25,832,530 of record CM043708.1, on the reverse strand, counting down.
ATGCCCATCTGTGGGAGGGGTTGAGTCACCAGCTGCAGCATCTACTGATTGTTAAAAGATGCAAACAATAAAAGTTTTGAATTTACATTTTCAGAATTCTCCAATAGTCCAAAAATAGATTTTTGTTCCATCGTTCCACTTTTGACATGAGAAGGAGTTTCTAAACGTGTCTTGAGGCTTGCTTAGTTTAAAATATTTAACTGACAGGTAAGCAATGGTACAAGGGCACATTGCAAAGATGTTAAAAAAAGAAAAAGGGTAATGATTTCAGTGAGAGACACTGTGACTCACAATTATAGTATAGATGCTGATATTCCTAATTATGTGGCCGCTATGGTCATTAGTGTGTTGGCTTCAAATAATGGGGAAAAAATTGCAGTAACAAAAATAGTTTGAGTTTATTTTTTTGCTACCGAAATGTATAAACTGCAGTAGCTTTTATTTAGCATGACCACACCATTGACCATAAATGCAAGAAACATCAATGCCTCATGTTCAATGTTTTTTTTTCATCACAGGAAATTTTAAATCATTTTGATTGCACACAGTTTGATTTGCCACAGCTGTAATTTCTTTTCTAAATGCAGAGATTGGAACACATACAGTCTGTGCCATTTCAAGAGACAAATGCATTCATTTGCACTTCTGTAGGGGAAAAGAAATGATCTTGGTTTCGGCTTTAATTGATTACATTTTAATTATCGCTTGCAGATTTCAAATTACCCCACAGGTGAGGACAAAAGAAAATAAATGTGTGAAAGGAAGGAAGCCAGGAGAGACAAAGAAACCATTTGTTTGTTTTCACTCTGCTGTTCAGCCTCTCAGTCTTGTGCAAATCCATCTTCCGGGAAGCAAATTAAAGCAAAGGCAGGATTTAAATAACTTTCATTAAATGCTGATAGGCTCTATTAGCTCCACCAATCACCTAACCAGATAAAGAGATGAGCAATTGGGAATTTTTTGAAGACTCCAACTGACAAACAGAGAAAAATGCAAGCTCTCTGGAACTTCCTCCAGATGCCAGTCAAGCTGCATGACAGCACAGTCTAACTAGTATTTTCTGCTTGAGTAACAGGCGAGATTAAGCTGTCAAATGAATAATACTGCACTTTTGAGCCTACATTATACTGTTGCATGTGACTGCTGAGTCTTAAGTGGTCATAGATCAACATGTAGAAATTGCAAATGGCAGTGTGTTCAGGTAAAAGACTGTGACTGAGTTCCTCAAGGTGTTTACTCCTGGAAAATTGGGGAATAGCGGGTTGTCATACGGTGACACATCAGCCTTTGTTAAAGAAATTACTTTGCTCTTCGCTCAGCTCTCTGATGCTCAGCCTCGTGGACAAATTGTCCATTTGGTGAGTGCGGTCTAAATGGAAGTGCGTCTCCGACTTGTTGCTATGCCGAGGCACAAAAAAAGCGGGGCAGATAGGAATCCAATTATTCAAGGCAAATAATGGAGGTCTCATTTAAGATGTGCAACAGGAATTGCAGTGTCACAATTTTCCAGTCCAGGAGCCAGTCTCTATCAAGTGCATCATCTTCTGCAGGGAAGTTCACCCTAACTCATCCACAGAGCCACATGCTACAAGCTGTCAAGCTACAGAGACCGTAATAAATTATTTTACTGCACAAAAAGCATGCTTTCAAAGATAGAAAATGTACTCACATGTAGCGTAGGTGTGGGTTCTGAGCAAATGCTCGGGGCTGGATCACCTTCAGCCTACAATTCATGATGGTTCTGAAAAAAGACGGAAGTTAAGGGACAGATGAAACAATACAGAAAACATCCATGCAGCTCTGGAGAAATCTGGAAAATGACGTAAAAACTAAAGGAAACTCTTCCGAGTTGAACCCCTGCATGCAGCAATTGAGATTTTTTTTTTTTTTCTGAGTTTCCTGCTCGCTCAAACTGGTATAAAGTGAAAAAATGGTGACTTTAAACCGATTCTCATTTCACCCGGTGGAATTCCCTCAAGGAAGTCTGGAAATCCCAGAATGGAAGCCACTCTTCTGGGCCACAATTGTAATGACTTCTAATCTTGTAATCACAGATGTCTCTTTTCAGAGAAGTCACAGACATCATCAATGAGCGCCTCATGCACGGCTCACGCACTGAGCTGATTATACCAAGCTGCTGCTGCCAATTACCTTCCGAAAATCGGATCACGGCTTTGTAGTCTTTTGCTGAGATTTGCTGTCGTACAAAAGTTCTAAGAGTCCTTGAGGGGCTTTTGGGTGCTTCCTGACAATAGGTTCCACTGAGGGAATTGGCTACAATCATTTCACATTATTTAGCTTTTAGAATCAGCACGACTCTGTTCTGAGATCACAGTGACGCTTTGTTGTTTTCTTCCCTCCAGAAACGACAACAATGATTTCAGCTGCAAAAGACAATGACTGTTGCAGCACAGTGAATATTAGCTTTGAGATTTTTAGTGTGAAACCTTCCAGGGGGCGTTGCAGCTCTCAAGACCAGAACACAGTAATATGTCGGAAGGATTAACAGTAAAAACAATAGATTTCATCATGTAGCCAAAAGCATTTAGAAGCACTGAAACTGATGGATACTGTTTAAAAACTCAAAAACTTTGGGATTTGTTTCTGTTTTTAAGTAAGTGTGACATGTCCCAACGATTTTAAAAATGGATTTGATAAAAATCAATCACTCTTTAACACCAATGCTTAGCTCAAGGTGTCTTGGCTCCCCTGTTTTTTCATCTAGCTCCTCCTCGTCTGACAAATCTCTCGCCAAAACAACATTTAATTCCATTGCTACGCAAATGACACACGCCACATCTCCTCTAAAGCTGACTCAACTCTCCCACCTACTTCCCTCACCAATAAAATCCTGGTTCACTTCGAACTTCCTCAAACTTAACAGTGATAACGCAGAACGTCTTCTGACTGGCACAAAGTCCCCCCTCGACAAACTCCTTTGACAATTCCTCCATCCTCCCCTGTCCTCCGGTCTGGATGTCTTCCTTGACAGCACGCTCTCCTTCACCGCACACATCAATAACATCACCCAGTCTGCATACTTCCACCTCCGTGACATGTGCCGTCCATCCCTCACCCCCCACTCCACTGCTGTCCTTGTACACAGTCTGGTTACCTCACATCTCAATCACTGCAATTCCCTTTTATTTGGACTCCCGCAAAAAAAAAAAAAAAAAAAAACCTCCATAAACGTCAGCTATCAAAACTCAGCTGCAGATTCAGCTCTCAGACTCCTTCTACCCACATCACTCCTGTCCTGCACCAGCTCCACTGGCTTCCCATTACTCACCGGATCCACTTCAAGATTCTCCCTCTGACTTTTAAAACCCTACACAACCCCTTCTTACGTTTTGGATCTCCTAAAAGTCTTTATTGCCACCCACTGCCTAAGATCCTCTTCCGGCCCGCAGCTGGCTGTTCCTACCAGTTGCCTAGTCCCCATGGGGGGCAGAGCATTCAGTCACTTTAAAACTCTCTCCCCTCTGACATCTAGAACACTGACTAACTTTCAAGCTTCACAGTAAAACTAAAGACCTCTATCCTGATTCCATATGTCTTTTAAAATCTGTTTAAGTGTTATTGATCTTAATTGTTTTTACTCTGTTGTACGGCAACTTTAAGTGTCTACAAAGTTGCCTTATTAATTTTAATGTATTATTATTATTATTTGATATTCTTTACCGTTTACCCAACAAGCCAAAGGATTCTGAAGCTGAGGAAAGAACAACTGCGAAAAAAATACACTCAACTTCTCACTCTCTTTTCTCTCATTTCCCACAATTCAGTGTTGTCTCACAGTTTGAAGTAGAGTGTTTTCCCCCTGACCACTGGGAGGTTGGAACCATTCAAGTCTGACTACAGGGTTAGCACAAGGCTTGGTGGACGGTGGAAACGCCAGCAGTCATACAGGAAGCTGACTTGGTTTAGGGTCCTCTGTCTCACTCAAAGCCCCGCTGCTCGTTGAACCATTTGTGGCAGTGGAGTGTACCTGATTACTGAGGGGAACCAGCTGTTCCCACACCTGATCCCATTTAAGGGAGTGGTGGCTGAATGATCGACGCGACAGGCTTAAAGCCACTCTTTTCCACTTCAGAATTTGTAGGAATTACATTAATTGCGTAAACGTTTGAAGAGTTACAGAAGTTCAAAGAGAATGTGTTATTTTGCTGTCACCTGTGTTAAAGGGTTAGTTGGGTCATAAGCACTTTGGCATTTCAGGATGAACTGGAGGTGAGGGCAGTTCATCAAGTAGCAAGACGTTACTTATCAGAAAAGCTAAATGCTTCAATTTTAAAACCAAAATTTACTAATTAACTCTGATTCTTTGTTTTCTCAAATAAAATTGAGCTTTATATTGTTATGTTCTGTTTCATTTGTATTTGATTTACTTGGTTACACCACAGCTGGTTCTAGTTTTTGATTATCCAAGCAGGTTTTGTTAAATTACTGTTGGTTTTCAGATCATCTTGTCCTCACGCAAATGTTTGTATTTCTTCTACATTTGGATATCCTTTAACCCTTTAATCCCAAAAACATCAAAATTACACACAATTTTTGACATACTGTAAATCTTTGACCATTCACATGATCACTGTGAACCAGCTGCTTATGAAACAGAGAAGAACTGCTTTTTATTCCAGCTTTGCACCGTTATGCAACACTTAACAAGCGGAAGTGTTGCATAAATAAGGGAAGCCACTTTTCTCCACATCAGATTCAGCTGATTTACATTGATTGGGTTAGTACATCACTGCTGTAAAGGGTTGTATATCAGCGCAAATCTGCTCGTCTACATTTCAGAATCTGCTGGGATTGTCTTCATTGCGTAATTGGTTTAAGAGTTACGATAAATCTAAGCTGCCAAAGCTCCTGTGTCTTTTTTTGTTTATGGCAAAGGCGTGGTTTGGTCTGGTCACACTCATATGTTACGGTCTTTGTCCCGCTGTCCAGTGTTTCTCATTTTTTCCTGCTCTGTTTTAGCTTAGATATATTTTGCTTTTGTCAATTTTGTGTCATTTTCTCTGATCATGGACATTATTAATAAATTCTTGAAGCTTTTTGTCTTCTCGTCTTTTTTTATTGCACTAAAGTCTTTCACAAAGCTTAAAAAAAATGACCAAATTCCTCAAAAAACAAATCTGGAGGCCAACAGTCATGTGACCACAACTGTGGTCAATCTTTTATTACATTTAGACGATTTTATTTTATTTATGTTTTTAATAGTTGAGATGTAACTAAATTTCATTCTATTAACTCTGACTTTTTGGCCTTTGATATGTTCAATACTTTTAACATAATTCAGAACTTTTTTCATTTTAGTATTACCTCATTAATCATTTTGTCATTTACAAGTTTAAATGAAGGAAACAGCAGTGTTTGGTTCATTGCTTCTACGCCACAAGCTTTACCTGGGTGTATTAACTGTGAAAATGACTAAAGCCTTGAGCTTCAAAATAAAGGTTATAACACAAAAAGGTAGAGAGCTCCAGGAAATAAAGGGAAGCAGGTTGAGGAAACATTGCACCTGATCTGAATGACAAAGATTTTAATAACCGCTAAGGAGCAAACTTAAGACCTCATAAATCCCAATGGCTGCTTGACAGTGTGTCGCAGGTAATTAGATGCTTTTTTATATGTAATTTTCAACCTAATATTTTGCTAATTGAATGTTTAATGATTGGTAGCCTACGGCCTAGACTGGGCGATTTCAGAGGGAAACGGTTTCCAACACCATCAATTAGCTTACACAAAAGAGGTGGTCAGAAATGGTGAGAGTTAATGAAGGAGTCAGAGTGATTTAGCTTTCCTTTGTTCTAGGACCGAAGACTGAAAGACACCACAAATTAGGAGACTCTTTTTCATCTATGATAGCCATATTCCCCTTTTAGTATAAAAGGATTCACATTCCCTTTACCTTTAATGTTTTACACAATTACTACATCTTTTTTTCCCCCCATTCAGCGGCAGCTTTATTCTGAAAGGTAGACTAAATAATTGATTGAAATGTGTTTGGCTGCTGAGCAGTCTGCAATCACTGCAGTCACTTTATAGACAAAACTGGAAGTGCGAGGCTTGTGTCACGATTAGTTTGAAACACGATTTAAACTATAAAGCGGAAATGCAAACACAGCAGGGTGTCATAAAGCACACAGTCTGCTCTGCCTCGATCAGTTGATTGTTTTCATTTTTAAAGAAAAAAACGCATCAAATTGTAGCTGGGGGAAAGGTTTTCAAAGCATTGTAGTTTATATCAATTTGACTACATAAAAAGGAATCACACTTTGATTAAAAAGTAACATGCAACTTTTGTTTTTTAGCAACTTTTTGAAACCCACACGAAAGCACATCTTAGTTGCTGTACAGAGAAACCAGCATGTTCTGTCAACTGACTTTAAAATTGCTGCTGCAACATTTTTTAAGGTTTCAAAAGTAGCTTAAGAGTAGATTTTTTTAAATATAAAAATCTTACCTACAGTCAAATAACATTCCAGACTCACATGATGCATCCAGTGCTCACTGTAACAGTGAGGGATCTAAACAGACGGCTATGATCAATAGTTTTTTGTTCCTAAAAAATGAGCAAACATTTTTATTTTCTATTTTCATGGTGTCATCTCCGTTTAAAAAAAAATAGCTACACAAAATTGTATGACTTTTTGAGCTTTTTATTTTGAATTTTTTTCACTTTGTACATATTTATCCTAAATTCCCTGAGGCTCAATTATCAGACAGCTTTCAAACATTCTCATTCTTGTTGTCAGTCATCCACAGACCTAAAAAAAAAAAAAGCTGATTCAGCTCATTGAGGTGGAACCGTTGACTATAGGAGAACTGAGTAAAATGATGGTATAAACGTTAAATCTGCTGTTAGGATAGTTTACTATTAGAAAATGTCAAAACTTTTATTCTTATATTCTAGTTGCTGTTTAGAGGGAATTTTCTAAAAGTGTGATTGTGAATGAATCTCAGGATCTCATTTCACACAGGATTCAATTTATTTTGAAACAAACTTGTATTAGCTAAATTGGTCACAAAAATACAAATAAAGTATATTGTTTTAGCAGTAAAGTGGGACTTTTGCAGCTCTCACTGAGTTTTGGTCTGTAAGAAATAGGTCCAGCTCTTTTTACATTAAAGGTTCACAGTCCCCCATCCTATACAGTCAATAGGTGGACCCCAAAATGAGAAGAATGTGAGCCAACTCTGCGAGAGTTCGAACATCTATGAACCTAAACTGAGACAAAATGAAAAGACAAAAGATGATCCACATTATTTTTAACCTATAGATGTGAATGCAATGTGTGAAGTGCATGCTCATTGGTTCTGCTAAACAGTTCGAAGCCAATAATAATAATGGATTGCATTTATCTGCGCTTTTCCAGATGTTTAAAGTGCTTACATTGTTCATTTACTCCCCATTCACTCTTGGTGATGGTAAGCTACCAATGTAGCTACAGCTGCCTTGGGGCAGACTGACAGGGGTGTGGCTGCCAGTACGCGCCCAAACGGCCCTCTGACCATCACCGGGACATTCGTGTGAAGACACACCAGTGGAGCAACGGTGAAGGCAGGGAGGGTGAAGTGTCTTTTTTTCCTCTTTCGTTCTTCAGAAGAAAAAAAACACAAAAAGGAAACGAGATTCTCACTCTGCTTCAAAGTTATGATTTTTTTTGTTCTTGGTTTATTTTTTGGAGAAGGAAATTGCATCTGTTCTGACTTATGTGGAGGGGTGGGATGGCTTTTGGAAATCCACAGCTGCAGCTGTGTAGACAGGAGTCAGTTAAACAGAGGTGATGTGCAGGCAGCAGCTGGTGTGTTTGCTCTAAAAAAAACAACAACAAAAAAAAAACAAGACCAGCCAAAAATTGAAAAACACACAAAGCCACACCTTTAATTTGATTTGGCCCCCTGTTTTTTTGCATTATTTGATCAGCAGCTTGACTAAGCCTGGAGGATGATCTACCTGCATGCGACAGGCGAGAATTAAAAGCTTGTTCAAGCATCAGCTCGTGTTAGGATCAGAAAGCTTCCTTGCTTTTCTCTGCACAATCTGCCTAACATTTCATATTGCCACGAGAAAAAAAAAAAAAAAAAAGACATTAAATCGGCTCGTGTGTTGAGCCGAACTGCTGCTGTCATCTGTGGCAGCAAGGCATTGGTGTGTCTGAAGTAAATATGGGGGAACTGTGATAGAAAACAGAGATTATCAGATGTTTAGGTTCCTCTGCCCTTTTCCACATCTATTGTGCGGGAATGACAAGCAGTGAGGAGTCTAGCCCCCTCCCACACTTTCACACAAACTCCCCAGACACCTGCAGCACAACATAAGAGGAGAAACTCACAGCCTCTGTAGTCCGGTGTAGAGCTCCATATCGACGTCCCTCAGAGTCTCCAATCCCGTCCAGTTCTCTATGTGTCTGCAAAGGGGCAGAAAGAGGAGAGTCAATGAGACATCCCTGTTCATCGGATCGGATGTTCATCGCAAACCCAGCAGACACGATAGGAGAAAAACTCTTTTTCCCAACTTCCAAGTTGCAAATTAACTGGCCGTGTGTAGTCAAAAGTTTCAGAATCCATATTCATTTAAACTGCAATTACTGGAACAGCTCTGACAGAGCGCTCTTTGCTGCCCTCTGATAGATTTAATTGCCAAGTAGCAGCTTCTGAGGCTTAATCTACGGAAGAGGGAAGTTTCAGAGAGACAGAGCAAATAAACACAGCAGATGACTTCACTTGTGTTATTTCTGTCCGACTCGAAGAGACAAATAAGGAAGTCTGTGTCTCTGTGGGGGTTTTGTGAAAAAGATCATTTGACAATCGTGAAAATTAGCGGTCGAAGGGTAAATTATACCCAATATTGATTTCTTTTTGAGAAAAGAAAACTGGTTTAAAGGATATACAAAGTCCAAATCAATTGTTTCATCATCCAAAACATGTTTTACTTGGTGGAACAACTTGAACTTAAAGTATTCCATTTTTTTTGTTTTTGTTTTTTGGGGGGGGGAAGCACAAGGATTGCCCATCCATCCCTCCACAGTAAAGAACTCACAACTCGAGTCTGAATGATTAGTGAACAGCTTGAATTTTATGATAGCAGCATGAATATGATCATCAGGCATTAGGGTTTGGCAAACCTTGTGCTTCTGTGCATCTTCTGGGTCATTTGCATCTGTCGGATGATTATGAAACATCATTTCAGGCTTCTTTTACGGCAGGTCTGGGCTTTGGGAGGCATCACCTGCATTTCGTGCTTGAGGACTAAGATCTGGCTCTGCAGAAACCTCCCGATACAGCAGGCTTGCCAGTGTTTACTATAAACTACCGGTTGAGAGTGGTTAGAAATTAGAGAACGGGACAAACGCTGGTTAAGGAGATTTTCTAATAAATGGGTTTTACTGCTTTAAGTGACTTTAGATATGTTAATGTAAAGAAATATAAAAATACTTTTAGACTGCTGTTCTCTCATTAAGTAATTTGTCTAATTCAGCTTCTTTACAGTTTTACAAAATAATAAATTATGTATTTTTCACAAAGACAAAGTGAAATGTATTAAATGCAAATAGACTTTAGTGACATCTAGTGGCACAAACTAAAAGCTGCACAAAAAAAATGTTTTTTAAAACATTTTTAAAGTTTAAAGTTATTTTCTAGTGAACTATGAGGAAAAAAAATATTTTACTGCCATTTCTGATATAAATGCTTCCAAAAAACATGTTTTATTTAGCATATTTTCTACCCTAAAGTAACAGAAATATGAAAACCAGTTGAAGCAATGATACAACTTAGAAAATGTGTTATGAGATGATATAAATAGAACTTTAATCCTTAAATTTAAACCTAGCTTTTTAACACTGATAACTTTGTTTGCTGAAAGGTAATTCTATGAGGGGAAAAAAATGTACGATTCATTTTAAACAGCTTTAACTCATAGGTGAAGCTGTGTTTTTTGACAGAGAGGTTTAAACTCGTCTTACCGAGCGCTGACAGTTCAAAAATCAAAATGTAATTTTCCCTCACACTAGGAATGGATTCGTTTTTTGCCAAACTTTAGAAAAGCTAAAAAGGAGCGGATTTGCTGACGCACGCGCTGTTTGAGCAAAAATCTAGCTAAAAGGAAAATGACAGCTGATTTCATACAAACCAGGGAGCAGTTCTCGTAACAAAACTTCAGGTGACATACAAGCTTCACTTCAATACATAGAGGTGCTTTTCACGATCTGACTAGTACAAAACAACTAGCTCAGTCTCAAAATCCTATAACTTATTCTGATTTTTGTGCTCATCAAATTTTGAGGGAAACTACAGCTTATAAATATTTACCTAAGAACACACAAACGTTGAAGTCAGGAAGTATTGGTTCAGCCACACTTTTTTTCAACCAAGAGTTAGTTCATTTTCCTCTAGCTCACAAAAAAGAAACTTTAATCACACTAAATTGATGCTGCACAAATACATCACAGCATCCGGCTGAACGCAGACCTAAAATGTATCTGGGAATCAAGGTTTCTTCCACCTTGTGACTCGCAGAAAGTAAACTTAGGTTCATGCTGGTTTGGAGATACCGTTATGATTCCAAAGCATTCTGAAGAGAACTGTCTTGAATGTTTTTTTTAGAAATTATGCCATAGCTCAAGAGGAAATGAAATCAGGAACGTTTGGAAAAGCTCCTCATATGATGCTGATAATTTGCAGACAACCCTTTAAGAAGGTTTGTCTACTGTGCAGGTCTAAAAAAGCAGCTAAAGAAATATCCTTTATATTTGCAGAACAGCAAAACAAATCAGAGAAAGCCAGTAGAATTGCAGTACTCCTTCTACTCCTCACCAGCCTCACAAATCTTGCCTGGTTTGAGCTGCTTTAATTCCTCAGCTCCTCTCTGTCTCCCTGCCAATTTGTTACTCACGTTGAAGCCTTGCAGTTTCATGTCTTGAAGCCTCTCTGTTGCCGACCTGTGCTCTGCCTCTGGAGTTCCACTTTTGTTTGACTTATATTTACAGATTTGAATGACCTTTTTGGAATTATTTTGTCAAATTTGCCAACAAGCACGAACCATTGCACTTTCTTCTTCTGAGCAGAGATGGTACCTCGGAAGCCACATTCCTGCTTGTTTCCCAGCTGCCATGTTCTAATTGCCTGGACACACCTGATCCAGGTAATCAGCAGTTAGTAGGTCAAGGATATCTATAAAATATCCAGTCGCACCAACCCCTGAGATCTGGAATTGCCAACACCGATCAAGACAAATATTGTTCCACCCCCTGTTTTGTCCCATCTTCAGTATTCTGTGAGGACTTTGCTGCAGATCTCAGCTCACCTCCTCTGTCTGTCACTATCCCTCAGTCACCTAGCTGCAGAGGCTTCTCACCTGCCCGTTTTGCCCACCACAGAAACATAGTGAGACTTTTTCAGAGCTCTCCATCTGCGATCATTCATTATTCCCCTCCAGTCATTATTTTTGTCTCTTCCACTACTCACCCTGGAACCTCACAGCTTCATGGTTTCACTGTTTCCTCGTCCAGAGAGCTGAGCTTTAATAAACTGTAAAACTACTCCTGCGTCTCTGCCTTCTTTGGGTTGTCTTCCTATAATCTCCTTAAAGACCTGCTCCAATCATCTTTTGAGCCCTTATAAAAGCATTCCTTTGGACTTTTAATAATGATTTTGCCCTTTTTTGGCAAAACTTTTTGTTAAACTGTTGTTTTCAAGGACAATTTGACTCTGAGTTGTAGGTGGGACCACTTACCAACCCCGCCCCCCTTCCTCTCCCCATTGCTGAGAGCTCTCTCTTTATACTCTCCCCGCTAACCTACAGCCGCTCACACCCCCATCCTAACATTACCAGTGCAACAAAAATGGTGAGGAATATTGGAGCTATCCAGCTGTACAGTTTTAGCCAGATGCCAGCTCAGATGAGGAAAACAAAGACGTTCATGGATCTAGTTGGAGCAGGGAGCTTGTGGTCCCCCAGGGCAGTGTTTACATCACAAATGGCCTTTTTGTCAGCTCCTGATTCACAACTGTTTTAATAAAGAAATACTCAGAAATGCAATTTTGAACTTAATTTTTTTGTATACATCCTCCTTCTTCACAAAAAAAATAAATAAAATAAAACAAAATGCCACGAGAACATGTTAAAAACACCTTGTCTTAAGGGCTCGTACAAGACTGAAAGTTTGTAAAGCTATCTAATTAAACAATATTCTCAATTGCACTTGAAGTTAAATCTCTATCAATATTAAATCTGTGCAATTATAAAATACAATCTGCATTTTTTTAACATATTAGTCAAAATTTGAGTCCTTGCAGCTCAGCAAGATGCAACGCTAAGAACAAAACAGAGGTATGGCCAATGTTAAATACTTGCTGTTATTATTTGATGTTTTTATCTGCTTTAAAACAAAACAAAAACTTACAATTTAAGCAGCATTTAATTAATAAAAGAAATTTAGAACAAAGGTTAAAGGAAAACTCCAAATGTCAGTCAACAAAAACAAAAAAACTTCAGGAAACAAAGCCAGACGTCTGGCGTTACGTAAGAGTGCCTAGAGAGCAAACAGTCATGTGGAAAAGGCGCTAATAACTGACCGATGAGAGCAAATGTAATAAAATGGTGTGGCAGCTGTAAGTGCCTCACACCAACAGAGTCACCCCACTGCTGCTGAGATCAGCGCTGCACTGGGGCAGCTGTTTCTGGGGGCAGGGAGCTGAGTCATTAATGAGACCTGCAAGCCGAGAAGCCTGATACCCCCAGAGACATGAGGCCGGCCAGACCCAAGGAAGGGGAGTCCATACTTCGGGCTGTCATGTACTCTAAGCCCAGGATTTTCTCTTTCTGGTCATTTAACTGCACTCTTTTACTCAGGACATGATCTGCGTGTCTGCAGGGAGCAATATATTTATCCGTCAAAGTCAAATAGGATTTATAACTATAATTGTTGGTGCTTAAAAAAAACATTTTTTGATTTTATTTCCCTTGTTGCCTTTTTCTTTTCTCAATCTCACTTTTGTTCTTATTTTTATCTCTTTTTCTGTCATTTTTGTACTTTTTTGGATCCATAGTTTGAGATTGAACCCAAGATTACTGTTCCTATAGTAAGAACAGTAAGTATTAAAAATCATATCAATATTTTTACAATTTGAACTAAAAGTTTATTTTTTCTAATGATAAACACTTGGTCTACACTGTATCAGATGCTTTGTGGCTATTATAGGTGTAAGTTAGGTTTATTGGTCCAAGATCTATTAAGTAGTTTCTTTAAGTTTCACAATAATCACAATCTTCACTCATGTACTTTCCAACAATGTGTTTTTGTAGAAAGATTGGATTAACTGTAATGATCCTTGTTGGGACAAAAGTGTTGGGTTCCCTGATGAACTGGCCTGTTTCCAGGTGCTTCTGTTTCAAACCAGCTCCAAAGTCTTAACTTTGAAAACTTTATCTGATGTTAAGCAAAGATAAACAAGACAAAATAGGGTTAGACTTAAAGTTCGTGTCTTGTAAAGTTTTAAGTTGAAGAAGACATGGTATATTAAAGAAAATTATAATGTAATATCTACATTGGTAAAAAAAATATTAACGTTTTTTTTAACCTCCTCTTTGCTTTGATGGTAGCTGCAGTAAAGCTGCAGGGACTCACGATTGTAGAACTTCAAGGTCTTCTGACACGATCTGTCAAAAAAAAAAACGTGTTTTGTCTAGGACTTTTGGCTCCTTAAGTCTTTAAGTGTTTAATAAACGCTGAAGTCACCCACAACTCCAAAAGAAGGTTCACAATCATCAGTGCTCCTCCGAAGTAATTCCTGCAAAGCTGTGAGGTCTGTTTGGACTCACCACTCTGTCACTGCTGCAGAGACTCACACTGGGATTCATCCATTGGAGCAAATGAGACTTTTTTTTTTCACTCTTCCTTCCTATTGATGCTGCTCTTTTTCCAATCAACAATCTTTTTTTCTGTTTATATACCAACTGCTAACAGCTTCATTATTGTTGTCGTGGAAACATAGAAAATCCAGGGATCAGGGGTAGCAATATTGACGGGATAGTACTGGTACAATACAATACAGTTTAATTTTTGCAAATGTAATACCTCACGTGAAACAAAAATGCCAAAATGTCCCATCAACAAAACGGGTCAGAGAAAAGCAGCGTCCTTCCCTGCAGACCTGATCCGTCCAGAACCCCAGAACAGCCGCTGCACATGGATTAGACTTCTCTGAGAAGAAAGATATGACTAACAAAGATGCTCTGAAGATACGCAGCACTCAATCTCTGTCCTGTTATCCCCCAATCCTCTGAGGATGCTCTCAGAAAATGATCCTAAAATCAAATCAACGTAATTTGAAAAGTAAATTGGGAAGCTAATGTGTTACATTTCAGGCGCTCGAGTCTCGACTCTCATCCTGACTCACAAAGAGTGAGACACAACAATGATTAAATTGTTTGTCGAAATGAATTTTCCACAGAAGCAGAATGAGAATCAGAATAAAAAGTCAACTTGATTTAGAACAGAATGATCAGAAATGCTCTTTGTGTTTGTTTTAAGTGTGTTGTTTATTTCAGGATTACTTGCTCTGAATTAATCATCTGTTTCATAAACAACGTACGAAAAAAAAAAAAAATCATACTGTCAGAACAAACTGTTCGAGCAAATAAACCAACTTGCTCTCTAATATAGGAGCCTTTGAAATGAGATCCAGCTTCCATCTGCTTCAGAAAATGGCTTCCAACAAAGTACAATCTGAACTCAGTGGCGGGGTGGTTCAGCGCTCAAGGAGAACACCCTGGAACCAAACAGTAACAGATTCCATCTCAGCGACAGCCATCTGTTGTGTTGAAGTGGCCCTCGGCTACACACTGAACCCCTACCTGCTATCTTGTACTGAGCCTCTGACAAAATGAGCGCCAGGAAAGAATTATTTAAAAAAAAAAAGCAACCAAAAAAATTGCTGGCTCTCATTTCAAAACAGGTAAACAAGGCAAATTTACTCAGAAGTAGCCAAACTGGAATGAAAGGAAAAATATCAACGCAAACAATACAGGACAACAATTCAGTTGGACATGAAAAAAAAAACTGTTTGGTAAAACAATTCTGACAAGAACCCAACCATTGTTGGACTTAATAGTTCAAATTACAATCTACAAGAGTGCGCTTTTTACGAGATAACTGGTTCATACTCTATTCTATCAGTTGGGTAACTGCTTTAAGATGTGCAGCTTTATAGCTTTCTCCACTCTTTCTAGATAGACTGTGAGCATAGAGTAAAAAATGGAGACAGCTCTGGTCACGTGATCGTGTGATTCCATGCAGGGTTCCTGTCATCATCAAACTGGAATCGACTGTCGTCACAGAGTTAGGATGTGTTCATCCTGCTAAAATCCAGGGCTTAAAACACCCTCAAATGCAACCTGTGGGAGTTTTCTGTCTGTCACAACGGCACCAACAACACTTGGAATATCATTTCATATGAATGAAACCCAACAATTCACATTTTCTTTTGAATAAATCCACCTTCAGAAGTCTGTTGACACAATAGAAATGCCTGTTTAAACTTTCCCCTCTGGACTTCAAAGGATTTATTTTTATTTTTTAAAGAATGCTTTTGTTAAAATCACCAAATGCATGCAACTTACTGCTTTAGCAGGTTCAAAAGTGGTCCTGTTCTAGGAAACTAGCGTTACGTTCACACCGGCCTCAAAGCAGGTTCAAGCAACCACTTCCAATGAAAACTCTATGGCATAAATGCGACTTTATCCTCATTCAGTCGTCGTGGAAGTTTTCAGTCAGTTTCCGGACTCTACGTGCAAGATTTGCCGCCATTAAATGTTGGTTCAAAGTTAAACCCGCTGAACTTTGACCAATCGGGAAATCGGATTTGGTAGTGACGTATGGGTGCTGTCCTTTTTAATTCACAGAAGCGGTAATCGTTTGAAAATTGTTCATGGAGGAGAAATTAATAATTATTGTTTGCACCCAGCTGGAATTATGTGACACCAAGTCTTTCATATATCAGAGTAGAGCTGTGAAAGAAAAAGCCTGAAGCAAGATTTGAACCATTTCAACATATCGCACAAATCCTCTGCCAACTGTGAGTACATTCGATTGTATCAGGTAAGGGACAGTCCAGCGTAAAGTAATTTTGTACGTCGCATGCCTTTTTGTATGCTAAAAGCGTTCAAGAACCCACAGTTTATGCCTGACACAAACATTGCCCACTAAATGAGAAAATGACCCCAAAAAAGAACTAAATGTAGCAGTGGCAGTCAACATTTTTACACTCATTTATTGCATATTATCAAAAAAAAAAAAAGTTGCACACACTTACATTAACAAATGTGCGAACGTATCTGCTGTTGAAAGTCTACATGAAATATTGACTTGTACCCTAATAGATGGTAAAGTGACCCCCAAAATATATAGCATTTTATTTCGAATTTTCCAATTTTCAAATCGTTATTCTATTTTGAAATTAGGTGCAAACACTTCCAGACCATCTGTCCAAAACATACTCTCACAGATTCAACTTCCTCATGACTTCAGGCTCTCCCCACTGCCCTATGCAACTTGTACTGTGTTCACTTCATTTAGCTGACATGATTTTACCCAAATGTGTTAAATTTGGAAAAACCAAGAGTATAACTGAATGTTGTATTTTCTCTTTCCACACGTTTGCTGAAGTGAAGCTGAAATCCATAATTCAGTGAGATACATCCGGCCAGGCATAAGCTTGAAAAAGTATTACTTTTAAAATGTATTAGAAGACAAAAATGGTTCGATGTTTTAAAGCTGGTCATCCACAGTGCATTTCATAACATAATTGCTTTCCATTCAATTTAAAAAATATATTCCCTGAGGCAATTTGGTTTTATGAAAACCAACACAATCTTTAGGGAGGATCAGGTCCATTTGACTGTCATGTTGACATCAAACAGCATAAATGTAGTTCCCCTAGAGTTACGATTAAAGTTTTGATCTGAAAAGACCTTGATGTCCCTTTAAACCTTCTGTCAAGCAGTGTCAGAGAGCAACTTTTCTACTGATCGGCATGCAGATTTGACAATTATCAACATAAACATGCTCAAAGAATAGAAAAAGCAAACAGAAAAGGTCTAATCATTGAGCCTTGATGAACTCCACAGATTATACATTAAAAAATAAAAAATGAATTTAAAAAAACATAATGCACGAATAAAAACACAGAAAAACAGCCATGATATGCCTTAAAGCATTGAAGGAATAAGTCAGAGAAAGGTTTTGCCAATTAGACTTGAACAAAGGTCAAAATTTAGTCATGTAATATTGTCTAAAAAACTCTTCAGTCAAAAAATAGAACCAAGAAGACACACTAGACCAGCAATATTCAGTGTGGGTTTATCCTCTGGAGCCATTTGGTCGCTTACAAAATGCATCAAAGGAATGATGAAATCAGAATATCAATTGGAGAATGTTGCTGAAGCAAACAACCATCCCAGTTCTACATTCTGTCATGCAACAGACAGTAAGCTTCATTTTTAATAACTCAGTCACTATTGACAAGTTTCCTGTGTTGGGTCTGAACTAGATTCTTTGGTAAACATTTACTGGCTATGTTCACTGCTCATCCTCATCACCACATGGCATCATTTGAAGTGATTTTCTGAGATTTGGAAGGTGTTCACTGCAGAACATGACAAAGAGAATGCAGGGCTGTAGACTGATTGATCTAAACAACAAACCTATGTTTAGTGTGGCATAACTGGGGATGGGTAGTATTTGGATTTTATCCAGTGCCGGTGCTGAACAGGTACTTCTGAAACTATTCTGGTGTTGAAATGTTGCTTGAAAAGGTGCTTCAAAAATGAATAAATACACAAGTTTTTCCAAAAACCTTTAAGTGTGATGAAGCAGTGTCACAGCATGAAGGAGAGTGCTTGAATGCTCCCAAGATGCTTTGTTTCCTTCTTTCAGACGGTCTGCACTGCAGCGCAGCATCACTGTTTTCATGCTGAACTAAGAACGTACTTTACCGCTCATCACCACGATGACGGTCTTTTTTCAGAGTTTGTACATGTCATATTATCCTCGGAATTAGAATTTCTGGCACAACTTTTACTCCCTTCACTTTAAGTGTTTTGACTGAAGCTCCACCCACCCTCACAGGCTTGCCCATTCTTACATGAGCCTGCCTCCCGATTGGCTGAAATTGTGTAGTAAAACTAAAAAGAATGCAAGTGATTGAAATGTCCAAAGCAAAGCACCAAAATGAAGAACTGAAATCTGCGTTTTTTTTGGTGGTACCGTATCAGTTGGTGTCGGTACCAATTTGGCTCAGAGTTTCGATACCCACTCCTAAGCATAACCATAATGTAAATACAGTTAAGGGATGCGACTTTGCTGTTTAAAACCTCTCAGAACAGACAAAGTTTAGAATTTTTCTTTAATTTAGTGCAGCTTTGAATGTTTTTTTTTTTCCTTTTCTTTTTTTCATTTTGAATTGCTTGAGATTTTTGTGCACTTTCAAATAATTTGCACATCCTGTCACTGGAAAATGTTTTAATGGGCCTCATTTTGAGATTTGTCAGTCACTGTCATTATTAGCTAAAAGGATTAGGAATGCGTCATGTTCTGAAGAAAAAAAGAAAAGTCAAGGCTGTTGCAGGGAGATGTGTACAATGATCTGACTGAGCGCTACTGAGTTTGATGCTCCGCCATGACTAAAGCATTCCTTCACCTATAATGTGTGCCGTATAAAAACAAGATAGATGAAGGTCCCGGGAGCACAAACAGCAAACAGCTTCTGTGTTTTGGTGATCGCCTCTCATTGTGCTCATTGTTTCCAGTGCTGCTGTCTGTCTGTGATTTATGACTTTATTTGGATGTCTACAATACTGGAGTCGCAGCCCTAATGGGAAAATGTTTAATAAAATAGAACGTCTCTGGTGTGTTCTTGGGATATTGATCTCCATTCCTCCTCCCTCTCATTCTCATAAAGGCAAAGCTCTGCTCCTCCACAGCCCAAAAAGAGTGGGGACAAGCAGTGTGGAAGTAGCACTCCTTCAGATTAAAACACAAGCCCGGCATCAATCAGATAACCTCTTTTTTTTCCTTTCCTTTTCTTGTTTAAGTCTGTTTGCAAGCTGCATTCTAAAGATGTGAAACAGAAAAAAAGGATGCAGAGGAAAGGACAATAAAACAATCCTATTTCCCCCCTCAACATTTACTACAAGAAGTGGAGAAATAAGCCATCCTCCAAAGTAATCATGGGCCATTTGGCATTCAAAGGTTGTAAATCGGAATCAAGTATTACAATCTTTTTGGTTTCGCTCACTGAGACAAGCCCACGCCTGTTATCTCTATGCAAATGTAATCACATGCCCAGGCAGACAGATGCACCGACTTCCTTTCTAATGTATGAGTCTATGAAATTATATCCACCTTCCATCTGTTGGTCGGAGTCGAAATCATAAAATGGCCTCCAACACCATTATTAATATACAAAGCCAACTCCAGTATACAATGGACTTCTTTGTAACCTTGATGCAGCCAAATATGCTTGTTGCTTTTCGATAACAGTACTGGGGGGTGCAGTTAGTGAAGGCCTCAGACCATGCTTTAAATTTTTTAAATGAATATGAGAGCACATTGATAAAGAAGTAAGGGGGGGCACTACATTGATGACATAAAACAACTAAGATTTTTGGTTCACCCCTCCACTGGTGGATTTGAAGGTTCTCACAAAGTCTACCACCATGCTCTCAGGAATAATGCTGGTCATCATATGGGATTCATAAATTAATCTAGTCAGTCAACTTTTTCTAGATTCTGATCATTTTAGATCATAGCTTCATACATGGAATTAGAAGAAGCACCCAGACCATTCAAGACACGCCAAAATAGTACTGGCACCAACATATACAGTACTACGGTACTTAAAAAAATGCCTTCATTTCAAACATAACAATCACTGTCTATTCTGTTTTGCTGTACAATTCTAATCAATCAGTTTTCATTTCCAGCAAATGTGGGCAGACTTAAATATAAAAAGGGGTGAGACTAGGAGGGTGGGTGTACTGGACAGCAAAAGATTCCAATTTGGTGACTTGATGGATAAGAGTAACGCCTAAAATTCTCTAAAAAAAAAAAAAAAAGCTCATCGTCATGGCGACAAGCAGTGAAATACGTGTTTACGGAGATGCAGAGCCAGAATGAAATGAAGCACGTTAGGCACATTCAAGCGTTCTCCTTCACCATGTCACGCTCCTTCATCACACTTACATGTTTTTTTGGGGGGAAAAAAACCTGCCTGTCATTTTCCGAAGCATTTAGGTACTGGAACCGTTTTAAAAGTACTGGTTCAGTATCAGCACAGGGTCTAATCCAAACAGTACCCATCCCTACTTGTTATGTCTTTTTTTTATTTCACGACAAGCCACAGCCTCATCCTGCTAGGCAAACTAGTAAACCTATACAGGTCTGGGCACCTGCAGAAAAAAACCAAACATTTCATGAATTCAAAAAACAAATATTTGCAAAGGCTTTAAGATGGTTATATAAAACCCTCCACACTGACAAAACACCTTCCTGCGTTACATTCTTGCATTTGCACCTTAGGTATGGACAGTACACCATTTTGGGAGCCAGCTTTGGCAGGACTTAAATGAATGGAAATCACTTGTTTCTATCACTGCATCTTGGCTCAATAATGCCCAGGCGTCAGTTTCCCTTCATTCCTTTGTGATTGATTTAGGCAATTTTTTTTCTGTGTTTTCTCCATACATTCAATCTCTAAACCTATTTTGGACAAAGCTATCTCATTACTGTCAGCATTTTGTTTTAATTCAATAGCTCAAGTAGAACTTTATTGCTGTGGCAACAACTCATCAGGGTTAAAAGGCTCACGGATCGAAAATCTGTCAAAAAGCTACAACTGGTCAAACTGCAGCATTTAGCTAACTAATACCTACGAGCATTTTTTTTTTATACTTACAAGTTGCATAAATAATTGAAAAAAAACGTCTCGCTTACTTTATAAACATATTTTATTCTGTTGGCTGAATATAACAAAAGACATTTTGAAATGGCCTCTTTTCTGCAATTTCATGTCAATGGAGTTGGTTCACTTTTGATGGATCGATATATTTAAAAATGTACCACCAAACTTATGTAGAATAAATCTGGGGTGATTGCATCAATTAAATAATATAAATGATTATTTGCAAATGAAATGCTTCAAATTGCACTTTGGGCAATCCTTCTGTTTCCGCTGCCCTGTGACAGACTAGTGATAGGACCAACAGTGGCTGGGATAGGCTCCAGCAAAAAAGGCATTAAGCGTGTTTAGAACATGGATGGGTGGATGAAAGAAAGCTCAAGCCCATCAACAGTAAAAGTATGGTGGCAAAAGATGGAGATACAGGTTTAGATAGTAGTCAAAATTCAGGAAATTGCAGATGCATAAAAAGGCGATTTCCCCTGCTGAGAAATCATTGATTCAGTGCTATTGATTTCCAGAAAATGCAGCTGAAAATTCATGGAAAAATACAGCTGGAGGGAGGAAGAAGAGATGAGGAAGAGACAGAGAAGTCCATCAAAAAGACCTCAGAGTGAAAAAAAAACTGGAAAAAGGAAGTTTTCATTGATTGCTTAAGTTATCAAAGAATTGCCAGGGAATGAACCTCTGGGGAAAGAATGACCTAAATTATGGGCCGATCAGTCAAGCAGTTGCCTTCACTAAGTGCTGGTCTTCAGGGACCTGGTCATTATTTCTAAGTAAAAGGAAGTATAAAGGCTATACGGCAGATCTAAATTGATCATGGTATTCAGTAAAATACAGCTACATATACAGTTTCTGTGACCTTTACAGCTCTGAATGGCATATTTGTCAACAACAGCAAATACATACAGACTAATGATCTCTCTTTCTCATGAAGCCTCATGTGGGTTTTCAGGTTAATTCAGGATGTAAATATCTTTGAGAACAGAACAAAATACTATTAGTTCCCCTCCGATCCTTCCGAAGTTTACAGGCATTCAAAAAAACTTACAAGAAGTCACTAATAGTACTGTATAAAGCCAGAAACGAGTAATTAAACAAAAAATGTCACTTTAAACTCAAACTCAAACTTTATTTATTTATATAGCGCCTTTCATTTTGGTTAAAAACACAAAGCGCTTAACATAAAAACAGATAAAACAGTCATAAAAAAATGAAAGTTGTTAAAAACAGAAAACAAAGGACAATCACACAAAGAAGGTACCCCTCCCTCACCACCACCCACCCCCACCCACCCAGTTACCCCAGTAGAACCGTGAACAGAAACAAAGAACTGCAGTTGAAGAAGGTCTGGCTTGGCTTTAGCACAGTTGCAATGCAGAATTGTACCGTGAATGTTTTGTACCTATCTGTAAATAGCAATACGCGTGTTGAATACGCGCATCATCAGGTTTTGTAAACCCACTTCAACCCACTCCTTTTCAAGCCCACTGTATTATTTTAAGTCTTTTAAACCACTGTGTGTTGGCTTTTTCATTTGTTTTGTGTTTGAAATAAAAAAACTAAACTGAAAAACTGAAACTGATCATCTTTTGATCTATTGTAAAAGCGTTCCCAGTGGTATTTTAATTATGATTATGCCACTTTTAGCCAAAAACCAAAAACCTGTCTAGTTTTCTGTGACATAGTTTCTGCAGAGCTGCAGGAGTTCATTTGAAGTTTTCCTCTGAGTTGTGTGCAGGACCATTAGCGTTCCCCTTCCCACTGCTGAGAGCTCGGAGCAGAGAGCCTTTGGCACACCCAGTGTATTTCTTCCATTACAAATAGGCACGTTTTCAATCTGCATTTTTTTGTTTGCTCCTGATTCAGAATGAGTGGAATAAAGAAATACTCAGAAATACAAATTTAAGCTTAATTTCCTTAGTATATGTCCTCAGAAAAAACCCTCAAGAACAAGTTAAAAACCCGATTCTCATTCAAGGTGTCTGGTTTCAATTAAACTGATTTGTTGCTTTGATAAAGGCACGTGTAGCTTTTGGCTAGTCTGTCTCTTTATCAACATATCTAAAAATGCATTGTGACATTATCTTTCAATGATCTGCATTTGACATAGTTTCTCCTGTCTGTAAAAGTACATTCAAATTTGCACAAACTCATAATTTATGTCATACTCTAGAACATTGAATGAATTCTCTTCATCTCTGAGAGCAGCTCTGCAGAATGTGCATTAAGCTGTAAGCCACTTTACCGTTCACTTCATTTCTTCTATGTATGTGTACTGTACTGCTCTGGAGTTTTGCCAGTCCCATCAGCTCAGGGTGTTCATCAGCTGCTAATATTCCCATCCAGGATGCCTTTCCATGTCAGCCCTAAGAGTGTTCTGTGTCACCACTTGCCAATCCAGTTCTGGCTGCTAACTGCATAGTGTGTCACTGTTCACCACAGGCTCAGCCAATCCGCAGTAGGGATTTGGCGGGGCTGAACATCACAGGAGCATTGGTGTGTGTTCTGAAAGGTAGCAATGCTTCGCACCTGAACAGGTTGAACCTTTTTCAGCCCAAATTGAAAATAACTCTAAATAATGAGTCATTTTGCCGAGTGTCACTGGAAAATGGTCCTTCCTGCATTAAGCTCGGAGTCACTCGGCTACAAATTAGAAGGCATCATATCGGCACATCAGCTGCTGTGACTTTTTAACACTGTACACCCCCATCTGCTTGAGATAATAAGCCGAGTACATTGAAACTGTCAAGTCACAGTTCACTTTACACTATTAAATGTCTTTTATTTAAAATCCAGCTCATTTCTGAAGAGCTGTGACGCATTTTTCAAAAAAGTTAATATTTTTAGCGTGTTCTTAGAAAAGACTCGTATTTTTGTTCAACTTCTTGGAAGCAAACTTTAAACCCAACAAAAACACATTATTGCACTATAAAAAAATTTACAGTAGCTTCACTCTGGGCAATTCCTGTTGATTTTTAACCATAATAATTCAACTTTGAGGTCTGTTTCCTGCAGCACTGCAGCTTGTTGCAACCTTTATTTGCTGTTCCAAGCACGTAATGTGCACAGAGTGTGTAAGCAGTAGCTTAAGACAGCGTTGCGTTGCAAATGGGGAGCCAGAAATGACCTTGTTTAAAAAATGATTACTTTTGGCATGCTGATCAGAAGGCCTGAAATTCAAAACCACGACAAACTTCAGGGGAAATGTATGGGCTTCATATTTCATCAGATATATACCACGTTTCCATTTAACCATCAGGACAAAAGATTGTGTCAAAGGCCAACACTTGTCATTGGTCATCGATGAAAAAGACAATAATTCTGTGCTGCCATGCTACAAAGAGACCATTTAAAGCATTTTTTACTTAATTTATCTTATAAGTAAATTCATGTGGAAAAAGAAAAAAGACTTTTGGGGATTTTGTTCTTATTGAGATAAATATCTTCTTCAAGGGTCTAAATCTTCTTTACATAATGCAAGTCCACGGTGGACTGTGGATGTAAAACACACAGGACTCTTGACAATATCCAATGTTGGAGAAGTCACAGTTGGAGTATACAGTTCCTCTTTTTATATGGGCATTACACAGAACAGGATGTTGCCATGTCCTGTGTTCTATCCCCATCAACTATGCATCACACTGCGGGTAAAATGCCAGTTTATGTTGTTATGCACGGGCATTAAACACAGTCTAACGATTCAAGATGACTCTATTTCTAAACAGGATTTAGCTGTTGTCTCAACCTCCCTGAACTGTTTTCATTTAACTTTTCTTTACATTTCTTTAATTACATTTTTGCTGAATATGTGTCTTACAGAATAATAAAGCGTGTGGATTTAGCAGCTCAGGGATTGATCACTTCCGAAAGATAATAATAAATATGACAGCTTGCTGAACAAAAGTCAGCATGAAGACGGCATTGATCACTAAATTATTTCACAAATCTGGGAGTGTTTTGGTCGGGACTCGGCTAAAATAAAACAAAAAGATAAAAATAAAAAGTCTGGGCAGGTTGTGTGTGTAAGCAAAGACTCCTCAATCGGTCTAAGTGATTTTAGACTAGGTGTGCTTCTGATCATGGTTTACTTTAAATGGCAGTTATAGATATACTCAAACTGGCACCTTTAGTCCAGAGGTTGTTTCCTCAGATTGTCCTCTGTGTTTGCCAAATGTGAAAGTTGACCCAAACCTGTAGACCGACAGAACCCTGATCTACTTAGGAGGTCTTAATTATTTTGCAATTTAACCATTAGTTTTTGAATTCATTGTAAATAAACAGGAAGTTTCTGCAGACCAGATAGAATAAAAGGGCTAAACATTACATGTAAAATGTGAAAGAACAGTCCACAGATTGCCTCTTCTGATAGCACGGTGTACCAACAGCTGCATGCTCTTGAGGGATGCTCGGGAATTCTGCTCTTTGCCTATAAATGAGCAGTTACTAAAACTATAATTTATTTATTTTTTTTCGTCAGTGTGGTCCGGCTCAGCTTTTGGTTTGTTCCCATGAGTTTGAAAATAAATCAAACAATATGAAGGTGCAAAACTTCATTGCCTATTCGAATCCAGTTTGCAGGACTTTCCAAGTTTAAAGTATCCAACGCTGACGTGAAACGGGAGCCGAGGTTATTTCCTCCACAAAGCCATATTTCGAAGGTTAAACTGCCAACGAAGGCTGAATGGCGACATCCTGAGACAAATTGTTCTTTTGAATTTTCCTTTCTGAACAAAGAAGCACCTCCACAAAAAGCAGCTTTCCATTTGTTTTCTATTGTAACTTTCTGCAGCCAGTCCACTGTCAATAGTTGTATAATGTCGAAGACTGGTGTCTATGAAAGCTGTAAAAGAAAGACATTGAAGAGGAGGTCCTTGTAAACTTAACATTTATGAATCGTTCTCTTCTTCCTTCCTTTTATGCATCAACTCTTCCTGGATCTCCAGCGTCCTGCTGAACATGACAATGTTCAATCAAGTAAACGATCGTATTGCTCTGGAGTTCTGCCAGAAAAGCCATACATTATGCAAATATGTCAGACCTTAACCTCTCAGGACTTACAAGATGTCTGATGTGGACACATACACAATGACTTGGATGAAATATTTACTTACAGGGTGTTGTTTATGTCAAAACCTCCTATAAGTCTATACCACATAGTGTAAGATGGACCTTAAAGGATTAACATACGTAGTGATTTCTTCATACTTAATTAGTGTTAGATCTGATGTATTTAAAAAAAAAAAAACAGTCAAAAATGGAATATGATAGGAAATTAAGACTAAAATACAAGATTGGACTCAAACTATATGCAAATATAAAGCAAAATATTTTGCTTTAAAAGGGTGAAATAAACATTTAAAATGGATAAAACACCAATCTGGGAAGGTTGAGGAGAAAAATAAAATCCTATTTAAAGTTAAGCCTCTCTTTCGTCTGCATAGAAACAATAAGACATAAAAAATGTGTCTATGTTTATTTGTTTTTTTTTAAATATCGTACACTTTTTTGTGAATCAAATAAAAGTAGACCATTATGTGGAATAAAGTGACATTATATTTGTCTCACATTTAATTTTGCAGTTTTCTTTCTTAACATTGGATCCATTGTCAGAAAAACTGTTGAACTATTACAACAAAGTCCTCAGTCAGACCCAGAGATCATAAAGTGATGGATGGACTGTTTGGTCACATGACCAGTCATTTTGTATTGGCCTTTTTGAATCCAGTATTTTAAAATCTCTGGTCTCCTGTGACATACGACATGCTCAGACTTTCCAAAACAAATGGGAACAATAGGCGGGCAAGCCAAGCATGACAAATGTTCAACTGTGCAGAGTTTGGCTGTTCTGAAGGTAAAGATTTGATGATCATCTGCCATTTGAAAGGATTACCCCTCTGT
The DNA here is from genome assembly GCA_023969325.1 of Oryzias curvinotus. Classification (NCBI taxonomy): domain Eukaryota; kingdom Metazoa; phylum Chordata; class Actinopteri; order Beloniformes; family Adrianichthyidae; genus Oryzias; species Oryzias curvinotus. The sequence continues at coordinate 25,805,659 of CM043708.1, read as the reverse complement.
TTTTCACTATTTTTATGTCAGATGCAAGATCATTTAATGGGAGGCATCAAAATGTATTCCCACTACACGTGCCATGGATATTAATTCAACTGTTTATTTCTTTAGTTAATTTGGACTCTATTGTTTTGGAGTGAATGGGAACTCATTTCATTGAATTTATTTTGGATGGATTTTTTTGGGTCAGATTTTGATGACTCTAATGAAATTCTGTCATTAAAATCTACTTCAAAAAGGAAGTAAAAGTGTTTCTTTTCACTATGACCCAGTATTAGAATCAAAATGCAGCATCTCCCAGTGCCATAGCTGACAAAATTCCCAGGAGGCACATCTGGCTAGGAAAGGGTTAATGGAAAAACAGATTTGTCAGATTATAAGAAAGTAAAACATAAGAAAAGAGATGAAAGGCTTGCTGCCAAATTCACATGTGGAAAGAGTGTTTTGGTATGTGGACATATTGTAAGCTGAGCTACATTTAATGGGCTTTAGTTATAGATTATGATGCCATCTGTTAAGAGTGCTGTTCTGGCTGGAGATGATGAGCAGCATATTTATGGTAGGCTGTGATCACATTCTGCTGTGGATCCTGTTCGCCTGAGGCAAGAATGAATAAAGACACCTCTCTGAAGGCCAAGAGGTCACTGAGGGATAACTGAAGACCTGGCTCAGAGATCGCACTCAGAGTACATGAGGTGTGGATTAAATGTTCCATGCACGTCCTTCATGGACTTAGTCTCCTCCAATTTCAGGATATGATAAATCTGCAGCTTGGGGGCATCTATCCTGAAGAATTCAATTATGTAAGAAAAGAAAAAAGGATCATAGTGATTTAGAGAACTGATTGGAGAGCTCCTCCAAAATGAACCGCTTCGTTCTTCCACTGTGACCAGATTGATTTGACCAGCAGAGCTCAGAGTTCATCCACTTTTTTTTTTTTTTTTTAAATCCATCTAAAGTGAAGCTGGGTGTCAATATAAAGGGGAGGTGTTTGAAATTCTGAACAGGACTTAATGAAATGTTTGGGTTGAAGGCTGAGGTGAAGAGGCTCTGCCATCGTTTTGAGGATTTTGTGACTTTTTCAATTCTGGAGAAGGAGTCTCTGCTCAGCAACCAAAATCAAAAGGTCTTCTGCCGAAAAAAAGGTTTTACAATGGTTAGAGGTCAACTGCAGAGGTCTCTCTCTTTTATTTCTGTCTCTATATGAATACAGTGTTCCTTCATTTATCACTGCAATAGGTGAAACCTGAAAAGCAAAGATGTTTTAAGGCTGTAAAACTCCTCAATGCACCCTTTTTCTCAGACAGACATGAACATTTTCACACTTTTCTCTCTTGTTTATACACTTAAAGTTCAAACCTAGGTAGAAAAATAAATCCAGTTTTAAAGAACAAAAACAAAGATCTGATCGCAATGGAATATTTAGGTAACTGATTGCATTTTGTACAGGAGAAAGGGTAAGAAGGAGATTGACTGACATGTTTCAAGCCAATCAGGATGCAGAACACAGAGGGCTGCTTCAGTGAATGATTGCACTGAAAAAATTCACAAATCCATAGTTTATTTGGACATATGGATTTATTCCTGTCCTGTTTAGGGTTTACGATTTGAGTTCATTCTCATATTTTCAACATTGGCCGAGAGACTTTATCTGCTGGAAGCATCAATTAAAGCTTGATTTTTATTTATCCAGTAACTTTCTTAGTCTGCATCATGTTTTATTTTTTCTCGCTACTTTCCCAAACCACCAAAGTAAACATGTTTTGAACTTGAGAATTTAACAGCAGAAGTCTCGATCCTGCACAGCTCGGTGTTGTCTGCACAGTAAAGGTGTTTCGTTAGACATTTATACATTCACTCTACCGTAGTTAACCTTCCAGACGTGAACGCAGACTCGGTCTCCACGATTATTACCTATGCATAAACGGGAGCGCACAAATAGTATAATTATCTCAAATAAGATCTGATAAGAATCTGTATTATGAAATTATGCTGCAATGGAACCTTTATTAACACAATTATAACAAAGATATATGAAGTAGATTAAAACACGTCTGCTTTCTAACTGTTTATCTCCAGTTCCTCAGAGCACACCACTAAATAAGTCAACTAACATTTAATATGCACATCTAATGATTTTCTGGCACCTTTTCAGCACCACTAGTTTATCTCCTGGTAAGCTGATTGAAGCTCCAATCAGCTTACCAGGAGATAAACACACAGGAATGACCATAATCACAGGTTTGTTTCAGCTCATTTACTGCACTCCAGTATTTTAACATGCAGGTCATCAATCATCCTTGTCTGCAGACACACCTTCACACACTTCAACCCAAAGATTTTTTTTTTTCTCCATGCCAGAGCTTCACATATGCAGTCATTAGTTTTCAAACACAAAAATCCAATTTTGATCAATTCTGGACGTATAGGGACAAAAATCACTCACTGTCCTTATCCAGGCAGTCACATCAACATAGGGACAAAAAAAAAAAAATCTAATTCTAATTTTGGTGAGATGCACTTCACTGCACTCCACAACAGTCTGTCACAACCTTCCAATTTATAGTTTCTGCCAAAAGATGACATTTAAAAGACCTTATATTTCTCTATTTGATTTGTTTCCTTATCTATATTAGTTTTATTGCCTCGTGCTGTTTAGATGTTGACTGTTGTATAAACAGTCAGCTTAAGCAAAGTCAAAATTTGATGTCAAATGGAGAAACTAAATGGTTTATCAACGTGGGTTTTTCTGATTGATAAACGTTTTGAGCATTTCTGAAGAGTTTGGTTAAAGTTTGGTTTGATTGTTCAGCTCCAGCCTCATTTAAAGACATTCCCAAATAGACCTATCACTGATGTTCTGACACACCATTGCATCAGTTCGATGTAAACATACAAAAATAGACAAATGTTGTCAGCAAAATAGATAAAAAACAAAGTTCAATGAAAAACTGTTTCTTTCTAACTTTGATTTGCTGATAACACATCATGTCTCCTTTCACTCGTCTTATTCTTAAACCTTTCAAATGAGCCTTCAACCAAATAGCCCTTTTTTCTATTTACTGCATTTCTCTTTTTAACAGTTCAGATGAATAAAATTGCTCTAGAAGAGACTGGAAAATTCAAAAGACAAACCGTTAAATGAGGGATCGTCAGAACCATGAGCTAAGTGCCAGAACTTGTCTAAAGCCTGGAGGCAATTAGAGTTGTTTACTTGCCAACACCAGGAATTATGCTTGAGGGAAATCAAAGAAAAAGGTTAAGCTGAATCAATCTTGTATGTGACACTTTTCCACCTGAGTCTTTGTGTTAATTAGAGGTATGGTTAAATTAGCGTTTTCACGTTGATGAAGAACTCCGACAACAGGAATTCACACATGCAAAAATAAAAAAAGAGCACAGCTCTCAGCTACAGTTAGACATAGCCATGGTGATATTTAACCATGTGTTAACGTGACAGAACTGTTTTTACAGGAACAAGTTTACTTGTTAGCAGCCTTGACAGGGGTTGGGGGTGTGACATTGTTTCTGCAACTGACAGACACTAAAGGTAAGGAGAAGTGAAGGATTTTCATGTTCTTTTTCTTTAAATTAGAACAAAACTTTGAAAGCAAAACCTTAAAGGCTTTTCTCTCTTAAGCTGCACACCATCATCATCACTTCATCAGAAATATACTGCTGCAAAGAACTCAACCAGCAATAGATTTCTGCCTCACAAGGACATGCTGTTTTAAAGTGGGTATAGAACTAAAAAACTACATGTTGTCTTTGCATCAGGCAGGTGTCAAAACAAAGGTAACACCTGGAAGATATACGGTACACATGTTGCAGACAGTGTCACAGTGACAGTCATACAAGTTAATAAACGTTAGTTTGCATCTTTGTTGTTAAAATAAACTTTCTAACAAAACTCAGTGGAGAGGAAAAATCTTGGGAAGACTTTCCAAATCCACAGATTGCCAATTGTAACCCTTTCATCATCCGGCTCGTTATATCAACTATGTAAAATCTGTCAGTCTGCCCCAGGGCAGCTGTGGCTACATCAGTAGTTACCATCACCAAGTATGAATGAGGAGCGAATGAATGATGGACACATTGTAAGCGCTTTGAGTGTCTGGAAAAGCGCAGATATATCCAATCCATTATTATTATCATTATTTAAATATTTTAAAACCATGCAATTCATGAGAACAGAGACATTCTGTTTTTAGGGTAAACTATGATTCTCACACTTAAAACTTTTTGGTGAAACCAAAATATAAATATATATATATATATATATATATATATATATATATATATATATATATATATATATATATATATATATATATATATATATATATGACGTTAAGACATTTTTTTAAGCACATAGTTACACATGTAATGGAGCTTCTAAATTATAAAGTACATATTGCAAAAGGAAACACCTCAAAGTATTTGTATCAAGATTTTTGTCTTTTAAAGAAAAACACAACTATTCTGATTTCCAAATGATCAAACTATTCCACAATGATGCAATTTGAAGTGAAGTGGATGCATAATATACACATTTATGCTGACCATTCTGACACCTATGGCGTTCTAACACTAGAATCATTGGATGTGGAGAAAGAACAATACAATGAGCTTAAAAAATATTCAGAATTACTTCTTTATAGACTGTACTTGGAGCAAAACAGCCATGAACAGCTAAAACAGTTATTTGATATGGCAGTCATAGAATTACATGACTTTTGTTTTTCATTTTTGATTAATCAGCATTAAATGAGTTGTTTCCACAAAATATTAAAGTATGATGTCTCTTCCTCTGAAAATTTTTTGTAAAGTTTTATCTTTTTAAATCATTTTTTGTTTGAAAATTAGGATCATCTGAAAGTGAATAAAAAATCAAATGGTGAATTTGAAAAAAGGGAAATTTTCAAAATTGTTTTAAAAATCAAAAGCATGCGTCATACTTGAAAGAAATATTGAAAATAAAAACAGTTGAAACTGGAAAAACATTTAAAATGTAAAGAAATACTAAAAAACTTACAATAATTTTCAAATAAAAAACATTTTTTGCATTCATAACAGCTGCTCTTTTGTATTTTCACCTTTTTTTTGTTGTTTGTTTTATTTTCTTGTGTCTTTACGTTCAGTCTCAAATCACAGTGTCATTTCAGAATTGTTGTTTTTGGAGGTTAGCCTAATTTTCGAGTGGGTGGGGCTTCATTTGCCATGCTGCATGCTCTGATTTCACCATAACCTCTTTCTCCCAATATCCATCATTGCCAATGGCCTCAAAGTCCCGCCCCCACATACCGCCTACTCAAACAAAAAGTCTAAATTTAAACTGTACTGTTAAAATGTTCATCATTTCTTTTAAGTTTACAACGTGCACTTTCAAGTTTAAAACGGTTTCAAATTTCTATTCTTTTTTAAATCACAATGTTTTTTTTTTTAATATAATCTTTTTTTTTCCTATTTACTATAATCTTATCCTGATTTGACCAAAGAAAAACATTAAATTTGTGATGATTTGTTTTTTTAATCCATTGGTCATATACATATTTAGAAAGGGAAGCCAAATAATGAATGAATGTATAACACAAATCCTCTGATTGTAAATTCAGCAAACAACAGCTTTTCATCTTTATTTGCAATATAAACTAAAAAGAAAGAATGTAGTGGGTTTTATTATCACTTTCATTGTTTTTGACTTTGTTTTCTTGTTTTTACCAATTGGGAAGCAAAATAGAGAAAAACAAAAGTCCGTCCTTACATACAGAAACACTCAAACAACTCCACCACAACAACCAATTACTTTCAGAAGGAAAGACGGAACTGAGGGGAGATGGGGCTCAAGGTTGTTGCATATTTGATTTGATGGGTATTTCTTCACAGCTTCCATTTAAATAACCGCTACACTCACACACAGACGCACTCTGCTCTGCACACAATCTCAATATTTCATCAAAATCAATGTCTGTGAAGACAATCCCATTCTGAGCTGAAAAACAGACTGAAGAAATTATTTATTTGAATGTTTAAAATGTTTATTCAAAATTTAATGAAAAAAAGATACAAAATGACCAAAGCAAAAGACAAAATCAATTTTACGGAGTGCTTGCTATCTATAACGAGATGTAAACAGGCAATGGTAAATTTTTAGGAAAACAAAAAACTAAACAAAAAATTCACACAAATGCACAAACAAAGAAAAAAAAACTTTGATAAGGGTGAGTGTGGGATTGAATGGCTCTGCAACTGGCATGCAAATCCTCCAGGGTGTACCCTCACCCAACAGTTGAGATAGGCTCCAGCAACCCCATAATCCAAAAAGCGTTTAAAAATGCAATAAAGATCATTAAAAGACCACTGGGGGAATGCTTTTACCATAGATCAAAAAACGATCGGAGCGGGACTTTATGCCTGTTTAGAAAATGGATGGATGTATAAACAAGGTCCTTTTGATTGATCTTATGTTAAAATGTCTTGTTTTTATGACAATTTCCGGAAATGGTATTAGTCAATTTAGAAACAATGGGGAAGCTTAAAGTACTTTACGTGCTACCTTCAAGTAATCAGCACAGTGCTGACATGTTATCCACGTCCCCCATCGGAAATAACTGCAGGCAAACCAGCTTTTCTCTCCAGAGACAATAAACACATTAACAATACCTGACATGTGACGGCTTCCTGTGGATATACAGATCTCCTCCTGTTCACAGTATCAAACAGGGACAGCTGCCAGCTCAATTCACCTCTCTTGACTGACATGCCATCCTTTTCTCCATCATAGCCTCATCAAAGAGGAGAGACGAAGACACGGAAGGTTCAACCAAAGCAGACTTCAGTCTTTCTCTAAAGTCTTCCTTTTCCTGTTGCTTCACTGAGTTCATTCCACCAACCTTGACCTGTGTAATCTGGAGGGGTTTTTTTTAGGAATACATTATCCATGAGCCTTTGAATTTTATGTAATTTATGAAATATGCGCTGATGCAATTTGCTGAAATTTTCTGGGCCCCAATTACATCTGTGGGAGGTCAAGATTGGTCACAAAATGTCTGTTAAGCTATGCATCACTGCTCCAGCGTGATGTAAAATGATTCGGAAACAGAAAATAATCCAAATTTTATAGTAGTTCTGTGTTAGAAAAAGAATATGGGGGTTTCCACCTGAAATAGTACAAATCAAAACTATCTTAACTTTAAAAAAAGAAATGTTGTTCCTGTAGATCTAACCCAATTTAGGAGCAAGAACAGCTGTTTTAAAAGCCCTCTGTGGCAACTGTGGCGCACAGGTAGAAGTCCCATTCATACACAAACACACTTTAAACAGACCACCAGGAGGAAAGTGGGGTTTGATGTCTTCCTAAGGGAAACTTCAACTCACAGGCAGGCATTGTGGGAATTGAACATGCAACCTTCCAATCAGAGATCGTCCACAAAGCACTTTGGGGCTAAATGAAGCTAGAACATCCATCTGTTTTCTTACTCTTATTCGGCTGCAGCAGTTTAAGCTGACTGACTTCCTCTCTCTTTGGTCACTTCCTCCAGCTCCTCTGGGGGGACCCTGTGGTGATCCCAGGCCGGTCGAGGGACATGGTCTCACCACTGTGTCCTGGGTCTTCCCTAGAGTCTCCACCCAGAGGAACATGCCCAGAACACCTCCCCAGAGAAGTGTCCAAGAGACATCCGGACCAAATGCCTGAGCCATGTCAACTGGCTCCTCTGGATGTGGAGGAGCAGCAGCTCTGCTCTGAACTGTATCTGGCATGAATGTGGAGGAGCAATTAGAAGAATAAGCCATTTCCCAACGAAGTATTCCACATCAGTCTTCTTTTTATTTTCTTTGGTGACGTATTGTGACTGAGGGGAAATAATAATAATAACTTTGGTGGTTTTGAATTGCATTATTTCAATAAAGTTTTGTTTCACAAATTTGATAACCCAGGGTCAAGGAGGCGGGACACAATTATCTAAAAACAGCAGATAGATTTATTATTCAGATCAAATTGATGTGTCACAACTCTGGAGGACCTAAAAAATACTTCTGGACTCAGAAAATGTTTCTGTAAGTTTGCAAAATTCATTTTACAGTCACGTCTGTTTTTACCAAAACAGCACCAAATTCTTCTGTACTTGAAAAAGGTTTTAACAGATGCACAGGTTGTGTTTGCTGATGCAAAACTTCTTGTATGAACATAATCTAACAACCACAAAATATTTTTAAGATGGATATAAAGCAACACAAACATTCCTTCAGAGATCGCCACAGTAAATCAGCTTTTACTAATTTGCACAGGTGGAGATTGTTACACCGGATGCCCTTCCTGACACAATTCTGCATTTTATTGGGGTTGGGGACCTACACACCCTTGTGGCTTCATAATGCAACACCAACAGTGCATTGAAATAAAATAATTTCTATATCAAATTATTTTTAAATTACTAAATTTGAAAGATGTACCATTTTTTTTAAAAGATGACTGATTTTAAATTGGGTGCACTTTTTCCATTTTTTTGGTGGTAGTGGGTTATGATATGGACAAACCTTTGGTGGTGTTAATGTTAGACTCTGCTCAGGGATCTGGCTGATTTTCTTGGTGTTTTTCTCTGTAGCAGAAAATAACAGCTTCACATTCTAATGATCTTTGATTGCACATTCCTAACACAAGACTCTCACCTTGGAAAAGAAATAGGGTAGCATCAATTTCCATTCTATTTGATTGAATGTGTTGCATTTACAGGATAACAGTAAGGTCTATTTTTCTGTCTGAAACATACCCTTTAAGGTTTTAATAAGATGTTTTCCCCCTTGATGTGATTCTTTTCTCCCCGTGTGTGCATCTCTCTACCATAATGCCAAAATTACGGTGATGTTTTTGAGTTTCTGTCACACGCTTTGGTTAATTTAGAGAGAAAAGAAAAATTTTTTGGAAAGAAACTCATTAGGATTCAGTTGGTACTAGCTTTAAAAATGCCATTTTACAAGTGAAATGTTATAGTGCAGGAGCAGCATCAAGGTCTGCTCTAATTTACTGATGCAGCATGTGGTTTTCTTTCTCTATATAGGTTGGATATAATGTCCAGAATGCATCAAACTATGGTTAGACATGTTGTAAATATAATAATTGGCACAACTGTGTGAATAAGGGAAAAAATCCAATGAAACATTAAGTTTGTATTAGTTTATTAGGGAGTCTATATCACATTATAATCAAGTTTACTCAGCTCACCTGAGTTCTGCTTTATATATCCTCCTCTCACTCTGTTGCTCGATGCCGGTTCGTAGTAGTCTGTTTACTTGTTCTAACACTTTTCTAGTTTTGTCAAGTTCATGGTTCTGATCCAGCTACGTCCCTGACCATGTCTCTGTCTCGTCCTCTGTAACTTCGGTTTCGATCAAGTTCTTGTGAGTCTCCGTCCTCGACCAAACTTCTGTTCATGCCCCTGATCTTTGATCCTGTCAACGTGCTCGAGAGTTATCACGCTGTACCATGTACTAGTACCCGACTTGTCCTAAGAAATCCACTAGTCTGCGGCACAGCGGAGAGGGTCATCCACATACTGGATGAGAGTGACGTTGGCTGACAGGGGACAGTCAGAAAGAACCTCTTTCAATATCTGATTGAAAATCCCTGAAGAGAAGGCAAACCCTTGTGGTAAACGCGTGTAACACATCTGCTGGTCTTCAAATGTGAATGAGAAGATGTCTCTAAACTACCAAGTCACTTCACATTCTATGACTCAGTGCATATCTGGTGTGTGTTTCTGTTTGGACTGTAAAACGTCCACTTGGAACTACAAGTTTAACCTAATTCTTGCTGGAACTACAGATGCTTCTTACTTGCCTGCCTGCCTCCACAGCCCCCTTCAGGAAGATAAGGATTCTAAGCCCTCCATCCAAATCCTTTAATAAATCTTACTAACTACCTTGCTCTAAATTGTTTCTGGGTTGTCCATTTTCTTGGTGTTCAGGCGCTACACAAATAGATCCATTAACGTTTTTGTTTTTATCGTCTGAGTTGGCATCTGGCTGAAAACCGTACAGCTGTATACCTCCGATTTTGCTCGCCATTTTGGTTGCACTGGTAATATTAGGTTGGGGTTGTGAGGGCCTGTAAGCTAGCGGGAGAGTGAGTAAACAGTGGAATGATGGTAAATGAGGGAAGGCTTACTCTGCACCAACACCCCCACACACAACTCACAATGTATTTTTTAATGCCACTCTGCACAAACTATGTCTAGAAAAAAAACACAGGCTTTTGGATTTTGCCTAAAAATAGCCTAATCATCATTTGGGAATGCTTTTATAACAGATCAAAAGATGATCGGAGTGGAACTTTGAGTCAGAAATGTAGACACTTAAAATTTGAAGTTTAAGTTTATTTGTATGTTATACTTAAATAATGTTTGCTATTTTAATGAATTGTTGCATAGGCACCTGCGCCAAGGCCTCCTTTGAAAAAGAGGATATTTAGTATAAATTTAACTTCCTGGTTAAATAAATAAATGAATAAATAAATGAGAGACTTGTGAGAATTGCTGATAAATCCAATGAAAGTCACAAAAGCAAAATAACAACTCTTGCTGAAGGGGCCCACTCACAGACAACGCCATGATGTATTGCTCTGAAATGGACTCTTGGATTCTGAAGACTGACAGAGTTTTTGCTTTGAAAACTTTATCTGTGCCCCAGAAGGCAATGATTGCATAATATCTGTTAATACTTGTCTGTCTTTCAACACGGATTCATCCTATTTGAATTCGGAAATGATCAAAATAAAAATGCAAACACCCCGTTGCTGCAAAATAATGTGAGTCATCGCAGCAGAAAGAAGACTGCCTCCATCCAGTTTCATCACAAATGCAATGCTCGTTCTGTTTGCCTTATACATTTTCTCTGTAGCTGAATTATCGTGAATCCCTCTTCACTTAAAAAAAAAAGGAAAAAAAAACCACAACAGAGCACATTACAGAAGCACAGCTCACTGAACAAATCCCTTCCCTCCATATTAATGTTCATCTTGGCAACATTTCATTGTATAGAAACAAAGAAACTTCCAAATTAGCTATTGTCTGTTTCACATCACTGTATTAAAAAGCCTGGGAGAGAAAATGTAATGAAGAAAGCTCCAAAGACATATCAGGAGAGAGCTTCAATTTACCCAAAAACTGATATTTATTTCCCAAAAGAGTAGCAAACAATTAGCTTGTTTTCCTTTTTTGGCGAGAATACCACCAGAATATTAAGATCCTTCTACATATTTCACTTTAAAGTTTTCAGCTACAGACCAGCTTCATTTAGCAAAGGAAGAGGACACAGTTTAGTACAAAAAAACATCTGCCAAATCTGAACAGATCTTTTTTTGTATAGAGAATCTCATCTGTGGGATTGTTACTTCTAAAGAAGAAAGTGTTTCAGAAAGGAGGAAGATGGAATTCAAAAATGACAAAAAGATCATGAAAGACGAATGAGTTTGGGAGTTTTAGAGGGGAGATGCAGAGAGACTTTGTTGCTAGGATTTTGAGTAGCAAGGTCATTGCAACAACAGGCAGCCTACAGGAAGGAGAGCTGAGTCCTGAGGGACCATTTACTCTTAATATGTTCTCATCTGCCTGCACACAAAGCCTTGTCACAAACCAACAAAAAGCCTGCTGGTGCTTCTCATTTCAGTGTCACATTCCCACAGCGTTAAAAGAAACACCCGTCCCTGACTACATTCACATTACTGCAATAATCCAGACATTAAACATACTTTTGGATGAGTTTATATTCTATAAATATGTCTACACCTATTGTAATAAAAAAAGTTGCATTTCCAGTTAAAAAGACTGATGCAATTTGAATCAACAGCTCTTATTCCCAATGTAATAAAGTTGAGGAAAGTTTTAAAATTAGAACTGTCATCTATTGACTATATATGGACGGACTGCTGATATGTGAGGACAAACCTGCTGCCAGTTTTTCGCTTTACTGTCAATCTTGCTGACACCAGCGGGCAAATAGGAGGGACAGACAAGAAAAAACATCCATCCTACAGCTGAAGATTGAACAATCACCTGCCACTCAAACAGCCACACCCCTTTTGAGGAGAGAGACCTGGCTGTGGACAACAAGATGGCGCCCGACATTAGTGGCTGGAGGCAGCCAAAAATCCCATCACTTCAGATGGAAGTGGAAGTTGCACAGTTTCAGGCGAAGATGCTGCTTTAAGGACCCTGAAGAACTGAAATGTTTAAATTACAATCAATAAACTATTGATTTTCTTTACTTGATCTGCAATGTGTAGCAATAATTACTGGTATATTGTGATAACGTGTTCTAAAAATAATCAATGATTATTACATAATGGTTACCGATATTGTTTACTGAAATCATGAATGAATGTTTTCCGAAGCTAATCAATCATTTTGTTACTTGAAAAGAATCTATCGGATCAGAGCAGGATCACAAAAACTGTAAAACTATAAAATGAATTAACTCAGTTGGGGTGGGATTATATAAATAAGCTTCTTCCCCCTCCTTTTCAAGCAATAAATCAAGATCTACTTGACTTTAGTTAATGATCACTGTATTTAATCAAGCAAAATGTGATTTAAGTGACTTTTTTGTTTTGTTTCATTGTCTGTCTTTTTAAACCAAGCATTTCAACATTTCTGTAATTAGTTTGAAAAATATGTGTAAATTCTTTATTGCTTTGACTACAATGCTTGAAATACATCAATAAATCAAATCAAATCAAGACCCACTCCCGTGAAAATTGGGTTTTTGGTGTTTTCAGCGTGCCCTTGGTCATGTATTCAGATAATTAAGATAAAAAAAAACTGTGTTTCTGAGCTTTTGATTATTCAAGTTTTGATGGATCAGGAGCAGACGGGAAAAAAAATGCAGCTGATATAAGAATGTAGCTATTGCAAACTACGGTCAACGGGCCACTAACTCCCAGCTCTGCTCCATCACGATGCATCCCTTTGCACTAGATTCTTTTTATTCAGTTGGCATATGGCTCAACTAAAGTAAGGTTGGAGGGTGTGAGGGGCTGTAAGCTGGTGGGAGAGAACGTAAACAGATGGAAGATGGGAAACGAAAACAGGCTTAATCTGCATCAACAGTCCTTCGCACAAGCCCTCCTGTCACCCTGCAGGAACTATGTTCTTAAAATCAATGGATTTTTCTAAATGTGACCTGATGTCAGTTACTGAACAATTAGTTTTAGAAGAAGACGTTTAGCATGCATGTTAAGGTAGTCCGGGTTCAGAATTACTGGAGTCGAGCAGAAGGTTTCTTTTTGTTCTACAATGTTTTCCACTGTTCCTAATGCTGATGCTGATGGTGGCCAAACCAAAGCAGAGCCATAAAATTCCTGGCAATCATTTCCAACCGAACTCAGCTTCACTGTCATCTGCAGCAATGCTGAACAAATGGATGGCTGGATGGAAAGAGGCTGATTTCATTCCTCCTCTCTTTGCTCCACTTAATATCCTCTATTTTTGAAAGAATACAAAAAAATGTTGTTTGGCATCATAAAAGTAAGCCTTCTTTTTTCCTTCAGAATTGAACCAAATAGGAATAGCTTGTGAAATACAAGGGCTGATTGGAAAAAATGATCCTGTGCATCGTTCAGGTGAGCTCCAGTCGGAAGACAAGCCAACTGAGGTTGCAGACGGGATTTGATGCGACAATCAATGCAGCAGCGCAGATGAAAGAAGAGACGGATTGTTTTAGAGGACAAACTTTGAAAAATGACAACAATTCTTGTTTTTTTTACAAAAGAGGAACAAGAGCAGAATTGAATAGCATCCATCAGCATGCACAGCGAGTATGACAACATGGCTGAAGCACAGAGAGAACCCAGACAGCTGCATTATCACAGCTCTGCCAGTCATCACTGACATGGAGGACAGTGGGGTGAATCATCCTACTTGATAATACATGATGACTGATGTTTTGCTAAAACGCTAAACACCTCACATGAATAACAAGCAGCAGGCTGCATGGAAAAAAGGCAGATGCTTTTTTTTTTTTCTTTCTTTCTGTTAGAGGTGGAGGTGGGAACGCAGTGACGGACAGTGTGAGGGTCAGACGTACAGCCGTACCAAGAAAGGGGTTATCTCTTAGGAAATTATTGGTGTGTGAGAGACAGAATGAGAAAACAAGACATAGACGGGCAGAATGAGAATTCAAGAGGAGTGTTTTCACACTGCCACCACGACTCTGCCTGCATGAATCATCCTTTAGTATGAACGAGGAGGAATTAGCTATACGGCTGCTTTATGTGTGGCTCCACTAAGCCTACAGATAGCATGTTTAAACCAGCTTAACTGTAATAGAGCTTCAATAAAGCTCAATTCTGATTTGATGTAAAGGCAATGTGTTTTGTGGACACATGCTTCATTAGTAAGAACAAAACTCTTCAAATTAGAGCTTTAAAACAGATGGAAGGAAATATGAGAAAAAAACAGATATGCTTTTTTTTTTTTTTTCCAATACTTAACTCTTTCTGATTTACCCTGAAACCAAGTAAAACCAAAGAATGCACTTTTTGTTGTTGTTGTTTTTTTGTTTTTCTTTTGCTTCAATCCAGTTCTTCATCATGAGCGCCATGTTGATTTAATGTTAGCCACATTAAAGTAAAAATTTCATGTGAATGTCAACAGAAAGCAACCCTTTGCAACTGTTAATGCATCTGCAAGGCTGTAAAAGGGTTCTCTAGTCCTGGCTGAAACCTGCAGAGCCGTCCGTTCCTTCAGATCATCAATGCATCTTTTGATTGTTAAAAGGGGGAGGTGTGTCATTAGTATGCAGCTGTTATGGCCAGAGCTGCCTGCAGATGCAGCATCAGAGGCGGTGGGGGCATGAGAGAAGCTGGGTCAGTCACATAGTCGGGGCTTCTTGCAGCATTCTTGAATGCAGAATCTGAAGGAAGATGCTGCTTTCTCTTCGACACACTCAGAAGGCAGCTATGACCTACTTTCCACAAAGACAGGCTCATGCAAACTTGATGATACGCCTATAACAGAAGAGCCCATGGTGCACTGCCCGAGGTGTGCCCCGCAACATGCAGGCAGCGGGGGGTCTCTACGGTCAGAACCAACTTGGCTGTTTGTTAGCGGCTCTGCCCCGTTGGCCAAAAGTCAACAGGGCTGATGATGATAATGCACCCTGGGACTACAGCTGCAACCAGGTATCTGAGGCTTGTCAGAACCACCTGAACTGCTCTGAGACTGGTGCATAAATGGAGAATTTCTCCCATCAAACTAACGTGAAAACCATGTAAGCAGTGGTCTTTGACACATTTATCTTGCAGTTGGGGTACTTTCACTGAGTGCTGCAGCCACTGCGGCCTCTGGAGTTAAAACATTGGAGTTATTTCAAAGGGTGAGTGGGTAGATCTCTGCTTCTTCCTTCAAATATAATTTCACTTATTACCATCCAGCCTTTGCAACTGCAAAATGCTCTAAAGAAAAGCTCCATTTAAAACAGAAGTATTATTTCTGATGCAAATGTTTTTTTTTAAAGCACAGCTGAAAAGCTTTTTAATCAGGTTGATCAACAGCTTTGATTAAGCACCAAAATTCAAATGTGCACTCTCGACACAAATCTTTAAAACGGCTAATGTTGCAAAGTCCTGTTTAAAAGTTAATCAATTCAACAGTTTCCAGAGGTCTGCACTCAAATAAGGAGCAACAGCGCTGAACACCAACAACATCAGCGATCGTGCTTTCTGTTCTACTTGCACTTTGATACAAAGTAGATAATCAGGGCAGAATCCAGACTGGGTGATAAAGAAATGCAGATCGAGGGGGGTAAGAGCAGCTTTGACAGGATTTGTGAGCTCCTTTGAACTGCACGACTGAACAAAAAATGTATATAATAAAAACAGCACATAGGCATTGTACAAACATTGCACTTCTGAGGAGTTGGAGGGGGGAAAAAAAATCAATGATGTGAAAACCAGAAAGACAGAAATCATGATGATAAGACCTTAATTCCGAACATCATAACAAAGACAAAGAAGAGGATGAAAACTAGAAAGGAGCGACATGTACCAGTGGTCAGGGGTAAAGAGAGGTGAGTGGAGCGGGTCTCTCGGCCCTCCTATCTTAAATCCCAGATTAAAGACATGAGATGAGCTTTCTCCTGACTGGTTCTGCCTCAGCGCACATGGGACACCCTGAAAGCGAACAGTAATTTTCCAGAAAAGCTAAATATAATCCTTTGTCAGAAGATCGTGCCTTCCTTCTATCAGTGGTTGTGAATATACTAATAAGTAAGGGGAACAAGATGACTCAGTGAGAAATGGGAAGCATCTTTCTTTGGATTGCTTGTTCTGCCTCATTTTTCCTGCTATGGAAAGCTGCTGTAACTTAATAACACCAATATGCGCCTCCCTCCAGTTGAGAAGTTGTCATTTGATTAAAGTCCCGAACCCTCGCTGTCACCATGTGTGAAGGCAAATGTTGAGTTTTCCGACCATATTAATGTTGTAAATTGCCACAACATATAAGAACATGTCATTATTCATTAGTTATTAGGTTTAACTTGTTACATTTCATGTATGCATTCTGAAAAAAACAACAACAAAAAACTCCCTAAAGGAAACAGAATAGCATGGTATTCATGCTGCATGAAGCCTTCTCCCAGCTTACTACCTAAATTGTTCTTACCAATCACAAACACTGGTATTGCCACCTTAAAATATGCAAATGAAAAAGAAAAAGCTGCAACACTGCTACAACTCTGACTTAAGTAGATCCAGACATTTCTCTTTTTTGTGATGAGCAGCAACTACAATACTTCTCATGTTTTGTTTGCCGTTTTTGAAAAAACGAAATCCCCCACATCAGTTTGCTCCAGACATCGTTACTCAAGGTAAGTAAAAAGTTTACACCCCCCTTTAACAGACAGATACAAAAATATTAGGATGACAATTTGACAAACTAGAGAGCCAAACCTCAACTGCAGCCTGGCAGAAATAATCTGGTGAAAATGTCAAGAGTTGCTGGAATTAGAACAACAACACTGGAGGATATAGTTTAAACTCATCCCTATGCTATTAGAAGAAAATAGAACCCCAAGTGAAAAACCACGGGGTCATAATAGACTCAGACCTTTGAGTTCCAGCGCTCACATTAAGGCCACTTCTGAATAGGCCTATCATCTGGCACAGTTTTGGTGCAGAGGTAGAGCGGTAGACCTCTGATTGGAAGAGTGTAGGTTGGGTGTCTGCCCATATGTTAAAGTGTCCTTGGAGAAGACTGAACCCCTCATTTCTCCTGGTGGTTTCAGGTTGGCGAAAGTGTTCGGCAGCACAGTGTGAGTTTGTGGGGAGGAATGGGACTGTCTGCTGAAAATTTGGTATTATTAACGTGTTTTGTGGCATGTTTAATAATAAAGGAAGACTAAATAAAATGAAGCTCAAAGTTGGGAGCACAGTTGCTCTGTGCGATCAGTCTCGCCCACCAGTCAGAGGCGAATTTCTAATGAACTTCTGCCGCTCTGCAGAAACATTTGATTTTGGCTAAAAATAATAATCCGAGTGGGTCTTGAACCTCTTTATACCTGGCTTATATTTAGACATCACATTTTTGGGTGATATTACCACAGTAGTTATTTCAGTCAGACAACTCTTGCAGAAGAATATTTACTTCACAACATCTTTAGGTTGGCATTCACAACTTCGTTTTGGCATAAGGCTCCGTTCAATTCCTTGAGATAATTCTTTTTCCTTAAACTTTCGGGTAACAAAACCCCCCGTAACGGAGCCCACAGGTGGAAGCCGGGGAGGTGGGAGGGGCGAAGAATGAGCGCTGAAGGTAAGAGAGACTGAACAATTGTACACCTGACTTAAATAGGACGCTGAGCAGGTGAGTTAATTGACTGACCCGCCCTAGGGGAGTAGCCTGTAACTCTGCAGAGTGTGCCTGCACGAAATGTGACGAGTCACTATTTCATCTTAACTGGGGTCCTGTGACTACATGCCTGGCTAAAATATTAGCTAGGGTCTTAAGAGGTAGAAAAGCCCCGTAAAAAGTACACTCCATTTACCATTTTAATGATCTCATATCCAGAGCAGATTTAGACAAACTGATTCATGACTTCATCTCCAGCAGGGTGCACCACAGTAACAGTCAGATCCTCCAATAGAGACTTGTAGAAAGCTGCAGTATTTCCTCTGGCACCAGTTAGATATAGCATTGATTGATATAGCAACGTAAAGATGCTATTATATATTACTTAAATGTGTGGGCCCAAACACGTGTACAAACTAGCAAGCTTTCCGAGCGAACAAATTATGTTGTTCTTGAAGAGCTTTAATAATAAAGCTGGTTTAATTTGATGTTGACTCACCATAATGTGAATGCGCCATTGGGCCTTGGAAGTTATTTTCCTAAGGTTTAATAAAGTTCTGTTATGATTCCATCACAGGATCCATATACTTTTACCATAGCCCTTTTGTCCTGACGTCTGAGGATTTTATTTAAATGTTTATTAAGAGAGGGACATAAAATATTAATGAACGTTTAAAATTATGCCCGATTGTATCACATTTCCATCAGCAGTCCCTAGGCAGGTCAATGTTATTACAGAAATAAAACTGACTTGAAGAGGAATAAACTACACATAATATAAAGCAGAATATAAAAAAGAATACAAATACAACATAAACAGAGGTAAAAGACAATATACAAATATAAATAAAGTAAGAAACTAAAACACTTTTTTTAATCAGTGTCTGTTTAGTAATTCACTTTTCATTAAAAAAAATTAATGAATGATGAAAAAAAATGTTTAGTAATAATATGTGAATACTCATTTGAGATTTCAGAATCTTTCAAACTGTTTCAAATCACTTGAGTTAAATTCCTCCTGCCTCACATCTGCCCTAAAAATAGCTGTTCATACAGCCACAGGACACGTCTTTCAACACATAAGAAGCTGTGCTGCTGAAAATGGGGATAAATATATCCACGAACAACAAGTGCAACCTAGTCCACCTACACAACTCCAAAAACATCCCAGTAAAACCTGCTCTCCATATATAGATATATATTGTTAGCTGAGTTTCAGTCTGAGCACAGAAATTTCATCACATTATCTCTGAGCAAATTTGAGAGCTTTGACAATTCCTTAAAATATTGCATGATTAGAATCTACAGCGTGACCTCTTTATGTAAGCACTTCTCTGTATCTGGGTGTTAAAGGGGGATTAAGCTTCTCTTCATAACGTATGCTGTGGAGTTGAGTGGTAAAAGGCCTGTTTTTGTGTCTTTGCAAACATAAAAAGACTTGTATTCAAAAGACCCTATTCACATACCGCTTCCGTTTGCTTTCTTTGACGAAAGAACTGCTTTTGTTACAGAAGATCCAGGTATGCAAACAATCTTTTGAATGCAAGTTCAAGAGCTCCTCCATACCCTCAGCAAAGCAATTAATTTCTACCAAAGGTTTGAGTGACATTCTATAAAATTGTATGCACTAATATACAGTCAGGAGCCACAAGAAAATGTTAAAAACACCTAAATCACAGTTTTCATCGGTATGAGTCTTTAAACTTTCTCATTGTGTGTTTGGAGAAGAATCTGTTAAACTTTTGTGTGATCAATTTCCATAATGTCACCAAGAGATTAACAGTTTTGCTTTGGAAAATACAGGAATAGGTTTTGGCAACAGAATACTCCATGTTGGATTATTAAATTGCCCTTTTTTAATAAAATTCTATTACAAGTGATCCAGCCAAATTTGCTGGGTGACTTATTATGCGAGCAGTACCTTCCATTTAGAGTTTGAGTTTAACCGACAGCCACAAACAGATTTCCTCTGTAGACCGTTTCCATAGCAGGTATCCAAGCTGCATGGAAGTGGTTTTTACATTCGGAGCCCCCCGTAAGAAGGGCCCATGGTCACAAGGCAGCGGCCCGCTCTAAGTGGATTGCAGCCATTATTCACCCAATTGACACCTGTGCCTTTCCTGCAACAGAGGCTCAAAATGTCTGCAGTGGAATGCATCCACGGTTCAGTGTAAACGCAGCCATAATGACAGCCGCTGTATGCATGTTTTATTAAAGGAAAAGAGAAAATTCAGACCGCAGGAGACGAGCATGTCAAAGGAAGGATTTATCTCATGGAGCATATTGGGGATGTGATGGAGCTGAAGGTTCAATCACAACTGCACAGATTGGTGGAAGGGGGTGGCTGAAACAGAAAAACTAAATATTCCTCTCCTTTGTTGTGGATTAGTCACATGCACTCAACTCTTGGTAGTGTTAGGAGAATGATAGGAGTTCAAATAGATCTCTTTTTTCTATTTTAGACCAGCATTTCTACAAGAGAAAGCATCAAGCTTCTTAAGGTTAAAGGCACTTTCACAAAAGAGCTGTTTGGTTCACACATTTTTGCTTTCTTGGAGTTTGTTTGGGTTGGTGTGAAGCTTCTTTTTCATTTAAAAACTGTATTTCTTGAACACTAGCCAGGACCAAACATGTGAAAACTCTTGTGTGACTGAAAACAAGAGTATTAGTTCAACTGCCGGTTAAACAGGCTAAGGAGACGTCCAGTGAGCACAACAAAACCAAAAGAGTAGACGCTAGCAAATGTGGGGTAACAACGTGAAATGCAGTCAGAGGAGCTTCAGAACTATCTGCTTTCTTATTTGAGCTTTTGTTTTTTTCATGGTCAATGCTCATTCTTCGGCACCTGAAGTTGTAACAGCACGACATTTTCCAGTCCGATCAATGTGAACGCAAACTGCATCTAATGAAGGTGTGAGATTTAGTGGTGTTTACCAACCATTCATACCGATTCCACCAGATTACTCTGGCGTGAAAGCTCACAAAGCCTCACTGAAAGCATGGTCATTGTTGAAAATGTAGCTTTCATGGTTTGTGAGCACATGCTGGGATAATATACCTGGGAGCCCTGCAATTTATCAAACTGACTGCCAATTATCTTGACATGAACTTATCCCCAAAAGGGAAGATGTGCATCCAAGCTTGGAAAAAAAAAGAAAAAAAAATCATCCTACTTATGCAACAATCAGATGACACTAGTTGAAATCTAGAAAAGCATTAAGGTGCAGTTTCTGGTGAGCCTCATCGTTGGTGTGGGTCAAAGCTGTGCCTATGCACCACACAGCAAAGGAAAGTCACCAAATGGTCAATTTACCAGACACACAGTGCAAATCAGACACAATATGAATTCATGCGTGTCATTTTTCACTTGTGACTAGCCTATTAAAGGCTGCTTCACAAATACGAGCTGCTGCCTGGAAGAGCACTCCGATACTTCACCCTTTCCTTTAGAACCAGACTCTGCACGGCACAAAATAAAAGCGAAATGAGGCCAAACATCATTTCCAGAGGTGGAAGTGCTGATTGGATTCTTGTGCTCAGCTCACAGCAGCACTTACACAAAACCCGTAAAAAGCTTTAGCCCCTCTTAGAAAAACCTTTTCTTCCATTTTTTCTCTCCCTTCTCTGCAGAACTATGCAGGGAGGCCTTATCTCATCCCCTGTGATGCTGCTTTTGCTGAATCTCTAATGTGAAAGAACTGGAAAATTAAAATCTGGACTTGATAATTTTGCTCACCAATATAACCCTCCCCCTTCCTTCCTCCTCCTATTCTTCTTCTTCCTCCCCCTGCCTCCACACTTAATACCAGGAGCCCTCGCTTTAGATTCTATCTCCATGAATTTTCCTAATCGTTTGATGTTTTTCGTCAGATGAATAAAATGGCCTCTTTGTTAGCAAACGCATCTTCCTCCTCGTAAAGAAAAAAGGATCAAAGGCCACTTGTGGCGTCTGTGGGCTCTGACTGCTTCATATTACTATGGATACCAGCTATCATTTTCAAAACCTCCTCGGACACGAGCATCAAGCGTGAATTAGCTATATTCTGAGAGGTGTGAAAAAGAGTGCTGCATTTTGCTCCAAACCCAGCTGTGTTTGCTGATGTGACATTGGGCAGTGTGGTCTCTGATAGGCTGTCATTAGGCTGCTGAGGGTTCGGGAGGATGTTGCTGTCCATACTGAGCAGCAGGAAAAAAAAAAAGAGCCTACTGGTCAGGAATGGATAATTCCTCCTGGGCCGGCTGCATTATGTTTTCTCAGCAGCAAACAAGGTGATCAGTGCTTACTAGAAGGATATTAAGATTAGAAGATGGAAAAATAAAAGAAACAGTCAATATGAGTGGATGGGAGGGGAGGTTCAGCAGTGAATGCAGCAGGTTTGGTCATGCCGGAGTCACAGTAATAAGCAAAGACATCCACTTTTTTTTTCCCGCCCTTTGGAGTTAAAGCTGGATCTGAAATATTCTCTGTTTCAACCTCTCTGGTAAAACAGTCACGAAGACGCCCGCTGTGTAGTGGCAGAGCACTTGATTCCTGGAGCATAAAGGGTACCAGGCTACCCTCTAGTGGCCCGGCAGAGCGCTGAACCGTGTCACGAAGTAAGTTGTTGTCTGCGGATAAAAGGGGAAACGGGATGGGAGAAGTGATGGCAGAAAAAAAGTCCTTTGTGGCGTAAGCCGTGCGGGGAATTCCGGTGCGTAAACGGGAAGATGTTTATGCTCTATGCAAATCAGCCTCGTCGAAACCACAGATCTAATTTTGGGGATCTTTTTTTTTTTTTTTTTACCTGGTTACCCCTTCTATTCTCCCCCCGACTTTTCAAGAAAGAAAGCTTTGATGTAGGCAGGAAGGATCGATGCTAGAGAGAGAAGGGGAGGGCAGGAGGATGCAAAATGGAAATGTAGCTACTTCTGGGGTTGTGTGGGTGTGCGGCTGAGGGGCGGGAGGGAGAGGTGGCTGAACAGTCTGCCGTCATCACAGCTCATCCGTTCTGTTTAAGTAGAAACATTTAGGCGACAGGAAGTTGGAAAAAAAGGCAATAGATAACCCAATAGTCTGCGCAAATAGAAAAGCCACAAGTGACCCCCCCCCCCCCATCCCTCCTCCTCCTCCTCACGCGCACGCACTCACGCACAGGCACGCATCATCTGTGCATGATAAACTTTGTGAGCTCGCCGACCCTCTCAGGGGATGGGGGTCTGAAATTCGCCTGCTTGACCTCACTGCGCCATTCCTTTCTGTTTCGTTTAGCGCAGGATCTGCGGCTGCACGCGCGTCAATGGGGAGATTCTCGGTTGTCTGCAACATCATCATCATCCTTCTGCTGGCCGCGTTGGGCCTGCGGTGTTGATGCGGAGGGGCAACTTTACGGGGGCAAACTAGGAGGGGAAGAGTGGACAAATATTTTAAAACGAAAAAGACGGGATTCATTGGTACGAGGCGGCACGGGATTGGCATTTTTGCGCACAGGAAGCAGAACGCGCACCTTATTTAAAATATATTATTAAGCCTAGGGATATAAGGTGGGAAAAGCAGAGGCCAATACAGAGTCGACTGAGTCTAAAAAGTCTCAGAGTGATACATACAAACCAACAAGTCGGTAAAAGACGAGATTGACACCAACCGACTCAGAAACGCGCGGAACAATCCGCGGCTACTTACATAGAAGAGATGTTTTTGAATAACTCCGCTATATCAGTGGTGGTCCCGTTGGTCCCCGTGTCTTGCAGGGCGAGTAAAGGGAAAAATCTGCCGTTGTCGGACTTATTGCAATAGATCTCTGTTTGAGAGCAGCTGCAGGTCGGCGGGCAGTCCAGCATGGAGCTCAGATAGTCCTGGAAAATACTCATCAGAAACAAAACCCTCCACCAGCAAATCCGGATCGAATGAAACCATAGATCCATGTCTCCGGGTGAAGCGGGGGAGGGGGTACAGAAAGGGGGTCCCGATGTCCTTTGGGCATCGAAAAGAACGAGAAAAGAGAAGAGGAGGAGAGTGGGAGGAAGGAAAGGAGGAGGAGGATGCCTGGTCTGCACAGAGGATGCTCTGTGCGAGCCTCTCTACCGCGGATGGATGCTGTAGTGTCCTTGCGCGTCAGAGGGAAAATGAGGAGGTGGGGGTGGAAAGAAAGACAAGACGCAAAAAAAAAGAAAAAAAATCAAAAACAGGAAATAATAATATAAGCTTCCATTCGTATTTTCAGCCAAAGGTGCATGGCGTTCCCGGAATGCAGCGCCGCAGATGCCGCTGTCTCCCCAACAGGACCAGGACGACTGGCTGGAGAGCAGAGAGACGCAAAATGAGAAGTTGGAGCATCAAGTCCCTCCTACCGACTACAGTCACACTGACACCTGCAGAAGCTGCATGCAATCACCAGTGATTACAACTGAACCGCGCGAGGATTGCTCCAAAACACAGACGGAGCAGCTCCTTATGAGATGAACAGAATGTGACAATAAAATGCAGTTTGTTTATGCTTTCCCGTGTCTTTCAGAGAACTATAATCAGTTTTACTGCAGCATTTTTGTAAACATTCGCTTTAAAAAGTTTAATGACTTGTTTTATTATTTTATTATTAAGTTCAGTACTTGAAACAGATAAAATATTTATCCCAGAAGCATTTAGACTCAGAGTATAAAAACATATTTTATTTATGTTTGTATTTCTTTATAATAGGTCCTTCCATTTTTGGAGCATGCAGTCAATATTCCATAATATTATATTTAATGTAAATATATTTTTTAAGTTTTACATTGAATGTGTCATTTTGTAATCTGGTAGAAAACCTTAACACAGCCACAGAAACATTTTATATTCATTCATCTTCTTAGCCATCTGTTCCCTTTCAGGTCCCCCCCAGGACTTGATCCTTGCTGTGAGGCAAGAGTGCTAACCACTGTCCCACCGTGCAGCAAAACATTTTTATAATCGTTAACTATTGTAACAAAAGGTTGCTTTGTTAATTCACTCAACCAGTCCATATTCCTCATATATGTTTTTTTTTTTTTTTTTTTCTGAATGCATTCTTCTGTGTACTGCACTGTCAGGTTTGAAACTGACAATTGTGTCATGAAAACCTCAAAAGAATTATAAGCACACATGCACATCCAAGGATGAAATCAATCCATCAATCCATCCATCCATTCATCCATCCATCCATCCATCCATCCATCCATTTATCCATCCATCCAAAGAGAACTGAGAACTGAACCAACTGAGAGGGACGTCAACCATAGAGAATGGATAACTTACTGCTCCAATGAAGTTAAGTCAAGTTAGCCGCCAATTTTTACAGACGTTGCCATGTTGGATTGTTTAGATTCAGCCTGAGTCATAGTTTCTATGTCAACCACTCTTGTCAATCAGTAGGAGGATTGTTGGAAGTCCACACCTCTGCCACTTGAAAGTGGGGAACACAAAATGTTTTAAAAGTTTAACGTGAGACCACTGACTTTTATTGAAGCATCTAATTGGTCAGTTTATGTAAGGGTTAATGGCCGACGAAGTGTGCGGTTATTACTTTTTAACGCACGACGTGGAAGCCTTCGCGTCGGACGGTTGCTTCCGCGAAGTGCGTTATAAAGTAATAACCGCACACTTCGAAGGCCATTAACCCGCTTATACCATGGTCACCTACAAAAGCAATACATATTAACCAGGTTTTAGTCCTTAATTCTTGTTTTTTTTTCGATTTGGATCGCTTTTCTCACTAAAATCGGACTATATGTTACGTGACTGCGGCGCGATGCGCCGCGTCACGTAACATATAGTCCGCGTCGCGCAGCACCACCGCTGCAGTCAAGATTCGGCGATATATATATGCTGATCGTCCCGATGGGTTGAATAAAGCATCATTTCAGAGGGAAAGTTAATCGCTTACTACTTGTTTTTGCTCAGATGATGAAGCAAAAGGTTGTTTTACAGAAGCCGGCGCAGTGATACAAAACATTTAAGCTAGCCGACCGGAACTTCTTTTTTCACTGTGCGGTTATCATTTTTTAATGCATACCCAGCAGCCAATCAGAATCGAGTATTCAAGCGGACCATGGTATAAAACTTGAATAACTTGCACTACAGGAAGAATATCAAACAAAATAGGATCAGCAAGAGCCTCGTAAAAAAAGGTAGCAAAGCAAGAATGGTTATTTTGACCAATAGAATGTAATAGCTGTTTATTTCTCAGTAGAAGTCTAAGGGATTTTTGCTTCTTGGAACCAGTGGGTACTTTCTGTTTGGTACGCCAGGCAGGAGAGATGACTAATTCCAGTTCCTATACAGTACACAGTCAATGCAAAGTAATGCAGGCTATGCTAACCACTGCAGTCAGAAGACAGCCCTTCCACAAAATGATGCCACAGCTCATAGGAACCAAAACATCAGGCCAGAACTAAGAAGTTATCGATGTCAAAATGGAGAAATCTTCTGTCACCAAAGGTGGGAGCCTCAGACATTTCTTGTCTCCCATGAACAATTCTATTTTGACATTTTGCCCAGCAGACTAGAGTCACATTCACACCTGCCACACATGAACAATAAACCACTAACAGGTGCCCCACCTCTGAGCAACACCAAGACCCCAACCAAGTAACAGGGCACTAGCCGACTGCTCTGATACTAACTCGTTTACATTTGCATTTGCTTGTGTAACACCTAGTTATTCAACTTGTTGACACATTTCTGAAGTATTCAGTACATAAATTGTCAGAATTTTTCATCAGCTGTTAGAACTGATAAAGATATTATAAGGATTTTTAAAGTCAAGCTGCCTGAAGAACAAAATCCTGCAATGGGTCCATTATAGCAGGCCGTATTGAAATTGTGTCCCATCGTGATTTGTTTTCTGTTTTGACTTATGTGAGATGACCCCTCTCCTCTGACTGAATGGAGAAACAGCAAACCTAGCAAAGGAAATATAACAGAAGCACAAACAATAGACATACAGAGCAGGAAATACATGCTAGCAGTCAATAACTTGGCCTAATGTTTTTACACTTCTGTGTAGTGCCTTGACATGTTTCCAGTTGAGGACTGACCCTTTATAAATAAATTGAATAAAACGTATCACCATGGCAACTGGATTTCATTCATCTATTCCTGCTTTGTTTCTTTGCCGGGTCAGGAAAGTTGTAGGAACCTATCCCTATCAGGGCAAAGGTGGGGCACACCTTACAAAGGTTTCTAGTTCATCATAGTTGGACACACTCACCTAAAGGACAGTCACTGATCCATCTACGATGTTGGAGTGGACACAGACTTGGACAAACGTGCATGGACAGCTACACTGAGTCATGGTTCACTCAAGCGTCAACGTCTAAAGTGCAGAAGCATCCAAGAATCTACAGAAAGGTTGAACTGATTGAGAGGCTCCCCATTACTCATCCCCTTCAGCAAATCTTTAAAAAAGTGCTTGGTCTGAATAATGTTTATTCAATGAAGCCCAGCTTGTTCAAACTTCTGCCGCACTGGCTAACATGCCAGAGTTTATGTAAACCATCAGGCTCAGTTTTGAAAGGATCTGTCTTCTGTTGCTTTCATGATGATGTCTGTTATTCACAAGTGAGGCTCTTTTTGTTTTGCAGACACTGATGGTTTCACATTTTCATCATCAGGTGACAAATGTGAAATTTTTTAAACAATTAAGAAAAATGTTTCAACCTCTTTGTGGTAAGTTTGAAATGAATATAAAAATAACAGTAATGATCTTTTGGAAATAGCTTCTTTCAAGCAATAATTAAAAATAAAGAAGACATCTAAAATAAATAAATATTTAGATATATCAAACTTATGATCATAAGTCATTAATTGATTAGAAAATTAAAAATAAATACATAAATCTACACACTGTCTACACACTGGAAAACTTTCATTTTCAATTCAAATACAGACAGAAAAGTCCAAATATGGTCAAAATGGACATATTATGTCACCCCCATATATGAGTTTGTGTTGTTTGGTTTATTTTTTCCTGTGTCTGTTACAGTTCTTTCTTTTAATTTGTTGTATGTACCGTTATGTATTTTTTATTATGCATGTATGTATGTATGTTTGAGAATTTGAATATCACACCTTCCCATGTGTTATTATAAGTGACCCAAGTATGTAAGGAACAAAAGCCAAACAATTTAATCCTTTAGTAATACATGTTATGATTAGAAATACTCAGAAGCTCCGAACAGAACCACACAAACCAACAAGAGAGCACTGACATGACAAGGATGTTTCAGAACATTTGTTCTTTAGATTATTTAGGTTTCTGTTCACTGCTTTTTGTGCATTTCTTGGTTGTACTATTCCCACTTGTGACTGGAAGACAATGATCCTGAATACATTTGTTCTCTTAGAGGATTTTTTCATGGTTATTTAGGCCAGAAGTAGAAGTCTGAGTCAGGATTTTGTGTATTTTTATGGAGTAAAATGAAAGATTTGAAAAAAATCTGCATGTTTTACCTGCATTTTAGATTGTGGTGGAGGTAATTCAACTTTATCAAAATATGTATATGGATGTTTGTTATGATTTACTGCCATGAAATTGGATCAATTGCAGCCAATCAACAAGTTAGCAAGCTCTTATCTTGTATTGTAAACAGCCAAATAAGAATAACTGCATACCAAAAAATGTGTTTTATTATTTAGATTTATGTGCTTGTTGGTGTTTCAGATGCCTGTTGAATATGGGCTTATGGAAGTATAATTCCACCAGCCACCTGCAGAGCTGGTGGATGTTTAGGTGCTTCTCTGCAGGTCAACATAAAATGGTTTTAACATTATAAGTTTGTGTGTGCAGCTTGAACCTGTGCAGCCCTCTCTAAAGGCATCAAATCAATCTAAAAGTTCTTCAGAAGCTCACTAATTAGTACCCCCCTTTTTATTCCACTCACAAACCAAAAGGTCTGGTTTGGCTTTTTCACCTATGGTCCAGGCGTTGCTATAGGTCTCACAGTATTTGCTTGGCTGACATGAGGGTGGTATTGATCTCTTGATCCAAAACATTCAGCAAAACAACCAATATGCACATTTCTTAAAATGTCAAATTAATTTTCTAGGGCCCAGGGCAAAACAGACCCAAGAGGCTCCCCTAGCTCATCTAATAACTTTTTCTAAAATAAATCTGACATAAAACTGGATTGCACGACTAAACGTTTGAGTTTAAACCTTTCCTCTCTCTAACTGAACATATTTAACGAAACACTGTTACTATGATTATTTTTATTTCGGTTTTAGCATAAAAAAATCTTTTTTTGTTGCATCTTTTGCTAAACTTTGCTTTCAAAGCTGTAATTTTCAAGTTTTTTTTTTGTCATAACATGCATATTTTACCATTCTTAAATAACTACAACTAATACATTTGCAAAAACCTTTTTAGTCTTTTTGCAAACTTCTCTCAAGACTGAAATGAAACAACTTAAGTCGGTTATTACATCATATTCTCAAAATCATGTACATTTCAGTCTTGTTGGTGATGTATTGCAGTAAATTAAAGTTAACCACATGTTCACTCGCAGCACACAGAGTGGCCACAGCATCTTAGAGAGCTTCATGGTGCAGGCTGCAGTATACTTGGTGACTAAAAACCATACAAGAGGAACATCATGTGCATCATTCTCAAGTGAGAGTAGGGCCAGTCTTCTGAGCCTCTCTGAGCTCACTCTAGTGGGTTTTTTTTTTTGTTTTTTTTTGAGGCAGCTTTGAGGCTGAAGAGTTTTTCTCACCAAGGATGACAGTAACAGGAGGTGTTGGGAAGATATGCTGTGCAAAGCTCAAGTTAGTGTTCAGAAACACAAGATTCTCACCATCATGACATCCTAATGTTACCCAACAGGCTCTTTTAACGTTGTGCGTCAGACATTCATTTTTAAGTTTTACTGTAGAGGCAAAGTGAAGTGGAATCTGGTATCTTTTCATATTTTAACAAAAAAATCTAACTTTGTGTCCAATTTTACATCAGTGCAGGGGTTTTGTTTGTCAGCTTCATTGCTGCTTCTGGAAAGCGTATTTTTCTTTGGAAAAAGTGTTTTTCATTTCCTGTTTTGACAAACAAAGCATCTTTGCAATGTTTTATTGAAAGTGAAAGTTTACGCCAAAACTTTAAAAACTACCAAAAGATGGGTGTCTCTATGAGTCATTAGGCTCAAAAGCATTAAGTCTTTGTCACAACTTCCATAACAGATGAATAAGTACGAACTGTGTGCAAACGTGTGCAGGGATGTGGCTCAGACAAAATATCAAGGATTGGACCGTTTGTGTTTATACACAGGGAAAGGTCTAAGCAAACTCTTAAATGACACACAGGGGTAAAGTATGAGTGAAGAAGGTAAGACGCAGGCACATCGTACAGATTGTTTACAAACATTAGCATTAAAAAAAATCACCAAAATTGTTATTGTTGACTTATTCCTTAGAAATAAATTCAATCTGAAGAAACACATGGATAACCTGTTGCAGAAGTGTTCCTTTTCTTTCTTCAGTTTTAAAAGTCTCTCTGTCTCAATGGAGACTATTGCCAGTGAAGCTGTATGGCTACACTTCACTTGGTACCACCGATTCTACCAATCTTTAGCTGTGGAGTCAAATTCTTTGGAATCACCAGCGCCCTCTGCCTTGAGGTAGGCGTACTGCAGGCCTCACCTATTTCTACCACACATTTTCAGTGAATAAACAGGACTAAATAAGTCACAAACTGGCCCCAATGTAATTAGATAGTGGGCAAGAAATTAAATAAAATAAAGGTATTACAGATAAAGCGTCTTTTATGACAATAGATTATATCCCTTTTATTGTATTTATGTATCTTTAGGCTATATTTTGTATGTGAGGCACATGCACTCGCATATGTGAGGCAGATATACATATGAGTGTATGTGACTAACGCCTTAAGTGTTTGCTTTGATTTCTCTAAAGTCTGCACTATGACCCTCCAGAGCTGACAATTTGCCTAAAAGACTCTCTTTCATATTTTTTAACCATCTACTGTACACTTTCAGAATGTAATATAGATATAATAAAGTAAACAAAAAAATGTAGGCTATTGCAGATAAACCAGTACACAAGTGCACCTGTACACAAACCATGCTCATCCACAACAACTTGCAGCTTCTCTGCTTCTACACTGCTTCATCATGCTCCTGCAGAGAAAAAAAAACCCTATTATTGGGTCCAGGTGCATTACATGCTGTCATTCTGACCAGATTCACACCCTGGAATTTGTCTGTGTTGCAGGACACGGAGTGTGATGCACTACAGGGATGGTGGATTTATATACCCTTTATATATATATATATATTTTTTTTTTTTTGCAAGAATCTACATGCATCAAAAAACAAAAATGCAGAAATCAGGTAAAAAGCTTCAAATCTAAGACCAGGAACTCATTTTAGTGCTCCGAAATATGAATACAGGTATCCCTGAAGAACAGTAGTGAAATGGAATTGTATTAAAGCTCTCCAATTAAGAAATCAAAACCATGGCACAAGTGGTGCAGTCATTAGCATAGGCAACCCATTACCTATACTGTGCTGGATTAGACAAGTGGGCTTGATCTTGAGACCATGGACTGAGGGCTGGATGTTCTTCCTCCAGATTTTCAGAATTCATTCTTCCATCAACTGTTGTCAGATGCAACATCCTGGAGGTAGAAAGCAGCAGCCAGGAGGATCCCCATCTGAGAGGACAAGTGGTAGAGTGTCCACTCCGAGGCTGAGAGGTTTTGGGATTGATGGCTGAGTGACATCTAAGATTCTGAAAGTGCTTCCCAGGTTGACATCAGGGCTTGGATTTGAGGAGTTATTGCAGTTTTTCATGAAGAGTGTTTACATGAGGAAATATTTCTTGAATATTCCATTTTCTTTGAAAAGTGTGAAATTTTGTTTAAACATTGATGTAAAACAAATGAGCAAATCCACTGGATCCATCTGAAAAAACAACAATATTTATTATCACTGTATGACAACAGTTTGAATGCACGCAAAGTCTTCTGCACAGAAGTGGTTTCAGATCTGATAAACCAGTGGGGTCAAGCTTTTTCTTTTTGGTAATGAGTGGGCAGGGTTAGTTAGAAACCCAGCTGGAAGCTGATTTATTTTGGTTTTCAGGAATGCTAGTGGTGTGTGTTTTAAGTCTGGTAAGACTTACCAAAAGCGCAAACCCAACGTGAGAGTAGAAAGTTTGTAAAATGTCTACTTAAAAGTTGTGTGGTGATGGGATGAAGCTGTGTGCAGACTTGACAGTCAGATGGGCTGCAGTTTTTCCTCTTATTTCATACAGTTTTTGGTCAGAGCTCATTTTGGGAAAAACTAGCTGTTTGATTTGATCAAAAGAAAATCATGAAATTGTTGTCAGCATTCTTTGAGGAAGCTTAAAAATGAATAGATAATACAATCAAAGCCATGAGTGCCAAATGTCATGCAGGAGTTACCCTCCTGCCCTCACTGGCTGAGCAGCTACCCTTCACTCTCTCCCTTCTGCCCCTGCAAGAGTTACATGTAACAAATTAATTAGAGAAAAAAAAGCTTTTCTTTTCAAAATTATGGCGTTTCTGTTTCTGTTTTATCTCCATAGAAACCATCATATTTTATTGGTTGCCTGGGGGTGATTAAAAAAAAACAAAAACAATTCTGTAATTTTTAGAATATTCTGCCAAAACTGAGGTTTTTTATTAACCACGCCCACATTCAGAATATTTTTATCTCATTTGTCATAATCTTTTGTTCAGCTTCAGCCAACAATTCATGTAATACATTTTCACAAAAAAATTACGGTTAAAAAAATGTGTGAGCCATTCCTCCTCAAAATTTCTAAATCCACATTTATCCCCAAGTAGCTTCCAAGCGACGCGATGGTTAGGAGGCGATGCTTAAAATCCCTGAGGATTTAAAATTTGTAGGTGGAATTAGGTGATTTATTATTTTATACAAAATGGCAGTCACTTTTTGAGGTTATAGGTAAAAAAAAAACTTTGATTGTAGTTGTGGAGTTTTAGGGGCAGTTTACAAAAAAAATTGTTTTTAACTACGACTTTTAAGTTGTAAATTTACGAAAATGAAAGTCAAAACTGTTAAATTACAAGATTTTAAGTCGCAAATTTACGAGATTTTTTCATGTAAATTTACGAGAAAAAAAGTAATAGATTAACGAGGAAAAAACACCAAAGTTTTCAGTTTTTTGGAGCCTAGCTTGAGAATGAAATATGTGGAGCCCTTTGTGAAGCTTTATTTCTGTCATCCAAACACCAATGCGGAAGTAAACAGTGTTACATACGCCCCCTCCTCCAGATGAAACGTCCCGTTTCAACATAAAACAATAAAAAGGAATGAAAATAGTCTTTTATATTAGCATTAGAACGTTGAAAATGCCAAAAAGTGCTCCTCCTCAGAGGGAAGCGTCACACAGATGTAGAGATCTTGTCTTTGGTGGAGGAAGAAAGGATTCAAGTGGACAGCTGCAGGGATCTGACGGCTTCATCGGGCTGCAGAGATCCTGCAAACCACCCATCAATAAATAAAACATTAATAAACATTCAGCTCACCTGTTTGATTGACGTTAGTCGGTCTGCTCTGCTGCGTGGCGTTCACCTGCTGCTCTGTATGCTCACTTTGACTCAAGTTTTTCCAACTTTTGTGAAAAAATGTGAAAAGTGACACATTTCACACTATGCCACAAAATAGCCACCGAGCCGCAGGTCCTGTGCCCATCCCATAATAATTTCAAAACTTCCTTTGGATATTCCCGACACGTGTATTTCATGGATATTGATTTTTTTTTTCTTTTTGAGCTCCATAAGAGGTTTTGGCATCATGTCTTTCAGACCATTTCACCCGCTGTGATGTCATCTTGTGTTTTTGAGTTTGTGGTGGTGGGGGGGGGGATTTTCGCTAAATAGGCACAGTGAGATAGAAGAACTGCGAAAACAATTAGTGACTGCCATGGGCCATGAAATATGTATGAAATATAATTAATAGTCTCATGAAGGCTGTGTAGCACTTACATGTTAAAAGCAAAACATGGAGGAGGCAGGCAGGAAGTTGAAAAAAAGGTAAACCATGGACAAAAAAGAATGAATGTGCTTAAGCAGGATATGCAGAGATGAAGAGATAGATAAGAGGGTTGGATGGAAACAGCTGATTCACAACAGCAACTTCTGGAGGAAAAATGCTGAAGCGAGTAGAACTGTGGCCTAATCAGCCGCTAATCCCGACAACAAGATCAATCCTCCGGAGTTCAAACTGTCAGCGGCATTTACTCAATACAAGCAGCTGCAAGTCACCGATTTATTTTGCCACGCTTTGCTAGAAACAGTGAAACTGTATTCAGTACAGTCCCTAAATGGCGCAGTGCATTTGGCTGCTTTTTCAACAGGAAAGGGCAAAAGGTTCCTTTTGTTAAGAGCGCCTCCTTCCCAGCATGGCCACTGGGAGAAAGAAGACTTTGGGGAAATGGGTCTGTCGTCTATTATTAGAAACAATTCTTCTTTGCAGGACTGTTATCTCACACACCCACTGTCGAGTAACCGCGGGGGAGCAGGAGGATTTTTTTTTTCGTATGTGGGCAACCTTTAAGGTACTCTCATCTCTTCAACAAGCAAGCAAACAATAGCACTACAACACTAAACTGACCCCAATAAGCATTAAGTGACAAAAACCAGTGTCAGAGTGAGGTTTACGGAAAGGTGGATTATTGGAAATTCTTTGGCCTCTTTTCTTCCTCTCCTGCGGTCTTAGCATTGAACATGGCTCATCTGACAAAGACCTGACTGTCTGTGCCGTCAGCCTTGGTTAAATGAAACATCAAGGCACCTCTCCCCCTCCATCTGATTAAAAATGGATTAATCAAGTTTGGTAAGGGGCAGAACAGTGTAGAGATTCAATTTATCACCCCAACCTATTAAAAATGTAATTACATCACAGGCGTTGATAGATTTGAAGAAGGCACAAAGGTTTTTGAATCTCTCAAATTAGCAGAGCTCCAACGCTGCTGCTTCTGTCACTCCACTAAAGGCTGCTAACACCAGTGACGTCCTTGCCAAGACGTCTGCTGACAAAATTAAACAGAAAAAAAAAGATTACTAGTTCCCTGAGGGAAACAGTTTTTTTAATATGTAATTCAGTGCAGTTTTTCCTATTTTCTTACTTTTAATGTGATCTTATATGTCATCAAGAAGGTTGTCGGTGCTGACTCGAAGCAGAAATAAAGCTAAGCTTTGGAATAATTAGACACAAATGAGGATATTTCTCTAAAAATGAAAATGTCAAAATACGGAAAAAATAAATAAAAGCGATCATGTGACAATTTTTGTTGCTTAATTTCAGGTTTGTTTGAGTTATATAATTTGTCTCTTAACTCTTGGTTAGAATCAGCACACCTGCCTACTTAGTGAAGTTCATCAGTTAGTTTTACAAAAAATACGATGCTGAAGTTGGCTTCCGATTCACAGCTGTCGATTCGCGAGGGCACTAAAGGAACATTCCGCTGCATTTTTCGCACTCAGATCATCTAAAACTGGATCCTGTTAAAAACCACAGGACCTAAACTGCTCAAAGCTGGATTAAATTATAATTTAGATGATAAAGAACACATTAAATACAGTGTCTGATTAGTGAAACCTTCCTCTAATTTGTGAAAATGTAAAATAGAAGGATTTTTATCGCATTTTAGGCACTGAGTTTGATAAAAATCCATTTCACAATATAATAAGACGTGTCTGCATGACTTTAGCCAGAGGAAGTCATTTAAAAGTAGATTGAAATGATCAGTTGTAGCATTTTATTATCACTTTGTGTCCCCAACCTTATGGATCTTCCATTTCATCTGCTATGTGACTGTTGTTGTTGTTTGAGGTGCTGTTTTTGTGGTGAGATATTTATATTTGAAGCAACTCTGTGAACGTTCCACTTGAAAAACAGTCCCCGCGTCTTTAGTTCCGGCCTCATTGACAATAAAAAAAGACTTTAGGGGAAAAACCCTCACGTGCGGAGAGTTTAAATGTGTGTTTAGAATCTTTGAATTAAAGGAAACTAAAAATCCTCGTCTTTAAGAATTTTGATTGGTTGTTAGCCGGTTATCAACAGACGCATCCAGTCTTCAGCATTTATTTAAAGCTACATTTTCTCACCAGCGGGTCGTTTAATTTCACTGTCCTGCTGTTGATGGACTCCGTAGACTTCCAGGTTCAGTCTGTCGTCTGAGAGCTGAGTTTTGTTTCCATCTGTGGAAAGTATTCCATATTTTTCCTGCTTTTCTTCAGTCAAAAACAAAGTTCTAGCTCCAGAGTTGAACTGAGCACGCGCAAATCAGATTGCTTCACATCGTCGCAGCAAGTAGGAACTGACGTTTAAGATGTTTATATCGCATTAATTTCTACTGAATAAACATGAAGGATTAACGCGAGTTGTCAAAGTGTCAACAACTATTTATTTTACCCTCCCTCAGTGTTTTTCATAGCTTCTCTTTTGTTATTTTGTTAAAGATAATTTGTGATAAGACCTTTTGCTGAACTACATAAGGCAAATTGCCTCTATTTTCTGGTTAAAGCACTAAATTGTTTTATTTATACCTTCTGGTTAACAAGCAAAAGTGTTTGACTGAGAGTTTTTGGAGTTTCAGTAGAAGTCTTTGTCATGACTGCACTTTGGAATTGACCAACTGACAGAAACCTTTAAAAATCAGGAAGACTGATTAGTTTTTCTCTTCTAAAATGGGGTTTAAGGTCTGAAAAGAGACTCCTTTACGTCTCTGCACCCGTCTCTGCAACATCATATGATGTCAGATGATGATCTAGAGTCCGCATCATCAGATGATGAGGATGACTGCATCATCATCCTCATCGTATGATGTCATATGACATCATATTTTGTCATATGACATCGTAGCCCATAATGTCTACAGGCGATTACATCACTCCAGAAAGTTTACTTATAGACCCTAAAAAGCCTGTTTAAGACATTTTTAGTTGCATGCGACTCAAAGACACTTCGAGACTTCGAGACACTCAAAGACACTTTGAGATACCTTGAGAGACTTTGAAACACAACTGTTTTCAAAACCCTGTGGTTTAAAATCTGTTTCCAACTGACATTTCTACCGATTTACACAAAAAACCATGAACAAATCAGTAAAATCTACCAAAACTGTTGCTTCTGAAACCAAACCTTCAGAGGCTCAGAAGGATTTGTCTTCCCTGAAAAGAGAACGGGACCTTTTACTGGAGAAACTCTTCACCAAAAACGAGCAATTATCTCAACTGAAGAAGACCAGAGTTGAGACTGAGGAGAGCTGTGTTTTGCACTGGGAGCTGCTGCAAGACATGGAACTCGCCTTGGAGGAAGAACGCCGACGCAGAAAGGCGCGTGAAAAGGAACTGCAAAGATGTAAGCAGTTGGTCAAGGCAAAGGCTAAAAAAGTCAAGCAGGACCTGGAGGAACAGGTCAACCTGAAACATCAGCTCAACACAAAACTGCGGCTGAAGATCAAACTGGCGGAAAAACTGGAGTCTCAGGCAGCGGAGCTTTCTGAAGTCAAAACAACGCTGCAAGCATTCGTCCCACCTGTGGAGTCTGTGGACGTCACTGAACAGGCATCAGTGGACACAGTTTCAGAACCACAGCTGGGTTCTGAACAACAAGCCGTTTTAGAGCCTTCCAAAAAGCGCAAGAAGCGTAAGAACAAGAAAGCGAAGGCACTCCCGTGCCCCAGAGGAACCAGAAAGCTGTGAACCGGTCAGCCCACCTCTGGTTGACCAGGTTGACATCAATCTGGATCAAATAAAAACAGAGGAAACTGACTCAGCAGTGACAGACACCTTTCCAGAAGAGACTGAAGCTAAAGGTTTGCTACCAGACTCTCTGGAGAATGTCGTTGGGGAGGCATCAACCGAAAAGTCAGAGCCAGAGCGGGCTTCAGAAAAACAACCAACTGCAGATCCTCCCAAAAGACGCAAGAGACCTGTGGAGATGGACACCACAGAATCTCCTCCCTCTAAAGAACTGAGGATCTGCAGACCAGTCCCCATAAGGACACGTCTGGCCAAACGCAGAGCGGAAGTCAACGCAAGACTTAGTCAGAGGACATCAGACAAAACTGGCTTAGGACTTCCATGGACCTTCATGGACAGTGAGCCTGAAATGAACACGGAACCATCCAGCAATGAAAGGGAGGAAGTGGAAAGCTCGGACATTTCCGATGAAGCAGTCGTGTCCGAACTTCTGGGAGGAGAAACCAACTGTTCCAGCCAATCAGAGCCACCCAAAAAGCCAAAGGTCTCCCTCTGGAGAAGGTTCAAAAAGGCTCTGACGCCAGCAAGATGGCGAAAGTATAAGAGTGACACTCCTGTGGTCGTCCCGGATCAAAGCTCTCCAGAGATTTCAGAGGAAGCTGAAGATCTGCTTCCAAGTCAATCTGTGGATGATCAAGACAGAGACTCATCACTGGCCTCTCAGTCTGCTGAGTCTGAAGACTTAGATTGCTTAGAAGAGAAAACATCAGATGACGAAGAGGATGAAACATCAGATGAAGAAGAAGAATCGTCAGATGATGAAGATGAAACATCAGATGACGAAGAAGAAACATCAGCTGATGAAGAAGGAACGTCAGCTGATGAAGATTGCGAGTGTTCTGATCAATCTGAAGACACAAGTGGACAGAAGATTTCCTTGTGGAGAAGATTTAAGAAGGCGCTCACGCCAGCGAGCAAACGCCAATTTAAAGGAAGATTAAAGAACTAAGACTTTAACTAAACCAAAGTTGGGTTTTCTCCTGGTGCTCAGGTTCACCCTTAAAAAAATCCTTTGAGGATAAAACAGATGATATTAGATTCATCCGAGAGTGGGAAGATAGAAAAAAGTAATTAAAGGGGGTGGAATAAATGAATGGATGTATGAAAGAAAGAATGAATGAGAGAATTTATTGAAGATAAAACATATGACATTAGATTGGTCCCAGAGTGGGCAGACAGAAAAAAGTAATGAAAGGGGGTGGAATAAATTAATAAATGAATGAATGAATGAATATATGAATAAATGGATGAATGAGTGAATGAATGGATGAGAAAATGTAGTTGTTTTTCTTGTGGGGTTTTCTCCTGGTGCTCAGGTTCGCCCTTAAAAAAAAAAAAGATTTTTTGTTATGCCATTTAACCTTTAAAAAAATGAATGAATGAAAGAATGAATGAGTAATGCAACCACAAGGGGGCACAACCCAGTGCTCTCTTGTGCCGGTCCCAAGTCCGGATAAATGCAGAGGGTTGTGTGAGAGCAAAAACAAAGAAACATGTGAAACACAAACACGCATGACTTCATGTATGTCTCACAAACTTCTCTGTATGTACGTGCCTCCCTGGTTGGTTTCCAGCCCAATGACATGGGACCACTCCCTTGTGGTCCGACCACCTGCAGGAGAGCTCAAAAGTGGCCGCCGCAATGTGGTTTGGGTGGCAGTGGAAGGTGGGTCCCCTGGTGGACCAAACCTGCGGTCATGGAACGTTACTCCTGGAACTTGAAAGGTCACCTCTCTGGGAGGGATGGAGTCTGAGCTTGTGCAGGAGGTTGAAGGTTTCCGGCTAGATATAGTCGGATCCACTCCACGCACAGTCTGGGCTCTGAAACTCAATCCCTCCAGACAGGTTGGACTCTTTACCATTCTGGAGTTGCTCCTGGTGAGAGCAGGCGGGCTGGTGGGGGCTTACTCATGAACCCCCAAGTATAGGAGTTCACCCTGTTTGACGGGAGGATCATGTCCCTTCCCCTTTAGGTGGGGGACAGGTGTTCGGCTTTGGTTTGTTTCCAAACATACATCATGTTCAAACACACGAGTTTGTTGGGGATTTTGAGTCCAAGTGAACCACGTTCCTCCCCCCTTCATTGTCTCCGGTGCTGTTTGGAGCTGTGTCTGCAACAGTGACGTGCGGTGGGGTTTATGGCTGGTGAGGCACTGACGTCATCAGTCATATTTACAAACATATGAACCATACTGAGTAACTTATTCACCATTTGATTGACAACAGTTAACGTGTTTTGTTTAAAATATCATTTCAACATGTTTTTTTTCCATATACAAACTGCAGCATAGAAAAAAGCACAAACCTTATTATCATCTTACCTTTACTTGTAAATAAAGTCCATACGGCGCTCCTTCTGAAGAAAATGACTTGCCGCTTGCTATCACTTCTTCTATTATTTTTAGCGTCATAATCTCAGGGCTCACCGGCGCCCCCTAACATGAGGCACGAGAACTCCTGGCCTCACCCAGCGGCTTTTTGGCCGGCGTTTAGCGCTCAGCACAAGAAACACGTCCCTCACATACAGTTATTTATAAAAACAAACACTGTACATCACATACATCTGCTAAATTATGTAAACTCAGCTCATATAGTACAAGTGATTGAACTGACATACAGAGAGACAGCAGTACCGTCTGACTGCATGGGTATTGCGCAATCCAAGGTGAGGCTCAGCGGGCTGGTGCCTCATCGCACGTCACTTCTTAGTATCTGAACGGCAAATGCGGAAATTCAGCGATTTTGAAAAGAAAAAACACCCAAAAATGGTACATTTAAATGGAAAATGACTGCAAAGCACAAATTACTGATTAAATATAATAAATGAATTTACTTTTTCTCTTTTCTTCCCATAATGACAGGTGAGGCTGTGCCTCACCTGCCT
Source organism: Oryzias curvinotus (assembly GCA_023969325.1). Lineage (NCBI taxonomy): Eukaryota > Metazoa > Chordata > Actinopteri > Beloniformes > Adrianichthyidae > Oryzias > Oryzias curvinotus. The sequence continues at coordinate 25,765,178 of CM043708.1, read as the reverse complement.
CTCCTGACTGCACGTCACTGGTCTGCAAGGTCTCTTGATCCTGTTGTGGTGGGAACCCTTAAAGCTAGAAGTGAGGGATACAAAAGAAGCAGTTCTGGAAAGCCTGACTGGCTCCTAAGAATCCTGAGGCGGCTGACAGGTACCGGCAGTCTTAGTGAGCTGCAGCTCAGGCTGTTTTGTTAGTAAAGGTTCAATCCTGGGAGGAGTATCTATCCCTCTCCCCTCCTGGGGAGTGGGAGTGCTTCCAGATTCCAGTTGGCCCATCCGCGCTCCTGTTCCTGACTGTGTACCTCGTCTCTGCTCCCGCTCCTACACCTGGCTGTGGTTCCTGTCTCCGGCTCGACTCGCGCCCCTGACTGTCCCCAACCCCGGCTGGATGAAGCTCGTCTGCTGGACTTTAAATATGTAGATGTAGAGTTAGATAAGTTCATTCTTCTCTATGAGTTCTGGTAAATCGCCTGTCCGTCCTGGGGGAGGATCCCTCCTTCATGTGGGCACCCCTGAGGTTTCTTCATTTTTTTCAGGAATCCGGTTTTTTAGGAGTTTTTCCTTACCGCGAAGGGGGGTCTAAGGGCAGGGATGCCAGTATAGCTTAGTCAGTTTGTTAGTTTATTTTAGTATTTTCCTATTGACTCTTTGTATTCATGATCCTTTTGAGTTCATGTTTTACTTCAAAGCCCATCGAGACGACTGTTGTTGTGATTTTGGGCTATACAAATAAAATTGAATTGAATTGAATTGGAGTTTGATGAGGCCAAGGAGAAGGACTATAACCCTAACCCTAACCCAGGGGTCGGCAACCCATGGCTCCAGAGCCACATGTGGCTCTTTCATCCTTCTGTTGTGGCTCCCTGGGACTTTGGAAAATAATTAGTATTTTATAAAAATTCAATTTTATTTTAGTTTGTTCATTTTTCATGGCATTTTAAAGGCGCTGCTGGCTCCATACGAAGCGCGTGCCACGTAAAAAACAGCTTCCTTAATGGATGAGCTTGTATTTATCGCGCGAGAACTGCAGAGCTACTAGCAGGAGGACACACGTGGGGCGGCTTCAATAAACACTCCGGGTCTGGAGTGGTTTTCTGCCAGGAACTTGACGTGTCGCGGGGCAGAGAGCAACTCTCTGATGACAGAGAATTTGCTCTTTGTGTTATTAAATAGCAGGTGCATTGATGTATGTTTCTTCAAGGACATGAGTGTAGATCGCGGGACAGAGAAGATTAAAAAAAAAAAGTACTTCTCAAAAACCCACCAGCCAATCAAAATCCTCACCGAAAAGTACGGGGCTTGATTGACATGCAGAATGGCCAATCGGACATCCTCTGACACATACTGCAGACGCGAGTTTAAATTCACTCAGCGCAAACTCTCTGTCACCAGAACAGCTTTTTCTGCCCCGCGGCACATCATGTCCCCGGTAGAAGACCAGCAACCGGTAGTGTTTATTGAAGCCGCCCCGCGTGTCTGCTCCTGCTATCAGCTCTGCAGTTCTCGTCCGATAAATTCGAGCTCTTCAAGGAACCTTAAAGGCACGCGCTTCATACGGAGCCAGCAGCGCCAAATGCCTCATAATATGCCACGCTCTCTGCATTGCACCGGTTACAGCAGAGCATGAATACGATGGTTGCTGCTTTCTGTCTTTGTAATAAAACGCCTCATCTGTTAGTACAAAAGTATCTTTATGTAAACTCACTGTATAGTTTTTAATCATCAGTACATAAACAATAATATTCAAATAAACATGTAACTAATGAACATGACGATGAAAAGAAAGAAGTACTTTTTTTTTTATCTTTTCTGGCCCGCGATCTACACTCATGTCCTTGAAGATCGATCGCGATCGAAGTAATGAGCACCCTTGATATAATATATACATGCATAATATATATAATGATATCAAAACGGGTTGTGGCTCCGGGTGCTTTTTTTTTCATTAGGGGCGGTCCCAAATGGCTCTTTGAGTAAAAAAGGTTGCCGACCCCTGCCCTAACCTCAGAGAGATTATGGCAAATCATCTGGATCCAGCTAAACTACGCTTGTTTCTGCACAGGTGGGGAGCTGTTGACTGCCAGTGGAGATATTGTTGGGTAGTGAAAGACTACTTTAAGGATCTCTTAAATCCTGGTGACACACCTCTTCTTGAGGAGGCAGAGGTTGAGGACTTAGCTGAAGCCCTAAGTCACCAAGGTAGTTGAAGAGCTCCTCGGTGGCAAGTGGATGGAGCTCGCCCCGAGTACCTAACGTCTGTGGATGTTGGAGTGTCTTGGCTGACATGTCTCTGCAGCACCCATGGCAGGTGAGCACTATTGGACTGGGAGACTGGATTTTTTTTCCTTTGTTGGATGAAACCAAAGCCCTTAAGGACACCAGCCTCATCAGAGTCTGCACTAAACCGTCTGTGTGGAACAGAGTCACAGAAACAAAGAGGACGATATTTTGCAAAAAAAAAATGTAAACTGAGACACCCCCTCTCTTTCTTTAATTCCATAAATCCTATCAGCTGTTAACTCAAACTCACTGACGGTCAGAGCAAAATAGAAAAATACAGCAGACTGTCTTCTACGGTGGCCAAGAACCGCTACTGCAGCAAAAAAAGTATACCAACTGCGAAAAAAAAAAATAAGGAAGTGCAAATAAAAAATAAACACTGCAAATAATAACTGTGTTCACAACAACAACAACAGCAAAAAAAAAAAAAAAGAAAGAAAAGCGATGCAATCATGAAAAGCCACAATGGAAGAGAATCGGTGATTGTTTGGCCGGTGACACCTTTCTGTCTGACAGCAGCTAGCTCCCCATGGGCGTGCAGAGCTCGCTCGCTTGTTACGCCGGCAGACATAAGACTGCCTGCTCGTGCATTCTCTGCTCGCCAACTGTGTTCCTGAGCTTGATGCCATGGTGTGGGAGGAGCTTTCAGCTAATGTTTTTAGCCTGATTGCGTGTTTTGTATTAACCCAGAGAGTGAACTACAAATGCATTTCCATATAAAATAGGTTGTTTTTTCACATTTTTTGTGTGTGGCTTTTATTGAGAATTGTTCTATTCCAGCTGTAAATGCAGACACGGCAACAGACGGATGCCAAGGGACCGTCAACAAAGTGCAAACTTCTGTACAAAATCTGTAATCTCTCTAAAACAAATACATGTCTACATTTGTATGATCTGTTGATTAATACTTGTTAGCATATTTATGCTACAATAAACAATTTGTGAGACAGTTCATCTTTATTTCATTGTATACATTAGCTGGAAGCTCCTTCCACACGCAGCCACGGCATCAAGCTCAGGAACACATTTGTGGACAGTCGGCGAGCCGGGAATGCACGAGCAGGCAGCGTTCTCATCCCGCAGTGGCATCTATGTCTGCCGGTGTAACAAGAAAGCGAGCTCTCCAAAGCCACGGGCTGCTAGCTGCTGATAGACAGAGAGGTGTCACCAGCAAAACAATCCCCGATTCACTACCGTTGTGGCTTTTCTTGTTCACATCACTTTTCTTGTTTGCATCGCTTTCTTTTGGTTTGCATTTCTTCTTTTTCTCCATCGCTTTTTTATGTTTGCATTTCTTTTATTGTTTATATCGCTTTGTTTTTTTTTCCTTTTTTTTGCTGCTAACGCAGTTATTATTTGCAGTGTTTACTTTTTATTTGCATTTCCTTTTTTTTTTTTTGCAGTTGCTATACCTTTTTTGCTGCAATGGCGGTTCTCGACCACCGTAAAAGGTATTTAAAGACCCACAAGACAATAGTTAAAAAAAATGAGCGGGACTTTGATATAATTTGCCATTATTTAATAACCAGTTATTTAATTCACAAAAGCTCTTGTTAAAAAATAATTATACATGATCCCTGACCGTGCTTTATTCTGTGGGCTGTATTCAGTTCTCTCATATTGAACATACCAAGTGGTCTATGCACCACAGGTTTAAACATTACCAGTTTTGCAGATGAAGGTCAACCTGATCACTTTCACTCTCCAAGACTACAATTACTAAACGTGACAGAGGGAAAAAAATGCTGCAAGTGAGTTTTTTAAATTGCTCACAATCAGCTCATTGGCTGTTTGATTAGAGCAAAAAGCTTCCAGAAAGAGGCCGGAGATGTGGGTTTTTGTGACCTGCTGAGATAATTAACACTGAAAAATGAGAGAAACTGCCTTCATTACGCAGCGTAAAGGTGCCATTAAGCAGCGCATATAGTTAGGATGTAAACGACTCAACTTGGAGCTCACGGTGACTGTGTGGAGGGTGTGAAATGGAAGAATTGATTTACAAACTAGATAGGCTATACAAAAGAGCGAAAGGTAGAAAGCCGTCTCTTTTAGAATAGTTCTTTTGCTTTTAAAGGGGTACAATTTTTTAGATAAATTCTACCTTTTCTTAATTTACATAATAATGACTTAGAGCAAACAGCTAAAATTGTACAAGGTTTTTACATTTCAGGGTTGTGATTACAAGCAGTGGTACCCAACCCCTGGGGCAACGGTATCAGTCCATAGAAACCCCCTAGCTAGCAAAGTTTGCAAAGAAACAAACGCATTTGGAACATCCCTTTTTGCCGAAAAGAGCCAGTGAAGAAACAGAAGAAAAGCCTTTGACTTCAAAATGAAAAAATAAAGCCGTATTTACAATGTTCATTGTATACGATTCCTGATACAGGCGGTCTATGACGTCCTATTGCAGGCGCCTCCCCAGCAAAATAAATCATTGCCTTTGTCCTGACAGGGGAGGAGTCACCGCTAGCTGCCAGGGCCACCCACTCAGGCCTGCTAGCAACAGTACAAGACTGGGAGTAAAAAGATGACCTGGGAAAGCAACTGAACTTACAGAAACCATTGCCATTTAAACCTTGAGGCCAGATATGCTGCTGATCTTTGTCCTGGAGTTGACTGTCCCCTGGGAGGACCGGGCTGATGAGGCAAATGAGAGGAAGAGGGTAAAGTATACTGGCTTAGTGGAGCAGTGCTGGAACAATGGTTGGGGAGCAAGGTGCAAGCCCACTGTGGCGGGATGTAGGGGGTTCATGGGCCAGTTGCTTTGCAGGGCATACAACATGCTGGGCTTCACTGGGGGCACCAAGCGAAGGGCTATTAACGAGGTCATCGAGGCAGCAAAAGTTGCCTCAACGTGGCTGTGGATTAGGAGGGGGGAACTGAGGGTGGCTACCTGGACACAAGCTGGGATCTGATCAACCCCAGCTGGGTCACCTGGGTGAGAGTGCATGATGTTTGAAAGTCCAGAAACACTCCATGACCCCAGGTAACATCACTGATTATGTGTCCAAGCTGCATCACTAGTGGATTTATGTGAAAAGACAAGCAAAAAACAGGAGTCTTTCTTTCAAACACTATTGCAACTGTTGTACCCCACACCATAATAATAATTTACAATATTGACCAACAGGCCGTCTAATGTTTCAAGGATGCTGCTAATATTCATTCATTCATCCATTCATTCATTTATCTTCTAAACCCGTTTTATCCCTCTAGGGGTCACAGGACTGCTGGAGCCTATCCCGGCCACTCGTGTGTGAAGGTATGGTACATCCTGGACAGGTCGCCAGACTGTTGCAGGGCCACAAATCACACACCCATGCACTTTCACACTTAGAGACAATTTACAGTACAGTTTTTGGATGGTGGGAGGAAGCCGGAGTCCCCCGGAGAAAACCCACACATGCACGGGGAGAACATGCAAACTCCACACAGATAGGTCCCCCCAATGGTCATCTGTTTCAGGTCCCCCAGCCGGGACTTGAACCGGGGGGCTTCTTGCTGTAAGCCAAGACCGCTAACCACAGAAAAAAGTAATTTTTCCTTCTTTTTACTGTAGTATACAACAGGGTCCTTGTTCCCGTGCTATTCTTTCTGCAGCAGGAAGACGTGTGAAATATTGACCTTATCTCTGAATTCCACCACTGCTGCTAATAAAGTTGCTCAAAAGGCGGATTTAAGTTTACTTTAATACATAGAAAATACAAGTTCTAGTGACTTTATTTTGTATTTATCTGTAAAAGACAGATGAGACTAAAGTCTTTACCCCATTTCAATGGTTCACACGTAGAATTTAGTGAACAAATAAAGTGTAAACCAAATTCAGATATTTTACAGAGGTAGGAACTTTACCCTCAAAATTTAGGGGAAACTAGAAGCTGAAAAAGAAATTGGACACCCACTTCAGGCTCGTACAGACTGGTCCGTGAAATTATTGTATGTCATTAAACTGATCTGTGGCCTGAAAAATGTTGGATATAACTAATTGAAGGGGTGAACACAAACTCTAATGATGGGAAGCTTATATGGTTATGGGAACTGTCAGACACTGAAATCAGGATTAAAGAAAGAAAGATATAAAAGGAGATATTTCGTAATAGTTTCCAACACTGATCCGGTCAACACAATGCATGTAGTATTTATTCATAGAAACACTAATAACGCTTTATCCCTTGTGCTGTCCTAGGCACTTTACCGTTGGGAGTTGGGTCATCTAGACCCACTAGACAGTGTGCTGAACCTTTTTTTTTTTCAATGATTTGGGATCTTCACTGGTTCAATGGATTACATGAAATTTTTACACCTTTATCCTCTTATCCTCCTTTGTCATGGTAGGGAGAATACGTCAAAGTAAGGGTGGGGTCAGCTAAGATAGCACATGTTCTCCCGGTGCATGCATAGGTTTTCTCCAAGGACTCCGGCTTCCTCCCACTGTTCAAAAACATGCATCTTATAGGTCACTCTAAATTGTCCTAGGTGTGAATATTAGAGTGCATGCGTGTGTGATTGTGGTCCTGCTTCAGACTTGTGACATGTATACATGGTGTCCCCTACCCTCACCCATAAGTGGTCGGGATAGGCTCCGGCAGTCCCGTGACCCCGAAAGGGACAAAAAGGGGATTAGAAAATGAATGAGTTGAGTTATCAATTCTTTTTTAACTGACAAAGGAAAAATGGGCCTCCTGGAGGATGGGAAAGATAACAAGTGTTGTATCTAGAGTGCAGCACAATTAAGTTTACCTTCCCTCCACGTAAATGTGTGGACGCAGCGTCCATTAAGAGTAGGTTCCATTTATCCGCTGAGTGCTAAGTTGAGACGTCCTTGAGAGAGACGCTGAGGCTCCTGTCTGCAAATTATGATACCTGTTTGATGAAACTCTGTTGAGACATCAGTATTCTCAGCATTGACAGTGCACATCATAGTGCTTTTCACTCTTTAACCTTGTTTGCATTAATCAATGCAGAACATAGGGACAGTGGGCTGTGTTGCATCACTCCACAGGGACTGAGTGTTAAGGGAAAGGTGTGCAATAAATCAGCTTTCTTCGCAAAACACCCATGAACATACAATTTGCTTGAAATTCCACCTGTAGCTTCCCTTTCCTTTTTTTAAAAAGACAAAATTCATATATAACACTGTGATGTCTAAAATGTAAATCCTTTATTCGTTTGCTGTAATCAGACATCCAGTTGCTGAGATGCAGCACTGCGATAACCAGCAGCCAAACTCCTGTTTGCTCCCAGCCAAATGGGCCGCGCCTGCTGGCAGCCACGCCGCAGACAGATAATATTCTTGTTATGTATACATTCCCGCTGCGGAGAGATAAATGTAAGCCCATGTGTTGTAGTTGGAGTAATTATTCACTGGATATTTTTGCTTCTTTGTGAATATCCGCTTTTATCCCGCAGGATTTGGTATTTTTCTTAGAGCAGCCGTGTATGTCCACAGCATGACAAGTGAGGGCGAACACACAATGAGTCATCACCGCCTGCAAAGCCACACAAGGCGATGCTTGCCGACTTCTATCGACCAATTACTCACTGGGTCATCGCTGTGTGAGCAGGCCAACTAAGTTGTCAGCGGTGCCACCGAGCAGGCGATTGAATTGGGATGGGGGAAGCAAGAAGGGTTCAGGAAAGCAAGGAGAACTGGCTCTCCATTGTCTCGAGCTGACAAACCAATGGGCACCTCTATGACTGGCCTAAGAACATCAGGACCCGAGCTCATGCTCTGCAGCAGAAGTCCTTTTACCAGATTGGAAAAAAAAAATTCAGACTCCATTGGTTTTCTGTCTCCGCTCCCCCCAGAATCAAAAGGGGAAGACATTTCCAACGTTCCTGCCTGACTGAGTCTGACTCACTTAAGAGGTTTGTTTTCACCTCACTCCCTCCTAGCTTTGTTCACACATCTAGCAGACATGGCATGTGGAACAGTGGTGGCTTGGCTTAGCCTCAACAGCAGGAGGAGCAGGAGAGTGGAAGAGGCAGCGCTGGCTGGCTGGGAGGCAGCTGGAAAAACAAAAACAGGACTGTGGTAAAAGATGCAGAAGGATTTTTTAAAGAACCACCTCTTCAAAAAAGGCTCTTTTTTAAGATGCAAGAAAAATTTTAGAGCAAAATATGCTGTTCATGTTTAGCGGCTCATACAGCAGTTGCATGATGAGGTCCCAAATCTTTGTTCTGGCTTCACTCTCTTGACATTCGTTCACAAAACCATCACAAGAGCAGGTTACTCCCATCCAAAAACGTCATTTCACAACCAAAGACCAGTGTGACAATAAATACCTCGTGACCACTTAAGGCTGGTTCATAGTCCATATGAAATGAGACACATTCACAGCTGAAAGAAAACACCTGCTATTGTTTTTGGTCTCACACAATTAACCTGAGATGTCGCTAGCAACATCTAGTAACATGCGCTCTTTTACATACTGTAACTCTGTAAAATTTATGGACTCAACGTTAATCTGCAGATTCCAACCCAGTAAAAAATAGCTTTAAATTTCAGTTTAGCACTAATACTAATGTAAAGTGTTGCATAATTGCGCAAAACTGCATTTCTCTGCAGCAAAATCAGCTGATTGTGCAATTGAAGAAGTGTAAAGTGTTGCATTTTAGCGCAAGGCTGCTTTTCTGCGTTTCATCCACTGGATTATACCGTATGTCTTGCCCCGGTGTTTACTCCAAAAGAATTGCCAGCTGGCCTAGTGTTTTGGAGACCTGGGGTTATTCCACCACAGAAGGGTGATGGCTAATGGATTCATTTTGTGGTCAAATTCAGTCAGAAATTGCAGACAACAACACCAGATGAACATTTTAGGATCTGTTGAAACGATGAGAACATTGTTTTATGTTCTGTTTAGCACTGGCTGTGGACGTTCCTTTTCTTTTTGAAGCATCAGTCTCCGTATCAAAAGTCCTCTTTGCTTTCATGCGGATCATTTTCCAGGAGACACGTGCACCTTTCCATCTTTGCACAATAATCTATGTTCAAACCAGTTCTTCTAATTTGTCGCTATCCTTCTTTGCATCTCCACCAGGAAATTGTTTGCTCTCAGACGTCTTCTCAATATCACCCTTCTGCTTACTCCATTCTCGGATTTGTTTAGGATCCATCCCAAGATGTCCTGCAGATTCCTCACCAGAATGTTCTTTGGCGTATGCCACCGCACCAAATTTAACCCTTGTGCTATCTTAGATGACCCCACCCTTACTTTGACGTGTTCTCCCTACCATGACAAAGGTGGATAAAGGTGGAAACATTTCATGTTATCTATTGAACCAGTGAAGATCACAAATTATTGAAAAATAAAGGTTCAGAGCACTGTCTAGTGGGTCTAGATGACCCAACTCCCAACGGTAAAGTGCCTAGGATAGCACAAGGGTTACGCGCTGAATCGAATGAGCGTTTCTTGGCCATCACCTCACAAACCACGGACTCCATGCATCTGCACAACTGTGCACAGAGGTGGAGGGTGGGTCTGAAAATACTTTAGACCGGCGTCTATTTGAGACTGGCCACTATTCGAGGACATACGGAAGCCTTATCAATCATTTAGGAAATGTTGTGAATTGTGGAAACGATTGAAGAGTTATATTAGTCGAAAGAAGGTTGGCACTGGCACTAAATATCGACTGTTAAAGGCTCATTGTAATCACAGCTCCGTAGTCCAAGTCTCTCTTCAAGGTTCACAAAATATATATATATATATATATATAAATACATCACAAAACTTTTAACAGAAACGCAATGTAGCCAGATGATAGACTGGCGCCCTTTCCAGGGTGTACCCTGGATTCGCCCAGTTTTTGCTGGAAAAGGCAACCCTTAGGTCCTGAAAGGGATTAAGCAGCTTTGGAAAAATGGATAGAAAAGCAATGTAGAAGGTGGATAAGAATCACTTCAGCTTATTATGGTGGTGGTGACGTCAGTGTAGCAGAAAATATTAGAAATTTGTTTTGTGGTCCACTTGGTTTGTGGTATATTCCAAATAATTTTATTTTTTAAGGAAAATGGATCTGTGTGCTGATGGGTTAAATTGCTGTAATTGCAGATTCATTTTAGAACTGGTCATGTGGGGATCTCCTACATTTTGGGGAAGCATGAAATGTCTCGCTGAAAAGATCTGCCATGCTCTTGTAACCAAGATATAACTGGTTGTGAGATTATAATAGTAGTGTCAAAGCTATTAATAATACACTGCACTGCTTAAATTGTGACCTAAGTTCTCTATTATTTAGTAAATAAGCTCTACTGCAGTTGTGGAGGAAGTGTAGAGAAAGAATGTAATGTATAAACAAGTCTGATCAGTAATTTGTCAGTATTCATGGATCCATGCAGAATTTTTATTGCAATAAAAAGAGTGGCAACCTTTTTAAATGTCTTCTTTTTTGTAACCACGTCTGATGGTGCCAGAAAGACTTTTACAGGAAAAGGGAAAAATCGAGAAAAAAGAAATAGTCTTTACTAAAAGAACAAAGGAAAGAAAAGAAAAACTTTGGAGTTTTCACCCTTTTTCCTTTTGGCGCAAGCTGTGCTTTCTCAATTTGACAACTTGGACATTTCTTAAAATTATTACACTGTGAAAACAACAACAACAGCATTTTCTTAAATAGAAAGTTAGAAAATCCTTTGATGGAAAAGCGTTGTTGCTGCATTTCCAAAGCAGCAAACACCAAGTTTAGATTGAGATGAACCTATTGATTAGCAGAATAAGCTATATGTGCCTAAATGTCTGAACAAAACAGAATAAAAACAAAAACAATTCTTTGTGACAAGAAAAGCTCTACAATAAAATAAATAAATAAAAATGAATAAAAAGTTCAACCAGCAGAGAACTAGATTGTTAAGAGGTGTAATTCTGGTTACACTTCGGCACAAGAGCCTAACCATCCAAGGAAGTCTGCATCAAATGTACATCAACACAAAAAAAATAAAGAAGCAATGCTCCGCACAGCAGTCTTGTCATGTACCATACTGCATTTACAAGTATGTGGTTCTGTGGGGGGGGGGTCATGTGGGATCACATGTGAGCACTTTATGCACTCAAACATTCAAAAGCAGACCCGTGATGGATAATTTGACAGACTCTGTGGAAATTAAAACAGCTTCTGATGTGGCTGACAGCCGTCAGTTGTGAGTGAGGAGGCGAGCTCAACAACCATCTGATGATAGAAAAAAGAAACCTCAGAAAACGATTTTTCCTGCATTTCAGCGTCAAACTATTCAAGTGGCATAAAGGACGGAATATGAAAGAGAACAAACTGATGCACATGGGACACAATTTCAGTGATCAAATAAAATCTTCTCTCCAAAATTTAGAACACACACAGACTTTTATGACTGATAAAAATTAAGAACTGGTAAATCATTAAACTAGACATGATGTGATTTCAGGTTATTCATGTTTTATAGTAAGGTCACATGTTTTTATATCTTGACCCGTTACATGTTGCAGTCATATGTTTTCCAATTTTAAAATGTGGCCTAATTCTGTCTTATTTGGGTGAGCAAAATCTTTTCTTTTTTGGAAAATTGGCTTACATTAAAGACCCACACCAAAAACAAAAAAAGCAAAATAGGTTTTCTTGGACTTCGTTTCTGCAGTAGTTGATCAGAAATTCGCCCATGAGATGTGGGAGCAACCGGTGGTGTGGAGCAACACCGCCCCCTTTCCCCTCCCTATTGTGGAGCAGGGAGCTTGTGGCTCGCCCAGTATATTGTCTGTCACAGGTGAGCTCTTTCTCAAACTGCACTTTTTTCCTCTGCTCCTGTATCACAACAATTTGGATTAAAGAAAAAACACTGAAATGCATTTTTAAGCTTAATTTTCTTAATAAATGTCCTCCATCATCAGAAAAACGCCACATGAACATGATAAAAACACCACCAACAAAAAAAAAACATATTTATTGAAGTTGGTTTATTAAGTTAACATTTTTAGTTAAAAAAAAATAATTAACTTGCAACCATAACCAACCAAAACCGTTAGGAACCAATTTGCAGGAGACAGGCACAGTAGCCAAAAACTAAGCCATTTAATAAAGAAACATGGCAAAACCACAGAGCAACAAAAGAGGGTCTAGAGAACAGATGACCTGACAAGGAAGAACTAAAAACCAGACACTTAAATACACTGAGGGTAATTAATTGAAATCAAGACAGCTATGAATCACCTGAAACTGGTGTGACTGACAAAGGGGCAACTCAAAATAGAACATGACCAAAAACCAAAACTGACAGAAAACAAACCAAAGTTAGCAATCCTCAAAAGAAAAAGAAAAAAAAAGTCAAAAACATTCTGAAAACTAAAGGAGCCCCAACAGCCCAGAAATGTTTGTACATTGTCTACACAATTCATGCATACTGTGTACACAATGCATTTTTTTGTGCACAACACCTTGTTTATTTTCACAATTCATCCATGTGAAGCTGAGAAGCTATTTAGTTTACGTATATGCACTTTAAGTCAATATTGAAAGATACATGCCTGACAAATAAATTGATGGGATTGAACCAATGTATCAGGATGCACATTTGAGCTGCGTCTTCATTGCTTTATCCTCTATTTAAATTTAAAAGTGTAAACAGCTTTACTGCATCACAGACTCGGAAAAAGTTCCAAGGCTCAGTCCAAATTGTTTTTTTTTAGTTTTTTTTTTTGCTGTCAAACTTTCTCTCAATTGAAAGGTAGAGTACAGCTCAATGAAAGCAGTGTTTGGACTCCATCTGCTGATGTGTTTATTTCTTATTTGCACCATTAAATCAAGATCTCTTTCAGCTGCACTGCAGTGTTTTTGTTAATAAAAAATAAATAAATAAAAAAATCCCGTAATTTAACATCAATCTTGTTAAGCTTTCGGTTTTCAGTTCTTGGTGTTTAAGACCCAGCATTTCCCCCCTAGAGGATGGCTAATACTATTGAAATAATGAAATAAGGTTTGTAATGTGGACTTAAGCTCTAATGTTCATTTAGGTAAAGCAGATTTCTGGCTTGTGCACAGCTCCATCAGTAAATTTGAGATGTGCATTACCTCTGAGCTGCCACACCACTGTTAACACAACACATGCTGCGTGCAGCAGTGAGATTTGCTTGAGCCTGAGGAGCTGTTCAACTGTGATTTCCTATTAGACTTCCGTCCAAGGCTTCAATTGTAACATCAATATTTGTCCTTTTCTTAGCCTAGCAAATACAAAAACACATGTTTATAACATTTAACATCTACTGCTCTCTTGTGCCCTTTAAATCACGTGTGAAGCTTATAAACACGTGTGCAAGGCAGCACTAAAATAAAGAGCTGTCTACTTTTCCAATTGGACTACAAAGCAGTGACCTGGTTCTCTCTCTGCTATCTTCAGTAGTGTGGTATTTGACACCTCTGCATGCTTGCATTGCAGCAGGTGGTGGCACACAACACTCCATCACATCTTAGCCCCCTGTGCATTGAGGTGCAACATGCAGCCTGTGTCGGTCTAAAAATGCGAGCATTTGTTTGTTCCGCTGCGGTTTGGAACACATCTTGCCTTCTCCCGTTGGGAATATTGTGCAAATTTTAAATTTATCTTCACCACAATAAAAAATCGTTGTTGGTTGTTGTTAATATATACTCTTTGAAAAGAGAAAAATCTCACAAACGAAACATCCAACTTCACGTTGGCTTTTTATAAGCCTTTGAAACACAAAAAGGTCAGGTTTTCAATGAATAAATAACCTGGAAGAAATCTAATCTTTTCAAAAATCAACTCAAACTGAAAGGAAAATGTGAATGAATTTGATTATAACCTCCTTTTTTAAAATGAAAACCTGAGAATAATAATAAAAAAAAAGACTTTCAGAGTTAAGCCACACCAGGCAGGCTGTAAAAGCTCACAATGGTGCAAACTGTGCCCAGCATCAAGTTCAGATTCCTTTTATGTGTGGAATTTGAGATTTAAGGTAATTGGAATTTTTTAAACGTTCAAAAAAAGCATAAAAATCTTGTAAAATGGCATTTCATTTACTGATATGGGAGTCTTTAACTCATGTCAAACTAGTCATGTTGGACGACTATTTTTTTGGGGGGTGGGGGGTGAGAGAAGAATAAAAATAAAGGTACGGAGCAGAACCCAAAGAAACAAAAGTCAGTTTAACAATTGGTTTTAATGACATTACGCTGATGGAATATTTGTTTCCTGAAAGCCTTGGCTCAACAAGGTCCGAACCATTCTCATATGTTCATGTGGGGGCAGTAATATGCTAACAAGTTTGCAATATGCTGGACAAGTCAAAGAACGAAGGGAACATTTTAAAATGATGTATGAACAGTGCTTAAAACTAATGTTAGTTTAAACAGTTTTTGAAAATAAGCTAAATTTCCGAAACTTATTAACCATTTTGAGGTACCATTCTTTTTGGCATCAGTGTTTGATATAGTGCTATTCAAACTCCCAGTAATTTTACTTATGAGGGCTGTATCTTGACTTTTTCTTTGTTGGAAGTATTTTAGCCTTATTTACTGAGCCCGTGTCATGACATTAAAAAAATAAAATATATCTCGTTCCCACAGATTAATAACTCGTTCCCACAGATTAATAACTCGTTAGCACGAAATACTATTCCGTTCCCACAAGATACTATTTCGTTCCCTCGAAATACTATTTCGTTCCCACGAAATGATTAACTCGTGCGAACGCAATAATTAATCCGTTCGAACGCAATAATTAATCACGTCATAAGTCAATCACACGGATATGCTCTCAGTCCGTTCGGCCGCAAAAGCCGCTTTCAGCGGTAACATCAGTCTCTTTGTGACCCACATTCGTTCAAGAAAGGAAAAAGAAAAACAAGAAGGATCAATTTATTACTGTCTCAATGAATATAAGAAAAATTTCACAAGATTTGATAGCTACGCTGCTTTGCCATACGATAGCTTCTGCTAGGCTACTACTACTAGCTTAGCTCCCCGCGGAGCTCCTTGCTTGTCATGCCGGCATTCGGGCAACTGGCTGGTCGGTAGACAGCCAGCCAGCCAGCTGATATTGTAGTTTAGGGTCGAATAGGAATAATAATATTCAAGACTTGTCTTTTATTAACATACTCTTTAGCAGTCAGTCGCTTCACATTCGAAGGCTATTAGGCTACATGCTAACTAACTAGCCGATCGGTTATCCTGTTATTTACGTCATAGATTTACAGCAGATACCTTCACATTTCTGTCTGTGTGTGTGTCTCATTACATTGCATTGAGGACATGGAGGATGTTTAGAGATCAGATTTATTTATTTTAAAAAGCACAAAAGCATCCATCGGACTTAGCTTTTAGCTACTAGCATTACAAACAAGGCTGCATGCATCCGGCATTCCCAGCATGCATTTCGGCCAATCACCGTGTCCCTGTAACTGAAGTGTAACAACAAGACCAATGATTTGCTGATCAAAAGCACGTGGGTAAACGTGATGCATCATGGGGTATATTGTTCGCAGCCATGTTTGTGATGCTAAAAGCTAAGTCTGGTAGGGGAAGCATTCAGGCTTATCTTATGATATGTTTCTGATTTTTATCGAGACAATAATAGATCGATCATTCCTGCTTTTATTTTTACGCCCAGTGAATGCTCACAGAGAAACGGAAGTAGCTGCAGAAAGCGGCTTTTGCAGCGAGATGACGGAGAGCGTACCAGAGGATGATCATCATGTGAATACCGATGGATGCTTTTGTGCTTTTTAAAATAAATAAATCTGATCTCGTCTTGGGGTATCGGTCAGCCATATTTGTTGTGCTTGGAGCTAAGAGGTAAGTGCGTTTGGCGAAGCAGTCAGCTTAATATGATATTTTTTCAGATTGTCATTGAGAAAATAATAGATCGACCATTCTTGCTTTTATTTTTACCCCTATTGAATGCTCACAGGGACACGGTCGTAGCGGCAGGAAGCGGCTTTTGCAGCTAGATGACGGAGGGCGTACCAGAGGATCATGATGATGATGTGAATACGATGGAATGGATGCTTTTGTGCTTTTTAAAATAAATAAATCTGATCTCTAAACATCCTCGGTGTCTTCAATGCACTGTAATGAGACACACACAGACAGAAATGTGAAGGTATCTGCTGTAACTCTATGACATAGATAACAGGATAAACGATCAGCTAGTTAGTTAGCATGTAGCCTCATAGCCTTCGAATGTGAAGCGACTGACTGCCAAAGAGTATGTTAATAAAATACAAGTACTGAATATTATTATTCCTATTTAACCTTAAACTACAATATCAGCTGGCTGGCTGTCTACCGACCAGCCAGTTGCCCGAATGCCGGCATGACAAGCAAGGAGCTCCGCGGGGAGCTAAGCTAGTAGTAGTAGCCTAGCAGAAGCTATCGTATGGCAAAGCAGCGTAGCTATCAAATCTTGTGAAATTTTTCTTATATTCATTGAGACAGTAATAAATTGATCCTTCTTGTTTTTCTTTTTCCTTTCTTGAACGAATGTGGGTCACAAAGAGACTGATGTTACCGCTGAAAGCGGCTTTTGCGGCCGAACGGACTGAGAGCATATCCGTGTGATTGACTTATGACGTGATTAATTATTGCGTTCGAACGGATTAATTATTGCGTTCGCATGAGTTAATCATTTCGTGGGAACGAAATAGTATTTCGAGGGAACGAAATAGTATCTTGTGGGAACGGAATAGTATCTTGTGGGAACGGAATAGTATTTCGTGCGAACGAGTTATTAATCTGTGGGAACGAGTTATTAATCTGTGGGAACGAGATATATTTTATTTTTTTAATGTCATGACACGGGCTCCGTACTTATTAAAGAAACTTTAAAAAGATTTAAATACACTTCTCATTAATTTAGTGTTTTTTTGTTTTAAAATTCACCTTTATTAAAAACAAATTTGAAAAAGTTTTTTTTTTTGGGTTTG
Source organism: Oryzias curvinotus (assembly GCA_023969325.1). NCBI lineage: Eukaryota > Metazoa > Chordata > Actinopteri > Beloniformes > Adrianichthyidae > Oryzias > Oryzias curvinotus. Next base: position 25,748,007 of record CM043708.1, on the reverse strand, counting down.
ACATTTTTTCAAACTTTGGACAAAGATTTTAAACATACATTGCATTGTTTAAAGCCCAAGAGAGATTGGCGAAGCAATGTTCAGCCAGGGCTTGACTATGTTTAAGTAAATATAAAGACGACAAGTTTTCTTTATTTTTGTTGTTATTGTTGTGGCCACGATCTGGCTACCTATGAAAGTCTTTAAAGCTGCGAGTAGAAAAAAAAAAGCATCTTTGCTTTAATGAACTATGTCCTGGACTTCATAGGTGGTCTGTGTATTGTGTGTTAAAGTTTTTTTGTAATTAAAAAATAAGTTTGTAATAATCTTCTTTTATAATCTGATGGAAAACACCAGGGGTGGGCAGCGGCCCTGGTGTTTTTATTTTTTATTTTTTTATTTCTTGCCGTTTGTTTCAGAACCAACAGTAGGAGAGTTTTTTAAGCCTTAACTCTGGGGTTTTAGCTCCAGAGTTTACAGTCTTTCAACTACCGTAGGCTTCCGGTGTTTATGCAGTTAATTCCAAATGATTTTGAAGCGGAAAAAATTGTGTTGCATATCGGTGCAAAGCTGCTCAGAATCAGCTGATTCACGCTGATCGTATGAAAGGCTGAAAACTTACATTAAAGAGTGTGTGTTATTTGGGTGTCACTGATCAACTATTTCAAAGGGTTGTATTCTGGTCCATTTGTTGAAGCTGTCTGAAAGCTATCGCAGAAGTGTTTTCTTTAGTTTCATGTGCATGTTTGCATGCTGCTGTCAATGTTTGGGTGAAAAGATAAATTCTATGTTGGAGTGTGAAATCTGCTAATATTATGTAAAAAAAAAAAAAAAAAAAAACTTTTATTTATTTTGAATGGGATGACTCAGTCCTATATTAGCTGACCGAATTTTGTGCCCAGTCACCGCTCTGCCCTGGCCTATTGGGTAAAAGGAAAGAAAATGCATTTTGGTGGTGAGTAATGAGAACTTAGTAACCTGTCAAGGGCAACGTTTATGATTAGACACAAGTTTCAGTTACAGAACACGCATCCTTCAAGTTCACATTTCTTGTCCATTAAATGACAAGGATTTATGGATTTTTTTTTTTTTTTTTTGAGAAATTTTGAGTCTCTTTTCCTTTTTCTGTTTCACCCAAGGACAACATCCTTTCAGAATTCATGGATATGGTAGCAACAACAACAAAGGATATTGCTTGCCCTTAAAATTACCAAGGAAAAAAAGAAGCAACAATTTTTTAATAATCACAGAATAAAAAAAAAGGGGGACACTGACACTATAAAAACCTGTTTTGTTTAAGGAGTTACAAATCCATCTTTAATTCTGGTGATCCACAGGGTCAAATGTGGCCAGTGTTTTTTTTATTAATATTGTTTTATTGTATTATTTATTTATTTTGGCCACTGTTAATTGCTGCTACCTCAAACAAGCACTTTTATCAGAAGAAAATTGTTGTTGGGTTGCCCAGGGTTGAAGTAAATTTTAGGGTTGAAGTAAATTTTAGGTTCCCTTTTTTGCCTAAATGTTACATTTTACCAGTGCTCAAAATGTTCTCATAAGGCCTGAAATGTTTCTTTTTGTCAGCTTTTTGCTTCAATTTTTTATCATTGAAGCGCTTCAGTATTAATATTATTTATGTGGTGCAGCTCTGTAAAAAGACTAAACAGACTACTTACTGGTCCCCTGTCTCAATTTTGTTAGCCAACAAAACAACATCGAGAGTGCATTGTGTTTCTCTTCTTTTCAAGCTTTACTTGGGAAGGCAAATCAATTCTTTATCTAATTTAATACTTTGGTTTGAAAAAATATTACTGAAAAATCATTCATGTTGTTTTATTTCCCCTTTGCAAAAAAAGGGGAAAAAAATAGGTTGTTGGGTCTAATTCAAGCTTTCTTAAAGTCTCCAGTGGAAATGTAAACACTGACAAATGCTGAACCACTCAATGCCTTTCAATTACTGGCTATAAAAAAAATTTGGAAAAAAAGGTTTGGCATAATTCTGTCAGTTAAAAAAATGAAAGATCCAAAACTAAAAGTGCTGCTTTGTGTAAAAAGATGCTGTGTCCTCATTTGTACTGCAGCGGCCCTCCTCGAGAGATGCTTGTTCAGCAAGCAGACAAAGCAGCAAGTGGAGTGCAACATGCAGACACGCAGACAAGGTGTAATCCACAGATAAATACTGACAAGGAGCTGGCAAACAGAAGGCCTGCATGAGTAAAAGAAAGCTGCCCCTAGAGTGCAAATTATACTGTGTCAACTTTGTTTCTCCAGGAAACAAAAGGAATCAAACGGAAGCAGGCACACAACGCATTTACGGCATCAAGGAAATTATTATTAGATTATTTTGAAGAACATGAAACGTATTTTTTTATATAATTTCATTTTCAGAAAATGGAACAGAACCTTTCCTGCATATACCTTCCATTGATGAGTACCACAATAAAACACTGCTGATAAAAAATTATAATAAAAAAAATTAATTGCCACGGAAGTTATGTTGGTCTCTTTGTATTTAGCAATCAAGAGAAATGATTTTTGTATGTACAGGTAGTTGAAAGTGATGGTTTATGGTTTTATAAATATATATATAAATATTATTATCAAATATATCTCTGCTGCTTTCTGCCCCAACTGTTTTTATTTTGAAGGAGCACCTTTATCTAAGTTAGCCCAACAGCAGTATGAACTGCACAGATCCTGCACTCAGCAATTTTACATGGAGCTTATTTCTAATTTTGTGCTAAACCTAAAATATGTGCGAGCACTGCAGCAATGTGCATTTTGGCTGCATGTATTATGTGCGGTCCCAACGTGAATTTCTATCAGATTTTGTACTGGTACCACGTAAATATATGCAAATAACATCAGCCAATAGAAAAACCAAAAAAAACATGTCATTGTTAATCTATAACTATGTTGATGTTCTGCAATATAAAAAGCAAAGGTCCAAATGTTTGCTTGAACGTTTTATTTTAACTCAGCTGAAAACGCCTCTTACACCAGTCTTACATCAGTGAATGTTTCGCTGCTATGATGTCGTCAATGTGCGAATTTGTAGTTCTTAACAGAACTAACGCAAACAAGCCCACAATGCCACAGCTATATTTTAATATGAAAGAGATGTGGTGGTCATTATTATAAATTAATGGGGTACATGTAGGAGTGATCGCATAAGATGATAAACTGTAGAGTAAGGTGTGTGAACTTGTATTTTGGTATAAGTAATTTTATGTCATATCTTTTGTATGGCTTAGAAAAGTTTCTACTGTTTTTATGTGATAAATTAGAGCACTCTGGACCTGATGTTTTGTTATCATGTTTTTTTTTTTCTTAAGTGTTTGAGATTGAAAAAAATCTACCCTTGATGTAAAAGTAGAGGTTATAAGTCTATAATAATGAGAAACTTCACGAAGCCAGTTTTTTGTTGTATTTAGATTTTTTATCTGTGCCACAATGTCATGAATTTGAATGACATACCTCAAAAGGAGGCTTTTCACATCATTCATTAGGTTAAAAATATTTGCGAGGTAAACTAAAATCAAATTTAAGGGGAAGTTGCTCTTTTCTGAAACATGCCTCCAGTGGGATTTTGAGGAATTGCAACATTTGGCGTTTCCTAGCTGAGAAAATTTAAGAACAGATGTTTGGTTCCATCAACATGCTTGAGTTTGTTTTTCTTTTTTAATGTATTTTGTTCATCTTTTAATCCAGCCATCGGTTCTTTCATTTAAAGTATAGAGAAATCATCCCATGCAGATTCATACGGAAGTGATGGCATTTTCAGACAGCAATTCATAAAGTCAAAATTCATTAGGAGCCAGCCAATCAGTATGTGAATTGAACGTGTTGGGTTGCGACATGTGGACAACATGTGGACCCTGGTCAGGAGTCCTGTGCGAGTAGACATGCTCCTGATTTAAGCAGGAAATGAGGGTTATTAAAGAAGGAAAGCTGCACAATTGTGGGCTTTTAGCACAGCGATCAGGTTAATGTATTTCAGGCAATAATATATGAATAAAATGTTATTATTCACTTCAGCTCAGTCTGTTCTCTTTCCGTCTCTGAACACAAAAAGCTACATTTTTCCCCCAACATGGCTGCCGATTTCATTTTGCACCAGCTGTGACTCTGACTGGATAAGCTAATCAGATGCTGCCTTAGGGATTACATTCCTTATCATATCTCTGCCACCAGTCAGGTTAAGCATGTTGCCATGTCTTAACTCTTCTTAATAAAGCAACATTTTTAATCAAGATTTGCGTAAAGCCACCCACTCAGTTAATTGGTTTTTATTATATTAGAAAGGATTGTATGGCGGCCAACTTAGAAGGACTGGATTGAATTGAAGTGCATGCATGCACTGCTGATTCACTCACAGAGACTCCACAACTCTAATTTGCTCCATCACTGCAAATCACTGGGTAAACGCTTTAATGCAAGACTGGTAAGTGTGACGGGAATACAGACGGCTTGGCTTTCGTGAATGTCATTTCTGGGGTCAGGCAGAGATTGTGTAAATGTATCTTATCAGGCCCACTTCTAATGAAAGCCTGACAAACAGTATGTAGGCAATATAAGGCAATAAGGACGTAAAGAATACATCCTTACCCAGAATAATTTGATACCTAAAGTGTTAACAGAAGATAGAATAAATCAAAATACAGAAAAAAGGGAGGATTTTTGGTTAAATTAGTCCTGTAGATAACAGGGAGCGAAATTACAGATCGTTTTTCTTTCTTTCTTTTTCTTAACTTGCCCTGTCAACCAGCTGAGCAGACAGATAAGAGCTTAAGGCCTCTTGTGTTGGATATATTTTACTGTTACAACTTGCATGGGAGCTCCAAACTGAGAATCCTTTTACCAACATCACTGCCCATCCTCTCAACATGTCCAAACCATATTAAGCTGTTTCCTTGCATTAATCTCCAAAACTTGAGCTGTTCCTCTGATGAATTCTTTCCTGATCCTATCCCATCCTAAGAGAAACTCCGGTAAAAAATGAAGCTTTCTTAAAAGGTATTACTATTACGTTTTGCTGTTGCATATTTTATAGTTAAATAGAAACATATATACCATTTTATGTTGGAGTTTATATGCGATGACGTCATTGATTTTAAAACAATTGCATTTAACAATTTTTAATGGATAAACAACCAAAGCAGCATGATATTTTAGCAAAACAAAGCATTGCTATCAGTCACTATTGATAAACTTCCACTAAGAAAGAATTCACCAGATCTTGGGAGGTCTAAAGCTGCCTTGCTGAGGTAATTTGAAGAACCTTGAAGTGGCAGGTGAGTCTGACCTCATCTGACAGCTCTCAGGAAATGAAGGCTCTGCCCTTGTGCCACCTGCGACTGATCACCTCTTTCTTCTTATTTCTCACAAACTTCTCAATGTCCTTCAAAGAATGAGTTTTTTGGCTATAACGGACATCCACTAAACATCTGCTATGAAAACACTGACTGTGTCAGTGTACTATAAAGCAAGTGAATAAGTCCTGTACTAAGGTGTTAGTAAACTGGAAGAATCCGTTTCTTTTAACTGCAGAAGTGGGTGCATCTCCAAAACAGTCAAATCAAAGAGCTGTGTAATAAAACCACTGTCATCTGGTGGAAAAGGCAGGAAAAGCCATGAGTCATCAGCATAGACATGAGAAAAAAAAAACACATTTTGAAGTGAATAATAAATCAAACTGTATTATGGGTTGAGAAGAGAAACAGGCCTTTATAAATATAGAAACATGCACAACCCAAGAGACACGCAATCTGTTTTTTTTTTATCACATTTGCAAGCATTGTGATCTGAGGGGATCACAGTCCTACATGAATACCGTGTGAAATTGCCTGTTAAATAACATTCATTTTACCATGATCGACTTTATGCTGGTCTGTGATCCAGTCACCATTTTCTCGTTAACATTTGCAAACCAGCCATGATGAAGTTGAACAGGCCCCTTCTTATCCAGACTCACCTGTCAGGATGAAGGCGACTGCTGCTTGGTACAGAGACAACGGGATGCAGCTGACATGGAAATAGTCAACTGCACCAGCAGGAAATTAGGAAACACACTTGCACCACCTGCGCCATGCTCCATATGCCTGTGGCAAGATGGGGGCCATACAGCGCTGTCAAGGGCTCTTTAGCTGTAGGCATGATGACAGCCCACATTTACATGGAGAGAAAAGACAACAGAAGACAGTCAGCCAGCTTCAGAACTCAGTAGGGCAGGTTTTAACTGTGTACATTATACAACTCACATTTTGAGCACCAAAATATACTTCGGTATTTGAGTAACTAAATGTCCATGAAAATGAACAACTAAATACAAAAACTCTTTGTTTTGCTTTCAAATATGCAAAAAAATGGTGTCACCTCCTATTTCATTTTGATCTATTGGTATTTAAAGCTTTTACTTGATCTCACATCTACATTCACACAAATGTTTTTATCGTCTCATCCTGACAGAAGATCAATCCAGCCCACCCAACCAGAGGAAACTGTGGTTACAGTGTCTTGCTCACGGAACTACATGAAATGTGCCACAATAGCTCAACTTTGTCAACCAAAGAGTTTTTATTTTTTGTTTTACTTTTTTTTATATTTTGCGTTGTCATTATACTGTTAAATACAATAAGGCAGTGCTTACTTGTAACTTAAGCAATGTGAAGGCAAACTCCACCTATCCTCTAATATTTATTTATAAGTTGAAAAAATATCTGATTCATTCAACATCTTAAATTCTTTTAAGTATTAATAACATTTATTTTAATATAACTGGTTGTGTACATTTGCATGTTTCATCTGGATAAAAAATGTTTTTTTTTCTTTTCTCTTCGCCACCAAATGAAAAATCTGTGGGGAAAAAAGGGTGTGGATTTACAGAGTAAAGAATCCAGATAGAAATACTTTCGCTAATAAATTTACTCTCTTTATATTTTCACCATATTCCTATCGGTTTATAAATGCACAGGGAGTCCTCCCATCAGTAGGAAACAGAAAATAATTAATATGGAACATCTTGCAATTCAGGAGAAATAATGTGTCACTTGTTGTGTTTCTTTTGTGTGTTTTTTTTTTTATGTCAAAGAAGCAGCTGGTGACAAACATGTCTGAAAGGTGATTCATGGAAAATACCATCTGCCCTGTTGTGCTTTAGTCAGACACTAGTCTGGTGTTTCTGAAAGTAGCAGTAAAATGACGGATCCTTCAGTGCCGTTGGTTTCCCACCACCTCCTGCTTTAGACCATGAGCCGTGCTGATGACTGATCTGATAACAAATTCGAAAAATAGCTTTTGCTGATCCTGTAATATCAGAAACCAACTAAATAGACCAGGGACTAAGCAGAGTTTTAGTACAATGTTTTAGACAGCTTAGATTAAGGCTCTACTGTCGATGTGAAATACTTTCCCAAATTCCTGATCCAATATAACATAAGATTTATCATCACACATTTCTGAATCTGGAGAAACTATGACGTATCCACACACTAGTCATTTGGTGTGTTTATTAGTGTTTTTATGTAAGTTAGTGCACATTATTCTTGCTCCTATCTTTGCATTTTTTTTAGCTATTACATTTTTTATGTTTTTTTGCTGTACAAACTTTTGAGAGCTGTGAAAGGAAAACAAGGTGCTGTTGTTTTGTTTTTTGTTGGACAAACATCTATGTGCACAAACATAATTTATGTGTTTGTCAGAAAATGGATCAATAATTAAGGAATAAAAAAAGCAATAACTTGTAATCCTACATGGAATACAAACTCAAGGTAAGAAAATAGAATCTTTGATATTTTATACATAGGAGGGCCACATAGAGTGAATCACACCTTAGAGGTAGCCTACAATGTGTCTCAAATGGGAAATTACATTAGCAGTGTGAAAAGTAGATCCTCCTCCAGTTCTAAAGGTGAAAGAACAAAGATCATCTGGTTCCTGGAAGATCTTCAGAATTGTGAAGCACCACTAAAGGAAACAAGAAAATAGTGGAGAGAGTATTATTTATGAATAGAAAATAATAAAACAGAGTCTGAAACTAGGCATACCTACTGATTCTGTGAGAATGCTGAAGCTAAATTGTTGTCAAATTTCAGGCTAAACTGTAATCTGAGCCACAAACCAGCTTTGAACAGCGGAAGAAAATTGGTGGACGAAATGTAAAATTCAAATACGCAACTGTTTATATGTACAATTGAACCAAAACATTGTAGTAAATAATTGTTATAATATTATGGTGTCTGCTTTACTGCACATATCTGTTTAACTCTCGCAGTCACTGGCAATATCTAAATAACACCTGTCTATGACCTACTATAACCCTTCAACAGTCTACGTGATCAACATGAATCAGCTAATTTTGACACGGAGAAAAGTGGATTTTCATTTTACTTTACGAATGTAAAAAAAAATTTTTTTAAAAGCATTACGGCAAAAAGCTGCTTTTCTCCGCAACAGAATTATCTGGAGTTACATTAATTCCATCAATAGTTAAAGAGCTAAAAGTCGGTGTTAAAGGGTTAATAATATTGACAAGACATTCAGGTAATTCTAAAAGATACTACTTTGGAAGAAAGTTGGGCCAGACCACATTTTTGCATCAGATAATTTAACAAGCTTGCTAAACAAAAGTCGAAATGCAAAATTGGTCATTTCTGTAGTGGGCATTTTAAGTTATTACATATTTATGCTTTGATGTAGCTGAGTAGATATGGGGCACATGAAAAAAAAACTGTGACCAGAAATAGAAATAGACACATAAATCTATCTATCCATTCATTCCTAATTGCATTTAAAATTCTAATGCTCCCTTTTTTTAAGTCTGCTAATGAAGTTTTGTTATTCAACAAGATATCTGTGTGGATCATTTACCTTGCTATCAAAGTAAACAGTCAAATATTAATTTGTTGATTGCTGGGAGACACTTTCTCAGTCCAGGCGGAACTTGAGTTGTGAACAAGCGGCTTTTAAAAATTCCATATTTTGCTATAAAGAGTGACAAACTGTGATGCATAAATACTCGGGTACAAGAGTCTCATTGTATCAAATCTGTTTGTGAATAGTGCATGTAGCTCACATTCATACCAACGCTCAAGGTCAGGGACACCTACAGTCTGAATGCAACTATCACCGCAGAAGCAAGTTCTGTCAGGCTGATAAAAGAAATGAAAAGGAGGTCCAAGAGAGGAACACAAATGTGACTTTGGCTGAAAAAATAAGGAGAACTGCAGACAGAAAAGGCGTCGTCTGACAATAAATGCACATACTGAGCTTCAATTAGAGTAATGCAGAGTAGAGGAGAGATGCTGTGTGTGAGTGTTGTGAGAGATCAGGTGGAAACAAGGTCACACTCTCCTCTCAGAGATAGTTACAATCCTCCATGAATGTCCTGACCACAAAAATGGGGGATGGCACAGACCCAGAAAAGTAAAAAAAAAAAGAAAGAAAAAAACATCCTCCCTATTTGGGGTGTGCTGACTTGACAAAAGAAAAAAAAAATCAAAGCCTGTCCCTTACCTGTCAGAAAGAAGCAGAACCTGGATTTATCATTACACGAACAGTGGAGATAATAAGAACCCTCACCTGCCCTTTTCCCTTTTTCTAGATCATTATCATAATTCTGTATTAATCATTTCCCTCTTTTGCTTCTCAACAGCAGAGATCTATAAATGACCCCCAAACTTTGACTTTGCCTCCTCGTGCTCTGACGCAGGGAAGGAATAAGGATGGAGTAAGTGCTGATACATCTCAAGGATTGTGATCCCACTTCTGTTTCAGAACGAGAAACCTTTGATGTGGCAATGGAGCTGTGTTCTAATGAGGCTTCTTGCGCAGCAATCTATCCTTGCCAGACTAGAGGTGGCATCCCAGAGCTTCAGCCAGGCTGCTAAAACACTCCTGCTGTTCTCGGTTTGTTCAGCCAGCCTTTATCACAGCAAGCTCAGTGCTACACTTTGGGGCTGTACATCCACACTTTCAATTATTCATTGGCCTGCTGCACCCTGCAAAAGAGATGAGATGCACAACAGCTGACGTATGCCCCAACTAGTTTTTTCACAATGTTTACCCCACAGCTTTACAGGTCTTGAAATGCCTTTACTGCTTTAAGCGTAAAAAAGAGCTGCAAAGTTTTACTTCATGCTATCAATTTCAGCAGAGTCAGCAAGGTCAAAATATCATGGTAAAATTGACCGTGTTTATTACTAAAAAAGCATGTTCGCTTTATTATATATACTAGAAAAAGCTCAATATGTTTATTTATTAATTTTAATGAATTATTCAAAAACACACACATACTTAACCGATATCTTACACCCATGTTAAGGCAAGTAGTTCATGTTCTTCAGATGCTGCAAAGCTGCATGGACACAGCCAGAACAGAAACTACACAAAGAGCTGACGCCAGCAAAGATTATTACCTTAATGTTAAGACTCAGTGGAGGATGTTTACTTTTAATTATACTTTTTTTTTATTTAGTCATAAAAAGTCAGAATGAATCATCCTTTGAGTTTTTCTCTTATTGTGAGGCAAAAGCAACACAACCGTTGTGCATCTTCAAATAGAAAGAGACCAAATATCCAGAGCAACGAGGTCGTGTTCCAGTTTTCTCCAGCCAATTTATGCTGCATTCAAGACCCACCCCACTGAAAATCATGTTTTTTGTGTTTTTAACATGTTTTTGTGGCATTTTTTCTCATAATGAAGGACATTTATATAAGACATATTTTTCTTAAAATTGCATTTCGGAGTATTTCTTTATTTGAATCATTGTGAATCAGGAGTAGACAAAAAAATGCTGTTGGGAAAAGCTTGTAAGTGTGACGCACAAGCTCAGAATCAGAATCCTTTGTCATTGTACATAATAAAACAATTAAACTGTAGCACCCTTGGAGTAGTAAAAGCTTATACAACAAGCCACAAGCTTCCTGCTCCACTTCATTCTAAAGCATCTACCTCTAGAAAAATAGATCATGTATGTCTTCGTTTTGCTCACCCGAGCTTGAATGTTAGTTTAGAGGTGTGAGGGGCTGTAAGCTAGTGAGAGAGACTGTAAACAGATGGAGGATAGGAAGAGAGCAGGTTTTTTTTCCACACCAGCGGCCCCATCCACAACTTAAGAGGTGAATTTCAAATGAACTACTGCCACTTTGCAGAAAGTTCTAAAAACAACACTTTTGTTTTTGGTGATGTTAACATGGCATAATCACAATTAAAACACCACTGGGAACACGCTTACAATAAATAAAAAATTTACTAGAGTGGGACTTCAAATAACACAGGGAATTCAGACATTCCGCCTCACAACAACCATATTGTTCACTTGGCTTCTTTGAGGCCTGACCTCCACCTCTGGCTACAGCAGTTCACAGCTGAATTCAAAATCTGAGAAACTGTGACAGAATGGTAGCAGAGCAGCTAGCAGCAGCTGTTCATTTCTCTATAGAAGTCTATGGGATTGCGGGTTCTTGGAGCCAGCGGGTACTTCCTGTTCGGAACATGAGGGGATAGGGGTCACTTAGTCCAGTTCTCATATACAGTCATTGATTAGAACAAAGTAACGTTTACGTTTATCTCTTTAGTCATTAAAATTAAATGTCCTCAAATTAGGTGTTATCCCACATTACTTAAGTTGTTTTTTTTAATGAAAATGCTGGTCAAGCATTTTCTAAATTAGGAAAATATATTTTTTATAGCCGTAAACTATAGAACAATACTGACTTACTTTAGAAAATTAATTCAAAAGTATGTCAAGAAAGGGGGAAAAATATCTGTCTTTAAAGCCAAATATTTGACATATTTCTGTCTAAAAAGTGAAAACGGCAGAATTTACATCAACTCATGACCACTCATCATCCAGAAGTAGGGGGCTTGAGACTTGTCAGTGTTTTTAATAATTGCACTAATGCCCAAGACATCAAGTTCTAAGCATCAGACTGTGGAATACATTTACTCAATGCGTTGTCCAGTTCTAACCTCTCTGTCACGATGACGTATGTCTTAATGCTGATTATCACTTTATTCAAGTTGAAAGAGCCATAATGACCAAGTCATCTACGGCTTCTGTTGCAGTCAGAGTGATGGCATCGCTGGACGTCAGCCATTAACTGCAAAGTGATAGTATCTGGGGTAAAATGTGTACATTAAACTCATTTGTATTCATAGCCTCAATTATAGTCTTTTTTTTTTCTAATGAAAGTCAGAGTTTCCATTAAATTCAAAAAAGATTGAATTTTTGATCAAAAGTAGTTTTGTTAAAGTTGCCATTTCAGTTACAACAGGAAAGAACAAAAAGAAGGAAACAAAAGAAATACTTTAAAAGTCATCTTGGTGAAAATGTCAGGAAATGTAGACCCTTTATTAGACCTCAAGGATACATTCAGTCTTCTATGAGTGGACCTAATAAAATCTCAGCTTTTATTTGCAAGGGCACCTTTTAAGTTAAGTCACAGTATTTTTCATTCCACAGAAGAGATTTTCTCTAAGTTCTATGTCAGAGTTGTAATTTAGTAATTCATTCATAAGAATGTCCTCCATAATGCAGTTTTTAATGCCTATTTGTAATTTTTCCTTTATGCATATTTAACCCTACTGTGCAATCCCATTCTCCAGTCAGAAATCATTCACTTTAGCCTTTATTGAATGTGGGGAATGTTTTATTATGTATGTCGAAGCTCATAATCTCACTATAAATGTCATAAATGTGGAAGTAATTAAGGAGCCTCATCAGACATTAGACTCTCCTGTAAAATTGCAATCGCATTAAACTAAGAGGTGCATCTCTCAAAAGGGATGTTAGGTCTGCTGTAGACGGCCTGGCTGTGATACGGGCTGTCACTTTTCATTTAATTCATGTTACCGAAGTCACCATTAGACACATCCACGACATCGACACAGGCTTGCTGCCTTTAACTGCTGATGCTGCATTGCAGACATCAATAACGCGCCTTTGTAGGGGTGTCTTCGGTAATTAGTTATTCTGTTCTCAGAACTGACCACACAAATTGTACTGTAGGGGGACAAGATCAGATGTAAACATGGATCAAAGACCTAGAAATGTATTTGTAGGCCAATCAAGGGGGACATGTTTAACAAAAGTGGACTTTGGCCTGCTGTTTGGATCAGTTGGTTTTCATGTTGCCTTAGAATTTTGGCTGCATAGAATCATTAATTAGTGTTGAGTCAGTTTGGGCCTTGCTTTTTCCTCTTTACGCCATCTTCCACTGCAGGCACCTGCTGCTAGTTCTCAGGGCTTTCAACACTAAAAGCTGGGCTAACACCACAAAATCCTAAGTTTTTGTTGGGCTTTAAATGCACCACTTACGTTCAGTGATTGTTCATTATCAATAACTTACAAACTAATGTTTTTTTAATACTCTGTAATGTTCTACTCATTTTTCTTAATCCCTTTATAGACTTTTTTTTACTGTTATCAGACTTTTACAAATCTACACATCCACACAGTATTATTTTTATTATTAATAATATTATTATTTCCATACTTTCAGTCTTGCTATCATTTATTAGTATATAGAATATTTATTAAAAAATTCAATCCAATTTTATTTATATAGCCCAATATTACAAAAATAGTCGTCTAAATGGGTTTCATAGCGGTAATTGTATAATAAACATTAAATCATAAAGAACATAAAGTCATAGAATTCAATAGGTATGGCTAAACTAAAATAAACAGACTAAACTAAAATAGGCATCCTTGCCCTTAGACCCTAGTTATTGGGTTGGCTCATATTTCTCACACTTTCTAAACTAAATAGAGAAAGGTTTAGTTGACCCATAGTCTTTCTGTAATGATGATTCTGTAATGAAACATGTTCCAATTGTCAATTTCAATGATACAGATACTACAAGCTAAAATGTATCGTGAATGTCGACAGCTACATTAAAAAAGTTTTTTTTTTTTTTTTTAAATCGATAATCCATACGTTTACAACACACATGATTCTGAGATTTTTCTTGGCATTTGATCAAATCTGAATGGTCAAAGCTGCTTTTGTAAACCTGCAACAACTTATTTATAGGTAAAGTTCTTCACCAAGCAAAACAAACAAACAAAAAAAAAGGCTGCATGGGCTAAAAAGTGTTTTTAAACATAGCTCCAAATCAGGTAAAAGAAAACTATTTAATTGTAATAATAAGAAAAAATGTGTATAAACATAAAGAAAGAAAATTAAAAAAAATATTCAACTTGCATGCTGGGAGCTAAAGAGTAAAAAAGAAAAGGATTTAATATGAGAGTTAAACATTTCAACTGTTAAAACTGTTTTAATGTGGAGGGGCAGATGTTTTCACAATAAAAAAAAAAAAGATATAATCAGTCCATCATAGAAACCAATTATTAAGTGTAACCCATCACTAAGGGGCTCCATTGAAGCAACTGTGGTTGAAGATTTAAAAAAGGGGACCACAGGGGTGTAATAAGGGCAATAGGACCCTGGGAAACACTGCTAGACATCTGTCCCACCCAGTTTTCAAACTCTACTGGCGTCAGAGATTAAACCAACAACCACCATTACCACAGATGTTTAACCCTTATGTATTTATGCCAAATGCGCAAGAAAAAGTAAGTAATCCACCCCCCCTTTAACAAAACACTGATTTTAGAGAGGTTGATTTGATTAGAAAATTCTAGGCAAGGCAAGGCAAGTTTATTTGTATAGCACAATTCGTACACAAAGTAATTCAAGGTGCTTCACAAAACAGAAAAATGCATTCAAATCACAATACATCATAGAAATAATCAAAGTAAAATTTACTTTAAAAGAAAAGAAAAAAAAAGATTTAAAAAGAAAGAAGGAAAGAAAAGTGCAGATAGGACCTTTCAGTCATATACACGGCTAAACAGAAATGTTTTAAGTCTAGATTTGAACATGAACACAGAAGAGGCCTGTCTTACGGCTTCAGGGAGGTTGTTCCAGATTTTGGCTGCAGAATATTTAAACGCTGATTCCCCTTGTTTAGTTCTGACTCTGGGAATCAACAGGAGGCCGGACCCTGAGGTCCTCAGAGTACGAGATGGTTCATATGGCACTAACATGTCAGAGATGTACTTTGGTGCATTCTAAAGACCCACCCTGATCATCTTTTGATAAAAGAGTTCCCAGTGGTCTTTTGATTGCGATTTTAATCTAAATGAATTCATTTCTGTCGTTTTTTCAGTAAAGTTTCTGCAAAACGACAGCAGTTCATTAGAAATTTGCAGGTGGAAGTTTTGGCAACCCCACTTCCTCCTCCCCTCCCCATTGATGAGAGCCCTGAGCAGTGAGCTGGTGGCACGTCCTGCATATTTTCTATGTCATAAATAAGCTCTTTTTCTGAATGCATTTTTTAGTCTGCTCCTGATTTACAATGATTTGAATAAAGAAATAATTAGTTTTGAGTTTAATTTTCTTTATGTATATTCTCCATCAGAAGATGAAGTTTAAAAAAAAAACAATTACTTTTATCTGAGTGGGTCTTTAAATTATGATTTGTTTGCTTTTTTACACAGTCCACTATGCAACTGAATGTGTATGTTTTGTTTAAAAAACAAATGCAAAATCCCTAAAGTGCATGTCAGTCACCATAAAGTTTGTATTTCTGTATATAATCTGTATATTTCATACTATATGGAAATATCTTTCAGCTGATGCGTGAATGATATATGAAAAAAAGAAGATGTAAATTTAGAAACATGGCTGACAGTGACATGACGTGTTCATTTACTTGTCTTAGAATTCCAACGTGTTCAGTAAATCCACCCCTGCACATTTCCGAAAGGAGAGGCAGATAGATCTTTTACTTTTCTGCTCCACCCCCACACTCAGACAAAGTCTTTGTGTCTGACTCTGTCTTCTGAGCTCTGAGTCGATGTGTATCAAAGGCCCGAGCTGGTCTGGTTTAAGTCCTTACAAAGCTGAGAGAGCAAGTGCCTCAGAAGACTGAAGCCACGTTCATTGTCCAGCAAGTACCCGGAGTGCTGCGTCTCCGCGCGCTTTGTGTGATGAGAGTCATTTGTGGAGCTGGGGTTTCAGGCTGTAAGAATAACCTGAAAAGAGTATGTGGCATCAGATGTGACCTTGGCTGTTCAGTGAATCATTAACACCTATGACGAGCTCAGATCTGAAACATAACAACCGTGGGTGTCAACCGTGCAGATTATTGTAGAATGTGATGGTGTGGGAGGGAAATTGGGAGTCAAAAGGTGACCGCTGATGCTGCATGTTTGGAGTAATCCAATACAAAGAGGCCATTACTGTCACAGTAAAGCCCTAAATTTCACTTTAAACAGTACAGCAACAAACATCAATTTACTCACAAAAACGTGTTTTTTTCATATATTTATTTCTTTCTTGCGGCATTGGCTCGGCATCATCGCGCCGAGAATTGCTGCTAGTCCGTTATTACGTTTGCTGCGGTTGACTAAATCATATTATTTCCTGAAGTCCCATTTAGCAACAAGGAAACACTAGTCATTTTTACCAGGAATAAACACTTGATAATAAGCACACAGACATCAGAGAATCATTCCTATAAAATGTTTCTTTCTAAAAGTATATAAAAATGCTTGTTTAGACAAAATCATTGCTCTGCAGCATCAGGAACTGCAACACATTTGATGCGGGATAGTTTGGAAGATTGCAATAGGGTGTTCAAATGGCTATAAATTTCTATCAATTGTTTTGTTATTTCTTTTTTTATGTGACACTCTGGTGTGTTATTTCCATGAGCTTGATTGCCATTGAGGTTGATTTTAAGACTTTGTAATTTGTTTTTAAACCATTACTCAGAAGCCACAGTCCTACTTCTGAGTGCTGATAGTAGTTGGTTCATTTTAATTTATTTTAATGCTTTACTAATATTATTTCCTTCTGGGCTGCATGGTGGTATAGTGGTTAGCATTGTTAGAAGGCCATGGTTCGAATTCCAACTGGGTGTTTTTGTTTGTGGAGTTTGCATGGTCTCCTCATCCATGTGTGGGTTTTCTCTGGGGGATCTGCCTTCCTCCCAAAGTACAAAGATTTTAGTCACAGTTTAATTGATTAGTCTAAACCAGGGGTCTGAATCTGAACCTCTCAAAGAGCCATTTTGATCAGTTTCCCACTAAGATGAAAGCACAGGAGCCGCAATGGTAGGGGTGTTAGAAAAAATGTTTTTGCCGATTTATTGCGATGGTTGATTTAGCAATACTTGTATTGATTCAAAATGTTCTCAGGATAGTTATTTAGTTATTTATTTTAATTATTTTTATTCTTTATGAGTGTGATGTTTCCTTTGATCGTTTGTCCATTTTCCACAATCTTCAATAGACTTTTCCGTCTTTCAAAACAAATTCACTTTGATGCAGACACGTTTCTATTTTTTTTACTTTAAATCCAGTAAACCCAATAAATTATATTAATTACGTGGATGACAACTATTTTCTATTAGGAAGCTGCTGTTAGTGTGTTGCGGGGTCTGGAATCATAAGCGGTGAGTCTAAGCCCCGCCCACGCCTCTCTACCTGTTCGTTGTTTTCCCCCGCATGCACGCTGGAGGGGGGCTCCAGCATGTTCAACACAGACAGCGCAACATACGGTCATTGTAGCAGCAAGGTGATAGGATAGTAGGGGCGCCCTAACTCAAATTTAATTAATTTTACGCAGAATTGGGTGGTTTTAGTCTAGGGGGGAAAAAGGCTTTTTTGGGGGCATTCATGTGTCCGCTACGAGATCGCCACTGACTGTCTTTTTCAGAAAAACTTTCCAACCCATAACAGATTCTGGTCGGCGTTCACAGCGTCAGAAACGCCGCCTCTGTGCATTCATGCTGCTCTCTTCCTGCTGCCAGCTCGCGCTACCCGACGGTGTTAAAGACACCACGACAATCTAAGAACATGATAGCTATTTTACAAAAACACAGAGAGAGATGAAAGAGCTGCCAGTTGCCGACCCCTGGTCTGAAGTGTCCACGGGTGTGAATGTGAGAGTGTGATTGTGTAGCTGGCGACCTGTCCAGGGTGTAACATGCCTTTTCCCAAAAGTAGCTGGGTTTGCCCAAGCACCCCCATGACCTTGAAAGGGATGCAAGATGGATGCCAAGCATCTATCTTGCTTCCCTTGCAGCAATGTCATAACAGACGAGCGGTACTCGGGGCGGACCCTTTTCAACTTAGAAGACGAGCTCCTGGGTCCTCTTCCTCTGCCTTAGGAAAAGGGGTGTCAGCAAGTTTTAGAGAATTCCTCACATATTTCCTCCAGTTTCCTCAGATAAAGTCAACAGCCCCAAACAGTTTTGGCAAAAAAAATGGCTTCTCCCTCCTGAGACCAAACGGTCTCTCAGAATTTCATTTAGGTCATCTTTTTTTCCTCAGCAACTGCCTACGATCCAGGCCATTTAGACTGCTGACACCTGTCGTCTGCTTTACAAGTCCCACAAGACAAGCAGGCTCTAGGACTTCTTCTTCTACTTGCAGGCATCCCTTATACGTCCATCAAGGATTGTGGTTGCTGGCCCAACTGCCGCCAGAGACCTTATGGCCACAGTTTAAAACAGCAGATTTGACAATGGAAGTGGGAAAATGGATCTGCTTGGACCAAATGTCTCCAGCCTCCCTCAGTACCTGCTCAAAGATCTCAAGGATGTGGGATTTGAAAAGGCAGGATTTCAACAATGATTTGTTTGGTAAAAGGTGCTGTATAGAGTAAGAGCTAAACCAAATAGAAATAGCTTTTCAACTTATTGTCCCAAAAAGCACAAAAATAAAATTATATTTCAGTGAGCTGCCTATTCAAATGAGCTTTTCACATATTTCAATACACTGACACTGCTGTGTAAATTTTCCACTGCTGAAACATGTTTATTTACTATTTACTATGTTTATTCCTATTTTGTTTCATTTTTTAAGATAACCACAGGTGAATACTCCGGCTTTGTAAAATGCAGAAGAAATTTGACTAGCTGTAATTAATGTATTACTTCACACGTGTTGGGCTTGTTGCATGGTCATTTGAAACAGTTTCACTACAGACTACATTAATGAAGATCAATAATTTTCATCAGTCAAGTTCCAACAATCTCATCTAGCATCTGACAGATCCGTTTTGCAGCTCAGAGCCTCATCATGGACCATTTCTAATTCATTTCCAGCATAACTTTTCAATCAAACTGAGATCTGGGCTGTTTGCTGGAAGTGTCATTGAGTTGTATTTTAAATCTTGTTGCTTCTCGGCAGAGTTGCAAACAAATACCCCTTCCATTATAACTATGGTACTTTTCATGCATTTAAAGGAAACTGTTTAAGTCAGGAGGTACCAACTGCCATTTTTCCTGGTCATTTACCCGATATGAGTCACACCTGTGGCTATGGTGAGTAGGTTGAGTGGCCTCTATATCAGTTGGTTGGGGGATTTTAACTCAAGGTTGCTAAATCCTTTAGTTTCTTTTTGTTTTGTTTTTTCATGCCCTAGTGACTTTGGTTTTCTACCAATCAGAAAATCCTGACAGAAATCTCTACTTCTTAAATTTTAGTTTTTTGAGTACAATCACCAATACCCAATATTATTTGCAAAGGGTTTTTTTTTATCTTTTATTTCTAATTAAAGTAGTTTACTTACTATTTTTATATATTAATACGTAATTTAAGTATTTTTCAAGAAACACATTGTTCTCAATGTTAATCATAGGGTTTTGCTGCCAACACTGATGGTGCTACCAGGAACGACATCAATACAAATCTGTAGATAACACTATATGAAAAACCCAAATAAAAATCAGGAAATATGGAACAGGATAATGCTTTTTTACGACATATCAAAGTAAAAGTGGTCTAAAAATCAAATAAACATAAAAAGCATGTCATCAGAAGCCATGCACTGATGTCTTCCATGAGTTCTGCTTAAACACATGAAGGCTTAAAGTGTGGATGCCATGCTTTGAACAACTTTGTCAAATAAAAAAGCCCTTTAAACGCTGATTCTATTGATACCAATAGTTCACGTCGAAAAAAATCAGAAGCATATGAATAATAGACATCTTTCGAAGGAATTAGAGATTTGAATTTTCCGCTAAGAGCGCAGGCTGGAAGTGAACTCGATATGACCTGTGACGTCACGAAAGGCATTGACTTCCGTAGTTCCACTTCGGACAGCAGGTAAACAAAGCAGGTAGTCTTCGTTTCTCTCGTTAATCATCGTTAATTCGTTAATTCTCTGTTAATCATCAACATGCCAAGTCGTTGTTTGGCAGCTGGATGTAGCAATACATCTAGTGAAAGTGTAACTGTGTATAAATTCCCAAAACAAGAAACGCTGCTGAAACAATGGACAAAACAAGTTCAACGCACGAGGGCGAAACCGAAGCCCTCGAGCAAACCGAACGTACTTTCCTGGAAATAAAGACCTGATCTCTATGGACAAATCGCTTTCCGGATGAAAAAATTGTCTGAAATCGGCGAATTTTAGCTTTATTTTCTATATTTCTCTGCGGATCGCTTCCTCTATGGTCGCGGCCATCTCTCGTCTACCCGGCCTAATAGACCAATGACGGGACGTTTTAGTTGCTTTCGGATGCGTCGACGGCTCTGATTGGCTCTGTCTGTACCACGTGGTCAGTGTGACGGATCCC
The DNA here is from genome assembly GCA_023969325.1 of Oryzias curvinotus. Taxonomy (NCBI): domain Eukaryota; kingdom Metazoa; phylum Chordata; class Actinopteri; order Beloniformes; family Adrianichthyidae; genus Oryzias; species Oryzias curvinotus. The sequence continues at coordinate 25,727,429 of CM043708.1, read as the reverse complement.
CTAGAGACCAAAACTGGCGGGGACACGCTAAACTTTCACAAACAAATCTGAAGGGTTTGCGATCAATAATGCGGGCATCGTCATTATTGAGCGTGGTCACGACCTCAGTTGTGAGAAGACGATTAAAAAAAACAAATTTAAGTGGTCTTGGCTGGAAGACGGTAGCATCACTCTGTGCTTCGCTATCGGTGCTAGCCATGTTGTCTGCCTTTCGTTACGTCACAAACAGGGCGGCGCGAATTCAGCGGAATGCGTGAAGCCGGCGGCCGTCCTCGTTGTTTATATCGCGTTTTTTCGCTATTTATTCTTTTTCGAAAAATATTAAAAACAATCGCAACATGAAATAGAGACTATTTACTATATTTTGGCTTATTAAAATAGGCCATGTCACCCACACTTTAAAAAGGTGTTCTTGCATCTCCACACCAGTTGTTTCATCCATACTCCCAATTTTTTCAGCACAAGTCAGCCAGCATTATGTAATCCTAATCCAATCAAGTAGTGAACCTTGTTGTAGAACAACGAAAATAAATAAATAAATAAATATAATTGAAAAAACCCCAATGCTGGGCACCAAAACAGAAATGAAAAAGAAAAGACAGTGATAAAAATCTCTCCATCCATGTTCCTTTCCGTTTTCTTACTTACAACCGGGAGACTAAATGGTTAAAAAACTGATTAGGAAATCATGCGGTCAGTAAAAGTAATGCTTGAGGAATGGCAAATGGCCCCAGAAAGCCAAAAATACCTGCAGGAAACAAGTATAAAACTTTCAAAATAAAACTGGAAGCAAATTATGGAAGTAGTTGACGTAACACCACAAGGATAACCACAAGATAAAGATATTGAATTTTATATTAAGAACTGTATAGAAGTAAAACAAAAATACAGAACTCACCAAAAGTAAGTGGGCTAAGCTGCAACAAAACAAAAAAGTAAAAAATAATCAAATGATTCATAAAAAAATCTGAAACACAAAAACCTCACCAAAAGTAAACCAGTTTATTACCCATTTAGGGCAGTTGCTTCCATTTTCTCTTTCTTTCTCTTTTGTTATAACAGGCAGACCTTGCAATGGAATACATTTCACTTCTTAATTTTCACCTTATGTCAATTCATTATCTGTGTTTTTCAGACACAGCTACTGACACTCAGCCACTGTGACAACTGTAGATATACCTTTAAGCAAAATATTTCACCTTTAAAAAAATAAATAGAAAGTGATAACAACCCACTGAAGTGATGAATCTGGTTTGCTTTCTATCAAACAGCTTGATTCAAAATTTGTCCTGCCTCTGCCAGTTGTTTTCATTTAGTTTTTTTCTTCCTTTTTGTGTGCTGTGATGAGTGATTAACTTGCTGTCAGAGGCAATAAGGTGTTAAGCCTTAAAGTGGGTCATTCTTTTTGGGTTAAACGAAACTGCTGTACAAAGAACAATTCAAAGAACTACATAACAAATTGCACAAGAACCTTCACAATATGGTGACTTCTGCTGTGCACGATGTGTTGAATGGTTTACCCTGTACAATATGCTGCATGTGTGTGTGACATTTCATTAACACTGTAAAACACATGAAGAAACCCAGCTGGAAACTGAGAGGTGATGATCCAGGTGGAAGTGAGAGGTTAAAAAGGACAGAATTTACCAGCAGGCTGACAATTACCCCCACCATCACCCTCCAACACGTACACACACCTCATTAAATCACTCCTACACCCCCATCTGTACTGAGAACACTGAAATAGATGCCAACTGTGCTGTAATGTCTGTGAATTTGTGCACAAGTTGCGAGGGAATTTACAGCATCCAGGATAAATTATGTAGACAAGTGTGAGGATGCTGAAGAAGCTTCATGTGGACGCACTGGCGCCGATATACGCATCCACTTGAAATGTGTATCCCGGAACCACCAAACGTGCAACAGGACCTAAAACATTGGTCAGCTTCTGACTGTCACACAGCAACAAGATAAAAACAGCCAGGTGAAATTTTAGACAGGTTATTTCAAAGGAAACCTTCAGTGAACCTGTTCAGACACATTAAAAATGCATTTCCACTTGCAAGCTTCTCCAATGATGCGCAGAACTGACTAAAGCAGTTAAGTGAAAAATTGTTTGGAAGGATAAAAAGGTCCACTATTAAAAAATAGACTCTTGATGAACTACATGAGCTTGATAGGGCAGAAGCAGGTATGGAAAATAGGTGGAGGCACGGTCTGCATTGATATTTGTTTTCAAAATATAAAGGGTAATATCTAAATTTTCTCCAGGATCTAAAAAAAAAAAAGATCAAATTGATCAATATTTTTAATTTAAATAAATAATAGTGTACATAATAATGTCCAAAATACTCAGCTGATGATGTTATTAATAAGTTTTCTTTAGGTTTAAGTTCTGTTTAATTGGATAGCAAAGAGTCAGACACATAGTCATTGCGGGATTGATGATGTCATCGTGTTACTGCATGGCAGTTCACCTGTCTGCACTGCTCCGTGTGCAAACCAAACACATATTTCTTTATCCATGGATGACCAGTTATACCCGAAGTTTGCATACAGCACATAAAAGCACACACAGTTTTTTTTCTCACCATCAGACGTGAAATAAAAGTAAACTTTTCCTGTTTTAGGTCAATTACAATCAACAAAAGTATTTCTATATACAAAATGAAAGAATAATTCAATTCAATTCCAACAAAAGTCCAACATGAGACTAAGATTTTCTTAGACATATGCTAAGATCACTATGCCTTTAAACAATTTGGGAAGTTTCTGATACGTTTATTGACAGCATTTGAGTTCATTAGAAAAACACCTCTGGATATATATTAGTGCACATTTGAAACATATGCTTGTTTGTAAAACATCATAGGACAGTCAAAAGAAATCGGTCAAGATATTAGGAGTACAATTGTAGATTTACACAAGTCTGGTTCATCATTGGGTGCCATTTCTAAATGCTTTGAAGGTTCCACGTTCATCTGTTCAGACAATTGTACACAAGTATAAACATCACGGAAACGTCTAGCCATCATATCGCTCAGGAAGGAGACGGGTTCTGTGTCCCAGAAAGGAACATTCTTTGTTGAACGTACTTTTTAGTATGTCCTGAACAACCCAAGGGCGAAGGCAAAAGATGTTGTGAAGAAGTTGGCTGAAGATGCTTAGAATGTGTCATTACCAACACTGAAACAAGTACTTTACAGACATGGGCTGAATGGCTACTCTGCCAGTAAGAAACCATTACTCCAAAAGAAACACAGACAAGCAAGATTAAAGTTTGCTAATGCTCACAAGGATAAAGACTTTCATTTTTGGAGACATGTCCTGTGGTCTGACGAAACTAAAATTGAACTGTTTGGCCACAATGACCATCGTTATGTTCTGAGGAAAAAGGGAGAAGCCTACAGGCCTACAGGATCACCATCCCAACTGTAAAACATGGGGGTGGTAGCATCATGTTATGGGATTGTTTCACTGCTAGAGGGACTGGTGCACTTCACAGAATAGATGGCATCATGAGTAAAGAACAGTATGTGGAAGAAAAGTTGAAGAAAGTTGAAGCTTGGGCACAAATGGATCTTCCAAATGGACAACGACCTTGATGTAATGAAGGAGGATATTAGGGTGGCTGTGTGAGTGAGGGGGATACAGAGGAAACGGTTAGAGGGAGTCCAATGACTTGCTGTGGTATCCCCTAAAGGGAGTTGCTGAAAAGGGAAGAACGTGATGTCTGGACATTTGTGTTTATTTGTGCAGAGATGTGCAATTATTTTGATTTAAAAAGGTTACCTTTAGTTGTTGGCAAAAAAGAAAGAGAATTAAAACAAAACACATCAAGCCAATGCACTAAGGACTTTCAAACTCTATAATGAAAATGAAAAATTCAGTGGCAAATTTGAAAAATGAGACTTCTGATCATTTTTCATAGTCAATTTGCTTAATGGCCAGACACTGATCTAAAAAAAGACCTGCACTTAAATCTCTGCAATATGTACCAAGTTTGATGTCTTTAGACTCACTCATCCAAGGGCTTAAGAAAGTCAGCTTGGCAGGACAAGTAAATATGGTTACAGTCAAAAAAACATTAATAACCAAATAAAGCTGCCATGAAACAGATGGAGCTAATTCTTATAAATATAAAACGCACATAAACGCATGTTTTGGGCTTGCGTGTTCAAACTGTCACATTCACATCGAACACGTATTTAAACTAAAACCAGTTAAACTTTGACCAATTAGGGACTCAAATTTGGCAGTGACGTATGGAAGGTGCCCCTTTTCCTTCATGGTAGTGCCAATTGTTTAAAAATTGATCATGGAGGAGAAATGAATGATTGCGATTTGTGCCTGGCTGGAATTATATGAAACCAAGTCTTTGATGTATCAGAATGGAGCTGTGGAAAAAAGAAGACTGGAACCAGATTTGTGAGATTTGCATCACTTCCGCATTTTACACCAAGCTTCTTCCAACTATAGGTGGCAGACAAGCGCTAGTAAACAGTAGAAATTAAAAAATAAGAAGAAGCCCCCCCTGCTTGTCCAATGTGAACACCATGCTATATGCCCATTCAATAACCCACATACAGCTTTATTTTTTAGCACATATGAAAGTAGGTCACAAAGTTCACTCGCCTCATTTACATTAACAAACATGTTAAGACATGTTTCCAGAGAGCTGGAAAACTAAAAGTGGAATTCCTACTTAAGTTTTGACCAAAGAATTGAATTTATGCCTCATATCTGGCCAAAAAGAGCAGCATAGACAGCATTAGTGTTTTCTTTACCAGATTATTCAAAGAGTCAGCAGGATGAGAGTGGAGATGCCACACAGAAAATTGAATTCATATAGGAACACATGCTAACATGATAGAGTGTGTTGCAGCAAGTGGTGTACTTCAAACAGAACATTAAAAAGGACACATTACATGACAGGCACAAGATTATTGCAGCTTCAGGACATTAAGTCTTGTATTTTTTTAAATTATTTATTAAGTAAAAAATGGTTGGAAAGAGCGGATTTTAATCAGCGTCTTTTCAGTATGTCTGTATTATAGGCAAAGAACAGAGCAGAGTTAAACAATTAAACCATAAAGGCTGTCCCAGAACAGCCTTTAAGCATTTAACCCAATCTGAATGTGGAGCTGTACTAAACTCATAAATAATGCAGAATGTGTAAATCAGATGCATTACTTTGAGCTCTTTTGTTCAGAGTCCCTGTTTAATGAATAGGCTTTGCTAAGAGACATTACCTGAAAGCACAGCCTTCCCCGATGTCTTCCCTCCCCGGTGCATTAGTTGACCGGAGCTGTTGTGTTGGGAAGGCAGAGGCTCTGGCCTGCATCTGACAGCGTAATGTTCATTCCCACTAAATTGTGTTTGAATTGCTCCCATGGGAGACATGAGCACGACAATGGTTTGTGGGTTAGGAGTACTTGTTCATACACAACATTCTAAGTCTGTTTGCCCTTTTGCTGTGAATGAGGAATTAATTATTCATCCGCCAATGGCAAATACAGACTGTGAAGGAGAGAGGAGGAGGTGTTTTTGTACACAATGGATGGCAAAATCTCTTTCAGGTGTCATTACAGCCAAAAGTAAGTCAAAAGGATTAATAGGAACGGCGGAAATTTGCAGATGAGCATCTTTATTCTAGATGGAAATGTCCTTGTGTTTCTGATTCAAGGAGTCATTTCAAATCCAATCACCGAAATTAGAGTAATAAATTTAAAACATTCTTGTTATCATTTACCCAGTGAAAATGATCAGAAATTTCTGGTCATTTTGATCAAATTCAAGGAGCAACTCAAGCAATAAATACATGTCGGATTCCCAATTTAGAGATATAATCACCAACCATGTTAACAAAAATAAAGTACCACAGTTAAAGTAAATTAATTAAGAAATACTACGCACTCTGGAGCAGGTCTTAGAACTGCAGGGAATCACGGTGTCATTTTGCAGAAAAAATACACACAAAAAAAAGGAATATAGAAAAGAAAACCTGCCAGTAATCATGTTGTTATCTAGGAGAGGTATAAATCTAAATTCTGCACACCATTATTGATACAAACTACTCTCAATGATAGGAAGGAAAACCTATCAGAAAGTAAGAGGTTATAAAAAGTAAGATTGAATAGTTGATATCCTCTCTTTCATTGTGCATGTTTTAGCCCTAAACAAGCATAATTTTGCTCTGTTATTGTAACTGATCCTGTCAATAATCTGTAAATACCCAGGTTAGCTTTACAAGCATAAGCAGGGAAGGAGGTTACCATCTTCAGACTAGTAGCTCTGTTCAGAAGAACAAAATAAATATTTATTGCAATGATCTTATTTTTAATATATCCTTGTTAAAAGTTTTTTAATGTATTATTCAGAAATATTAGACATTTTAAATAAAGAAACAGATTATAGGTTCAATTATTAATGATCATGTAGGAAAACAAAATCCTTTCCTACTCCAATAACTCTACCCTACTTATTTAAACTGACCCTATTCAGAGAACTGTGAAAGAACAATATAACGGAGTTGTGACACTTGATGAGAGACAGATTACACAACAAGGCCTTGTAGGCATTAGGCGATGCGAGAGCCACAGACCACCTTCCTAAACAATACCAACCCAGGGACCAGTGAGGCTGCTACAGCTTGCCACTTCCCCAAAATTTCGCAAAATGTGTGTCCGCTACTGAACTGTCCACATGTTCGATTGACAGACTAGTCCAGGGGTTGGGAACCTATGGCTCTTTTGATGGTCACATGTGGCTCGCAGACAAATCTTTAATTGTACTTTTTTTTTTCATTAGACCAGTCCTTCTCGGGTGCGATGCGATGCCAGAGGCGCGCAGTAGTAGCGGTGCTTGGACAAAAAAAATCTGTTTACCATTATCTATTATTTCACAGAGTTTGTACCAGCCGGAAACCTGTGAACCTGTGCCGTGCCTAAAACTGCGCGCTCCCGTCTCTGAGAAAGTTGCGGGGACGGGATGTGAGGAAGAAAGCAAAGGGTGTGGGTTGGGGTTTGTGGGGACAGGCAGCAGGTGAATCGTGCAGGGATTGTAAATACGTAAAACCCGCTGCCCGTCACTCACTGCAGCGTGTGAGTGTGTGTCTGGCTCCATGTCTGCATGTGAGCAGTCTTTGTCACATCTAGAACATTCAGACCTACGATCACATTTAAAGTCTCAACGCCTGCATGAAGCAGAAACTCACCACGTATCAACCAGACTAGACCATCAGCAGAACCACCACGAGAAATACTCATCATTTATTAGCAACAGCATAACAATGTTGTTAAAAAGAATCCACAGACTTATTGTACTTTAAAAGTGTTGAAATTACATCAAATGCTCACATTCACTTGTATATTTAGTTTTAAACATATTGTCGCGGACTGAGTTGGGTGGCTGTTGGGCCTGTTAAAAGTTCTGGAGTTCATTGAACGCATCAAGCAGAGATCTGATTGGTTCTCAGTTCTGTCGCTCAGCCTGTTGTTAGGTAGTTTGGACCAATGGGGTTCAGCTATGGGCCGAATAAGGGAAATGGGAGCGCTGGAGCGGGAGCAAGGGGATGTAAAAGTGGGAGAAGCGCTCTCGTCTCAGCGGGAGAAATTGAGGAGTTGCTGAATTAGTTGTTTGGCGTTTGTTGCGGTCTACAGTAATCAGAACAAAGAACTCTAAAATGGGTTAAGTCTCCGTTCCTCAGTGTGGGAAAGAGACGCTACATAATTGTATGGCTCTTTGGAAATTACATTTATAAATATGTGGCATTTATGGCTCTCTCGGCCAAAAAGGTTCCCGACCCCTGGACTAGTCGGACCATCTGTAACACCATTGGACTTTTACTCTGAATACAAGTACAAGACTGAATGAAGCTCCATCCTATCAAACACCCTACCAGACCTGAAAGACATCAACCTGCTTAATGCAGCTGGGATTAGCCATACTTAGCTGAAGACTGACAGGATGTTACGCTAATGGGCACAGAGAAATAAACCAATGAACTCAACTCCGACAATTTAGGACAAACTGTGGATATAAGAGTGTGGTTCCTAGAATAACACCAGATGTCAGTTCTGGGCGAGGAAAGAAGGTGAAGCTACTCAGAGAGAGCAGCAACTTTAAAATTCAAATACACCACGTGGTTCCTCGAACAAGAAGAAACAACGTCATGTTGACCATGTTAAGGAAAACACTAAAAGTTTACCAATGCCAAAGACAAAAATAAATCAATAAGTTGAAAAGCGGGGGTACAGTTACGGGCAAAAAACATACTCTGCACAAAAAGACCACAACATGCAAATACAACACACTGGATCAACAAAGACATTTAACCCTTATGCTGTCTTGGATGACCCCACCCTTACTTTGACATGTTCTCCCTACCATGACAAAGGTGGATAAAGGTGGAAAAATTTAATTTAATCCATTGAACCAGTGAAGATCACAAATCATTGAAAAAAAAGGTTCAGCGCACTGTCTAGTGAATCTAGATGACCCAACTCCCAATGGTAAAGTGCCTAGGATAGCACAAGGGTTAAAAGAACAGACATCACTGTCTGAAGAAAAACATATGGTTTATGCATTCCAGGATTCCTGTCTCACCTTTTAAATGCTCCTCAAAAGCATTAATGTGAACACAAGACATGACAGAGTGAGTGTGTGCAGTATTAGCTGATAAATTCCTCCCTTCAGTGGCTATAGTGACGGGAACACAGGTAATCTGATGACGACCCTAAAACTGACCAATGTTTGATCAATGCCCATTATTCAAAAACATTGATTTGTTAAGCAGCATGATTTGTAATATTGATTCAGATGCAGAGTGAGCCATGTATAGTATGATTCCAGATGCCATTATAGCAGGTGATCAGATATGCTTTACTTTGCAAGAGTAATGAGTAATATCAAAATATTTGATGAGTACTAAGGTTGGGGGAACAAATACTTTTCTAGGATCAGGACTGAGAACACATTCAATTTGTAGAGTGAGAGTAAATGAGGAAATAAATCCTCCTTGTAAATAAGCAATAAGCAATGTTCACCCTTTCACTCCTGAACTGCTGCCAGCAAAAGCAAAAAAAAAACACGATCCTTGAACTAGTTTGACTCTTATACTATTTACGCAATAACATCATTCCAACACATTCTACTGCAGAGAAAAGTGGGAAGTTTTGAACACATAACGGCGCAAAGCCACTTTTCTCCGTATCAGAATCAGATGGTTTACGTCGATTACTTTGTTCATGTAAATTAACGCAATTGCAGAGGATTCTGAAATAGAGTAAAGCAGCTTTCTGCTGGCGCAAATTCACGTTCATTTCAAAAACAGTTGAAGAGTTATGGTAGTTCCGAGAAGAGAAGCTACAACTCCAGTGTTGAAGGGTTAACATATTTGAGGTTCAAAGGTCTTATTCCACAGTTTCCGTCTCAGATGGAACAACGGCTTAATTTGTGGCGCTCATAGAGCTGGAGATAAATATGCTAAAATAAAATGCATATTATGGGCTACCAGAACTTGCAGGACAAGAAAATACCTTATTAGCACAAATACTTAGAAACACCTATAGTATTATTATGACTTATTTGATCTATCCCTGTAGTACAAACAGATTTACTTTAGATATATACCTAGAAAATAGGAGCATCTGTGTCTTCTAAGACAGAAAACCACATCTGGAATAAAAGCATTCTTCAAGGCTTTTTATATGGTAAGTTAACTGCTGAAAAGAAGCATATGGATGAACATAAAATTGTGCGCAATTTGATTCTTTAAAAACTTGAAATATTTAATATTTTAATTAATTATGAATACAACATTTGCTTTTTTCGTTTAACATTTCTGTTTAAATGAGACTTTTCTTTGTTTTGAATACAACTTTCTCTGGTCTTGAATACAAAGTCTCCCCTGTTAACTTATCAAAAATACGTCACGTTGTCCCCAAACATTGATACAACAAGTTGCACATGTGCTTTGATGCCATTTATTAAACTAAAATAGAATAGAAATGTTTAGAATCGTGTTAGTCCCATAGCAGAATATATCTCTGGACCAAAGTTTTGTTGAAAAAGAAAACAGGCGATAATGACAGAGATCTCCGCCCGCATGTTGCTGCTGCCAGGCGACAACAACTGATCGTGTAAACAATGCAACCGCAGACCCACAAGTGAAGAAAATTACTCCAAAAACGTGCAACAAGCATGCCACTTATTAGGTGTGAAAAAGTCACTGTTCATCAAAATAGAGATAACGAACAAAAAATAACAAAAAAACAAGACCAAGCTGCCTTCCTATGAAATTCTGTATTTAAAAAAAAAGGAAAATTCAAAACAGATATGTCAAATGTTTGTCTTTACGTGTCTTTACCACATAGCCTTTGCTTTTCACATTACTTGGGGCATGTTTGCCTAAAACCGCCTCAGTCGATTTCATCCACCATAACTAAAGAGTATGTTCTAACCTCTGCTGGTGTGAGTTTGTAATTGATGATTAATTATGTCTGTCAAAAAAAAACAGCCACAGTGTAGGACAGTGTGAACTTGTTTGATGTTTTCATTTCAGGTCTGCGGCTCCTGAGCTCCCTGAGCATCACTTAGTTCCAGCAGCCCATGTTTTCTCTTAAAGGAAGCAATGAGCCATCAACGACCCTTCCAGGAACACCGTGGACAAAAAGAATTGTTTGCAAAGGGAACATGGGTGGCAAGATATCAGATGTCGAATCACCCAGAGAAAGGGATGAGAGGAGGGGAGAAAGGACACATCAGTGAAAAGGGGGGTTAAGAAGAAATTACACAGCGAGATACAGGAGGGTACTATAAATATAAACTTGCCGCCAGCATCGTGGACAACCTCCACCCAGGTTGGTGTCGTTTCCATAGCAGTAAGTGCCATTTATCTAATGTATTGGCCTATTACAACCTCTCCTTTATGGGTTCCTGATGAGGGATCCCCTGCAGTCTCACAGCAGGCCTACTGACACACAATTGATTGGGGAGTCATTCCATTTCTGCCAGCAGACCCTCACTCATGCTTGTGCCTCTTGTTCTTCCTTTATCTATCCCCTCCTTGCATCATCCTCTCTGCTTCGCTCAGTCACTCTTGCTCTTTTTTTCTGCCTCCTTCCGTTCATTCTCTCAGGATTGTCTACAGGCGGATTGTCGTGGCTTTCATAAAAATCAATATCATTCTAATTCAAACAGATATCAAAAGGCACCGGGCCAGCAAACCATTCCTCTGTAGACTTCTCATAAGCTCATGTTTTTCCACACCATTTATTTTTTGCTCTTTGATCCCCTTCGATCCCCTCTTTAGAGGACTCCTCTGAGTTTCACTTGACCGGCACGTCTGAGCTCAGTTTAGATGTTACATTTGACAAGTTTGGTGGAGTAGCACAGAGAATCCATGAGCAGCCTTTTTCTGAGATATTAGTCTCTGTGATAAGTACCCCAGATATTGGCACACAAAAGCACTTCAGCAAAGACTCGGGGAGAGGCACGCATTAAATGTAATTTTAATCTTTCATAAGATAAGCCAAGAATAAAACAAGTAATTATGTATTCTCTGAAGCCCAATTTCTTAAGAACAGTGCAGGGGGATGGGGCGTATAATGTTGGGGGTAGATAAAGCACTCATGTTTATTCCATTTTAAGCCTGTATCACTCACTTTCTTAATATAATTATTGCAAATTACCAATCTCCCCCACGACCCTCCGGTTTTATCAAACCACTAATGTCCTTCTTCCACACTCTCCTCACAAAAACGCACATCAGCATGTTCCGCCTAATCATGCAGTCATTTGTGCAGCCGAAATGCAGTCCGGTTGTACGCAGAGAGGCTTGAGGCCTCGCGGTGCTCTTAGAGTTCAATGATAATGTGATTTGATCGAAGCAACACCAACGCAGACATTTTATGGTTAGACAATTCACTTCGTTTGACTTGTAGCTGGTTTACCAGAAACATTTTGGAAATGCACTTAGCTGTAACTCTGTAATGGGCAAACAAAGCAAAAGGCCCTCTTTACCATTTATTCTGCTGCTTGAAGCCAAACATTTTATTTTCCAAAAGCATTACTGTCGAGGAAACTAGTAATTGTGAGTTGAAAAAAGGTTGCAGACAGTTTTACTTGTTTCTGGGTTATCATCTAAGTTTACTGTCACATATCCCAAAATGCTACAGTGCGGCGACTTAAATGCAAGATTTTTAGCCAACTTAACAGGTGGCCACGCAGCGGCATTTATAATCTGGCAGCAGTTGTACTTTTACGGCTGCTTAGGTTTTAAGAAAAAGGTAACATTTTACAGGGGCCGGACAATTTTTTGACATCTTTCAGTGGCCGCCTGAGCATGTTTGAAGGTCACGTGGTAGCAGTCCAGTGATGGGCGGGTGGCAGGAATGCAGCAGAGTGATAATTGACTGACCGGAGGGTCTCCAAGGTCCCCAAAATCTTCTGATGTTCGTCTGATTTCAGACTACCACCCTCCAGTTGCCACCCTACCCCCGTGCTGCCGTCCCCCTACTGTCTGATTGATAGAAATCGTACAGTGGCAGCGCGGGCGCTCGATGAGGGCTGTTGACATGCTGATGACAAGACGTCAATCTGGCAATCCCTGTCAGCATGGGTCCAAATGGGTAGACGGCATTGATGCTGCTCTTCATCTGATGAAGACTCTTGCTGTGGTTGAACCACTTAGACCTTCGTTTTCTTGGGTGCTCGGGTTTTACCATGGCTTCTTGCAAGGGTTTCTTTTCAAATTTGTAAATTGAAAAGAGTTTAATGTGTGCTCAAAATCTGGGTTGCAAATGACCAGCGGTGCAGAATGGCCAGTTTTTATACACCCCCGGGCTACCAGACAGCTGGTGGTACTGGATGGCCGCTGTCCAGAGACATCTACTCATCATCCAATCAGAGCTGCTCCTGGCCAGCGATCCGGCTGCCACCGCCTTGTGACGGTTTTCGGTGTTATCCCCGCATGATGGCTGCTGTCTACATTCATGACCACGTCAACGATTTAAAAAATAAAATAAAAATAGGCCGGTGGCATGAAATCTTGAAGATTCTGTCAATGGCTCTGCATGACACGGTGGCTGTTGTATTTGTGACCATAGCATTATCATTTAAACAAGTTCTGTCAAAACCCTGTTGGTGACCTTTTCCAAAGTACTGCACTGAATTTCATATAAGGTGTTGATCTTCACTAAAAGATGGTGTAGAGTTAACTAAAAAGAGCAGATATTATGTCCTCAGTCAGTCAAATGTGATTTATTTTATGTGAGGTATGGCTGTGCCACCTATCCCTCAGAGTTTTCCCATGAACTGAGCCGTTAGCCAGTCACAGCAGAGAGAAAATAAGCTTTAAAGGACAGTTCACTCAGGAGAGACTGCTGATTTAAAGTGTCTCTGATAAAGGAAGATTAGGTTTTGGCACTGACTCCATTTGAGGATGATGAGCAGTTTGTTCTCTGTGGCTGTTCGGCCAGTCTGACTGATGCAGACTGCTGAATCGGCTGCTGGGATGGGAGATGGAGCTTCTCTCATTGTTTAGCTGACTTTTGATTAATAATAAGACATTTCATTATAGCAGTAGCCAGTCTTTCATTCTAAAACTGCATAAAGAATGTGTTTAAAGTTCAGGATGATCAAACAAGTTATTGCTTGAAAACATTAAATAATGAAGATTATTTTATTATTTTTAGTTTCAAGATATTTCAGGGGAAAAGTTTACTGTTTTTATTAGAAAATTAAACCAATAACTCAGTCGGAGGATAGGCTATAAAGTCTCCACTTGTTTATATCATTTTTCCATTCTCGAGTTTAGTTGTCTTTTTAATGGCTAAATATTGCACTCACTTGTTTCAGGTACTTTTCAAATATAATGAAAGTGTTTTGTTTTTATAGAGAAGAACAGGGGGATGGGGGTCTTCATGTGTTTCAACATGTTTTAAAATTCTGCACCACTTACCAAAAATGTGACCGTGACAAAAAAAATACAATACAGAATACAAACAGAGGGCAAGATGCAGTTCATCAAGTAACCACTGGGGGCCTGAAGAAAATGAGTGCAGTCACCTGCTCAACTTAACATAATAACATGGTTTCAGGCTTACCGTTTCACATTTAATTTTAAATTTGGGCACAAAGATTTTCTAAAGAACTGTTCGGAATCAAATCCCAAACACTGAACATCCACATTGAACAAGTTCATGAAAACTGTTAGTCTTGTTCAGTCCCTATACCTGCTTGGTTTTTTTTTTCTTACTACTTTTTAGGGAAGGATGATTTCCCAGAATATCCTACCTTGCCAAAATAACTTCAATCACAGACCTTAAACACCAGCTTCAAATCTCGTCAGTAGAAGCCAGTGGGTCACACATCTATTGTCCAGCCATCTTTATTGATCCAGGCTTTATGATTTGATCAAGAATCTAAAACTCTGTATTGAGTCATACACTATATGTTTACACTTCTTTATCCTCCTTTTCAAGTCTTATATTTTGATTAAATGTTTAATGAATAGACTTTTTTTTAAGTACAAGCAAGTTGTGCTGAACACTTACAGCAAACATGGCAAGATGTTAAACAGCATGCAGATGACTAAATTGATATTAATTTCTTTTTTAGGCATTAGAAAAAAAAACTTTATTGTCATTTCAGTTTTCATTTTCATGAGGTTTAACTGGAACTGGTTTCTGAGGTTGGGATTCAGCCAAAAAAGAAAGACAGCATCTTAAGAAAGAATACAAATATATTTTTAAAAAAAGTGCAATAACTTAACAAGCAGCAGAAAAAAGTAACACAAGGTGACATTTTCCCATCCTCCAACACAGCAGAAAAAATGGAATTCAGTTTTATTTAGCTTGTTAGATCTTAAAAAATAAATGTAAAAGGCACAAAAAAAAAAAAAAAAACATTCTGTCCCAGGGTACATGGTGACAAAAGAATTCATCTCAAAGTTCGGTGTATCTTCAGTAAATAATAGAAAGATTTGATGTAAAAATTACTAAGAATAAGCAGAAGGCCTCTCTGTAAAAAATTACTGGAATACTGCAGGTGTTTTTGCAAAGTACCTCAATGCTAAAATGAACGTCCATGCCTGATCCTAATATTCCAGAGGTAAAAATGTTGATAAACAGATGAGCATTTTTTACAAGTACCACAACTCAACTCATCGATTTTCTACTCATTTCCTAAAGTTCTCCAATCATTGTTCGATCAATAAAGGTGTTCCCAGTGGTATTTTAATGCTGATTATGCCTCTTTTAGCCCAAATAAAAAAAAAACTATAATTATCTAGGACATAGTTTCTACAGAGTAGCAGTAGTTCATCAGAAATTCACCTCCGAGTTGTGGGTGGAACCGTTACAGAGTAAGCCTGACCACGCTTCCCATAATCCACTTGTTTACACTCCCTCCAGCTAGCTCCTCACAACCCCAACCTCGCGAAAAAAGGCAACAAAAATGATGAGCAAATATTGCAGCTATCCAGCCGTACAGTTTTAAGCCAGATTCCAGCACAGACGAGGAAAATAAAAACGTACATGGATCTAGTCATCTACAATTAGATGCATCAGAATGGAGAAGAGCAAGAAGCTTGTGGCCCGCCCAGCATAATCTCTGTTAATGTCATAAATATGATATTTTTCAAAGACCTTTTTTGTTTGCTCCTGATTCACAAAGAAATAATCAGAAATGCAATTTTAAGTTTAATTTTCTTAATGAATGTCCTCCATCTTCAGAAAAATGCCACAAGAAGGTGTTAAAAACACCAACAACAATTTTTATTAGTCCAAGTCTACCAGTTTCTCCCTCTCTGGCTAACTGAGTCAGGGATGTGGTCCAGTCTGTTTAACTGAAAAACTCATTGATTTGGATCTGTTCCAAAAGGCTAATTCAGATTTTCTTTAGAAAGTGAGTCATTTTGATTTACAAAATGAAAAAAGACGTTATAAAAAACAACCATTCACTATATATAACTATATAAGTATTTTTTTTCAAGGAGAGAAAAAAGGCAGTAATGATCTTTTGAAATAAAAACGATAAAACAGAATTATGTCCTAATGTTTGTTTCCACTGGAGTTGTCTTTTGTACAGCCAGTCTTCAAAGCATCAGCAGGAAGTAGGCTTTTTACGCAGCATCTAAAAACAAATTAGTTTTCAAAATAAAGCTGCCTGGCAGGCCCTCTTTTTTTCACAATGAATAATGACAAATTTTGATTAAAACAAAAGTTGCTGTGAGGGTCTAGTTGCACTGTACATCATAGCGGAGAACGAGCTTTGGGGTGATTGAGTTAAATCTGTGTAAACCTAAGAGCATCCCTGCAAACAGCAGGAGTTTTAAACACACCACAAGTGTTTTGTTCTAAATTGGTCCGAATGCAATCTAATGTAATACACAAATTTATCTAATAAGCATTCTGTGGTAAAGGGTTAAATAAGAGGTGAAGGAGCATTTATTCAAGAGAAAACAAGTAATTAATCATCTACTTCCCTGCAGGGCCTCCAAATCTGCTCGAACTGCAGGGAAAAAAAACGGGAGAATTACTTGATTTTTCCATTTCTGGGAAATTACGCACACGCCAAATGTATTTTCATAGAAAAGTCCCACTCAAGCAATCAGCCTTCGCCTGCGTTTTCCACCTTATGAGGCTGATCACAAAGGTGTTTTGCTTTTATCATCCAAGTCGATTTTCTTGACTTTGTGTTGCTTTTATAAACTAGACAAAGTGTTGTTGCGCTATTCAATTTAGGTTGTTAGATGGGCCGTTGAACATTCAGGTAAAAATAACTCACCAGAATACATGAAAAAACAGCGCTGGTCCTCTTTAGGGCTCCAGGCAGGGACTCAAAGTGCAAAAACAGATCTAAACTTAGAGGAATATGTCAAATTTGTTGAAAATCTTTACATCTGATAGTAAAAAGGATGAAAATATAACTTATTCCAGTGGTTGTCTGGAAGAAAAGTGGTTGTCGGTTCAGCCAAGCTCTGAGCAGATACAGCTGCTTTTATGGGAAAGAAATTCACACAGGAATCCATGTTTTCTTGTAGTAAAACCTAAAGATGGCTGCTTTTTATATCTAAATTCTTATGAGAACAGAAACACTTTAATCCAAAAAGATTAAGAACTCAGCCCTTACATCCAGATAAAGGTAAACCAGAAAATTAGCACTTCTAATTTAAAATTTCAACAAGAACAGATAACCAACAAAAAAAAGTAGATGGAGAATCGTGACTGTGACAGTTTTATTGTCCATGCTGGCGGCACTTTAGTGTAATAAAAAGAACAACCGGTTAAATCTGAGTACTGAACATAAAGTAGTAATAACACTCCTAAATGGTTTTAATTTTAAAAGTAAAGGAGAGAAACAAGGAGGGAAAAACAGATTAACATGGATGGAGAAAACAAGAATCCAAATAAGTAGAAGGAATGAGTGATCTAATAAAGTATTGATCTTTTTCAAGAGATGAGTGAAACATTGCTAGTTAAATGCAGAACAAAACATATAAAAATGCATTTTTAAGAGTTAAAATACTGTGCCTTATCTTATTCGTCATGTGTTTATAGAAGGCAGCGTTTAATAACTTCAATCAGAAAAATTTGCACCACTCCCCAAAGATTAATAACTGACTGAGCCATGCCTGGCAGTAAAAAGCCATGTCTCTGCATGATAAATGTTGTAACATGGCTGTAATAACAGTTATTATGTTGTTGGACCCTTTATTTTTTTGCAAAATTGTTTAATTTTAGCCGTGATGGAAAGTTTTCTAAAATTATTGGCCCATTTCGAGCTTCTTAATCAGATTGCGGGCCAGAGTTCATTATAATGGACTTTTTTTTACTGAAGCATTTTAGAGGCTGATTTAGTGATATCTGGATCTATATTGGGGCAAAACAGTATTTGGCAGTCACCGATTCTGCAAGTTGTCCCACTTAAAAAGATGAGAGGTCCACAATGTTCATCATAGGTTCACTCCAGCTGAGAGAGAATGTATAAAAAAAATCTTCTGTTCTTAAAGGTGCTGTTAGGTCTATGGGGGACAGAATTATTGTTTATTTTCTGCTCCAATTTATAGATTCTTTAAAAAGCTCACAATGTTGGTTCCTGGATTCATTCTGTCTTATAGATGAAGTGTTTCTATGTTGAACATTACAGACCTCTTATCTTTTTATAGAGGGACAACGTAAAGTATTGGTCTCTGACAAATCGGACAAATTCATCATAAAAAACAATGGAACTGGTGGTGCAGAAGACCAAGTCTCCTGTGACCCTTGTTTCCATCCAAGAAATGTGGACACAGTGGAGGACTACGAGTACCTGGGAGTTTACATTGGGATCAGAGCACGGATGCAGTTTATAATATAAGTCTATGGTCTCTTGTTCCATCTTTACTGTGATGGGCATGGGGAACAGACTAAAGCTATGTTCAAAGCTCCCTCAGCAATGTGACCACTTTTAATTAAAACTCTACGTAGATACATTCACATGTCGCTATGCCATTTTTCCATACCATTTTTGAGCTCTACATACAAAACACGCATACATTTGACACATGATAAAACCCGGCTCAACTTTGACCAATCAGGGACCCTGATTTGGTAGTGATGGCGTCCCCTTTTATTCACAGAAGTGCCAACCGATTGAAAATTGGTCATGGAGGAGAAATTAATATTTGCAGTTTGTGCCCGGCTGGAATTCTATGACACCAAGTCTTTGATGTATCAAAGCTGTGAAAGAAAAAGTCTGGATCAACCTCTTTCAACTGTAGATGGCGTACACGCGTTAGTAAACAGTAGAAAAAGGAAAGAAGAAGACCCATCCCCTCCACCAGCTCCTGAACCAATGCAGGAGCGTGCGGACCGCGTGACTAAACTCCCCTTAACAAGGACAAAGCGCCAGAGAAGATCTTTCCCTGCTGTGGCAATAAAACCGTATAACTCTTCTATGAAACGACCATAAAACAACTTGACAGTTTTAATTTTTTCATTTTTGGACTGCACTGCACTATTTGTAACAGTTTCTTTGTTTGTCCATGTTGAAATTTGGTGATCAGAGCTCTTTGTTTTATGCTTTTTCTGCTCTGCTTTTGCTGCTCCTGAGCTCTGGAATATGAACTGGTGGCCAAAGATTCTTCTTCAATCAAATATCAGCCTGGAAGAGTATGACGTTATTTTTGTGGATTTCTAAAACTGAATCTGCAAATTAGCTCGCAGACTATCCTGGTCCATCCTGGTTTTTTCATGACATGCAACACAAAGTTGACACCAGCTGAAATGGAACATATTGTAACGATCCGGCCGGACCGCCACTTTAATGGGGTAACGAAAGCCAACCGCTCATGAAGAGGTTTCAATGGAGAGCTGTCCGTGCCCCATACACCGCACGACCCCGGACAGTCTCAGGTTGCAAGAAGAGAGAGGCAATATTAGCTTTTAAGCAATAAGCCCATTTATTCCAGCCCACATACAGCCCAAACAGCAAGGAGGGTCACTTCAGCTTCCAGCCCTCTGACTCAAGGTTTCACCCTAAGCTCCCCACTTCCCATGAGCCTTAGGGGCTGAAGGCGGGGCTAACCCCCAGGTCGCTACACTGCCCCCACCTAAGAGGGTTAGTGTCCCCACAACCCTTACATAACTGCATAACTGAATAACACAACACAATTAGCCAAACACAGGAACACACTGGCTGGAGACTCCTTTGCACAATCCTGGGTTCCGACCGCCACCGTGTACAGTCCTCCTCTTAACTGGCTGGGTTAGCACATCTGCAACTGACACAGTTCCATGCCAGCATGTGCCCAACCACGAGAATCAGTCCCCGCCTCCGTGGAAGCACCACCATCAGGGTGCACGTCACCATGGGGGAGCAGACTCTCTCCAAGTGAAGAGCTGCACACCAGCAGCAGAAGGTCCCCAGGCATCCCAGGCGATCGTCTTCATCACTACGGCTGCTGTAGGGTCTGCTTCGTCAAACCCTCCTCCCCAAAGCGAAGCTCTGCTGTCCGCGCTGACAGGTCTCGCAGCTCCGCAGGTGGGAGGTCCAGCAGTGTAGCGCCCTCTAACGCCAGGCCTGGGTGTGTGAGAAGTCCCCTTCGGCGTCTAGCCCTCATGGCCGGTCGCCAGGTTGACCTGAGCCAGGTGTGGCTCCAGCGTTGTTGAGCCATTGCGTCGTGAAGGTTCAGCTGGGCTGCCCACCGTCATCACAGTTTGGTCCGGATGTTCTAGCGCTGGCGTCGGGCAAGGCCAGGCTGCAGATGACGGTGGGTGCTCGATCCATCAGGGAGTTGATGTCGCCCTTTCTCCTCCCTTCCCCCGAACTGCCTCCAGAGTGGCGTCAGTCCCCGCGGCGTAGCTCTCCATGGTGTGGCTCTTTGTGAAGTAGCAGTGGCTAAGGATCCCACTTCTGACACCAATGTAACGATCCGGCCGGACCGCCACTTTAATGGGGTAACGAAAGCCAACCGCTCATGAAGAGGTTTCAATGGAGAGCTGTCCGTGCCCCATACACCGCACGACCCCGGACAGTCTCAGGTTGCAAGAAGAGAGAGGCAATATTAGCTTTTAAGCAATAAGCCCATTTATTCCAGCCCACATACAGCCCAAACAGCAAGGAGGGTCACTTCAGCTTCCAGCCCTCTGACTCAAGGTTTCACCCTAAGCTCCCCACTTCCCATGAGCCTTAGGGGCTGAAGGCGGGGCTAACCCCCAGGTCGCTACAATATCCACACCAGAAAGTTAACATTTTGACTCGTCATTTCCCTTATTGGTTGAAAGGTTTGTGGGACTGTCAAGAATGGTTGGTTGAGCGTGAGAGAAGTCAGAGTTTTGATGAATCTTCAACATGTTCTTGGGGTCACTTTGTCGGTTAGCCACTCTTGCAGTCCAAGTTTACTAATATTCATTTCCTGGAGTCCCACAACTCAAGAAATATCTTTATTCCTCTGTCAGAATGGAGCCTACTCACTATAGGACAGCCATACACTTCTGCAAACTCTCAACTTTAGATACAGCATTTATTTGTCATTACAGAAGGCGTGAACCAAATGTTATCCATTAAAAGTCAGTTGGTGCCAATATTTAGCTGATACATGCTTGCAAATCACTTGTATTTTCATGGTGGAAAAAAATCAGTGAACAGTTTTTATTACTCATGCTGCTTTTTTAGCTACTCCTACTAATAGGAGTAATTACCGAGTGGCG
Organism: Oryzias curvinotus; assembly: GCA_023969325.1. Classification (NCBI taxonomy): domain Eukaryota; kingdom Metazoa; phylum Chordata; class Actinopteri; order Beloniformes; family Adrianichthyidae; genus Oryzias; species Oryzias curvinotus. The sequence goes on along the minus strand of CM043708.1, from coordinate 25,706,232 downwards.
GTAGCTCAGGAAGTCGAATGCACGTTATTGATCATATGCACAATAGCTATTGATCAGTCATAAAACAGGCTCACTAGCATGGTTATATGGTCACTTCATATGAAGTAACCTTTTTTTTTAATCTGTTCATTGAAGTGCATATTTTGTTGTTAAAAGTGCTCCTCAGTCTGATAATTAATTTCAGATTAGGCATTGATCTGCAAGCAAATGAATGAAAGGGGACACAATTCAGTTTGCTCATCTTTCCATCATCACTTTCCCTGTTGATCTTTGACAAAGAAGCCCAACTTCCTCCCAAATCAATACTGCCATCATGCTGTTCTTCATTTCTGTGGGTAATTCCAATGTTATTTCAGTCTGCAGTGTTTTCTACTAATGTGGCGGCTATTGATCTATAGGTTATGCCATTTGCATTCTCTGTCTGTTTTGGCAGTGGTTCAGGTAAACAAGAAGTGAAATAAATATAATCATGTAAACATCCTGATCATTACTATGAAAGCATCCTTAAAATTTGTTGTCAGGTCTGTATGAGAGCTGAGCAGAAACCCCGCTTCCTTTGTCATCTGATTTGTTTTAGATTACGAGGTACATGCAATTATCAGCCATAACAGTCAAACCATCTGTTTGGCTTCATGGAGGGTAAACAAAACAGTTCTGACCCATTTAACAAGGTCACTCTGACTGCTGATCCTTTGGGTTTGGGGAATTTTGGACTTGGAGTTGTGCACATCGGGTTTGTAACAACCATGTTTGGAGGCTTGTCTGTGCCTTGGGAAAGTACACAAGATTGAAAACACGCAGCAATTATCTTGATTTGAAATGCATAAATTGTTTCCGTTATATTTATTTTGCAAGATCGGATTTTCCTGGAAAAACTCTGCAATGGAACAAACTGTTCTTCATGAGATTTAGTCAGTTTGGTAAATATTAAAGCTCTGCAAAAGCAACTTAGTGCAATCAAGAAATCTATCAAAGTATTCATGGACTTAACACAAGTACATGCCATTTTTTATTGCTCTTATCGTCTTTACCAAGGTCCTAAATGCTCATAAAAAAATCATTTTAAAGATATCAATACAGATATTGTTGATGGTAGTTTTCAAATTATGTGATCTCCACTCCATTTCAGACTCCTGGCTTTTCTAGTTGCAGAAAAAAAGAGTTGGCACTCAATTATTTATGAACAAGCCTTTCTCACGTACGTTGGAGGAATGATATACGAGATAACTTAAATGTACCTCTGATCCATCTTTTTGCTTTTATTGAAATTCACAGCTGAAATGGAGCATTTCTGAAACAACCATAGTAATGGTGTGACAAATTCAATTCAGCAGCACTCGTTTGAATAAATCTCCTGAATTGTCCAACTTCGGCATGCCATTTATATTAGCAGTCAACTAAATTAATATAGAATAAATGAGGAACATGGAGCATAAAGGCTCCGGTTGAGGAGGAGGCAGCAGCATATTTATATTTTCAAACCCTGCGAGGGGTTGCTTCTCTAAAAATCTCATTTTGAAATGGTGGAAGTCTAATTGTTCATTTGAACAAATACCTAAAAACATCAATCATGGGAAATAATGTTGAAGCAGAAATTGTTATTTACTGCCATGTATGACACTGAAACCATTTTCTACTACTTATAGCTGCTAAAGGTAGATCTACAAGCTTCTGAACTATGAAGGCACTCACAACTTTACACTAGAGCTGTTTGATGTTACCTATGGTTATTATTTGTGAGGTTCATCTGCATTTTGTTGAAGATTGCAGCAGGCTGTGTAGCATACAACCAAACCAGGGTACTTTACAAAGCCAATTGAACATAATTCATTGGACCACCTGGTGTGAAAATGGTCTGTTTGGAGTGTAGGCGCCTATAGGGTGGCCCAGGTTCATGTCTGGGGTTGTGGGTGGGAATCCCATTGGCTCCTGGGTGGTGGCGGGCCTCTTATCAGGGACTGTTGGAGCTTGGTGGTCTCCAAGCACAATAGGATGATTGTTTTATGGCTGAATTGGAGGTTGCACTCTATGTGCTCCTGTGTCCCCCTGGTCTTTGGGGCTTGAACCTCCTGTCATGGCCCCTCCTACTCTGGTTGTGTTGCCCAGTGGGTGTATACCTACAGTCTGCTTCTTTATGTGGGTGTCCTGCCTCCCACCGCTACACATTCCTCCAGAGTTGTGCGGTGAATGTGCAATAATTTGTTTTACTCTACATTTAGCAACGTCATTGTCCGTTGTAGTAAACACACACTCACTCACCTGGGCACAGGTGCCTGCTCACATTTACACAAAGAGGACCTGTGTGTGCAGGAGTTACATATTCCTCATGTGCATGTGCATGTGATGGGGAATTTATCTGTATTTAAATTATGCATTTTTGGGTCTGCATAGACATGTGCATGAAGGTGTACAAAAAAGTTACGTTTGTTGTGTTTAAGTGTGTACATGTGTCTGTCTGTGGAAACAACCAACCCTTTTGTTAAAATCTACATGTACAAATGACAATTGTAAGTCTTAAGGATTGTTTGCCTCTTTTTGTTTGTAATCCTTCTTCCTCATCCTTGTTTATGTAAACTTTCTGCATTCTTTTTACTTTCTTTTCCCCTCTTCTACCCATGTCCCCAACGTTACTTGACTCACCATAATTCTCTTCTGCTTAGTCTAGAAATAAATAAAAGAATTCCAAAAAAATTGAGAATTGTTTTTTTGTTCCTCTGTCATCTCGCAGTCCCTCGGCAGTCTGTACAGTTTGCACACCCACCTTTCACATACATACACAAAATCAAATCACTCACATTTCACCACACCTTAATAGTCCTTATAGTTTGATTCTAAGAAAGCACATTTGATCTTAAGTAATATTGTACTCACCGTCCAGGATTCCCACCACAAACTTTTAAACCAGAACACTGTACACATCATCATACATTTGCAACAGGAAACAGGAAGTGGCTTCACATGTCAGAATCCTTAGTTGTGTTTTGTTTTTCTTAATGATTTGTTTCTAACTTGTTTCTGTTTTTCATAGGTTAAAGTCCTGTTGGGATTATTTCTAATTTTTGGTTTATATTTAAGCATTTTTGGAGATGTAAGAAGTTTGTTTTGACGAAATGTTTGATTAATTGGCCTGTGGGAGGGGCTAAGCATTTTTAACCCATGTTCTATCCTAGGCACTTTAACATTGGGAGTTGGGTCATCTAGACCCTACAAGACAATGCGCTGAACTTTTTTGCTCAATGAGTTGTGATCTTCACTGGTGTCCATGGTTTACATGAAATCCTCTCCACCTTTATCCACCTTTGTCATGGTAGGGAGAACACTTAGGATCGGTACATCTGGACCCAATAGGATAGGACAAAGGGATAAGGGGGGGAACTTTTCCCAGTTAGAGAGAGGAGCAAAATGCTCACTGTTAAGAAGAGTCCTGTATCACTAATAAAAGTTTTATGATGAGTCTGGAGCATATCCTTTATGCAAAATTACTTTCAGTTGAAACTCTTTTGTTTTTTTTCTTTTACATTCCATTTTGATTTTTTTTTTTTTCCAAAATGTTTTTTACTTTTTTTCCGAAACTGGAAAAAGTAGGCACTATGTGACTTCGCTGAATGGATAAATACGTTTGTCCACAATTTCAAACAAAAGTTATTTGGCATGAAGCGATGTGGTCCGTAAATACTTTTACGGACATGCAACCTTCATGGGGCATTGAAGACCTGTTTGAAAAAACTCACTCAAACCTCCAAAATTAAAAGTCCACATCCAATCAGCAATCTCCCATAATACCTATGTTTTGTGGTTTCTCATCGTTTCTCAGTTTTAACATTTCATTTTGATTTATAGAAATTACTTTTGTTTTCTGAAAAACTGTTTTCTTTATATTTTGTTTCTTTTTTTTTTCTTTTTTTGGAATTGTCTTTGGTTATTATTTGTTTTGCTTTTTCAATTGTCAATGTGATCCTCAATATGTTTTTGTTCATTTGTTGAACCGTACTCTCCTCTTCTTTTTTCATTGTCCGGAAGTGTCTTGTGCGACTGACTTTTAGGGCCACCAAAAATAAAAAGTTAAATTACGAGATTTAAAGTCGTGCATTTATGAGTTTTTTCATCGTAAAATTATGATTTAATGTGGAAGTGAGCGTACATGCATCAAGTGAACGCCACGCAGCAGCAGAGCAGACAGACTAAATTTAGTTGAACAGGTGAGCTGAATGTTTATTAACTTTACAAATGTTTGGAAGCTCATTTGTTTGATTTGTGATTTATTAAACTTTTATTTATTGATGGGTGGTTTGCAGGATCTCTGTAGCCCGTTGATGAATCCATCAGTATCCCTGCAGCTGTCCAATTTAATCCTTTCTTTCTCCGCTAAAGACAAGATCTCTAAGTCCGTGTGAAGTTTCCGTCTAAGAAGGTACACTTTTAGGTAATTTCAACATCACAGACTACTGTATTTTCATTCCTCTTTGTTGTTTTATGTTGAACAAGGTGTTTCATCTGGAGGAGGGGACATACGTAACATTGTTTTCCTTTCACTTTGGTGTTTCTTCTGCGCTTGACAGGTTCATGACGTCAGGTGACAAATGGACTTCTGGGTATGATGATGGCTGAATAAAGTAAAGGCCCTCGATCCCCAAACGTGTCTCTGAGATCCTTATTTTAGATATGAAACTCCGCTTTACCAACACAAACCCCAGAAAGCCGGCTACACTGACAATAATTTGATTTTGAGTTGCCAAAGGGTTCAGAATTTCTTTGTTTTTGAAACCTATCCCGATATAAAGATTTACAAAATGCTCCACATCTTTCATTTTCAAGCTAGGCTCCAAAAAACAGACAACTTTGGTGTTTTTTCTCGTAAATTTAAGACTTTATTCTCTTAATTCAACAGTTATGACTTTTTTCTCATAAATGTACGACTTTAAAGTCAGAATAAAAAAAAAAACACTTTTTGTTTGTAAATTGCCCTAAAACTCCGTCGTAGTCTTGTAACATAAGCAAAATGATTTTTTAAAGCCAGTTATGTCCAATATCCTGTCATTACTTGAGTTCTATTATGAAAAAAATATATAAAATTTCTCAAAATGTTGACGTTTTATTTTAATATAAGATTATCTGATCTCTGTCTCCACCTGTTGCCCTCATACAGGAGCCAGAATGGCCAACTTAGACTTTCTTTTCTGTTTTAGAAAATGACTGGATCTGCAATAAATTGATGCGTTCTCCAAGGCTGTTGCTGTGTCTTTATTTACTTTTACAAAGTAAAAGTGAAGTGGTTACATGAAGATATAAAACGTTTTTGTCAAAGGTAGCTGTTTTTAATCTTTAAAAGGGCTAAGAAACGAGATGTGGAGAAAAGCGTTCCAACCCCTGTTACGAGGACGCACACACAGAAGTACGTACAGTCAGTGAAACCTGCTGGTTGGATGTTGATGCCGACAGGTGAGACGAGGCTGTCCCTGTCACATTTAGAAATGACGGAATCCGCGTATGAGAAACCAAGAACTGAAGCATCTTGAAGTCAGAGATGCGTATCAAAAAGTAAATAAACTGATTTCACTATTCGCCTGGCAACTTCAAGGGGAAAGTAGGTCACAAAGAAAAGGAGGACTCACCATCCGTCTGCACAGTACCTACTGAACTTTTTCCCCCTTGCAGCCACTTCACATCAGCTGTAACACTCAATTAAAAAATGCACATTTCTTTTGGGCAAATCTTTTTCATTTCATAAAATTCCATTAGTTTTTTTTTTGCAGTTTTAATGTCTTCTGCAGGCTGGGATTAAACCAAAGGATTAGATGTTACAGTTAGAGGTTGTGACTTCAAGTGCTTCCTCTTGAAATATGTTTCTCCTGATTGTCAAGTGTTTAATGATATTCAGTAGTTTTGACGTTTTGGGCAATTAAAAATAAATAAAAATGGACTATAGAACTTGCTTTGGTACATTACAGTTCTTATTGCTGTAATTTATGAATTTAGTCAGATGCCTGCAATATGTTTTTTTCAAGTTTTTATCATTAGCTTGATTTTGTCCTCATGTGAGCTTTTTTTTAATAGAAATTCTCCTTTAAAGCCTCTGTAAATCAATCACACTTGAACAGTTTGAAGCTAAAGGTGGTCCTTTAGGCCAGCAGGGTGATCAGTTACCATCTGTTTAGTTTCTTTTTAGCCTCTGTGTAATTTATTCAGTGAAATTTAGCCTGTGCCCTTTGCAGTGACAGTGTAATATCGGGGATCCGGCTCGTGCTCACAGATTATCACAGATGGCTTACAGCTGTAAAGAAAAAAAAAACAATATTGTCTTTACAGCAAATGAAACTGATATGAAAAAAAAAACAAAAACGTGGCTTATGAGGATGAAGACGATAAACAAACACTAATGATGACAGCAGATATCCTCTTGGAGTTTGTCTTATGCTAATGTTGTCAGTAAAATCCTAAAAGATAAATAAAGGTGAGAAACCATTTGGGAGACTTGCAGCCTTGTTTCTGATCAAAGCTAAGAGCCACCCACCCAGCAGATTATAGCCAACCTAATGGTAACAAATGTTGGAGGGCGTACTCTGTCCTCACAAGTTATGTCATCTGTGTAAATAGGGAGTGGGTGTGAAGCTGCGGTGTACACGTTCCTGATGAGCTTTCTTTAATCAGGCCAGTACGCTGCTCCATCCATCATCAGCGTTGCCTCTGAAAGTCCTGACAGCTCCTGCAGCGAAGCTGCTGTTTAACCCGCAGACCTGCTGCTTAAAACCTCCTGGAGGCCGGACACCACCTTCTTCATCTACGTCACTCCTCTTTTTCCCTGTTTGGCTTTGTCTTTAACCTTTCCTCAGAGCTCTGTTGCAGTAATAAATAAAAATAGCCTGGTCAGGGGAAGTCGAATATTATCACAACCATGTTATAACACAAAAATGAGGATTAATGAGCTACGAGTGTGAAGACAGAACTATAAAAAAAAATGGATTTGTTCAGTACATTTTCCAGAGTAAATGGATTTTTTTATTTTTTTTTTTTCATTTGTGGTCATAAATAAACCACATTTGATCATTTGTTAACACTTTATGTGTCAAAAGACACCTAAAAATGCTGAAATTGTTCAGTTTTTTTTCTCAATTTAATGCGTTTAAAACTCAAAGGTCCAGTTGACCATATGGTTTATGTAGCATTCATAACTAATAACTCTTTTGTATAGAGGCCAAAATAAAAACAAGCCAGTAGCTATTATATATGCACTCCATTCATCTTTTTATCTATTTTCCAAGCATTCGCAGTGCTAAAAAAACAAAACAAAAACAAAACAGGAGTATTTTTTTATATATATATAGTTACTGCAGAGCAGCAGTAGGTCATTAGCAATTCCCCTCTGAGTTGTTGGGGGGACTGTTGGCACGAAGTAAGCCTGCCCCCATTTCCCATCAACTTTAAATGGAACTTTATCAGTACTGCCTTTGTAACATTACAGAGCCAGCGTTGAGCTGAAAAACCTGGTCATGTTTTTAGGCTGTTTTGCTATGATTTCATGTAAAAACAAAATCACCTATAGGCAGATTCGGGGAAAAAAGTGATATTTCTCTCAATCTGCGCCCCTTTAGTAAATCTGTCCTTGTTTTCTCAACAGGTTTGAATTTGACTTGCCAGTTGGTTCAGACTACAGGTGACTGAATAATCCATCTTCTCATGGGGGAATTTTTCAGCAAAAAAAAAAAACAAAACAACTCATTTGTGATTGAAAATAAAACATTTAAAAGATGGTGTGAAAACGCCAAAAGCAGAGAGCAAAGATTGATTAGGAATCAATACAGGAGTTCCTTAGAAAAAAAAAGCCCAAAACGCTTTACAGTCACATTCAGCCATTCACACACACATTCACACGCTGGTGGCGGCTCTGCTGCTGAACACTGCTGCCAACCAGAGGCAAGGTGGGGGTTCAGTGTCTTGCCCAAGGACACTTCAGTACATGGCAGGCAAGGCAGGAATCGAACCTGCAATCTTCCAATCAGAGGTCGACCACGCTACGGCTGCACCACAGCTGGCCCCATGTTCAGGGGATGGTAAGCTAAAATAGTTTTAGTAAAATAAAGTAAAAGCAGGAAGAAAAAAATGGATTAGGTTTCTGATATTTCTGAAGGTGATCTGCAAGCAGGTTTGATGGTTGTGCAGTTTGGTTGCCATAGAAACAGTGTTCTGTAGTAAGATGGAGGTACGGGGTATTCCCTGGAAGTTTTGCTCACAGGGTCATAAATCTAAAGATGAGCTGTTGGGACTGAATAACAATAAAATGAATGGAAAATAAACCTTTGGAGTATTGAAAACATCGGCCTTCTATAGTCCAGGCATGGTTTCATTACTTTCCCCATAAAAACCTGAAAAAGTTCAATTTTCTAGGATGTGGACACTCGCTTTTTACTTTTCAAAAGGCAGGTGATGAAGGCCAGACTGAGCTTCTAAAGAAGGCATGGCGTTTCTTTGCCTGTTAGAAAACAAAAACATTTCTATTAAATTAACTGGACTGTAAAAGATGGCTTTGTTGTTTTGGTTCTTTTCAGACCAATGCAAGGAAGTTGGAAGTTTACGTGTTCTTGATTTGCTTCAAATGGTCTGGGTTCCACTGATTACAGTCAGATCCTTTCTGGCTTTTTACAGGCAGCAAAGACACATTTACACAGCCACTAATTCAGTTTTATTTCTGTTGTTGTTTTTAGCCTCCACAAGTCAATTTCAGTCTGACTAAACTGTTCATTTGATCTGGTGAAACAAGCCTAGAAAGAAAGAAAAGGTTCAAAATGTTTGTTTGCGAAAAATGACTCCAACATAAGGAACGAAAGAGTAATTGACAATGATTTTAATTAACTATTTAGCACCCAAAACAATCAGACACATTAATTAGATCGCTCCCTCTCAGTCTCTGGACTGCTCAATGTGCAGCTAATTGATACAATCAATTATTTTGATGTTATACAAATGTCTGTCCCTTTTGGCAGCCACAGATGCTAAATCACTGTCAGGGCCTTCAGTCCCGCACATCCCATCATTCCAGCAGGTTTGTTCAAAGCCCGAGCTTCGAAGCTAAATAATGAAAAGCGTCGCCTCACAAAGAGCCAGAACAGGTAAACATCCTGTGTGCATGTAATTGCTGTGATTATGTCGTGATTGTGTTATTTAGATTACATGGCTGTTCGGCCCCCCACAGGCAATTTGAATTTGACTTAGAGATGGAAATTGTTGCCTGACCTTGATTCAGATTTTGTTTTTTGTTTTTTTTTTCCCTCTGGGGATTAAAACTGAGCACTTAAAAAGACAATGATACCATTAAAATGTATTCCTCCTTAATCATTCTCTAACTTAAGAGTTTGTCTGTTGGCACAAAAAACTGTTTATTTTGCACATTTAACACGCATTTTATTTAAAGACCCACTCTGATGACAATAGTGTGTTTGTTCTTGTGGCATTTTTTGGATGATGGAGGACAAAATTGTATTTCTTTATTCAAATCCCTGGAAATCAGGAGCAGACAAAAAAATATACAGTTTGAAAAAGAACTTATTTGTGACATTACAAATACATTCGGCTTCTTTCTGATGCATTCACTTGAAGACAAATAGATCCTCAGACGTCTTGGTTTTCCTCGTCTGAGCTGGAATCTGGCTCAAAACTGTACGGCTGGATTGCTCCAAAATTGCTCGCCATTTTTGTTGCACTGGTAATATTAGGTTGGTTGTGCGAGGGGCTGTAAGCAACCACGAAAGAGTTTAAACAGAGAACACTAAGTCATGGGTCATGAGTCTACTTTGGACCAACAGTTCCGCTCATAACTCAGAGGCAACTTTTTATTGAACTTCTGCAGAAACTGTGTCTAGAGGGGTTGGTAAAAAGATGTAACATAAAGGTAAGAACAACAAGTTAAATAACCCAACAACTCAAAAACTCTTACAAACCCAGGTTGAAAATAAGCTGGGATTTATTAACAGAAAAATGAATTCTATTCACATAAAATATAACCAAAACACAAGGACCAAAGCCTGTATGGACCAAGAAACAAAGTCTTGCAGCAAGCTGGTGGGGTTCCAGCAGATGAGTATTTAAATGCTGCCCTGGAAGATGATAGAAAAAAAGAGGCAGAACCCTCCCTCTTCAGCAAAAACATAAAAGAAAACCAGCTTCAGCTGTAACATTATGTCCTAGGTAACATGTTTTTTTGATTTTGGCAAAAAATAGATCAAAAGATGTTCGGAGTAGGACTTTTAAAGACAAAAAAAGAGTTTAACAAACTTTCTTACAGAGTTAGGTCCGAGAGGACAATGAGGTAATGAGAGATGTGATTCTGTTAAGAGTTCAACCTCATAGCATGTCATAACCACCAACAAAATGATCAGACAATGTCATGTTTTTGTGAATATCCATGTAATCAAAAGTTCTATAGGGATAATGCCTATTTAAAACACAGGATTCGCTACATTCAGTCTAACACACACATACTCACAGACAAGATTTTATTAACAGGTCATTAAGTAATCAATGAAGAAGAACCTTACAGTCCAGTTTCCCCATCAGCAACACTATTCCCAGTCCAATAAGAATTGACTTTCCAGTCACAGAGAGTTTGCCTGGGCAGAAGCCCAGCACGGGAGCAGAATGCTGTTGATGGACTATCGGCAACTTGTCATCAGGTCCACAGTTTACAATTTTAACACACAGTTGAATCTTCTGCTGTTTTTGTTGTATTTTTGTCTTGAGCTTTACAAGTTCTCATGAACTGAAACGTGCTCTTTCTTGAGGTTGTTCTACAGCATATCCATTTAGACCTTAGATTGGATTACTTCTGGTTTTGAGCAGTGATGATCATAAAATATAAAACAAATTCCACTTAAATCTGAAACCAGATTGTCTCAGAACTTTACAATAGTGTGAATGAGCACATGTTTTTCATTTTTTTGTCTGACAGCATGACTGATTTACTGAAGAATCTACGTTAAAGCATCTCTGAAAAACTGTTCTGAAAACATAATATCCAATAAACTGTTCCAGTTAGCTGCAAACCTTTGTAAAGATCAGAGGCAGAACAGGAATAGACAGCTTTACACCTCCAGAGTGCTAAAAAATAAAGATCTATGTCAAGCTTTGGAGGCGACCCATTAAAAACGACTGCTTTTTTGGTATCAGTATGATTAAAATATCAATTATCATTTAATCAATGCTCAAACACACCACAAAATAACATAACAAGAAAAAAACAAGATATACTATTGAAGTTACAAACAAAATTAGAGCCACACAAGCAAGTTTGGCTAAATTAAGACACATCAATATATAAAAAAAGAGATAAATTGTTTTCAACAGGAAGTTATGATCATGTCATTGTTCACTAAATAAAAAAATAAAAAAACAATAAAAAACATATCTATAACTGTCAAAGTTTGATTTTAGTCAAATTTAAAGTCTGTTACTGTGGGTCTGGGCCTTGAAAATAGTTTTAAAAATAACAAAAACATGATAGTATTTGGCATTGCTGTAAAATCTGCACCACAGTGTAAAAGATTCTTTTAACATTTCAAGCTTGTAAAAGAAAGCTAAATGTACTATGTGTCCCTGTAAACGTGACTTAGAGTCTTTTTCATTTTCTGCCTCTTCAGAGGCAAGTTATATTTTTTCTATTTTTATGTAAAGGTCTACTTTCAACCATAAAATGACATTAAAACTTATTTTATCTATTATAAATTCTTTATTGATGTGGACGGTCAATCACCACCATAAAGTTTTATTGGTTTTGCTGGAACCAGGAGGTTAGAGCTCCAGCGACCTGAAATATATACAGTACTAAAAACAAAAGTGTTCATTGTTAAGCACTCACTTTAGAATGAGAAGTAGATATACAGCACATTGCAGGCAAAGATCATGCACTGGAGAGCCGTAGTTTCTTTATCTCTTCATCTAAATCGTATGAGGGATTTTTTCTAAATCTGTTTTTACAATGCACTGCATAAAGAACTACTCTTAGTAACTTTCACATTTTCACAAAACGTGATCCCTGTTGGGGTCACAAGGTAGCGGGAGCCTATCCCAGCGGATGTTGGGCTAAGGCGGGGTCCATCTGGGACAGTTAGCCAGTGCGTTGCAGGCCCACACATATACAACCAGACAGACTCACATTCATACCTAAGGGGAAACTTCAAAATCACCAAATAACCTATGAATCTCGTTTTAGGACTATGGAAGAATGCTGGAGTGCCTGGAGAAAACACGCATAAGGAGAACATGCAAGCTCCACACAGAGTGAACCCAACTGGGATTTGAACCAGGGCCCACTTGCTGGGAGGCGAGAGTGCCAACCACTCCATGCAGCCCTAAACTGAACTACAGATTGCTGATAAAAAACGATTCATAGTAGATGTTGATGCATTTTTTGAATGATCTGGTTCGATCCGATTCACTGAAATCAATCCAAAACCTATAAAAACTTTAACCAGTGTGACTTGGAGATAAATACCTGGTACTGAACAGGTGGAGTTTTTCCAGATTCCTTATATTTTTTGTAAGATAATCAAGTGTAAATGAAATATGTGCACAAACAAACAAGTACGCAAAAAATCATGATAAATCTATTCACATTTTAGTCTCATAATGTTCAGCCCACTGTTGTTTTTCCACATCCAAATAATACAATCGGAACATTAGAACATTCAGCCACACTGAATGATCACATGTCTTTGTAAAATTCAAAGTGACTCCACACATTGGACTGGAGTGATGGACTGATCAGTTTTTGCTGCCATCAGATGTGTGATGACAGCAATCCGCAATCCAAGCGGTATTTTCCCATTTTAATATAAACTATTTATATCGGTTTCAAACTGATGGTACAAGTCGATTTGATTAACAACTTGTCTCACACAGATTGATCGGGTTGAATTGTAGGAATATAAATCAATGCCTCGATTAATCTTTGCACCCCCACTAAATTTGAACAGCCAGTTTGTAGAACTGGAACAAACATTTGTGGAATTTAACCAGAACAGAACAAGCAGCTAACATTCTGACTCTTGACTCTAGATTAAATAGAAGTCACAACTAATAGACAGTGGGACATTGTCAATCTCATTTATACAGCACAACAGCACATTAAACGGCATTTACAGCATCAACATATTAACATCAGAGTGGATTAAAATGACATCTGTTGATAAGTGGAGTCCCTTTGTGGAGCTGCAGAGTTCAAACAGCGGTTCAGATAACGTTCACAGCTTCATCGCACATCTACAGTTATGGGTAATTCAAGATTGTGCTGGTTATGATTGGAGACCCGACATGCAGCTCCCAACAAACCTAATAGGTGCTGTCAGGGCAGGACACAAAAACACTGATGGTTTTTTCTGGCAGCTTTACATTTCCCCATCCTGCTGTGAGCTCCCTTCTCTTATAATTTGTTTTAATTTGATAGGAGATTACAGTTTATTTAGTATTAAACTCTCTGATGTGGTTTTGTTAGACAGTCCTTGGCAAACGACCTGCCTATTTTTCACTACAGTTAAAGAAGATGCACAGTCTGCACAAATGTGTTCACAGTTTTATCAACCAGTTTTTTCCAGAACAGAATGTAAATGAAAAAGACATCACTTACCTTTCCCCATCCCCATTCAAGTGCCTCCAAAAATGATCCAAAGACGAAGAAAACTGTTCCTCTAAAAGTGTTTAAAGTTCTGGTGAGATTGAATCCAGACTTTGGAGTGTTTTCTGAGGTCTCACTAAACTATTACTGTTTGGACAGCTGCCCATCTTGGCAAGAACTCCCTTCTGACAAGGATCTTTACAGTTAACCACATTTTATTTATTTAAACAGTTACATTTAAAGGAGGATTGGTCTCTTAAGGTGAGACATCTCGTTTTTGAGAGGGACCTTTATTCTGTTACCGAACCCAGAGAAAGACAATTCATGAATTTTAAGGCAGAAAAAATATAGTGACTGGCTGAGAAGAAAGGCAGACTATTCAGCCATAGGTTTAAAGTGCAGCCCTAATTGATAATGCTACTACTGCTCTCTACCTCTACACCTGGCTGGGGATCCTGTCTCCGGCTCGTCTCACGCCCCCCAGCCGTCCCCCAACTTCATCTGGATGAAGATCATTTGCTGGACTTTAAATACGTAGTTGTAGAGTTAGATAAGCTAATTCTCTCTAAGAGTTCTGGTAAACCGCCTGTCCGTCCTGGGGGAGGATCCCTCCTTCATGGACACCCCTGAGGTTTCTTTGTTTTTCCAGATTCCGTTTTTTTTTAGGAGTTTTTCCTTACCGCGAAGGGGGGTCTAAGGGCAGGCATGCCAGTTTAGTTTAGTTTAGTCTGTTTAGTTAAAGTTTTAGTATTATCCCACTGAATTCTATGCATTTATGATCATTTTTGATTGTATCTTTACCTTACAATTACCGGTACAAACCCCATTGAGACGACTGTCGTGAATTTGGGCTATATAAATAAATTGAATTGAGTTGAATTTAATTAATGGTGAATAAAGTGACGTAACAACCAACCATACGTGTAAGTGAGGTTCATCTTCCCTATTGTAATTGCGCCAAAGCTTCACAAAGGATCAATTAGAAATTCTAAAATGTGTCCACTTTTTTTCTTGATCCAAACTCCAAATTGGAAATTTCTGATTACACTAATATTTGAGAGCAGCATTTTGTATGTTATGCACCAGGTATTCGCAGAAATAGACTGCATGAGCAAATAGTGCCATAAGGAAACATGTCAGCTGAAGGGTAAATAAAACAAACATAATTCAGCAATAACTTCTTAAATTCTACCAGCACAAGATAGAAGAAGATATGCTTCTTTAAATAAAAAAAAAGGTTACATTGAGCTGCAGGCTAGATTTTATTGTATTTAATTTTTACATCTGCTGCATTAGCACATGATCATATGTCGAATGTCGAATTAAGCCGAAGTTGCTGGTCTTAAGCAAAGGGAGGGTACACCGTGGACAGGTTACCAGTTGGGGGTCTGTTACGCCTCCTGGTCTTGCTGCTGACTCCGCCCTCACTGCAGAGCTGATTGAGGCGGCTTCCAATTGCCTGGCTTGGAGGGAAGCTTTAAAAGCTTCCAGGATCCTCTGCTCCAGTGGCGGATGCATTCCTGAGTGGGAATTTCTTCTTCAGCCTGCCCCTGCTGTCTGCCTGGCCTTGGCTTGTGAAAGCCTCTGGTTTCCCCCTTAGTTTGACTCTGGTTTTATCCTTTTGTTACATTTTCTCTTGTGGTCTTTGGTTGCATTTTGCATATTTTTGAGTTTTGCTATAAAGCCTGAGAATTTGAGTTATACCATTATTTCGTCCCCCTTTGCTTTGGTGTTTTGTTGGTTATTTTCCTTTAGCTGCCTTTGATTTTTATGTGTCACCGAATAAACGGCTGTGTGGCCAACCTTAACCACGCCTAGTTATTTCAATTTTCTTTATTTTGCACATTTCTCCCTTCTCCCTGAAGAGGGACGTAACAGGGTCACAATCACACACCCATAGGGACAATTTAGTCATTGATTCACCTATGAAGCAAGTTTTTGAGGCTGCAGTCCTGGGAGAAAATTTGAACTGGGACTTGAACCACAGCCTTCTTACTGTGAGGCAAGAGCGCTAACCACTGCTCCAACATGCAGCCCAGATTTTGGAAGAGGGGAAAAACATACATCTATATTTTATAACCACATAACTCTTTGACTGCATTAACGTACATCAGCTGATTCTGACGCAGAGAAAAATGGCTTTTCGTATCGGTTTAGTAACCCTTTACCAACGCAAAGTGTTAGTAACTCAAAATTTCATAAATTATCATAATTCCAACAGATTCTGACTGGGAGAAAAGCGGCTGATACTCAACAAATAATGGCGCAAGGCTGCTTTTCTTCGTGACAGAATCAGCTGACTTACGTTGATTACATGAACACTTCCCTGTAAACTGTTGTATATCAGAACAAGTCTGTTTTTCTTGAAGGGTTGAAGAGTTAATGGATCATTTATAAAAGCTGAAAACTCAAGAAATTAACAATGGAATCACGGTTGGTTCAAAACTATTTATTACTTTAACTTCCTATGTATATGAGTTCCAGCTGCATTTTTAAATGATTTGCAGTATAGTGTACATCTCTCCATGGAGAAGCCATACCACAGGAAAAAAAAAAAAAAAAAAACGGATCAAGACTCCTGGGTTAGATGAAATGTTAGCATAGACAAAGAGAAAGAGATTGAGTCTTGGTGTTCTGGGGAATGGCAGCCCTGTTTACTTGTTCACAGAAAGGGCATGATGAAATATTGAACTAGATATTTTGCATGGCCAACAGGCGTTCAGCGGCGGAGAATCAGTGCACTGTAATGAGGCCATATAGGTCCTGCTGTCGAGAGCTGAAGACAGGAGTAAAAGAAGTGGGCGGGTTTTACTTTGTATTTTTAGCATACAACTGTCCAACCTGATGTATTCATAAAGTTGTTTTTTTTTTCTTTGATGGATGATTTCAATGCTGTTAAAAGATAGCTCTTTCAATTTGAAATGACTTCTTCCAAAATAGCAATGTTTTCCCATCAGTGGGTCGTCTCCATGATTAAACACTCTCATTAGCTTATGTCTTTGGCTAGACATTTAGCCATAGCAACTAAAAAAAACATAAAACCAGCTCACATGCTGCTGTCATAATGTCCGCCTTTGGATATAGAATACCTACCTGCCCTTTTTCCTGACCTCGTCCCACCAAGTTATGATAATGGACATTGTGAATTTATTTGCTGAAGAAAGCTTTGCAGGCAACAGTGCATAATCATGTCTGATTACAGGCAAAGAGCATGGCGGTCAGGCGGCGAGAGGATAGGCCATTTGCATAATGTCCCAGAGCGGGTGGCACAGATGAAGGAGCCAGTCATTTAAATGTGGACAGAGCTGCAGCTCACGCCATTGCAATACCTGGTGCCATGGCGGCAGGCTGGGAAAAGAGAAAGATGGATGAGGCCCCAGTAAGACCTTGCCTGTTCCAAGTCTGCTACACAACAAATGAGTCATTTTCTGTAGTCATACAAATAATAATATTTTGTATAATTATATTCCTGGAAAGCTTTCCTTATGTTTCAGAGTTGGCTCAACATCCAGTATCCCATTAGAAAAAAAGGAGGAACTATACAACCAGTATTGGGAAGAAGGCATTTATTGTATTAACAGGTTTTTCTTTTTTTCTCCAATACTTTTAAAGAGGTGTTGTGATTTACCAGGTATACCAAAAAAGGAGAAGACACCTTTTACCATAAGGAGAGTGGACCCTAACACCCAACGGTGGACAGTTAATGGTCTGTGGTACAAAATGCTTGTACAACATGAGACCCAACATAGTATACAGTGTACAAAACAGAGACAATAATAAACCACCAGGGTGGTTGATTTTGTCAGTGGAATTTGATATTGATCTTATGTAAAAAATGTACTTCTTTAACTAATTGTGGAAACTTTATGTATATTTAATTTCAGCAGAAGAATGAACAGATTATGTATTTAAAAAATCATTTGTTTTGCTGCACCGATTGCTAAACCCCCAAGTTAGCAAAGTTAAACAAACATATTTGGAATTATTTAGTTATTTATTTGCAGAAAAGAGCAAGCAAAGAAACAGTTGCTCAAACAGTGGATTAACTTTTATTATTATAGTTGGAAAATACCAGTTTTAGTGGCATGGGTATGTGGGACAAGCCAGTGACTGCCCCCTCCCAAAATGTGATGTATTACAAAAAACCAGGATTACCTTCAGAAACAAAAATAAATCTAAAGACAAAAACAACTACAAATACACACAAGTTAATAAATAAAACACACAAAAAATGTAAAGATGGAAAACAGACAAGTGGACAAATAGAAAGAAACAATGTGATTTTTTTTTTTTTATTTTTATTATCTGTAACTGTAGCCTCAAAAGGGTAAAAACTAGTGTCCTGCTTGTGCCTGTCCCAAGCCTGGTAAATGTTGAGGTCATTGTCAGGAATTCAACATAAAACTTATAGGACTTAGTAATATGGAAAGGTGAACTGATATGATGATAACACAATATTTTAGAGGCTCGGAGGGATGAGACTATTCTTATTCTTAGCACACCCAGACCTGCCCTGATATTCTAAACTCAAGAATCCCAAAAGCGCTGCGTAGATTAAAAAAAAAAAAAAAAACAGGAGTATTAACACCTCGAGGATATTAATTCATTGAAAAATCTAAAAGCAAACAATAATACTAAGAAACAAATACATAGACAATCACATTAGATCTGTTTTTCAAGGGAACATTTTTTTTAGTAAAACTAACATGTTGAGATGTAAAGACCTAAAATGCTCTTGGAGATAATTAATAATTTTATAAAACATGAATTAAAAATCTTGTTTATTAAAAAAAAGATGGAAAATATGTTGCTTCATCTGTAAACATTAACTTGAGTGTTCTTGTACCAATTAAAGTGCAGCTTAATCAGAGTGTGCTGTCCACTGCAAAGCACATGAATATATATTTACATGAACGTCTCCAGAGGTAGGATGGCATGCATCGGTGAGAGCGAGCAGAAATTCTTTCACAAATTAGCTTTAGAGTCAGTGATGATGAAAATGAGGAAACACTTTCTACAGATATAACAGTTCCATCTCATGTTTTTATAATTTTTTTCATAGTCAAATGTGCTCGGTGGTTTTTGGTTTGTTGGTCAACATCATATTTATATTACATGTGACGTTTTTAATCATATTTGGAAGCAGTTCAGCTTGTTTCTTCCTGATCTGAGTCATTGTTTCTGATCTGTACAGAAAATCTATTGGATTGATGTTTGGAAGAGGCTAATTTTGGTGGCTATATAACAGGCACAATATGGGGGGGGGGGATTCTGTATTTGACTGCTCTTTGGTGCTGTGGGAATCATCTATGGGTTCAGCTTTATTCTAATGAACAGGATACAAAGAAACTGAAGTCTGCCCACTTTGAACTCTATCAAAAAACTGTTGTAATCCATCTGTAGTAATATTTTTCCTAAGTCGTCGTTTCTTAAATCCAAATACCTGATTGGTCAATTTTCAACTGTTTGACGAGTGCTCAATGGCAGCATGTTTTACATGTAGTGCCTGAAAACGGTCTTAAAAAACATAGTGACGCATGAATGCAAGAGTTTTGAACGCAGAAGCCCAAAATCTGCATCTGCAAATCTACCTGCATTTACATCAACTTTTCATAAACAGTTGTCACTTAAACCCACAAAGGACAGCCTGAACATAGCATTATACATGCCCCAAGTGTAAATAAATTTGAAAATAAAAACATTGAAATATAACAGAAACATTAAGAATGTAATGTTTGAAAGATTCTCATCTGTTTTCATTAAAAATCACCACAAAGCAAGAATATTGTAGAGATAACATGACAATTGTTTTTTGTTTTTCTTTTGTCCCCGGCTAATCTGTTGCTTCTTTTCTGCTCTGTTTACGTTGCCTATACGGTGGTCATTTTGGTCCGGTTGTTCTGCTCCAAGTACAGATCAGATCTGGACTGAGGAATCTCTGAAGTTCAGTCCGATCGGATACGGACCGAGACCACCTCCAAAGATGAGTCCAAGGGCGGTTCCTGGTCCAGGACCCACATTATTCAGACTGAATATCTGTTCTGGATTATCGGGGAAACAAACTTTGGTTTACTTTGAGCGAACCAAATGTGTACAGTCTGAATACACCCTAAGATAAAAAGCTGAGAACTGAATAACCAAGATTCAAATATAAATACACCCCCTTATCTCTCGCAAAGTCACTAGATTTTATTGTTAAATCTTTGAGATCATTTTGACCCTTTCTGAGTCTCAGAAACCAACAATTATTAAAATCTAACTTTTGTTTTCACTTGTCAGACCCCTTTAACATCCAAGACACATCCAAGCAGGAAATCCACACTTGTGTCCGAAGTGGTCAAATTCCTTGTTTGTCCTCCACTTATTGGAGATGTTTGGTTCAGAGAGCACTTCCACACAGGTTACACTCCGGAATATGCATTGCAAAAACAGGCACAATAGAAACAAGTGAAAAAATGCCCTAAAAGCTCAACATTTTTCTTCAAATGAGAAAATAAATGCCAACGGGGTAAGAAAATTATCGTCCCATGAATCCTTCTTTCTCGCTCATTGTGTGTTTTACAATGTTTGGGTATAGAAGTCTTTGTTTTTGCATTTGGTTTTTAAGTTGAAAAATGTTTTTACAAAGTAAAGCACTTTGTGTTTTCTATAAGTGCTTTACAACTAAAGTTTAATTTGATTTGATCTAAGCAAAAAATTCTAGTCATTAGTCACGTTTTCTTTAACATAAAGATTATTTTACTATTGAAAAACTTTCTTGCAAGAAAGAAAATACAACATTTTTTCCATAAAACAAGGCTATTTTTTTACTTTCTTAAGATTCAGTTTTTTGCAGTGTGACAGTCATTGAGCATATTCCACAGCAGAAGATGTCATGCAAAATCCTGAAGAATTTTAAAAAGCCTGAAAAAAAAATCTAAACATACCAGATGGCTTTAGGTCAAAGCTCTTAACTCTATTCCCTCGCCAAAAGCAATGCCTAATGTTGCTAATTTCAATGTAAAAAGGACACATAAAAGAATGTGTATGTCATGTGTCGCTGACCATAACTGGATTCAGGATCTCTCTAATGAGGGATCCTCAGTGGAAAGGTTCACCTGGAGAACAAATAACAGTGCGCTTGCATCCGCAGGCCCATGTAGACCAAGGGTAACCAACCATGCTAAACCAGGCTGCTGGGGGAGGCTTCTTACCCCATCTGTGTAAGCTGGCAAGCACAACTCTGGTTTACATGAAGAGTAACAGGAGGTTATGCCTCTCTGGTGAACACCGTTGTCTTACTGATTAAAGGAGCAAATACAGACTTTTTGCCTCAGAATATGTTAAGATTATTAAAGGTCAATCTTTGAAATGTTCAAAACATTGTCAAACTTTACAATTTTCAAATAGATTTGTGTAATAGTGTATATGTTGTTAAAGATGTATTCATATATAAAGTGTCGTAGCGGGCAGCATTTTTCCCCAGCAGACAGTTTTAACACTAGTTATTGAATAAAATCTTTGATGTTTTAATGAATTTATTTTATTCTTTTGCATGTAAAAGCTCTAAAAATAATGCTTTCTTTTCATGTTCGAGTTTTTCTCTTTTTCACGTTCCAGGGGCCCAGAAAACACAAAAGAAAGACACAAGCAAATGAGCTTATCTGAGGTAATTGGTTTCTTCTCTCTGGCATCGTTCCATTAACAACTTTCCTGTCTCTCCTCCTGAGGCTGTACAAAGGAAAAGGAAAAAAAGGAACAAGACCTTCTGTGACATTTGTTTGTTGTGTTTCTGATTATTATTTTATTTTTACGATTTCGAGTCCTTCTCTGTATTCTCATTCAGGTGGCTCCCCTGTAGCCTTGAACCTCAAAAGGCAGAAGAGTCTTACTTGCCAGATTTTTGATTGCCTTATCTTCCTGCCCTTTTTAGGAGTTCCCCTCAACATCAAGCTTCTCTTCTTCCTTCTATATATTAGTTGTAAAATCATGTAAAATCCCACTACAACCTTGCCCAAACACCAGAGAGTTGCCCAACTGCTTCTGAAAGGATATGCTTTATCCAACCCTATTGGATAGAACTTCCATGATGCCGATAGGAACATCTACTAAATAATAAAATGACCACACCAAGAGTGTGTAGCACCTTTTTAAACTCCACATTACTGGGTCAGTGTGGTTTTAGGAGCACTTCACCTATGGCGATGTACAATCTTTTGATTGGAAGAACATCCTTTCATTTAAGCCCTTCTCAGTGCCCTTTGCTTGCAATTCATTTGTATAGTTGCAACAGGTTTTCGCTTTTATTCGTGTAAAATTACTATTTCATGATTGTTTTACAAACTCCTAGTGAAATTTGCTGTGGCACGTTCGTCGTCCCAAAATGACATTGCTTTTTTTGTAGGGGACTAAAGCCTTATGCTTGGATATGGACTGTCTGCGAGTGGGCAAATCTGTGCAGCCCACATGAAATATCAAGGTCAGAGACTATGGAGTAAAATTATTTATGCACATTTATTCTACAGGCATGTTGCGTGCTACAGGTTGTAGCAAACGCATACAAGATGCAAATCTGGCTGTTCACGTGAAAAGTGTGTGCTCTGTACTTGTTGCCTTACTTTTAGAAATTAGACAATGAGAGCGTACACTCACCAGCCACATTATTAGGTACGCCTTTCTAGTACTGGGTTGGACCACCTTTTGCCTTTAGAACTACCTTACTAACTCGTGGCGTAGATTCAAAAAGGTGCTGGAAACATTCCTCAGAGAGTTTGGTCCACACTGACATTATTGCGTCACGCAGTTGCTACAGATTTGTCGTCTATGATGTTCTGTTCACCACATCCCAAAGGTGCTCTATTGGGTTGACATCTGGTGACTGTGGGGGCCATTTCACTGGATATTTTCACTTTTTTGAACCATTCTGTGTAAATCCTAGGAGATCATTTAATGTGAAAATCCCAGTAGTTCGGCAGTTTGTGGAATACTCAGAACAACCCATCTGGCACCAACAACCATGCCACGTTCAAAGTCACTTCAATCACCTTTCTTTCCCTAATGATGCTCTGTTTGAACTGCAGCAGATCATCTTGACCATGTGTACATGCCTAAATGCATTACTGTGAGTTATTGTGATGTTATTGGCTGTTAGAAACTTGTGTTAAAGAGCAGTTGGACAGGCATGCCTAATAAAGTTGGCCAGTGAGTGTAGTTTGTGTGGACATCGTACAGGCATCCCATGGTCACTTGTGTATCAAGTCGCATGCGGCATTCGAGCACATCGGTCAATAAGGAGCCAGTGCTTCCACCAAACCAACGAATAGAGTGTGGCGTAAGGGCAGTGTACGACACCTTATATGTACATGATAAATGTGTGTAGCTTACATTTCCCTTTCAAATACCTCATGATGCAGATAAAACTGGCTCAACAACCGCAGATTCCAATAACGTCCCTTACAGTGGCTGTAGGAGCCACAAGGGAACTGCAAGACGCAGCTGGGTTCCCCTTACGATGCAGTCAATCTTTTCTATGATGCTTAAGGGGCCTGGACAGCCCAAAAACCCCAAACGCTCTTATGGGTCAACTCCCTGTATGGATCCATGTGACTAAGGCTTAAAATTACACTGACTTCTGACTCATGGAAACAACATTGAGACTTTAAGAATAACTTGTCTTGCGTATTTTTGCTCAATGTCAGCATCATGATACTCAGAAACATCATGTAACATTTTATAGCCTTTACACAAATATCGCATTTTATGGTAAACTGTGGAGCTCGGTGGGCAACAACCCCTCGGCCGGCAACCAAAGGGAGGAGGAACTTCTGGCTGAACCATGCAGCACAATGATCGATAGTTTGATACATCCCTCTATATAACTATAAATATAAAAACCCACACACAAGCATCATTGGACCATTAGTATCCAATCTTCCCTTATGTTCCTTGGCTCTGTGGCACTAACAACTTTCAGGATTTGTGGGTGCAATAAAGAGACCATAGATTCAAGGTAATTTGCTCCACAATGAGGTGAGACCCAGAGTGCTCGCACACGGCTTGCTACATTGCCAGATCAGTTAACCTATTCATCGTTCAAAAACAAACAAGCCTGACCGTCAGCTTTTATCAGCACTTTATTTCATAACCTTGGTGCAGAAATAAGAGCCTCTCCGAGTGGTTTATAGGGAGACCGTGTTGAATGCTGGGAGATGGTAGCCTGCTAGAGCAGCAATCACTCTGATCTACAGCAATCTATTGATCCTGTGAGCTTGTCCAATCAATACAAAAGAAAAGACGAGGGGAAACAACATTAGAGGAGAAAATAGCCTATTTAAGGAGGCTGAAGAGAGGAGGAAAGGGGCTGCATACACATTTTAAGAAAGGTACTGTATGTGGATTCTGCACACACACTTAGGTCTAGATGAAAGGAAATGCATTTTTCCACTGAGACCAATAGAGGAGCTCTGTATTATTTCCTTGGCAGAGTCAGGAATGTAATGAGAAAACTAGCAGAGAGAAGGAGAAAAAGCAGTGAAAGGGCTGCTTGGGATGAGCTATGAGATGAAGCAATGAAGCACAGACGGCACGCTGCAATTGAGTCGTCTGAGTTGGGTGGACATTTCAAAATGTCTTACTTCTCTGGCTGGAACGGAGTTGGGCCTGTCAGCCCTTCAAATAGATCCCTGCATACAAAAGGAGGATGTTAGAGGGGAGAAAAGTGCAAAAAAAGAGACAGTAATGTAAAATCACAGGTTCGGCTAACACCGCAGCCTGTGCTTCTATTAACTGTCATGTGTTATGTTAGTATAACCTGAAGTGACAAAAAGATCCCTGTCTTCTTCCTTAATGGGGGAAGGAACAGTGGAGCATGTTTAAATTGTAACTGACAGATCCTGAAGATGGATATTAAACCAGTGAGAAGAAACAGGTGAAGAAGTTTCTATTCAGGGAGATCACACTCAGCAGTAAGAGACGTACAAGATCCAAACAAAATATATTGATAATTAAACTTTTTAACACATTTTAGAAAGCTGATAATAAACCTTCCTCTCAGCTGAACCTAACCCTGACCTCTGGAACAACAAAAACAGACATATGAAAGAGTGTTGTGCTGTTTTATACACAATTTATTCAGAATCTTGGATATTAAAAAGAAAAAAGAAAAACTTTTTTTTTTTGCTTTTGTTTTTTTCTGTGGAGGTTTAGGAAATCAAAAGACCTTTAAAAATCTTGAACTAAAAAATGACATTGTTTATCAGAATCTTTAGAACTGAAATGATGTCCGCACAAGAATCACCACATAAATCCCCAAATGTCTTTGTTTAACCCAAACAGGCAGGGTTTTTTGTGATTTTATTTTTTTTAATTCCTTTAAACTTAAAAAAAATAAAACAACAAAAATATTTTAATTTATATTTTCTATCAAACCCTTCATGACGTCCCAAGAGCAAAAATGTTTAACATAAAACCAAGACAAAAACTCGACTAAAAACACAAATAATGACATATATAGAGTATTATCTTGTATAGTCTTTATCAACATTTTAAATAACAATTTCTACCCTAAAGCAAAAATAAATAAACAGGCCTCTACAAGATTCATATACATAGAATAAAGTTTTATGATACAACAGTCCTTTGAATGTACTATAAGAAATGTGTTTTTTTGCTGAACTGTACAAAAATTGTTCTCCATTATAAAATTTTCATGATTTTTTGCTCTGGTCAAGCAGTAAGCAGTCAGCTTTTTGAGAGTTTCAGTGTAACCAGAAATGCCTCTGAAGTGAAATGACCTCTAAGTGATCATCGACTAAAGTTCATTGAAATGTTTTTTTTTTTTTGTATATAAACTAAATCTATGTTTTATTTTATCTTTTATTTATATGAAAACTCTGTGATTTTAATCTGTGAATTTGCCTATTATGGGTTTCAGCCTGTTTGGTGGACATGAATAAATACATATATTTTTTTCCAAATTTTTCCAATTATGAAGCCGCTTTCTATATTGGAATTTAAGTTCAGGTTGTTTTCCTTGAGGTTGTTTTCCCCGATAATCCAGAACCAATTTTCAGTCTGAAAACACCCAAGTGGACCCTGGTCCAAGACCAGAAATCGCTCTCGGACTCATCTTTGGAGGTGGTGGTCTTTGGTGCTGTGACGTCACCCTAAAACTACCTTGTAGTTCCTTAACAGAATCCTCTTAATTCTTAAAATTCTCTTACAACAATAACACCACAAAAATGAGACACAGCATGTCATTAAAATCTGGTTTGAAGAATGCAGACTCATTAAAACAACTTTTAACGTGACACATTGCTTTTCACTGTTTTCCTGACAATCTATATGTCATAAACACTTTGCAGCGTACTTTCATACCTGACGTTTCCTCACTGTCGTTGCTAGTATCCTACGAGTTAAAGCACACACGTCTCTTTGCCAGTAACCGCCTTGCAGCATGCTTCCGCCGTACCAAACAAGTAAAAAGTGTTGTTCCCAACATTTAAAACTGGTAATCGAAATATATATTTTGAATAAGTTAACTGTCCGAATAGGAATTGTAAAGCGCAGAAAGTTCTCTAAACCCACCCTCGTATTTCCTGGCCAATGACTGAAAATATCTTTAGTCACATTCTTTTTTTTTTTTTTTACAAGCTTAGGTCCGTAACAGAATGATCTGCTTGATGCCAGTCTGAAATCAGACCAAAGGCAAGGTTCGGGACTCGAGCGCACCAAATTAAGCGGACTCGATCCGGAACCAAATGACTTTTCCAGTCTGAATACACCATAGCTTTCTTTTATGATCCTTTTGTATCAGCATTAATACAGCACTTACTCTGCAGATGGAGCTATGTTTGTTTTTGTAATCTTTATTACATTTTTATCTGTTGTGGCTGTGGCTTCTATAAACAATTTACTTTTGCTGTTTTCCTCTGTCAACTTGTCTCATTAGACTTGAAAATATCAGATATAGTTTGCAGAGGAATCGTCTTTTCTTATTGCACACCTGAGATCCTTATGGGATGAAGGTACTTCATGGGTACAAAGGGAAATTTTATCTCTGTTTCTGTGGTAAAAAAAATAAAACTCATTCCTGTTATTTGATGCAACCTTTTGTTTCCTCTTATATTGTTTACTGCGCCGCATATCACTCATTTGATCTAAGCTGCACTTTTACTGGCCTTTTTGCTACGTAAGGATCCCCACTGCCAAAATTAAATTTTCAGGCTGAGACAAACTGGCCGATACAAAAAGGCTTTATTCATAAATGTGCATTTTAACCTCCTACTGTTTTGTGGAGGAGAAAGCCTGCCTACTCTTCACAGAGGCTGAAATCATTCCTCGCCACTTTAAATGTGCTCTCAATTGTCCTGCTGCTCAGTGCACAAATGAATTTAAACAGAGCGTTTTTTTTATCGTGGGCCTGAATAATTGAAGCTGATGTATAATTAAAAGTGCCATACTTAAAATCAAAACAAAGAATCCCTGTTACATGGCGTACTGTTGCGACCAAGAATGTGTGGAAGCAGCTCACCAAAGTAACACACTATGAAATCCTATCCAGCATGCTTTTTTGTTGAGGAGGAGGTTGTCAGTTCCAGTTTACCCGCGTTGCTCTGTTGGTTTTAGCCGAAGTGCGAGCAAGAAATCAAGGTTCTCCATCTGTGCGGCTCTGAATTTTTGGCTGAGCATTTCATAAGCTGAGGAATTGGAGCATATTTAGAAATGTTACAACAAAATTCTGCTAATATATATATATATATATCAAACATTGAATTCTATGAGAGATCAAAAACAGCAAACCTTAATGCCATAAAGCTCCCACACTTTACCTTTTTCGTCCATTTTGAGGATTTCTTTGGTTTCATGAGTCTTCATTATGTTCTGTATTCATTTTATTATTGTTTAACCAAGTGATAACAATTATATATAGTTTAATAAAATGTAATTATTAAAAAATTCAGAGCAAGAGACCACACAAATCCCTTTATCTTTATGTAAGCAGGAACTTCTAGAAAACCATTGACTGTGAATAGAACTGGACGTCAGCACTAGAATGGCTTACTTCCAGCTCAAACGAAATGCAGTTACTTCAGTCCCCATTTGCTATATGGACACAGTCTTGTCGGAGCAGGACGTTGTCAGTAAGCAGTGATTGATCTACAACTACGTTCACACCGGCCTTGGCCAAGTAAGATCAAGTCGCCATTTTCAAGGAAAAGTCCATGTAAACGTGCGTATATGCGCGTTTCGGGCTAAGAAAGTTTCCACAACTGTTTTCAGGCTCTCCATACACAACGAACGTCAATTAAACCAGTTGAACTCCGATTTGGTAGTGACGTATGGAGGACGTCCTTCTTAATTCATGAAAGTGCTAATCGTTTGAAAGTTGATCAAGGTGGGGGGAAAAAAATGGGGGTTTGTGCCCGGACAGAATCATGACACTTTGACATTGCCATTTGGTACCAACCCTCTTCCAGCACAGTGAGTATTTGCCCTAGTGTCGGGTAGGGGGAGTCCAGTGGGAAAAAACATGTGCTAAACGTGCGTTCTTGAGCGTAGCTCGAGTCAGTCGGAGTGGCAACCACTCACCAATCAGGAATGACCATGGAAGGCCACACCCCTACCATTTAAAATCGGGCATGACAAAATCTGTAAAGCCTTTCTAATGTTGGATGTGTGGACCAGCAGGCTTCACCTACTTTTGTTGAGGCAGCACAGGAAAAGGTCCACAAAACAACCAAATTTAGTAATTCTATAATGTCTTTACTGACTGACAGAAATTAAATAGTTGCAGAGAACGTGCAGTATTCTAATAAACAGCAACATTTCTACACGTTACTTGTTTTTGTAGGTTTGATTTGATTTTGATTTTTGATTTGAAATGGTTTATTTCAAGCAATCAAATAGGAATAATACACAAAAACAATACTATAACAAGTTATATATTCATACAATAACTAATCAAACTTAGAATAATTAGACATAAAATTAAAAATTGCTTGAAAGGGAGTGGAAGGAAGTGAATTTATATAATCCCACCCCTTTCTACTTTAACCATTTTATAACACGATTTATCATAATATAAGGTTACCTTAAACGTCCTCAGCCACTTGTATTATAAATTAATTAAAAATGTATGTTGCAAATTTAAAACTTGCTATTCTACAGCTGCTTTTTTATTTTCCGTGATCTCCACACTGATGCAAGTTGCATAGATTTGTGGCCGTCTTTTCTGACCCCCTTCAGACTGTGACCGCGGTGCATAGATTATTTCCCAGGAGGCAGAAATCTGTTTCAAATTCGGGTTTTGTGCACATATATTTCAGTTTAATGACAGGCGATTAATCAGACAAATGCTTACGCTCTGCTGCAAAAGGTAAGTTTATTTCAAGGTGAATGTTGGGTAAGGACAACTGTGCCGGTTCAAAGGTGAAATGGAGGTCGTGTTTCTTGTTTCATTTAGTTTAATTATTCAGGTATTTATAAATTTCAATCAGAGGGCTTCAAAGGAATGCTGCAATTAATGGTGCAATAGAAACGTACGTTATCATATTTTTAAGTACATCAAGTCATTAGGAAATGTTTAAAAAAAACATCAAAACCAAGGAAGGGGTTTAAAAAGAAAGCATGAATAGTTGACATGGCCCTGCTACTGGAAGAAAGGATAGAGAAATCCTTCAAGCCAAGTACGCTTGTTTGTTTTTAGGGTCAGAATTAGTGTTTCTGAATTTTTTTTTCCAAACACATCGGTCAGAGGACATAGGGAAATTGCAGAAAACTGCTAATAAGATAACAAGATAAATGCAAGAAATGATGGCCCACCTTTCTCTGATGGTGAAACAGATCTCGGAAATACTTTTTTTTTTTTTTTAATTAAAGAGAAAAATATAAATGTAAATCGCCCATCTTTGACAGTTTAGGACAATCTAGCAGGGCTGACCAACATCAGTTATGGATCTTCCCCCACCCACTTTAAAATAAGGAGCCTCATTTAAAAAAGGTTTGCACAACAGAACCAAAACCATGCAATCTCTGTTAGCTAAATTTATTTCAAATGTCAAACTAATAAAGGGGGAAAAAACTGAAAAAGATGTGCATATTTGCACACATATATTGTGATACAAAAGGTGAAAAAGTAGCACGAAAAAGCAAAAGCTTTTCTGTTTACAAAAAATAAACTGCATCCAATGCTGACTGGTATGGTAAATGGCGTACACTTATATAGCGCTTTCTACCTTCTTACGAAGGCCCAAAGCGCTTTACAGTCACAGTCCCATTCACCCATGCACACACACATTCACACACACATTCACACACTGGCGGCGGCATAAAGATCTTTTGGAGCAGAGAAACAACTCTGCTCCCTCACAGTCAACACTGGAAAGGCAGAATTTTCTTTTTGTAAGCTAGTTTACATGTACCTTATTATTTTATAAAATGAATAAGCACAACGTAAATAGTCAGAAACAATCTGAACACGGGTCTTGAACTTAAGACTGTATTGATTGTAATAGTATAAAATTGTTGTAAACATCTTTCTGTAACTCTCAAAGAAGCACAGAAAATATAGCAACTCTTTTTTTTGTCATGTATATTGAACCGTAATGGTAATTTCACTTGTGTTTTCTTTCCTATTTGAATATGGATCAAAGAGGCTAACATATGGGAGCTGAGTTTGTTTAATGTAAACATAATTTAGAAAATGTATTTGACTGTAGGGGGACAAAAGGACTAGGGTAATTAGACGCAGTTCCACACTGATTGCCCATGAGCAGCTGATGCTAGTGCCTTGCTCAATGACGCATGCGGTTGGCAGCTCGTTCGGAAAAAAAAAAGGAAAAAAAAAAAAAAACAGCTCCCAGGGTGGCAAATCATTTAACATGCTTTCCTGGCATCTCCCCTGTAAATTGCACAATAAGTTTCCAGTTCCCCTCCATCCTCATTTTTCATAATTCATTAAGGCTGAAAACCTGGTAAATCATTCAAATTCTTACATTTCTTCTTTCTATAACAAACAAAAAAGACATGAGGAGCAGAAGACAGTGGAAATTGTATAAAGATCTCAGTGCATCTAAATAAAGTCTGCCAGTTTATGAGGCAGATAATTACTTGAGCAGAACTTTACTTGACTTGTGTTACGACTATTAGAATATTTCTGACAATGTTTCTTTTCAGTCTGATACAGAGAGAAGGACTCTTCTCCACACTCAGCCAGAGTCTGTGAAGTAAAGTGAATAAGCTGCTCTGAGGATGTTGAGAAATACATTGGCACCAACCTTTTAATCATATTTGCATAACATGCACATTGGTGAAGCCGGACAGCAACAGCATCCAATCATACAGACCTAATATGACTAATCATTTCTACAAAAGCTGTGAAACAGCAAAAACAAAAATACAAGAATAACATTCTCTCAATTGCAGCCATGGCACTCAGTCGCTAAGATTTTGCTGTTGATTTAGCAACCTTTTCCTGGAAAGTTTATGTGTTTGTGTGTGTTTTCTTTTGGTGTATTGATGAAGAAAAGTTCACCAAAAAGTCACAGGCATCCTGTGCGCCCTTTTCTTCACACTTCATTTCATATTAGCAGAGCAAAGGATCTGCTTCTGTATTTAAAAGGGACATCTTTGTTTTAATTTGCAATGATTGCTAACTAAAAAAAAAGGGGGGGGGGGGGTCAAAAAAATGTCTTAAGAGACCTGAAATGTAGTCGGAACTGCCGAAAGGGGTGGATGCGAGCTGTCTGCAGGTGAAGAATAAGCAAACCTGTACAGGGGCACGCTGGTGGCCCACATGAAATTTCAGGGTCGCAGACCGCTCGGTGGGCCTGTAGGGAAAGAATATTCATGCACATTTTTTTCTAAAGGGGTGTTGCAGGCGACAGGTTGTAACGAATTCTCAAGCTACATTCACACAAGGCACGTATTGTGAATTCAAAGCCGTTACATGAATGCGCATTCAGCCGGTGGTTTTCACACCGTACAAGTAGGGAGCAGCAGAGAAAGGCTTCTTCTTGTGTTGACTAGTCCATGTCTGTCACCTTCAGTTGGAAATGGCTCGGTGCGTAATATCGAAGCAGTATAAATCTTGCTATGTCGGACACGGTTTGTTTCGTTGTGTCCTTGCTGTGGCTGATATGGATTACAATTGATATGAGAGTTGGCCTTGTTTCACCTCTATCTGAAGAAGAAGCGTAGACGATGTCAGGCTTGTCGCCATGTCTGGGTTCACGAGATAAACCGGCGGCGCTCTGACTTTGGCGAGTTTTACCAGCTACTCCAGGAGCAGCAGTACTTTCGTCTCTCCCTGGCCCAGTTTGACGATCTGATGTCCCGCATCGGTGCACATAAAACCTCGAACAGGGACGATGCGGAAGGCTTAAACGTGGGTTTACGTGTGTTTACACAGATCTTTTATTAAAAGTGGCCGCTTGAACGCAAGCCGCCACGGCCAGTTTGTATGTACCTTCATGCAACACGTAGGGGTGAAGTAGATAAGACACAGACGTGTCGCATGGATTTTTGATATTTTCGATCCCCCCGAAATCCTGTGGGCAGCACCTGGAGCCCGTCAGTGCCGTTCACGTGATAAGTGCGTGCTCTTAACGTGCAGCCTGAAATTAGAATATTGGACAGAATGTAGTTCATGTGGACATCCTACGGACACTTGCATTTAACGCGCACACCCCTTGCATGCAGCATTTGCACATAGTCAGTAAGGAGCCGGTACTCACTGTATTAGCGACTAGTGTAGCGTAAGATGGCACCACCCATACATCATACGTGCATGCAACTTACATTATTTCACATTACATTTCCCTACACACGCCAATAGTACATGTTCTACTTTCATGATGTCCCTTAAGGTGGCCAGACAAGTCCTGAGGAATCTAAAAGACACACCTGCGCTCCCTTTAAGATGCGGCTGCACCTCACTGTGACCACCTAGAGAGGGTCTATGACCGTACAGGTCAACCCCTGTGTAGGTGCTTTACTAGGGATAAATTTATATAAATTTAACTTCTTTTTTTAAAGCTCTACACCTTCATTCAAGTTCATTGATTACTGTGAATTCAGTGGGGTCCTTTCATAATTCAGATGCGCACACATCACATTTTATAACCTCACTGAAATCTTTGTCGTCAGAGGTCTTTTTTTTTTCCTGATGCATTTCCAAAAAGTCTTTGTGTTCACTTGTAGTTGTGCTGCTTTTATAGAATTCAAAGAAGCTGCTTTCTCCTCTTCCTCTGGCGTCCAATTTTCTCCAATAAAATATCAAAATAAATGCTAATTTTTGTGTTTCCTACTTTCTGCAATTTTTCTCTGCGGTGAAATTTATGTTGCGATTTTGATTTAAAAACATGCCGAGATGATGGTTTGGACACTAATCCTTACAATTCGGTTCATTTTAGTTTTTTTTTTATTTTGATCCGGTGAGCAATTTTGTTTCAAAAGGAAATAATTCTCAATTCTCAAAAAAACAAATTGAAAAAAACTTTTCATGCTTTGTTTTTTATCTTTTCAACGTCTTTTTTCCCATTCAAGAAATCATTGAAGACCGTCTGACAACTACAGCAGCAGTTAATGCTGTTGCTTTACAAGCTGATCGTGGATTTGAGAAATGGCTGAATTTCTCAAATTCTAATAAATGTAACTCTAAGAAACACAGAGGAACAGCGGCTGGGGAAAGCAGAGGAGGATGATGGTCTGGTTTGACAGATGGACTAACAAAGCACAGAGGGAGAGACGAGCCTATTTATACACAGAAACACCAAGAACCTAAGACAGAGAAAAAACAAACAAACACAAAAAAGTTATGACACACAGACACTATGCTTTCAGGAGTCAAGCACACATCTCTGCAAAAACTTAGGGAGTTACAAAAGGACGAATCAAAACCAAGAAAAACAACATTAGAATCAAACTCCAAACAGCAACAGGAAAAGCATCCTTTGGCTCCAAAATACAACGAAAAAAGTAAAACCATAGATCGTGACAGTTCTCTAAACCAGATACTACACATAAAGGAAAGTATACCATCTGGATCTTGTTTGTGCCTCTATAAACTATTCAGACCTTCATTAAAGTGCAGATTTCTTATTAAAATGACACTAATGTATCATCACACATCCTGTCTTTTTTCATGTCCAGAATGTCATGAAGCTCTCCACATCCTTTGTCCCTTCAGTATTTATCCTTTCCCACAGTTCTTTTTTTCCACTCCCTGTTTAAAACAACATTCTCAGGCCTTCAAATCAAAGGCTGCCAGCAGCTCAAGCGGAAGTCTGCCTTTGTGTGGACTTTAGACTCCTAGCAGTAAAAAAATGAGTGTCACGATTCAGCCTTGATGCATCTACGTAGGAAATGATAGTTTCCTCAAGCATGTTTTATTTTAACCAGAACTTGACACTACAGTAAATACAGAGTTCACCCTCATCGATAACATAGTTAAAACATGTCAGCATTTGAATCTCATCTTTTAAAATAAGCTAATATTCCTACTAGGACAGTATCATGAACTTTTTTGATCAGCTTAGGAAAAGTAAAGTCACATGTGGGATAAAACATTGTGGTATGTGCTGTCTTTATTAAAAAAAATGATAATTTCAATAACTTTACAGAAGATGAGTCTGTACCATTGACTGTACATGAGAACTGGACTGAGTGAACCCTGCGCTCCTGTGATCAAAACAGGAAGTACCTGCTGGCTCAGGGAGGCCAGAATCCCATAGACTTCTATAGAGAAATAAACAGCTGTTACTCAGTTATTCTATTTGTCAGAATAACTATTCTTGCTGTGCTACCTTTTTTGTAACATGTTTTTGATCTTTTCTTTTCTTAGTAATTCTTTTTCTGTAATGCAAGTTATTCAAGTTATAAACTGACCAATCAGTTGCCTTAATAAAAGCAGGCGGTGCCTGCTGGCCAACGTTCCAAAAACATTTGACAGTGTTTTTTGTGGCCCGCTGTAGGGGTGTTGACTTTCAACAAGATCACTCCTGATTTGGCAGGAGTGGTTGCCATAGAAAAATCACTGCTTGGTGATGACGTCTATAGCTTCTACGTGGCGGTGGCTGTGTTGTGGAAAAAAATCGGGACTAAAACTTATTTATTTCGTTGACATCTAAATTGAGCTATGGATGATGTCATACTCAGTCCAGTTCTCATTGACAGTCCATAATGAGTACTCATTGAGCTTACAAATGCTTTCTCTCCCAGAAATGAAGATGTATGATCATTTTCTTTAACCATTAGCAAACCAGACTATGCAGCCTCCCAGTTGTGTTGATGTTTGAGCCAGAATGAGATCCAGAACATCCGTCTTGTTTTTGGAAGTTTTTTTAAGCCACCAATAAAAACTAAAATTCCACGTTAATGTCAGTTTTAACCCATCTACACAATCATCTATGTAGTTTTAATTTGACCTCCGGTATTTCAGTGGTGCTTGTTATGACCAAATATCATCTTAGGATCTTGTTAAATTAAAAGACAAACATTGCTGACTAATCAGTCCTCTCCAGCAACAGTTTTTTTGTTTGTTTGTTTTTTTTTTTTTTTTGGGGGGGGGGGGGGGGGTCCTCAGATTACTCTAAACTTTAATCACACACTAGAGAAAATCTGCTGGATGCAACTCATAGCAGCAGTTTTGTGGACTTGGCTCCATACATAATCAACTCCTGCTCATTGGGACAAACTTCTCAGAATCAGAAGAGATGAATATGACTCCTTAGCAGAAAAAGCACTTGTTGTTGTAATGACCTTCATTCCTGGGCTCCATTTGCTCATTTCTCTTTTTTTGTTTGTGAAATCAATCAAAAACAATCACAATAGGATTCCATGCAGTTGACAATGAAGACATTTTATGTGGAGCCTAATGATGGATTTTTATATCATTTTGGAGGAAAAGTAGTGAGTAGTAAAGTTAAATTGAATCATGGACTAGGTATCTCTATCTATGTATTTTATTAAGTACTATTTTTGTAACACACTGTTACTTTAATGACAAGCATTTTTAATCAACATTGATTTTTATCCTAGAAAGAAAATAACTTTTGATAGAAACATTTTTTTTCCAAGTAATTTGGAAATTTTCATGTTTCAGTTCAAAATAAATTGCACAATATGATTGCATTGTAAACTCTGTAAATAAAGTGTTTTGGTCCATTTTTACGCAACTGCAAACAAGCCCATAATGCATCAACCAAAATGCAATTGTTTTGCAAATGGACCTTATTTTTTATTTATTTATTTTTACAAACTTGTTTTCCACTTTTCAGTTTTAACCAAAAGTCCAAGAGAAAAAAGCTAAAGAAAAAAACAGAAATAGAAATTAAATCATGGTGAGCAGTTATTCTGGGAAGATGTATTCTCCCTCTTTTTAATTTTTTTTAAAGGATGAACTAATGGTTAGTTGTTAAACCCCAAACACATTTGTTTCTTTTATGCTAGATTTGTTAAGAATGAAATAAATAAGCACACAATTTTCTTTAGCCTATGATTTTTCACTAAAAGGAAATTATGGCTGTATGAAGGAATTTTGCTGTGGTATGTGTGTCAAAATATTGCCACGTACAACTTATTAGACGCTAAAGTCCTCCTAGAGCAACACAATAGGATTACAGTAAATGAGTTAAGGCACAAGGGTTAATTTAGCCTCATTTATCCGTTCAGTCGGTTCAATTAACCCCTGACTTGGAGCAAACTGAGCCACAGCAACACTTCGAGAGGTCTTAGTTTCATACCAGTTATAGTCATAACAAATCATTATGATAAATATACACCCTGAAATAGAAGGAAAGTCTTTCATTTGATGTTTTTTAGTTCTTTTCTGCAAAAAGAAAGCACCAACTACAGTCGCCTGCTGCATGTGGAAACATATCGGAAAGTAATGACTAAACTGCTTCACTGAAAACAGCAGAGAATCCCCCAGTGATGAGTGTGGGATGAATACAAAAATGTTTGATCAATATTAATTTTATTTGAGGCTTGCTATTATAAATAAACGTTACATAAAAAACAAAAAGGTTGACAGGAAATAAAGCAGAGCTGAATGAAA
This sequence comes from Oryzias curvinotus, assembly GCA_023969325.1. Lineage (NCBI taxonomy): Eukaryota > Metazoa > Chordata > Actinopteri > Beloniformes > Adrianichthyidae > Oryzias > Oryzias curvinotus. The sequence continues at coordinate 25,669,597 of CM043708.1, read as the reverse complement.
GTTTAAAAAATCAAATGGATTTATTTCCATTGTTGCCAGGAATATTTTTTAATGCAACAGCATGTCAATCAAACCTTCCAGGATTCCTTTTTCTTGGAACTTAAAATGTTTTAATAAAAAGAAATCCTTCAGTCTCTTTTTTTTCTTTGATTTTAGGGGTAAAATAAATAAGTCTGATATCATGGAAACAGATTCAATTTGTTGTTTGGTAACTTTTTACTTGGCTTTATGTCCTCTGCTCTTCTGCTTGAATGCAGCTTCACACTCTGTAGAGCCCGAGCCTTTGGGGCTCAGCATCTCCATGCTCATCCATCATCCTGAAAGGGGAAAAAGAAAAAAAAAAGGCAATTCATGCTTCCTTAAAACAGGAACCATGGCTTTGGCTGTCAGCCAATGGAGATTGATGGGCGGGGTTATGACAGGTCACCTGGGCCAACACACAAGCCTGGTTCAAGAAGCATGCGAGTCCCCTGCAGCTCCAGTTGGGGGCTAATATTACTCTCTCCCCCTTATCGCGCGTCTGGAGAGGAATATATAGTGAGGTGTTTTGAGGCGCCAACACGTATGACCTGCTGGGGGTGAAAGCCCCTGTCAGAAGACTGATTCTTGTTAACAGCATTATAGTTTTGAAGGCAGCAGACATGGTGGCAGCAGTGAAAGAATCGTGCAGACACCCACCACTGGGAGGATGACACATACAAGCACAAATACTGACGCTGCTGTTGCAGCACTGTAACTAAGCAACAGGAAGCCTCACACACTGACCACTGACACTGCATCGTGATAGAAATATGGGTTAGCGCCTCGTTCTCCTTCTGTCTCTTTCCAGTTTTTTTTTTCTTTTTCTTTTTGTCAGACATAGCAGACGTGACTGTTCCAGACTTAAACACAGCTGAGTAGAGCCTCCTCTGCAGTTCTCTCTTTTTCACCTACTTCTGCTCTGCAATAGTATTATGCTTCTTCTCTTTCATCATTATTCTGCACCTCCCTCTCCTCTTTTTTGTAGTGTTCAACCCTTCTCTACACTACAGACACTTACAGCACCTCCGGCTCTCCAAATCCCCTCTGCTTATACAGTGTTTTACACCTCCTCTCCTGTTTCCTACCTGCTTCTTTAATGTTCTGTCGTCTTTCATGGGCTTCAGCAGCAATCCCCTTTCCTTTGGCCTCTACAACACCTTATCTCTTTCCATATAATGCCCTCCTCATCCATCTTCATAGAGCTCCCCTCTTCTTTCACCTCTTCCTGTGTGGCTTAGGCCGCTGCCGCAGACAGGTGGGCATTTCACACACTATTTCTTCCCTTGTTTTGTCTTTCTGCCCAGTTCCAGCGGTCATCATTAATAACTCCAGCCCCTCTTGGTGCCTGTTTTTTTATGTCTGGGCTGACTTTTCCTCCAGCTTTCTGGCAGTGCTGCCAGCCTCAGAGTGGCTCACGCCCTCAAAAGTGAAGAGTCAAATCATCTCAGACACACAGGTAACCAAATTCACCATGAGATTTTATTGAATGTTTACATTTGCTTAAAAAAATAAAGTGCCAAAAGAGTGAATCGAAACTTCTTAATTTTTACTAAGGTCTCTAAACTTAATTTTAAATCCAACAATAAATGTGATAATTGATAATGAATGTTCCTTTCATACTCAGCTCTGTGGTCATTTGTTTAAATTTTAAAATATTATTTTGTGAAAGTGAAACACAAAAGTGAAGTGTCCATGCAAGAAATGAAAACAAAGTGACCAGCCACATTTTTTTTTTTTTGTGTAAAACAAATTTTACGAGTTTTTTCTTACCCGGTGAAAATGAGAGTCACAATTCCCAAAGGAAGTGGGAGAAATTCTGACAAAACATAACCAAAGCTGAGTTTGTACAGCATGTAGGAAAATAATCAGGATTAGATTAAGATGTTGCTTTAGATTAAAAAAATATATTTTAACTAGTCAAGGCAGTCCCATTGGCCACAACACTGAGCTTCCCATGAGCGCTGTTATGCTCCAAGGTTATTTATGTATAAACGTCCCTTTACAAACAACTGAGCCTAAAATGATAGTTTTATCACATGTGCAACATGTGACAAAGCCTTTATGTTTACATGTAAGATCATTTAAAATAAAATCTGCAGATCTTGTTATTTTATTTGTTATCCAACCCAATTCCTGCTCAGACATCTCGATTAGGTGGCAGCGTTCCGTTTTGGGATGAAGTTGAAATATTGGCAAGAACACATGTTCAGCATGTTAGCCATGCACCTGTGCGGCGCTGAGTTCTGTCTTTATGGACAGGCTTGATGTCTAATTTTGTTGAGGAAAGGGTAAATCTGGGAATTAACTTGGAATGGTGCGAGTGCCTTGGAGGGGATCCAGTGAGGGGAGCCATGGACTTGAAAACAGGTTAGAGATTGGCAAACTAACAGCTGGCGAGGACAGACTGAGGAGCAGCAGTCTGTTTATTAAAAGGGATGGACAGAACATTATCCGTGTGGCATAGAAAAATAATAAATAATTGAATTTATGAACACAGATTGTTTCGCCTGCAGGAAAACAGCCATCATGACTAAAATTAGAACTTCTTAGTTTAAGTCGACAGTACCAGTAGGTCATAAGTGGCAGGTTTATCTAACTTTACATTTAAGCATGTCTACACAAACCCTGTTTTGATCAGTTGGGTTTCCTGAGTTTTAACTGTAGCTTTCTCCTTCTCTGCTGTGTTTGACCTGCATCACATAGCTATGGAATCACACTGCTTACTAAATCAATCGGTGCTCTTTTCTAAAATTGAAATTAAACATTCCTCTCACAAGTGTTTTGCAGTCATAAAACGATGGTGGGCTTTATAGACCCCTTGCAGGGACATAACATGTGCCGTTGACCGCGATTTTGGGAGTCAGGCACACATTGATTTGACATATTCAATGGGTAAAATGTGTGACTTGGAGCAGAGAAAAAGCCACCAATTCTTATTATTGTACATGTGTTGCTGTTGGTCGGCACAACAGAAAAAATTCAAGTGTCTCAGTTTACAGATTTCTGCAGGATGAAGATGCAAAACAACGATAAGTCAGACAAGAACGCTGGCAGCCTATAAATGATACTCTGGATGAAAACATTTTGTGTCAGGTAGTCCTGTGGTTGCACATTTTGTCTTAAAAGTGATACATACATACATATGGATAAAACCCAAATGGATGGGTACCCTTTAGGGTTTCATCCGGTACCAATCAGTTACTTTTAAGAGGATGCCAGCTGGAACCAGTCCTTTTTTTGGCAGTAACACTCTTAGTTTGACTCACAAATGGCAAGGAGGGCGTTCATACAGGCAATGTGATGTCATGTGCAAGGGGTCTATAAGTTTTGTGTCTGCAATCAAGATATGTGCATTTGTACAAAAAAAATTGCAAATGCAGATTTTTATGTTTTTGCATTAATAATAGTTGTCATGTGAAACAGTGTAATGATCCCTGGTCTTGTGTGTAAGTTTTCAGCTCCCGCAGAGGTCCAGCTTCACCTTTGCTGCCGACTCCGCTTCTTAAAGAGCTGATTGAACCATCGCTCTCCAGCAGTTTCCAGGCTGGGAAGATTTAAAAGCTCCCAGAAACCCCTGCTCCAGTCGCAGTTGAATTTCTTGGATGGAATCCATTCCTCAGCCTGCCCCTGCTGTCTGCCTCAGCCTGGACTTTTTTTTTGTTTTATTTATTTATTTATTTGCTTTGATAGGTTTCCATCCTTGTAGTTTTATCCTTTTTACATTTGCCTCTGCGGTTTAAAAAAGAAAAAAAATAAGACAACTTTGCAAAGTTATTTTTGCATACAAAAATACAGCCAGGAGCTGCTGGTGAGGGTTTCAAAATTGCAGGAGGTCAGGCTTGAGCCTAATCCTTAATAGTCCAATGAATACACTTGACACACATGTACATTAAAACTTAAACTCATGACACAACTGGAGGAAGAGGCAAAAAAAAAAAATTGTGACAAAGTGGGCGATCTAACAAGAATGAACTGAAATCCAGAGAGCTAAATAGACTCAGGACCATTAACTCAAATCAACACAGCTGTGAGTGATTATCAACCTGAATCTGGTGTGACTGATTGGTGGAAAACCTGAAAGGAGATCACAATAAAAACCAAAAAGACTGATATCAAACAGAGCAAAACAACAGATAAAATTCTCATACTTTAATGTATATAAACAAAAGAAACTTCCCACTCACGTTTTTTTTTTTAATTATTATTATTTTTATAAAAAATGTTGGCCAGAATTCTATGACACTTTGATTAAAAAGAAAGGTGAAAAAGTTCAGTTCAGTGGGGGGGAAACAAAGCAAAAAAAAATAAAAAATAAAAAAACCTTTTACAATTGCACAGTTCATTAAAATGTAGTTCTCTACTGGAACAGCAGGTTTGGTTGAGAGCATCACATGGTTTTTGTCTGTAAAACCTTTATGTACATATAAATTATCTCAGATGTGAACCTATTTTAACATTTTTCAAAAACAACAATTTTACCAGTGAACAAATTGTTACAGCAAAAGCACATTTTTCTACAAAGCGCAGGGAGGACAGCAAAATGTTTACATCTGCAGTATTTAACATCTTTGTCTTATTTGTTTAATGGGATTATACAATGTGCTCCTTATATAGAAGTGATTTTATGTTCAATTTGATTCTTGTCTTGTGGCTCTCCTAGCTGCTGTACATCTATATTACATCATGTGGCAGATGGAGAGAAACTGCTGGCACAACTGAACCCAGTCTGCCTGGACCTTAACTCTGCCTTTCCTATGGGACACCGAATGCAAAGGTTCAGCAAAAAAAATAAATAAATAAAAAATCAAACTGACAGTTTTGTCAGCTTTAGTCAACTTTTACAACATGTTTAATACCTTTCTGTTTGAGTTTATTCTTAAAAATGGTCTGTAAGAAAGGTAAGCTAATTAAAATGCGAAATATTGATGCTAAATATATATTTAAATGGTACAATAAAGTCAAAAACATTTCACTTTAAATTTAAAAAATGAAAAATATTAAAATAAACATTTATTTAAAATAATGTTAAATCTAAAAAGACTTTTATTCTAAAGCTCATGTTAATTATAAATGTTAATAGGAAAGCTTAATGGTAAATCTAAATGTTACATTTAAATTTAAATGTACATGTTAAATCTAAATACTGCGTTTAAATATATTTGGAAAATACAAATATAAATTTTAACATAGATGTAGAATCTACATGCTAAAATCAAATCTAAATATTAAGACTAAATGTTACATATTAATGTAAATCTAAGTAGCAATTCTAAATCATCAACAATTTAGCACATATATATGTGTGCTAAATTGTTGATTGTTGTACAGGCAGGCGTATGTTATAGATGAAGAACAATTTATCGATGGCATTTTGTATGCACTGAGTCATGTCTGTGTTGTCTTTAGCTCAGTTAAATGGAAAACCAATGATTTTAAACACTGGAGCAGAAGAAGATGGATGGATGGATGGATGGATGGATGGATGGATGGATGGATGGATGGATGGATGGATGGATGGATGGATGGATGGATGGATGGATGGATGGATTTAGAATTTCTACTTAGATTTACATTAATATGTAACATTTAGTTTTAATATTTACATTTGATTTTAGCATGTAGATTCTGCATCTATGTTAACATTTATATTTATTTTTTTCCTATATATAAAAATATATTTAAGATATTATATTTATTCAGTTTGTTTAAGTTTTTGTCTTACTTTTCCCTGCTAGCACATTTTGGTCCCCTGAACCATGCTGTAGTATAAAACTTTAACACACCGTAAAGATCAGTTAGTGACTAAATATCAACAGAAGATGAGAATTCTTCTAAAAAAAATTTTTTCTTGTTACGCAGTGATTTCTGCATTTTTCTTTTGGCTTCCTAAAATATAGTAAGTCATGAATGTTGTTGTCTTGAAATCAAGCATTTAGGACAGTCTGAAGACAATAACCTGGACAAACAATAACCTGGACAAACACAGTGATTTATTGCCAGCCTTTGATAGTCTAGTCCTAATATCATTTCCTGGTCCGGGCAACTGTCCCCTCACAGCGACAACACCAAACACAATCATCAGCCCTGAGTAGTTTATATTTTAAGGTATATTCCCTTTTGGTTGTGCACTTTCCACTAAATGACCTTCGCTTCCTTTTCAAAGAAGGTTTTCTGTTGCTATGGTTGATTATATCATACAATTCTCCAAGATTCAGAGGAAGGAAAAGCAGTTATCTGATTGGTCATAAGCGATGCCAGACCCATGGATAATGTGTTTCTCCAAATCCAACCTAATTTCCGGCTGCACTGTTTGCCTCTGGCTCTACTTACCAAAAATCATTTGCTCTTCTCTACGCACTCACCAATTCACAGAAACATGGTCTATAGTTAGATCCTGAAGAAATATAGTCTTTTCTTTTATCAACTGTTCAACAATGATTGTACTTAAACAAAGTCATTTCATTTCCTATCTCACTCTTCTTTGTTCCACCTATGCCTGAAGCCTTCCTCTTTTTTGCGTGCTGTCAGTTTCACTTCCTCTCACCTCCCAGGACTTCACTCTGGGCCTTGTTTGTCTTCGTATGTCTTGCATATGTCTTAAACACTGATCCCTCCTTCCAAGCCTCTTCCTTTAATCCTCACTGTTTGGGCAGTAAGGTCAGGGAGGCATCTGTGTCTCATGGCCTCTGTGAGGCAGTGTCCAGCTGGTGTAATTATGATGGATAGAGTAATTTCCAAAGGCGCCTTTTGCCAAGGGGGTTGAGCCCACCATGCTTTCTCTTAGCTTTAATGACTTTTTAATAGAGCTCACTCCCAAACCTGCGTCAAAGTGTGCCAGTAGAGTCAACGACAAATCACTGTTGTTAAAGCAGGTAATGGCAAAAGCAGGACATGGGGGGACTGGCTTTTTTAAAAGCAGCTGGGTTACAAAAAATAAAAATCAAAACACAATGAACAGCAGTTTCAACTTAAATAACAAAATTTAGATTCCAAGATCAAGACAAAGGAATTAGACATTCACAAATCACAGCTAGCTACACAGCGGGCATGTGATGCGCTTTTAGCTTACAGTGTTCCCACTAGAATCTCTACCTGATATTAGCACAATGTGTATAGTCCCAACTGGAAAAGGATTGGTGCACAATGTTGAAGCAGTGCAAATCCCATGAATTTGAGTGCAATAAAGTTCCTAGTGTCTGTAATTATCAACGGACTTCTTGGTTCTTTTGTTTTCAGAAACGGGTTGTGTCTTGCTCCTGGCTTTTTCTTTCAGTTATTCTGATATTTGAAAGACTAAGTTAAATAGAATTCTGGAGAAACACAAATTGGAATAATTGATTTCTCCTTCATCATTACTTTTCAAATGGTTAGCACTTCCGTATTTTAAAAAGGACTGTATCTATACGTCATTACCAGGTCCAAGTCCCTGATTGGTCAAAGTTAAACTGGTTTAAATTTTGGCGCGCTTTCAATAGTGATGCAATATAGAGGCTGAAATCAGACTTGAAAACTTACAAAGCAATGCGTGAACGCAAGTTTTGCACATGAAAGCCCAAAGTGTTCATATACGCAGGTTTACATGGACAATTATTGGAGGTGGTTGCTCTAACCAGCGTTTTCGAGCCAAGTGTTAATAGATAGTCTCTTGGTTATTAGATACACAAAAGAGTTAGAGGACCTACATATCCCAACATAATTTTCATTATTCATTCATCTTCTAAAGCCGTTTTAGTCCCTTTCGGGGTCACGGGGCTGCTGGAGCCTATCCTGGCCACTCATGGGCGAAGGCAGGGTACACTCTAGAGAGGTTGCCAGTCTAACGCAGGGCCACGACCACACACCTATACACACTGACATTCCCACCTATGGACAATTCAGAGTAACCAATTAACCAATGAAGCATATTTTTGGACGGTGGGAGAGGGCCGAAAAACCCACGCATGCACAGGGAGAACATGCAAACTCCACACAGAAAGGTCCCCCCATTGGTGTTCTGTTTCAGCAGGGACTTAAACCGGCGCCTTCTTGCTGTGAGGCAAGAGCGCTAACCACACAATTTGAGGGATTAGAATCCTTAATATATTGTTTTAACTTTAGCAAACTAGTTTTTCTAAAACTAGTTTGACAGCAAGTGAAAGACAGCCCCGCAGCACAAAGTGGAAAAATTCTCTTATATTTACAATAATATGGCCTCAAGTGTGAACACCTCAAAAAAAGAATTGACACTTTTTCCAGACCTCTATTAAAAGGTAATGTTTACATAAATCCAATGAAGCAAGAATTATCCGAAGGACATAATTGTTGCTGTGCATTAACTTGGGAAATCTACTTTCAAATGATCTCCTAGTGTTTCCAAAGTGCAAAAGAACAGATTAATTACCACTGAAATTAAAATAAAACATGTCTGCAATGAGCTGTTGTAAACGACAGCATTAAGACATCAACATGTGATGTAATAAAGGTGGCATGAAAGCTTACAGAGTTACTGCAGCCTTCTTTTCCACTAGAGGGGATGATTGGGGTTGAAGGAAGAGCTGACACAGGCTTGAGAGAGTGATACAATGGGATTCTGGGTAAAGAGCCAAAAACAGGAAGTACATGACCTTGGCCATATAGTTTGTAAGGTCTGAGTGCAGCGTTACTTATTTCAGCAAGTCTAATAAATATTGGGAAAATTGCATAAAGAAATGAAAAAGGCTGATTATGTTCAAGTTGTTAGGATTTATTTTTTGATTTTTTTCTGGACAAATAAAATGCATATTTCATTAATGACTTGTTAATCATTGTAATCATTCTTGCCATATTCTCCATAGTAATCCTGCATTTATTGTTGCATTTTGCAGTAAAGCTCCAACTAAAAATATGTGAAAAATAAAACAAGTATATCAAAGTGATTGGATTTTAGTGAACTCAAGGGAGCTGTACAGTTACGGCCCCGACATTTTAAGAGAGGATGTAGAAGATCCTTTTTCTGCTTCTCCCGTTGGCTCTGTGATTTACTGATGTGAGGAAAGAAATTCTTGCTTTGCTTCCAGATCAGATTTTCAACAAACATAATTATTCTTGATGTATTGCATCCAGAATAACTCAGTGATAAGGCTTCAAGAAGCTTTTAGTCCTGTTCGGGTCCTCTTTTTACATAATTAAGATTACAGATTATGATCTAACTCTAACATTTAGTTGTATTATGTGTGATTTATGTTTTGTCTATTTCTGCTTCTAAAATCTGATCTGCCTTTGCCTGTTGAGACTTACTGGGTCTCCAAATGTTACAGTATCTTCTTTTGAAGTCTTGCATTTCTACGTTTTTGTTCCTGTTTTGCTCATTGTACACTATAACTTTAATGTACAGTTAACATTTAGTCAAAAAAGTAACATATTTTAAATATGAAATGAAAATTGTGTTAATTGCAATGCTTATTTAGTGTTAAAAGTAAGAATATTGTAATAACCTAATATTATGAGTTATAGTCCACCTGTAAAAGGGTTAGGGTTATCATTTAACCTTGTTAGATTGTAAGGTAGACTGTAGACTTGTTCATCAAACACAGGATCTCAGCACCTCTGTCCAGCATGGGGTAACAATTGAACTTTTGACCTGTTGGGGTTTTTTTTCTGAGCTTACTGTGGTTGGTCACAGACCTCCAGCTGGTGTGCTTATTTATATTTATTTTTTGTAAGTAACTGGGTTTGTAAGAACTACCTGGACCGGTAAAAATGATGCTTGTCACTTTTCTCCAGAGGCTGCATTGTTACTACTTAAAGAATGTTTAGGTTGCCTGCAGTCATTTGAATCAGATTTATTGATATAATTACAGAAAAACCAAAGACAATTTTAGAATGATTACATCTTTGTAACAAAGAATAGTTTCAAAGATTGTTCGGGAAGTAAAAGCTCTGGTCTTGCAAGAGGACTGTCTGCAACTTTAACATATTGAGTGTTTTAGAAAATCTAAACATATTACTTGAACCTTTAGAATATGAATTAGTGTCATATACAGCCAGGTTCCCTGAAGCTGCAATAAAAATCATGAAATAATAAAATTTCATAAAAGGAATGCTCAATATGAACTTGACAGCAAACCTAAATCATAGACAAATTCACAATACACATGTAATAATTTCATATACAAAAAAATGATGAATTACTATCAAAAACTCATCTGAGTTAATCAGAGGTCACTTTTCTAGGTTGTATAACTAAAGATGAGATAAGGTACTTTTATACCAGTGGTGTGTACACTGCAGTGTGGATATGGTGGAGTCCCTGAGTTCTGACATGAGATAATGGCCCTAGTCGGCACTATTAGGACACAGTAACACTGCTACTAACGTCTTCTACTATCAGTACTACCAAGATACTTATTAACCATAATGTTCCAAAACCAACAGTAAGTCCAAAAGAAATGAAGGCTGCATGGTGGCACAGTGGTGTAGAGTTTAGCTTGCATGTTCTCCCCATGTATACATTGGTTTTCTCCGCAAGGGAAGAGAGGGATCCTGGTTTTAAGGCACAGAGTGACAGTGGGACATTCCTAATGTGTATTGTAAAGTCTGCTACGGTACAGTCTGTTGCTCTGAATATTAAAAAGAGAAAACTATTTACGTTGGGCAATATTCCAGTGTCCTTTAATAAATGTTTTACAAAGCATCAGAAATATTTCAGAAGGGTTTTTGATGAATAAGGACTGGCGACTGACATTTTTGTGGTTTGAGGGGTTCTCTGTACTCGCAGATGCTCCCTGTTCCAGAATGTTTATGGTCCCTAACCTCAGAGAATACAAGGGGAATAGTGTATATGTTTTTAGGGAGAAACCCATTCCTTAATCAAATTTCTCATTATCACAATAACTGTTCTTATGGTAAAAAATCATCTTGTTTCATGGGACTTTAAAAACCTGATATTAACTTAGCAACGCAGGAAGGACACTGAATACAACAAATTTCCAATAGATTCAAGTGTTCCGATAAACCAAGGCATCAGAGTTTATTAACAAAATATAAAGTTTGTGAAAAAAAAGTGAAAAAATATGCACACAAAGAATGAAACAAGACCACTTAAATGGCTAAAAAAAGATGTTATTGGAAAAAAAGAGTAACGAAAGTCAATTTCTTATAAAACTCTTTTTAATTCATTCATGTATAGCTCGGTAGTTCAAGGTTTGGTTAGTGTGAATGCGAGACCTCTCTTTGTAGACCTGTCTTTTAATAGAATTGAGTTCAAATAAAAATCCATCGTTTGCTTCTGCAGTCTATCAACCCTGCTCGGGGTCAAAATAAGCAGGCTGGATCTATTTCTTGCAGTCAGAATAATTAGCCTATTACTCATTTTTGCATCATAAAAACTTTGACTGATTGTTCCAACAAGTGGGGGTGGTGCTTTTGTGTTTTCACCTTGGGAGTCATAGACAATAAGAGTCTACATAACAACATTTAGCTCATTAAGTGCTGTGGATTTTTGCTCCGCGTGAACTTTATCAGTCAAGTCTGCTGGTAAAAGAGACACAACTGCACAGACTGGATGACGCAACACCTTTAAGGTTTGATTGATTTAATTTGATTTCAAGCCTTATTTGTAGTCAGTACAATCAAACTCATTGCAGAAATGATAAAATGCATTTATAAAAAAAAGTAATAATTGATTATCCTCAGAAAGAATTCTTACATCTTTTCAGTAAACATTAATTATTCACACTTTAGGTAACCAATATGTAATAATCAGTGATTATCATCACATTAAACCAGTAATTATTGCTACACATTGCAGATCAAGTAAAGAAAATCAGTAGCTTATTAATTGTAATTAAAACATTTCAGTAATCATTATTGCACATTACACAATGTAATACTCACTGGTTGTAATTAAGAGCTTTAATTATTTCACCATAATCAAGTTCACACGTGCAATTTGGAATGAATCAAACACCTGTTGATCCTTAACTCCTCTTGTCTTCATATTGTGAAATGAGAGTTTCTTTATACATTTTCTTGAATACTTGGATATTTGAACATTGTTTGAACTTATCCCAAAGTTTAGTGCCACACACAGACCCACAGAAACTTTTCTTTGTGGTTCTTATCAATTTGATCTTGAAGTTCCTGCATCCCCTCAGTTTGTAGCCTCCTTCATTTTCTTATGTAGCCTCCTTCATTTGAAAACCAAATACAGCAGTAGAGCAAACCCAAAGATGCCAGAAGTCTATGTCTCACTGAGTGGTGATCCAAACAATTTGGGAAAAATATACTTAAGCACATTAGGGGCTGCGGGGGGGTTAGTGGTGTCATGGCAACCGCCGCCACGCCCCGCAGCGGCTGCTCATCAGGGTGAACTCTCCTCACCTGCTTATGTCAGTATATATTGCGGTCGCACCGCTCCGTCCCTTGCCGGAACGTCTAAGTGTTTTACTAAGACCACCAGCCTGCTCTTACGCTCTGTATTCCAGTCTGCCGCTCGTCTGCAAATCCGGATCTCCGCTCCTCGCTCTCAAGTCGGAGTTCCCTGGCTGCCTATCGTTACTCCTGCCGCTCATGCTGAACCAAGCTTTCTCCTGAGTTGCTGTTATTGACTCACCTGTTGCTGGGACCACCTGTTCCTCATCGCCAAGCTCTGCCTCAAAACTCAGCCGTAAGACATCTCCTCTGCTCCACTCTGTTACGGACTTCCTCATTCAGGAATTGGCGTCCCGCCCCCTTCCATGAACACTGGACTCTGCTCTGTCTGTTACTCTCCCCTCACTCCTGGCCTCCCACAAGTCTGTCTCCACGCCCCCTGGTGTCAAGATTCTGCATAACATCCTGCCTGCTCTGACCCCCTTTTAATAAACTAAAGATCTCGTACTCCTTGGGTCTGTCATCTTTTGTTGGTCCTCAAGTCCTAGTTGTGACAGTACGTTCCGGCCAACATGGACCCAAAGACAGCCCAGGAGTTCCAGGCTCAGGTAGAGGGCGCTTTTCACAATTATGACAGACGGATGGCTGAATTTACCTCTCGCCTGTGTGATATCACTGAGAAACTCTCTGCTATGAGCATTTCACAGACAACTCCTCCCCCTATTACTGTGCAACCTGTCAGTGACATTCGGATTAATCCTCCAGATAAGTACGATGGAAACCCTGCATCATGTCGAACCTTCCTCTGCCAATGTGAGATTAACTTCTCCCTACAGGAATCCGCTTTCCCTTCAGAAAGATCTAAAGTTGCCTATGTTATTTCACTATTAACTGGTCGAGCAGCTCAGTGGGCTACCGCTGAGTGGTCCCGAGATTCTGCCATCTGCTCTTCTTACAGACAGTTTTCAGAGGAACTCAAGGCAATTTTCGACCCTGTGAAACCCCATCGGGAAGCAGCACGCCAACTCACAAAGATGCGTCAAGGTAAAGAGACTGTTGACGACTACATCATACGTTTCCGGACCGTAGCATGTAGCAGTGCATGGAATGAGGAGGCCCTCTATGATATGTTTTACGAGGGTCTGTCAGAGTGCGTTAAGGATGAGTTGGCAGCACGTGAACTCCCAAGAAGGATTAATGATTTGATGTCACTCGCAGCCCGCATAGACAGACGCATACAGGAAAGGGGAAGGGAGAGACACCAGGGATCACGTAACCCCAGAGTTTTTCATGAACCCCAGTCTCGTTTCAGTCCAAAGCCGTCTCCAGCTTCAGGATCCAACACGGAGGAGCCTATGCAGTTAGGCCGCACACGACTCTCCAGGGAAGAGAGGGACCGTCGGTTCCAGCAGAACCTTTGTTTTTACTGTGCTTCTCCGGATCACCGCATTGAGAACTGTCCGGTAAAAGGTCTGGCTCCACACGAAGGAAGGAGACGTGTGTGAGCCTTTCCCTGTCTTCCTCCTTCCAGCCTAACCCAAGAACCAAGGCGACATTTCATGTCAGGAACCAGGCACACTCTGAAGCTGTTCTCATAGACTCTGGAGCAGACAGCAATTTTATGTCTGAAGAGATTGTTCGGAAGTGGGGTGTCAACGTGTCCTCCCAGCAGCACCTGCTAAGTGTAAAAGCCATTGATGGACATATCATTAATACCAGTCACCTTGTTACTGAATCAATTAAAATGCAGATTGATAACCATTTTGAGTTGGTCAGGTTTCATATTCTTCGTAACACTGAGGTTCCGATCATCCTAGGTCTGTCTTGGTTACAACAACACAATCCACAACTCAATTGGCGGTCTGGTCGGATCCTGGCTTGGGATGTAAACTGTCATAGTAATTGTCTTGGTGCCATGAAAACGCCACTATCCTCAGACAAAGTCAAGACCATTGTTAATAAATACCCTGATCTCACTAAAGTACCTACTGTTTACCATGACTTAAAGGAGGTGTTCAACAAATTAAAAGCCTCCGCCTTACCTCCACACCGCCCCTATGACTGTTCTATTGAACTCTTGCCAGGTACGTCACCACCCCGAGGACACTTGTACTCCCTTTCGGCTCCTGAGAGAGAGGCTATGGAGACCTACATCAAGGAGTCGTTGGCTGCTGGACTCATAAGACCCTCTTCCTCTCCAGCTGGGGCCGGGTTCTTCTTCGTAAAGAAGAAAGATGGGGGCTTGAGACCCTGTATTGATTACCGAGGGCTTAATGAGATCACTGTACGTAACCGCTATCCTCTGCCACTCATGTCTTCTGCTTATGAACTCCTTCAGGGGGCCAGGATTTTCACAAAATTGGATCTTCGCAATGCCTACCATCTGGTCAGGATCAGGGCGGGTGATGAGTGGAAGACGGCATTCAACACACCTTCGGGCCATTTCGAATATCAGGTCATGCCTTTTGGTTTAACTAACGCCCCTGCCATTTTCCAGAATCTTGTCAATGATGTTTTGGGTGACATGATCAATCACTTCGTTTTCATTTATCTAGACGACATCCTTGTTTTCTCACGCTCTATGGAGGAACACGTCCAACATGTGCGTAAAGTTCTGCTGAGGTTACTCCAAAACCAATTGTACGTCAAAGCAGAGAAGTGTGAATTTCATACCACCACTACTTCATTTTTGGGCCTAGTCATTTCTGAAGGAATTATCAAGATGGACCCGAGGAAGGTAAAAGCTGTTTTGGAGTGGCCGAGACCTGAGAGCCGTAAACAGCTACAACGGTTCCTCGGGTTTGCTAATTTCTATCGGCGGTTCATAAAGAATTACAGCAAAATAGCATCTCCTCTTCATGCCTTGACCTCATCCAAAAGGAGTTTCTCTTGGAACCAAGAAGCAGAGTCCGCTTTCAAGGATCTGAAGCAGCGTTTCACCTCAGCCCCTGTATTGTGTACACCTGATCCCAGCAAACAATTCATCATGGAAGTGGATGCTTCTGACTCAGGGATCGGTGCTGTGCTCTCTCAACGGGGCCAAGACAACAGAGTTCATCCATGTGCTTTCTTTTCTCGTCGCCTGTCCAGTTCTGAAAGGAACTATGACGTTGGAGATAGAGAGCTGCTTGCAATCAAGGACGCTCTGGAGGAGTGGCGTCACTGGTTAGAGGGGTCCGAGAAACCTTTTGTAGTTTTCACTGACCACAAAAATCTGGAGTACCTTAGAACTGCCAAAAGGGTTAATTCTCGCCAGGCCCGTTGGTCTTTGTTTTTTAACCGGTTCAACTTTTCTCTGTCTTATAGACCAGGGTCACTGAACACCAAGGCTGATGCGCTGTCCCGACAGGAGAATGGTCCCTCTGAGGAGGCGCCTCCGGAATTCATCCTGCCTGCCTCAGCCCGACTAGCCGTCACAAATACTGATATAGAAGAGGAGGTACGGTCTGCTACTTTAGACTCCCAATCCCCATCAGCCTGCCCCGCAGAATGTTTATATGTTCCTGACAATCTCAGGGCTAGAGTGATGCAATGGTTCCACTCCTCCCGTATGTTTTGTCATCCCGGTCAAAGAAGAACCTATTCTGTTATCAGACAACGCTTTTGGTGGCCAACCATGAGAGAGGACATTAATGAGTATGTCTCTGCTTGCCCGGAATGTGCTCAGGTCAAAACCACGTCTTCTCCTCCTGCTGGGTTGCTACACCCACTGCCAGTTCCCAGAAGGCCCTGGTCTCACATCTCGCTGGATTTTGTAACGGGGCTTCCACCATCTGATGGAATGACGGTAATTCTGACGGTCGTCGACCGATTCTCTAAGATGGTTCATTTCATTGCCCTACCCAAACTCCCCACTGCTAAGGAGACTGCAGAGACCCTTCTCAATCATGTCATTCGCATTCACGGCATTCCCAGGGATATAGTTTCTGACCGGGGTCCCCAATTTACAGCTAAGTTTTGGGTAGAGTTCTGTCGCCTACTTGGGGTCTCTGTGAGCCTTTCTTCCGGTTTCCATCCACAGTCTAATGGTCAATCAGAACGGCTCAACCAGCAGCTGGAGACCAGCCTCCGTCTCCTCTGTGCTCGAGAGCCAGCTTCATGGTCCCGTAACCTGGTCTGGGCAGAATACGCTCATAATACGCTGCCTTCGTCTGCCACAGGTTTATCCCCCTTCCAAGTGGTGTATGGTTTCCAGCCTCCCCTGTTTGCCTCCCAGGAAGGGGAGGTCTCTGTCCCTTCTGCCCACGCTTCTGTCAGGAGATGTCAGCAGGCCTGGCGCAGGGCCCGGCAGGCTCTCCTACGGACTGTAGAGGCTTATCGCACCAGTGCTAACAGACGAAGGGTTGCTGCTCCTTCCTACCAGGTGGGCCAAAGGGTTTGGCTGTCTACCGCTAATCTACCTCTCCGTGTGGAGAACAAGAAGTTGGCACCACGGTTTGTTGGACCATTTCCCATCTCTAAGGTGATCAACCCGGTGGCTGTTCGTCTGCGGCTGCCCAGAACGCTCCGCATTCATCCTACCTTCCACGTCTCCAAGGTGAAGCCGGTTAAGACCAGTCCTCTTGTTCCTCCTGCCACTGCCCC
This sequence comes from Oryzias curvinotus, assembly GCA_023969325.1. Classification (NCBI taxonomy): domain Eukaryota; kingdom Metazoa; phylum Chordata; class Actinopteri; order Beloniformes; family Adrianichthyidae; genus Oryzias; species Oryzias curvinotus. The sequence continues at coordinate 25,652,662 of CM043708.1, read as the reverse complement.
GCCGCCAGCCCGGTTCATCGACGGGGGTCCCGCCTACACGGTCAGGCGTCTGCTCCGTTCCCGCCGCCGTGGACGAGGGTTGCAATACCTGGTGGATTGGGAGGGCTATGGCCCTGAAGAACGTTCGTGGGTTCCTGCTCGTTTTGTTCTTGATCCTGCTCTGATTTCCCAGTTTCATGTGGACCATCCGGACCAGCCCGCACGACCGTCGGGAGCCGGTCGTTAAAGAGGGGGTACTGTCATGGCAACCGCCGCCACGCCCCGCAGCGGCTGCTCATCAGGGTGAACTCTCCTCACCTGCTTATGTCAGTATATATTGCGGTCGCACCGCTCCGTCCCTTGCCGGAACGTCTAAGTGTTTTACTAAGACCACCAGCCTGCTCTTACGCTCTGTATTCCAGTCTGCCGCTCGTCTGCAAATCCGGATCTCCGCTCCTCGCTCTCAAGTCGGAGTTCCCTGGCTGCCTATCGTTACTCCTGCCGCTCATGCTGAACCAAGCTTTCTCCTGAGTTGCTGTTATTGACTCACCTGTTGCTGGGACCACCTGTTCCTCATCGCCAAGCTCTGCCTCAAAACTCAGCCGTAAGACATCTCCTCTGCTCCACTCTGTTACGGACTTCCTCATTCAGGAATTGGCGTCCCGCCCCCTTCCATGAACACTGGACTCTGCTCTGTCTGTTACTCTCCCCTCACTCCTGGCCTCCCACAAGTCTGTCTCCACGCCCCCTGGTGTCAAGATTCTGCATAACATCCTGCCTGCTCTGACCCCCTTTTAATAAACTAAAGATCTCGTACTCCTTGGGTCTGTCATCTTTTGTTGGTCCTCAAGTCCTAGTTGTGACAAGTGGTTAGCGAGAAGGCCCTGGATCCGTGATTGAATCCTAGCTGTGTTCTTTCTGAGTGGAGTTTGCATACTCTCTCTGTGAATGAGAGGATTTTCTCTGGGTGCTCAGTTTACTTCTGTAGTCCACAAACCTGCTTCATTGGTTAATTGGAGATTCTAATTTGTCCATGTGTGTGGGATTGTGTGGCCGTGCAGCAAACTTGGTGTACGGAGGCCCCGAAGTGCAAATCACATCAACAGATCACTCGACACAAAAACATTTTAAAGATCACGACAATTAAAAAAGCAACAAAAAAAGTTTAAACAGGGTTGCACTTTAAAAAAGAAAACAAAACTCCAGAAAGCAAAATGTAAAACACTAAAAAACACTTCGGAAAACAAAAGTATATAACAGTAGAACCATAAATATAACGCTCGGTTAGGAAGGCAGAGTGGCACAAACAGTACTTCGCACTGAGCTTCACTCCGTACAGTGCTTAAGTATGCTGAGAGTGATTGAATGAATGAGAGTCAGGCTTGCGGCCTCCAGGAAGTGTGTGCTGGTGTTGCCGGGAGATGTAGTGTGGAGATGGTTCCCACTGGTGACCAGAGGGGAGACAAAGCTCTTACTTCTGACACCATGGGACATCGCCGATTGGATGATGATATCCAGTATGTCAAATAACTTTGAGTTAAAATGATGTTAGTTTCATTTTTCTAACGATTCATTGTATTCTCTGGAAATTACTTTTGTTTTCCCAAAGGTAGTTATTATGACTTTGTTTTTATATGTTTTGGTTTCTGAATTTCTTTTGTTGTTGTGATCTGTTTTTTTTTTTCCGTTGAGTGATTTGATTTTTGCACCTCTAGGCCACCGTACTGGTGTCTAGACTGTTCCCTACACCTTTGCCCAACTAAGGCTGGAATGGGCTCTGGTGACCTCTTGACCCTGAAAGCCATTCAGCAGGTTCAGAAGAGGGATAGAAATTTTTAAATTTGATTGGAAAAAATGTGAGGCAAAAGTAATTAAAAGATAACATGCCATAAATTAGTTTTCAGTTTTCTGTCTTTTTTTTTTGGGGGGGGGGGGTACATGGACATTGTCTGTTTGGCGACTCACACTATCTAAACATTTGGTCAATCTAAATGGCGTTTTGCTTTAAAAAACCAAACGTGCTGCATCAACGTCATAAAAATCTCTTCTTGTTTAGGCTTTATTGTGACAGAAAATAATATCAAGACAGATAAATAATTTGATGATAACCCAATTTGTCATCACTTAGATGACGTCAGTATTGTGCAAAAATAAGATGAACATGACTTGTTCTTCCGGAAGCTCCATAGTCAACCCAAGATTGAGAAACAGGTGAGACTTTAATGTTGGAGCCTTACTGCTAATGTAGGAATGTCCTAAAATTTGAAATGAAAGTTTGTCACAGTTTTTGAATAAGCATACTTTGCCTTCATAAACAAAAAACACCAATGAAATGAATTGTAATTTAGGTGGAGAAAAAACACCTAACCAAAGGTACTGTTAGTATCCAATTTAATGTTTTACAATGTTTAAGTGGAGCAAAAAAATTCTTGAATGTTCATATTCCTTGGTTGTCAAATAAATGCACAAACTACAATAAATTCTTTTGCTTCATGGCATTTTTACAGGTGTTGGTATATTGGATTGAATGAAGAGAACAAATTTGTATTTTTACCACCCCTCTAAGGTGTTTTTTTTTTTTTTCAGTGATTATGGGGGTGGTAGTGACTCACATGATAGAGTGGTCGCCCACCAGTTCTACTGTTTTTCCATCTATGCCTTTCCCGAATAGAAAGCCTTTCATAGAAAATCCTTTGACTTATTAACAAACCAGAAAAGCTGAGTTTTATTTCCATCAATTTGGGCCATAGAGAAGTATGTTGGATTGTTGCAAGATACAATTTGTACATTTTTATGCTAGAAAAAAAATCTTTAAAAAACATAACACCTTCTGCACAAGTCTCTTAGGGATTATTGTCCACCTTTTATTCATTGAATTGATTTACCTGAATCGACATTGACTGATGGTTACCCCTAACAGTCCATTAATACAGACGCTGTATTACACTTTTACAGAAGTATTCGTTTAAAATACGGTAATCATAACATAAAAGCACCTCTAACCTGAATGAACCCCAGGGTGACTTCATCGCCCACTCCAGCACTAACAAGGCTCCTCTCTTATAACCTTTACACAATTCTTACCGGATCATGAACCAAATAATCACAAAACAACAACATTTTTTAGTAATGATAATGATAGGCACTGACTGTTTTATGACTTTAGCAAGAAAGGTTAACTTGCTTTTGCAGCTAATCTATTTCAGATCTTTCTTTCAGCACATCACAACTTTTGATAATCTGTAAATGTTTCCTCATTTCCACTGAACACCCACTAAAAGAGTTCTAGGCCTCCAGCTAATATGAAATAAAGCTGCCTCTTAGAGCATTAGGAAGGATTATGGAGTTTGATGGCAGTACCTAACTTTGTGAACCTGTTCAGTCAAAGGCCCAATACAGGCTAAAGAAAAGTGCAAACATGTTTGGAACAAATACAATTTCCTGTCCCAGATGGACAGTAATTCAATATTGTGAGGTAATGCACTGCAACACATTGATTTCGAAAAAGTAAATGTAACCGTATTCCACTTACAGAAGTTCATTAACCATTGACTGGCAGGAGCTTAGAAATAATCTCAAAACTCAAATGATCCAGAGGGAAGACACAGTTAAGTTCACACGTTTTGATAGTTTAGGACAAATAATATATACATATATATATTTTACTTCAAGACAAACAAATTATAAGTAGTTGTTGCTTTTTTTAAGTTTTAACACTTAGATTTAAACTCTAGAGACCTTTAACAAAGATGACCTATAGTCCCAGTAGTCTTGTTTTTAATGAAGGGTGTATTCAGACTGGAAAAATCCGTTGGTCTGCACCTAGTCCACTTAATTTGGTCCCAATCAAGTCCTTTGCGTTTGGTCTGGTTTCAGACTGACTTTTCTGATTTGAACCACAGCTTACCAGGGTGCGGCAAAGCATCTAGAGACAAAAATGATGACAGTCCTGTGCTTTGCAGTCCTAGTCGGGATAGTTCACTTATTCAAACTTTATATTTTGCTGAGCTATTTTAAACACCTGTATCAACGTCGGGTACAACACTTTTTACTTTGGTAAGGCAGAGGGGTTTTGCTGGGTGGTTACTAAAGAAGGGACGGATACAAGAGTACACTGAAATGTCTTTAGGACATAATGTATACATTGTTGGGAAAACAGTGAGATCAATGTGTGTCATGTTAAAAGTTATTTAATGAGCCTGAATTCATCCGACTACATTTAAAACAGTTGCTGTATCTCATCGTTGTGGTGTATGGAATTTTTTGAAAGAAAATGTGGTTAAGGAACTACAATGTAACTTTTAGAATGACGTCATAATGAGAGACAGAAAAGCATGTAACATTCTAACTATTCTAACACAGTTAGACCCTTTTTTCTGTTTGATAAAAAAAACAATTGTTGCTTTACATTTGTCTGCAGCTCATCTGTTGCTTCATTCCTACTCTGTTTGCGTCACATGACCACCGGCTAATGGTGGTCATTTTGGTTCAGTTGTTCCAATTGGAGGACTGATTGTATTCAGACTGAGGAATCTCAAAACGATAACCAAAGCTCAGTCCAATTGGAAACAAACCAAGACCACCTCCAAAGATGGATCAGAGAGTGGTTTCTGGTCTTGAAACCACGGTCCGCATGGGTCTCTCCAGACTGAAAATTTGAAATGGGGAACTGGACTCTGATTCACCTTAAGTGAACCAAATCCAGTCTGGATACAACTTCAGTTAGCTAAAATTAAAAAATCTGTGTTATTTTCTAGGACATAGTTTTTGCAGACCACCAGAAGCTCATTAGAAATTTGCCTCTAATGTGTGTGCGTGACCGCTGGCATAAAGTTAGCCCACCCCCACTTCCCACCACCTTTCTGTTTATTCACTCTTTTGCTATCTTACAGCCCCCTCGCATACCCCCAACCTAATATATCCATCAAAAGATGGGAGCAGGGAGCCTGTGGCCTGCCAGCTATAGCTTCTAGCTCACAAAATCTATTTCTTTTAGCATGCCTCTGATTCACAACGATTTAAAAAAAACAACAGTCAAGAAATGTAACTTTGAGCTTAATTTCTTTTGTTAAAAATGCCACAAAACATGTTAAAAACACCAAAAACATGGTTTTCATTGGTGTGGATCTTTAAGATGCGAGATGAAATGACGAAGAAGCTGCTGCTGTACATGGTTAACATTTATGGAATCATGATAAAAAAAATGCTACCTTTAAGAAAGAATGTTGTCTTGTGTGCATCTTGCATGTGTCTTCACTATGTTCAATGGCCTCTCAACACTTCCTTTATTTTTTTTATCAGGATCCTCCTCTCATGCTCAGCTCATTCTGCGTGCTGAGTGACAGACTTTTACTCCCCCAACTAAACCTCTACCTGCTGGCAATTGCCAAATGCTCCTAAAAACACCTACCTCCCCTTCCCACGCTTCCCCAAATCTCAGAGTGGTCAGGCTGTAAATGGCAACATAAGACATGAAACAGATGGTTAGCAAATTGACTCTGCCCTTCACTTCCTCTTCTTATCACCCCTCCTCCTCCTCCTCCTCACTACCACATTGCTGAGCTGTGGACTTGTGGCCTGTAAAGAGGTTTAGGTGCAAACAAACAGCCCATTTAGTAGCATCTCCCCTCCATTTAGACTGTCATTACAGCCCTCAAGGCCCTGGCTCAGCACTGAATTATGAATTAAGTTGTCAGAAGAGCCTTTGGTTATGAGCTGAGGGGGTCATTTAAATTTAATTTGAAATGGGATTCTGTTAGGAATGTATGCTCAGCAACCTCCTGTGGAACTTCTTCATCAGAGTACCGGTAAAGACGGATAAGTTCTGATGAGGGTAAATGGATTAAAAATGTCTGAAAGTGTATGGATTAATGCGCTGGGCACTATGGGATGGTAACTACATGAGAGCGACATCACTTTAAGGCAGTGGTGGGCCATCAGGGCCTTCAAGGTCTTCTGTGAAGGCCTAAAAAATATCTGAATCATGTGTTAATTATATTTTGTCCATGCATACTTATTAAATCATTCCAAATGGTCTGGCCATTCTCTTTTACTGGGTCTATTATCATGGCTACAGAACACTTTTCGACCCAGACGCTGGAACCCGGAAGAAACACAGAGGAGGACGAGCGTGGCAGGTAAGTAGATTTAATGGGAAGGTAAGTAAACAGAACATGAGCAGAATTCGTGGAGGTCTCAGGGCGTGAGGCAGACGTAGGTAGGGTCACTGGTGGAATCCTCCACAGGACTAGGAAGATGCAGTCATCCTCAGTGGAGATCCGGTGACCGGAGAAACAGCAGAGGCTCGTGGTGTGTCCAGAGGAGTAACAGAACGGAGGTTCCGGGCTGAGGCTGATTCGGGCGACCACTTGTGGCTAGGAGTTCCTGGGGGTGAGTAGAAAGAGAGTTTACGTGCAGGCTTGACGTAACTAGGCAAACTAGAACTTGACATAGAGACCAACTATGCACCATCAGGGGCAACGGACTGGCGAAGAATGATGATCCTGGAGCTCCTTATGAAGGCAGGTGAGGCGATGAGGTAAGTGGTCGCAGCTGGGATGAATCAGGAGCCAAGCGGAGAAGAAAAGGGGAGGAGACTGACAGAGGCACCATATCACTATGATGGTTATGCTGCTTCTAGACAGACGTATTTTCACATTGGAGCATTTAACCAATCGTATTTCAGCTGTCCTTTGTTGCCAGGCAGGGTAAGGGCCTTCACCATGAGTTGTGAAGGTCCTGTGATGCAAAATCAATGTCAGCGCTAACCACTGCGCCACCTTGCAGCCTTGTGCAGTCCATGGAGGATTTACAGGAAAATCTCGCACTGATATCCTTGACTTCCTTCATCAGAAAAATCTGAGTGAGCAGCTGTGCAGATTTGTGTGTTTGGCACTGACCACCCTGGTGTCCACTGTGTCTGTCAAGTGGACATTTTGGGCTCTAAAATGAATTCAAACCTACTACGCAGAAACACAACTGGACTGATTCAGTTCTCTGCATTGGCCTTGATTGCAATAGAAAAGAACTTCTTGACGGAACTGAAGCGCGATATAATCTACATGACAGGGCGATGGAGCTGTTTTTGAAGAAAGAGAGGAGGATTGATTTTGTCTTCAAATAATCTGATTTTTTGATGAGTGAAATTATAAATATAAGAGATAATATTCCAAATTTATGTGGTTGAATCCATGTTTGAAACGATGAGCAAATAAGAACTTTTTAATGCGCTTTTTTCCTTTAATTTTACTGTTTTTTTTTATTAAGTGTTCCATCAAGTTACAGGAAATATTCAAATATTATGTGATTACTGCAATATTTTCCTGGAACAATATTGTTTTTTTGGGCCAATAAAAAGGCATCTTCTAAAGGATTAAACATATCTTCACATTATATATATTTAGATGTAAAATATCTTACACAGTTCAAAAGGCATTCACTGAAAGATTCTACACAAAAACAACTGGTTGGGAGCCTTGCCCAAAGACACAAAAGCACAGCAACCAACAAAATGGCTCGTCTATTCCGGAACTAAAGCTGCTGATTCTCAGTGTGACTGCACAAAAAGGTAAAACCACCATTCACCATGTGAACAGGTTGTGTGAGTATTCATCAAATTGAACAATTAATCATTGGCATTCATCAAATTGAACTTTGAAAAAATAAGAAATTTGTCATAAATCAAGGGTTGAGATTCTCAGAATTTTTAATCCTAATCAAAAATAAATAACAAAAATGCTTTTTTTTTTCTTAAATTACTTAGCAGTCTGAAATTTATGTGCAAACTTATCTGCAGAATAAATAATTCCCTCCTTGATAAAAATCTGGTCTGACCACTGTTGGTGACAGAACCCACAATCAAGTGTTCAATCAGAATGGTTGAGGAAATTTGCTTCACTAGGAAATTAGACAACCAAAGTGTAGCTTGTGTGGACACCCTACAGGCATCCTACGGGAACTTGTATGTATTATGTGCCCATCCCGTGCGTGCGGCATTGCGAGCAGTCAGGAAGGAAACAGAACGTGCACCTGATGGATTTAAGTGTGGCGGAAGGGCATCGTATGACAGCATCACCCGTACGTTGTAAGTGCGTGCAACTTACATTATTCCTACAAATACTTCATGATACATTTTCCACACACAAAAACCGTCCGTTTCAGTTTTGTGACATCCTGGTGGTGTGCAAAAAACACACCTGCGTTACCTGCTCAAACAGCTCCTCTCTATGACCTTCCACAGGCCTGGACAACCCAAAAACCTGCAGCACCGGTATGGCTAAGGATTTCAGATGCTGTAGATGCTTAACAGATCCCATCCTATACAGCCACAGAGTGTTGCATAAACTGTGCACATTTTGAAAAGAAAATTATTTAAGCTTCATTGTGAATAAATCAAAAACCAAAGTGATCCAGAAGAACAGAGCAGGAGCATATTTCCTTATGGGACTGAATCATATGGAGTGGCTTCCTCCCTCTCAAATGTCAAAAGTCTTCTTTCATGTCATCACAGGGCTTGCTCATAACAGCACACCTTCTTGTGATTCTAATGGCTGTCTTGTGACCTTACAGACTCAGACAGGATGTTAAAGAGTCACTGAGTTTAAAGTAAATGAATGCACACTTAATGTTCTTGATGACAGCTCTTCAGGGAAAAATCTGAAACATAGCGGATGAAGTTACACCGGCTCACAGCTTTAAGAAGGCTCTTCTAAGTAATCACTATAGTCTAACACAGTCCCGCAAGGCTTCCTATCAGAATCACTGTGTCTTTGATGGTTGCTGAGATTCCTCAGCAGCATTTTGAGGTGAAGTTTAGTCCGCCGTCTGGAGAGAAGTGCTGTGTCTTGCATGGATTGTCTTTTAACAGGTCTGCAGCTCAGTTTGCCATGATCCTGGGTACCAGTGACAACTTTATAGACAACACTTTGACTTTTGTACCTCTCAGTGCCAGATGTTTGGTTCTGCTCTGACAGCTGTTGTCCCTCCAACCACAGGGGACGAAGGGCGAGAGCTGCTGCCAAAATAAAACCATTAAGAAATCCCTTGAGGAGCATTGATCCTTATAGGAAAGGTCGTTGGAAGGGGATTCAACCCTTCACGGACCATTGCCAACAACATAGTATGCACATGAGTGAATGAGTGTTATATTATGTGAAGGTTTCAAATGTTTTTTTTTTTCATATAAACTTTCTGAAGAACATTCTTTGACTAGATGTTATTTGCTTTTAAAAGGCAAACACTGGATTGAAAAGCTCTCTTTGTGATACAGTGTTGTGAACCCGTGAACTTGCCTCAGCTTCCATCCATATGCTTCCAGTGACCTGTAGGTGTGATGACGTGCACATCCAGCTGGTGGTAAGTAACACAGCCAATCAGATGGCCCACAGTCTTCAAGAGGATGGGGAGGCAGAGGAGTTCTATGAGGGTGGTACTGCCAATGGAGGAAGTCGGTTTGGGTGAAGGGGTCATCCACCTTGACAGTCACCATCTTTTTCCACAGCGGGATCTGACCTTAAACCTGCTGTTCTCCATTCACAGCCTTTTTACAGCACACAGCCCCCCATTATGAAATCTATCCATCCTCTTCATCCACCCCCACACCACCAGGCCTACTCAGAGGTCTGCTTTGGATTGACAGCTTCCAGGGAAAGGAGTAGAGATCTGGGAGATTCAAAGGAGGTGGCAGATCCAGACAGTCAGCGGAGGGGAGGAGGACGCGCCCTGCAGGCCAGAGGTCTGCCTGCCAGACACAGAATGAACGGGCTGTGTGTGATGAAGCAGGTGAGTCAGGGAAGGAGGAAGGGGAGATGATTTGTAAAGAGAAGACTTTCATACTGGCTGAGTGATTTCATTTGTAGATTTGACAAACAAACAAAAACCAAATTAGCTGTAAGACACGCAAAAAAATTAAAATTCCCCCCAAAAAAAACAAAAAAAAAAAGATTTATAGAACCAAATACAATGAATGTAAAACATATGACTGATAGGCACACATTTGGATAGAAGAGAAGTGAAGAAGGAGGTGAGAGGAAAGGATAAATGGAGGTGTGGAGGACTAATACTTCCTCTTGCAGAGTGGAAAACCGGACAGGAGGAAGCAGAAGGAGCGTCTGCCGTCTCCAACTGTTCCATCCTTTCATAGCCCATATCTCACTGTTCTCATGCAAGCTGGACTCACACAAACCCACAACAGTTAACTGTGTCATATCATATAAAACAGTGCATTCGTGATTTAATGCCCTGCTTTATCTCTAGGTCTATATTCCAGTGCACTAACTCTTTATCATCCCTCATAAATTCACACATAAACTTAAATATTCACAATATTTAATATGGGCGGCAGTGGCTGAGGCGGTTGAGCAGGTCGGCTAATGATTGAAGGGTTCGGGGGTTTGATCCCCAATCCCCCTAGTCAACTGTTGTGTCCATGGGCAAGACACTTCACCCTCCCTGCCTCCAGTGTAGCTGCACTGGTATGTGAATGCGTATGAATGTCCCGGTGATGGTAGTCACGCCCCCGTCAGACTGCCCCAGGGCAGCAGTGGCTATATCAGTAGCTTACCATCACCAAGCATGAATGAGGAGTGAATGAATAATGGACACATTGTAAGCACTTTAAGCATCTGGAAAAGCACAATCCATTGTTATTAATATTAAAAAGCATGCTAACCCATTTGGGGAAAAAGTGAAGCTCAATTTGATTAAAATACTGAGAGAAAAATACAGGTTAAGGCGGATCTCTTCTATGATGTAATTTCTCATTTAAACACTTCCTAAATCCAAAAGAGTCGCTACACTTCCAGTTTGCATGTTCCAAACCAAGGCCTGTTGCTCCATCAGAAGAAAATGAGCATAAAGTGAAAAAAAATACTCAGAAAGACAAATATTGCCTTAAACTTCCTTTAAGTGGTTTCTAGTCTAAACTGTCAAAAAAAGCTCTAATACTTCCTTCAGGTCTTTCTTGTTTGGCAATGTATCAATAATTCTTACGAACTAAGATACATCAACATAAAAACTTCAATGTTACCCTCAAAATGCTTTTAATAAATCTAGAAAATTACTGAACAGAATTTGACTACATATTTTTAATTTGACTGGTCTTCATCTTACAAACTCGTGTCAGTTCCGACCTAAATGCTCAAACTTTTGCATATATGATTTCATGCTGAAGGGGATTCTGAATCACAGTTCACCACTTTATGCAAAATACATGAAGAAATGAGTTTGTATTTGTGTGCACGTTGTAGGCGGGAGTGGTAAACTCTTAAAAAAATATATATATCACCGAACATCTACACTATATTTCAGGCAATAATGATGCCACTGATTTCCAGAAGGAAACAAACATATCCTCCCTGTGAGAAAGGTTTGGGTTGTCCTTCCCTGCATCAACATTCATTGTAGCTATCAAGAGCAGTTTCTTTAAATGATCAAAATCTTGCAGGTAGAGTGTTCCCTCATTTATCGCAGAGGTTATGTTCTAAAAATAACCCACGATACATCATGTGAAATCCCAAAGTAGGATTACAGATGTTTTAAGGTTGTAAAACCTCTCACTACACACTCTGTACACTTTTCTCAGACAGACGCGGACATTTTCACATTTTTCTCTCTTATTTAAACTCTTTAAGTTCAAACGTTTGAAGAAAATAAGTCCAGTATCATGAAACGAAGGCTAAGATCTGATCGCAGACAAAGAGGAGGCACAGGCATGAAGGATATTGATTGTCAAGGTCAACAACCAATCATGATGAAGTACATGGTGCGATTGTTGTGACTCGTAACTGAAGAACCCAAATGCAGGAAGGACTCGAAACCAAACGTTGAGTAATCCGAAGATTTACTCAAAGTACACGAGGAAACACTCATCAGTGACACTGAACAAACAGGACACTGCGACACTGAAACCACAGGGACAGAAACCTGAATACCCAAACACAAATTACAAACACACAACAGCTGAGAACCAGGTGATTGCACAGGAGGGGGGGGGGGGGGCAGCTGCCAGTGGTAATCATGACAGCAATGAGGAAAAAAAAAAAGTGTACAAAATTGGATTGAATAAAAAGTGGTGAAACAGTCAGAGCGCAAAATGTGAAATGCAATATAGCAATGAAACTCCGTAGTTAATTAACTAAAATGTTGAATAAAAACTCCTCAATTGACGTTTATCAAAATTTTATTTTATACATTTAATTTCACTCCAATAATTTAATGTTAAAATTACAATTACAGCAGAGTCCTGAACCCATTTACACCTGAGCTGTCGCTGGTGAAAAAACACAAACTTTTAAACTACCGTAACTCTTTAGTGTTTTCGCAATTAACGTAATTCCTACAGATTTTTGGCATTGAGAAAAGTGGCTTTGTGCCAGTATGCAACACTGTACGGTAATGAAAACCCTTTGTTGATAATTTACATTGATAGCATAAACACTTAACTATTGTAAAGTGTTGCACATCAGCACAGCTTTTCTCTGCTTCCAATTCAGATGAAATTATGTGAATTGCGTAAATGGTTGAGATGGCTCCCATCACCTATGTCTCATCTTCAGATGACCCCTTATTCTGACCGCAGAAAAGCCTCTGACACCGCAACATTTATCAAAGTAATTTTTGTGTGCAATACGCTTTTTTCTTCTTTCAATTTACTGTTCTTAAAAAAAATTAGAGATCTAATTTCTGCCATTTTAAATGTCAACACAAACATAATGTCTATAAGAAATGTATACTTAAAAGTCACTTTTGTAATATGGGTCAAAATCCACAAACAAAAGACTTTTTTCCACTTAAGGTGAACAAATCAGCCCACTCACTCACCAGGTATTTTGGCATATTATTATCCCTAAAGAATGTTGTGTAAGCCAGAGCTAAAAAATTAACCATGCCAGGGATTTTATAACAGCTCTGAATCACAGAGCTGAGTTAAAGAACAGCTCAGATCAGGGATGGATCACTTGCTGTTGACATGAGTTCACCTGTGAGTGAACTAAACAGCATACTGCTAAGCAAAGGTCTATTGGTGTAAATGAAATGTAACCCCTATTGACGCTTTTAAGGAGGATGGTTCTTTTAAGCCAATTGTGAAGTTTCACTGAGAGAAGACACACCATCAACTGATCTTTTCTGCAGGCGCTCTTTTGGTTTTTAAGGTGATTTTAAGGGTTGATTTGAGGATTTTCAAACAGTTGATAGTGAAAATGCATACGTCATTTTTTCTTGACGTGTTATGATCTGATGATCTGTGTGAAGATCATCTTGCATTTACTAATCTGCAAAATCTCTTTTGTCTAACAGTAGAACCCTTCTACAAAAAAAAGGTATGTATTTCATGAGTTTAACTGAACTTACAGTCCTAAACAGTGGTGACAGTGGTGAAGTTCGGGGGCCCTGGCGAACAATAACATGGGTCCAGATAGACTATTTCCTTTTTGTCTCAGCTAATGAAGCCCTCAACATGGCATGATCTGCGTTACTGCCAGAATTGTTCCTTAGTTTTGTTTGTTTTCCTATTTTTGTCTGCTGTGTTTTTATTGTCAATCATAACATTCTTCACTAAATATGTGCATATATTTGTATGGCTGTCATATTACTACAGATGATGATCGTTTTTAGGTTATTTGAAATAACAGAACGATCACAAGTTTTGAATCCAGATAGGTTTTTCTTGGTGTCTTTTATCTAGGTGTTATAAACCATTGAAGTAGCTTTTCTTCAGTTCCTTGTGGCTATCACAGTGAGGATCCTCAGTGAACATGGGGTTTTCTTGTTTGATTATTGATGTTTTTGCCAGCTCACTAACTGAAGACGGTGAGAAGTGACAGAAAAAAAAAACGGGATGTTTTGTCGTCCAGTGTGAATGTAACGCTTACAGCACACTACATTTTATTTATATATTTACTTTGTTGCAGTAGTGGGATGTTCAACCTCACTTCAAGGGATGTCATCGTGTCACTTAGACAGATTACAGAAATCTGGGCTTGTTTGCAGCTTTAGATGGTTCACTGTGTGGTTACTGACTTAGTAAGCCTGCACTGGAGTTGTATTGTGCATTTCTGTGAGTATTTAAATGGGCTTTTTAAATACTTTTGCCACTGTTAGCAGTAGCCAGGTAAGATGCTTAGGTTGCAGGCGCAGTGGTGAGTGAATGCTCTTCAGTGGCGGTGAAAAGAGAAAAACTCCCTCAGCAGATGTCTGTATCTGTGAGCGCAGCTGTTCAAAGGCAAAGACGTGGAGGCTGAAAGTGTGCATGCTAAGCTGACTGTCACTGTATGATTAAAGGTAAGAATTACAGTCCCGTGGTGGTGGAACCACATGCTGCGAGCTGAGGAGGGCGCTGGTTAAGGGGCTTAAGGTGGTCCGGCTCAGGAAGGATCCAGAACTATTGCATGTAGCTGCAGTCTTTTTATCTGCATAGTTTTTTGCCTTTATTGTGTGTTACATAAAGAGTTTTTTAATAAGCTTCTCTATCAAATGTTTTGGTAAGCTGTTGTGAAAGACCGGCCTGCTTACATCCCACTCAGTTGGAAAAGATTTGCATTTTTTTTTAAGCCTTGCAGCGTGTAAACAGGCCTGTGGAGCTGTTCTTTTTTTTTTTTTTTTTTTTTTTCCAACTAGTCAAGCTCTTGTGCTTTTTTTCCAAAGCAGATTTTATTCCTTTGTGGTGCCAAAAGTGGCAGAAACTTTTTTCATAACTGTTACCTAAAATCCTTTTGTCATGGTCCACCACATTGTTGCATTTTATGCACCACTCCAGAGAAGACATTGCCTGGCATGTGGAGGAAACTTTTGCACCTTACAGTGCTTGACACAGTCATGGAAAAGTGTCCTGTTATCAGAGCGGGTCAACTGGATGGAGTAGAGTCCCTCATGCTGACACTGAAGTTCAAACAGGCTCAAGATTAGGGTTAAAAAATTCAGTGGCTCCTTTAAAATGAGTTCAATCCCCAATGCGAAGGGGGCCGGCGTAAGTGTGGATCTGTAGCAGTAAGAGGAGCAGCTATCAGTGATTCCAAATCGCTAATAGCTGATAGTTTATTTTTTAATAAACTATCAATGTTTCATCTTCAGAACACAGTGGTCAGTCATAAAACGCTCATATCAATTGACGTTGTAGTCGTCATTTAAAAGGAAAAAAGTTGAGCCTAGTGTCCAAAATTGCTTTCAAAATCAAAAGCACTAAACGGTCCCACACTATATTGTTTTTTAGTAGTTAATGAGTAGGGTGGGAATTTTGACATAGCCTTGAAGTCTATGGGCTTTTAGGGTCTTGGAGCCAGCGGTTACTTCCTGTTTGGAACGCCACGGGGGAGGGGTCACTCAGTCCAGTTCTTAATTACAGTTTCAGTACAGGTTGGCTGTGGCTCCACGCCCCCTCTGTAGTTTATCTGGAATCTGATATTGTGAGGATTCTAGGGTCAGTTCGGTTTGTATGTGGTGTTTTTTCATTTTTTGAATTGTCCCTCCTGATCGCTCCAGTTCCAGGTTTTTCATGATTCACAGTTGTCATCATTTCAGTTAATCGCCTGAGTGTATTTAAGTATCTGGTTTTCAGTTCATCCTTGTCAGATCACCTGTTCAACTTTGACTTGATTTTGTTGCTCCCTTGGGTTTGTCATGTTTAAGTTTATTTGTGAAATGTTTTAGTTTCTGCCACCAATCTGGTCTGCTGCATATTGGGTCCTACACCTCAAGTTCCTGACAGTTACAGCTTTTACTTGCTCATTAGTGTCTGTATTTAACCAAGTGTTCAGTAGTGTTGTCTGGGTTTTTTTCTTTCTCTGTCTCTGGCTAAATTATTCCCTGAGGACTTTTTGTTGTTTTATGTTTGAGGTTTTTAGGATTTTTCCAGCACCATGCGGTAACTTTTTAGTAATACATTGACTGGACCTACTTTTCGGTTTCTTCACTAGTAAACATCCATAACCACACCTGAGAAAAAACGTACTTGGTTATAGAAATTGGTATTTTAAATTTACAAAATTTTAATAATTTAAGGTGTCTCAAACAAGTCGAGTCCTCACAGTGAGTTACATTTTAGTGAAACATGTTTGAAGAGATGATGACCAAAATGTACCAAAAAACTTTATTTTCTAAATCCATCCCTTTTAGTACACTTCCTGGCTAGAATTATCATCTCAAATTTAACCAAAGCCCTCCAAAGATAGTTATGAAATCTACACTATGTACGTCCCTGTTTTCACAACTGTTCCTGCAAGCTGATTATAGCTGCTTATGTCAGAGTCCACCAGGAGACAAAGCAGTCGCTTTTACTCTTTTTTTTTTCCACCTATAATTATCCTGGTTTTATATCAGCTATCACAACAGGACAAAGAGCAAAATCACGCCATTGTCAGCCTCTCAGAACAGTACAAACCGAACTGTCTACGAGTTACAAAATGGCTTTTTAGCCTCACTTGACCCTTGCATCTTACATTTCAACTGCCATAGTAGTGGGACTAAATTGCACCCATCAAAGCTCACAAAGAGCTCCGGACAGAGCTTTTCTGCAGACTCTGAAAATAAAGCCGGAGAAAAGAAAAGCTACATCGCTCATAACTCCTTAACCTAGTGGACACAAATAGAGAGAAAAACAGCATTGCAGGCAGAGAATGAGCCGGCAACGATACACCGCTAAGACAAATGATTGTTGCTATTGCCGGGGAACATTAGTCACCTATGATGGATAATTTCAGTAAGTATAAGACGAGGCCAAGCTGATCGGGAGCATTCAGCAGTTCCCCTCTAGGGTCACCGCACAGGCCTATTTACATTGATTTATCACAATCACCCATGTGTAAACACTGCCATCTGCTGTCGGTCAGCGGAAGCCTGCTGGTGCAGAGGCACTTCACGCATACCATGTGTCCATTCAACACTGCAGTAACCACCTGACGGCTTATGTGTAAAACAGCTACTGTCATTGTTCTTGTTGCCAAAAAGAGCAGCACCTTTGATCATGAGAATAAATGTTTCACAGAGATGAAGTTCACACCAGAACTGCTGCAAAAGAAACTCATCAGATAAAAAACTTGAAATCAAAATTCAAATATTTTCATCTTTGAGTGAAAAAAACAAAACGAAACATCAAAATTAAAACGCTGCAAATCTGCAACTTATTATGACAGAACTTTAATGAGTGGATTACAACCACTGAATTTTTTGTGGTTGATGTTTCCGAATTAATGAGCATCTAGTAACCCTTGTGGCACGTTAACATTGGGAGTTGGGTCATCTAGACCCCACTAGACAGAGCTCTGAACCTTTTTCTTTCAATGATTTGTGATCTTCACTGGTGTCCATGGAAAACATGAAATCCTCTCCGCCTTTATCCACCTTTGTCCCACAAGGGCTACTTTGAAACACAGAAGTGGAAGTGTGGTAGTGTGGAGCGCAAATATTTTTTGCAGAACTGAAAGCAAACTTTAGGGTCACAACCTCAGCTGTGTATTGCGTTTTCAAGCATATTTAAGCCACACATTTCTCAACAAAAACTGTCGCCTCTTGTTCTGTTAAAGTGATGCTATCAACATCCTTTTAACAGTTCTATAAACTTTAAAATCATGAAGGTTCTCTTGATCACTGAGGTTATTGAACAGCTCTGCTTTATGTTTCACGTTGAAAGCAGAAAAGGCTGCTGGTCCCTCCTCAGTCTTCATCCTGATGGACCTTCAGGTTGTTTTAGATATGGTGAATGATCCTGTAATCCGCCATTTATGCTTTGTACACCTATAACCACCATGGTCACCTCTTCCAATGTCCACAAGTGTATCCCCGGGTTCACCATTGGGGCTGTTTTATTTGCTGATTATATATCACCAAATCAATTTACATGCAAATCATTGCTCTGCAGATGTTAGCCTGTTCCCAGTTCTGACAGATGATGCCACAGCATCTGCTCAGCACATCTGACATTTTTACTTAAATGTAGTAAATCTGCCTTCATTTGAACCGAGGCTGAGCAGCCAGCAAGACCTCAAAATCAATATCAGCCTCCCCCACTATCACCCCATCCAGAACAGGTGAGTCATCTCCAACCTGGCTGTCTTTCTCCAAGATTTTTAGTATTCAGCTTACAGAAGACCTGGCCTTCCCTAAAATAGCATGCGACCCAATTTTTACCTGTTATTTTTCTCGTCTCAACTGCTGGAACGTATTCCTGTCTGGTTTGTCTACTGAAACCTTGAAAAACAGTTCAGAATGCAGCAGCTCATCAGATTTTCCATAGTGAAAGATACATGCCAAGCGACTTTATTAGTCAAGTAGCCTTTGTTCACATTTTTAATCTCTGAGGCTGTACCCATCTAAGGTCAATAATGCAGGCCTGCGGATTCAGACAAGCATCTTCCGACTCGTCCTCATCTAAAACCCAACTGACTGAGCTGCACCTTTTATCCGTGGCAGCTTTTTTCTTTCTCTCACGTCAAATGTGTCTCAGATAAGTGAACATAAGTGTTAAATGCTTTTATTTCTTGAATCTAGATAGATAGATAGATGACTTTACTAATCCCACAATGGGGAAATTTCATTTATGTGATATAGATATGATATAGATTAGATGTTATAAGGCACACTTTCTTTCTTATGGGGCTTCTGTGTCCCATCATTCATGTGTTTTGTTTTTGTTTTTACAGTTTTTTTGAAGTGACTCCAGCATCTAACTATAGAGAGGAGCAGAGGCAGTACCTAGTTGGTGTATTTTAACCAAAAAGTGTCAAGTTTATTTTGAGACTCTGATGTTTTTGTGATTGTCTTCATCCTCTGACCTGCACCGTCTTCTGCAGATCTCACTTTTCTTTGTGTCTTTCATCCCTGCTGTTAGATGTGGTTGTTACTGAAAAAAAGAAGCATTTTCCCACTTCCGTTTTTAATGCCTTCCATATTTAATAAAATATATGGACAGTAAAACTAAGACCGAGCCGTTCAGATATCACTTACATGTTTGTGAAACTAAGTAGAATCCAGTGAAAGTGTCTCGTGGAGAATCTGAAGAAACTTGGTTGAGTTAGAGCCACAAATATGTTCAGTTAAAGTGATGTAGAGCTCAGCTGTTTGTCCAGATGCTCTGAAGGATCTTAGCACTCAAAAAACTTTCCACAACCACCTCTCTGGTCCATTTGCTCTCTAGAGTTCCTTCTAAAAAGATTTCCAGAAGTCAGTGAAGGTGTGGGTCAAAGGGAAAATTAAACCTGTAAACAGGTTTCACCAACACCAAATCTATTCCAGACATTTGTTCTGAAAAAAGTCAAAGTCTTGCTATTCTTAAAGAGGAAAATTGTACTTGTTACACTTTTGAATACTTAACCTAAAAAAATGCAACTTTTAATATAAAAAAACGCACCTTTAATAGTTTTTTTTTTTTTTTACTTGCAGATAGATTTAGTTTGTAGTATCAGATTTAAAATATTTTCATGAAAAACTTGAACCATTTTCAAACTATAAACTAAAATGTAGATGTAGTCGATTTGGATTAATCTTTAAAAAGAAAACAGTACTTATGTTTAGAAAAAAACAATCTTTAAACATCATTCACATTTCAAACGGAATTATGATTAGAAGGAAAATGTGTTTTTCAAGGTAATAACTAAATAAAAGTAAATAAAATGCACTAGAATAGTGGTCTGCAACCTTCAACACCGGGAAATTCATGTTGATTTCTTACCCAGAAGGAGCAACAAGTACTAAATTGCCCTTTAGAAAAATAACACATTGATTTGTATTAATGTTATTGTTACTAATATGATGAACCAATATTTTTTGGAATAAATAAAAGACAAACATTAGAAAACACCTGTTTTTTTCTAAATAGGAAGTAGTTTATACCTTTTGACAGAGGGTCACATGATTTCCTTTCAAAATAAAAGACACTCTGTACCATGTAGGATCATCACACTGCAGCAATATTAAAAGTAGGTAGTGTAATATACGTAAGCAGAAATTCAAAATGTACAATTTGTTGGTGTAGCTCAACCAGAAATGTGTAAATCACACCCAAGTTAATTTTTACTGGATTTTTCAACACTTGGAAATTTGCCATAAAATACACAGCACTTCAAAATCTGTCCAAATTTTGGTCAACTATGAAGCCCTACTGCTTAATGGGGCATTATGGGTAGTGTAGTCAGGATGAGACATGCGTACTTACTGCATGCCTCAACTGTTTGTCAATGAGTTTGGTAAAGTACGACTTATGTGACTGCTTTGCTTTGCTTGAAGGGCCTTGTAGTCCCCCCCAAAAAATATTAGTTTTTATTATTTTTAAACAAGAGGCCACAATGAAGGGGTAAAGAGCCACATGGGGTAAAAGAGCCTCAGGATGCAGACCCCTGACTTACCAAGTTGAAATGTGCATGTTCCAGGATGCAGTACATGAGGGATGGATCAAATTATACGACTATTATTTTTGGGCAGCTTCCTAAAGATTGAAGTGTCTTTTCAGGGGACTTTTTCCTCTCAAGGTGGAGGATCATTCTGAGTCAGACTCCCAAGTGTCGTATCATATATGGGCTAACTTTCAAGATCTGCTTCACCATGTCTTTATTTAATAAAACACGCATCTTTTATTTAACAAGTGCACATTCAGCGATGACAGAAGGGCAACATGAACACTGTTCTCTGAGTCAGTGCGTCTGTACGAGTTAAACGTCAGAGAGCGAGGATGAAGCGTTCAACCTTCATCCTGTACGCAGGTTTCAGGTATGGCTGCAGTTCGCTCTTCTTCAGCCACAGGAAAGGTCCTGCTGGAGCTTTGGGTTGGCCGTCGTCTGCCAGAATGGCTTTGAAGAAGAACACTTTCCTCCCGGTCGAGCTCCCCGTCCTGACAGCCTTGGGGAGCTTGTACTTGTACACGCCGCAGGGGGCGTTGCCAAGGAAAGTCGCCTTGAAACCTGCTGCTGCAGATAAGAGAACAGGCCCAGTCAGCTCATCGGCATCCACCTATATTTTTGAGGATTCTTCTGGGTTACCGGGGATAGTCCACCCTAATTAAAGCGTCCCATCCTCCAACATGCTCCGTCTTTCATTCTGTGCTGTGGCAACAGCACATTTTTAATCTAATCTCGTGTCATGTAAATCCCTGTGGTCTCAGCTGGCTCAACATAAGACCAACACCACCTTGTTAGCAATTCAGCTCCCTCTGAGTCCTGAGATATTAAAAATGGATCAGCTCGGCCTCTGCAAGACACTTTAAATAAAACCCTGCAACCCGTGCTGCATACTAATGTCAAGTGAAAAGTCTTAGTAGGAAGTGATTGATGGAACTGGAGCATTATTAGTTCATTGTAAAAATGGTTTCACAGTTTTTCATGAGTGTGTTATCAACACTTTGAGGCTGAGACGCTTCATTCGCCAGTTTCCTGCTTCATATATCTGCACTGAGTCACTGGAAACAGTAGCAGCTTTAGCTTGGGTCGTGCCAAACGATTTTTTATTTTGTGTCAGTAAAACGGAGCCCCGCATACATACGGGTGACTACAGCCCGACTCCTAAAGCCCCGCGCATGTAAATGAGAAGCAGCTTGGTGGTTAAAACGAGTATTTACGCCTCCTGTTGTGGATGAACGCACTTTAAGCGCCATGCTGCAGTTGAAGATCCCATCAAACTTTAATGATCCTCACATTAAAACTGGGTCAATGTAACAAACAAATACAGTGAGGACGCAGCAAATGAGGCCTGAAGCCAATTAAACGGCCTGATACTTAGGATGGGAACTTAAATCCAGGACTAACACACACTTCTCCACTGCAGGGCTTGATAACGTGCACCTGTTTGAAAGTCCTACTTAATATTTTTCTCAAACTTGTTTACTTGTTTAGTTAAAACAAAGAGAATGAGCAGCATTAAAAATTGTGTTTTGGGTGTTTTTTTTTTGCATGCATGTCCTTGTGGTATTTTTCTGTGGAGGGAGGACATACAGGAAGAAAATTGAGCTTAAAAATTGCATTTTTGAGTATTTCTTTAATGAAATCCTTGTGAATGGGGAGCATACGTTTGAAAAAATATCATATTTGTGACACAAATAACACACCCTTGGCTCCCCCTGCTCCTCTCCATTCTGATGCTTCCACTTTTAGACAAATAAATCCATAAATGTTCCATCTGAAGCTGGTATCTGGCTCAAAACTGTACGGCTGGATAGCTCTGATGTTGTTCGCCCTTTTTGTTGCACTAGTAAATTAAGTCGGGGGGGGGTGAGGGACTGTAAGCTAGTGGGAGAGCATGTAAACAGAGAGATCTCATCAACAGGGAGGGAAAGCGGCCAACACCCTACCCACAGCTCCGAGGTGAATTTATGATGACAAACTGGCGCTCTGCAGAAACAATGTCCAAGAAAATCGACAGGTTTTTTGAAATAATAATAATAATAATATATGGCTAAAACAGCATCATAATATTTAAAGACCACTGGGGAACGCTTTGGCGATAGATTAAAAGATGATCACAGTGGAACCTCCTCCTTTCTTTCCTCATTCTACAAACCAGCTTCTTTTGGAGATTCACGTTTGCAGCGTTGAGCTGTGAAGAAACATCTCACCCACTTCGCCATCTACTGGCAGGAACACACCTCTGAGCTGGTTTTTCTGTTCAGCAACTATCCACAGACAAGCAGAGAAAGTGATTGAAGTCGAAACCATCCAGGAGAAAAGCTTATTATTTATCATCTGAAGCTTCGAGTACTTTGGGGGATTTTTCTTTCATAAACGTCCTTTTTATGTCAGAGAAAAGTGCTTGAAAAAAAATCTGTGAGATGCTGCAGCTACATCGTGTTACTGTGATTATCCGCTGAAACGCCTGTGCCACAAGCATTGGGTGTTAAAAAAAAAAAAAATCAGAGTTTAAGCTGTGCGTGAAAACGTGTCTTTTTTTTTTTTTTTTCTAATATGCAATGACTGACCTCTGAGGTGCAGCTTTTTATAGTTTTTCTTATTTCAGGAACTGTAAAGACATACAAAAAGAAATTTAACATATTTTACTTAATAATAAATGTTCAATTTGAAAACTTACAACATGAAAGCCTGTCTTGAATTCTAAAATCAATATTTTAAGTAGCAAGTGGCAAATGAGTTTGATGTTTAGCCTGTTTTTTTCACAACCTAAATATGCTAACAAAGCAAAATCTTAGAGATAAAATGAAAGGCTTCATTTTTTATGTCATAATCAAGGTTGATCATGATTATATTTCCTTTGAAAATCTCTAAATAATACTTATTGATGCCCATCGTTCAGTTTCTTACAGACGAAAATACTTAAAACTGTTCATGTTTAAAAAAAAAAAATCATGGAAAGAACTATTTATTTCCTCATCTAGGATTTGTCAGCTAATAAAAACAGCTGTAGCTTCAACCTGTGACTGTGAGCTAACAACATGGAAATGAGTAGCAAATGATATGCAGTTCAATCCAAACATTAACAGGAATAAAACTAAAGAAAATATAGAGCTTTGGAATCATTGATGCAGAAACTATTATCTGACTTTTTTGAACTCAAAAAGTATCAAAACTAAGTTTCCTGTCAAGTTTAAAAAAATAAAAAGTATATTGTAGAAAAAATGTCTGATAATTTATTATTTAAAACTATAGAAGTGATTATAGACCCAAATAAGAATGTAAAACTTCAAGGAATTTAACATAATAATAGTTATTTTATGGAATACATTTATAAAATATTAAAAATTATGTTTACTGGATTGGTTTATTTTGGGAAAACATCCTTTATTCCTTAGATTTAAGGAAACGATGGGGCGGCCATGTGGCAGATGGTGCAATCAATCTTTGAAAGGCAACATTTTTGTTTTTCTAATTTTTATGAGTATTGGTAAATAAAATGTTTTGGGTTTTTTTTTACAACCTTGACTGCACATGAACACCGGTTTTCACAGAAACAGGAAACCCTAATCCAGAGTCCAGCGGCTGGGCGTCAGCCTGGTGAGCTCCTGTTACCTGGCAGGGAGGCGAGCGCTCTCTCAGCAGTCTGCCGCAGTGTTTCTCCCTCCTGCCACTGCGCCTGAGGCAGCAGCCACAGCTTCTCGCCGCCCACACGCTGCTCCGCCAAAAGAACCAGAGAGTCGGCCAGGCAGCGCTTCACGGAGGTCAAGTCCTTATCTACTTCGACTAAACAAGGCGGGGGGGGGGGGGGGGGGGGACAGCGGGGACAACCGTCAATGGTGTCGGAGGGCTTAAACATTTACACTAACTTTGAAAATGTCACAGCGAGGGAAAATGCTAATTGAGAGTTCTGAGGCAGACAGATTTCCTAAATGTCAATAAAGAAAGAAAGGAAGGAAGCAAAGGTCTCTCCTTCCTGGAAGTTTAATTCAGACAGTTTGACGACTCCTCGTTCTATGGCCATTTTTTTTTTATGACACGTTTGCACTTTTTTTGGCTGAAAAACCTCAACCTGCTTCACTCATTTTCTCTTTGCTTGTGAGCTCTCTTCCACTCACGTTGGACCCTCGGTGCTGGCTGGAAACTCTTCAGCTTCTGCTCCCATGTATCTTCTAAGTCTTGACCCAGCATGATTTCCTGGTCGCCGTGGCCGCCCTCCTCATCAGAGTCATAGTCATCCGTCTGCTTCCGACGGATTCGGTCCGCGTCTTCCAGCAGCCGGAGCTCGTGGTCCGACAGGAGGCTCTGCTCCAGCTCCATCTGGAAAAATAAAAAAATTAAAAAAAAAATTCTGTCTCTGCTTTTGGACTACAGTTTCATGCAGAAACCCTCCACCCCCACCGACTAAAAGAGAAAGCAAACATGTCAGTGCTGCTTCGACAGTTACTTCAATTTCATTTTGATTTGAAATGGTTCATTTCAAGCAAACAAAGCAAAAATAATTCACAAAACAATCAGCAGTTTACATCCATTCAAAGACGCATCAGACTTAGTTTAATCTAACATTAATTGGAAATGGAAGAAAGCGAATGTATATAATCCAGCCCTGTTCAACCATAACCATCTTCATTACATGATTTATCATTATCCGGTTCATAACTTTTATCAGACGGAATTAAGAATCTTTTAGTATCAATCACAAAGATGTAATATTTGATAATCATGTAAAAAATAGACATAACTCTATTTTAGAAATCAACATAGCAAATGCAGATCGGTTATCTAAAATATATGCAGTTTATTTTCATTAGAAAAATCATGACTGTGATTAAAAATAACACTATATCGGAAAAAATAGACAAAACACTGTCAGAAATCTTCATAGCATATGCAGATCAAGTATCAACAATATGTGCAGATCACCTTTTATTACAACAATCATGAATATAATCAGACATAACAGTATTTCTGAAGTCCTCATAGCATATGCAGATATCAAAAGTCAACAATATGTGCAGATTATTTTTCATTAGAAAAAAAAATCATGAATCACTTTTTGGGGCAAGTGAAGTGATGTAATTAGAGATCAATCACTTTAACCATCTTCAATAAATAATAAAGTAATTTTATTACTATAATTATAAGGTAATACTGTGAAACCAGAAAGGTCCATATTCTGTCCATTGTCCGAGGTTGGTATTCAAACTCCTGCAGCCTGATTGACAGCCGCCCTTCTGGGTTTATCAGAGTTTATAAGTTCTCTTCGCTGTAATGTCTTTTTTTGGTTTGTGTGGATGAATTTACTTCTGACCACAACAGATTGATGTTTTTTAATCTTTACGTTATAATCCAGATTGTTTAAGTTTTACAAATATTTACATTTTTAATGACAGGAATTTAGTGTACTAAAGCAATTAAGAGTTTCTTAAAGCAACTGATGTTTTTTTTTTTTTACAGTAAATCAAGGCTTTTGATATTTTTATATGATACTTGTTATACTTTTTAATTCTATTAACATGAATTAACACATTTTGCTGACATTAACCCAGTGTTTTTTCAACCTTTTTTGAGCCACGGCACACTTTAACCTCGACAAAAATCCTGCGGCACACCAGCATCCAAAAACGTAAAAAAAAAGGAGAAACTCATAGTCTGTATTGATCTACAGCCCCTCTGCAATCTCACGTTCATTTTTTGTGATAGTTGTGGCAAAAAAAAGCTGGAAGTTGCAGCTGTTTTTTCTAAAAGATGTCATAAAAGTTAAGTTAGAACAGGGGTGCTCATTACGTTGAGCGCGATCTACCGGTCGATCTTCAAGGACATATGAGGGTAGATCGCGGGACAGAGAAGATTAAAAAAGAAAAAAAAAAAGAAAAAAAGTGCTTCTTAAAAATCCACCAGCCAATCAAAATCCTCACTGAGAAGTACGGGACTTGATTGGCATTGCGAACGGCCAATCGGACATCCTCTGATACATACGTCACTGCAGACGCGTGTTTAAATTCACGCAGTGCAAACTCTCTCATCAAAAAGTCGTATTCCGCCCCGCGGCACGTCAAGTTCCCGGCAGAAGACCGCTCCGCACAAGCAGGGTGTTTATTGAAGCCGCCCCGCGTGTCTCCTCCTGCTATAAGCTCTGCAGTTCTGACCCGATAAATACGAGCTCATAAGGAAGCTGTTTTTTCCCGTGGCACGCGCTTCGTACGGAGCCAGCAGCGCCTTTGAGATGCCATGATGCTCCCCCCAAAGCACGGTTTACAGCAGAGCACGACATACGATGGTTGCTGCTTTCTGTCTTTGTAATAAAACGCCTCATCTGTTAATACTAAAGTATCTTCCTGTAATCTCACTCTGTAAACATTTACTAATAGTTTATAAATATATATATGTATATATATATATTTTTTTTTAATAGGTAGATCTTCAAGACATTGTCGATTCAAAAGTAGCTCACACGCCAAAAAAGTGTGAGCACCCCTGATATAAGGCGTTAAGGCCTATGAAGGGCTTCTCCTGTCCTGCCAAATATTGGCCTGAAGTCCACTTATTTGAGGATAAATGTTTTGTGTGCGTTTGTCAGAATCCTCCATTTACCAAACTCCACATTTAATACATTCATGTTTTAAACCTGTTTATGTCCCTTTCAGGGTAACAGGGCTGCTGGAGCCTATCCCAGCCACTTGTGGGCGAAGGCGGGGGACATCCTGGACAGGTCGCCAGTCTGTTGCAGGGCCACAAAGGATACACCCATGTACACTCACAATCACACCTAGGGACAATTTATCAATTAACCTATGAAACATGTTTTTGGACGGTGGGAGAAAAAACAGAGTCCCCGAAGAAAACCCACACATGCATGGGGGGAGAACATGCAAACTCCACCCAGAAAGGTCCCCCATTGGTGTTCTATTTCAGGCCCCCAGTTTAGGGTTAGGGTTAACCCTAGGTCTAGGGCAGGGGTCGGCAACCTGTGGCTCTTTTATCCCTGTGCTGCGGCTCTTTGTGATTTTGTAAAATAACTATGATGTTCTAAGATTGCTGTGGCGCCTCTAACATTGTTGGGATGCGCCAGCGGGCAGGAAGAAGAAACGCAACGGAGGGAGGGGTCGTGTCTGCGGCTGTGAACGCGGACCAGAGTCTGTTATGGGATGGAAAGCTCTTTTAAAAAGACGGTGCCTGTTGAATGAGGTTGAATCAAAAGTGTATAAAAGCCTCATCAGGCAGAACCTCTGCGGCTCATCTGTCGACCAGCTGTTGTGTTTTTGTGAGCAGGTCTGAACTGGAGCGGGTCGGAACCAGGCATGCTGCTCTCCTGTGCTGACCCCTACGGTCGGCAAGCAGTAAACAGGAAAGGATCATAATTTTTTTTTTTTTTTTTTTTTTAAACTAACGGGCTGAGTATTAGGTTAAAAAAATAAAAATCTAAATGTAGAAATTTTCTCAGTAAAGTTCCATGTGGCTATCATCTGACGTCACCCCCGCGACTCCCGCCGGCGTTTGATTCCAACAATGTTCCGACCCAGGGAGGACAACGATGGAGAATCTGGAGAAAATTGAAGTTCCTGAAGAAAACAGTACATTTAAGGGCACCTGGGCAGATTAGTTTGCTTTCAACAACTTTACCAGTGTGATTAACAACAAAGTCTCAAATGTGGGGAGACATCCCAGAATAAACACGCAGCTTTTGCCCCCGAACATCCTGATCGAGATGAGAAAAAAGTTGTTGGTTGACAAAAATCTAACGAAGAAGCGGATTAACTGCAGGTGAATATTTGCCAGTTTTGTGGACTCTCGGGAAATAGTTCTCGTTAAAACCCCATTTTTTGAGAGGAAGCAAAAAAAAAAAAAAAAAAAATAACATCTCTTCACCACGAGTGACATGATGCCATTCACTGGAAACGCCGGGTTTTCCAAAGGGTGCTGCAGCTCCCTGTGTTTTAATGTATGTGGGAAACAGATTCAGATGGCTCTTTGAGTGGTAAAGGTTGTCGACCCCTGGCCTAGGGCGATCCCAATCCAGCAAAAAAACTCATTTCAACTTCATTATAATATCACTGACAGCTGACTGGTGACATTTAGCATGGTGGACATTTCAAAGCAGAGCCTCTTGCTTCTAGAGTCGCTCAGCGGAGCTCAATCTTTAGGAAAATGTTTGTAAAAGTGTGTTTATGCCCCCCCCCACTCCGTCTGGACGAAGCTCGTCTGCTGGACTTCAAATATGTAGTTGTAGAGTTAGATAAGTTAATTCTTCTTCTTCTTCTCTGTCCGTCCTGGGGGGGGATCCCTCCTTTATGTGGACACCTCTGAGGTTTCTTCGTTTTTTCCAGAATCCGTTTTATTTTATTTTTTTTTAGGAGTTTTTCCTTACCACGAAGGGGGGTCTAAGGGCAGGGATGTCCAGTTTAGTTTAGCCTGTTTGTTAGTTCAATTTAGTATTTTCCTATTGAATTCTATGTATTCATGATCCTTTTCATTTTATGTTTCACTTTTTCAATTACCTACAGCCCATCAAGATGGCTGTTGTTGTGAATTTGGGCTATACAAATA
Source organism: Oryzias curvinotus (assembly GCA_023969325.1). Lineage (NCBI taxonomy): Eukaryota > Metazoa > Chordata > Actinopteri > Beloniformes > Adrianichthyidae > Oryzias > Oryzias curvinotus. The sequence continues at coordinate 25,623,815 of CM043708.1, read as the reverse complement.
AAATTGAATTGAATTGAATTATGTTACAATATGTCTTCACTTATGTGGAGTAAGTTATACTTATATTTAAGAAGCATCTGTGTAGACCATTTAAATTATCAGATTTTTATTCTCAGATTTTAGTATTTCACCATTACTCATCGTTTCCCGGTGGTCAACTATCTAGACTAATCTGATATCTAACCAGAAATTTTTTGGTACATGCTATTTCTACAAAACCAACTGCCAACCTCGGGGCCGGTCCTGGACCACCTCACCTGTAGTAACATCTGTCTGAAGCGCTCCTCGACCGGACTGCAGTCTGCAGAAACCACCGGGAGCCTCTGCAAGCACACCGCTGCCATCAGAGTCCACGAAGAACTCCCGGATTCCGCTACAATTTTAGACTGAGGCGTCGCACGACAAACTGAAGCGACGGAAAAATGTCGACACGCTGCGTTACCGGCGGCTGTTCGACCAAAAATAGACAAAAAGTGAGAGAAGGACTTAGTCGCCATCCTTCCACAGGGCGCAGCCATTTTCTTCTGCTGCGTTCAGGGTACGTACAAAAAATTTTCTTTAGAAAACATATCGACATTGAAATATTCTTACGATAAATTGCTCAATTAAAGCACTATAAAGGAAGCATAATACAAAAATAGATTGAATTTAAATATATAAATATTTGTTTTTAAGATAATTACAATTCAACTGAGATTATACTACTTTCTATGAAATAATTCCGACACTTGAAGGGGGATTATGAAGATACTTACCCACAATTCTTTGTTAAAGAATGTTCCATCTTGATAAATTAGGGGTCACTACTAATATTTTTTTTATTAAAAGCAGTCAAAAAATGGTATTCAACACATATATTTACTTTAGTATTTTAAATTAAATAAAAATATAAAAAATCCGTAATTTCAACAAAAAATGATGGAGTGAAAAATGACATTCAGGTTACCCACCCCATCTTTTTTTAACATGGTAGCGCTCTAGAATGGAGCGCCCTCAATGTCACGTTTGTTGTTAGCATTTTAAACCAGTTTTAAATCTTTGTTTAACGTTTTGAAAATGTATAAATTAGGCTGTGTGCTTGGTAATTCCGTGAGGACGGTGTGCCGGCAGCTGGCTGTCTCCGTAAATGCTCACACGACCTCAATGTAAGCGTTTATTTTATGATTAGCATGGTTTAGCTAATAGCTGCTAGAGAAAATTTCATCCGGAGAGTTTCTCTCTTGTGATCACTGTTTACTATTTTATTGCATTTATTATTAAAACTATAACTATCAGTTGCAATATAAGGGATATTGCAAAACCTATTCAGTTTGACGTTTATCTAGCTTTTATGCAAGCTATAGTTATTCAATTGCTGCAAACAACAATAAAACATTGCTTCATTTAAATAAAAGAAAAAAAGTTTTTAAAAATGGCTCATTTTTGTTGGTTCTTAGAAATGGAAGCACAGAGCTACGGCGAACCATATACAGCAGTGCTGTAAGACTTCAAGAAGCAGAAGCCCCTAAAGAAAATTCAGGAAAAGACTTCAGGTTGGAGACATGCATAACACATCCTATTTGATCTCTAACACAAAAGCTTGAAATTAGCACAGAAAATAAGGAAATGTGTGTTTGGTTGTTTCTTTAACTTTGTTTTTACACTCCTGCTAGGCAATATTTAATAAATCATTGGAAAGCTTGCTTTAGTTCTCTTGCAAATATGGCCACATTCATAAGGAAATCACAACAAATGCATGTTCTTTATAAACGTGGTTCCACTTATAAACAGACTCTTCAAAGTTACTACATTTATTGCCAGGAAATAGAAATAAGAAGTAATTCAGCCAACCAAAAACCTCCTTGCAGTTTGTGTTGTTTGTGAGTTGAGATTTTCAATATTAATGTGAAAAAAAGATCACAATATATTAATTTGAGTTTGAATATCTCAGCCTCTTGCCTCCACTACCTGGTGAAGACAGTGCTCTGAAATGGGGTGGAAAGAAGTTTGAGGAGTTGCCAATTGTTCATATTAAAGCCACCTACAACAAGTAAGTATGAAGCAGGAAATGAATTGAATGCTGCAGCTGAATTGTGAGCGCCGTGTCAATTGAAATGTCCTGCTCCAGCACACACATCCAGCTAACAGACAGCGAGGGACAGTCTCTGGTGAGGACGTCCTGCGGCACGGAGGGCTTCAAGAACATTAAGAAGTCGACGCCCATCGCTGCACAGACCGCAGGAATCTCTGCTGCTGCTGTGAGTTCTTGACTGCGATGCTCGTAGTGCTTTTATTGCTCAGGAGCTGCAGAGACATTCACGGTTGGTGTTTTTCTGAGGGGGAAACACGTCTGAACTCTATGTCTGCAAACATTTCTGTTGTGGAGAAAGAAGTTTAGGAAAAGTTGGAACATTTAAGAATGATGGTAGCATAAACCCTCAAATGTTGTTGGTAAAAAAGATTACAGATATTTGTCTTTAAAATACGAATTGTTGTTTATTTCTTCCAACAGAAAGCAACAGGAAAAGGAGTTACGTTTGTTCGTGTTGTGGTCAAAGGAATCGGTCCTGGACGTCAGGTGAGCACTCACTATAGCTAAACTTAGAGGGTTTTTTTATTTTTTTAATAATTCTGATATTAGATGATTTATGCTGTTATTATTTAAATAATTTAACACACATATTCAGTTTTATCTCCAAATCAAATTGGTTTCTTTCCAGCTTTGCTGCAAAATATTTGAGTTCTCTTTTCTACCACAGATAAACTGATGGAATCAAAGCTTTTCACAATCAGTTTTGACTTCATTTGTCATTTTTGTTTTATTAAACTTTATGTATTATATTTTAAAACCGGACAGCCTTTTCCAGCTATTTCTTCCCCTTGACATTGACTAAGCCGTTTTCAAGTACTTTGAGAGGATGCAGAGAAGGGAAAGTAAAAAAAAAAAAAAAAAAAACATCTTTGAACTGCGGTCAGTCGCTGATTCCCGTCTTCAGTTCCTGGCAAGGACTTGGTTCGTTCCACAAATCCTTAAAAAGATCGTGATCTTTTCAAAGCCTTCTATACTGCTAAAGGTCATAGCTGCATCTGTCTGGTGTTCATGCATGAAGAATAATCCTCCGAGCGAGCAGGACTTCTTTGCAGTGACCTTCCTCATGTTGGACTAAAGGTTTACAGTGTTGTGTAGAGTCACGCCGAAGGCTTTTTTGTGGTCAGTTTGCACATTTCAAGGAGTTTTAAATTAATTTATTGTTTTATTTCATTTAATTCTGAAACTGTAAGATAATGGAGCATTTGCCAACATGCACAATCCTGCACAGCTTTGGGGGGGGGGGTTCTAGTTATTTAGGCCTTTAGCTATGATTAGGAAGAAAGCTGAAATGATTAAATCCAGACTAATCATTTTAGGATAAAAATGAACATTTGGATTTTGTTTTTGTTTTTTTAACCTCTCCTGGGAACCCAGGAGGTCAAAATTGGTCTTTTTTTAAATATATATTTTAAGATTCTTTATAATTTGATTTATATAGTTTTTTTATTTTATTTTTTTTCTTGGCTGCCCTTGAACTAGTTTTTGGGTTCTCCAGGGTTGAAACATTTAGAGGGAACCTTTTAGATCCTTACATAACGAGAGACGAGAGACCTTCGGACGTGTTAATTCAGCGGTGTGGTTAAAGTAGGGGGGGGGGTTCATTTTTTAAAAAGCTGCTAAACTTTAAGGTTAAACGCTTCTTGTTGAATTCAAAACCGATCTTTCTGAGTAAATGATTAAAACATTCATCCTGTGTCTATTTCATGCATCCCCTCTATTACCGGATAGTCCTTGTCGTTGCTACAAATAAGGTTTTGGCGTTTGGGGATCCTAAATTGTCTGCACTTGTGGAGCCCCGTCATGCAGAAGTGTTCCTCATAGATCACAGAGTGGGCGTCCAGCACCACTAAACCTGTCACTGCGTGAAGAAGCGGCGCTCTAATTATTTTCAGACGTTTGTTTATGAGGTCAATTAAAGGAGCCGCACACATTTCCACCTTTTTCTCTTTTTATTTTCTGCTGTGCAGTCGGCGATCAAAGGCCTGGCGATGGGGGGGCTGGAGGTGGTATCCATCACCGACAACACCCCCGTGCCACACAATGGATGCCGCCCGAGGAAAGCCAGGAGGATGTGAGGCCTGGTGCCGTGCAACAGGAGTCGTTTTGTGCTAATAAAGTGTAATGTTGTGCAACCGTTTCGGCTCCGAGCGCACCTTCTGTACCGTGGACGCGCCTGCAGATGGCGTTCCTAATGAACAAAGCACAGGTGTCCTCGTCCCGCGCCGCTGTTGACACACACACACACCCCCGGCTGCAGTCTTGATTGATGTGTGAACGGAAAGCGGCTGCATGTGAAGAGTGAAGAGCACGGGGCTTCACACCGGCGGCACACAGATGGTAGTCATGGCAACCGACTCCTGGGACACACACAAGCAATTTAGACACCAGCACCTTAAGATTTTCTACATTCGACATCTGAATCACAAATTCGTTCAATTCTATTTTTTGGTAAGAAAATGTTTCATATTTTTGTGAAATAACCCAGCAGATCTTTTCCATTATGATCAGATCGATTGCTTTTTTTTTTTTTGGTTAAATGTGGCATTTTCAGTTTGCAAATATAGAAAAATAGGTTTTTCTCTTCCTTTTTGTACAATTTGGCTCTATAATCTTAATTTAGATGTGATCCACTCTTGCATCATCACACTTTTGTAACTAAATAGTTCTGCTTTTTCATGTTTCCCTTCACCATCGAACACTGGAAAATAAATAATGATCCCCTTAAATAGAAAGTATATAGCTTTTTTTTTTTTAATCAATTTAAACAGTTTTAACATCTTAAAACTGTCTATTTATCTTTGCCCACATTTTTAAAGCTTTTTTTTTATAAAATGGTGTCTTAAAAAGTCAAATCTGTTTCTTCAATAAGAACTTTGCTGAATCTTTTCTATGTGGCTCAGAAACTGATGTCCTGCACACCCGACCGTACAAAAATACATCGTTTATTTGAAATTGCAGCAAAACCCTGAACACAAACATCTGAACTGAATTACTGGAGACGGCACACCACTTTCATCAGCAGCACATTTAACAACGCATCCAAAACTGAACTTCAGCCTGAAAGTGCATCAAAGTTTCAGGACAATCGTAAAACATAAATAACAGATTGAAGCAACGTTTGAGCAAAAACATCACGCAGCAGCTCAAAGCGGATCATGAGGACATTAAACTGGAGACAGAATTAGTTTGAGTGTTTTTGCCTCTAAACGTCAGGAGGAGGAGGAGTGTCATAAATGGCAAATACAACATCGGTTTGGTAATCATTGGGCTTCTCAGATTATTGAGCCCCTTCCTCTGATTTGGAAAGAATTCCTTTCCTCGTTTTTTTGTCAGGTGCTGTAAAGCTGACAGCAGTGCAAAAAGTTAAGTGTCTGCAGTCTCTCATTCTGTACAGCAGCAGATGGACCGTGTGTGGGTTTGCACATCGCCGCTGACATTTCCCTCAGACTGTGCAGAGTATTTGGAAAAACACCTCGAGAGACTGTAGGTGTAAATCAGTTCTTCACACATCAGACGGTCTGCAACGGCTAATGTAAATCTTGCCTGGATAAAGGCACTTGAGCCAGACAGGATGGAGTTTGAGTGTCAAACAGGACGGGGAGAATTTAGGGAGACAGGAACACGGCCTTAAAAGGGGTGTCGAGCAGTTGTGCTTCCTAAGTACAAGCAGTCTGACAGCAGGACTTGGAGAGGAACTGGCAGACAAAGAGCGTTGCAGCCTTTTGTGTGGAGCTAGGCGATGAGGAGGAGCAGGGAGAAAGGAGGAAAGCTTCTGCTCGTCTACCTCACTTCTGCTCCTCTGCCTGGAGGTTGGTGAGCTCCATGTCTTCTTTGCGGCGTTTTTGTTGAGCAAACAGGGAGCTGAATGGATAGAGCTTAGCTTTGGCGGGATAGCGCTGACCAGCGATGTCCAACTCGTAGTCACCGCGGTTGATGAAGTCGGGGGTGATGGGTCTGGGGAGCCCCTCTTCGTCTGGAGGAGGAGACACGAAGCCCAGGCAGACGTGGCGTTCCAGAGTGTAGCTGTAGGCGCTGCTGGTGGTCGTTCCGGCCAGCTGACCGTTGCGGTAGATGGGCTCTCCCCACCACGGCCATAAGTCCAGTTCGGTGTCGTGGTCCTCCAGAACCAGCATGACAAACCGACGGAACACTCCCTCCTGGCGCTGCTGCAACAACGCCTCCCGTCCAAGAAAGTTAGTGTCCTGTGAAGGAAACGGGGAAGAAATATTGTAGGAGGGGAACAAAAAGAAAAGAAAAAAAACAACAAACATGGATGCCTCGAGGGAACAGATGCAACCATTGACCATATCTGAGGACTAGACCGAGCAAATGTGATGTCACCCAAAAAAAAAAGCTAACAAAATAAGGTTGTTGTTTTTTTTTTTTTTGCCGTATGGATGCCATCATGTTGGAGCCAGTTGGTGAGCAGTGATTGGTCCAAGTCCGTCTGAGTCGACGTTTCCATGTCAACCGCTTACATCAATCAGGAAGTGAACTTGAGTGACCACTTGAAAGCGGGCTACAGAAAATCTGTCAATCAAATGTTTTGATTGTTTGATGTGGGGGCCAGCAGGCTCCACCTACTTTTACTGAAACATATGATGGGTCCGTTTATGACAAAGAACTTGCAGTAAAGACCAAAATATCACAAAAACGAATTTGGATTTAACAAGAACATGTTGAAAAAGGTATCAGAGCAAGAATGGTTATTCTGACCAATAGAATGACTGAGAAACGGCTGTTTATTTCTCCATAGTAGTCTATGGGATTTTGACTCTTTGGAGCCAGCGGGTACTTCCTGTTTGAAACGCCATGGGGATTCAGTGCAGTTTATAAATACGGTTAATTGTTGAAACAAAAATGTCTCATCTAACACTTTTAACCATTTTGGTTTTCTTCTTATTTGTAGATATTATGGAGCTTTGTGCTGTTCAGCTTTTTGGTCCATTTACAGCTGAGCTAAAGGTTTGATATGTCTTTAATGAGAAAATGAGTAAAGAAGGGAGAAAATGCAGTTCTGGGGTCCTCCACTGACCTTGTCAAACTTGACCCTGAACTCCCGTCCACACTCGAGCGGGGTGGTGAAGGCGTCCAGGTCCTGACCCCAGAAAGCGAAGAATTTCTCGATGCGTAGGCTCCGCAGTGCGTAATATCCTGCATTACGGATGCCGTACTTCTGACCCACCGACATCACCTCGTTGTACACATGCAGGGCGTACTGTAGGGGGGCAGAAAAGATAAGATAAGATAAGATATTCCTTTATTCGTCACATGATGGGGAAATTTCCTTTTTGCGGCAGCAGTACAGGGCAGAGAGAGAGCAATATATAAAAGAAACAAACTATGGAGTCAATATACTCACATATATACACAATATACACATACATTTCCAAAAAAATTGGACAGGATGACCATATATCGGTTATTGCACAGGGTAAAAGAAATATGACAGAGCCGATGATTTTGGTTAACGTGGTTCACTGGGAGCAGCTAAGGTTGTACAGTCTAACGGCAGCAGGTAGAAACGACCTGCGGTGTCTCTCCTTCAGACACTTAGGATGTCTCAGTCTGACGCTGAAGGTTCTGCACAGAGAGGACACAGACTCATACATGGGGTGGGCACTGGGCGTCGTTCTCCATCATGGATGATAGCTTAGCTACCATCCTCCTCTCTCCCACCTCCGGCATTGAGTCCAAAGGCAGCCCCAGAACGGAGCTGGCCTTCTTCACCAGCTTCTCCAGCCGCTTCCTTTCTGCAGCCGAGATGCTGCTACACCAGCAGACCGCTCCAAAACAAATGGCTGATGCCACCACAGAGTCATAAAAAGTCTTTAGGAGTGATCCCTGCACCCCAAAAGACCTCAAAACCCAAAAATACACCAGTGTTTTTTTAAGACGGAAGAAATGCTGAAACGTTTGGAAGAAGGAAACTGGTTTGATTCCCTTTTCCATGTTTCTTGTTTTGGGAAAGAGGGTATAGTGCAATACCATGACCAAAATTCAAATATCTTTTAACGACCCACTCCGATCATCTTCTGATCTATTTTCAAAGCATTCCCAGTTATCTTTTAATTATTATTATGCTGTTTTTAGCCTAATTTTTAAAACATGAGTAGTTATTTAGGATAGTTTCTGTCGAGCGACAGGGGTCATTCGAAATTTGCCTCTGAAAAAAAGAAGAAAACAAATCGTTGGCACAAAACTACCCCACCCCCCCATCTCATCACCCATACCTGTGCTATCCACAGTTTTGAGCCACATTCCAGCTCAGACGAGGAAAACCAAGACGTACATCTATTTGTCTGCAAATGAATGCCTCTTTTTTTCCTAAGTCACAAATATGCTCTTTTTTCCAGGCTACATTTATTTTGTCTGGTCCAAATTCACAACTATTTGAATAAAGAGATACTCAGAAATGCAATTTTAAGATTAATTTCCTTTTTATATACAATTCGATTTTTTTTATATAGCCCAACATTAAAACAATAGTCATCTCAATGGGTTTCATACCAGTAATTGTATAGTAAACATTAAATCATAAAGAACAAGAAGTCATAGAATTCAATAGGTAAAGGCTAAACTAAAATAAACAGACTAAGCTAAACTGGGCATCCGTGCTCTTAGACCCTCATTCTTGGTAAGGAAAAACTCCTAAAAAAACAGATTCCAGTTGTCTATCTTCCGAAAAATGCCATAACACGTTAAACATCCCAAAAACACAATTTTCTTCTTGTTACCTCACCGTTCCTTTCATTTGCACACAGATATTTCACTATAGATTACAATGTCATCTGCAAACATCCTGATCCACAGAGATTCCTGTCTGACTTCACCAGTCAGTTCATCACCACAGCAAAGGAGGAGCTCAAAACTGATCCTCCACCATGAACTCCTATGTCACATCTCTTATACATGTCCTCAACATCTCCAATGTTCTCCCCAGTCACTCCAGACATCCTCATCCAAACCACAGCTCCTCTGTATCCTGTCATAGACGTTCTCTACATCTGCAAAGACACAATGCAGCTCCTTCTGACTTTCTGTTCTTCTGCTCCCTCAAAGCAATATTGCATCATTGGTTCTCTATCTTGGCATAAAACCTTGCTGTTGCTCACATGTGCTTTCCACCTCAGTCAAGCTTTCGCTACTCTTTCCTATAGCTTCCTTGTGTGACTCATTGACTTTATTCCTCTGCAGGTTCCACAGCGCTGCTCGTCTCCTTTCATAAACTCATAACATTAAAAGTTCCTTCAAGTATGAGCTAATGTTTGTCTAATAGGGTCAAACCTTTCCATGTTTTGTTTACTAAATAGCTTTTATGTGTAAGCAGGATGCACCTCTATGGGGATGTAGAGCATGAAGCCTGGCTCTCCGGTGTGAGTCATACTCATCACTCTGATTCCGTTGGCGTAACCCACGCTCATCTCCTGCAAACAGACAGAGTCAGTGACTGCTTTGAAAAACACCTGTAGAATCTGGACAGACGTAGAACCATCATCTAAAGTCATTAATCACTTCAGCTTCAACGCATCTCTCTTACCTTACAGAACATGGAGGGAAAGTGGTCAGGCGTCATGGAAACATACGACAGCTCAGCCAGAACGTCCATTGCCCGCGGTCCAATCAGGTTTAGAGCTTTGTTTGAAGGACAGAAGAAAGATAATGAGGAATGAACAAAAGGACCTCCAAAATAAAAGTCACTGCTGGCCCCCATCGTAATGAGACATCCTCAAATCAGAGTTATTCTGTGCCTGGAGTTGGAATTTAGGTCAAGCACCATCTGCCCTTTAAAACTTTATATAATTATATTGTTCAGATGAAAAATTACATTTTGGACTTGTAATTAACCTCCCAGGCTTCCCTGGAGTCTGATTAAAAATTCCCAAAACTAGGTTATTACTCAAACAGGCGGTTGGAGGATGGGTGGATAATTAAATTCTGTCGTTGTCCCACTAGATGGAGACATCATCACAGGATTGGCATAATGACTGCATGCTTACCTGTGTACTTCCAGCTGACATTCTCCAGGTGGAGGTGTGGATCGTTGGGCATATGTTTCTTTATCCATGACCAGCAGTGAACCTGCTGGTCTGTTGGAGAGATGATGAAGAAGCTGGAGAACAGGCAAAATTACAAATTTCTTTGTTTGTTTTTTTTTTGGGTCGAGATATGTTAAGTGAAAAAGTTAAACAACTTAATATTCGGACCAGTTTTTGCTGAGGCGGACCACACTGCAGTCGTTCTCATAACCTCCTCTCTCATTTAGCATTCCAGTGTGGACGATGTGTCCTACAGGGACATCTGGATCGTTGGCACACAGATGCTGCAGCAGCTCCAGCGCCTGGTCCCCTGTTGACTAAAAACAACAGGACAGATTAGAAGCTTTAATGTCAAAGATAGATGTATAAAAATGAGAAATGTAGCGGCTAGCTTTTCCATTCTACTTGGTGTAAAACTGTGTCGACTGTGGGGCATCATGACTCACTGTCAGTTCAAACTTTGTGAAGGACGACATGTCAATGACACAGACCGCCTCCTTGCAGCATTTGACTTCTGCTCCAACAATGTCGAACCAGTCAGGCTTGTAGAAAGTCTTACTCTGATCCAAAGACAGTAGATCTACAACAACAAACCAACTGAGATGTTTATTTCATGTAACGAAACTTCTTCTCAAGGTATTTGTTTCAATGTCACATCAGTACTAGGAAAATAATCGCTTAAAATGTCGTCTTTGGACCTGAGCATCCCAACAAATGTCTGTAGCTGCTGTTAATTACCTATTTTACATAGAAAATTCAGAGGACGGCTGTACCTTTTCCAGGAGGAATAAAGTATTTGGGTCGTTCAAAGCCATGCTTCTCCATCCAGCGGGCGCCCTGTGTGTCTAGACGGTCATACAGAGGACTGGTCCTCAGCTGACGACCAGTTTGAAAGTCCCAGCGGGGAACCTTCAGCTCGTACAGAAGGGCTGTGCGTGGAAACAAATATGGAGAGGAATTGTCAGACAAAAGAAAAGCAAACCATCACCTGCACACTTTTCTTAACCCTTGTGCTATCCTAGGCACTTTAACATTGGGAGTTGGGTCATTTAGACCCCACAAAACAGTGCGCTGAACTTTTATCTTCAATGATTTGTAATCTTCACTGGTGTCCATGGATTACATGAAATCCTCTCCACCTTTATCCACCTTTGTCATGGTAGGGAGAACACGTCAATGTTAGGATCGGGTCATCTGGACCCTATAGGATAGCACAAGGGTCAACAAGGCGATTCACTGCTCAGCTGCAGCCAAACTGACAGACGACTTGTGTTTTTGGCTGAAACTGGTCAAAGATGCTAGTACTTACGCATGACTTCCATCACTCTGTGCCGGAGGAAGGTTCGGCTGCTTTGCAGGTTGCCGAAGCGTTTGATGTCCAGCAGCCAGACGTTGGCAGTGGGGTAACCATAGGTCATCCACTCTGCAAGGTACCTGCAGATCAAACACCCCACAAAGATCATCCAAAAGGCTGTCTCCGTCACAGCGCTAATGACTTCAATATCAAGCTGCTGCTAACAAATGACTTGGATCCATCTTCTTATCCATGTAATCAGATGTATGACAAAATGAACTGTAGCCTCCAAAACTGCTCGACAAACAGAGAAAGGCGGCCATACTTGTTATACTCCAAACTTACTTGCCAGCTCCTCCAGCGAAGGCCAGACCTGACGAGTTCATTCCTGCCAGCACATAGTAGCCGGACACCCCCGGGGTCTCGCCCATCAGGCAGCGCATATCAGGAGTGAAGGACTCGGGACAGTTGACAAGCTGATGGATCTCAGCTGAATCGAGACTGGGCATTCTCCTGAGCAGAGCGCTGAGAATTGGTTCTGGAGGTAAAGGAGAAAAACGTGTCTGCCATACATTCTCTATCAAGAGATGCCAATACACATTTACCATTGCTTGAAGAGAAAGTCATTATAAAATAAATAAAACCAGGAAATGACATGTACAGTCAATCAATATTTTGGACACATTAAAAAACACATTAAAACTTAAATGTGGAGCAACCCGAATTTCTACAGTTTATTGATGAAAAATGTGTAATAAGCTGCTGCAGTTTCAGTTTAGCTGGTAATAAATTATCCTTTCGTGCATTTCTACTTGAAGGTTCTCAGATTACTCCCATAAGGTCATGGTCAAATGACAGCTCTCTGTTTATATTTACATGTGTGCCTGAGCTTCAAAGAGTTAAAAAAAGATTTTAAATAGCTTGAAACGGAAAAGCTGCAAGAAGAACTTCCTAATTTCTCTTTATTATTACAAGTCAGAGAAGCAATCAGGATAATTTTCTATCACAACCCAAACAAAAACCCACAAAAACCTCTGAGATTCTAAGCAACAACAACAAACTGGTACTAAAGTTAACTGTGTTTACCAAAGTGGTCCCAGTCCTCTTGCATGTTCTGGATCTCCAGCTGGTTGCGGCCCTCTGTGAAGATAGGTTTGGGGTTCTTCTCAAGGCCTCCCGACAGAATCCCCCCTTGCCATGGTCTTGCATATATTCTGCCATCCATGTCAATCACCACTAAAAAGGATATACAGCACCCAATAAATGGATGGATGGATGGATGGATGGATGGATGGATGGATGGATGGATGGATGGATAGAAATTTTAGCTAAACTAAATGTGTGTGTTAAAGTGTGATACCTGGCATGTCAGGTGAAACTGGCTCCTGGAGAGGCTTGGTGAGAAGGTAGAAATGTTCACAGCCGTGGAGAGGAACCGACACCTTCACCTCACTGGCCTGACCTAACTCATAAGCCCACTGGAGCCCAAAACAGAAGCAAATATCAGCTGATGCTCATCCAACATACTTCTTTATGGAAATTAGATGCTTAAATACAAGATATAGGCTTTTAATCTCTGAGATTGGAGAGGGGAAACACTGCACAAAACGAGAAAATGAAGACAATTTAAAATAACTCACCTGACCGGCACAGTTGACAAAATAGTCACATTCAATGGAGCCGCGGTCGGTCTCTACCGCCATCACATGGCCTTTTTCCACCACAACCTGCTGAACTGTCGTTTGCTCCAAGATTTGAACTCCTGAACAGATAAAAGTAGGATGGAGTAAGAAGAATAATGAAAAAGATCTGTTATTGAGCAAGAGCAGAAGTGCCCATGTCAATGCTGCTCATTGATATCACTGAAGTATTACCGTGTCCAGCAGCAGCCACAGCCAGAGCGTGGTTAACGTCAGGAGAGGAAACCACAGCATCAGACGGGAGGTGGAGCGCTCCCACCAGATCATGAATGTTAACAAGAGGCTGGAGTTTGGCCGCCTCTTTCGGTTTGATGATGCTGCAGTTGATCCCTAAAACCCTGAGGATGAAATTAAAACCAAAAATGTAGTAGGAGCAAAGCAAACACCAAACCAATCCAGTTCTTACTTTAGTCTTGACGCTAGGCGCTTAAGTGAGATCAAACGGTCTTGATTTTGAGCTAAACACAGAGAACCCGTTTTCACATAACCTGCAAAACAAAAAATTCAGTTTGTGTTATATGAAACTACTAAGCCCTCAAATCAATGCTTAAAGACCCACTTCAATCATCTTTGAAACTATTTTTAAAGTGTTCTGGGTGGTCCTAATTAAGATTATGCAGTTTTAAGCCCAAATTAAAAAAAAATCAAAATAAAAAAAACTTTGTTTTCTAGGACATAGTTTCTGCAGAATGGCAGTACTTCATTAGAAAGTTTGAGCCAGATGCCACCTCGAACGGAGAAACAAAGACCCTCGTGGATCTGTTTGTCTACACGTGGATGCATCAGAATGGAGTGGAGCAGGAAGCCTGATGCCCGCCCAGCGTATTTTCTACATAACAAATGACGCTCTTTTTCAGACTGCTCCTGATTCACAACAATTTGAATAAAGAAATACTCAGAAATGCAAGTTTGAGCTTTAATTTTATTTATACATAAATGTTATAAAACACCAAAAGCACAATTTTCATTGGAGTGGGTATTTAAAAACGTTCCAGCCTCTATACAATATGAATTATGGTCAAAAGTGAAGCACTGAGATTCCTATTTTTGTTTATATTTCTGTTTAGACAGAAAAAGTTGAAGCAAATAGAGCAGCAACATAGTTCAATGGTTCAAGTCTATTCCTGGTAATAGACTTATAAGTCAACACACTAAACTAGCAATGAGAAACTCAAAAGAACCTGAGAGTCTGACCTGTTTTAACCCCCGTTTCCTTCTCCAGGCGTTGGTAAAGACTGGCGGAGTAACTGGCCATCTGACACTCTATGGAAATAGGCTTAGCCATGCTGACAATGCCGGCACACAGTCTGGTTGTTCCAGCACCCAGTCTGAATGGGATTAGAGCAGACAAATAAAGCAATAAGTAAGGGTTAATGATTGACAGTGTGCATTATCAAAAATTAACGCACGCCGCGGAAGCCTGAAGCGTCCGACGCAAAGTAAAGTGCGTTAATTCTGATAATGCACACTTCGAAGGCCACTAACTCACTTATACCATGATCACTTGCAAAAGAAATAAATATTCATCAGTTTGTAGTACTTTTTTCTTGTTATTTTTAAAGCTTGGATTGCGTTTTTTTTTTTTTTTTTTGCAAAAAGCGAAGTACTTGTTATGTGGTTCAGCGCGTTATAAACGTTACTGTGACAAGCCAGCTCAGCCTGCACGGACCTCGACTGCAGCGGCAAAGGAAAGCGATATATATGCTGGTCGTGAAGATGGGTTCAATAAAGCATCAGATCAGAGAGAAAGTTCACCTCTTACTGCTTGGTTTTGCCAAAAGGAGGAAGCAAAAGTTTGTTTTAAAGACGCCAGCGCAGTAATATAGAACATTTATGTTATGTGAATGAAGCGTTTTTTTTTTAAATGTGTATTATCACTTTTAAATGCCCACCCAGCAGCCAATCAGAATCGAGAATTCCCCGGGTCATGGTATAAGTCATACTAATTTCCTTGCAGACCAACAGTTTTCTCCCTAGAAGGAGACGTTACACCCACAGGAGTGTTTTGACAACTATGTTGGTGCAGTATGCAACGTTACAGGGAGCTGTATGACGAATGTATCTCACCTGCCCTGTTCAAGAAGCACAACATCTGTCCATCCCAGTTTGGCCAGGTGATAGGCCACTGATGTTCCAACGATTCCGCCTCCACAGATCACCACCCGGGCTCGGCTGGGCACAGGAGGAGGCAGCTGGGAGCTTCCGTTGACAGCCAGACATTGGGGAGAGGTCCAGATGCCCCGCTCAGTCACCCTGAATCCAGGCTGTGGGAGCAGCCTCGGGAGCAGGACGGGGGACAGAGCCCTGGAGCTCCGGACACAGCTACACATAGCCGTGCTTTCTGCAAACCACATCGACAACAAACGTTGCAGATATATAGCAATCAACAACATGCATTAAACGTCAAAATAACAAACACTTAAAGGTCAATAGTGCCTCGTAGACGTAGGTGTAGCTAAAATACTACAAACGAGTCGCTGTAGTAGAAAAAGTAATGGGAGGTCCTTCAAGGTTAACGTGCTTCCCCAAATTTTCACCACAGTCAAAATCATTATTATTGCTGTTAGCGCCATAAAACTGCAGAAGAACATACAAGCCCTTCCAGTTGTCGCGATAACTCTTACCAATAATGCTGACAGATAAAGTATCTTAGCTTATCGACCTTTCCTTGAAGCATATGAGTCCTGACATTTAAAAGCTTGGTGCCAGAACGGTAAAGTTAGCGCTAAAGGTTGATGTTGTGTGTAGCTACACAATCTTGCTAGTCTGACATGAAAGCTAGCTAATCCCAGTGGCTTTGCTAGGAGAAAACAACAACTGCGTCACAATTCTGACGTGAAACCTATGGTTGAAATTGTATTTTCACTTACCAACTAAATCGATAGGCGATCGATGGAATTAAACGCTCAACTAACAGCCGGTGACAGTGATGTGAGTTAAAAGCAGTGGAAATGTTACCTTGTTTTGATAACTAATTGCTGCTTCCGGTGTGAACCTTCAAAACAAAAGCCTGTTTGTTTCATTTTCACTAATTGGAAAACAAACTGGGTGCTAAAAAGAAACTCAATTTTTTTCAATTAATTTGCTTGAACTGAAAATTTTCACTTAAAAAACAAAACAAAAAGCATATCTGTGAAAAAATGTATATGTTAACAGAATGGCTATGAATTAAAATACTTGAGGTAAAACCTATTTAATTGGGCTATATTACAGTTTGTAATTAATTACAAGATAATTACTAGATTTGTTTTCTTTTTCTTAAAATGTTATTGTACTTTTTTCCTTTTAATTATTTATCTGTTTGAATTAAAGTAGTTAAAGATCAAATTATATAACCTTAAAAAATACCTCTAGCATTACTACATTTGTGATTATTTTGTTATAACATTAAACATTATCATTAATTGCTTTTTTATTCAATAACTATAAGTTTCACTTTATGTTAAGCCATGTTTTGTCATATTGAATCATTCAAAAAAAAAAAAAAGAAACTGGAAATTATGGTAACAGCTGGGTTTTTGCTTTTGTTTCCACAAATACTTTTCTGCTTTTTATCAGTGCTAACCTCTCCTCTCCATATGTCAGAAGTGGATGTGAAGAACAAACAAGTCGATAGGATACAAGGTGCATTCACACCGGATGCAATTCGCGCGTCATGAAGGTCGAGTTTCAATGTTAAGTCAGTGTAGACATGCGATCTTATGTCCTGAGGCACGATTTGGGTGTCAGGCGCAGGGATAGACAAAGAAATCCAATTTGGGTGCTCGATGTGATGATTTTCATCCTAAACTTCCATCCGTGGCCCGGTTACTGGGCGAAGGCGGGATATCTCTGACCCGCGGGCCAGCCGGACCCTGGGGCAGCGTTCGGTAGCTCTAGTGCATGGACTCGTTAACAGGCTGGCAACCTTTCCCGCTTTCACCAAACAGTAACCGAGACAGCCTCCAGCAACTCAGCAGAGCGAGCGAGCAGAGGAGGAGGATAAAACTCCCCTACTCATGGTCCAACCGTTGGACCCTCACGCAGCAGGACTCGCTATGCCGGCCCACGGGCACCTGGCTGCCCGGCAGACGGAAAGTGGGTGCCATCATAGCGGCCGTGATCACTTCAGCTCCATGGGCTCATGATGTTTATCTTAATTTCAGTGAGAGAATATGTCAGGAATAATTAGAAACAGAATAGTTAGAAACTCCCTTTTACTTTTATTACATTAACTTTTACTTTTTATTACACTAATGGTTTAAACTTGATTCATTATTATCATCTCAAAATTATATGACATCCTATGACAGCACAGCCAAGCTATTGTTCTCACAGTTTCTCCTCATCCTCCCGTTTTACTTTTTGTGTGTTCTGGTGTTTGTGCTCTGGCAAATGTCTGTAAGAACATCACACCATAGCCCATCGGAAGGTCTCCTGAATATGCAAGTACAACGTATATATACCAAGCCCTTTTCTGAGTTTTGTTGTTCAGACTTTGGATGCAGCTGCCTGTTCATCTGTCTGTAACCCTTCGTACAAAATGTCTGTGCTGTTTGTACGAAGTAAAACTTCCACAAAGATAAGTAACTGTCTCTGAGTCATTATTCATTCATTTCTGTGTGCAGGAAACTGAAGGGAACGAACCAACCTAACATTTTAATTAATACAGTCTTTTTTAGAAAATCCCGTTTCCTCACAGAATAATAAACAGATGTTAAACACTTTGTAGTCCGCCCACTGTATGTGATTCTTTTCTTCGCGTTTTACAAGTTTCCACGTGGAATATTGCCACCTATGGATTCAGCGTGTATCCTGAGATGATTAAATTAATAATAATAATAATGGATTGGATTTATCTGCGCTTTTCAAGTCACTCAAAGCGCTTACATTGTGTCCATTATTCATTCACTCCTCATTCATACTTGGTGATGGTAACTACTGATGTAGCCACAGCTGCCCTGGGGCAGACTGACAGAGGCGTGGCTGCCAGTTCGCGCCTACGGCCCCTCTGACCATCACCTGGATCATTTTTACGCATTCACACACCAGTGGAGCCACACTGGAGGCAAGGAGGGTGAAGTGTCTTGCCCAAGGAGACAACAACAGTTGGCTGGAGGGAGTGGGAATCGAACTGCCGACCCTTCGATAATTGGACGACCCGCTCAACCGCCTGAGCCACTGCCAGTTCACCATGTAAAAAAACGCCACTCAGAAGTTCATCGCAGTTCTCGCGGACAGTCACAACAAATTCCAAACATTAGTATGAACTAAACGTGTGCTTTTGGATACAACTGGTGAATGACTGATCACTATGCTTCCTCCTGTGCCTCCTCATCTTCAGGGGTCTCTGCTGGCAGTCATGAGCGTAGTCCATCAGAGAGCCCGGCACCGTTTGCACACGGCCCTAATTTATTCTCTGTTGTGCGATATGTTCTTTGTGCTGTTGCTTTCAGAGCAGATCCCAGAGGAGGACTTTTTTTTCCAGATGTCAGAGTAAAATCTTGTTTAGAGGCACCGTTCCTGTTGCTGCCTAATTTAACTTCAGAACCAAAGTATTAGTTTATGTCAGAATATATCAGAAGTATGTGCACTCTGGTGCTTTGACTTGTGACACTTTCCATGCTAAGTTAAAAAGGCCAGTAGCCAGTTGACTGGTTATGGTTAAGTAGTGTTCATGGCTGTTGAGGATTTGTGTTTCAATTTGTGTGGTGTTTTTTTTTTTTTTTTTTCTGAGTTTATTTTTAAGTACATAAAAAAATCTCTAGTGTTTTCATTTTTCTGTATGTGGTGTGTGTTTGTGTGTGTGTGTGGGTTTGTGTCTGTTCCAGGCATCTTCAGCACCTCTGAGTTTCCATCACAGATTCGGAGCTAACCAGTTTAGAAACTTCATGGCCATCTCGAACCCTAAGAAACACGCTGCGTTTGCAGGGAAAGCTCGCAGCATGACGGCGTTGAAGCCTTTATACAAAGAGGCCACACATAAACCGGCCTTTAACCCTTGTGCTATCTTGTGGGGTCATCTGGACCCCACAAGACAGTGCGCTGAACCTTTTTTCTTCAATGTTTTGTGATCTTCACTGGTGTCCATGGATTACATGAAAACCTCTCCACCTGTATCCACCTTTGTCATGGTAGGGAGAACACATCAATGTAAGGGTGGGGTCATCTGGACCCCACAAGGTAGCACAAGGGATAAAGGGAACAACAAGAGCCGGCTTCTTCCTGGGAGGCCTTTAGTTAAACTCTCCTTCACTTGTTCTTACTTCTTTTCGTCTTCAAGTCGCTCATACCTGGTCAATGCGTGTTTATGCTGAGCAGGGGGCAGCAGCTATTTCGGTCTGAGGTAACTTCAATGTCCTTGGTTTGAGGCACTTCATGCAACACGTGAACGGAAAGAGCGTCAGGTAACAAGAAGAGACAATGTCAACACAAATACGCACAGAAATGAGTGACCCTAGAAAAAGAAGCTAAATCCAGAACCACTTCACTTTAATTGATAAAATGAAAAGAGAATTTAGAGTCGGCAAGAAAACAGTTCCATCTAGAAGCGGCTCCACAGCCAACCTGCACCTGAGGACTGAGAGAACCTTCTCCTAAACAGAGCAGATCATTACTGACTGAAGAAACCAGATCACCTTTTCAAAGCAGACACACTTGGTATTTTTGAATGTCAACCTTTACTGTGACAAAAAAAATAACATAACATGTGTTTAACTCCACCCACTATAGCCGGGGGCTTCTCCCCTGACAAGGTAAAGTGCTTGCCGGCGCCTCTGCAAAGATCTTCAAAACATATCAAGGTACATAACAAGCTACTCGTTTAACATCATCAATGTTTTCCGTGATGTGGCGACGAATGAAGTCCAGAAAAACGTTGGCGGTTGCTCAGCGGCCAGGGCGTCAAGTCAAGCAGTAATTTGGACGCGCGTCAAGAGAGGCGGCAGACGCGTATTATGACGCGTGAGTCGCGTCTGGTGTGAATGCGGTTACCTCTAGCCACCATTGTTTTATGATTGATTTTGTTTTTTATTATACTTTTTTTTTTTTTATCTAGGCCCGGATAGAAAACATTTTTAACACTGTTTTTGAAACATGGTTCCAGTAAATTTTGTCTTTCCATAGCAAAAATTCACTCATATTGCATCAACTGCTATCATCTTTTGGGGTTCACTTTTAGGCCGACCTACTTTCTTTGTACAATGCTACAATATTACTGATGATGCAACACAAATAAATCTAAATGGTTCTTTGTTTACTTACTCGCTTTGTTTACTTTTTTTCTTTTTATTAACTTTTATCCGATTCAGGACATTTTTCATACTTACCATCAGCTTGCACCCGTTCATCAGTGGTGATGTTGTGCAGTTTGTCTTCTTTATTACTCATGTCCCAACCAAAATAAATGTGTTCATGTAGACTCAGTGACTTTGTGTTGACTGAGGAAATAAATAATGACTTCACTTCAAAAGTCTATTGGTTCAACAAAAGAATAAGATTTTAAAAAAGGACTTTTTTTTTTAAACAAAACACATCAAGACACAGAATTCTTTTTTTCTGCATGACGAACAACAAAGAAAATAGTAAACTATATTTATTGACATGTTTAGATTCGGCTATTTACAAGGTCTCACATACTGGGCAACAAAAACATTTCACATGAATACAGTTCAAATACATATTTTTTTCCTTTTACATACAGACCAGCAACATTTACACAGAGGAGCCAGTCAAGTATAATGCTCCATTTAACACAAGTTTGAGAGAATCATTATAAATTTGAAATATCAACTCTGTCTTGTAGGCATTAACTGAATGAGGCCTGTCTCAGGTGTGTTTTTAACATGAGAAGCCCTGAAATTTTTTACATGTAATTTTATTCTTCTTTGAGTTTACATTATGTACGGCTTAAATGTTTCTGGTCAAGATGTCAACATGTGAGCAAAAAAAACAAAAAAACAGTTTTGAACAGAGAGCGATTTGTACATTTGACCATTAGATGGCAGTACCATGAAGCAGAAGGATCTGCAGTTGTTCAGCAGAAATGTTATGGTGAGCAAAGGTAAAAGGTTAAAACCGAAAATACATTTGAGTTTAAATGTTACTTATGCAGGAGACGGATAGAATCTTTAGCAGATTGAAAAGTCCTAACATTTCAAGGTTGCCTTTGCTAAACAGGAGTCGAATATGACAAAATAAAGCTGAGTTGAGAGCTTTAGACATAAGGAAAAACAGCTAATCATTTTTAATTTCCTTAGAAAACACGATTTTCAATGGAAGTCCTTCATCTTAAGTTGTTTTTATGAAGATTGTTAGATTTGACTTGTTAATTTTGACATCACAGTTTAACCCTTGTGCTACCTTAGATGACCCCACCCTTACTTTGACGTGCTCTCCCTACCATGACAAAGGTGGATAAAGGTGGAAAATGTATTCCACTGAACCAGTAAAGATCACAAATCACTGAAAAAAAAAAAAGGTTCAGCGAACTGTCTAGTGTGGGTCTAGATGACCCAACTCCCAACGGTAAAGTGCCTAGGATAGCACAAGAGTTAAGCTTTTAATTTTTAGTGATTGTAAAACAAAACTTGATAAGTGACAAGATTAGGTATGCTTTTTAAATGTGCGTTTCCTCCTAAACTTCATTCTGTTCGGTGAGGTCCTCTGACAGGCTGTTGAACTCTGTGGCCCGGGTGCTCATCCCCAGATACTGCTTGAGGAACTCACTGAAGCGCTTTTGGTTGTTCCACTTGCGTGCTGACTTCCGGATGCCAATAAAGCCGCCGTACCTCTTCTGATATGATCTTCCTGGCGACATCAGTCTCCTGTAGCCGTGTCTTCCTTTAACAAAACCGCCAAACCTTTTGGAGAAACCTGCATCTCCTTTTTCTCTTCCTGCCACATCAGCATCTTCTCCTTCCTGCTCTTCATATTCGTTTTCAAGAGACAAAGCATTTAAGGATTTGTAGGCCGTGTCCAGCTGGTTGCTCTCATCACCCAGGTCCTTTTCATTCATGCCTAGTGCCCGGGTTACATGATCAAACCTTTGCAATGCTAGTGGTAGGAGAAGATCCTCCTCCATCTGCTCGTCTTCTTTAGGAAACAGAGCTTCAGCTTCCTCTCGAGATCTTTTCTTAATGCTGCTGTTGATGGTGGAAATGGGGGACGTTAGGGTTGTTTGGCAGAAGTTCCAGTAGAAGGAAGGGGAGAGGTTTCCTTCACATTCAATGAGACATACCTGTTGGAGACAAAACCAAAATATACATGGTTTGGGTTTATTATTTTTTTTTTGTCATTTTGGAGGGGAAAAAAAGTAGCAGTTTGGGTGAGTTTATTTGGAATATTACAATCCAAAAACAGGCCCCCCTAAGTAAAAAGAAAAAAAATCTTACATTTAAAAAAATGTCTTTAAATAAGCTAAACTGGGGTAGGAACATGGTCTTACCAAGAATTCTTATTTCAAGCAAAACATTTACCTGTAAGTAACTTATTATGATTTTCTTAAACAAAATATTTTGCTTCTGAAAAACCTTTCTCTTTTTTGCAAGACAGAATATAAGACTATTTTTTCTTGAAGCAAGTCTTTTTTTCACTTTCTTAATATTCAGTTTTGGCAGTAAACACATTTGCAGGATACACAAAATAAAACAATTTAGATAACTTGTAATATTTCCTTTCTTCACCTTGTCTACCACTGTAAATTCTCACTTGAATTCTGAATCCTATTACAGTTTATCAGCTCCAAAGTAAACTTTAATGTTATGGTAGATTTCAAACAAATTCTCACATATGTTAACGCTGATGACAAAAGGGTAGCAAATAGTATTAATTTGTTACATATCCAATCAAAGTTTTTGTCACAAGAACGGGCAGAAGGCTGGTTCCAATTGCAGCAGGTTATATTAGCTGACCTGAAAGTCCCCAAAGCTATATCAAGGTTGGGTAGGCAGGGGTCAATAACAATATAACATTCAGTGCTGCAGGCAGCGAGTGGCACAAACAGTGCCTCACACTGAGTGAGGCTCAGTGCAGTGCTTAAGTAGACTGCAGTTGATGAATGAACATCAGGTGTGCGGCATCCAGGAACTGTGCGCTGGGGTTGCTGGGAGATGTAGTACAATCAGAACTCTGGAGACGGTTCCCGGTGGTGACCAGAGGGGGAGACTTAACTCTGACTTCTGACAGTTTTGTTTACATAAATGCAGAGTAAAAAAAAACTCTCAATTTTACTGGATTTTTGATAGAGATCCATCAGTTTTATGAATGTCCTAAAAAGATGAATACATCTGAGGGATATAACACTGGAACAATATGTGCTTTTAACAGGATGTTCCCTCTCTTGAGAAATCTTTTGCTAATATGGTTATTATCTGATTTTTTGTTTTGTTTTTTTTACTCGCATTTGTTCTGTTTTGCTCAAAGATAACATTGGTTGCTCTCAGATGGAGTACTTAGCAGTGCGATTTGTGATTGTATTTATTGCCACATAAAGTTCATAGAAAAAATAAATGAATAAATAATTAAAGTTTTAGAAGAAAACGGCACAGTACAATACCAAATATATCCTAGTTATTGATCAGTAAAGCCTTAAAAAATGTACAGTCCAAAGGTAATCTGATGATAATTACTCAGAAAAAATTAGCAGTAACTTGAAAATAAAAACACAAATAGAATTGTTAAAACACTTTTCATGAAAAAAATAGAAAAAGTATGTACACGTGGAGGTCGTGGTTAAAAGAAAAAAGATATTTTTTTTAACTAAGAGATAGACGTCTGTCATGATGAGACAGCGCTGCTGAAACGACGTCCAATTTTGTCCTCATTTGAAGTCTCTTTTAATGCCGCCGTTATCTGAGGGCCTAACACAACCAGTTCAAAGCATAATATTTAAAGCCCTCTGTACTTAAAAGCCTTCCAGTGTGTTGCTTCTGAAAATGTCTGAGATGCAGACATGTCATTACCCAGAAAGAAACAACCACAGAGAAGAGAAACGCACTTCTGTCCCCGGGAATCAATTAGCCACAACAAATTAAAACTCAAATGCCAAAAGGGTAATTTGTTGAGTCACAGAGGGAGCCGTCGAGAGGACAGGATGAGAACAAGAAGGTGGGGGTGAGGGGTTTCCACTTATTTCATCACTACATACAAACAAGTCCCAGTTGGGTCACTGGGTTTTGCATGAGTTGATTTGTGTCAGCATGGTCCACTTTTGTTAAAATGCTTGGCAAACACAGTTTTACTAACAGCGCTGTAGCACCGACACTAAGATAGACTCTGAGCTGGCGCTCTGCGTTTGTGTGTGTGTGCGTGGAGGCCTCACCGTGGGGTCAAAACTGAGATGTTTGGACAGGATGTTGCTGCAGGACAGACAGTCTGCCTGGCAGTCGCTGTGTCCAGGATCACACAGGCAGAGAAACAGCAGAGCCACCACCGTCCTCATGGTCCCACCGTCTGCTTCAAAACACAAAGCAAACGCACACGTTCAGTCCAACAGTGCTCCACAAAGCTGGGACAGAGAACTCTTTATGGACTTGAAATCATCTGTTTCAGTGCACACACGTTTGGAAAAAGAATTGTTTTCCCTTAATTGTTTTTTATTCACTCAGCTTTAATCTTCTAAAATATTCTCTATTAAAATCTATATAAATCATAACAATAAATACATGTATTTGCATCCCTTTTTTATTGCCAAAACCATCATTGTTAAGTCATCTGGCATTTCCTTTATGTGTTTAAGAATTTATATTCACACAATACATGTATTTTTTGCTAATTGACTATCATTAAAGATTTGGCAACACAGTTTAAAACAATAAAAAAAAGTATTTATGTAGCGTAAGACAAGTTATGTCAGGAAAATTGTTTGCTTACTATGCGACTTTGCATTTTAGTTTCTATTTTAGTTTCTATCTGGATACATCGTCTTTTCAGCCAATCATCAACAAGATGTTACATTTGATTAATAATGTTTTTTTCACATTCTCCGTTTTTCAGATCTCATTCAAAAGGTTTTGTCTTTTGGCAGGCCACAGTAAAAACAAAAAATAGTTTTTTTCCCCCTTAAGCTGTGTTGCCCAAATGAATTCAGGTTAAATAAATAAAAAAAATAAGTAAATATTCATCTCTTCAACTGCTCACATTTCTCACATCACTGCAGGTCTGCAGGCGGACTGATCCATTTACCAGTTTAGGCTCATGCTGATAAAAATGTTTTTATACCCCAAACGTTCCTCTGGGCTCCATTTTTGTATTTCAGAGTTTTATTTTTTTCCTTACAGGATCTTTTATTTTCATTTCGAGGTTAATCTTTTAGTAGTCTCTGCACTCACCGGTCCGTTTGCCAGCGGCTTACACTGTAATGACCCCTCATTAGTACAGTTATCGTTCAAAATTGAACATTAAGGTTTTAAAAAAAAGTTATTAGCTTTGACAAATACAGTTAAAAGAAAACACAAGACTCATGGCACATAACTGCAATGCCCCTTTGTATAAATCCTTGGAAGATTTTATATCATTTATTGAAGATTCACCTGATTTTTTTTTTTACATTTTTCTCATCTTTTTTACTTTTTCTTTGCTTGTACAATTTTTTCTTGTATCTGGATACCAGGAAACTTTAGATTGTTGTTATAAAACATAGAAACAGTTTGATCTCAATTGTAGAGATTTTTCCAGTAAAATCAAAAGATTTAGAACTAAGGTTTTTGTTTAGTTTCACATTTAGTGTGGAATTAGTTAAAATTTATCATGCGTGTCCAAATAAAAAAAGATGGATATCAAGGCCCCAAACTACAAAGGGTTAACTAAAATACAATAAAAACTAGGAATTTGTTGAAAGAAGATTTCTGTTTACCTTCATTGTATCCCTTACCTGTACTGCTATTGCCCAACTGTGTGAGGCTGCTCCCATGTACTTTGCTTCAAACAGTTCCATGCTATTAGAGGAATTTAGGTATTTTTGAGAGCATTTTTGGTAAAACCAGACAATTTTTAATACATCTAAACTTTTTCTTTTCCTGTTTCTTATTTAGCTGTAAAGAATGATGACAGTCATGACAAATCACGATTTCTTTTGATGCATCTTAAACAAAATATAAACTATTATGCCGCAAAAGTTGATGGTTTTTTTCTTTAGCAGTTGCAACTTTTAATCAACCCTTTTTCATCGTGATTGGTGTTGTGTCTCATTTAATTATTGCAATATTATTGAGCTCTATTAGATGCAAAACATAGTTAGTAGTCTTCTATGTACCCATTATAGATAAAATATC
Source organism: Oryzias curvinotus (assembly GCA_023969325.1). Lineage (NCBI taxonomy): Eukaryota > Metazoa > Chordata > Actinopteri > Beloniformes > Adrianichthyidae > Oryzias > Oryzias curvinotus. Next base: position 25,597,461 of record CM043708.1, on the reverse strand, counting down.
AGTTTACTGATGCCATTTCTTTAAGAAAAAAATCACCATTAAGTCAAGATATTTATCAAATAGAGATTCGTCACATATTTAAAGTAACTGAAATGCAATTTTAATATTTAACCATGCCCTGCATTACGTCAGCAGCTGTCCAGAATTTTCTTTATGCAAAAGCTTCAACGGCCAGATCATCTATGATTATCAATAATACAGCTTCGTACAGCCACACTAACATCCGTTAAAGAGTAAAAAAATGACAATGATATTAAAGGGGGGGGGGGGGGTGATAAATATGTAGGCATACAGTTAGAGGAGGAGAACATTTTTGACCTTCTACTTCTTGGAGATGCAGACTCATCTGGTGACTGTGACGTCAGAAACACAACCAGAGCTTTCATCTCATTAAACAAACTTGTTAGCTTCTTTAATTGATGCCTCATTTGATGCCTCTGGCTACAAACTGAGTCATTGTTTCATACAAGATTCTCATGCAAGACATTCTAAAAATGCATTCTTACTTGCACATAACAGGTACTACAAATACTCCTCTTAGCTGTCATTATCTGCAAAGCTAATGAGCCAAGAAGTAAAGTTAATTTGTCCAATAAAAAGTACCTTTAAAGTCTTAAATGTTGGATTTCATTAAAGCTAATTAAAAGCTGATAATGTCCTTTCCTTGCAGTTAGTTCCTAAGTGAGCGTTTCGTCTTTCACCTGATAAGGAAAATGGATGAAGGGCAGAAGAGCTTCGGTTTAGATGAGTATGGCAGTGTGGTGAGGATTCTAGCAAAGAGTTCATTTGTTCACAGCGTGTCTCCATCTTTTTCAAACTGACTTTGCCAGTGAAGGAGTCGTCTCATAGGTACAACAGGTAAAGTCCTACATGAAAAACTAAAAACACATTAGTTTGCCAGAAGTTAGTTTGATAAAAAGATATGCATCAGTTATTTCAGAGTATGTAATCCAATATTGTGATGATAAGTACTTTGTAATAAAGAAAACTAAGACAAGTTAGTTACGGGGGAAAACACTTGACAAACACAACAGAAGCATAAGAAAGGTTTAAGAGTTTTTCACACAAAAAATGCAAACACCAAAAAAAAAAAAAAAAATCTTTTTTTTTGCTGAAAAAAGACACAACCATGACATCATAAAGTTACAATTAGGAAGTGTACTTTAAACAATGTTGAATTTAGTAATAGCCTTCATGTCGTACTAATAGTCAGATAATCAGAATTACTTTATTGATCCAACATGTGGGACATTTGTTTGTTAGAGTAACAAATGACAGCATCGTAAAACATAAGAGAAAAAAATAAGAAGGATAATATTAAAAAAAGAGTAACATAAATGTAAACAATACGGTGGTATAATTTAAAAAGCTATTTACAGAAATTATCAGTAAAGCTTCAAATAAAAATCTTTCCTATACTGTATTTTACAGGCAGGCAAATTCCAAAAGTAGAGTCTAAAATTCAATACCAGTAGCCTTACAGACCACTAATATAAATTATTAGGATAGTTTTCATGGGGTTGGGATAATTTTCAATTGATTAAAGTACAAAGAATCAACAGAAATGTTATATGTTGGAAAAAACACTATTTAAAATTGCATTGCAGTCATCTTATTTAATGTACTTCATAAACATTTAGCAAACAGCAGAAAAAGCATTGAATAATCATCTGAAGTAAATTTTCTTAAGCTGAAGTTTTACCCCTTATCCAAAAAGCTTTCTCAATTTAGAATCACTGAAAAGACATCATAGTTTAACAGGATGTTTTTTACAATTTAGAGAAATACTCACATTTTCTGAAAGAAATATTTTAAAATGTCTCACTTAAAGACATTTTGAGACCTCTTATTTATGCATTGATATCACAATTAAAAAAATAACCTAATAAAATACAGATAAGCCAAGGAAACACAAGCTTAAAATGCCATACAAATTTTCTAGCTGTACAAAACAATACTTTGACCCGGTATACAGGCCTCCCACACAATTTAATCAAACACAGATGAGACAAACACTTGATTTATGGATACCTCCTCCAGCAACCCACAGGATAGTAATCACTGCCTGTAATCGAGTACCAGGAGCAGCAGAACAGCCCCAGAAGACACCGCATTACATTCCTAGATGTTCCTTTTTCTTTGCTGAAGTTCTGCATTTTGCTTTGTTGTCAGATTCTCCTGAAGTTCCTTGAAAACCCAACCAGTCAGCTTTTAATTAGCTAACTGCTCAAAACTGCATGCTAATATTATTACACATTGTGGAAAACTACAAAATTTTTTGTAAAAATTTAAAAATCCTTTTAAAAAAAACAACAACGGCGAAGACTAAAAACTTCTAAACTGTTTCTGTCCAGTTTATAGGGAGGTACACCCCAGGAGAGCATGCTAAAAGCCCAGCCTTCACAAATACTCAAAGCACATAAAACCCTGTTATCAACAGCTGCCACATTTTTTTTTATCCCTTATTGCAATTTTTTCCTCATCAAAAATAGAATTTATTAAAGAAATGACTCCCAGCCCAAAGCTGAACTTAAAACCAGATTATTCACGCTTGACTCAACAGCACATTCATGTGCGTCTGGTCTTTTCTGTTTTTTCATTGACTGTGCTAAATTCCACTGCATGTGGTGACTCTTTTACATTGACGCAGGTCTACCATGACAACTCTTAATACACATGCTTCCCTTGTAGCTCCTATTCCTTTACGTTGTGTCCATGCAAGAACAGAAAAAGGCAGTCCTGTGAATTTATTGGGTGTTTGACCTCTTTGCTAATTTCATCCTGCAGCCACTAAAATGGTGGAAACACAAAATATCATTGGAAGCAGTTGCGTTAGGTAAGCTCTTAGTCTTGTGTTACCCTCGAAATATAATTACTTTGACTTTTTCAGTCAGACAACTCTTGCAGTAAGAAATATTTATTTGACATTTTCCACATACTTTAGTTGGCATTCACATCTTTTGGTTTGGCATAAGGCTCCGTTCAATTCCATGAGAGATTTCCATAAAACTTTCGGGTAACAAAACCCCCCCTTTACGGAGCCCACAGGTGGAAGCCGGGGAGGAGGGTGGGGCGAAGAATGAGCGCTGAAGGTAAGAAAGAGAATGAACGCCTGCGCACCTGGCTTAAATAGGACGCTGAGCAGGTGAGTTAATTGACTGAACTGCCCTAGGGTATTAGCTAAAAACACTGCTACGAGTATCTGCCCGAAAAACGATTAAAATCGTCATTACATGCAAACTTTTTCAAATTTACAGGAAAGCTTTTGACCATTTTATAATATTGTTTTAAGGTTTTTTCATGAAAAATAAAATGCTTCAAAATATTTATAATCTCTAAATTAAATATGTAATGTTGTAAATAGTTTCAGTGTGTTTTTTTTACTGAAATGTGTTTCCTTTGTTAAATATACAATTAATTAATGAACTTTTTCCTTTTTTAACTACAGTTTCAGATCATGTTTAAATCAAGTTTAATTCCTAATATGAGGGATGTTCACAGAGCTTGCACATAACACATTTTGTGCATCCATAATGTTGAACGTCGATGAGTAACTTTGACAAATATGAAAATGCAATTGTGTTTTCTTTCTGCTGAAATGTAGAAAGTTAGTTGCAAGGGCAACTTGTTTTCTCCCCTCTGAAAAAAATACATTGTGTTCCTCAGTATGGATGTGTTCCCGATAAACAGATCCATTATTGATCCCGCAATGTTCATGGTAGAGCTTTGCACTGAGAAGGATTAGAACTACTTAATCTATTTATAGTCTCACACTGAAAGATAAGATCATCTTTCTTCCAATATACATCAGAGTGGTAACAATTGCATCTTTTTTAAGGTCATACATCTAAAAAAATAATTAAAATAATTTAAAAAAAAGTATTTTCGGGACCAACTGCTTGGTGATAGAATAAATGTTCTATTATACATTCATTCATTCATTCATTTTCTTATCCGTTTTTTCCCTTTCGGGGTCACGGGGCTGCCGGAGCCTATCCCGGACACTCATGAGCGAAGGCAGGGGACGCCCTGAACAGGTCGCTAGTCTGTTGCAGGGAAGAATTTCAACAATCATACACCCATTCACTCTCACACTCACACCTAGGGACAATTTAGAATTGCCAATCAACCTATGAAGCATGTTTTTGGACAGTGGGAGGAAGCCGGAGACCCCGGAGAAAACCCACGCATACACGGGGAGAACATGCAAACATGCATGTTCTATTATACAAATAGATTATTTACCCAGAGAGACATCAGAAAAATCCTAAAATGCCTTTTCAAGTCCCTGTTTTTTAGACATGTTCCCAATCTCTCGATGTGTTGGATGACTACAGTAACCAATGCATAAAGACGGGTTATTAAAGTAATCAGTCGCCTTCTCTGAACACTTACTACGATCATCTTTTGATTTATTTTCAAAGCGTTCCCAGTGTCTATCTACTCTATGCTGTTTTTAGCCGAAATAAAGGTTTTTCTATAGGACATAGTTTCTGCAGAGCGGCTGTAGATCAGAAATTCACCTCTGAGTTGTGGGCCGTTGACGCAGAGCAACCCAACCTTTCCTGCAGCATCCATAACTTGGAGCGCTCTGTTTAAACACTCTCTCCCACTAGCTTACTGCCCCTTCCTCACACTTCCAGCTTAAAACGATCGATGCAACAAAAACGGCAAGCAATCTCTGAGCTTTCCAGCCGTACAATTTGAGCCAAATGCCAGCAGAGGAAAACGAAGACGTGCACGGATCTAGTCGTCTACAAGTGGATGCATCAGAATGAAGCGGTTGTCGAGTTACTTGTCCTCATTTTCAATGCCTGCCTAACTCGACCAGCCTCAGGAGACAACGGAGGACGCTGGACAGCTCCACTCATTTAACTTCATTTATTTTCCAGCAAGAATGGATGAGAGCTTGAATACCTTAAAGTAAACAGAAGATGATCAAATAGACATCAGAAGTGTTTGTTAAGATGATACGGCTAGTTTAAACTTTGCAAATATTGTGCCTTTTAACTATTTCACTTGTTGAATACTGTTCCCTCAAATATCAGAATATACAGCATGAAAATAAACTGAACATACCAATGGCGTCACCAAAGTCATCCAAGCACTGAAAGGTTTGTCTGTCAGGAGCTCGCCATGACTGCCACACAAAATCCACACCTGCACACTGTCACTTCTTCCTACCTGCACATACCTGGTAGGGTAGGACTCACGTTCTCTCTACACTGCCCCCTGCAGCTGTGGAGCTGACCCTACGTAGAACACACCTCCAACTCAGTGTCAGGAGAAAAATAAAAAATACATTTAAAAAAAAAGGAAGAATAAATAAATCTTAACAACGGTTGTGGCCCGTCCTGTGTATTTTCAACAATGAGTCTTTAAATGTCTGTTAGATTTGTGCCTTCGAGTTTATTTGTTTTCAGTGACATCATTTGGCTTTTGGTCATGTTTTAGGATGTTCATAGTACAGCAGTTGTGGTTTCTGTTAATTGTCCTCAACATTTCTAAGTGTCTGCTTTTCATTTCCCCTTTGTCAGGTCATCTGCTTTGACACCTCTTTTGTTGAACTGTCATTTTTAGGCACTTTAAATGTTTGTTTTATGAAATGTTGAGGTTTTTTGCCACGAAGTCCTGAGTCCTAAGTTTTGGATCCAATTCCACTGGTTCCTGAAAATGTCCAGTGATTTTTGAGAGGTAGAAAACAGGAAATTTGTTGTAAATAACTTTTGTCCAAGTGCAACCATATCAAATAAAGGTGTTAGTTTTGTCTCTTTTATCAGCCCAAATATTATGATTTGCAATCTTTGTTGGAAAAAAAGTGCAATATTTCCAGAAAGTGAATTATACCCTGCAAAGGATGTTTCTGTTTTTTGATCTGAGCACAAGAAGCAAAAAACAAAATTTAAAAAATTACTTTGTTTTTACTCAATTGTGGGGTGATAGCCCCTAATTGCACTTCCAATATATCAAGAAGTTCACCATAAATCACCAAAATAAGGGTCAACATGTGTGAAATGTTCTTAAGGTCGTGGACCTGAATGCCTTTCTGTTGTGTTTTGACTGATTTATAAGACTGATGTTTTCTTCATTTTTAATTCATTAAAAACTTAATTCAGAATAAAAGTTAATATTTCCTTTTTCTTTAAGATGAGCTAAATATGTGACTAAATGTCTATGTTTTCAAACAAATATTTTAATCCTGGTAGAGTTTAAACTTTGAGAAAATTGAATAATCTTTCTTATGTCAATTCTCTTGATTTTTGGCTGCATCATATTTCTATTTAGTAGCTGTTTAGTTGCTCCAAGGCTGCCTAAAACTACAATAACTTATTTACTGATCAAAAGAAAAAATCTAGTTAACAAATAAAAAAAAAAGACCTTTGAACGTCAGAACAAGAAGCAGCATTTGTTGTGTTGAAGTGTTGTAGGCAAAAGAACAGCAGTGGGGAAAGCAAAGAGATGGAGCGAAAAAAGATCTGTAAAATCCTTGTTGCACAAATGGATGGCCAGAGATCCTGCTGTGTTGGGAACATTGCATCCTTGGATTAACTCCCCACGTCTACAGTCAGTTCTGAGCGCTGGCGCCGGAGCTGCCTGAACCAGCACTATGGGGTACGTCTCACGTAGCTCTCCCATTTCCACAGACCTCCAATGGTTTGAAGGGGTCAAGGTGGTGTGCGGCTAATGAAGTGCGCTTAGTTTTGGAGGAAATCAACAAATTCAGCAGAACTGAAGTGGGGAGGCAGATTAAAGGGGAACTTCAGAGCCATGAGATAAATGAGACATCGACCAAGGAAATGGAGGCGCCAGTCAGTAAATGTCCTGTCAGGTTGTTTGTGTTATAATTTAGACGTTAGAAGATATTAAAAGATTTTTTACTCAGACTGAGTCTGGATTTCCTTTTGTGTTTATGTCTGTTAATGTATCAGAAAATTGGTGAACTAATGAAATTGTTCTTACTGTTTTGTTTATTTGATTGTAATTGTCTTTGTTGTATTTCCTTATGTGTGGTCGTCTTATAAGTAAGTCTTTATTCTTTTTGGTTTTTACTATTTAAATAAAGTTTAAAAAAATCATCCTTTTTTCTTGAGATTTCTACAGATTTTTTCTAGTAAAACAGATTGTGTCTTCCCTTTAAATAGTCTTAAATTAAGTTTTGAGTAAATATATTGAAGCCTCTTAAAGACGAGACATTAGTAAAAGTTGTATTTTTTTCCTACATATGTTAATACTTGTAAACGAGATGCAGTGAAACACATAATGGGAGGAATAATGTAAATTGAGGATTGGAAGTGGAAGAAAGCAAGAAATTACTGTATAGATGAGTGTGAATGGGACCTTGTGAGTAAATATTATAAAATGATCTTTCCAAAGGCTTTCTCTGTATTTTTGACAATTTTGTGTAATTAAAGGATGCTTTGCGATAATTTGGGATGAATTTCAATGTAATGATCCACTTATAATGAAAATTGAGTCAAGATTACAATCTGTCTAAACAGTAAATCTGATTATGGTTGTTGCAACACAAGAAAACAGAAATTTCACAATTTAAAGTTAAAGTTATAACAAATTTCTGGGTTTTATTATCTTTATTTAAACTCTATGTACGCTTGACTTTAAATTTTAATAAATAAAATATTTAGAACTACCATATTTTATGGGTACTAGTAAAACAGTAATGCAGAATTTTAACACACGTTTCTTTTTTTTTTTTTTTCTTCCTGCATAAGAGCCAAAATACTATGCCTAGTATTTTTAAGGATGCAATAAATGTTTTTTGGGGGAGTCTTAAATATGTGTCAGCGTGTCCTGTGTTTTTTTTATTATTTATTTATTTCAAGGTGAGGGGAAGAGTAAGCCTCAGGCTAAGCAGGAATATAAGCTTAATCATAATGGTAATTATTTCCATCTTAAAGTTAATACTTCAAAAAGTTTTCCTGACACAGAACACACACTTCTCAGTAATGAGTTTTATGACACGTACCTGCCTGGAGGCACAAAACGCAGCACTAATAACGCTTTTCTTACAGCAGTGGGATGTATCTAGAAATTAAAATGTAGTTATTTGTGGCATAAATAACCAACACTACATTAAGTATTGGTTAATAACTTTTACAATATCAGTTTGTTTGGAAAGTTCTATCAGAAAACCAAATCTCAATGCATTAGCAGTGTTAATCTTATTATTCTGCGTTAGTTTGAGGACAATCTGCTCCTAAACCAGGACTGTCAAGAATTTCAGCCTGAAATCAGCAGCTCATTTGTATCAGGCATAGAATATATATAAAAAAAAGGAATATTTTATTATTTGTCGTATCCACTGACAATATAACTCTCCAGGAAGTGGTATTTCTCTTATGTTCTGTTTAGAGACCTTTAAAAGTATGCTGGTTTGAACAAAACTAAATGACAATGTGGTTGCTAAAAAACATAGTTTTTTCCTGTGTTGAAAAATTGCTTTCTCCCAGAGAAGTAAAAACTAATCTAATGCTTGAAAAAAAATCCAAATGGAGGAAACAAAACAAAAAAATCATAATGACAGTCAAAAAATCACAGTTTTATCAAAATAAGCAAAGAATTCCTGCCAAACATAAATGTTATTAAACTGTTAAACTTGTGAGGAGAACAGAGAAAAGGAACAATTGAAAGAGATACCTCAATACAATAAAGTCAATTTAAAAATAACAATAAAAAAAAAGGTCACATAAAAACAAGCTGAGACTTTCAAAATAAAACAGGAAACTGCTGGCACAAGTAAAAGCAAGTGAGGCTTAAAGGGAAAACAAAGATGGGTGGTGTGTTAGCTGCTATCTCAATCCTATTTTGCTAAATATAGTAATGATCATAATGACAAAAATATTGGATTGGATTTATAATAATAATAATAATGGATTGGATTTATCTGCATTTTTCCAGATGTTCAAACCGCTTATACAGTGTCCATCATTCATGCACTCCTCATTCATACTTGGTGATGGTAGCTACTGATGTAGTCACAGCTAACCTGGGGGCAGGCTGACAGGGGCGTGGCTTCCATCACCGGGACATTCACACACCACTGGAGCCACACTAGAGGGGGGAGTGTCTTGCCCAAGGACACAACGACAGTCGACTGGGGGGAGCTGATACCCTTCGATCATTGGCCAACCTGCTTAACCGCCTGAGCCACTGCTGCCCACTACATTAATATAATCACATCCTGCACACTTGACCTTTAAATTTGGTCAGTAATGTTTATGAATGGGACCAGTAGCTTCCAGTCATGACTGGCTCTCCAAAAAGGTCCACTTTCAACAATTTACATTACAACTCTCATCATCAGTAAACCAGCTTATGCTGATTGTTCTTAGCCTGGATAACACTTAATCTACACAGTTGTTATAATACTTCTGGTCCTATTTTATTTTGAAATGACATCTACACACATTTATTCTTCTAAAAAAAAAAAAAACAGCAACATAAACACTTATTTATTTAGCTGTCTGGCTAATTGCGATTCATCAGAGTCATTTCAGGATGATGACTGATGTTTCATTCCTTCCTATTTATTGTGCTTTTGCAGCCCAGCCTTCCAATGACTCAGACTTGTAAAACACGCAGAAACAATCAGCGGCCACATCTGGACAGCTGCAGAAAGATAATCAATAAATCCGTGTCATCCCTCCCCTTCATCCATGTCTCTTTAATCTCCTGTTATTGAAATTTGGATGGCAGGTTTTAAAAATAAACCATAGATTTATGCTAGATACATATCCCAACCTGTTTAAGTTAAAAGTGCAGAATAATTCAAATGAAAGTTTTATGTTGGAATTTACACTGAAAATGTCAATGAATCAAAAAGCAGAAAACCTAGAAGACCTATTGCCCGCTGATGAAATGGTTCCGATTTCTAGCTGTCAAAATGCTTCTAAATAAACATTTGGCCTGAGGCTCATAATTATAATCACAGTAACCTTCAGGCAAATGCAAAATCCAAAAGCAGTCATCCAATAGGCTGATTTATGTGCATGTTTTTCCTCTGATTTATCAACACAAGGTCATTTATTGAGCACTGAGCAACAGATTTTACGCAAACAAAATATTTCAGGTGAAACTCGGCTCAGAGAGCTCACTGGGGTGCAGCAGTAAATCAGACCCTAACGACTATGACTAATCAAGACAAGCTATTTGTGACCTTTCCCTCCATCTTTGCGAAATACCAGCGCTCTTCAAAACCTCCTCACCTCCAGTGAAGTACATCCCTCCTGTTTTTGTTGAACACACTGACACCGGTGGGACGGCCATGTTGGACATCACAACCCACGTTCACTAAACCCATGAAACTACAATTCTGCTGTTTGAAATGTTAAAGTTTGTGCTTTTGAGTCAAAACTTCAGAAACATCCCCAAATTAAGACAGAATCTGTCAGAAACACTTTATATTGGATAGTGTGGAGCATTGGAAAAATAAACTAAGAAAAATCCAAATTATTTAGTTTTTACAACAAATTACAAATTAATCAAATTCTTCTCCCCACCAGTTGTTTAAAAAAAAAAAAAACCCTGGTTCATTGAGTTCGCCTTGAAGGAGTTCAAGCACAACAAATGCTTCACCTTGTTCCAGTCACAGTAATAAAAATCACATTTAGAGAGAAAATGGCATCAGTTTGTTTTCTGAGAAATCCAGCTGCTTGACTCAGTGGAAGTTGTTAAACTGTTTGATCAGCGTCACCCTTAAACACAAAACTCGCTGTGTGTCATTCGCCACCTGTTCTTTTTTTTTTTTTTTTTGCACAAAATCAGGGAAAGGTTAGGTTTTTTTTTTCTGTCCTAAGTCTTGGAACTGTAATATTTGTCATACTGACAAGGATCTGGAAGAAATGATGAACTAAAATATTAAAGCCCAACAAAGATCGCAAAGCTTTAAGTTTAGGAGTTCTATCTTTTTTTTTTGTATCGTATATTCGTCGTGCAGCTTCTTATCCTCCTTCTAAGAGTTCCACTAAAACAGTTAAAGCAGATGTGAAAACGTAAAAGAATATCATACAAGGAAAGGATTTAGGAGCAGGGGCCAAAGCTCACACACTTCCTTCTCTGCTTTACCTTCTCCTTCTCATCCAAGCTCCTCTTACCTGGTTTGGGGGTGAAGTTGCGAGTATGATTCCCTCCCTGCGTCTCGGTGTGGTTTCTCTCAACTTCGTGGACACAGCTGCTCTTATAGAGATCCACCCCTTCACTTCAACCTCCTCCTCTGATGCTGCGCCTCTCTCTCCGGCTCCCTTTCAAAAGTCCCTCTTTCTCCAGGGAGAGATTGATGTAAAACAGAGGGAGAGTCTGGAGGTTAAAGACGGGGAAGAAAGGAGGGATGGGGGTGGTGGCCATGAGAGAAGGAGGAGAGAAAGGCTGGATAGTTAAAAATAAGAAGACTGGAGGAAGAGGTTGAAGACAGACTAGTGAGAAAGACAGAAATAAAATAAAATTATTATTATAGAATATAGTGAACCGAAACATTTTGCAGTTAACTTTTTTTAGTTAGACAACAATCCTATTGGTAAATTTTTTTAAATTTCTTTGCAGTTTCCTCTAAATAAAAATTCAAATGACTAAAATGATTGGTATCTTAAAAAAACTGTCTAAATGTCATTAATAAAAATGTGACTAATAAGGTTGTGCAAGAAACCATTTAAAGTCATCACTCCTCACTTCTTGGTCCTGCCAAACCTGCCAAAAAGTCCCCGCTCTCTCACACTGCAGTTAACACGAATATAGAATTATTAGTGCATCAATCAAATTTACAATGGAAACGTAAAAGGAGAGATTAAAAACACACTAATGAACATGAGGTTTTTGTTGTTTTTTAAGTGATCTTTTGCAATTTTTCTGCTTAAGGAGAACAAATGAATGAAGAAAATTAAGCAAATATCAAATTTTTTCTTTATTTAAATCGTTGCGAATCAGGAGCTGTTGCTTGAAAAAAGATCACATTCTACTTTGTGCTACATGTTGACTATATTTTTACGGCTGGATACAGCTCATTTTTTATTGTGCCAGCAATGGTGAGTTGGGGGTGTGAGGGGCTGTGAGCTAGTGAGAAAGCCTGTAAACAGAGAGCTCGCAGTAATGGGGAGGGGAAGGGGGGCGGTCCACAACTTAGAGGTGAATTTTTATTGAACTACTGCCGCTTTCCTGAGACTATGTCCTAGAAAATAACATAGAATTTTGTAATTTTGACTAAAATAACATACATATAATTAAAAGATCTCTGGGGATGTTTTAACAATCTAGAGATAATTGGAGTGAGATTTTAAAAGAAAACAAGCAAAAAAAGGTTTTTCCTGTTTGTATCATCATTAAACATGAAAACTACCACAAAAACGTCTTATTTTGCTTTGAAAATGGGTTTTGGTTAGATTTAAAGAACGTAGAGTCACAGAGGGGTACAGTCATTGCATGATCTCATCTGATGGGACAAGGCAAGACAAAATCTGGAGGTGCACCCCCTGGCACCATCCCCACCTCTGCTCCTTTGGTTTTATTTTCGGTTCAGGGTTTTACAACTGCATATTAAAACGATTAGCATTGACCATCTCTACAGATATTCACAACATAATATATGTAAGTGTAATTGAGATCTTTTCTGATCATCTTTTGATTTATTCTAAATACACTCTCAGTGGCCTTTTAAAATATAATAACGCTGTTTTTAGCCAAAACTCTTTCAAAAACTTTCATCATTTTCTAGGGCAGTTTCTGCAGAGCAACACTGTACCATTTAATGCAGCAGAGGGGTTTGCAGATGCAGCAGATAGCAGTAGTGAACAGTTTTGCTAAACCTGGAGTGTAAAAACTGTCAGACAACAACTGTGTTAGATGTTTTCATGCTGGAGGAAAGCAACTCCTTAACACAGATGCTTGTTAACAGGTAACATGACAGTTGGGGAATTTTGTAAGTTTAATATCCAAAATCTCATTTGTTTCTCATAATTCCAGTTCACTCACAATCAACAAAACGTTCACTTTAGGAAGACATTCAAGTTTGGTTTCTGTGTGCACATCATTGTGTGTTTCCAGTACATCTGACTCATCTTTCTTCTCTACCTGACTGAAAAAGTGCCAGCGGTCTCCAGTCAATTATTGTCTCATAGTTTTTATATATTTCGACCTGAAACGAGGGAAAAGAGCGAGAAAAGCTCAAATTATAGAGTTAAACTCTTGGCTGTAAGGAGTTTTAGAAAGTGCCTTATTAACACCTGTCATGTTTACTGTGTGGGGTGCTTTGAGGAGAGGGTGGGCTGTCACTCATCCACCTTCTGGTGGGATTTAGATGTCCTACAGTTTCTCTTCAGGCAGTGGCAGGACTATATTACTGTCACTCTGCTCACAAACAAGAAAATCTACGCAGGAAACAAAAGAATCACGACAAGCCTTTGTTCACAACTTTCTCATTATGCATCTGTCCGGCCTTCATTATCAGGAGGATGCTGGCGGTTTCTCTCTGATTAAGGTTGCTTTACGATGGCCATGAATCTGCTGATGCAGGATGTGATCCTATGATCCCTCTTGAAATCTGTACAGGACAGAATACTTTTTGGTAGCAGTAATTTTTGCTGGGTTTCAGTTCTTTCTTCTTTACTATGAAGTAGCTTGAAGACGTGAGTCATCCTGAGAGATGCAGTTGCAAATCCTTCTTTTTACTGGATGTTTATTGACAGTAGAGTTGTATTCTTTCCCTTTTAACTTTCTGTTGTTGTGGTTTAAGCCCCTAGAATCAGGTTAGAAGACTTTCTCTCCCTTCTCCATAGCAAAAGCAAAATTTCACTCTAAACATCAGTGTGGTCTCTCCAAATAATTTTAAAAAATGAGGACTTTGTAAAAAAAAAAAAAAAAAAAACTTTTTTGTTAAATATCAGCCCTGCTTCTTCAAGAACAGCGGGGCCTTTGACTTTTATTCTGAAAAACTTTATGTATTTTGGGCTATTATTTAGATGTAGGTATTATTCCTTTATTACACTTAATCGAAACATGTGACGTTTATTTTTTGTAGTTACTTTAAAGTTGCATTCATGATATTTGGTCCAAGTTGACTGACCATTTTCCTAAGTTTTCCTTGCTAAAGCCTCAGTCATATGCATTCAAACAGGGGTCGACCCCTGCAGGTTTTGAGGTTGTCTGGGTCATGGAGGCAGGTACACAGGAGGGGCTGCTTCTTAAGGGGAGCAGCACAGGTGCATCTTCCCTTAAGACTCGATCGACCACCTTAGAGGATGTTAGGAAAATTACATGTACCATTGTGGTGCGTGTAGTAAGTGAGGTATTTGTAAGGCCAATGTATGTTGCACACATTTATGATGTGTGGAAACCACGAGGAGTACACACGTGAAAAGAAAATTGTTGCGTGGTGTGCAGGATTTGGGCGGTCAAAATAAAAGTAACATTTGAACAACATGCCTAAGTTTTATCTACTTCACCCTTGCGTTTTTGAAGTATTGACTACAACCTTCGCTCTACAAGCTCACAGAGCAATCTATGACCTTGATTTTTTTCTGTGCGGGCCACCTGAGTGGCTTAAATTGAGATGTTTTTTTTTTTAATTCTGGCTTTGTGACCTGAAATTGAGAGTTTATGTTTCATCCTGTCGCTGTAGGAGGTGCCTAAATTAAATCAGTGCATAAAAGCATCAAATTCTAGCTTTTCATTCACTCAAGAACAACATTACTTGTGTTGTAGGGCAGCCGCAATGCAGTGCTTGGGCAGTCGACCCCTGATTGAAATATTGCAGGTTCAATTCCCGCCTTGCCCGCCCATGTGTCGAAGTGTCCTTGGGCAAGACACTGAACCCCACCTTGCCTCTGGTGGGAGGTTGGCGCCAGTGTTTGGCAGCGGAGCTGCCATTAGTGTGTGAATTTGTGGGTCTGTGACTGTAAAGCGCTTTCCTTTAAGGAAGATAGAAAGCGCTATATAAGTATACGCTATTTACCATTTAGATCCTATTTAGATCCTTACTGTTTGAGTTTTGAGGGGGGGGGCAGCTGTCCCCCTCAGTTAAAGGTTTTGCCCCCGTACTAGAACCCCCAATTTTTTTGTCAACATTAGTATCGTTACTGACAAAGTGAAAAAAAAAGATTAATTCTAGCTTTATTTAAACATTGCAAAAACAATGAAAGCAATATTTTTAATACTAGCTCAGCTAAAAAAAGGCAGTTTTAAAATTATTGAAGAACAATAAAAGACTGTTTGAAATATGTATTTTTGATCCTTTCATTTGTAATGGCCTTCATCGACTGTTGCGACCCTTCAAAATCTTCTTCCACCCATAAAATGCTCTATCCCTGCCACTGGTTTGACCATATAGTTTAATTAATCTTAGAAGGACAATTCTCCAGTCCTGTTGTGCAGTAAAATAATTGGAATTACTGAAACAGAACAGCTTTTTCAAAATATTCACCTTACTGGCCTCAGTAAAATTAAGTTGCAACTTCTTAACTCAAATGAATCTTTACCAAACTGGGCTCAATTAAAGCAGCTTTTAGAGTGATTTCAATATAAATAAACATAAGTTTCAATGAGACTGGAAATATGTTCTGTTACAGCTTTAGTCAGATACATAAAGAAACAAATGTCAAACATTCATATAGAAATAAATAATTACTGAAGTGTAGAATCTAGGAAAGAAGGTAAACATTTTAATAGGTGCGAACTTGCAGGTCAGTCATTCATTTATGCCAATCGTGCATCATGAGGACCAATTGTGAATTGTTATGAAAACGTATGGTTCAACAATGTGACAAAAACAAAAATGACCCTTCAGGCATAATGCAGACATGAAAGAACTGTCTCTGTCTGGCAGGTTTTAGCCTTTCAACAGCTTTAATATATATGCATTTAATATGAATGTTTGTTTTTGTGATGTCAGGCAGATGTCAACAAAATTTCACATACAGTTTATGCTTTAGTATTATACAGGCCACTTTAATTTACTGTGGCAACAAAACTGAGATAATAAATGTAAGAACAACTAATGAGTTGTATATTGAGTTGGGTTATGTAACTCATATCATATCAAGATTGCAAGCAGGCCAGCTCCTTGGGGTCCACAATGCGTGAGGCTGAGTCCTGTGGCGTCACTGGTGGTTTCGTCAGCAGAGTCCGGAGACGGCAGCGTAGGTGGAGGTCCGTGAGATAGATGGAACGGCGGAGGCTCGTGGTGAGACCGGATGAAACTGACAGGATGCGGGTTCCAGACAGAGGAAGATTCAGGCGGCCACTCGTGGTAATAGATTCCTGGAGACAGGTGAGCACAAAGTATTAGGCGCAGGCTTGAAACAAGAACACAACTTAGAACGCGAATTTGATACCAAATATGCATCATCAGGGGCAACGGACTGGCAAAGAATACTGATCCTGGAGCTCCTTAAGAAGGCAGGCCATGAGATGAGGTAAGTGGTTGCAGCTGGGCTGAATCAGGAACCAAGCGGACAGGAGAGGGGGAGGAGTCTGACAGAGGCACCATGCCAAAATTACCCCAAATCTGCATCCATTCTTGCATCTTCTTGCATTTAACAACTCTAAAAATGCCTAGTGATTTAAAATCCTCAGTACAACATTTTTTTAAACTTGAAGAAATATTTGTATTTGACCATAACTGTACCACACGCCTTATCTTAGTCACTCAATTAACAAGATGCAGTTTGTACATCTATTGTCTTAGCAAAGCACATAGAGTAGAAACCAATAAAAAGAAGGGTTTTTGGTTTGTCTAGCTCTTTAACTGAGGCCAGTTTTTTTTGTCTGACCCATTTTTATTGAGGAGTAAAATACAACTCAGAGTGACATGGTTTGACACCAATAAATGTGTTGAACAACATAACATGGTGTCCTATTTTTCCCCTTTTTTGTTAAGCCACTAAGACAAGTGATATGGTATGTTTATGGTAGATAATACAGACCATTGGCAAAGGAAAATCTCTACTGTGCCACTTCAATTTAAGAACAACTAATCAAGTTTGCAAAAGCACTTTGGGATTCCAGTGACAGCTTTATGCAGGAAGAAAGAACACTGGGAGGAAAATGAGAATTTTCAGACTTTTTTTTTGACAAACTGGAGACTGGAACAACTTAGTTAGCATACTGTAAGGTGTGGTGACTGGGCAGTCGGGGCTGGTGCTTTTGAAAGACCCAAACAGCCCGAGAGCGAGAAAAACATGACCGAATTTGATGTAGTTATTACAGCATGTCTTGAAAATGAATATAAGCGTGGTGAAGTATGAAAAAAGGGACAGCAAAATTGTGACAAAAGATTATCCACAGTGTGAAGACAGCAGGGTCAGGAGCTGACAAACTGAGAACTGAAGAGGGAAATTAACTAAAACTGAGTTGCTGAGTTGATAAAAAAACAAAAAAACAACTAAAACACCAGAGAATTGCAGAAGCAGAAAGACACATATCTGAAAATCACTTAAAAAGAAAAAACAATAGTAAAACAACCTAAAAACACAAATCAAGAAAACTTTAAAAACAAAAATGTCTTCTCAGAAAGTCAGATATATAACTGTATCATCTGCATAACTGTTTTTAGTGCCAAAAACATTAGATTTAAAACAGACAGGAAATGGCTAAACATCAGAAAAGTAATCTGGATTTTTTTTATTTTTATATAGATGAATGTAAGCCAGTGTTTGATGAAAAAAAAAACTTTTTGATATTTTTGAAAATTGTGAAAACATGTCTGTCAATGAAGTATTATTGATTTAATATCTTTTTCTCATATTTAGTTAGAAGACAGACATCTTACAGGTGGTGGCAAAAGGATAAATATAATCAAATAGCCTTCTATAATCAAAATGTGACAGGTTTCCTGCCTTCTCAGACACAAGATCTGTCAGTTATGTCATATTTATTCAAACATGACACACTTCAAACCAGTGAAGAGGTTCAGGTAAATGCAACCATTTTAGCTTGAGTTGCTCCTGTTCTTCATTTAAAAGACAAAAACCAAGTGATTTAAGCAGAGACAGCAACACAAATAATAATTAAGTTTACATGAGATTGCATGATTGTACCGTCCAGTCTGTTCTTCATAATAGCTTGTTAGTTCATGCATAATTGCTCTTTGACGTACACCGAAATGAGGCGAATGATCAAACTTCTATAGTTGGAAGACAAACAGCTCTGTAATTAACACTGACGGGCAGCTGCAGTGGCTTGTTTGTTCGAAAAATGCCAGAAAGGATGAAATGATTTGACATGATTCAACTCAGCCAAGCTTAGCTCAAATCAAATCATATGGACTCAGCTCATACACAAATCCTATTAACAGAGGACAGATAGTAGCCTCTGTAATAATGAGAGTGGATACAGAGTCATCAGATGCATATCTCCTTCAGTTCAAAGTTTCCCTCTCCTCCATCTTCAGAGACCAAACTAAACAGGGGACATAAACAGTAGCATTAAATGAGCAGCCACAGTCATGCCGGTCTGCAATACTGACTTATTTGCCTCGCTTCATCATCAAGAGCCCGGCCATGATTATGCACTCTGCTGTTTTGGCAATCTGAAAGGAGACACAAAATGCAAAATGAGCAATTAGGCTGCATTGTGGAGCCGACTGCATCTAGTTGATCACTAATTAAACCACAGAACGACCCCCGGAAAAGCTCATCCTACAAAAGGTAGGATACAGGTTTTTGTAAAAATAGTCGGAAAAATCAAAAGGAAATTTGACGGAATTAAGGTGTGGGGGAAAACACAAAGAAAATAGACCCACAGCCACACAATGAGACTCTTTTTGTGTCTTATCTTAGCGATTGATGCACAAGGCAGATTTCCCTCCATCAGGTGAATCAGCACCATTTATTAGACACTAATCAGTACTTTTCTTGTGGGAAATGACTGATAGGTATAAATTGTATATTAGACTGAAAATCAAAGGATGCTAATTTTTGTGTATTTTAAGATAGCAAGAAAGCAGGAGGAAAAATAAATAAATAAGAGGACTGCTATTGGTGGTAATTGGACACAAAATTGTGAATTCTATCTAACTTGACTTCAAAGCTACCTGACATTTTATATTTTGTCATACTGGCCCAGCCAAACACTTTATTGAATACAGTTCACGAAAGCCTGCTGCAGGAAACATTTTGGGGCTTTTTTGTGGTCATTTTGATACAGGACATCAATTGGGTAATTTCACAAAACAATACTTTAGCAGGATAACCCTATTTTAGAGTCGACTTTCCTATTAAAGTTTCTTTATGGAAGAGATGATTCAGTTCGTTTTTCACCGTCTTCTGTCATTCAAATACACCAGACTCCATTACATTTTGTGAGTTTGGCTTCTTTTTTTTACAAAAATGATGGGAGAAAATAAGACTTTGTATGGGTGGATGAACCTGATTAACAAAAGTGACTGCAAAGAAAACAGTAACATTAAAGTGGTGTGAAAGCAGCAAAAAAAAAAGCAGTCCACAGAAATAAAGAGCCAGACTCTTGCCAATACACGCCACTAGTTGTTTCTACAATTTGTCACCCTTTCTTACTTTGTTTGTCCCTTTAAACTGCACGTGACGCTGTCTCTGGTCGATATGAGTTAGCGCTCAATGTCCTAGAAAACACATACTTTCTGCAGAGCAGAGTTGACCCTTTCTCTCACTAGCTCACAGTCCCTAACAACCTCGACCAAATATTATCTGTGCAACAGAAATGTCGAGCAATATTGGAGCTATCCAGCCGTGCACAGTTTTGAATAAAGAAATCCTTAGAAATGCTATTTGAAGCCTATATTTTTTAATATACTGTATATATCCTCCAACATGAGAAAAATGCCACAGGGTCATATTAAATGAACCAAAAACACGATTTTCCAAACAGTGGGTCTTTAATGTTCAGAAATTTAAAAAAGCTTTCAAAGATGGAGATGACATTTTCTCAAAAATAACCACAGGTTGGAATAGATCCCCTCGACCCTTTGAAATGTGTCTGAACTAGCAGCAATCCTTTCAGACAACCAAAGACCCACACAACTCCAGAAGAAAACCAGAACGCCCCATTTTACCTGTTTATATCCACCAATATTAGTACTGTACACGTGCCGTTTCGTAACACTCACTAATGGATAATGGATTTGCAGTTGGTTGATGAACTACACTGGAAAATTGATGATGCCAAAATATTTAATGATTCCTTTTGTCATTCTAATAGTATCCTTTATCTGAGGCTAAGAAGAAAGTTCGGAACGCCAACATTCCGTCCCTTCTTGGATCCATTTACCATCCATGGATTAAGGAATCTGTCCACACAGTTTTTTTCTGATGTTATGTGAAAGCACATCACAATGACAAAAATCTAAGTGATGATCCCGTTCTGTTGCTTAACCCGTCAGAGGTCACATCAAGGAACTTTCAGGACACTTTGTACACATCTATCAGGAGAAATGCATCAAGCTGCTGCTATGTGATTGACTGATTAGATAACAAACGTCTGAACAGGTGAAGCCGATGAAGGAGCAGCTGAGCGTTGCCTGAGAAGCGTTTTCTTCCTCCACCGCCCATTTATTTTCATTTTGTAGATTCATTTGTTTTTGAAATGTCTGATTTTTTTTCCAGTTTTGACACAATTTGATGTCAACATTTTTTTTTGTTCTTCTCTTTCTTGATTTTTCTTTTCCTCGTCCTTGCGTCCAGTCAAAAGGAGAGGACAGCAGGAGGTTGCAGATTTGTCAAAATGAGATAACGGGTCTTATCTGCTCCCTGCCAGACGCTGAAAGACCCAATTCAATCGAGGGCATGGTTAAAACAATTCATTGACTTTTACACCCAAACCCAATAAGAAATGGGTTGGAAGAAAGAGAAGAGAGCATGAGCTACATCTTCCAAAGGAAAAACAATGCTCTGAAGATGCTTTTTTTTTTTTTTTGCTTAGTTTTCTGACTTGTTGGACCAGCACGTTTGTCAGTAGTAGTCATTTTGTTTATTTCTTTTAATTAACTATTTGTGTCTGTCTCTTCTGAGCAAAGGCATCTGGCAGACAATTGTATTCCTTTTTCGTGTTTGACTGAAATGTATTAAAGCACAAATATATTCTTCTGGTTTTTGGGGGTCGAAAAGGATGTTTCTGCAAAGGAAAAATGATCCCAAGGAATTTGGTCACTAAACCTCTGCTGCAACTAAACAACAAAGGAAATAAATAGAGCTGCAAAGTCATTTTTCTGGGAAAGCTATGGCTAGATGTTTTATTTCATTCTCTTTTTTTGGACAGCCTTAAACTGCAAGTGTAGGACAACTATGATTTGGTTCATAAATAACTTGTTTTGATAATATTATGCCACAAATCATTTCCAAGAATAGTTGTTTCAAGACCTTGTCTATGTAATTTAAGTCATTTTCTCAGATGAGATAAACGCGCCTGTCAGTAAAAGTCAAAGACTTTAAAGGTCAAATACTTGTTTATTTCAAAAACTGCATCTAAAGTGCCAAAATGATCAAAAATGAACATATTCTTTTAAAAGTAGAAGTCAATGTGACAATTCAGTTAAACAAACGAAAACTGACAGCTGCTTTTTAAAGTAATTTAGATTAAAACAAACATCATCTCAGTGCAAAATGTAAGCAAATCTGTCTAAAACAAGACAAGCTTTTTGCACTCCTCTATACACAGCTCATCTTTGTGTGAACTATAAAAGTGCCAGTATGAGAAAGCTGCAGGTGGCCTACAATGATGCTCTAAGAGTGCTTTTAAATAAGCCAAGGAGGACGAGTGCTAGTGAGCTTTTCGTTTCACTCAGAATTAACACTCTCTGGGCTTGCATGCGCTCGCTTATGTTCAATTTTATCTGCAGATTAAACGCTTCAGAGAATACTCTCATCTTGGCCATAAGCAACATTAGATTTAGTGCAATACGTTTCTGGTCAAATCTATGGAAACACTGGAGGGATTGTCTTTTTACTTGTCTGTGTAATTAAGATTTTATAGTGTGGTATATGTAATCTTTTTATCTTGGTTTTTATTCTTATCCTTGTTAATTAATTTATTTCTTTTTTAAGTATTTTTTTAACTTTTGTATTAATTGTAACTTTACACTGTACCTCAGCTCGTGTATTCTTGACACTGTGTATTTCTTTTTAAATATGGTGGGTCTGTGTACTCCTTTTTACTGATTAGACCATGAGTCTGGAATAAATTCTATCTATCTATCTATCTATCTATCTATCTATCTATCTATCTATCTATCTATCTATCTATCTATCTATCTATCTATCTATCTATCTATCTATCTATCTATCTATCTATCTATCTATCTATCTATCTATCTATCTATCTACAATGACTTATTATTCACATTTAAAAAGAATAAGAAGAAATTCTTAGTTAAAATTTTCAAAATAGACTTTAGTAGTCTAAGAAAAACTGAACACAAACGATAGTTTTCCTTTTGAAAGAGGAAAATCTGACTCGGGTTCAGTTTACCGTTACTGTAAGTCACTGTACGTAGAAACAACGTTATGTTTATTTTTTTTTTAAAAGAGAAAAGTCTGGTTGCACCACAAAGTACACAAGGATGTACAGTAGCAGTCTCATAAATGTGTCATGAAGCATCTTTCTAAACAATTGTCTGAGCTGTAGCACCTCAGGGTACATTGTGTGTTCTTCCTCTCGCCTCTCGTGCTTGTGCAAGGCAGCGTACGCTAAATGTCACAGACATGATTCATGCGTTAAGGCGTCAGACCTTGTCATTATCCTTCTGTCCAGCAGGCCAAAAAGGTTACTGTGACGGCCCCCTCGCTCTCTATTCTGACTTCTGCCACTCATTCACCTCCAGGAGGGATTTCTGTTGAAGCCTAAAACTTCTGCCTAGGCTCCTATTATCTGAATCACTGCAGAGAAAAATGATTTTCTGCACATTGTTGGTAAATCTCAGTTATAAACACTTGTCTTCTCTATTGTCTAGAGTCTTTTAAAATCTAAAGGTCTGCAGACGTAAAGCTACTGGAAATTGTTAAACTTATGTTTTGAAAATTTACTAGTGCAGTGCAATCATCCGGATTATGACAGCAGACCTTTAACTTTTAACTGCCATCCCTGTCACCAATGGTTTGAAATCACTTTCCATGTGTCACAAGAACAGTCAGACGGCTTGATCCAAGTGCAGCTGGTTTATTAGCTCGGCTAAAAGTCTACAAAGCAAAATCAGGGTCAGGCAGGCAGGAGTTGATAACAGGCATGAGATCATCAGAGGAGAGACAGGGTAGAGGATCCAGGGGAGAGTCGCGGCAGGCAAACAGAGTCAGATACAGGAATACAGAAGATCAGGTGCAACTTTAACACTCAGTAAGGAAGGTGGAGTGACACAAACAACACTTCACACTCAGTGAGGCTCAGTGCAGTGCTTGAGTAGACTGTGGTTGATGAACGAACGAGAGTCAGGTGTGCAGCATCCAGGAAGTGTGCGCTGGGGTTGCTGGGAGCTGAAGGTGTTAGAACTCTGAAGACAGTTCCCGCTGGTGACCAGGGAAGGAGACAGAGTTCCAACGAATGATGGCCAGTCCCCAGAAGATATTGCTGTACTATCCAGCACACTGGATTTCATACAATTTGGACACATGCACACTTCTTTTTTTAATAAATTGAATTGAATTACATGTATTTTTTCAATAAGGACAGATATAAAAATCAACAGTCCCGTGCCCATTTCATAATGATTTTAGCCGTAGTTAGTTTGCTGCTGTCATGGTGCCTCTGTTAGTCTCCTCCCCCTCCACTCTCTGCTTGGCTCCTGATGCAATGCAGCTACGACCACTTACCTCATCACCCGCCTGCCTTCATAAGGAGCTCCAGGACCAGTATTCATCGCCAGTTCGTTGCCCCCTGATGGTGTATGGCATGGTCATCACGTTCTTTGCCCTTGTTTCAAGCCTGTGCCTAAAATCTTGCTCTTACCTGTCTCCAGGAATCCGTTGCCACGAGCGGTCGCCTGAGTCAGCTGTTTATCTGGAGCACAGCCTAGTCATTACCTTTAGTGAAGCCACGAGCCTCTGCCGATCCTCCACTCCACCACGAGCCTCTGCCGATCCTGCAGTTCACCATGAGCCAGGGACGAAGCCACCAGTGACGTCACGAGCCAACAAAGATCCTCCAGATCTGAATATTAAACCATTTTCAAACCATTCCAGAACTAACCTGCGTCTCCTTCCGGGTTCCAGCATCTGGGTCTATTTAGTTCCGCTAGTCATAACAGCTGCATTTGTCCTTAGCTGGGCTATTTTTGTTATAAAATTACAAAGATACATAACATGAAATAGCAGAAATAATGTGATGTTACCCATTTTTTGAATTAAAAATCTGATAAATACGAACATTTTATGAAGACAATTTATGAATCCACTGTGTTCTAATGATGAAAATGTGGATGAGTTATAAAAAAATTCAGCAATATTTTTATTTTCAAATGAAAATTCTTTTCAACGCAATGCATTGGGGTCTATATTCACCAATCCAGTGTTGGAAGCACTTGTTGTTGCTTATAAATAGAAAAATCAGACACGCAACGTTTTATTGGAACTTGTATCATTTCCACATCCTCTCAGCTTGACCGATCAGTTAATGAGGCTGAAAGCACATCAGACGGCAGGAAGGGTTGCACTTTATCTCATTGCATTAACTAATGTTTATTGTGACACCGGTGGCAAACACAGCTGCTTTTTGCTGCACTCCCCACTGCAGCCAGCTTCAGTCAGCAGAGGACACGGAAGACGGAGCCGATTAGGTTCGAGCCCACCTCCGCCACTCTATCTGATTTATCAGCCTTTAAAAGCTAAAGCGTGAGGGCCGCATCAGCTTGAAGTCATGAGAAAATGATGATAAAAATATATGACCTCATCACTGTATGGCAATGGGTCATTGCAGCTCCGGAGAGTAATGATGACAGAGAGCCGGAACGGAGGTAAGTTTAATGCAAAGATTCTCGGATAGAAGTCATGTGCTGGTCAATGATCAAAGCAGAGATAATCTCTGCCTTGGTTAATCAGTGGAGCGGACAAAAACAGCCTCAAACAGTAGAGGAGAGTTTAAGCTGGAGAGTGTGGGAGGTTTTTGGACATGTAAGGCACCCTGTACATTCTGATCTCTGTTAAATACACTCAAGGAGTTACGCAGACTTCTAGTGACAGGATAGTTAGACCTGGTTTTATTCTCTTCCTGTCATTCCTTTGGCTTGACCAGGGTCTCCACCTCCCCTACTCCCTTTTTGTTTATTTTTTCTGTAGTAATAAAAAGCCTTAAAATCAATCTTTAGTGTGCCTTTTAGTTAATTTATTTTAGTTAATCAAGATTAAGATCAACTTTATTAATACCCGTAGGGAAATTCAGTTGTAGTAGCAGCACCATAAACATAAAATAAAAAGAAATGCAAACTATACAGGGAAGAAAAATATATAGGCAAAACTCTAAAAACTCTCAAAACTCTCAACGTGTACATCCATGGTTGCCAGATGAATTGTAGAGTCTGATGGCAGGAAATTCAGTTTTGTTATTCCTGTTTAAATCTTTAATATATCCGATAAATGAGAAAAATGATTGCAAAAAAAATAATCTGTTGGATAAGTTTAAAACAGTGCTGCAAGACAGTGTTGAGTTGCTGTTCAGAGGTTCTCAAAGTAATTGCACTTATTTGTGTAATCTTTCTTTAAAAATTTGGATTCTACGTCCATGTTGTCATGTCATTTTGTTAGCAAAAATGAATAAAAGATATCATGATATAAAATGTCATGTTTGACTTTCTTGCTATTGTTATTACAGTAACAGCAGGAGGACCTTATTTGACACAGGATGTATTTAATTTTAAAGGAACTTTTATGTGTCAAAAGTAAAAGTTCATTTTTTTTTTTAATATGGAGAAAATGTATCCCTGTTGTAATTCAAATGTTGTAAATATTCATAAATGAATGGTCTAATGGTCACAGAAACATAAATAAAGTGAATTTCTATTAAAGGATGACGAGGGATTTTGCTTGGTTTTTATCAGTTGATCAGATTTTACTCTTTGCTGGTTCTCATGAGACTTTCCTTTCTTATGGAAAAAATATTCATGTGAAACTTGAAAACATGAACATGAAAACTCATAAATTTCAGCAAACAACAATTTGTTTCAAAAATCAATTGTAAATATAAAAACAAATACTGCTTTGCATCCAGAACTGATGTATTTATTCCCACACAAAGATACATCCGTGGTTGTGATGACACTTTCCTCTTTCTTTGTGACTCTGGTAGAAGGTTTTGCTCAGCACACTCCAACCCTCCCACAAGGATTTCAGAGGAAACTGTGTTTTCAATCATGTCTTTTTGAGGGCACTTATACAACAACACATATTTACTTAAAAAAATATGATAGTCATGGAAAGGGTTATTGTAATCTATTAAAGTTACAACAATCAACATTGCTGGGGCTGCATGGTGGAGCAGTGGTTGGCGCTCTTGCCTCACAGGCTCCTTGTTCAAGTCCCGGCTGGGGGACCTGAAACAGAACATCAATGGGGGACCTTCCTGTGTGGAGTTTGCATGTTCTCTCTGTGCATGTGTGGGTTTTCTCCGGGGTCCCCGGCTTCCTCCCACCATCCAAAAACATGCTTCGTAGGTTAATTGGCAACTCTAAATTGTCCATAGGTGTGATTGTGAGAGTGAATGGGTGTGTGTGATTGTGGCCCTGCGACAGACTGGCGACCTGTCCAGGGTGTCCCCTGCCTTCGCCCACAAGTGGCCGGGATAGGCTAGCAGCCCCGTGACCCCAAAAGGGATAAAACGGTAGAAAATGAATGAATGAACAATCAACATTTCAAGTTATACTTAAATTGTTTGAGAAAACTTCTTCCCTAATTTACGGATCTGTTTAAATGGGATCAATCCAAAATATGTTGTGAAATTTAAAAACAAGATTTAAAAACCTGCATTGAAGACAGCTGCAGCATTGACCTTAAATTAAAAACCACAGTGCTTCTGTCAGTTTCACACTTCTGCCCAAAAATAGCCATGCAAAGAAAAATCACTCTGGAATGACTATTAAAACCACATTCGTCGACTTAATCAAATTGACTCACTCCTTCACTTAAAGTAAGCTATAATATGTTTTCCAACCCAAAAAGGTTCTGTGACCAGCTGGTTGAGGCGCCACATTACAAATATTCATGATGGGCGGAAAGGGTCAGACCCAGACTTCAGAACAGCTTGGAGTTTTCCTATGATCACAAATGTTCTTATTTCTTTGTAACAGAACTAAACCACTTTTTCTAGATGAAGCTTTAATTCTTATGTCTTTTAGGGGGGGCAGTGGCTCGGGAGGTTGAGAAGGTCGGCCAACGATCTGAGGACCGGCAGCTCGATCCCCACTCCCCCCAACCAACAATCGTTGTGTCCTTGGGCAAGACACTCCACCCTCTGTCAGTCTCCCCCAGGGCAGCTGTGGCTACATCAGTAGCTTACCATCACCAAGTATGAATGAGGAGTGAATGAATAATGGACACATTGTTGGCGCTTTAAGCATCTGGAAAAGTGCAGATAAATCCAATATATTATTCATTATTTAATGTATGCTCTTGTTTTTCACCAATTATTAGAGTAATTGTGTGAATCAGAAAGCACTTGGGTTCAACCACCTCTATTAATAAAGTGGCACTTGACTGATTGATGGATGTTTGTGAAAACATGAAGAGAAAGCCTCTTTTTTTGCGTTGTGATGGTGTTTGATAAGTGCTGTAATTCCAAAGATGAGTTGAATTTAGTCCTTACATAGGTTCACAGCAAAGAGCAGACACAATTACCGGTATGCATTTAAAATATAAATGTACCTCCTTAAAGTATACAAATAATATTATTTATTGTTTGCTGTTCACACTCGTCTTGTCTTTGGTTTTGCTAAAACAAAGATTTAATGGTGAAATAAAGTGTTTATTGTCAAGACTTTTATTAGGGTCTATTTTCATGTTATAGACTGTTCTCCAAAGTTCTAAATCATATAATTGCGTAAGTGAAAAAATGTGTGCTGCTTCCACACATGGAAGGGTGAAAAAGTGTCCGACAACAGTCGTTCTGGACTTTTTTTTTCCTATTATTTGATGAGACCTGCCAATAGGCTTTCGCTGAGTATTCTAACAAATCTTGGTGTGATGGATCCTCTTCACAGAGCTAACGTTCATTAAAAGTCTCCCATGGTGCAACCAACACCTGATGTTAAAAAATGTGCTTGATTCTTTTTACCACCATGGAGAGCATGTCTCTCTTTAACCCGGGGTTAGTTTTTCCTCTGGGACCAGATTCAGTTGGATTACCTCTAGTAACTCTCAACTAGTTTTTGATTTGATGCACAAATCATCAAAAAGGGAACTTTCATTCATTGAAGTGCCCTGCCACAACATTAACAGAGAAATTCTGTCCACAAAAGGTTCTTTTTTGTATCAGGAATGTGGATTATCTTTTAATGAATAAAGGGAAAGACATGCAGATACATAAAACTAGTGTCTGACCAGTTTTTTTCTGAATTCATCCAAGGTTTGATGCCAGAGCCCATCCACAAATCAGACCTCCCCAGGACAGAGGGTGCAGAATCCTTTTTTGTTTTACACTCGGTACAGTTGAATCCAAAAATTGCTAAAAACAGATAGAACTTTAGAAAGCAGGCTCAAACCCTGAATAGTCTCCAAAATATATTATATTAAAAAAAAACAATAACTTCAACAATGTAATATGATGACTCGAAACATGACAAGAGTTCCCGTGCCGTTTCTGACACTTCGTATAGTAAATACAATGTTAAAACACTAAAATATTCCAGATAAAATGATCACGTCGCAGCCATCTTATTCCAGATAGGACTTTGCCGCATCACAACCAGATTTCCTGACTAGGATCTTGGAAAGGCTATATTCATCGAGATGGCATCAAATGTTTGCATGTAAACAGTCAATGATTTGTTAGTAATTTGGAGTAATGAACCCAACTTTATACTAACAAGGTAAAGATCAATAGAGAAAAATAGTTTTAGAAGCAGAGGCAGCAGGAGGGAATGCACATCAGAAGGTAGCCAGTGGATGAGAGTTTGAGACAAAACGGAAAGGGGCACTAATAGAGGTCGGAACTATTAGCCAGGCGATCTGTATGTGGGCTGCAGGCCAAAGCATCAGGGACTGAAAGATGTGCGATGCAGGGATTTGTTGTTGTTTTTTTTTACCTCCAGTACCTCAGTTAAACCCAAGAGGAGAAAACTGACTCAAGGACAGGTGGGTCAGCATAACTGCAAAAATGTTTAATATGTGGTTTTTAAAATAGTAAACTTTACAAATCCCTACTTACACACACACACACACACACACAGAGCACGCATTCGGCTGTTTTCATTCCTCTGGGCTTTATCAGAACGAGAAAGTGATTGGTATTCAGCAGAGCGAAGAACAGAAACACTTCATTATCTACCACTGTTCCCTGGACGCCTCACTTCTGCTGCCTTGTCTCCGTCTCACACACAACCACATGCACCCACTGACTTACAAGCACAGATGTGTGTGCACGCACATATCCACAGCTGCTATATTGAGTGATTGGCACAAAGCGCTTAATCTACGGATGTCCTTTACAGTGTGAAAACTGAATTAACTTCAGAAGAGGATTCGTGGAATGAAACAATGTCAGTGCTTGACATGTCTAACCTCAAACTGTCACATTTTGAGGAACTCTGTGATAGGACAGCTCACAGAAATGAGTAATGCTTCAGGGGTTGATGTTGGTGAAATGCAAAGCTTCAAAAAATAAAGGAACTGAAATGTTTGAGATTTTAAGGCTGTTTGAGTAAAACTGCTTATGATCATTTTAGTGGAGAAGAGAAAGGAGGTTAATTGTTTACAGTAAGCGGTGAGAAATGGAGGCATTCACGTTTTGGGGGCTTAAAAAATATAATAAACTGGCTCATGGTACAAAACCATTTACAGTCCTGATCCACTTGATGAAATGGTAAATTTGCTGCTTCGTTACCTTTCTAGAGTAAAATTCTGTTTCTTTGGATCCTGGTGTTTTTAGCTTCACCATCACTGTTACTAACTCATTCTCCAAACGCAGCCTTCTTTCCGCTCTCTTCTTCCTGCAAGAAACTTTCAAATGGAACTCTCCAAATGTAAAAGAGAAAACTAAAAAGTAATTCTTTTTAGACTTTCACCCTTATCTTTTTGACTAATGAAAGCATGAAACCACTTTCTTCTTTATTTGAACAGTGTTGAAAGCCTCCAACCCCTACCTTAACAAGACTTTACTTGTTCAGATCATTACGCTGCCAAAGTGAGTAAAATAGCTTCATGCTGATTATTTAGAAATGTGTTGGATGCAAAAACAATTAGATTTTTCTGTTCATACATACAGTTTTTCATTGTAAATATGGATTTTATTTTATTTCTAGCTTTCAGTTAATCAGTATGTGAAAATGAAGTGTTCAAATAGCTAAATTATATAGAAACTAGTAAAATCTAAAAGGCTGAGGTGTTACTCAGGGGCCTGACTTGGAGTCACTTGATATTTGCCTTTTTTACAAACATTAGTCTTTACCAGAAAGTGCTACTTTGCTCTTTATAACTGACTTTATTTCTGTCGTTTACATGCTTGAACACGAACAAAACAAATTGAAGCGGTATATTAGAAATTTGTCACACAGATATTGTGGCTGAATGGTTTGAATGATTTTAAAAAGGTTCAAATGGTACATGGTGTGAATAATTTACAAGGGCTGGGTCCTGTTCACCCAAAACTGGTGTCTTTTTCTTTATAAAGCTAATCTTTGCTTTCTCAAATCCTGCCTATGAATACATGTGAATTACAATCTATGCTATCACGTGCTGCTCTCTATAAAGAGCCACTTTGATCACTTCTACATCACAAAAACTCTCTTTCTTAAACAGCATTTTTTTATCTGCTCCTGATTCACAGTGATTTGGATAAAGAAATACTGAGAAGTGCCATTTGGAGCCTAACTTTCTTTATATATGTCTTCATTTATCAGAAAAATCCCGAAAGAACATTCCAAAAACACAAAATTCAATGGATCGGGTCTTTTACTGTTTTGAATGTCTCCTAAAATTGCTGCCTTTACTTGGATTCAGATCTAAAACTGAAATATTTTAAACAGCATCTTTTAACTGTTTTAAATGGAATTTCACCTGTCCAATTGTTCTTGTGTTTTAAGATTTTAAAGTTTTAGACGCAGTCTATTACTTACATTCTTTAGTTCTAATCTTCGACGGATTGCTGATGGTTTGTAACATTTGAATGCAATTTATGTTGCATGTAAAGTTTAAATTATATATGTCTATATGTAATGTGTAAATGAGGAAAAAAAAGACACAAAAACAGGTGTTTTCATAGAGCTCATGCGCCGACAACTTCTAAATCTCAAGAGTAAAGTAAAAATGTCACTCGTAACACTAGAAATACAAACTTAGCTGCCAAACATGCAGACACAAAAGTGAGAAGACAGCAGTGAAACTAAAGGGAACCTGCACCCTGAGGCCTCTGCAGCCCCAGTCTGTTCCCTAACCTGCAGATCACTATGTTTCGTCAAACCCAATGCTGAAAATAACCCTGTCAGCGTCTGATGTGTGAGACGAACCAAACAAACTCCTGCAGCTTCATATTGAACACTGCAGACTCAGGAAGCAGCAGCCGTACGAGTCGATGCAGGAGCAGCCGATGCTGCTGAGGCTGTATTTCATCGATGTGTGTGAGTGTTGATCATAATCCTAAACATTCAAACTTAAAAACATACCATTTACAGGATCATACATATACTTGACAGCACCGTGTTATGTGAGAACACATATTTCTTAAACTGAAAAAAAAGGCTGGTTTCAGTGTGTGCTAGCAAAGCAATAAAGCACACAGACATCGATCCAGCTTTTAAGTGCAATTGATTCTAACTAGTGTCAAAAAATGCAGATAAATAATGGAAACACTTTTTCTTAATTTAGTTCAGAGGGCTGAATGTCCACAGGCGTTCACGCAAATGACACTAAACTGTTTATGTCAAGTGGCTTTGGTTAGTTAAGCGCCCTGTTCAAAACAGAAACCACAATGTTAGTGCTGAGAAAACCCTTGGGTCCATTTTGACCCACAAACCCGTTTATGCCCATGGTTGCTCGTGCAGCTGGTGATTAGATTGGCCTGTCTAAGTAATGAGCTCAAAGCCATTAAGCTGCTAAATCCATTAACGGAACATAAATTGCTGTGATCAACAGAGATATTCTGGCAAAGCCTTTGCCACAAAGGACATGAAGGCTATGAAGACTCATCTTAAAGCTTTCATGTCAGAGCTCTGCTCTCTGCCTCATACCTCCATTCACTGAAGGCTGACTTCTACTCTGCAAAAGCAGCAAGCAATAAAATTTCAACCGTTTCAAATGCAATTAGAATTAGGAATTAACTTGTACTTTGGGTTAGTTTTGGATTAAGAGTAGGGGTGTAATGATTATTTGACTTTCTTGATAAATTGATTTCCATTCCGACGATCAAACCAGATCGATCTGTCTGAGGCAGGTTTTTAATTGAATTGAATCAAATTGACCTTTAGCATTATATAACGAAGAATGAACGATGAAATAAATCGATTAGATCGATCTTGGAAAATACCATTTGGATTAGTCCATGATATTGATCCTTGACAATGAAATGTAGATTTTTTTTCTCAGACAGTTTTGGACATGATATGAGTCTGGATCTGCCTACGGCTTTGTCTAAAACCACAGTTTTTGTAGAGCATTAAAAACATGTGGAAATATTAGCCTCTAAAAGTGACTATTAAACCTGCATCTTACACAGCTGTTTTGCTGAAAGAAGAAAACTCAGAAACACATACTGAGTGAAGAAATGTAATGGCATTGAAGTAATAGAATTAGTTTTAAGACCAAAAATACTTTAGGAAAAGGGATAAAAATGTGTTTGTCCGTGTAAAACACAGTCAAAGGTGGCTCCACAAAGGGGCGTGTCAATCTTATGACTGTGCCACAGAGAAGCCAGAGAACTATATAGATACAATATAGATACAATATAGATACATCAAATCTATTTGAGAAATTGATTCATGAACTGATTAAAAAGTAAATAAGGTAAAATGATTTTATTTTCTTGACGTAATAAGTGCTCCATGTTATAAATGGACAAATGTGCAACCATAGCTACAGTGCTCCCATGTCACATTAAATCAAATGAATATAATGATTTTTCAACTGTATGATTCATTTCCAGAAAGGAAATGAGAAGAAACAAATGTATACAACCCCTATTTTGATTTACTTCACATTTTTCTTCTTTTTATTTGTACATAGTTGCCATAATCTAATTCATAACATCTTTTTTATTAATGTTTTCAGTCCAAGTGCAGACATTTTATCAGATAACAGATATAAAGTTCTTTTTTATTAAAGTACATTGATACATGTCACATAATCTATCGCCAAAAAGAGTCGACCCACACCCCAAATGTGGATTTTAGCTGTATTCCAAGAAATGAAAAACTGTAAACACCCCTTAAGTGATATTTTAGAGATCTATAACAAAAAAGACACAACTCTGGATCACAAACTACAGCTTTGGCCCATCAGATTTCTTCATGTCAGCTACTTTTCTGTTTTGCCCATGATGTATGGAGAATCACCTGCACCCATCTTTCTTTCGTCTAATCGTGGCCTTACGAAGCAGGTATCTGTGTTCACACACACACAAATACACAAACGCGGACGTCTCCTGCACCGGTCAGATTAGTGCCCGGAACAATTACTGCTATCCTGTCATCTTAATGAAGGAAAAGATACGGAGTAAGAGTTGGACTCCTCCCTCTTCCCTCTTCCACCCTTATCACTCTCATTACCACACCCACCCAAATACACAAACTCAAAAGCTCACACACAAAGACAATGATGCGTCTTTTTTTTTTTCATATTACACAGATGTCATAACAGCTACACACTCATTCTGAGCATAACACTAAATCTCAACAATATATGTTGGAAAATTTTTAATTTTAGATGTTTTTTAGGCTGTTGTAATAAATGGAAACATGTAAACAGTAATTGTTAAATGATAATTTAAACATCCTTTTTGTAAAGCTAAATTGACTTTAACTCACATATTACAGAGTACAGATGCATAGAATCTTGTTTTTTACAAGCAGCAGCATCATCAGAAACTTTTCAATTGCAGCTCATAGCAATAAATGCTTTTTTAATCCCCAACGAGAAATTAGGGTGATACAGTCTATAAAATAACAAGATAATAATAAATAATACAGGCATTTATCACAGCTTGGTGTTATTAGGCTATAAAAATAGGAAAGCTTTCAGGGTACAAGTCTTCCTCAGGGAGTATGACAGACTTCATGGAGCCTGCAGTCATTTCCCAGAAGTATTCTTCTCAGCATAGAGTCCTTCATCGTACTGACACTGTAACTTTTTTTTTTTTTACAAAACATATATATAGATGCCAAATGTGTGAGCTGGTAACCGTTGGTTTTCAACCTCATACTGGAGACAATCAAAAGTCCTTTCATATCAGCATCTGTTTGCCTTGTGTCCAACGTTAGCATCAACCTTATAACCACCATGTCAGAAATCAGCCTATAGGAAGATTTCCGCTGTGGAACAAGACTACAGGCTGTGAATAAAACTCAACGAGCATTTAAGCCAAGAGAGAAGTTCACTGCTCAAAGCCAATTTCTTCCTCTGATCTTTAAAGAAGTGATTTGTACTTTTAATCCTGGAGAACCCCAGAGTAATTTTCTTCTGGGCTTTTTGTTAGTTAGTTAATTTCGGATAGCAACTATTAAAAGTGACCCAAAACATAAAAATAAAAATTCAAAATTATAAATAAAATTAATACATACATAATTTAAAAAATGCGGCCAATTTTGACCCAATGGGTCCTCTATTATAAATTGAATTTAAATGTTAAGTAAGATCATTTAATTAACTCCCAATGCCAAAGGACTTTTGTTGTGAAAGAACATAACATTTTTCATCTCAGGAAACATCTTTTGCCATGCTTGGAATTGGGCAATAACTTTTATGTTAATATTCTCTTTTGGTGGTTTTATTTTTTGTACAGTTACCTCAAGCAAGAAAGGCTATTTAAACAAAACATTTAATTATTACTATGAGCTCACGACATATAATTTAGAGGACTTACTCAACTTTCAAGGATTTAAAATCCTGGGGTTGTTTTAAGACAGATTTGTAGATTATTCTCAGTTATTGGAAATCATTCCTTCACTGATTTTGATTATTATTGAATCTACTGGTGATAATTCAGTTTAAACTTAATCAGTTGCAAACTGGAATAAGCTCCAGCATCCATGTGGCCCGGCACAGGACAAAGCCGGTATAGATAATGGATGGATGGGTAATAGACAGAAAACATTGGCATCAAATTAGATTTTTTAACGTTTTAGAAGAAACTGTTATCAGCAATTTATTTAAAAAAGAAAAAGAAATCTTGGTAATTTGATTAAAAAAGGATCAAATAATGAACTCTGTTTTATTATAATGGATGGAAGCCAGATGGAAACACTTGACAAACTCTCAAAGATTTGTTTGCTGGAAAAACAGATTTGCTTTTTGTTGCCTCCTATCTTTATTTAGAAAAGCCATCAGTCCCATTTTGCAGCTGATGTAATCAAAGCATTCAGTCAAAAGCTTGTAGGTGCGTAATAACAGATTCTGATTTTTCACATGAACTGCATTGCTTTACCTAACCCTAACCCTCATTAATTTCAAATTTATTTAATATAGAGTTTTCTATGCAAATACATCTACAAAAAAATGTGTACATAATCGTTTAGTTACACATCTAACTTTTAAAAGCAAATAAAGATATAAACCAGTCTTGTCTCTAAAAATAAACTATTTTATTTCCAGTTTCAATCCATTTGCTTTTCCTTCTACTGTGCACCAGGACATAGAAACTTTATGGATCTGTATGGGAAAGATGACAACGGGCCTTATTGCGCTGATGGAACAATGCAGAATCATAGAAACAGTGAGCACAATTTTTATATGCTTTCAAGTCTTGACCTTTGCACTGGAAAATCCCATGTGAGTCTTAATCTCTCTAAGCCTTTCGGTGCTGCGGTTCAAACACTTGCTTTAAATTATCCAGCCTGAAATGAAGTAAATAAACCTGTGGGAATTTAACCAAAGTTTCCTGTTGAATCTGTTCACTTTTGACTTTTTTCGCCTTCTTCTGCACTCTAATCTCTTATTTCCAGCTCTCTGACGTAAAGGAGGAGTGGTGTGTCTCTGTAATTGCTTGACATCCTCCAATTCAGCTGTGCCCAGCACTTACGCATCTGTCTACGTCATGGCGACTGCAGAATGACGGGATGGGGGTGCAGAAGGAAATGCAGACCTCAAACAATCATATTATATCAGGAAAAGAAATGATGATCAAAATGAACACAATGGGTTCTAAGAATAGGTGCCTAAGATGACTAACTTTAATCATTTTTTGAAACTTTTTGCATCAGGTTTGCTAAATTGTAACAGTTTTTGTTGTTTCTTTAAACAAACAAAGAAAAGTATGGAGGTACTGCTTTTTATTATGGTCAAATTCATTTTGCCCTTATTTTTTTCAGTTTGTTATAGTTCAATATTGTTTTTTATTCATGTATTATTGAGGCATCTTTGTATAATAAGTGAACTAAATGACACAACTCTTAAACTGGATTGGATATATATAAATATATATATATATATTTTTTTTTCATTTACAAATTGTACTTGTATCGTTTATCAAGAAAAACATTGATTTTGAAAGGTTGTTTTTTTTAAACACATACAATAGGCAACAGTTAAACAGTGGAGCAAAAAAGCGATTGTTAGTCTTTAATATTGCAGATTGTCTCATTTTAAACAAGATAGACATCTGTAATGTTCACTACAGATACAATACAAATGTAGAAACCGCATTCTTTACAGAATTGATTTGCATAATGGAAAATAAAAGAACAGAATTAACAAAACAAATGTTTAGGTCCCACAAACAAGCAAGAAATCTGGCCCTTACAGACTTGTTACTTCTTCTTTAAAAAGCTCTTCTGTCCTCCACTTCATACCTGTTTCAACCTGCTTGAACTGGTTATCTGTATAAAGGAGAACTGTCCACAACCTTAAACAGACCAAGACCAAAGAGCTATCTAAGGATGGCAGTGACAATATTGTAGACCTGAGAAAGACCGGGATGAGCCCATCTATAACAAGCAAGCAGCTCCATGAGAAGAGATCAACCGTTGAAGGAGTCTTTCTGAAAATGGAAGAAGCACAATATCCCTCCAGCCTCCACCTGCAGCTCCATGAAAGATCTCACCTGGTGGAGGTACGAATGATCATGAAAAACAGTGAAGAAACAGCCCAGAACTACACAGGAGAACAAGCCAATGACCTGAGGAGAGCTGAGACCACAGTAACAATAGTTACTAATAGTAAAACACTATACCGTAAAGGATTAAAATATTGTAGAGCTCCCCAGGTCCTTCTGCTTAAACCAACACAAGCCTGAAGTTTGCCAAAAATCCGAGGGAGGATTGGGAGTAGGTCATGTGGTCAGATGGAAACAAAAAGGAACTCTTTGTTTTAAACGTCTCTCACTGTGTTTGGGAGAAGAGAACTAAGTTACATCGTGAGAGCACCATACTCTCTGTGAAGCATGGAGGTGGATGGATCATGCTTTGGAGCTGCTTTTTCTGTAAAGAGCACAGTGGGACTGAAACGAGGGAAAAGATGATTTTATGGTGAGACTTTGAGTAAAAACCTTCTTCCATCAGTGAGAGTATGAGGAAAAACTGAGGTTAGATCTTCCAACATAACACTGATCTCAAACACATTGGACTACAGTAAGTATGTAAAAAGCCTTATAGGTTCTGAAGTGGTGTTGCAAGTCTCTGGACCTCGATCAAATAGACAATCTGTGGAGGAAAGTTAAAAGTCTGCGTTGCCCAGCAACCCTTCCAGTTCTTGAGAAGATCTACATGGAAGAA
Source organism: Oryzias curvinotus (assembly GCA_023969325.1). NCBI lineage: Eukaryota > Metazoa > Chordata > Actinopteri > Beloniformes > Adrianichthyidae > Oryzias > Oryzias curvinotus. The sequence goes on along the minus strand of CM043708.1, from coordinate 25,559,441 downwards.
GGGACCTTAATAGCAGCTATAGTGCAAACCTGGTGAGGACCCACAGGAAATGTTTGACCTCTGTCATTGACAACCAGGGTTACATTACAAAGCAAGGTGGTACATTTTTTGCCCATCTGTAAGTGATAGGTGCAAAAATGCTGCATCAGCGTCAAACACTCCAGCTGTGTACGGAAGAAAGTTGGGATGGTTGAACTCAGTTGTTCTTAACACAAAAAAAAAGAGGATGACAGCTGGTCCATAATGTTGCAGAACTATTTGTTGTTCTCGTATATTTTTTGTAGAAACATTTCAATTCATATAAAAAGAAAAACATGTCTAAATGAGGCTTTGTTTCAAAGGGGACTTGAGATGCGTTTGTGAAAGAAAAAGTTTCCTCGAAAGCGTGGAAAATTGTGAACAGAACTCATTTAGATAAGGGGGTAGAAGGAAGAGACCAAAATGCAAAGCAAAAAATTAAATTCAGTTTCCAAAACTACAGTTTAATGAAAATTGTACCACCCACTTTTTTTTTAAATATGTGGGTTTTTTTTTGGTATCCCAACTTCCATTTCTTTATTCTGCAATTTCTTTTGACGCAGCACCCTCTAGTGGCTCCAGTTACCACATTGGATTTAGTTGTTCCGGCGAGTGCATTTATTTCTTTAACCCTTGTGCTATCCTATGACCCCACCCTTACATTGATGTGTTATCCCTACCATGACAAACGGTGGATAAAGGTGGAGAGGATTTCATGCTATCCATGGACACCAGTGAAGATCACAAATCACTGAAGAAAAAAGGTTCAGAGCACTGTCTAGTGGGGTCTAGATGACCCCACTCCCAACGTTAAAGTGCCTAGGATTATAGCACAAGGGATACAGCACGTTTTATAGATTAAATTCACAAAGTGCTTCACAATACAATACTGCAAATTACAACATGTAAAGGATTAAGAATAATAACAAAAGTGCCTGACATAAAATAAGATGACTAACATCTATCAAACGAAACCAGGCAATGAATAACCTGCCTAATTAAAAGGACTGCCTTTTGCCGTTTTTCTAATCATTTGCTGAACCAACAACTGCTGATCAGTGGAAATAATGTCATGTAAGTTTCTATCTTTAACCTCTAAGTCACCCGAATTATGTTTTTTTTTTAAACACACATCTTGTTCAGAAGATCACGCGCTGTTGAATACAAAACTATTGAGTTTTTCTTGCATATAGCTTAATTGTATCATAAGGAGCATTCGAGTAAAAATGTTCTATGACTCAATTTTCATGCACACACAAAAATGTGAGAAATGTTTTCATTTTCTTTTGCACTTTATGTTCTGTCCAGTAGGTGTCAGTCGAGGTCTGTCTGCACAACCTGAGAACCAATTTGAAATTGACTATTTTTTGTGTATTTCTTTTTTCATACAAAGTCTCCATAAAATTATCACATATATAGTATAGATAAAAGATAAAAATAAAGATAAAGATAAAAAACTTTGGTGAAACTTGAGTGGAGCTTGATGTTTTGGCTGTCAGACATCAATTAGTAAGACATTTTATTGGTCCAAAAATGAGCTGGAGTTGGAATCTTAGCTGAGCTCCACAGAAAAGAGAGTCTTCCTGCTAAATCTTCCTGAAAATACATTCAAATAAATACAAACAATCAACTGTTTCAGTGTTTAAACCACAAAAAGTGCAGTAATTCTATTCAGATAAAAGCAAATTTGGGAGAACTTTCTGCGGATATGTTTTCTAGTTTAGCCTACTTTGTAATGAACTTCCTTTAGTCTTGGAGTAATTTTAATTTGATGGATTTTCCCCTTAACTCTTCTACCACGTAATATTCTAAATGTACTAAATATTTATAAATTTTACTATTATACTATTATAAAATATACAAAAATTCTAATATTTAAAAGAGATAAGATTGTTTAACCAACAGACATCTTGGTGTGTGGCAAGTAAGAAATGTTGATAGCCTGTTCACAAATCAAAGCAGACAGACAGACAGACAGACAGACAGACAAATAGATAGACAGATAGATAGACAGATAGATAGACAGATAGATAGACAGATAGATAGATAGATAGATAGATAGATAGATAGATAGATAGATAGATAGATAGATAGATAGATAGATAGATAGATAGATAGATAGATAGATAGATAGATAGATAGATAGATAGATAGATAGATGTTTTGATTGTTTTTTGGTTTTTCAACATTTTTAATTGTTACTTGACTTTTTATGTGTTATTTTGAAAGGACACAGGAAGCTGGACAGAGGAAGTGTCGCGTGACCGGGGTCATATTGAGCATTTGATTTTGAGCACATATGGTAATCGCTTCCTCTTTATTATCGTCTTTAGCGGCTGAACATGTAGGGATTTTTCTTATTATAGTGTTGACGGTTTTAATTGTTTTTTTTATATCATTCTGGACCACATCTATGTGTTTTACACAACCTTTTGCTGCTTCAAAAATAACTGCCGTCGGATAGATTTGATAACACGTGTGCCACTAGTCTCATCTATTACAACGCACACTGCAAAGAACGTAGTTCTAAGTATTTGAATAACAAATAACGAATGCCAACACGTGTAGGTTTTATTTATTTGATTAAAATCCCGCTTTCATGTTTACACCGGAAGTCGAAATGTTCAGATTTTGAAGAGTGTGCTTTTATTTTGAAGATTGAAAATTTTGGCCGGAAATGCGTCCTGCTGTTAGCTAGCTAGACAGACAGACAGGGCTGTAGATTCCGTTAGGAAGGTGTAGTCCATCGCCGGGCTCTTCTGTGGACCTTTGTGTCTCTAGGTTAGCGTTGTCACCTCCGGGATGAATCCGTTAAGGTATGTACCGAGAAAACCCAGCTGTGTCCGGGGCTGTTGTGCCGTCGAATAGCGAAGATTTGCCAAAAAACTTATTCCAATCCTGCCGTTGCCCCTCCTCAGTTTGCAAATTAGCTGGCTAGCCCCTATTATTTTGTGGAAGATCATGGAACTCTTTGCATATATTTCGGTTATTAACATTGCTCGTGTGTTTTACTCTTTTTTTTTTAATTTCCCTTTTTAGCTCCGACCCGTCTATGGACTCACAATAATGACCAGAAACATGAGCAGAAGGAGAAATTAAGCGGCGGCGGCTGGCTTCCTGCGGGATTCTGCCCAGGCTTTTTTGTTTTTTTCCGTTGACATGTCTGGTCTATGGAGCACAGCGGAGAGAGGCTAGCTGGCCCGACAGTCCGGCTAGCTCTGGGTTTTCTGGATTTTCGATGATCGTTCAGCTGAGAAGCTGATCATTTGTTTCGGATCAGCGCTGCTTTCTCTCTCTCTCTCTCTCTCTCTTTCTCCGGAGCAAAGGAGCCAGCATGGGGGAGCCCAGCCTGGACGACTCCAATGTCAAGGTGGCTGTGCGCGTTCGGCCCATGAACAGAAGAGGTGAGTCAGTGGGCTGCAGACTGCCCCCCAAATAAGTTTTAAAAAGAGAGCATATTCTGATGCTAAATCTGTAGTTACAATCTGAGGGCCAGTGCATGGACGTTCAAATCACTGTAGGCTCTTGTGGAATGTACCCCCCCCCCCTCCCCTCAAAAAAAAAAAAAAAAAAAAAAAAGATTAACCTGAATCAAAGCTGCATATTGCACAGAAATTGCCCACATTAGACTGCCCCTGATTTCAGCACTCCGGCTAATTTCCTGGGAATGGGATTGCGGTCAGAAATCACTGCCCATTAATGAAATGAGCTGCTGCAGATTTGAGGGAAAAGCTTTGCAGCGGCTGGTCTGGGTGGCACATGTTTTATGGAGTGCTGGCCGTATGGCTGCCTGCCATCCACTTAGATTTAAAGCCGAACTGCTGTGTGAGATGCCCTGTTAAAGTCCAAACGCTTTGTCGTTTTTTACTGGCGGATGGGAGTGTCATTAGGTTTTCCACTTAATTTACTGCTTCTTAAATAAGCCACTTTTTGTCTTTTTTTTGTAATCAAATTGGTTTATTTTTAAGAAACCCCACAAATGCAGTGCAGCATCCTCACACTGTCACTCCTTAAAAAAGATGTCAATGTTGTCTCTCTCCCCCCTTTTGTTTACCTTTTTTTTTTATCCGTATGTCACAAATCGGTCCTCCCATTTTTGTTGCATCCTCGTGTCTGATTCCAGAAAAAACTTGGAAAACAAAGACTCAGTGTCGCACAAATCTTCAGTCATGCTCCACTGCTCTGCTCCATTAAATGGCAGGTTTTTGGTGCCTCATAGCAGGGCACAGATGACATTTCCTGGTTGATTGCCAAGTCTCGTTTGTGCCGTGGGATGCCATGTGTCCAATGAAAGGAGGAGGAAGAGGAGGAGGAGAGCTGTTGAGGCATAGTGTGGTGGACCAACAACTGGCTCCATGAATCACGTGTGTCTCCCCCTCTTTTCCCACTGGGGAGGTGGAGATTTCTGTCACAAGATCAGGGCAGTGTATCGCGCGCTGTTCCTATAGGGTTTAACATCCATATCGCTATTGAAATAAAGCTGCTTTAATAGACCTTTGATTTATACATAAAAACCTTTTGGCGCTAAATGTTCTTTTATTTATTTATTTGGATGAGAATCAATAGGAGATTCATTCCTTTAGCAATTTTTCCTCCAGTTTACTTGCATCTAAATCGATTAGTTGTAGAGATTTTCTGTCACTGCATCACTCTGAGAACTCTTCAGTTGGTATTTTCTAAAACTTCAAAAAGAGGAGTGATTTAACGCCGCTGTTTGAGGCTTAGTTTCAGCTTGGAGGTGTCTGTACCTATGTGAAAAAAGGCTAAAATGGAGGAAAAACCACCATCACTGTCGGTAACAGGAAATAGGCATGGAAACTGAGGTTTGGCTGAAGGCAGTGCGACTGTGTTTGGAACCAGCGGTGCCACGTTTCCAGTAGTTTCTTCCCAAACGGCTGTTTGGTGAATGATCCTTCTGTCTTCTCAATGCTAGGGTGTCTGCAGAAAAAAAAAAAGTAGATTGAAAATGTCAGCTTTTGGAGTCCTTTGTCTTCCTGAAATGTTTGGTTCCAACCTTTTGACTTCAACTTGAAGCACTTTAGTTCAACCACAGCTACTACTCCATCTTCTACCAGTTGTTTTACTCCTGTAAATCACAGGACACACTGGCTGCAGATGAGCAGGTTCACTTTCCCAGCCGTGTGGTGATTCAGACCTGCGACTTTGAAGTAATGAGCGGGCGACTGTAGCTCTGAGGCCGCTGGCTCCTCGTATCCCAGGTTGAGGAGCGGAGGTGGTCTAACGGCCGGCTCGGACAAAGGCAGGAAGGGAGTGAGTCTGAATGAGTATTTGCTAACGTTGCATAATGCTCCATGTTCCCATGGTGGTCGGCCTTCGAAGAACACAGCAACCCTCAGCCGTAGCAACAGCTGCACTGCAGCCAATCAGCTTTCCCTGGCTCTGGTCGGAGTGAGCGTCAACACAGTTGGTGACTCGGGGAAGAACCAAAGAAAACATCAGTGGAAAGTGGAAGCTGGTTGTGAGGCAAAATGAGGCTAATAACAATGGGTTCATCTGTCCACCCAACCATACCTCATCACACTTTCCTCCAGGAAGTGCAGCTGCAGCCCGTAGAAGAACGCCAGGACAGAAAAGCGCACGGAGAACATCTTTCCTCTGAAGATTTCCCCCCCTTCAGACTTTCTCGTTGTATTTTTGGATTTTCCTGTCAGCGTTTTGCTCTTCTGGTAAAAGGATTTGTCGAGTTTTTATTCAAACAATTTATTGCAACTTTTCATCGGATGTGTTTTCATTTTTTTTTTAAACAACGCATCCTGAAATATCAGATGTTTCAGGCTATATCATCAATAACATCGATCATAAATAAATGTTTTTATAGTCCAAAAATATCTATTTAAGGAACCAACTTTAAAAAAAACTGACCTTTTGAAACCAGAAATTTTCTTAAAATAATAGATGCTAAGGAAGTAAAAGAAAAAAAAAAGAATTCTACAAAGTTGTACAGTTGTAAAGTTTGTCCAGAGTTGTTTTACTGTAAAATTGTTAAAATTTCTGATTGAAATTCGCCCTTGAGTTGTTTAAGTCCAATATAGTTTTAAACCTGGAGGCCAGATCCATTGTTCCACATGATAAAGTACCTGTCAGGTCCACTGAGCTCCTAGTTTCTTGTTCTTCAGGTCATCCCTGCTCTGCAGTAGCTGTTGCTCTGTCATCAGTAACTCAAGTGTGCATATAAAAGTGTGCTTGTGTAGTGCATGTGTGTCACAGAGGAGCGGAAGTGAAACTCTCTGTCTAGTTCTAACACATTGTTAAGGATTAACATGCTGGCCTACTGCAGGATGACTGACACCAGCTTGCTTCATATTATACTTGTTTAGTCAGCTATAGAACAAATATGTTGTTACAATTTTATTTATAAATAATATAATTCCACCTGAATATGTTTGCAAATTAAACTGACAAATGCTTGGTGAAAAAAAAACAACTTTTTTGTGCTTTAAAAAAAGCTAGTAGATATATTTTTGTGCTCAAAAGTTGTTAATAAAAATGTAATAAAGAGTCAAACTTGTGCCAGTAGAAGAAAACAAATATTTGTCTTTCTGGGGACTTTGAGCCGTCTGCCAGTGTTGAAGGAAAGGATTTCCTTTCAGCAAACACTGTTTGCAGCCGAAGGGGTGCAGTTTAAACCCTGACCCTTGACCTGGCTTTGTAAGGGGGTAAAATGTTGGAGGATATCCTCCCAGGATGATGCAAACCACCCCGCTGCCATGTTGAACATGTCGGTTACTTTGATTTTCAAGAATGCATCTTTTAGTTTTTCACTTTTTCTTATGAACAAGCCTCCTGATGGCATACATGTGACCTTTAGCCACGCTGCTCACTGAGCTCATGTTTTCAGATTTATCTTTATTAAAACCTGAATTGTAGTTTTACAGCAGTTTAAGACACTTTTGCCAGTAAACAGAGGTATTTGCAGTCAATATTTCTGAATAATTAATAATCAAATTCAAATTTTAACATAAATAAGAGTTAATACATTTGTCTTGCATCAAAAAATGCTTAACAATTAATTATTTTCCTAAAAGCTCACTTAAGTTTCTATTTATTAATATTTTATTTTGTGCATCTGTTGGTTTGACTAAAAGATTCGTTGGCATTTTGAGAGAAATCAACTTCCTTTAGCAAAAAAAGTAGTCTATTTAAGTGTACTAAAGTGTACACTTAGTCTATACTTAGAGTGAGCCAGTATACTGGAAGTTCACTTTTTTATATATATACTATCTATATATTGTTAACTTAAAATGTTCTAATTTAGTCTAAAGAAGTATTCAGTTTGTATATTTCCTACACAATGTGTACATAGTCTAGACATGGTATACTGATACTCAAGTATACTTAAAATAAACTTCAAGTGTACTACTTTTAGCTAAGGGTGAGCATAACAGAGTACAAATGCCCTCTTTCTTAATATGTGTGTGGGTGGGTGGTGGTGTGTGTGTGTGGGGGGGGGGGGCAGTAGGTGAAAGTACACAGATTGGTCATTTTTTATTGATTATCTTCGGCCAAGTTAAAGTTCATTTTCAAAGTAAAGTTGAGTCTGTAGTAGAATCATTGCAATGCTAAGAACTTGATGTTCACACCTTTCAAATGAAACAAAACCTTTAGATTCCCACTCTGATCATCTTTTGTTACATTTTCAGAGTGTCCCAACTGGTCTTTTAATTAGGATTTGACCGTTTTTAGCCAAAAAAAACAAACCTGTGTCAATACCTAGGACATAGTTTCTGCAGAGCAGCTGTAGTTCATCAGAAATTTGCCTCTGAGTTTTTCGGGTGGGATTATTGGTGTGGAGGAAGCCCATCCCTACTTCCCGACATTTATCTTTTTGCAGTCCCTCCCACTAGCTTGCAGCCCTTCACACCCCCCAACCTAACATTACCGGTACAACAAAAATGACAAGCAATATGTGAGATATCCAACCTGGATGAGGAAAATACTGGCGTTCATGGATCTATTTGCCTGCAAGCGGATGCATCAGAATTGATGCTTGTGGCTTGCCGTAGTCCCTTCTACATCACACCTGCAAGCTTTTTTCCATTGCCATTTTAAAAGCAAAATTATTAATAAATGTCCTCCACCTTGGGGAATAAGACATAACATGTTAAAAACCCAAATCACGATTTCCATTGGAGGGGGTCTTTAAGCCGATGTTTTAAAACAAAAACAAAAAAGACCACCAAAATTCTAACAGTATTTGCATCGTCCAGTCTTGTATTGTAAATTTTGAGTGTCATCCTGATGAATGTGGATTATGTTGTCTTCTTTTCATGTCAGAATTTCATGGTAGAGACGAGCCACTATAGGCACCTCAGTTCTTCTGTGCTGTCCCTCTGATGTGCTGGTCAGTCTGGAACAGGCTCAATCTGGTCTGATCAGGCCATATGACCTTTTTTTCTTCCATGGAGAATGTAATTTGCCCTCTTGATCCCAGTTGGCCTAACAGATTTGTGTTGGAACTTTTCTTTTTGCGTTACACACCTGTGACAGGTTTGTTTTGGTCATGGCGGTAACACTGTGTATACTCTCTACATTTCACAGAAAAGGAACTAAACACAAAATGTGTTGTGGAAATGGTGAAAAACCAGACCATCCTTCATCCAGCTGGAGCCAACCTTGGAAAAGCAGATTCCAGGTATGTTTGCTGGTTACTTTGTTTTATGCATATTTGAAAAAAAAAAAATAAAAAGGATGAAAAAATGAATCATCTGTTCATTCCTTTACTAAAACACAATTTTTGCTCATTAGTGAAGACTTCAGGGTTTTTTTTTTCAATTAAATTTAACCTAATCTTGACACAAATCATTGGATCCAAATAAAGTCTGAGTATTTTAAGTTTTTTTTTTTTTTTCAGACACTAATTACCCATTTTTGAAATTGACTGTACTGGTTAAGGTGAACACTTTATTCATTCTCCGTGATGCATAACTGTTACCTCCAAATCAAATGGTATTTGTTTGTCCTGATTTTAGAGCGACAAACTTTATTTCACGAAAAAGAAATCTTAAAATTCATTTGAATTACAAATAAAAGCAAGAAAAGGGTAATTGATTGTTCTGAAAACGAACATTTTCACATGGCTTGCTTGTCTAGAAAACCTGTCGGTGGGTACAGTTTTATAAAAATAGCTGAATGTTTGGCTTTTTTTTCCCCACTACATCATACTCTTAAAACTCTTTGGTCTTTATAAATAACCAATGACATTCCAATATTTTAAGTGTACTTGAAAGAGTCCTGGAGGCCTTGAAAGCTAAATAAAATGAAGATGTGGGGGGGTGCTGAGTCTGAGAGCAGCCCTGACTTCACCATCACATTCACAGTCAGGAAATAACGGCACTCGTTCCATTCAGATTTGTAGCTGTTGTGTTTTTTTTTTTTTAGGATTGTTCTGCTTTAGGAGAGCGGCTGGTCTTTGGGAAGCTACCGTACTCATATCTTTCCTCTTGATTGCTCCTTCAGAAACAGTCTTGCCATAGTTTGTTTGGTATGTTCCTTCTCCTCTTCATCCTGGTGATGTCACTCATGGCAGGAAGCGCATGAAACACCTGGAAGGCCTCATTAAATCTGCTGTACTTCGGCTCTGATTTGATCTTTGTTACCAGCAGTTGTGCTCATTTTCCGCTTGGAATTGTTTAGTGTTTCCATCATCACTGTGTCAAAGGAAGGATTAGGATGCATTGGACTATATTTCAAAACAAAAGCTAATGTGTATGTGTGAGTGTTGCTGAGTGAGACTGGAATTTTTTTGAGGACTAGCTTAAAAGGAATTAGCTCATGAGAACTAACTGATCATCTTGGAGGAAGCTAGGATGACAGAAGTGGTCTCCCCTTGGAGCTGGAGAGTCTAACTGCAGTCTGTTTTGTCAGAGCGGGTGCATAAATCTGCCTCCAAGCTGCGGTTCAGGATCAGACAGCAGCTGCATGTGTGTGTGTGTGTGTGTGTGTGGTGGGTGATGGTGTAGAAGTGTAGAAAGGACAGTGGCATTGAGACCCAAGCAGAAAAAAGAAGCAGACTCCCGTCTTGTCTTCGTCACTTTTCTGGGTTATAGCTTCCCGTTGCCGGGCTTCCTCCTTTTTTTTTTCCCTCAACTCTTTTGTTTCCCTGGCAACCCAGTGGGAGGTTAACTCCGGGTCGCTGCCGCTGACCGCGGAGCCCCTTACGTGAGGGAGGAGAAGATAGAAGAGGGGCAAGAAGCTTCATTTACTTGAGCATCTGTCGACCATAAACTTCCTTCCTTGACGTTTATGGAGGACTGGACAAGAGTAGAGCTGTAGTTTCTCCCTCTGTGTCGCCGTGACAAAGAGGCCAGGAAACAGCAGGAGGATGGGTGAACTTGCTGTTGCTCTTAGTGTGCAGATGCTCCTTCAATTTTGTTATCTTGGCCACAGTGTACATTGACATAGTGCTTTACATCGCTGTTGAGGAAAACCAGGAAGTAGCCAATAAAGCCCAAGGTATTGCAGGTGCTGGCTGTTTGCTTAAGCTAACTGAACCAGCAGGATTCCACGTGTTTATATGGAAGTAAGCACAAAAAAAGCCAAACCTTTTTCTGGAATTACACAGCTTATCTGCATTGATTGAACTTGAATTTATGATTAAAGCAACGCTTGAAACTGAACTTTCATTTCCCTGTATGATACAAGTGTAAAACTGAAAGGAAAGCGATTTATTCTGCGAATGATGCTACACTTTCTGTGCTCAAACACTTATTGTGACAAAATATTATTTCAATAAGGAGAAATATTTGAAATGTCAGTAAAGATCGATTTGTGTTAGAGAAGTAGTACGTCTATAATCTTTTGTGGTTAGTGTCTGGCCCGATGACGTCTTTCATGCTTTGGGTGAACTCGACCCATAGATGTATAAACGCCAGAACCCAGACGCTGATGGTGGTTAGGAGACCAGACCATTGCAAAGCCTCGCTGCAGGTGGAGAATGGGGTCGAAGAGGGCCAACAAACTGTCTAGAACGCCGAGACGGACAACCAACCATTCATGAATTGAAAGGCAAAAAATGGATTGTAATTGGCTGTGAAGAAGGCGGGCTGTTTAGTTTTGGTGCAAAGTGAAGCTTTAATTGATAATTGTGTGTGGTAGAGTGACGTAACAACACAGCAGACTGTCAAGGGAGGTAGATCGTCTTTATTAAATTGCGCCAAAGCTTCACTGTTTTCCAGCTCCTTAGTGATATTGATTTTGGTTGCTTTACTGAGCGTTTTTTTCTATTTGATTGGATCTTTTACTATTGATTTGTCCTAGCTAGTAATGCCTGAAGGTGTAGTTTCCGTTAGCATACGTTTTTCTAGCAGCATTAAATCAAGATAAAGCCAGTAGTGAGTGTTGGATCCACAGTGTGGAACAAAGGCAATGAGAACTGATTTGCCGGCTCTACATCGGCTCTGTTTAGGTTCTGTATGGATGCAAAAAAACAGACGGCGTCATCTTTGCTTGGGTTTCTACAAACCGCGCTTTGTTTAGGTAAACAAGAGATGCAAAGCACAAACAAAAGCCATTAGGGTTTCCGATTGAAATTCAAACGACTTATTCTATTCAGTGGCAGATTTATTCTCATCTCCTTAAAGAACAACGGAGCAGAGCTTTGTTTTTCTAATCTTACTGCTGATTTGGAGACATTTAGTGATTTTTATGATTCAGCCTGTTATTAGAGTTTTATGGATTGATCAAAAAGTATTGGTGCCAATATTTTTGTTTTGGTTTTGGGGACATTTGCTTGCTAAGTAATTCTGGAAACTAAGTGGAGGCTACCAATTTGTAAAAATTGGATTCCTACATTATTATAAATGTGCCTTTTTGTTTTCGTACCTCTTTCATCAGCACCACTCCCAGAGCAGATGTTCATTTATTCCTGCGTTGTGGATTGTGGACGATTTCTAAACCTTTAAAAGTTCAGGAATTTGCTTACATTCTGGTTCTGAATTCCACTTTGCGTGGGTTTGTCTGCTAAACGTGGCGCTAACTCCCCTTCAGCTGTGCTCTCCGGTTCTACTTTGCATGATGACCTGAGGCTGTTTGCTCTGGACTAATGAAACTGGATGTTGACACACGCTGACAAAGATCTGCCTGCCGTCACACGTCAGTGGTTCCGACTCAGCAGCTCAGTCTCCAGGGATCCTGCAGAAACGCCCTTGTGGCCACAAATCTTGTTTTAATCTTAGTGTGCTTATGTTTACATCTGCAATGGCTGAGTTTGTGATGCGACAGAGGAAAAACAAACAGAAATAGACTCGTTAAGACAATTACAAATAAATCAAAATCGGCATCCTCATTGTATTTTGGTTTTGTTTCCTCGGCGTTTCTCTGGTGTTTCCATGATTCACTGACTGTAATCTGACCCAGGCTTGCTCTCATCCCGGTTTTCCCTGAGTCAGTCCTAGTCTGCATAATAAAGCTCAAGTCCTTGGATGTACAGATTGCGAGTGCAGCCGGGAATGCAAAGAGGAATCTGTGTAATCATTAGAGAGCAGTAGCAGCACCAATGCTATGGACTTGAGCTTTAGCCTCCTTCGTGTCCAACAGTGGTAAACCATCAAGAAGGTCTGACCTACTATGATGACCTTTGAATTAAAATTCCAGTTGGAGGCCCAGCCTCTCTACTCCCTCTAGCTACCTTCGCCTCTTCTTTCCATCTTCCACAGCCTTGGATTGTACAATACAAGGGAGGGAGGGGGAAATAATGCAAGAACATTAAGGGGAACGGCGAAGGAGGGAAGGAGGGGGGGGGGGGGAGCAGCCATGCATTCAGTAATTTTTTAAATGACAACGACAGGCCAAAGAGAGTGGAGGCGAATGGAATTGTTTCAGGCCGGAGGGGGGCGGGTCTCCTCTCTCCTGGCTGCTCCAGTCCCCATCCTCATTGGTGGCTTTTTTTCTTTTTCCTCTTTCGAGTATGGACGTTTGAGTGCAATACTTGGGTGACCATCTCCTATAGCTTATGAAGCAATCGTGGCAGCTGTCATCATTATGTACGTCAGAACCTGAAGGAGCGTTGACCTCTGGACGTGGGAAACACGTCAGATGCTCCTGGGCGCCCCAGAGACAATTTCAGGAAAACAAAAATATCTGGAAAGCAGCGTGTCAAACACAATTTAACGTCGCACATCTGTAAGAAATAAAGTCTGTAGAAGTTTGTCGCCCCCTTTTATTTCTTCTTTAAAGACTATGTTTAATTATGAAGCAGCAGGCGCAAATGAGCCCAACAGCACAGACGCTGATCTAAAAACAGAAGTGGTGTTAATTGGATCTTGATTTTTAAAAGCTACTGGAATCAATTAAAGTGCAGCCGGGAAACACTCAGAGCGTCAGCAGCAAAGCATCAGTGAAATATGAAGTGCTACAGACTGTTGGCTGCCTTGTCTTAGAACTGCAGGCTTGGTGGCTTCTTAAGAATGTGCACGAGTAAAACAAAACAGGTGTGTGGAAATTTTCTGGTTTTTTTTCTCTTTTCTTGTTTTAGTCTGTGCAATCTTTTCCAGCAGGATTTGTAGAGACTTGTGTGAGGACATTTTCAAAGATGGCCTTGTTTTTAGAACCGTGTAGTTTAACCGGTAAATGAATGACATACTAGAGTACTGGAGTACTGGAGTACTAGAGTAAGTCTTTTGACAGGCCTGCTAAGTAGCAGAGTTTCTGCTTGAAGCAAACGGCTCCACTAATGTGAAAATTACGAGTGTTTGACCATTGAACTGTTTTCCCTCCGGCTTTATGTTACGGCTGTGAATTTAGCTACAAATAAGGAGAAAATAAGTCACTTTTGGCCTCTATTGACTGTTGTATCATTGAAAAAATTTAATCTTCTTATGTATTTTTTTTTTTTCATGAGGGTTTGTGGAGCACGACGACACGAGCATCTTCAGAATTCAGCCCATTCAATATTTATTACCATGTCTCTTAGTTACCCGTCAATCAACATAAATAAAGCTATTTAGTCATTAAATTGCGTTTTTTTTAGTAGAGTCTGTATGGAATTCATGTTTTTGTCTTTTACAGCAATCAATAATGCTAAAACTAATAATCATTTTGACAGATTCTGCTTGTAAGCGTGTAAATGTATGATTTATGCCACAAGTAGTGAGTTCAAAGGCACAAAAATATTCTTAAAAGTACTTAAACTATCGGCCTTTAACTATTGGGTGGCAATTGCTTATACTTCCACACAAAACCTGCAGCAGGAAATCAGAAATTGATCTGCCAATCCTTTTTTTTTTTTTCTCTTAGGGCACCAAACCTGCTTTTATAGTCTTATACTTATAAATAAATGGCTGGACTATGGAATAATGCATCTTTAGTTGTTTGTCATAACATAATTTTGCCATTGTAAAAGCTTCGAGTATTATGGCAAATGCAAAGGAGCTGTTCTTTTGTAGACAAATGAAATGTTTTTAAATGTAAATGTCAGATTTCAGCCAAATGCAAAAATGCTTTTTTTGTTTTTCTTAGTAAGTTTAGGTTTTTGGCCTTTTTTTGTTGCTTTAAAAAAAAAAAAAAGGGTGTTTTCTTTGATTTTCTTTTCAAGTGTTACTGGTGAATAAACTGTTATTGTTCAGGACTTTGGTTTTGTCACAGTTCCGGTATGTGATACTGTTTGTGTAACCTGTATTATCTCAGTGTTCTGTGAAAGATCACAGATTTTTGCGGCTGTTACCTAAACGCTGTGAGACAGTGTTGTGCGTTCCTTTTATCATAACGTGCCTTTAAAAGTTCCTCTGTGGGACCTTGACCTAGCAAGTCTTCTATGACATCATCTGAATAGAAATTGCGCAATCATCCACTCGGCTATCCTTTACCATGTCAGCGACAAACACAGACGTTCACGGAACAATTAACTCTGTATGATCACAGTATGCCTGCTGATCCACACCAGATCCACAGATTGTTTTTCTTTGCAATTAATTAATGCTTTATAGTCAGGTATTTACATCTGTAATTGACAAAACTGAGTTTTTGATGACCTAACTGTTTCCTCTCTTTCAGTTTGTAATTCTAACATTTAGGCCTCTGTATGTGTGTGTGCGTGCACTAAATGTCTTTTTTTATCTTTCCACAAATACCTGTGAACCTTGATCGCCCCAACATCACCAGGAATCAGTCCAAGGTAAGATCACACACACCCAAACACATGTTGACATTTTCAACACTGAGCTAATCTTCGCTCATGACTCATCAGTTGAAACACGCTCACTTCTACGCGCAACTATACTAACTTTGTTGCAAGTCATCGAGTTGATGTTATTGACAAGATGACCAAACTAATAAAAACCGTTAGCTTTTCAGATAGAGCAGACCTTAACTGCTCACAAGTCCGTCCGTCCGTCCATCCTATCGATCAACACTTTTTCTACATTCCTACGCATAGAAACTCATTCCTGACGTGATAAAGACGCTACGTATGACTGCTCACATGAGTGATCAGCTGTTTCTGCTTCAAAAAATAAGTATCACTCTGACAAACTTTCACATCTGGAAGCATCGCATCCAACCACCATCAGAAACGTCCTGTCCTACAGATATTAGAAATTCAATTATTTTGTTTCATTTACGGCCTAACTGAATTTCCTTTGATCCAGATTCACCCTTAATGTCTAAAGAATGTGCTGTTTAGCCACATTTTCATTCATTTCATTAGTTTTTCAGAATCCTTTTTATTGTCATTGTACATGGTGATACAATGATATTGTAGCAGCCTTGGAGTGGTGAAAATAAAATAAACATACTGTAACTCACATCTCTAATCAAAAATGTACAATATCTACAGAAACAATGAAATATTAAATGCGTATGAACAAACTAGAATGGAATGAGTTGAGTTTCACAGGGTTGTGGTGTTGCTCCTCACTTTGGTTTCTCTCTGAACCTCTCCAGGTCTTTGCTTACGACTATTGCTTCTGGTCCATGGACGAGACGGATAAGGAAAGATTTGCAGGTCTGGTATTGAGAAGACTGTTACATTTGCTTTTCTAAAGTTTATGACAAAAAAAAAGCGCAAATAACTAACAATGTAAAGCGTGCACAAGAGTGACTATTTGTTTGGGTATCTCTACAGGTCAGGAGGTGGTGTTCCAGTGCCTTGGGGAAAGTCTCCTTCACAACGCCTTTCAGGGCTACAATGCCTGTATCTTTGCCTATGGACAAACGGGTAAGATGTTGGAAAACTGTTGACGTAATTATTATTATTAGATTATCCTTTCTTATGGTGTTGTTTGTTTTTTTGTCGAACCATCACAAAATGTAGAAGATATTTATTTTTAAAGTGTCTCTCTGTTGTCAGTGTTGTTATGCCGTCACTGTGAATCAGTTGTGACATGAACTCAAATAGATTGTTCCTTTAGGCAAAACAGCAAAGTAAATACCAGCAGAGAGATTTCAGATTCAATCCCGAAAAAAAAAAAAACAAGACGGAAAGTCTTTGAAGGTCAAAAGAAGGACGACCTCCTAATATGGGACTCTGGATGTCTTTTAGAAAAAATTCTTAATACTTTTGTATTTGTACTTTTTCAAGGCAGCTGTAATTTTTTGATAATTTAATTCTAAATCATTTGGTTGAGGTTTGTTATTCTTAGTCTGTCTGTTTAATGCTTCCTTTGCTTGTGTGCTTTCAGGTTCAGGAAAGTCGTACACCATGATGGGTTCGGGGGACCAGCCCGGCCTGATTCCTCGCCTCTGCAGTGCTTTGTTTGAGCGGACCAAGGAGGAACAGAGGGAGGAGGAGAGCTTCACTGTGGAGGTGTCCTACATGGAGATCTACAATGAAAAGGTTCGAGATCTGCTGGACCCCAAAGGGTATGTACCTTTTCAGCCATTGTCCAAACTCTGTGGGATACTTTTGTCTTGATATTTCCTGATATTGACAAAATTAACTTCTTGTTTTACAGCCTTTTCCCCATTTTCTTTCACCAAAATGGGATTCAATAGAGTATAATTTTAGCAGATAGTTCTCTTTAGTGGAGTTTTTATGACTATAGTGTTTAAATCCTGTTTAAGAAAACTGAAACTTTTTATTATTTGGTTTAAGAGAAATCCAAATAAAAACAGGAAAGCAGAATCAATATGCACACATTTAAAAAGAGCGCTAAGAAAGCAAAGGCCTTATATGGAATAATGTAGCTTTAATTATGTTAGGTTTTAATCCAAATCTCCTTAAATAAAAAAAATAGGATCTCCAAACAAACAAACAAACAAACTATCAATCAATATGAAACCTAATTGGAGCTTTTATTTGGTTAATCTGCAAACTGGTTCTGGAAAGCTGCTAGAATGGACTTCAGAATGTAGCAGCTTCATTTCATGTGAAACTCAGATTAGCATAAAGGAGGTCGTGCTCACTGCGGTGGTGTGCAGTGGTCAGCGCTTGCACAGATTACCAGCCCGCTCTGCAGTCTCTGGCTAAGGCCAGTGAACGTCCAGCAGGTCAGCAATAAATCAGGCCTGCAGGCCTCCGTCTGCTGCCCCAGACGCCTTAACCTTTGACTTTCACTCAGTGCAAAAAAACCTTTAACCTCCGTGAAGCGGGCCAAAGCGGAGCACGCCATCTGACAGCCATATGCGCTTTTGCTGCGCTTCCACAAATGATGAAGATCCCCTGTCCAGAAAAAGTTAAAACCCGGGTCAAATGTTAATAGAGTTGGCCATCAGGACTGTTGGATCTTTCTGTCAGTGACCATGCTGGTTGTCTCCATCTTACATTGGTGTTTTTGTTTTCTAAGGAGTAGACAAACGCTGAGAGTGAGGGAGCACAAAGTCTTGGGTCCATATGTGGACGGCCTGTCACGACTAGCAGTGGCCAGTTACAAGGTAAACATCTTATTCTTCCACTGTTTTTTTTTATTTTGTTTTATCCAACACAGTTGGTATTATTACTAAAAAAAATCCCACTCAAACCACTGGCACTGACATTTCCTGTTACATCCAAGCTCAGCCACTTGAGAACACAACACACAAGTGTTTTTGAGAAATGAAAGCCCTTTAGCTGGTGTTTAATAAAAAAAAAAAAAAAAACACGCAATCCCAAAATAGATCTGAAGATAATCAGGATGACACAAACTCTTCATCCAGTTTCTTACTTTTGGATTTACAAAGATGGAAACACGTTTGCTCTTCTTTTTGTGGTAAAACTGGTCTCTAAATGTGGATAGACAAAACTGCATAGTACAAATCACGTTTAATATTAAGAAACTGTGATCAAATTGTGCACTAATTCCACTTGCTCGTCTTTCATCAGGACATTGAGTCTCTAATGTCAGAGGGGAATAAATCTCGCACTGTCGCCGCCACCAACATGAACGAGGAGAGCAGTCGATCGCACGCCGTCTTCAACATCATCCTCACGCACACGCTCAAAGACCTGAAGTCTGGGGTGAGGTTTAATCACCAAACACACACACACACACGCAGGTGTCCGTTGAGTCTTGCCATCACCGCTGCTTTGACACTGAGACGACAAACGTGACATGACTGACTCACACAACCCTCCACGCTGACAGTATTCACTTTTTCCACTGTTAGGTCTTAGTTATAGAAAGAGATTCTTCTTTACTCTATTGAGATACTTCCCACCCAAACCAAGCTGCTTTCCAAAAAGCTGTCAGACTGGACAAATGGAAGTGGGGGAAACAACCGTATAAAACAGAGGTCAGTTTATGTAACATTTGTGGTTGGTTT
This sequence comes from Oryzias curvinotus, assembly GCA_023969325.1. NCBI lineage: Eukaryota > Metazoa > Chordata > Actinopteri > Beloniformes > Adrianichthyidae > Oryzias > Oryzias curvinotus. Next base: position 25,540,730 of record CM043708.1, on the reverse strand, counting down.
TATTTCAGCTCTTTGAGTGATCCAGGAGTGATGATGTCATGTCAGCAGTGTAACCTGGTTCTTTAAAAAAAAAAAAAAAAACCCTTGTTCTCCTACCGGCCTGCTTTACCGTCCCTGCCACGCTTGCTCTTATTTCTATCTGCTCACAAATCTGGTTAATAATTCACAGGCATGACTGTGAGTGTGTCAGCTGATACAGGCAGCTCCGTTTTCAGCACACGCCCAGTCAGTCGCTCAGTTTTCCAGTTCTGACTCAGAGCATTTAGCGTTTGACTCTTGAGCCTCGCATTAAGCCCAGCTTTCCAGTTTAAGAACTCTCTCTTCGACAGATTTGTGTCGATTTCAGTGACATGTAGAGGGTGTTCTGTTTTCTCCTGTCACTTCAAGCTTTGTTTGGCACTGGAGCAGCCTGAACACAACCTGTTTTTTCAAAATGTGCACTATTTCAAAGCGCTATAAAAAGCTCAGGTGTCTTCAGAGGGTTAGCTGCTGTTTAACAGCCCTCAAAGGCTCATCATTGCCCCCCAGTGGTGCACTGGTGTTTGCATTTAGAGGATTTATGATCAACTGACCTATACAATAAAGTAAACTTCATCTAGTCACAAAGTCAGTAGCTGCTCAATAAGTAACTGTCATCTTTAGGGACTTGAATTTCATTTGATTTTATACAGTTGTAGCCACACTTAGACTTCAGTCTGTTTACAAAAGACTTTCGTTTTTAGAATCACCTGAGCTTTGGCTATTTCCTCTACATCACTGCTGTGTTATGCCTTAGTCACAATTGCTCTCATGGGTGACTACGTGATAAGTGCGAGCTCCCCTGCATGCTCCCTGGCTGTTAGAAATGAGGATTTTTAGACAATCAGAGTGTCGTTTGTGTGGGCATCCTATGGGGACTTGTTTGCCCTGCACACTTTGTGTGTGCAACACTTGTGTGCGGCCCGTAAGGAGCCACCTCGCGCACCTTACCAACGACTAGAGCAGAGTTTTTCAACCAGTGTGCCGTGGGAAATATCCCTCATTAACTGATCTAGAAACATTTTCCATCTCCAGGAAATCAGCTCTGTGTTCATCCAAACAGGCCCTGATAAAACACTGAGTAGTTAGGAATATAAAAGATCATAAAATTATTTTTTCTTGGTGTTTATTTGATTCTATTAAAGACATTTTGATAAGAATGACGGTAACACGATTTAGCTGCAACTATAACTGTTTTAGTAAAAGTCCCTCCCCTTTAAATGTCTCCGCCAGTCATTCTTGAAGGCTTAATCACATGTCATCAGTCTGACCAATCAGAAGTGGTTAAAGTCTTAACTTCCTTGTTCCAATGTAGCTCATAAAGTCTCTCAGTTCTAACAAAAATACCAGCTAAAGCTCGTCTTTAGCGGTGTAGCTTTCCACAGAATCCGGGATCAGACCGTGGAACAAGTGAACAAAACAATGAAGCTCAGAGACGCTAGTCTGTCTGCCCTTTTGCGGCAGTTTTTCACACTACATCTCCCATGATGCATTGGGTTGATGCATTGGGTTTAAAGTGACAGCGCCTCAGCGTACAATGAGCCGTCCTTGTTAAACGTCTTGAAACAGCAAGGAACACACAGTTTGTACATTTTCTAACCTAACTTTTATTACATCTTTTAGAAAAAACAGCTGCAACTTCCTGCTTTTTCTGCCACAATTATCACATAAATGCACGTGAGATTGCGGGGGGCGGTGTGCTGGTGTGCCGCGGGATTTTTGTCAAGGTTAAAGTGTGCCGTGGCTCAAAAAAGGTTGAAAAACACTGGACTAGAGTGTGGCGTATAGGCACCGTAGAACAGCATCAACCGTACGCCATAAATACTGACCAAGCACGACAATGGTACGTTCCATTCTTCCCCTAAGATACATCCACTTCTCTCTACAACCGTCCACAGGCTGGAGAACTCGTACGGTTTGCATGTGACTAACTTTGCCGTCAAACATTGTTTGTCAGGTGTTTAAAAGCACATTCTCTTTGTCTCATCTGCTTTGCAGTGAAATCCGTAGTTTCTGCATTGATGTTTTGACACTTGTTTTATTCTGGTAGCTTTGATATGAACCACCAGGCTGTGTCTTCCTCTAACCGCTGTGTTTACTGACCCCAACAGGACACAGATTCTCTTATTTAGCAGGAAAACTCTCATGTCTGCTGGTTTTACCATCTCCTTCCCAACACTTCCATGTTTACAGAAGCTACAGGACTAGATATTTTCTGTATGTTAAAGCAGGAGTCCTGGATCTCAGTGTAGTCTTTCTTTCCTTCATTTTTTTTCACAGCAAAGATCTCATAAATTGTATTTATTTATTTTTTTCATCTTAACTTGCGTCATTTCAGATACCCATCTTTTTGGTTTTTCAAATATTTTCCTGGGGGTCAGAGCTGCACTGGTTTGCGACTTATCTGTATCACTGATCCCTCCTGTTGATCTTTATCTTCAATTGCCTGTGAGTGTCTTTTTTTTTTTTTTTTTTCCTTTTACTGATTTTCAAGCAATGTGAGAGGAAACATTTCACACATTCACTATCCTTATCCCAAGAAAAAGACCTTTGTTTTTGCCTCTTTGGAAAACCCCCTTGGTACACGATCGCACATCCTCAAGTTACTTTGACAAAAAAAATCCTTTCTGTCACTCTGGAAAAGTTTACTATGAATACAGGGTTAGACATCTATGTGCGCTAAGATGTGTGCGGCTGTAAAAGACTCATTCTGACTTTTTGAAACACAGCAGAATGTGCCGACGGCTGAAAGGTCACTACATCTGTTTGTGTAATGCTGACTTCCCGTCACAGGTGGCGATCAGGTGTTAGATTCCTCCTTGTCAGCAGCTGCACAGTCCCAGATAGAGACTTGATATCCTCCTCCTCAACAGCTAACAGAGGGAAACTGTCAGCACGAAGCTGAGAGGGGATGCGGCTTCTACCTGCTTGATAGAATTACAGAAAAGAAAAAAAAACACACAACAAAGCGTTAGGCTCGAGCATCTTAAAGGTTTCAAGAAATCGTCCTACCCTCAAGGGGGGTAACCTGAGTAAACTGATGAGAACTGACAGACGAGAGGATGACCCCCGACTCAAGTGTATCACAAACCAACCTATCCTCCTATTCTCTGATGATGCGTATTGAATAACAATAGTGGGACTTTCTTTGCCTTTTGTGTTTGTAGACAAGTGGGGAGAAGGTGAGTCGGTTAAGTCTGGTGGATCTGGCTGGGAGTGAGCGAGCGGCAAAAACCGGAGCAGCGGGAGAACGACTAAAGGAGGGCAGCAACATCAACAAGTAAGCAACAAACCCAGGAACTGGGTTTATATTATAGTCAAACGAATCTGTGAGTTCTCTACAACGTTTGGACACGTTTAGATGCTCATAAGACCATTTGTGGCAGAGCTTTTGACAGTTCTCCTCCGTTCTATTTACAGCTTTGTTTGTTCTTCCCCCTCTTTTGTTTCACGCGCTTCTTTTAGATCTGCTCACCTCCTCCCTTACGTGCCCAGCGTAGACTCAGTAACCCTCCAATCTGACAAGTTCAGTTTGACAGTTTCAAACAGTTTGACTACTAAATACCTCCTATAAATCCTAATCTCTGACCAAACTGATCCTGGTTCCTGTTTTAAAAGCCTTGAGTCAACTATAAGCGAAAAAACCTAGAGAGGCAAATGTACATTACTGCTAAGTAGGCAGACAGTTTTAAAGCAATATCATAGCGCCTTTAAGCCTTAGCCACAACTGCACTTATGGGTGGATACGTGCTGTCTGCGGGCAAAAAAAAAAATGCATGAAATATCAATAGAAAACAGTCTACGGCTGAGCACAAATGATCAATTTTTTTGTCTACGGGTTTGCAAACACGTAAACAACACGTAAGGGTAGGACAGGGGGAGGTGATGCACCCGTACACCCCAACTTCTCAAAGCCACTCAGGAGCAGCTGACCACAGAGAGGGAGACTGTGAGGACATTACAGGAACGCCTAGAGCAGTGTTTTTCAACCAGTGTGCCGCGGCACACTAGTGTGCCGTGGGAGATGGTCAAGTGTGCCGTGGGAAATTGCCCTCATTAACTGATGTAAAAACATTTCCCATCTCCAGGATTTCAGCTCTTTGTTCATCCAAACAGGCCCTGATAAAACACTGAGTAGTTAGGAATATAAAAGATCGTAGAATAATTTTTTCTTTGCGTTTATTTGATTTTATTAAAGACATTTTGATAAGAATGACGCTACCGCGATTTAGCTGCAGCTTCGACTGTATTTTGGGAAAGTCCCGCCCCTTTAACTGTCTCCACCAATCATTTTTGGGGGGCTTAATCACATGTCATCAGTCTGACCAATCAGGAATTGGTTAAAGTCTTCACTTCCTTGTCCCGATTTAGCTCGTAAAATCGCTCAGTTCCAACAGAAATACCAGCTAAAGCTTGTCTTTAGAGGTGTAGCTTTCCACAGAATCCGGTATCAGACCGTGGAACAAGAGAACAAAACAATGAAGCTCCGAAAAGCGATCTCCGGCCGTTTTATGCACTACATCTCCCATGATGCATTGGGTTGTGAGAGTGACAGCGCACAAGGAGATCTGTTGTTAAACGTCTTGAAACCAACGAACACACTTCAAACTGTTTTTAAATCTTCTAATTTAACTTTTATTGCATCTTTTAGAAACAAAAACAGCTGCAATTTCCAGCTTTTTCTACCACAATTATCACAAAAATGCACGTGAGACTGCGGAGGGGCTGTAGATCAATACAGACTATGAGTTTCTCCTTTTTTTGTTTAGTTTTTGGATGCTGGTGTGCCGCAGGATTTTTTTTTAAGGTTAAAGTGTGCCGTGGCTCAGAAAAGGTTGAAAAACACTGGCCTAGAGGGCAAGGGGGAGTACGTGGAACTCTGCAAACACTACAAAAATATGCCAAAATAGCCTTAAGATTCCCATAGTTATGCATTTCTGACTTTAGATAGCTTATCTCTTGACTATGGCTGTCAGTTTTAAAAATAGAAGTGTTTTTATTTGGTTGAATGCTATCAAGCTTTTAACCCATTGCTTTCCTGTTTTTCTTTCTTAATTATAGTATCTTCCGCCATTTTTTTGCCGCTTAACCCCCTTCTGCAATTTTGCAGCTCTTTCAACCACTATTCAAATGTTCAGCTCCTTCAGCTTTTTCCAGCCGTGACTTTTGGGCCTTTCAAATACTTGAACTCTTCAAGATATTCCAGGATTTTTGCCTACATTAAAAGACATGGGGAATCCTTGGTGCTGAAGCTCGCTGGTTCGAGACCCAGCACTGACATTTTTCAGCAAAATATCTTCATTATTTTTTTTTTCTTTTGCCAATTATTACCCTTTAAGTTTCCTTTTCATTCAGCAATATAGCATTCAACCCTGCATGTTCTTCTGGAAATGCAGTTGTTTTCTGTTGTCACGTTGAAACCGTGTCACCTAACTGGTGCAAAATTCAGAACCATCAAGTTTTAGAAATTCAAACAACTATGCAGCTGCTAATATGAATCTGAAGTTGGAAGAAAGGATAACGATGCTGGAACATTAAAAGAAAATGAAATAAACAGGCTTTTTTTTTTTTAAGTTTATATTTGCAAATAAAGTTTCAAAGTGGCACATCTGCGTTCTCAAAGTTGAGATTTTCTGCATATTTCTTTTAGCATAACCTAAATCTTAACCAGAATGGTTGACAGCGGTTACATGGAGCAGAATTATGACTCGTGTTGTCTTTGTGTGTTTTCAAGGTCCCTCACCACACTCGGTCTGGTGATCTCTGCACTCGCTGAGCAGGGAACCGCCAAGAACAAGACCAAGTTCGTTCCTTACAGAGACTCGGTCCTGACATGGCTGCTGAAGGTAACACTGCAGGGCATCCCAGACCCAGTACTGAACATTTCATCTGTTTAAGGGCAGTGGTTTTCAACCGGTGTGCTGCGGCACACTAGTGTGCCGTGGGAAATTACCCTCATTAACTGTTTCCGATTCTGCTCATAAAGTCTCTCAGTTCCAACAAAAATACCAGCTAAAGCTCGTCTTTAGCGGTGTAGATTTCCACAGAATCCGGTATCCGACCGTGGAACAAGTGAACAAAACAATGAAGCTCAGAGAACCGAGTCTGTCTGCGTTCTGCGGCTGTTTTCACTACATCTCCCATGGTGCATTGGGTTAAAGTGACAGCGCCTCAGCGTACAATGAGTCCTTGTTAAACGTCTTGAAACCACAACAAACTCACATCAAACTGATTTTAAATCTTCTAACTTAACTTTTATGACATCTTTTAGAAAAAAACAGCTGCAGCTTCCAGCTTTTTCCGCCATCAATTATCACAAAAATGCACGTGAGACTGCGGAGGGGCTGCAGATCAATATGAGTTTCTCCTTTTTTGTAACATTTTTGGATGATGGTGTGCCGCAGGATTTTTGTCATGGTTAAAGTGTGCCGTGGCTCAAAAAAGGTTGAAAAACACTGGTTTGGGGAATGAGACATTTCATGACGGAGTGTCCCTGCCTCCAGGACTGCCTGGGAGGGAACAGCCGCACTGCCATGGTCGCCACAGTGAGCCCCGCGGCAGACAACTACGATGAAACTCTCTCAACGCTGCGATACGCCGACCGAGCGAAGAACATCGTCAACCACGCGGTCGTCAACGAAGACCCCAACGCTCGGATCATCAGGGAGCTCCGAGAAGAAGTTGAGAAGCTGCGGGTGCAGCTGACGCAGGCAGAGGTTAGAATCTCCTCTCCGTCATGACGGACACCATGTTGGAGCTGCTGCTTTCCCTGCTCTCATCGGCCGTCGTGTCTCCAGTCGCTGAAAGCCCCGGAGCTGAAGGAGCGTCTGGAAGAGTCCGAAAAGCTGATCCAAGAGATGACCGTCACCTGGGAGGAGAAGCTCCGCAAAACGGAAGAGATCGCCCAAGTATGCAAACCCGTCAGGTTTAGCTCCTTAACCACATCTTTGCTGTGTTTTTCAAATGCATCGCGCCGTTCTAAGCTTTGTTTGTGACTGCAGGAGCGCCAGAAGCAGCTGGAGAGTCTGGGGATTTCTCTGCAGTCTTCAGGAATCAAAGTTGGAGATGATAAGAGTTTTCTTGTCAATCTCAATGCTGATCCTGCTCTGAATGAACTCTTAGTGTACTACCTGAAGGTAAACGGTCCTCAGTAAGCTTTCATTTGATGCTTTGTATTACATAAAGCCTATTTACACAATTGTTCTATCAATAAATTCCTGTTTTTGTTTTGTTTTTTTGTGATAGTTCAGCTGAAAAATTGCCTTTTTATTCATCCCAACAAGTCATTAGTGCTACTGATACAAAGCCCATCGAGACGACTGTTGTTGTGATTTTGGGCTATACAAATAAAATTGAATTGGAATTGAATTGAATTAAACCAAAACAAAAGCAAAAATCTTAAAAATGTGTTTGTTTTATTTGTTGCTCAACAATAATGTGCCTGTCTAATTCAGTGGCACGCAGGTTTTAGCGTCTCTGATTTTGTGCCGCAGGAACACACAAAGGTGGGCTCAGCGGACTCCCAGGACATCCAGCTGTGTGGGATGGGCATCCAGGCAGAGCATTGCGTCATTGACATCACAGCAGAGGGCACCGTCTTTCTCACGCCTCATCGTAACGCTCGGTAAGAGCAGCCAAAGACTGTAAGGGCGTCCTTTGTTTCACCCTCTTTGTAGACTCAGACTGTGACAAGAAGGCTTTGAATTCAGAACGTGTACATCAGACTCAGCTTTATTGACCAAGTATGAGTGCACACACAAGGAATTTGACTGCAATGACCTATGCTCTCAAGGAAAAAGTATAAATAGCTGTAAAAAAAATCAAATAGGAAAAAGATAAAGATATACAGTGTTTCCCTCGGAATAAGAGTATAGATTTCTTTAGACTGTTATATCCCTTACTACACTTTTGTCAGGCAGACATGAATATTTTTACACTTTTACAAACTCTCAAAGTTAAAACCTTTGTAGAAAAATAAGATCAGTATTAGAGAATAAAAAGAAAGATCTGCTTGCAGGATTGACAATCCTCTACAGCCTAACGACGCAGAACATAGAGCTCTGTTAGAAAAAATAAAAAGCAAAATTGCACTAAAAAAAAAAAAATCCACAGAACAGCTGGACAGCAAAAGGTTAACAGAAAAAAGGCAAAATAGCGAGTGACACCGTATGTCAGAGTTGATCCGGTTCTCATGTGTGTGGTTTCATACTCTGACTGGTCAAGAGTTCATCAGAGCCAAAGCTGGGGGGGGGGACTGCCTTTGTGGCGTCACATGATGGTTTGAAACATGGTTGTTACCTTAGGCAGGAATAAAAACACCCACAACCTTATAGGAGTCTGTGTTCAGATTTCACACCAGCTTCACTTCTTCAAACACTTTAAGGACAGAGCACTAATTCAGGCTGGAAATTCTCAGTCTAAGTGGTCAAAGCTTCATCTCTATTTTTCATGTAAAGTTTCATTCTGACGCCAAAAAAACAAAAGCAAAAACACACAGCGCACGTAGAAATGTTTTTGCTTGTTTTTCAAGCTGTTAAAATGGCTTCATTTTTCTAAGATTACATCATTTCCTTGACCTTGCAGATGATAACAATACCATAATGTTATACTGTCGCAAACGCTCTTTGCATGATCAGAATGAATCAGCTGATTGTGACGCAGAGAAAAGCGGCTTTTCATAGCCGCTTTTCTCTGCTTCACAATCCGCTGGAATTCTTCTAGTTGCGTAAATGTTTGAAGAGTTGAGGTTGTCGAAGTAATGTCAACGCTGGAGCTGAAACCGCGGTGCTAAAGGGTGAAAAAGGCCACGCAGCTCTGATGAAGCTCTTTTAAATCTCTGCAGCATCTCTGTGTGGAGAGTAAGCATACTTCAATTTTCTTTATTTCAAACACAAATGAAAATAAACACAAGAGTTTAAAATAGACAAATAAAACAAGACAGTGTGCTTGAAAAGAAGTGGGTTGAAGAGAAATTGTGTTTGATCCCACCCCTTATTTTGTACAACACCTGCGTGTTTCTATTTACAGTTTTGTTCATGTTATACCTTTACATTACATCCTGCATAGCACCTATTTTTTTAATCATTTCTTGCCTTGTACAGTTCCATCAGTGACATCTTGTAGGTTTTTTTTAATGCATGTAAACTTTTAGTTTGCTTTAAACCTACATCCAGTCCGTTCCATAAATCCACACCACAAATTGACACATTTTCTTTTTTGTTTAGTACAAATGCACAGCTTTTGAAGTTCAGCTGATTTCTTAAATTGTAACTCCCATCTCTGTCCTTGAGCATCTGTTGTATGTTTATGGAAAGTAAGTTATTTCAATTTCAGTCACTCTTTCTAAAACATGATTATCAAAAGAAACTTTTATTGTTCTCTAATGTTCCTTCATGTGCTGGTATCGCAGAACATGTGTCAACGGTTCTCCAGTATCCAGTGCTTTGCAGCTTCACCACGGTGACCGAATCTTCTGGGGGAACAACCACTTCTTCAGGTAACGTCCACTGATGAGCATTCGTCCATTCAATTGAGGGTCACAAATTTCCTGACTTTTCTTATAACTTGAAGGATAAACCTGCCAAAGCGGCGCTCCAGGACAGCTGAGGATGAAGAGGGAGAAGGCGGCGTGATGAAGAACAGTGGCAGCAGTGAGCAGCTGGATGCCGATGGCGACACGAGCAGTGAAGTGTCCAGTGAGGTCAGCTTTTCTTATGAGTTTGCACAGACGGAGGTCATGATGAAAGCGCTGGGCAACAACGGTGAGCTGCGTTGAGGGAATTTCATATTCATTTCCTGTGAGGCCTGTGCTTCGGGTTTCCCCGCTGACTCATCAGAGTTGTCAGACCCCATGCAGGCAGTCCTCCAGTCCCTGGAGAGGCAGCACGAAGAGGAGAAGCGTTCTGCTCTGGAGAGGCAGAGGCAGATGTACGAGCAGGAGCTTCAGCAGCTCCGCAAGAAGCTCAACCCCGATCGTCTGTCCACGGGCCAGTCCGGAGGGCAGATGACGGGTCAGCAGGGTCCGGGACAGCAGTCGCATTACCGCAGCATGGAGAGGCTCAGTATGGGAGGGTTTAGCCATTCAAGCAGTGCTCAGAGCAGACTGAGGCAGTGGAGCGAGGACAGGTGAGTGTGTGCTGTTAAAAAGAAAAAAAAAAAAAAAGATTTTTTTCCTGTTCTTTTCCTGTTTGCCTCATTTTCCTCCTCATCGTGCAGGGAGGCGGTGCTGGTGAGGAGCCTCCGGAGGTTACGGGAGCAGATAGTGAGAGCAAACCTTCTGGTACAGGAAGCTTGCTTCATCTCTGACGAGCTGGAACGTCATACGGAATACAAAGTCACCCTGCAGATCCCTGCTGACAATCTCAATGCAAACCGCAAGGTCTGACCCGTTCAAAAAGGACAAACGCCTTGCATTCCTGTAGAGAATGACCATGTGTGTGTGTGTGTGTGTGTGTGTGTGTGCGCAGAGGGATGCGGTGCTCAGTGAACCCGCCATCCAGGTCCGGCGGCGATGCAGAGGGAAACAGATCTGGAGTTTGGAGAAGATGGAGAACCGTTTGGTCGACATGAGAGAGCTCTATCAAGAGTGGCAAGACTACTTCCTCCATAACCAAGACAACCAAGTGAGTATTTCTTTAACAGGTCTGCCTCTCAGCCCACTACTACTAACATCAGAGAAGGCGTGGCACCGCCGCAGAGTTCCTAACACCGCATTCACTCTTTTTTTTTCTTTCTCAGGGGATGAGATCATATCTCCGAAGAGCAGATCCCTTCTTTGACGAGCAGGAAAACCACACCCTGATAGGTGTCGCCAACGTCTTCCTTTCCAGCCTCTTCTATGATGTCAAGCTGCAGTATGCCGTCCCAATCATCAACCAAAAGGGAGAGGTGAGCACATCTAAAGAACACAAGAATTCATTGAAGCTCACCGTTTGTCTTTAAAAGTCAGCAGACCCATGAGGTCGTTCCTCATCTCTCTCTCCGATCAGGTTGCTGGACGCCTGCATGTGGAGGTGGTGAGGGTTGGAGGCTTCTTAGAAGACAGCATGGCTGGAGGAGACGAACCCGATAACAACCATGACTCTGAAGTGGAGGACCGCAAACTGGTCTGCATGGTGAGATGGAGGCTGTATTTTTTTATTTCTACCAAACATGCTTTTTGTTTGCCTTTTAATGCTGTTGAATTCAAGCTGTACTTCTGTTCAGACGACCACATTGAAATGTTCTTTATTTCCTCTTCAGATTAAGATCCTGCAGGCCACAGGTCTCCCTCAGCACCTCTCCAACTTTGTCTTCTGTCAGTATTCTTTCTGGGACCAGCCCGAGCCCTTCATCGTGGCTCCTGAAGTCGACCCTTCCTCCTCGTCCCCCAGCTCAAAGGACCCTCACTGCATGGTGGTGTTCGACAGCTGCAAGGTGGACAGAAAGCTGAAGATAGACTTAGCCCGAGCATTTGCCAATACCTGTGATTATGTGAGAACTTGTATGACACCCATCTCTCTGGGCTTTCTCAGGAGCTGGCAGTGTCGGTATCAGAAGATTTCATTGAGTACCTCACAGAAGGAGCCGTTGCCATCCAGGTTTATGGACACAGACAGACGGATGCAGGGAGAAACCCGGCCTTGTGGGACCTCAGCATCATCCAGGCCAAGACGCGAACACTGCGAGACAGGTAAACGGGCGCCATCATTCACCTTTGGCCCCGTACTCCGGAAGCTGCTTTGATGTGGGAGTTACCTGTGCTTTTTGAAGGTGGAGTGAGGTCACACGCCGCCTTGAATTGTGGGTTCAAATTCTGGAGATTAATGAAAACGGAGAGTTTGTCCCAGTGGAGGTGGTCCCTGCTCGAGATGTTCGGACCGGAGGAATTTTTCAGCTGCGGCAGGTAGACGATTAACCTGTTTACAACAGAGAAGATCATTTTTATTGAAGGATTGATTGTCGTAACACCTCCCTCTTCCTGTTCTTTCCTCCTCACCTTAAGGGCCAGTCGAGGCGCATTCAGGTGGATGTTCGCTCCGTTCAGGACTCCGGCACCATGCCTTTGATCTCAGAGATCGTGCTGTCCGTATCGGTGGGCTGTGTTGAGATCCAAAACATCAATGCAATCCAAGAGGGAGACGAGATGGACAGTTACCAGGTACCGCCACCTTCAGACAACTTTCTCGTTTACTCATTTCTTGGAGTTTTTCAGTCATTCATGGAGGGGTTTTTTGAAATAGGAGAGAGATCTGGAGCGTTTAAGGCGGCAGTGGTTAGCCGCCCTCACCAAGAGACAAGAATACCTCGACCAGCATCTGCAGAGTCTGGTTAGCAAAGCAGGTAAGGCATTCAAATACCCTCTTTCCTCTCCTGAAAAAGAAAAATGGGTGAATAGTTTTGAGATATTTTCAAAAAAAAAAAACGATGGGTTTGAAATGTGATGCTTTTGTTTTCCAGAAAAGACAGAGGATGACATGGAGAGGGAAGCTCAGCTGTTAGAGTGGCGCTTGACCCTCACGGAGGAGAGAAATGCTGTCATGGTGCCCTCTGCTGGCAGCGGCATTCCTGGAGCTCCAGCTGAATGGTATGTATGACAAAAAAAAAAAAGTATGCTTTTTTTTAATGCCACATAAAGATAAAGGAGAGGCTAAAGAGAAATGGTGCGTCCATTTACAGGATTCCTCTTCCTGGAATGGAGAATCACACCCCTGTCCTCTTCCTTGACCTTAAACGTAAGCAGTTGTTTTTCGGAAGGGGTGAAACACACCCAGACTTTTTTACCCTTAAATTTCTTTTTTCTTCATCTTCAGCTGATGACCTCAGCTCCCAAGAACAGTTTGAGGTTCCTGAAGCTGGAGGTTGGGATGCCACTCTGAGCGGAGAGGATGAAGACGACTTCTTCGACCTGCAGATAGTCAAACACCACGATGGCGAGGTAAACGTCCGCCTGCCGGAGCTTCTCCTGAAACTCTCCGCATCACATCTGGACGTCTCTCTGGAACCCAGGTGAAAGCCGAAGCCTCCTGGGACTCCACCGTCCACGAGTGTCCCCAGCTCAGTCGGGGGGGAGTGTGGCCGGATCAGCGCGTCTACCTGATAGTCAGAGTGGTGGTTCAGCTCAGCCACCCCGCCGACATGCAGCTGGTGCTCAGAAAGAGGATCTGCGTGAATGTGAACCCGGGCCGCCAGGGCTTCGCCCACAATTTCCTCCGAAGGATGTCGACCCGCAGCACCATTCCTGGCTGCGGGGTCACCTTCGAGGTGGTCTCCAACATTCCCGGGGTAAAGCTCCGAAGAGAAATATCTGGATTTGCCCCCCCCCCCTCTCCAGACAGTGAAGTGCTGATGGTGATGCTGCTGCTGTATCTCTGCAGGATGCTTCTGGGTCAGAGGACAGGGAGATGCTAGCCCACCTCGCTGCAAGTGCACACAACAGCCAGTCAGCCGACGACGAGGCCGCCATTGAGAAATACCTCCGCAGCGTCATGAGTCTGGAGAACATTCTGACTCTGGATAGACTCAGACAGGTGGAGCATGCGTTCACGCCTCATCAGGAAGCAGGGAAATTATTCAGTCGTCAAAAGTGTGTGTTTGGCTTTCAGGAAGTGGCGGTGAAAGAACAGCTGTCTGGCAGAGGGAAGAGCAACAGACGGAGTCTGAGCTCCCCTTCAGTTCACAGGGTAAAGCACAGAAAAACACATTTCTGCTGACTTGCAGAAAATATCTTCATTTGATGCTTTCTTTTTGTCTCTTAGCTGTCTGGAAGCAGACAGGACCTGTCCACAACCTGCCTGCTTGATGATAAGGTAAACCGCACACACACTTTTAAATTGAAGGCTTAAAGTAATCATTCTCCTTGTTTGCACACTTGCGTTAAAAATCTGTCCAGTGTTTCTCATAGGAAATATTTTAGTTGTTTTTATTATTATCTGTAGAAAAAACTAATATTATAAATAACTGCTTCCTATGGAATTCCCCGCCATTAGATTTGGATAAAAACGGACAAAAACGTTCATTGAACTTTGACTGTCCAGTCTCCCTTCCTCTAGTTTTTGTCACGATGTAAACAAATTTCTAAATGCAGTCTAGATTTAACTGGAAAAATTGCGAAAGGAGAAATGTTTTCATTTCTTTCCAGATGTATAATTACAAAAATCCAAAAAGTTTTTCCATGTTCAAAGTTGAAGTCCCATTTGCTGTCACACATCTGGGGGGGGGCATTTGTTTCCCCATATTTGAACCCCCCATCCCCTGGGGGAGCGCTGAGCTGCAGACTCAGCCGCCGCGCCTAGGAAACAGTTGGCGGTTTAACCCCCCCCAGTCCAACCCTTTCATGCAGCGTGTCAAGCAGGAACTCCGCGTCTCATTTTTAACTTTGGTTTAACTCAAGAGGGAATTTAAACCCACAATCCTCCAGTCTTAGGGCAGACACTCTACAACTTGTTGGGTTGGCCGCTATAATTAAATCATACACAGTAAGCTCATTAACATTTATGCTTCTGTTATTGGAAAATGAGCTTTATGTTATGGATTTTCTCACAGTCTATTAAGTAAGTAAATAAGCAGGGAGGGGACTGCAACCTGCTGTGGAAATAGTGTGATTTTTTTCTAAACATACGGGGGAATAATTGTTTAAATAGAATTTTTGCCCTGCAGTTTTTAAATATCAAATAATGAAGGTTTCTAGAAGGGATCTCTGAGGAACACCTCGTATGAAAACAAGGGTGTGTCCAAATTCCAGGGCTGCATCCTTCGATGGCCTCGGCCTTCCCGGGCGACGTTGGCGAGTAGGCCGGAGGTTAACGGCTGTGAATTCGGTCGAGTCCAGCCTTCGGATTATTCCAGCCGTTTCGTCAGCAAGTGTCCTGTCGCCTAGCAACCGTGAGCCCCCAACAGGGAGGAGTAGAGAACCAGCTCAAAATTTTCCTGACGTATTTGATCCAACTTTTAATCTTGGAGGCGTAATTATAAAAAGGTGTAAACATCTCCAACTTCGGGTTGTTGAGGTTAAGATGTTTACACTCCGGGTTCGGCCACAATGCATCTTGGGATATGTACAGCATAGAAGGATACACCAGAACCTTGAAATCATTTGAAGGAGACGTAAGCTAACACACACAGTCAGATGTGAGAATCCAGTATCAATACGTCTCGACCTCTTCAGAATAAAGGTCATTTTTATTTGGTCACTTACCGGACTCGTCTGCGTCTTCCTCTCAGGGTCGATGGGAGAGTCAACAGGACATCTTCATGCCCTCTCAGTTTCACCGCACCCTCCCCCGCCCGGCCTCTTCCCCATCCACCTGTACCATCTCCTCTTCGCCCCCCAACCCCTTTGGCTCAAACCCCCAACCACAACAAGAGCCAGAAGCAGGTAAACCTTTCTTCCTCTTCACATCTGTTCCACTCATCGGGATCTTTCTTTCACCAACTCATCTTTTCTCTGCATTGTCTTTTTTTTTTTTTTCTCATTGGAGCTCATTCATATCACAAACAGCTTTTCCCATCAATTCTACCTTTTTTTTTTTTTCATCGTTGTTTCCAAAAATTCTCGATTTCTGTGTATTTTCGTTGACACACACATATCAATGTGGTCTAGCCTGCATCGCCCCCAGCGTCATTTTCTATTTCATCTATTTCATTTTTCCATTTTCTCGTCTCTGTTTAAAACTGCGTGGTCAGTATTCCTGTCAGGCCTTCACTTCTCTTCACTGCGACAGAAATTCACTTCATTTTTTATTCAGGGGTGAACAGAATAACAATGAATTTAAGTGTTTTTAGGAATCATTATAGTTAAATTAACCATTTCTGTGTAGCTCTGTTTGTATCAGCCTTTCACTGTTTTGTGATTTTTACCATTTTCTAAGCTTGCTTACAACTTTCTGTCTCAAACCTTTTACACCTCCTTCACCTCCTGGAACTCCTCTTTTTTTTTTTTTTCTCTCCTACTTCCTCTTTTGTTCTTCCTCTCTGGTTTCACCTCCCTTCCGCCCTCCCCCAGGTCGTTTAGGGCTTGCTGCCTCTTATCTTTCAGTTAAAGCGCTGGTTCCTCAAATGCCCAAACTGCTCAAATCTCTGTTTCCGGCTCGTGACGACAAAAAGGAGTTGAGGCCTTCGCCGCATGGCCAGCAGGTCAGCACAGACGCAGCAGCAAACTCAGCGCATCGCACGTCTGCAGGCGACCCTGAAATGAAATGAAAGAAAAGTGTGAGATCTTTGCTTCCCGTTTGTTTCTTCACAGCATGTACCTCGAATCATGTCGCCAACGGGAGGGGACGACGGCAGAGTTAAATCTGAGACGGTAAAGGTCATTTCTTTCTTTACTGATACACAACCAGCAACTTGGATTTGTTGGGCAGCGTTCCCTCATTCATTTTTGTCGTCGGTGAAATCCATGAAGTCGTCATCCATAGTTTTTACTCTAGATGTTTTAAGGCTCCAAAACCACTCACTACATATTTTTTTTTTACATTTTTTTTCTCTTGTTTAAACTCTCAAAGTTCAAACACCCCCATTATTATAGAATAAACCCAAAGATCTGATCGTGGTTGATGATTTGTATAGAAGTCGACGCACAGAGGGGATTGATTGACAAGGTCAACAGCTAATCAGGATGCAGAACCAGTGCGCTGTTTAAAGAAAAGAAATAAATTGTACTGAAAAATCCACAAAACGGCGAGACCGAGAACGGTGAACCACGATAAGGAAGCTAAGGAACTCTGCAATTCCGCTTATATCAGTCAAAATTCTAGTTTTTTCTTAAATATATATATTTTTAAATAAAAATGATGAACAACTGATTGAACAATCCAAACCAGGGGTCCCCAAATCCAGGCCTGGAGGGCCGGCGTCCTACATGTTTTCCAGCCAACCTGCCATTGAAGCTCCTTATTGGCTAAACACACCTGATCCAGGTAATCAGCAGCAAATGAGGGAGGGTGTCTGGAAAACCAGCAGGACACCGGCCCTCAAAGCCTGGATTTGGGGACCCCTGATCTAGACAAATGAGGTGGAGACCGTGGCTCAGAATTGTTCTTCATCGTGCAGCTTTTTAAAAATGTACAAATTAGTTGCCGTTCAGTTAAACAGCGGCCAGTTTTCTAAGATGATGTAAAAAATCTGCACGTTCTCATACATTAACTAAAAATGTTGTGGTAAACTATTGCAGCAGCAGCAGCTTTTTACTGGATGATTACTGTCTTCTTCTGCCTCTCTGCATGCCCTGGCCTGCCCCTCCGTTCCTGCGGTATCCGGCGGTAACCCTCGCTATCCCTGTAGGCCGCCGCTCTACGGCCATCTGCCAAAGACAGAAGGACAGAGTTGCCAGAAGTCCCTCCTCTTCCTGTGCATGACCCGCATGACACCACCCCCCTCAGCCCCCTCAGCCAGTCGTCAAGCGGCTATTTCTCCACTAGCGTCTCCACAGTTACCCTGTCTGATGTTCTTCAGCCCTCCTCCTCGTCTTCCTCTCTCCTGGCTGCCGAGACTACATCCCCCACAACCCCCCAGCAGCAGCAGCAGCAGCAGGGTGCTGATCGGATCGATGTTGTGACCTCTCCTTCTCAGTGCGGCACCAAGGCGGCAGCCGTCCCCCCGCCCACTCCCTACAGCTCAGCCAATCACAACAATGTCAGAGCAGAGCTCTGCTCGGAGCAGAGGCTGCAGAACGCAGGAGGAGGAGGAGGAGGAGGAGGAGGAGGTGAAGCCGTTGAAAAGCTGGAGATCTGTGTGGAAGACGAAGAGCGAGCTCATGACCACTCTCTGCCCGAGTGGTTGGTTGAAGGGTGTCATGTCACAGTGGGGAGCAACAAAGCAGGAGCGGTGCGCTACATCGGAACCACACACTTTGCTGAAGGAGTCTGGGTCGGGGTGGAGCTGAACACCCCTGTGGGTAAGTGTGCAGTTCACTCCCGACTCGTCACTGTTAAACCCTGAAGAGCTGGTGTTTAGACTCACCTGTCCTATTTCCTCTCCTCAGGCAAAAACGACGGATCCGTGGGGGGTCATCGCTATTTCCACTGCAAAGCAGGCTATGGGGTTCTTGTCCGACCCGACCGACTGTCCAGCCGAGATCGGAACAGCCAGGTTCCTCCTTCTGTCCACGTCCCCATCCTGCGAGGAGAAGCCGTCACCGTTCGCAGAGGGGAGAACCGCAAGTCTTGGAGCAGCTGAAACAGCAAAACGGGAACTTAGCAGGAGAGAACTCCTGTTGTCCTCCCCTCCGAGGCTCACCGGGTGCCTGGCAACCTAGAGCTGGCAACTGCAGAAACAACACCAAAACAGAAGATCTAGATGAAGCATTTTAATGGGGAAAAAAAATGCTGATGTGTCTTTAAAAGACTCTCCAGAGTTTGTAAAAGTTCTAGGAAGGACTGCTAATCATGTAGGAAGAGAACGCAGAGGTGGGAGGAGTCCGTGAGGAGGATGTTCAGAGCGAAGGGAGGGAAGGTCTCAAGTGTGGATCGGAGCTTGTGTCAAAGAAGCTAACATGCTCCACATTCAGTGTTCTGCCCCAGCGACAGAACCCTTCCTCTCTTCAAGGAAATGGATCCCACCAGTGGTGTCGTCTCTTCTATGTAGTCTTGAGTTCCCCTACTGAACCGACGCAGGCTGGACCGTTCCTCTTGGACTCCTCGTCCTTTGCGGATGGATGCTCCCAGAATGTGCCTTCGCCGTGGTCTGCTTTGTGTTTGTGTGTTTTTGACGGTGTTTGTGTTGAGTGTGAGGAGATCTCAGGGACTGTAGACGAGAGAAAGGTGAGGCGGGGTGTGTGTGTGTCTGTGTGAGTAGATAATGTACAGCTTTTGTTTGTCCTGTGTGCACAGATGAAGTTGTGTGTTGGCGCTGGTGTACAGGAAGAGTAAAGTCCACGTTTGGAGATGCTGCAAGTGGCGGAAAGCTCAAACCGAGAGGCTTTAAAAGTAGAATTTTTGCACTGGAGACGTGGGATAAAAAGCTCATGCAAGTGAACAGGACGGGACTGCAGTGACCTCTGTCTGACATCAGGGGGCGCTCTCGGCAGTATTAAGGCAGGGAGGCGACAGAAAGAGGCAAGTGTAGAAAGAGTTGGGAAAATAATTTTTACTTTGATATAGCAACCTTTTTTTTTTTTTTTTTTTTTTAAACTAAAGGCTGAAACAGCAAAAGATGAGTTTTGGGGGGAAAGCCTTGAAGGTCTGAGTCTCTAAAACATTCCTGACAAACGCTGAAGAAAAGCGGGGATGCTGTGTCTTTGCTTTTAGTTTATTTCAACATTCCTGACAGGCCGTAATGTTTTGCACCGACATGCTTACTACACGCGTGTTGTAACGCAGGCATCAGCTCTGTCACGCATCTCGTCTCTACAGCAGCCTGTGGAAACACCGTCCAGGTCAGGAGGAGATGCAAAGAAGTCGCTTTTATTAGATTTTACATTTGGTTTTAAAGCTAAAAATAATTGGGAGATTAAAGCGATTTTTTTTTTTTTTTACTTTACGGTTCTCTTCATGTTGTCATGACAGTTTCCACGACCCCAGAGTTCTCTGGTGATCGGTGTGGAATTCCAAGTAATGACACCCATATGAACACCATGTGCTTTCCTTTATTTGGTCATGCGCCTTCGTAATACGAGGGGGAGGAGGAAAAGTAGTATTTATGTAGAAATACTTGTACACATGCCTTTATAGCATGGAAATCAAAATTTTTTTTGATCATTAAATGTTGCACAAATCATGACATGGAAGCTGCTGCTATTAGCATCGTTAATTTTTGTACCTGTAAATCATTTATCTGATTATCTATCTCAGTCTATGCTAAGTTTCATGTTTAGTGGGGGGGGCTGAGGTTGCGGCGGTGCTCCGGGTTCAGTGGGCAATATTTTTTTTTTTTTTTTGGGGGGGGGGGGATAAATATTGAGGCACTTGAAAAGGTTTTTAAAAAAAAGCGTTTTAGACAGGAAATCACTCCTGTGTTGATTTTTAAAGGAGAGTAAGGAAGGATTTTGGTCTTTTAAGGAATGGAGTTGCATTAAGATGCGACAACGATGTCGTCAAAGCGGAGTTTATTTTGCGTATTTATTATTATTTGGCCTTTAAGGAACGTGCGGCACAACGGTGGTGGCTGGCAGAAGGAAAGCAGCTCAGAAGGTTGAGATTGGTCGTTTCTGTGGTTCGTTTTTTTTTTAAGGTGGGGATGAAGGACGGCAATAAGGTGTGTTGTGTGTGTGTGTGTAGCTTGTAAATACGTGTGTGTGTGTGTGAACGTTGAGTGGACCTGGAACAGGAAATGTGCTCAGAAGCTGGTTTTGTGGAAGTCTGTGATCCCCTCAGACTAGTTTCTGTGTGTCGTGCCTCAAATCACGTCTGTCTGTCGCACAGGTGAGTCGACTTGAGTCCCCGCCCCCCTGTGTGGCAGACGTACGTCTGCCACACAGGGGGGCGGGGACTCAAGTCGACTCAACTTACGTGTTCTAAAAGAAAAGACAATATCAGTGTTTCTTTGTGTGTGTTCTCAGTCGTACTTTGAACCTACAGCAGCTCAGATTAATCACAGAAAAGCGCTCATCTCTCACAGGAAACAGTGATGCTGGTTGGCTGTTTCCACGGCAACGCTACACCTTATCAGGCTGGATTGAATTTCCCAGTTTGCATTATTTAGGGCTGCATCAGCCATTAGAGCAACATTCTTTTTTTTTTTTTTTTTTAGCCCCTCACATTGTTTTTTTTTTCCCTGTTTTTGGTTTAATTGCACTTGCTTTCTCTCCATATCTTTGTGTCATTTCTGTTTTTTTAATTTTTTTTTGTGAAGCAAAACCGCCGCTTCAGGCGCGGCCTCCAGCCTGGAACCGGTCTGCTTCCAGAATGGAGAAACTAAAGAAAAGAAGATGAGACGCACAAACGTGTCACCTGAGGGGGGGGAAGCCTGGTATTTGATCTGTCCGGTTCGTCACTGCCTCTTCAGATGCCTAACTGAGGCTTAAGCTTCCTCACAGGGAATTTTATGTACAAAAACTAAACATAACTCGTGTAAAAAAAAAATAAAAAATCCTCTGAGCACTGCCCTTGCTCAACAGCTCAGCTTGGAGCGAATCAGATCTTCCAGGTTTTTACTACATTTTTTGCATTTGGAGGTGACTTTTTCCCCCTTTTAATCAGTTATCTGGCAGTTTGGGTTTTTTTTACCACGCAGGTATAGATGTACCTTTCCCTGCTTCACTGTGTTATCAACTATTTAAAAATAAAATGACTCAAAAGCAAGCAATACCCAGCTGATCGTTTATCAGTTTCTTTTCTAGTAGAAGATTCCGGATCCAGCTCTGCATTTTTTAACGTTTTTTGGGTCAATCTTGAGGTACCGGTAGCCATGTTTAACAGAGCTGTAGAAAGGGTTTGGTGCTCATCGAGTCAGGACATTTATTCCTGCCATTACTGATGCAAAAAATAATAATACAAAAAAGCCCCATCCAGTTTTTAACTTATACGTATGTAGCGAAGGAAAAAAACTCTTTTCTATACCTTTCTTCAGATGTGTTTCAGCGTGGCCTTGGCCTGTTCAACAGTATTATCATCAGTGTAACTAATGTTTGAGTCTGCTGCTGTGAGGAGCTTTGAATGAGGAATGTGTGAGTGAATGGTCTTGTGTGTGTAAATATGATCATATTAAGACCTATATATTAAAAAAAAAAAAAGAAAACTGAGCACAAGTTTGATTCTGATTAATTTAATTGTTTTTATGTAATTCCATGCTGTAATCCAAAGAATACAGTTGTACTATGACAGTTATTGTTTTCGTTTTTAAATCTGAACAGTAATCTGGTGAAGAAAAAATAAATCAGTTATATAGAATGATGATCGTTGCCTTTTATTTTTTTATTATCAGATTACTCCTAAATGTTTACAGTAATTATTGTCTATTTAAACTTGATCGGAATTATGTTTTAGTTACATGCTTTCAAGAGTGCAGTAAATAGTTATCACCGACACCGTTGATTGTTTCTCGCGGTTTTAGATAATTATTTTATTTAACATGAGGATTTTGTCGTTTTTTCCTCACAAATTAGCATTACCTGACCTGTATTCAGGCATGTTTAATTTAATCGAGAAATATCAGCGTCTTTTATTTTTTTTAAAATTCCTCTATGGCTATATAAATTAGTGATTAGAAAAATATTTTTAAATAAATGGTTCGTTTTGTTGTTTTGTCGTTATGCTAAAACGCCATTTCCCCTAACTGCGGAAGAAAGAGCTTTAACATCCGGGTCACTCGACGACCTCTTCCGGCTTTCAATGGTTGCCGGCTAGTATTTTAGTAGTTTTTCGTTTAAAAATTAACTCGCCGGCTCAAAACATTTCAGTTGTTGTTAAACCACTACATTTTTTACACATCCGTTTGGTTGATGGGTCGTTACTTTTTCTTGTGTTATAGTTTCAGTCAGACTGAAAGCTAATGCTAAGCTAGCGCTGGTGAAGTTTAATTTGCTTTTATTCAGTTAATGTTCGTTTTATTGATGTTGTTTTGGTGGCCGAATATTAGAGCTGTACTGTTAATGTGCAATGAGCTCGTTAGCTTTCTCAGTTTTTGACGTTTTTTTGTTTAATTTTGATTAATCCCAAAATGGCCTACGCTGGTTAAGAACAGCATAGGCCGCACAATGAACACGACACGTTTTAACGTTGAAGTGTGTCGTGACTATTAGCGTGAGTCCCAATTTAAATAATTTTACCCTAATTAAATGTGCTGTACTTTCATCTTTTGACCATTTAAAACATTTATTCTGCTGTTTCTACCAAAGTGCAAAAATAATTGTATTGTACATGAGGAGGGATACTATAGTTTTTTTTTTTAATAAATGACAAAGAAACATCATTAGATCAGTTTTATTCCCTTGTAAATAGAATATCAATAAAAACACACCTTAAAAATAACAAATTAAGGTTTATCCAACAGATGAAAAAGTAACAAGGCATATGTAGATTCTCTACATAGCGATTACACAACAGTCTACTGTCCAAAAAAGGCACTAAATCTTGAAATATAAAAACAATGACCAAAAAAAAAAAAAATTGAACTAATAAAACATACATCCAGCGGAAGTTTGACATTTTCCATTTTTTTAAAAGAGATTTACTGAAGAGCTTATTGCCAGAATGAAATGACGACCACACCTTTAAAACTGTTCACCTTTTCCAGTCTCTTAACTGTAGCGACCAGAACGCCTTTAATCCTCCATCAGGTCATTTTTTTTCCCCACCCGAATAACGACATTTCTGCACTCCAGACTACTGTCTTCTTTCGATCTCAAACGTATCTTTAAATCTCCTCTGACAGCAGATATCAAATCACATTCATGGAGCCTTTGGAGCTTAAACTCAGTTTTTTTTGGCTGAGAGGAGGGACGCGGGACGGACTGAAATGCAACAGAAGCAGCAGCTTTCTAAACAAGGCAACAGAGGACTAAAGGCAGATGTTCAGAAAAAAAGTAAAAACTAAAACCCTAAATTGCCCTGTGTTTTTATTCCATCAACTCACAGGTATTGAATCCTAAAAACACATAGGCTTCCGCTGATAAGTTCATCTTATACCAAATACTGCTTATTTAATGTCATTTGTCTTTATAAATGTGTAACACTGCAGTGCGTCTCGGTGAACCTGAAAATGTGCCCCCTGACCTTTAATCAAAAAGGCCAAAAGATGATCTGACCAAAGGACAGCAACCTCAGAAGCAAAAACACGAGGACGTTGAAGGCAGCGACTTCACCTCCAGTCCTGAAATAATCTCAAACAGCACATGGTCTAAAACATCTACAGATTCGTTCCACGACGGCTTCTTCTGCTTAGCAGATTGAAAAGAAAACCATTGGTTTTTGGTGTCATCAGAAAAATTCAAGGAAATCAAGCTTAAAGCATAAAGACCGGGGTCAGCTCTGCTGCCGCTCAGTCGCAGAGAAACAAAACTTTACATTTTTATCTTGACGTTTTGGCTACAACGCTGAAGATTTATACTCCACCAGAACGCTTTTCGTTGGGATGAAAACTCAAAGCTAACGCAGGAGTCCTGTTTTAGAAACAGTTTAAACTTTTCCAACTGGAGGCGGAGTTCCCTTTATCTTTCTAAAGACTCATCACAGATTTTGTATTTTTTTATTTTCCCTCCCTGCGGCGGTCTAAAAACAGATTCGGACTGCCGAGCGACCTGCAGGGACGAGCTTATCGCTGGGGGTGTGAGGGTGAGGTATCTGCTGAGTTGCACAGCACCCTGCTTTGAGTAAAGACGCGTCACGTGCGGATTGTGACGGAGCGTCTCATAGTAGTGGTGCTTTGACGCGTGCACAGCCGCCGCAGAAGTCTTCCTCCAAACAGAAGGCACTTCAAAATAAAACCCCGCTTTACTGCACTTCACTGGGAAGCTTTTAGTGTTGGTCACCCAAATAAAAAGAAAAAAAGTTAGCTAAACAATTGTAGAATTAAGTACAAATAGGATGCAATCTTTACGTTTGTGATAAAAGTTGGAAGCTTTCGCAGTAAAACTGACTTCCCTTTCAGAATAAGACGACAAAAACTCATGTGATCCTAAAAGACATTCAGAGATTGTGGAAACTCCACGTAATTAAAACGTTTTTTCTACTCTGAAAGTAAGATCTCTGCATCAAAAGTCTTTACCTTTTAGCAAAATGTTAACTAGAACATTAAGAAAGTTACACGGAGCTTCCGTGTGTCTGAATAAAAGCTGCTTAGAGGTGTGGTAGTGTTGTGATTGCACACATTTTAGATTGAATGTGCTTTAAAATAGAAATAGATCTCATCAATGCAGCGCTGCCTTTTAGTGTGAAGAGTATTTTGTGGAAGAGAATTGGATCTAACCGGCTCTTTGTTTTCAGCAGCAACAAGCTAAAGAGATTCTGTCAGGGAGACGCATTTACATGATTTTAAAACAAAAGATTAAACATGTGGGCAATCTTAGGTACCGCAGGAAGTTGAGCATAAGATGCATTTTTTGTAATACTAGTACATACTGGTCAAATGCGGCATGAGGTGATGCAGCATGTATCCAGCAGAGGGCGTACATTCTGGAGATCAAAAATGCCACACACAAAAAAACCAGCCTAATTTGAAGTGTCTGGTGGTTGTTTTGCAGCCCCGGTCACCGAGTCGAGCATAAACACTTTTGTGCATCTGGGTTTTCAAAGCTTATTAGAAACCGGGTTTTAAAAAAATGGCATCAGGAGATTAAAGCCAAACAAGTAGAAACTCCTCAATGGCAGGAAATTATTTCTTTTCTGTTGAGTTGAGACAAGTTCAGAAAAGATCCTGTCCTGTGACTTTAAAACAGATGAAATTCCTTCCTGATAATGAGAGCGTATTTGTTTATAGGAAGGTATTGCAGGCAAAGCCAGCTGCTGAATACCAACGGTACCCATTATTGGCCACGTTTCCCTTTAGCTTCATGTGTGGTTCCGGTTTAAAAGCTTACGTCTCTGGTCGGTACTAAGAGCCACCGTGCTCAGACAATTCTAGGTTTTAATGATGATTTTTGCTAAAGTCTAGGGCTGTGTCCGAATTCCCACCCTGATCCCCAACAGCTAAACTATATAGTGCTAAGTGTTGTGGTGCCCTGGATTTTAAAAGCTATTCGGACACCATCACTACTTTTTTTTTTTTTTTTTTAATATGGCGCCATCGATTTTAACAAGTGTAAATGTCATTGATATGAGCGTTGCTGCGACAACCATTTATGAATCCACTGTGTTCTGAAAATGAAAACGGTGATATTTTATTTAAAAAAAATACATTTAAATCCTTCGCAAAAAATGTTCAAACGCAATGCATTGTGGTCTATATTCACCATTCAAGTGAACATCGATGGTTTTTCGCAGAGATTTCTGGGAAATTTCCAGGGCACTTGATTTTGGAATTGCTCATTCGGACAGCACTACAGAACGGAGAGCACACTATATAGTGAGTAGTGAAGGAATTTGAATTTGCCGAGGAAAACTTCAGATTATTAAAACCGAGAACTTGGGGCAGTTTAGGGGGGAAAAACGGCTCGACCTAACCTGAAAAGTGCTAAAGCTCCTCGCAGAGGCTGGACTCCCGCAGCGGCTGTGCCGTCCGTCGCTGAAATGTGAGACCAGCAGTGAATCTGATCAGCACAACCTACAATAAAGTGTCGTTCAAATAAACATACAACTCTACAAACTGGAGGGCGGGTGGTTTACAACACAACACATTGACAACAAAACACGGATACACGTATCGGGGAGATATTTTTCTAGCAATAATGGGGCACATTTAATGCGCCTTTCATCAGCATATCTCTATGACTCCACCCATCATCCACTCAGAAAACACACACATATTGAAACTTAATACTTTGGCTAATGTTTCACTTGCCTCTTACCGAAAAAAAAAAAAAAAAAAGCCTCATACTGATAGCTTCTCTCCTTTGATGCTTAAATGCACATGCAGTGTAAATAGAAATGGATTAGGCTACAAACAGCACGTATGTACAACTGTTTCTTTCACTTTTCTCTCCTGATCTACATGGATGATTATCTCACAGTGATCAATCATTGCGGAGGCGTAAATGAATAAATAGGAGCCGATCAGGCAGATATCAAGGGTTTATATACAGTTCCGGCTGTAAAGATTAAGAAGAACCTGAAAGTCTAACACTGACGTTTGAGTACAAGTTGCTTAAATACCGCTAAAGTTTATAGTAATAAAATATTGAGGGAAAGCGCTGAGAGCGTTTATAGAGTTTGAAAGAAGAGGATCAAAAATGTGTCTGAAAACGACAAATAACTTTTGTGAGGCTGTTACAGACCCACTCCGATGAGAACGTTTTAAAAACCTGTTCTTGTGGCATTTTATTGACGATGGAAGACATGTAGAAAGCAAACTAAACTTTGCTTTTTTTGTGAATCAGGAGCAGAGGGAAAAAAAAACAAAAAACAAGAGCTTTATTTGTGTCGTAGAAAATGCTCTGAGCGGGCCACAAGCTCCCTGCCCTGACCTCTCAGCGATGGGGAAGGGAAGGGGGGGCGGGGTTGCTTCTTGCCAACGGTCCTGCCCACAACCCATGAGAGCAATTTCTAATGAACTACTGCTGCTCTGCCTAATCAAAATACCTCAAAATGATGATCGGAGTGGGTCTTTCAGGACAAAAAGAGGTCTCTAATCATGAGTTAAAATGCGAAACAAGGAGAAATAAATTGTATGTTTGGTTAAACTGCAACATCAACATCTATTACAAGTTATAAAATTGAAATTATGGCCTTTTTTCTTCTGTTTCCACAGAAGCTTTTTTTTCTTTCTGGTTTCGCTCTCCTGTGCGTTATGCCTTCATCTGCTGTCGTTCCTGCACAGCCGTAGAGCAGAGAGCGGATGAAAACGCACAACCACATGGAAAAGAACCGCTGAGTATGAGCTCGGAACTGTACACACATTGAGGCTTTTCAGTTGTGTCGCGATCACAGTGAAAGACCCTGAAACGGTTCGATCCCCGCGCCAAATACAGTGTTGTTGTGTTGCTTCCAGAGGAAACCTGCACACAGCGCCGTGTCCTCATTGGCTGCTTTCTGTGAAAGTTTCAGAAGAGGCTGACCTTAAAAAACACAAACCACAGAAATGAGGTGGTTTAGAACAAAAGTCTCTGCTGTTTTCAGAAGCATCTTGAAACTTTCACAGAAACTTGGAGAACACTACTAAAAGTTTGTTATAACCTCTATAATGATATACTGATAGTTGCTATACGAGTGTAGTGGAGCAGGTTGGTGGTTGGAGGTAGGGTTGGGAGGTATATCAGGATTGGACTTTACACAACTTTTGGTCTTTTTTTTTTTTTTTTTTTCCTTAATACATTCCCACATATTCTGCTTGCATATAGTGACACCTGTTCCGACTGCTCCGTTTTGGCTGCTCCATCAGTCGTCCTCCAGAGACTCCATCTTGATCTCGTTCCCCACGCTGCTCCCCGCCTCCTCCAGCTGGCCGGCCGAAGCCGGGCTCCCGCCGTCCGCTGCGTTCTTCCCCAAACCTGCTGGGTCCTGAGGTTCCGACGGCGCTCTGTGAACGCTGGGCTCGTCTTGCAGAGAAGGGGAGGGAGGAGACCAGGACGCACCTGCTAGCCTGGAACCTTCTGCCGGAGCGACCGACGCCGATAACAGAGAGCGGCCAATCAGAGAGATGCCCCGCTGTCCTGACACGCCTCCTCTGGCCAGAGCAGAAAACCAGCCGGGAAATGGTGTGGGAACCTGGTGGGGAATGACGAAGGAACGTTAGCAGGAGTTGGAAAGCTTACAGTGATGAAAGTCAGGCAAGGAAAAAATCCCTGAACTTTTCTTTGAGCGATATGGCGCGGAGAGAAATTTTGGAAAAATCCATGGTCTTAGATGCATTATGGGACATTCTGGCAGCTAGTTATTCACTTCTTAATAAAGAATCTAAGACTAATTGGAGCGTCATGATTTGTCATTCAAACCCCTAGTTTGACTTACCATTAGGGACTTGCTGGTCCTAAAAAAGAATTTGGATAATTGCTAAAAGTAACACAATCCTACAATCTAAGCTTTTCCTAAAAGCTGCAAAACATCAATATAGTAACATCAAAGCCCCAAATGGTAAAAAGAACACCAGTAACTATGATTTCTATGAAAGTACCTCATTTATTTGAATGATTTCTGCATTAGAAATACTGTTTTCTCAAACTATAATTACATCGAAATATGGGATCTGCTTTGAACTATCGTTCTATAACATAAAACATCGATTCTTTAACACCAATACTTAGTAATCTGAGCAAAACTGGACTAAATCATGGTGATTACGAAATACAAATAAAAGCCATTAAAACCTGATAACCGCACGGAGAAAAAGAAGTTCCGGTCACCTAGCTTAAATGTTTTGTATCACTGCGCCTGCTTTTTTAAAACAACCTTTTGCTTCATCATTTGGATAAAAACAGGCGGTAAGAGGAGAACTTTCTCTCTGAACTGATGCTTTATTTAACCCATCGGGACGATCAGCAGATAGATATATCGCTGAATCTTGACTGCAGCGGTGGTGCGGCGCCACGGACTATGTGTTACGGGATGAGGCGCACACAAACGTCATCGCAACCTCTTCAGATTTGTTTGTGAAAGTTTAGCGTGGGTCCGCCAGTTTTGGTCTCTAGGGAATCCGTCACGCTGACCACGTGGTACAGACAGAGCCAATCAGAGCTGTCGACGCATCCGAGAGCAACTAAAACGTCCCGTCATTGGTCAATCCGCTGAGAAATATAGAAAATAAAGCTAAAATTAGCCGCTTTCAGACAATGTTTTCATCCGGAAAGCGATTTGTCTGTAGAGATTAGGTCTTTATTTCCCGGAAGGTACGATCGGTCTGCTCAAAAACCTGGATTTCCGGGAATTCCCGGAAGACTTTCATCACTGGTTTAGGATTGTCTAAAGGTTGGTGGGACCTACCTGGGTTGGAGAAGACAGATCAGCTCGACTGAAAGCCAGCTGCCTGGCTGAAGCTCTCTTGTCTAATAGGGACGCCTCACAAGCCTGCGTCAGCGCACGACAAAGAAAACACAAACAAAATTGTTTATAAAAAGGTGCAAACGCATGTCCTGAGAGGAAGAGTATAACCTCCTCATCTGAGGATCACCTGGTCAGGGAATTCATTCCCGTCCACCTCATCACTGACCGACTGACCTCCTGGACTCTGAACCTCGATACCATGGCTCTCGAGGATGGCTGCTTCTTCAAAAACACAAAGTCATCATAGCATATCAACTCCAGCCGGAGAGGCAGCCGCTAATCCGACGCCCCTCTAACGGAAAAACCTCAGACAGAAAACTCCAGACTGAGGGATGCAGCGAGCAAATGCATCTAGCTTAAACATCAACAGAGGTAGATATTACCTATGTTGGCACGCCTCTTGATGTCTTTGCGGCGGTTGGCAAACCAGTTGTAGACCTTTAAAGAAGTAACTCTTTCCAAATCAGACAGCTTCTTCCCTTTAACACACAGACCACAACCGTCGATAAACTATAAAAAAATGAAACATTCATCTCCACGCGATCACACTTTAAACTGTGCCTCTGACTCTAGCAGTTCTGCAGTATTGGTGGTTCTTTCAAAGCCTTCCCCTCTGAGCATCGGAGCCATGGTTCTTTACTTTGAGCCATTGTTTGCATTAAGAATTTTAGAATTTATCCTCCCGATACATTTACCATATACAGGACAGTGGTACGTTCCATTTTCATGATGTGGTCACATGAGCCTAAACGGGAACTGTAAGTCACACCCTCTCCTCTCTATGACCCTCCACGGACCCCGGACAACCCAAAAACCCGTACAGGTGGATGTGACCAAGGCTCAAAGTAAGGAGCGTCCATGATCTATTGCTATCCACTCACCTGGTTTTTGAATCACGGCGTTGCAGGCCGTGGCTATCTCTTCTCTTTTGGCTTCGTCGGGGTACTGGTTTTCGCTGAAGTAGCTGCACGAAAGCAAACATTGTGTTTGAATTCCACTTCTCGGATCTGCCGGTTGGCCCACGCTCCTCTCTCTGAGGGCTCACCTCTCCATGACGGCCAGACACTCTTTCCTCCACGTGAAGCGGCTCCCCCGTCTCAGACGGAAGCCCGTGGGGGCAGAGTTGAATGGGAGCGGGGTCTGGTGCCACTCCACCATGTCGTCCAGAGCTAGAGGGGCAGCTCGCATGGCTAGGGTGGCACCTGGAGTCACAGATATTAAGCTTCAATAATTCAGTGCAGGTCCAGCTAAAAATGGAGACAAAAGCTTTTCGTCCCTCACAGGCCAGTGAGGAAGCTTGTTTTTACGAGACACTGAGGGTTCAAATTTAACCCAAAATAACCGTTATTTAGTTTCAGTTTTTGTTTCTGTAATTATAGACATCTGACAATGCCAGAGGAAGATTCATAAACAGGACAATTTTCAACAGAATCTCTGATTTATACCTCCCAAAACACATAAATGTGCGTTTTAAAAAATTGGTTTACTCTTAATTAATGTCATTTAAAGACCCACTCCATTAAAAATTGCTTTTAACATTGTTAAATCATTTCTCTGATGATGAGGGACATTTATAAAGAAACTTAAGCTAAAAAAATAAATAAATGCATTTCTGAGTATTTATTCTAATAGTCATGCATTGAAAGCAGATGGACCATAATGGGGAGGGGAAGGAACAAGTCTTTATTGAACTTCTGCCGCTTTAAAGAAGCTACGTCCCTAAAAACAACACATTTTTTACGTTTTTGGCTAAAACTGGCGTAGTCCTAATTTTAAAAGAGCACTGGGAACGCTTGGAAAATGCATCAAGAGATGTTTGGAGTTGGACTTCAGAGATGCAGCGTGTTCCGTGTGGCATCTGTGCCGGCATGAGACCGGCTGCTGTTACCGGGGTTGGTCTTCTCCAGCTGGTACCAGCGGAAGAAGGCTCTTTTCTTCTGCTCGCTGAGGTCCGATCCCTGCTGCAGGAGCCAGTGAGAGATCCGACTCTGGCTGATCCCTTCAAAATAAGGGAGGCGGGGTCACCCGGCGGAAGCAGCACCTGATTGGTCTAACTGTTGGTGTGCGGATGCTCACCTGTTACCTGAGCAACCACTGCCTGGGAGATGCGTCGGTTAGCTAGGAAAGACTTGATCTCTTCTTTGATCACCGCACTGTCTCTCCTACAGCAAAACAAACAAAAACAGCTTGACCTTTTGCGTACGCACTTCACACACGGCACTTTATCACCAGATAAAATGGCAGCGAGAGCCCAAATCCTGCTGCATTCTTTTATTTTTTTTTTCTTCATCATTCTCTTGCTGACTTGATTTCATCGTCACACATGTTAAAATCAATATTGCTTTGACTGCCATCAGGCGGCTGCAGACTACAAATGAGCAGCACGGCTGTGTGTGTGTGTGTGTGTGTGTGCGTCAGCCTCTGTGGACAGAGTCGTGCAGATTTCCTCAAAGCACGTTCAGATTAAGGCCGACTTCAGGACCATCACAGCCTCTGCAGCAGGTGAATGCATGCAAGGATGCGCATTACTAACAATCTGTTGCAATCAGATCAGATACAACAACCCCTAGAAATTCAGACAGACAGACATTCTGGTCATAAATTCTCATCTAGTCTCACATAATGTCTAAATGTATCATGTCAGAGACAGAGGAGAGGAAAACAAGAGAAAATACCAGTAGAAATGTTCTTTTTGAGTGCATTTACAAACTCGTTTATAACCAGTTTCCCTGAGTACCCACATTCTGGGTTACAGGTTTCCATATGATGAGAACCTGCTTTCCTTAAGGTGGATTTCTTTCTCTTCTTTACCAAAAAGCACCTGATATTTAGCTCTAAAGGTGAAGAGCAGCTAAATGAAACGTCTGCTGCTGTCTAAGCGAGGAACCAAATGACCAGAAAATAGCAACATGGAAGATAAAATCCTATGTTAAATGGTTTGTGGTACCAGTGTGTACATGAAATAAACGGATGCTGCTGATTCACAGAACTTCATAATAAGACAACCCATTATCCGGTGTGGAGGGGTCCTTAAATACATTCGACTTAGATTGTAACAGTTTACAGTTGATTAATACAATTTCCACTTCCAGCCAACGTCATTTGGTTATGAAAATCTTCACAAAGCTAGACATGGGTGGAACATTCCTGAATAAACTGATCCTTTCTGGCATTTTACACCAAAAAAAAAAAAAAAAAAAAAGCAGGCTCCACAAAATCTGTCAATCAAACAGTGGAGGCCAAGAGGCTCCGCCTACTTTTACTGAGGTAACTGATTGGTCGATTTATAACTCTAACTAGAGAAAAAAATGTCATGGGGAAAAATTAGGACTACCAGGAGGACATGTTAAGAGAAGATATTAAAGCAAAAATAGAAAAATAGAAAAAATAGAATGACTGAGCAATAGCTGATTATTTCTCTCTAGGAGTAAATGGGAGCCAGCAGGCACTTCCTGTTAGGAACATGAGAGGGGAGGGGTTACTCTGTCCAGTTCTTATATACAGTCAATAACTGAAAAGATATTACAAAAACTAATCCCTCAAACTCTGAAGGACGCCTCAGTTAGCATTTAAACAACAGAACCTGCGATGCTGTCTATGCAACAGTTCAAGTTGGCTCCACTCATGTCATGCAAGAGAACAAAAATGTACATTTTCAAAAAAAGATCAAGACCTTGAAACTGTTTCATTCAAATTCCAGCGATAAATCGGATTGGAATCTGCCAAAAAGAGAATAAACAAAAGCTGGAAAACCTCAACAGACCAAAACAATGTTTAGATGAGAACAGGAAAAAGAATGACACACTTTTATTGGTTGTTATTTTGCTGTGTGCTGCTTCACATTCTCCATCTTTGTGTCTGAAAGGTGCAAAACAAATAAAACTGCTTTGCCTTATTTCTGACTGATCATCAGTACAGGTGGACTAAAGAAACAAAATGATGTGGAATCAATTTTAAATGAAAAATATATTTCCATTCATTGAACTTATTGATAATTTTTCCTCAAAAACTGTTTTTTGTTAGTTTATAATGTCAGAAAGTATAATTTTATTCACGGAATTTCCTCCTTTCTTCAGTTTTGTGAATGGAACCAAATGAAATTGATTTACAATGGAAATCGAATTATTAAAAATCTATTAAACTTTTATATCAAAATCCAATTGATTCAGTATTTTGTCAGAAATATTTGCCATAAGAAGGTCTAGCTCAGTTTTTTCACAACAAACAGTTCAAACTCTGGTGTTCTTAGGAGTTCAAATGACAGGTCAGAGTTTCAGCCAATCTGTCAGAATAACAATAACTATATTATTGCACATCAATTCTAGTTATTGGATGACCTTTCTCTTCATATTTGACATCTCTTTTCCTCATAACATCATGGGTTATCTGGTAGCTTAATACGAAACATTCCAGCACAAGCAGATCAATTCTATAAAAACGACATTTAAGAAGTGAGTCTTTTCTTCATCCCTGAGGACACATGAGAGGCAACATGGACCGGTCAGACTGGTCAGGTCTTACCTCATCAAGTCCTCCACCTTCTCATCCACGTCGATGTAGTCCTCGCTGGCCTCGAAGGTGTAACCTGATCCAGGTACATTCCCGCCCACCACACCAAGTGAGAAGCGGGGCGGTGAAAGCTTCCCATTGGTGACGGGCACCAGACCGTTCTGCACTACTGTCGGCACCATGACCGGCGAGGCGGGAACCGGCAGAGGTGGGGACGCGGTGTCGAAGTTGTTGGTGGGCGACAGTGAGAGCCGGTGTTCGGGAAAGGTTGTCTGGGTTGAGGTGGAAGTCATGGAGGAAGAGGCGAAGGCAGGGTTGGAGGAAGACAAGGAGGACGTGGGTGGTACATAGGAGGGTTTACAGGCCAACTTGTGTCCATGATGCCTGTCTATGTGGTCCAGCGTGTCCAGAGCGTGGAGGACCTCCGCCTGGGTGATTCCGGTCCGCCGGAGCCTCTGGAGGAGGTCGATCTGCTCGATGGTGAAGCGAGGCTCCTCCCTCTGCTGGAACATTCTGCAAAGAAAGGCAAGACTCATGGATGATTTTAACTGGAAATTTCAAATTAAATGTTTTTTTTTAGATGATCAAACTGGACTTGGACATTTCATGAGAACTGTGCATCACTGCCAAAATACTGAACCAGTTCATAAGTTCACAGTTGAGTTTATTCAAGTCAAAACCCATTTTCTCTGGTTATGAAAAACACTTTGACGTAACTAATTATATAAATTAAATAAATGTGAAACTTTCATGAATTAAATAATTGAATTTGATACACAGATATTCATTTTCTGATTAAAGATGAAATCACTGATAAACCCAGCCCTCCATTTGATTGCAGACATCTGGATAATTATATTATATCTGGACAAACATATTTGTTGCATAGAATTAATGTGCACCAGCTCCAGAGAGAGACATGAACGCAGCAGAAAATGTGACTGAAAAAGACTATAATCTATCTAGAATATGGGGAAAAAGCTGGGATTCAAAAAAGACAAAAAAAAAAAAGCTTTCCTTTGTTCCATGTGAATTGTTTTTGGTTTTGGCTGCAGTAAAAACCTCAGCCCTCTCCAACAGCACTTTCAGGCTGGCTTTGACCTTCAATGCCATCAGATGTTACCAAGAACATCGTATCTGGGTTCTGAATCGGATTGGACACCATTTCTGATATTGTTTCCCTTGAGAAACAAGTTCTGTGCGGTCTCAGCGCTCATAAGTTGGATAAATTCTAAATAATCTGGTTTGTGTGAGGCTCACTGCCTCCGAGCGTCACTTGAATCAACCCTA
The DNA here is from genome assembly GCA_023969325.1 of Oryzias curvinotus. NCBI lineage: Eukaryota > Metazoa > Chordata > Actinopteri > Beloniformes > Adrianichthyidae > Oryzias > Oryzias curvinotus. The sequence continues at coordinate 25,505,430 of CM043708.1, read as the reverse complement.
ATGCGAGGTTCAGGAGACGACCGGTTAGGGCTGCTCGATGTGAGGAAAACTCGCGATTTGCGATATTAGTGATCAACATTGCGATGACGATATAACTTGGGATACATAAACAAATGCCACAACAGCTAAATACATCATTTCCCTTTCACTGCGACAGTTTAATTCAAATAAGAGTCAACAAAACTTAAATTATGCCTACATAGGAGAACATTAGGCCTGCACAATATACCGCAAATTTATCGTTATCGCAATATCAAGCAGTGCAATATCCATATCGCAAAAGTCGCAATAAATAGTTACCTTAAATGTGATAAAAGAATCTTATGGCAGCTTGAAGTATTTAACTAATCAAATAAATCCATGTATGCATTTGACCAATTGGATGGACCCGTTCACGTTGTTGACCAATCAGATGGAGCTCTTTTATGTTAGATGTTTGCCTCCTACGTCAACGAGGGTCATTTGGAGTATAATTTTTAAATTGTTGCAATGAAACGGTAATTATGTTTTTGGTTGTTTTGCTATTTGTGTATATACCGCAAATTATATCGTTATCGCAACACTGACCACTTATATCGCATATCGCAAGTTTTGCTCATATCGTGCAGCCCTAGTGAACATCTAACATAAAAGGGCTCCATCTGATTGGTCAGTGATGGAAAGGAGTCCATCCGATTGGTCAAATGCATCAATTGATTCATTAAATACTTCAAGCTCCTATAAGATTGATTACCGTTTATTGCAATTTCCCCTGACTTCTGCGATGTGCGTATCGAACAGCTTGATGTCGTGCTAACAATACATGCAGGCCTACCACTGATATTAACAACATGAATTTCTTTGGGTACAATAATTGGTTTTGAATAAAAATGTTCTTTCAAAAGTGATAGTGGCCACTCAGTCTGATCTAATTGGATCCCCAGCACTATTTCTAAACAATACCGTTCCTCAGAACTGGGAATTCTGGGTAACAGGTCACACATGCAGGACTCTCTCTGAATTTGGTGCAGATTTTTTTTTTTTTCTATCTTTGTATGTCTAATAAACATTGAAGTATTTTTATCAAAACTCTATGCATAAATGTATGCATGCATGGCCTCTAGAAATAACATACGAAGACAGAAAAACGTCATGCCTGCAATATTAAAAAGGCTTTTACTTTTGACCTCACTTTAAATGTTACAAAATTAAGAAATAATGAAGCATTTACACATGAAATGAATAACTAGTGCATGAAAAATTGTTATCTGTAAATTAAAAAATGTATATATACACACACATATATAAAAATTTTAGTTGATTAATACCATCTTTACTGATTTGTGGACTTTCTGTGGTCACAAACGGCACAAGGATCATACACAGACAACAGTCACGTTTACTGTGTCATGCCCCCAGACCATAATACACGAACAGACCCACAAACAAATCCTCAACACTGTTCTGCAGCTGTGATCCAGTTATTAACTGCATTCCTCCAGACTAAATTAGGTCTTTTTTTTCCTGAAGATGTTTTTAAATACAGTATTCATTTGAAGTTATGCAAATGAGCCCCGTTCATCACGAGCTATTGTGTTCAAACAAAATGCATCCTCACTTTCCATGTGGCTTTGCCTCGTAAACCGTTCCTTTTCGTGGAGTATGTTTTTATGTTTCATGTCACTGCAGCATAAGAGAAGTAAATCTGATATTCATAAAGCTTGTCTGAGAGCAAAAAGGGCTCTGGCAAAGAGAGGGCGATAAAAAAAAAGATAACACAGCTTTCTTTTCTTTCAGCCGCAGAGGAGAAAACGGGCAATATCAGAAAATCTAAGTCAGCAGGCATGTCAGCGTTACAGATATAAGAGAGAGGGATGGAAAGCGAGCGGAAGTGTGCATCCTGGGAAAAATGCCAATAAAACTGCATCTCAAGCAGATGCATAATTTTCTCCCAGCTGCAGAGAATGACTCACAGTAGCTCTGATACAAATAATCAATGCAGGCGTGCAAAATAAATATTACCTTTTAACTGTTACGTAGAAATGCATTTTTCTTTTTTTTTGGTACATTAAAACATTGGGGGGGGGGGGGACTTTCCTTATTTTGTTCATTTGTTGGATTTGTTTTAACATCATTTTAGCATACGGAGATATCTTGTTTCCAGCAACTCTGCTTCCTCTCCCTTATGAAAAAAACAATTGAATTCCAAAAGTTATGAAAAACCTACAAATATTTGCAAACACTAAAAACGAAAGTAGCACTTTCTGCCGTCCTTTGAAAAAAAAAAAAATGCTCTAGGAGAGGACATTATCCAGATTTGACTTAAACACAAAGTAAGATTTTTTTTGTATTATTCTTCACAAAATGTTTTTTTTAATCAAAAATAAAAGAAACAATATAAATAAATGTAAATAACCTGTTTATTATTCCTAAATGTGCTGAGAGCATTACTCCATATATATATGTCAGGAATACTAGCTTGTTACATTCCATTCAAATCGTTGTATAGAACAACCCTAAAACCTGCTTAAAGTCAGTTGGAAAATGTTTGCTTCCTTTTTCAGAGGGTTGTTTAACAAAACCACTTGAAAAAAAACAATTCACTGAAACAGTAGATGTTTGACTTCTATCTTCAGGGGACGCACCAAGTTCCAGGTATGGTTATGGCGTTAAACGGAAGTTCCACTTTCTATGGATGATCCATGATGGCTCCAAGGTCGGTATACATTCTGCTACTGTTAAAGTGAATGATTAACAGTCTTCCTTCTGGGTTAACAGACTTTTTGAAGTTCTCTAAGCTGTTATATTTGCTGTCCATGTTTTCTTGAGGAAAAAAAAAACCGTGTTATCATGGTCCTCCTGTGGGCTGTTATCAGTAAGTTGAGGTCAAGTTGTTCACAGTTCAGAATTCTCTGTATCAAGTGTCGACTTTTGTTTGTTTTCCTCCAAAATCCAGTGAAGATCTCAGTTGCCTTAGCAATTTTCTTAATCTTAGCTTTCTTTCTCGAGTACGTATTGCTACTTATCTTTTACTCAGACTGCTGCGCTCAGGACCTTCTCCAACTCCTCCATACTAATTTGATAAATATTTTACAGTTTCTTACCCGAGTGTTCTAAATTATCTCCTTTTTCTTCTAGTTTTTAGTCAGGTGGTCATTCAAGTAGACTCTGTTCCCTTCAGCGTGTTCTTGCTTTACATCCTGGGAACAGGGACTTCAGAGAAGAGCCTCAGCAGAGCTCCTCACCAGCTCACTGGGTTCCTCCTCGTCGTCGACCCTCACTGCATGTGCATATGACCGTGGTATCATCTTTAGTGCGGTGATTACACCGGGTTATTCAAGTCATCCACTCGTTTATCGTCTTTCTGCTGGCTCAGGGATCGTAGATCCTGCTGGATCACAGTTAGTGTTGCGACCTCAGCCATCAAAGGGTTATTTTTTCTTTTACTTGATTCATCCCTGGGCTTTTTTTTTTTTATTTACTTTTATTTATCCCACATTGGGGGAATTGTTCTCCACACCTTGACCCATCCCCTGGGGGGGGGAGCGGTGAGCTGCAGACTAGCTGCGGTCGGGGTTGACAGCTGGCTGGAGAGCGCGGGGATCGACCCGCCAACCCTTCGGTTGTTGGACGACCTGCTCTACACACCTTTCTTTTGGATCATGGTTAGTGATTGTTTTCCCACAATAAATTAGGTTTTAAAATGTTAACTGACTGCTGCTACCATGGTGTCAAACTGGAATTTAAAGCTGATCCTCTGACGTCTTTCAACTTCCTGTCGTCATATCTGACAGCGTCAACAAGCCTCATCTCTGGTCTTTCCTTGGGCTTCCTTCCTCACAGCTTTAACCTCAACGCCCTTTAATTATCCATTTAGCACAGCAGTAGTTTCAAAATACTGGTATTTGTTGAATTAAAGACACACTCTGACGAAAACTTGGTTGTCCTTTGATACCAATATATTCAACAGCAACAAAACCTACTCAGATGTCAGTACTTACATCTTTATTTCTTCAATACATCCAATATCAACTGCTTCTTATGAAGGACATTTTAAAAAAAAAACTCTTTAAATATTAAAAACAAACATTTTACTAAATATTGAAGCATCTGGTTACACAAAGTATTGCCAAAAACTAATATAAACTAATATCTTTATAACTAGTATCTTTACGCAGATTTAAATATATTGGTAATTTTATTTTCTTTGGTTTTGATAATTGTTGCTTAAAGAATATAAAATACAAAGACTGCTGTAAAATTTTAGAATATCATATCAATCTCATGGAAAAATGTTTTTTTCAGCTCATGTCATGAGTGAAAGTTATAGTGTTTTATGAATGCGTTTTAAATCTTGTTAATGGGCTGATTATTTTGAACGTGTTTTTGGAGACCTCTGTTGTTCAACACCTTTATTTGAATAATCTTTATTGAAAAGTGCACATGTAGAAACAGAAAGGATTCGCTAGTATGCACGCACTTCGTTTGTCAGTGGAAAGAATTTCCTGCAATTCAAAAACTAACCCCTGAAACTTGAAAAATAGTCGAAAAATACAAACATGTTGAATAAAAGACCAGGTGTCTCACGGACAACCATCAGGTTCATTTTTGGTTGTCCTAAGTGAAATCTGGTTGTCTCGGACAACAGGATAACCGCTTAATTCGAACGCTGTTTGGTGTTCTTAACTTGTTCTTGTATGGAGTGATATTTCTGCCACCGCGTCGAACACAAAACTTTCTAAGTCGCGAGTGAAAATATTAAATATTTGCTTTTCAATTTTTTTGTATTTTGCTTTCAATTTTTTTTTTTTTTGCTTTCAAAAACTTGTTTGCGTTTGCAAAACACACGTTTTCACATGCGTTGTAATCAAATCTCGCTTTTTTCCCTATCTTTGATTTTTCTGACCACTCTGAGCGCGACTTGGCGTGATAAAACTGCCACAGCCAAAATAGTTTTCACATGCCTTGTGTCATATCACTTTTTTCCCTATCTTTGATTTTGTGCTGACATTAGTTTCAGTGTGACGTGACAAAGCTGCCATCAAACGGCTGCTGATTGGTCCAGATTTCAACCAATCTGGAGTCTCTGTCTCGTGCTTAGGGGCAGACATGGACTTTGGACCTTGTGTCGGTTCTGTTTGGGGATTCTGCCGTTTTCAAGGATTCTGGCACGTTTCTCTGAGAGTAAAACCCAGAAGGAGCTGCAAAGCAGCTTATATAAAACAAGAGTTTTGTATTTATTTAGTGACCAATGTCTTAGTTAAACTTTGTAAGATTTGTATCTGAACTATTGTTTTATTTTAATCAATAAATTATGAAATATTAAGAGAAAATAGCATTTTTTCAATTTGGACAAACGCTCACGGGTTCTATAACATAAGACACTGAAAATGAACACAAAGTTAATAAAAATGCTTCTTCTGCTAAATACATTGAGTCTGCGTTGGTGAGCCATCATTCTGTTGCTTGTTACTGCTGCTCATCTAATCCCAAACACTTTTGCAGCATGAAATAATATGTGCTTTAAATATTTTATCGTTTCGTTTTAACAAACAGATCTTAAAGAAATTCACACTTTTTACCAATATTTTGCTCTGCAGGATTCACAGATCAAACTCGGGCCGGTTGATTTAGTGTCAGCAGATACAGTATATTTTACAGTTTCAGGAGATCCTCTGCCATAAATTCACAAATCTGACTTAATGAAAATGAATCAACGCTAAAAAAGGAAAGAAAGTATGAATTATTGTTAAAATTATAAAAAAAAATGAAAACGTCTTCCTCCAAAGAGACAAAATTGAGGGTAAAAAGATCTGCTTCGGTTTCTGAGCCTCAGACACCATGTTAGATAAATGCAGCGATTTGATTGGTTAGAATCTGGACCAATCAGCAGCTGTTTGATGGCAGCTTTGTCACGCTAAACTGAAACTAATGTCAGCATAATCAAAGATAGGGAAAAAGTGAGATGACACACAACGCATGCGAGAAACATTTTGGCTGTGGCAGTTTTATCACGTTAGGTCGAGCTCAAAGTAGTCAGCAAAATCAAAGATAGGAAAAAAAGCGAGATTTGATAGCAATCCATGCGAAAACGTGTGTTTTGCAAACACAAAAAAAGTTTTTGAAAGCAAAAAAAAAAAGTTTTTTTAAGGCAAAAAAAAAAATTGAAAGCAAAATAAAAAATAATTGAAAAGCAAATATTTAATACTTTCATTGTTGTAGCAGAAATATCACTCCATATTCTTGTAGCATGTTTCTCATGATAGAGGACATATACAGAGAAAATTCCTCTTAAAATTCCATTTCTTAATTTCTTTATTTCAATTGTTGTGAATCAGGCTGGCGTCTGACTCCAATGCTCCAATGCCGCTCACCATTTTTGTTGAACAGCTAATGTTAGGTTGGGGTTGTGAGGAGCTGGAGAGGATGTAAGCAGATGGATGATGGGAAACGGGTCAGGTGTGTTTGCAGCTCAGAGGCAAATCTCTGAAGAACTCCTGCCGCTCTGCAGAAACTATACCCTTTTTTTTTTAATTTAGCCAATAAAACAGAATAATCATAATTAAAAGACTGGGAACGCCTCTAACTAAAGACTGTAACAGAGTCAAAGCGGTTACAGGAGGTCACCTTTGGCATTCAGGTTTTATGGTTTAGAGACGTCTCCTTCTACCAGTTCTGCATTGGTCTATTGGTCCCACCAGTCACTATAGAAGCAGTGCTATTGCATTGCCAATGCAATTAAACATGCTGAGAATTTGTGATGCGACAGCCTTCCATCAACACTCGAACCTCCAAACACCCTGACACCTGCACGGCTTGACTTTATTTGTCTTCAAGTACATGGCTGTACCGACAAGTCTAAGGGGCCGCAACAGGTCTGTGCAGAGTAAGACATCAGACAATCGAGCTTTCACAACTCCACTTATCCGTCCATTTTTATTCCAAACACACTCTTCGTGTCATATTTAAATGACGGCTTCTGGGTTTGAAGTTATTTCCTCTTGATGCCCGTTCGTCAAAACTTAGGAACAAGCAGTCTCATTCGGTTTCTCACAGCTCTGAAAGTCCTGGACCCTGCAGAGGACTGGGAGGACCAGGAGGAGCCGGAGAGCCTTCAGCAATGGCAGACGCTGCATAACTCCATGTGAGACGCCAGATAGTGTCAGTATTACATGAAAGTACACATCTGGTGTGAACTATTTTTGACAGGATGAGTCCAGACCGGAGCTTTGCATTTGACCGCATGCAAGAGAAACAACAGCATTTCTCTGACCTCTTGACCTCTGGCTTCCCTAAACAGAGGATTCCATTACAATCAAGGTAAGGAAAGTCAGTATTTTCGTTTGTAAATGATTGTTATTACTAAGTCTTTACAAGTTGGAGACGCACTTGGGAGGGAACTGCTAGTTTGTCCTGGAAGGATTACCTGATCCAAGAGCATCATGGTCCCAGCAAAGGCGGACACGTTAAAGTATAACTGTAAACAGAACCTGAACCCACTGAACCGCCACCGCTCCGGACCAGACGTGGCCACCAGTCCGGGCTGCAGGGCGCGTGCCAGCGGGGCACGCGCCCTGCAACTTCCAAAGCGGACTCGGAGCAACTGACCAACTTATTGCTGACGCACCAAGTTGATCAGATTTGAATGATCATTTTTAAAGATGGAATTTGAACCCTAAACAAACCAATTGCTGCTTTAAAAACTAGTAATAAAATAAAAGATGTGCAGGCAATAATCGAACTGCCTCCTAAACTAGTCCATTGTATTTATGTTTAAGAAAAGAAAAAAAGGGGGGGGTAGCTACTTTCGTCGCGCCAAATTACGTCCCACGAAGAAACACCGCGTTGTCATAACCAGCAGTACATAACACAGCAACAAAAAAGTTGACGTTACATTTCTGAACGTGAACCAAACGGAAGCCGAGGGTGTCATTATTCACAAGAGACCGTGGTGGAGTGAAACTAACCCGCCAAGCAAACCAGCACCACTGGCCGTTTTTTTTTTTTTTTTTTTTTTTGGGAGGGGGGGACTTTTTCAGATCTGACTGTACAGGAAAAAAGAGAAACGCACCAGGTTAGCTGGGGCGTTTCGAGAGGGCTGCAGTTGGGGCTTCAGCACTCACCTTATTCCAGTCCGAGAGCCTCCACAGGCGGTCGTTTGGTCATATAGCTGGTGCCTTGAGGCGCAAAGACTGACAGTTTTCCCAAAATGTCTCCCCCTGCTTCTAATTGGGCTTCAATCCGCCGTCAGCCACATTCGCCTTTTGTCCGGCAGACAGACGCCATGTTGATAATCACGCAAGGGCACATGGGAATTGTAGTGAATAGACTTTATTGTACAGGAATGTGAAGACCACGTTCCCCAGATGGAAGCCTTAAAAATGCAAGTTCAGAAAGTTTACTTTTTAAGTGTGGTTAATTTGAATCTGAATTTGATTAAAATGAATTGATCAAAACGATGTGTAAGAAAGCAATACACTTTTTATTAATGTAGTACAGTTTCATCTGCAAGCTGGGAGACATTTTCTGTTTTTGTATAAAGGCGCTTAATCTGTTCTTTTCCTGTCTTAACTTTATTTTAAAATCCTTAAAATTTAAGTAAATTCAATTCTTAATACATGCGGACAAAGAATATTCTAATCTTCCTCATTCAAATGAAACCCTTTTTACAGATGCTTTTTTCAAAGTTATGTTGTTAAATATTTTTGAATCATTTGCCTTAATAAAAGAAATATTTAAAATATCAATCGTCAGTTTTTACTTTAGTCCTCTGTGTTCTTAAACTGACATAAGTTCAGTAAACCTTTCGACAAAAAAATAAACTACCAATAATCACAATAAATGCTGAGGATTTATCTTTTATATTTTTACTGAGCTTCACTCCATTCACTGGAACACAGAAATAAAACACAGTTTTACTAACTTTTCCTAAAAAAGTAAACACCATAACATCATTACATAATTACGGGTTATTATTAATATGTTAGTACTTCACTCTTCTGGATCGTTACTTTAAATAACATAATCATTCTTAGGTCTGGTGCTATTTAACTCTAACTTATTTATTTGGTTAAATGCTACAAATCCTACACTGGAGTGCAGTTTGATACACACTCGTTGACACTTTCGAATAATAACAACAACGCCACGTAGAAATAAAAAAAAATGTTCAACAGTAACATGATATTGTCTTTTTCTTTTTTATTTAGAAAATGTGAGACTACACTAAAGTAAAAAAAAAAAATATAACAGGATTTTTGAACAAGCAGCTACACACAGTACAGTTCAGTGATGGACACATTCAGGAGGGAATCCAGATGTTGCCGTGGGTGTCGGGCTCCTGGCTGTATGGAATATTCCAGATCCATGGTTGATCTAAAAATGTAATATTGTTAATTTAAACGAAATCTCAGACACAGCTGAAAATGTTGTGACACAATGATCAGATTTTTTTTTTTAAATGTGTCTCCTCAGTTGATTCATTTATTTAGAAGTTTAACTTTAATGAAAAATATTTAAAATGACGGGATTGGTAAACCTTTCATGCAGTAGAGATGATTTGTATCAGTAATGATCTGTAAAAATATGCAGATTTTTAAAAAAAAAAGCTAAATAATTCAGTTTTTACTTAAAGGCACTGATCATTTTTGCTTCATATTTCCACATAAAAGTAACAAATATTTCAACATAAGGTGGTACTGCATGTGATGAGATTAGATTAGATCATACAGGAATAACCTAATAATAGATTTTTTAATGGTTTTTGTTTGTTTTTTTTGCAGTGAAAAAAGGAAATTTTTATTTGCGGGACGAAAGTTGTCGTTGACATATGTGGAAAAAAAACACAAGTTTGATGACGCAAAACTGCGAGTAAACTTAAAACAAAATGGCCGCACCTTTAGCAGCGTAAGGTGTGGGTGGGAGGTCGAAAGGCACGAGGAACCCAGACGAGGACGAGGAGACTGGGAATGCACTCTTATCAACGGGGAATGTCTTCAAGTTCTGTCCAAAAAACAAAACAAAACACAAAAACAGTGACATTTGGTTTCAACTGTTTTCTTCCATGGAGCCATACATGCTGAAGGACTAGAGTTTTTAGGACCCACATGTTCCTGTGGTGTTCATGTATAAGGAGAATTTTTTTCTTTATTCAAATCGTTGTGAATCAGGAGCAGGCGATATCATGCGACTTGAAAAAGATTGTTTTTGTGAGAATATGCTGGGCGGGCCACAAGCTCCTGGCTCCGCTCCATTCTGATGCATCCACTTGGGGATAAATAGATCCACGTACGTCTTTGTTTTTTTTCCGTCTGAGCTGGAATTGGACTCAAAACTGTACGGCTGGATAGCTTTAATAATCCTCGCCATTTTGTCGCACCGCTAATGTTAGGTTGGGGGTTGTGAGGGGACTGTAAGCTAGCAGAAGAGCTTGTAAACAGAGAGCTCTCAGGAGGGGGATGAGGACAGAATTGTCCTGCACCATGTCCTAGAAAATAACACTTTTTTTTTGTAGTTAGGCTAAAAACAAAAAGCACAATCAGAATTCAAAGACCACTGGGAAGGCTTTTACAATAGATCAAAAGATGGCTGAAGTGGATCTTTAAGTATCAAGGGCTGAACTTACAAAGGCTGATGGCACATAGAGGACTCCCAGCTCATATGAACGCACCATCACCTGGGAGTTGTTCTTCTCCAAGGCACCCCACGCTGCTTTGGAAAGGTTTGCACTGGCACGATACGGAGACCAGTTACATCATCAATCAACCAACCAATGGAACTACATTTACAAAAAAAGTGCTTCTCAGACTTGCGCAATTTGAAGCGTATCACAATTAAAGATAGAATCAGGCAATAAATAAATACAGTGATCCCTCGCTGTAATACGGTTTACTTTTCACGGTTTCGCTACTTTACGGATTTGCATCGTGCATTGTGTTCTGCATTCTTATTGGCTAAAAAGTCGCTCCGCTCCTTCTCTACCTGTGTGTCAATAACGTGGCAGTTTAATATGTGCACGTACATAAAACAGCTTGCCAAATTTACATTAAGTTCGTGCAAATTCTCTTGATGGTGGCATGTCAGTGTATATGGATGTTTTTGCAAAGCAGAAAAAAGAGCGACAACAACTGCCTATCACTGTCTTCTTCTCCGGAACAAACACAGCTGCACCGCGGGGCTTCAAAAGAAGAAAACGCTGCAGAGCGGAGTCAGGATGCAGCGGCTCAGTCTGAAGAGCAGTGAAATACACCTGAGTCACTGTTTGTCCCACTGTACTTTGTATCTTTTTCATAATCATTTTAAATGTTCTCCCGTTAAATCCAATTACTAGGGTCGCGGTGGGCGGGGCTAATCTCCGCAATTTGAAGCCTTCTGTTCACATTGATGATTAAAATAATTATTTGACAGTACAGTACAGAAGTTATTTGTTGAAAAAAACGTTTCTAAAGTACTTTTATTTGTGAAACAACTGCTTGAGCCTGTAAATGGTTTGTTCTTTCTTTTCAATTTATAATAGAGTATTTAATTGTATAATAATAGTTTAAAAAAAAATAAAGGTTTCTACTTCACGGATTTTGCCTATCACGGGTTCTTTTTGGAACGTAACCCCCGCGAAAAACAAGGGTTTACTGTAAACCAATAAAAAAGAGAAAAAAACCCAGTCCACCCTACCAACCCCACTCCCTCCATTACCCCATACAAGCATTGATCCCACAGTCAATTCATACTAATAAAAGTACATTCTAAAGGAAACTTAAGGCCTCCTTCATGACATGTTTCATCTCAGATTCTTCCAGAGCCTCTTAAAGAGCATCAAAAAAAGGACAAAATGCACTGAGAAGACACCTCGTGACGAGGAACCAGGCGAGCTCTGTGAAATCCGGAGAGACCCTCATGTATGTCTTGATGTGAGGCATGGCGTGACTTCTCCCTGTTGCATTCGCCTTCCAGCGACTAAACACACAAACGTTCACAGGCAGTGAGAAAACGTGTGTTTTAAAAAAGAAAAAGGTTTAGCAAAACGTAAAAGGGGTTGGATTATATAACATTTCTTCTTCCTACTCGCTTTTGAAAAATGTATCAAACTTTATTTGAAGATTCTTATATATTTCGGTGTGTCATAGGGGTATATGTGCAAATATGTCTAAAATTAGAAGCAAATCTTAAGTAGAGAAAGTATCATTTACTTTTTTTAAATCAATTTATGAATTAAAATCTTAAATACATTTAATATATCAATGTATTTTTTTTTTTTTTTACTTTTTTCTCTGAAAGGATTTGAAATAAACAATTTAATCAATAGCTGTAGTAATGTAGTTTGGTAGAAGGCCGGTTTTTTAAATCTGTGGATTGCAGCCTGCAAAGTCTGCACACAGAAAGGTTTCTCTGTTTCTCTGCATTTTCCTTCTTAGATAAACTTTACATTCGTCTCTCAGACTTTACATCACATATCATACCACTCTAATGTTGACTGAAACATTGATGATAAGAATTAACAAGCAGGTGATTTGCACATAAAACTGCCTGTATCGAGTCTCACTGAATGGAGCACAAATCTAAAAAGAAAATTGTTGACAGCTTTTTTTTTTGTTTTTTTCTCATTGCAGTTCCTACGGCAACAAATAAGGCTTTGTTTTTTTATTTTATTTAAAAATATCTGTTTTAAGGGGGTTCTCTTACTTAAAGTGTCACATAATTGCTGTTAACTTTTAAAATTCTTTGCAAAATGTAAAAAAGTTTTCTATTCATTGCTCAAGTGTTGAAGTGTTAATACATTAACACATATTAAAGGAAGTGGTTTCATTTGATTGGTGCATGGGAACTTACTGAAAGTAGGCGTGAAGCCAGAGCTGTTTCTGAGCCGTCTGGATGCTGTAAGGAAGAGAGCCTCCAGCTGGAAGGAAAAAAAACAAACAAACCAAACAGATAAACTTACATCACACAGAGTTTTAGAGCCAGTTTACAAAAAAAAAAAAAAAATTTTTAATTACGGCTTTAAAGTTGTAAATTTACTAGATAAAAAGTAATTATTAATAAATTACGAGAATAAAGTCATATATTTATGACTTTAAAAGTCATCGGCAAAATGTACAACTTTTTATCTCGTAAATTTAGGCGAGGAAAAAACAAAAAATCTCGCAAATCTAGTAAAAAAATCTTGTAAATTTATGAGACAAAAATTCATAGAACAAGAAAAAAGCACCAAAGTTGTCTGTTTTTTGGAGCCTAGCTTGACGATGAAAGATGTGGAGCATTTTGTGAAGCTTTATTTACGGGTAGGTTTCAAAAACAAAGAACTTCTGAAGCTTTTGGCGACTCAAAATCAGATTATTGTCAGATTATTGTCAACCCCTTTCCGGGGTTTGTGTCGGTAAAGCGAAGTTTCATAGGTAAAATAAGGATCTCAGAGACACGTTTACTTTATTCAGCCATCATCATACCCAGAAGTCCCTCTGTCAACTCACGAACCTGTCATGCGCAGAAGAAAGAAGCAGAAGTGTTACGCATGTCCCCTCCTCCAGATAAAACACTTTGTTCAACATAAAACCTCAAAGACGAATTAAAATACAGTAGTCTGTTATATTAGCACAAGAGCGCTGAAAATGCCTAAAAGTGCTCCTCCTTAGACGCAAACGTCAGACAGACTTGGAGATCTTGTCTTTAGGGAAAGAAAAAAGGATGGAAGTGGACAGCTGCAGGGATACTGACAGCTTCATCATCAATGATGTGCAAACTACCCATCAATAAATAAAACATGAATAAATCGTAAATCAAATAAATGAGCTTCCAAACATTTGGAACGTTATCAATAAATATTCAGCTCCCCTGTTCCACTAAGTTTAGTCGGTCTGCTCTGCTGCTGCGCGGCGTTACCTTGCTGCACGAATGCCCACCTCCACTTTAACCTCATAAATTTACGAGAAAAAAGTCGTAGATTTACTACTTTGTAATAAACTTTGTAATATAACTTTTATTTTTTTCTCTCTGTCGTACTTACACAACAGTGAACTGCTGTGATTTTGAGGTTAGTGTTAAGTTAAAGGTTCAGTTGAAATGAAGAAAGCTCTCACCTGGATATCCTTCCAGACTCATTCTCACATCTTCCACGGCTGGATAGAGCTGTGAAGGACAGGCCCATCAGTACTTCTCTTAGGTTAGACGGCAAAGCTTTCTGACAGACAACAAAACTATGGATACGCTCTTGACATCATGACACATAACTTGAAGGCTCTAAGCGGTCATAGAGTCAGTTAACATGTCTTTTTCTTAATAAAGAACTGTTTAGATATAGCATTTATTCACAAACAAAATCCATCTTAGTGTTTTGACACATAAGAATGTTCACTTTTGCTTTGTCCTGAACCAGAACATGTGGGGGTAGACCGCAGAACATACCAACAGCACAGGAGGGTCTGGGCGTGAGGAGGATTTCCCTAAAGTTGTCATTGTGCGCTGGAACTCCCCCGCTAACCACTTGGTTTTATCCAGTCCCATCGAGCCGATGCTGGAAAACTGACCGATCACGGGCCACTTTTCCTCGCCGGGAATGGGATTTGTGTGCTCGTACAACAGCTGAAAAACATTTAAAAAAAAGGAAATTGAAACTCGGAAAAGCCAAGGATTCTGCTGCTACAATAAAAATGATGGTACAGGTCTGATCCTTTTGATTAAATGAGACTAAATAAACGTTTTTCAGACACATCAGCAAATTTTGTTATACACCGGAAAAAATGTCCTTCAAGTTAAAAATATAGAATACAAGATGTTTTTCCTTTGTTAATAGAAAGTAAACAAAAAAATAAAAAGAACATCTGCCAATGGAACTAGTAGAATTTGTCTAGGTGAGATTTTTTAAAATAAGTTGTGATGTCTTACCATATTTAGGTGGTATTTTTCAAATATTATGTCTGCTCAGGAACGAGTTTTAAAATCTTACAAATAAAAAAAATTAATGCATCCTTTTCCTTAAAAATATCATATTTTAAGCACTACAACAGTCCAGCTATTCTTACTTCTAGACCATAATCATCTTAAAGTCAGACCAGTGTTACACCTTTCAAGATCGATTTGTTTTAATTATATGTCGATGTTGAGTCAAATATGAAACTTTCCAGTTTCCTCAAGTCAAAGTCTGTTTTTTTGAAAATCTCTCAAAACTCGCAAATAAAGTAAACAATCAAATGATAAAGGAATAAAGTGGAGGACCTTCCTCAGCCTTAGATGCCCCCAGCGCTCCATGTCTGGACCCACAAACCTTCCTGGAGTGGAGCCGACCAAATACACCCTGATAAAAAAAGAATCCGATGAGATCCGGCTATGATCCAGCTGTATTTGGTGTGACTGTGTGTGTGTGTGTGTGTGTGTGTGTGTGTGTCCACCTCGTCTCTGACAGGTCGTGTTCTTTGATGCGCTGGATCCACTCCTCCAGTTCTGGGGCCCGGTATGAAGTCAGGTAGTCCAGCAGGTCCCTTTTGAAAAAGGTGGGCGACTCGCCTGCACTCAAACTGCTGCCCGCTGGTAGCCTTGGAAACAGAGGACTCATCCACATCCTAGCACGGAGAAAGTGTTTTAGAAGCAGTTTCCACATCCGAACATAATCATGTTCAATCAAAATCGCATTCAGTTCCTCTTCAGCCATTATTCAGTCCATAGGAGATGAAATATTGAAGCATCACCGGAGACAGAAAACTTCCAGAACAATAAAGCAACAGCTGCTTCAGCTTCAATCACTAATTGAAATTCTCTGCATAGAAAATATCGTTATGGTAAACCTCATCAGATGGTGTCAAACTTAAGAGCCACAAGTAACTAATAATAGAATAAAGACCCACCCCTGTGTCTTTTGATACCAGTCGGCTCTGATAAGGTTCGATGTGAGGATGATGACTCTGAAGCCTTCTTCGTACCACAACAACATCATCTTCCTGCACAGACAAGCAACATTAAGATGCATGCAATTCTAACTCATTATGAACGAAAACAATTCTGACAATCACACACAGCTGTTAAAGAGCTAAAATGGAATAGGATTCATTTTTTGCTATGATAGTTAAAGTGGCCGGGATAGGCACCGGCAGCCCCGTGACCCCGAAAGGGACAAACGGTATAGGAAAAAAATTAATGAATATAGTTAAAGTATAACTATAGTTTAAGTTTAACTATTAAAGAATAGTTAAAGTATGCTGTAATGGAAAAATGCAAGAAAACCGATGACCAGCAACAGAATATTTTTTTTTCTTTAAAAAGAAAAAAAAAAGCTAAAACTCTTATTTTCTGTTTTTGAAACAAGAAAATTAATGAAGTAATCAAGTTAAAATTATAGCACTTCTGTGTATTATTTTATTAAGTTATATGATAATATTTTGTCATTTGAATAAATCCCTTTAGCCGTGGTTTTAAAAAACACTCAAGCAGTCACGCAGATGGAAATGTTGCATGATAAAGCCTATTTTATTCGGATGATTAAAGCACATTTTAAAGAATAACCCCACAACAAACACACTAAAACAGTATGTAAGTCAATAAAACAGAGGGTTGCTTACGTGTGGTGAGTTCCAAAAGCGATGTCCAGTTTGGCCTGTCAGCAAAGAATTGAATGGAACAAACATTATCTGCTGCAGGCATTTAGGAAATACAGATTCCATTTGAATAGCTCTTAAAACCACATTTTAATCAGTCAACGTAGATATAACCTGATCAAAACATGTGAATTTATACAAAAATATATGAATTCATTCATTCATTTTCTATTCCATTTATCCCTTTCGGGGTCACGGGGCTGCTGGAGCCTATCCCAGCCACTGGGGGACGAAGGCAGGGGGACGCCCTGAACAGGTCGCCAGTCTGTCGCAGGGTAGAATGTCCACAATCACACACACATTCACTCTCACAGTCACACCTATGGACAATTTAGAGTTACCAATTAACCTATGAAGCATGTTTTTGGACGGTGGGAGGAAGCCGGGGATCCCGGAGAGAACCCACGCATACACGGGGAGAACATGCAAACTCTACACAGAAAGGCCCCCCATTGATGTTGTGTTTTCATGTCCCCCAGCCGGGACTTGAACCGGGGGCCTTCTTGCTGTGAGGCAAGAGCGCTAACCACTGCGCCCTCCCGGGCTGCACGGTGGCGTAGTGGTTAGCGCCACCGTGCAGCAAATTAACATATAAATATTTATATAATTTTAAGGGTTTTTATAGCTGCAGCTGAAAACATGATCATTTTTCATTTTAAAAGCATCAAATGTGAATTCCACTTCCTGTTTACAAACAGCAACTTCCATCACAATGATTAAATCTTAAACAGAAGAGAAATAAAACCAGCGGTTCTGCTGTAGGAACAGTTTTCCTCAAACAATGACTTAACTGACAAAAGTACTGGAACTGGTCTGTGTTGGGGAATGAAACTAACCATTTGAGCTGTGTCCAAATTGGAGGGTTGCGTTCATCCTGGGCTGCATTTGTCGGCTGCTAAAGTCACGCCGCCGCCACAAGTGCTGTCCAAATTCAACGACTCCTTCAAACGCGGCCAACAAATACGGCCTTCTGTTTCACGATTTCTAGGATCGGTCGGGTGTATATCCTTCTATGCTGTCCATATCCCAAGATGCATTGCAGCCAAACCCGGAGATTTTCTGACAGCGATGGCGGACTGTGAAGAGGGAGCCGGAGTTTTTAAAATTACAACTCCAAGATTAAAAGTTGGATCAAATAAGCCAGGAAAATGTTGAGCTCCACCACGCCTGGTTCACTACTCCTCCCTGTTTGTGACTCACGGTTGCTAGGCGACAGGACACTTGCTGATGTAACGGCTGGAATTATCCAAAGGCTAGACTCGTCCAAATGTATAGCCGTTAACATCCGGCCTACCCGCTCGAAGGATGCCGCCCTTGAAGTTGGACACAGCCCTTGGGTCATAGAACAGCTTTGTGCGTCAATGATTCCGTACCTGACAGAAACGAACATGAGGAAAGGGTTGAGCCTGCTGGAGAAGCCGTGCTTTCGCCTCCCTCTTATCTCCATGTACGATCAGAACCGGACGATCTCTGAAAACACAAACTGAGCTTTAAACCAAACAGCAATTATCCGTGTGTTTCATTGGATTACTTACACTAAAGTAAAACCTGCCTTTGTTTGACATGAAACTGAAGTGCTGTGAAACAGCAGAACAACTGGAGACATGAAAATGTGGATGTGAGACTTACCGAAACTCCGGTGGGTATTGCTGAACCATCCATGGAATGTCAAAGCAGTAATTAAACTATAAAAAAAACAAAAACAAAGAAAGGATCACTTGAAACAGACAGAACAGAAGATACTTCAGTTTCTTAGCGTCTTTCCCTAAAGGCCAGTGTTGCATTATGCAGGGTTTTTAAAAAAAAGTACAGTCAGTGGAATTGAGCGGAAATTCTGATATGAATCTAGTGACATACCTGGACCGACTCTTTCAAGGTTCCAAATAAGGGGGAGAGAATGTCTGCACACAAAGAAATTAATAATTTTGTTACATAATTCCCATAAATAGCTTGTCAGTAATGGCATGTGCTTACTACTGATGAGGAGTTCATCTGCAGACTTTCCAGGACAAATGCAAACTCACCTCTGATGTGCAGCGCCCCCGTGTTGTACTTTTTGTCCAAGCCTGTGACTTTATTGAGGTAGAACCTGTAGGTGTCATTAAGACAGGGAATGTTGGATTCAAAGAAGTCCTCCGGCTCGTCGATATAGTAGAGTCTTCCGTGGGGGCTCGGTGGACGCTCTTCCTTCACTTTTGGTTTCTTCGTTTTGGGGCTGGGAGGTGCTTTCTTTGGCAAAGGAGTCAGACTGTTCTCCTTCACATCGTTGTCATCTTCATCACTCTCCGACAGGGCCCAGCCTGTGCCCTCTGAGGCGTCGCTCTTCCTCTTTCCCGCCAGCGAGGGGCTTCGCTCACACTTCACCGGATTTAACTGGTTCTTCGCAGCCGACCGTCTTGCTTCAGAACCCAGTGTGAGTGAAGTAGCTGCAGAAAGTCTGGCTGGTTCTACTTTTGCCTCCACGGGAGCTGACACCTGGACTGGAGAGGGAGACCTGACACTGGGTTTAGCTGGCAGACGGGACTGGGTTGTTGTAGTCCCAGAGAGAGGAAGATCCTCCTCATCCTCATCATCATCACTACTGGAGATGGTCCACTTGCCATGTTGACTGTCCTGAGACATCTCTAAGAAAAGAGAGCAGAAAGAGGAAGAAGGGAAGCTATTGGCAAAGGATTTGTTTAAAGTCTTTAGGCTTCTTATTACAACAAAAAAAAAAGCACAGAAAATAACAATTTTCCTTAAGACAGTCAAAGAAATAAAGAGAGACATTGAATAAAATGACTGCAATAAACAGACTGGATGTGTTTACACACATTTTAGAAATCTGTTTATCTTAATCCTGGTCGCTTCAGTTTTTATCAGATTTCTTCCAAAGTGTATTTAGAAAAATAGGACTATAACATAAAACAAACTATGCTTTCAAACACAGTTACAGATGTTTTAATCCACATTCTCACGCGCAAAAGAACAAAAGAAAACCCGATTATACATGCAGGAAATCGGATTTATTACTTAGGGACAAATCATGTCAGTGGTGAATCATGATTTTATATTATTCTAGTCACTTTTTTTTAATTCGATAATTCCAGAAACTAGATGATGATCAGATTTTTGATGCATGCAATTTTGCAAACGGATTAAAAAACGTTAACCAACTGTGTCTGATAAAATGTACAAACATCCCAAACCTGCACAAGTTACGTCAACTGAATATGAAAACAAAGCGAAGGTAATTAATGACGCTGCCTACACAACAAGTGCAATAATAATTGCTTGTTAGCGTTACATAGATTAATAATTAAAAAGAAAACGAACAAGGTTGTATGATAAACTAAAGAAGCGTTTTGAAATGCGTGTCGTGTTTGCTTTACCCAATTCAGTTAAAGAGCAGCGGGACTATTTAATGCAGCGAATAGATATCACAACTTTTCTGCAGCACATCCACTACAAGCAACAGCGTGACTGAGCTGCACCCACAAACCCCTTCGTCTAGAAACACTCGCTTATTACGAAGTTCCGCCCCCATAAATTCTGGTCGTGGAAAAAAATAAATTATAATAATAAAATAAACACTAATAAGTTGTTAAATAAATGAGCGCTACAAGAAAGAGTGAACTTTTGAATTTGAAAGCAACACTGAGAGACCGTCTGTCTGATTAAGAATTTTATTTTTACCGGTAATATGTTTATTTCATTTTATTTTACTCTCAGGGACGTAATTTGATTTTTAAATTATCATTTTTAAACCACTTTCTTTAAAACAGGACATGATTTATGAGTATATATACATATACAAATATATATATATATATATATATATATATATATATATATATATATATATATATAGTGCAGGACTGTCATGCTGGAAACCCGGGTTCGATTCCCACGGCGGAATGAACAATTAATGGTGATTAATGGAATGGGGCAAATGCCATAACAATGACGGGCAATTAACATCACCCAGTGAGGGTCCTTGGGCAAGACCCTTAATGCTAATGCCTACCTCACTATATGAGAGACAATGAACCACATGTCATGCCGGCTCAGACGTCGCCCGGCCAAACAAGGTCTGCGTCAGGTGCTGGGGGACCAGAGCACTCTGATGGAAAGTGGGCTACTGGAACAAGACGGAAATGGACTAGATGCGAGAACAAGGATCTGTTAGGATGCTACTACTCAAGTAATCCAACCCAGAGGGGGTACATGCAGAGAATGTGGAATGAATGGATGCTTCGAAACCCACAATCACGGCTAACTGCCAAACAACTGGTAGCCCAATGCTCTAATATCCACAAATGCCAACTCCTATCACAGCTTGAGATTGAAGTGATACAATACAATGCCACGGGAGAGCCAGAACAACAGGTCAGAGAGGAGGTTATACCACACTCACACCCTGAGATTGGGTACACAGCCCCAACAACCACAGTTACGCTGAGCGAGGCAGCAACTGACCTGAAAAACAAGATAATGTCTACAATGAACACTAGGCAACCCCGACACCAGCTACAACGGTTAAGTGATGTACTGCCTGAAAGTCTACTGGAAACTGTGAATGAAGCATTGAGTGCAATCCCTACCACAACCATCACAGAAACCAATGAACTGGTTTACACTTCAGCAGCAGTGATCCTGGAGATGCTTGGCTATAAGAGCAACCATGGAAGAAAACAATACCCACCATGGAAGCAACGGTTAGAGGCCAAAATCAAGGCAACTCGGAAGGATGTGAGTAAGCTGACAGAGGCTCAAAGAGGTACAATGAGAAAGCAAGTACCTAAGAGGTACAGCCAGATGCCCATACCTGAAGCCCTGGAAACTGCCAAACAAAGGCTCCTAGCCTTGAGTAGCCGCCTAAAGAGATACACAAGAGACAATGAAGCCAGACGAATAAACAGGCTGTTCGCAACTCAACCAGCGAAAGTGTACGCTCAGTGGCAGGGTCAAAACAGCCGAGCAGACCCACCAAGGCTAGAAACTGAACAGTACTGGAAAAATATATGGGAGAAAGAGACAGCACATAACAGCAATGCCCAGTGGCTGGTCTCTCTGAGAGAAGAACACAGCAACCTCCCTGAACAGAATCCAGTAACCATCACAGTGGCAGACATCCAAGAAAGAGTCTCAGGTATGAAAAACTGGACAGCACCGGGCCCTGACATGATACATGCCTACTGGCTAAAGAAGCTTACCACACTCCACGAACGCCTGGCAGCACAAATGAACCAGCTGCTAAGAGATGGGACTCACCCCGAATGGCTAACGGAAGGGCGAACGATCCTGATCCAGAAGGATCCCTCAAAGGGTGCAGTCCCATCCAACTACCGGCCAATAACCTGTCTCTCCACAACATGGAAGCTCATGTCAGGCATCATTGCAACCAAGATAAATAGGCACATGGATCAATTCATGAGTAACACACAGAAGGGCATTGGTAGAGACTCCAGAGGAGCCAAACACCAACTCCTGGTCGACAGAACAGTCGCCCAAGACTGCAAGTCACGACACACCAACCTGTGCACAGCCTGGATTGATTACAAGAAGGCCTATGACTCAATGCCACACACATGGATCACTGAATGCTTGGAGCTGTACAACATCAACAGGACTCTAAGAGCCTTCATAAGAAACTCAATGAAGCTGTGGAAAACCACCCTTGAAGCCAATGGGAAACCACTTGCACAAGTGTCCATCAAATGTGGGATATACCAAGGTGATGCTCTGTCCCCACTGCTGTTCTGCATAGGTCTGAACCCCCTCAGCCAAATAATCAACAAGACTGGCTATGGATACCGACTCAGAAATGGGGCCAACATCAGTCACCTCCTCTACATGGATGACATCAAGCTATATGCTAAGAACGAGCGTGACATTGACTCCCTGATCCACACCACCAGGATCTACAGTAATGACATTGGGATGTCATTCGGGCTCGAGAAATGCAGCCGGATGGTGACAAAGAGAGGCAAGGTAGTCCACACAGGGGGGGTCTCACTCCCAGAAGGAACAATAGCAGACATTGAGGACAGTTACAAGTACCTTGGAATTCCCCAGGCAAATGGCAACCTGGAGCAGGCAACAAGGAAAGCTGCAACAGCTAAGTACCTTCAACGAGTAAGGCAAGTCCTGAAAAGCCAGCTCAATGGCAAGAACAAGACCCGGGCAATAAACAGCTATGCACTGCCAGTTATCAGATACCCTGCAGGAATAATAAGATGGCCAAAGGAAGAGATACAGACCATGGATGTTAAAACACGGAAGCTCCTCACCATGCATGGAGGGTTCCATCCTAAATCCAGCACTCTGAGACTGTATGCTAGCCGCAAGGAAGGAGGCCGAGGACTAATGAGCGTAGAAGCCACTATCCAGGATGAAACATCCAAGATGCATGAATACATCAAGCTCAAGGCCCCAACTGACAGTGTGCTCAGTGAATGTCTCAGGCAATGGAGAGCAGAGGATACAGTGCTGGAGGACAGATCCTCATGGGAGGACAAACCCCTCCATGGGATGTACCACCGGACCATAACTGAAGTGGCTGATATCAAGAAGTCCTACCAATGGCTAGAAAGGGCTGGCCTACAAGACAGCACTGAAGCGCTCATCCTGGCAGCTCAGGAACAAGCCCTGAGCACCAGAGCGATAGAGGCTCAGATCTACCACACCAGACAAGACCCAAGGTGTAGGCTGTGCAAAGAGGCGCCTGAAACAATCCAGCACATAACTGCAGGATGTAAGATGCTGGCAGGTAAAGCATACATGGAGCGGCACAATCAAGTGGCTGGAATAATATACAGGAACATGTGTGCAGAATATGGACTGGAAACCCCAAGGTCAAAATGGGAAACACCTCCGAAGGTGGTAGAGAATGAGAGGGCAAAGATCCTGTGGGACTTCCAGATCCAGACTGATAGGATGGTAATGGCGAACCAACCAGACATCGTAGTGGTGGATAAAGAACAGAGGAAAGCCGTTGTGGTGGATGTGGCAGTGCCAAGCGATGGGAACATCAGGAAGAAGGAACATGAGAAACTGGAGAAATACCAAGGACTCAGAGAAGAACTGGAGAAAGCCTGGAAAGTGAAGGTGACGGTGGTGCCTGTGGTAATTGGAGCACTCGGGGCAGTAACCCCCAAGCTTGAGGAGTGGCTACAACAGATACCTGGAAAGACCTCAGACCTCTCAGTCCAGAAAAGCGCAGTGCTAGGAACAGCTAAGATACTGCGCAGGACCCTCAAGCTCCCAGGCCTCTGGTAGAGGACCCGAGCTTGGAGGAGAAACCACCCGCGGAGGGTGAGAGGGGCGTTTTTTTTTTTAATGTCCTAATAGTTGGGCATTTAAATAAATGCAATTGAAACGACTGAAAAAGTGAGGCACTGTTTGTTTTCATTGAGTAAATAATGCTGAGAACGCCTGTAAGCGAAGGGGTGGGCGTGAGACTTGCCTCCAACGCATGCTCAGCATCTCCCCATTTAAGACAGTGACATCCCTCTGCTGTCCAGTCTTCAGGGCTCTGATGGACCCTGTTTACTGATCAGAACCGCTCCAAACTGGGAAGATGTCACTGGACTCACCGGAAGGTAGGGGGATTTTCAATATGATTATTTAGTTTCATATCATTGTAATCTGTTCTGTAAAAAAATAAAAAATAAAGTTCATATAATAAATGAAAAAAAAAAACCTAACAAAAGCAAAAGTTTACATGCAAAATGAATGGGAGGAACAGAGAAGGTGAGGTAGATTTACAACCATTTATCTGTCAAAAGCCCAGCTCTGCATGTTTAAGTGACTGGCTGTACATCCATCTGAAACCAGTCAATGCCTGTAACTTTTCTTTAAACAAAAGCCCATTATTCCTCTGCTAAAGCTGGTCAGGTGTAAACACAACCTCACCTCCATGCTGCTGATGTTCTCCATCATCAGTGATACAGCTGTGATTCAGTTCTTCACTTGATGGAGGCTGAGTGCTGCTGCAGCTGAACTCCGATGCACTGAAATGGCTCTGGAAGTGCACACTTGCTTCAATATGAGCCCACTCTTATTGATTTTTGTGAATCATAGCATGCAC
Organism: Oryzias curvinotus; assembly: GCA_023969325.1. NCBI lineage: Eukaryota > Metazoa > Chordata > Actinopteri > Beloniformes > Adrianichthyidae > Oryzias > Oryzias curvinotus. The sequence goes on along the minus strand of CM043708.1, from coordinate 25,480,803 downwards.
TGTTGCTTTTATGCTCTGAATTTATTTGTTTATTTAATTATTTACCTCTGCCCTTATGTCTGACCTTTGGGAAGATGGAGTGCAATAAAACTAACGTTTGATTTATCAAATGATTCTCTGTGTCAGCATTAGGAGCTGCATTCCCTTTTTATTTTTATTTTAATGCTTTTATTTTTACAAAGCCAAAAACGTTTTTTTTTTTTATAAAATGCAAATGTGTGATCCAGTAACTACATTCATCGTTGTAGTCCTTTTTGAGATTTGTTTTTGTATTTTAATATTAACTACTAATTATCTATAAAATGTTTTTTTTTAACAATGTTTTATTTTTTTTTTTTACAGATTATCTTCCTTATATCGCACAATGATTCTAGAATAAACCTGAAATTGTCCAAAAATAACTTAATTCCGAATTGTAAATGTTATCTTTTTTTCTTGCAAATATCACAGAAATTGAGATCAAACCATTTGTATGTTATATATCAAAGATCAAAACAAAAATGAATAGATCCAAAAACAACTAAAGACGAGGTCAAAAAACATAGAAAATGGCTGTTAAAAAATGGCGAAGCTCAAGTGTAATGAATTCAATGTTCCAAGTATCTATTCTGAGGAATGTCAGTTATATGTAATAACTCTTATGTTTGTTTTAAACCAAAAACTTCAAAACCTTCATCTCAAATGCTGAAAACTAAACTAATGTTGAGGTCAGTGTCATTCCTATGTCATTGTAAACAGCCAATGTGATTGGCAAATGGGCTTGGTGAGTTCTGAGAATACTATAGGTAAATACCTGCATTAAAAACATGTATGTGGTTTGCACACGGGGTAGCTCAAAACACCAAGCGCAACAATAAAAGTGCTTGATAATTGCAACATTTCCTCCTTAATCTCATCGTCGGGAGCAGATTGGAGACACAAAGAGAGAATGGTCCCCTGTAAGGTTGCTTTTTCATTTATTTAACCCTATTAAGCGTCAAACTTAAATGTTGATGTCATTTATCAGGTTATCTCAAATGTCCCTTTCTTTCTCTATGCTCCCACAAACCACGTTAACCTGTGATGGATGCTCTGTTTTCTAGTTAACCTGCAGATCCTTTTGGCTGTGGGCCTGGCTGTGTTTTTTTACTGCCTCGTTCTTGGCTGCATCTTCTGCTGTTGCTGCAGACAAAAGACAGTTTCTCTTGAAGACAAAGAGGCAGCTTTCCTCCCACCTCATCTGGCTTCAGGGGTGGCTGCGTCGTCGTCTCATTCTCCTTGTACCCAGCGTGTCAAACAGCAGTATGAGGAGCTGGATGGAGACGTGCTGGAATTCGTGGCCTCCTCTCCTTCTGGAGATGACCTCTCTGCCCTCTCCTGTGCCACTGGTCCTAAAAGGTCAGCTGAGCGGGTGGAGGCTCCTCTATCTTTTTTTCCTTTGAGGCGCCTAAGCAGTCCTGCTGTTCCCTGCTCACCTCGTAAAACTCTGCGACATGGCAGAGCCTCTTTACCTTCTCTTACTAAAACGAGTTTTGTGTCTAAATCCTGCTACGTGATGGGGCGGCGCAGTACCGGGAATTGTGAAAGTTTTGCCCACTTTGAAGGCAGTCGTCTGACTAGCCAGCAGGGGGAGCCCTGCTCTACACAGTATGGCTCTGGATCTCTATCCATCTCTGCTCCTCTGCTGCACTTCTCCCTGCTTTTCTCCTCTGCCAGTGGTACCCTGGTGCTCAACATCCTGGGACTTTCTGGCCACAGACGCAGTGGGGTGATTGTTCGGGTCAGCCTCCCGCCCATGTACCCCTCACCACACCAGATTACTCTGCGGCGGAGCAGCATCAGCCCGGATCTTCAAGGTCAGAGCCGTGTGCTGCAGGTGGGCTCAGTGGAAGAGCTGCGTGCCTGCACACTGAGGCTAGCTGTCTACAGCAGGGACTTCTCCGGCTTGAGAGAAGCTGCACTTGGGTGGTTGGAGCTCCCCTGCGAGCCAGTGGACTGGGAGTCTGAAATCACAAACACCTACAGCAAGCAGCTCACCGCCACTAAAGGCAAGCTCAAAAAGGTACACAGCAAACACAGGTTTTTATGAAACTGGGGCAAAAATGTTAATTTATCTTATAAAAGAAAATGTAGTAAAAGAAAACAGTTAATTAAAAAGTCCTAAAAGATAAAAAAGGAACATCTAGAGACTTAATGAGTGGCGTCTCTGATCCAAATATCAGAATCATAATCAGAATCAGAAAGCCTTTTTTGTCATTGTTACACAAGAAACTTGTGACAACGAAATTCCGGTGCTCTCCAGCTGTTTAAACAATATAAATAAATATAATATACTTTTATTAAAAGAATAATAAAGAATTTGTGTAACTGTGGAAATGTACATATGTACATACCTACATAACTTTCTGGATCTAAAACTATATTGCACATGAACACTGTTAATATTGCACATTAAAGACTTCTGATATTGCTGGAGTTACATATTTTTGTAATCTTCACATTTGTTTAGGACGTTGACTGCTCTGGGGAAAAAATTGTCCTTGAGTCTGTTTGTGCTAGCCTGGGGTGATCTGTACCGCCGGCCTGACGGTAGCAGGTGGAACAGGTGGAGGTTGGGGTGGTGGAAGTCCTTGATGAAGTTAAATGATAAAATTGTAATAAATAGCACATTGTTTTGTAATGAAACCACATCTAAAGCTGCTTTCTTATGATTTTGACAGTATTTTTTACACCTTAGTGCATGAGTGAAACATCTAATCTGGTCAAATGTAATCAGCAATCTGTTTTATAACCACATTCTAACAGAAAAAATAAAATAACAAAATATATATGAATAGAAATAGACTTACAAGGGGAAGCTAATAGTTCACTTTTTGATTTTTTCCTTTACTTTTAACTGAAATTATTTTTTTGTGCAATATCACTGAGCTGAAAAGATACAGTTGAGTTTTGTCCATTGTTAAAAAGAAAACAGTTTCATGAAATGTTTAAATAAAAGAAAACAACCCATTGCCTGAAATAGAATAGAATAGAATAGAATAGAATAAAATAGAACAGAATGATTTTATTGTCATTATATATGGTAGATTTGGAGCAGTTCTCTTTAAAGTGGGCAGAAAAGGCAGAAAAATAAATAGAATAAAAAGCTAAAACATGTGCAACAATCAAACAAACATGCAAGGATCAAACGAAAGGTCTGCATGAATTAGGTCAAATCAATAAAGTCATCTATTAAGAAAATGTAACATTTGTTTTATCCAGATCTTAGATGCATTTCACTGTTAATCAGGCTTAAAACGCTCAATACTTAAATCCAAATGAAAGACAGAGGCCAGAAGAATGAAAAGATTAAATCTTCAACACTGGAACTGTCACACTTAGTTTTATTAAGGAATAGTGTGCACCAAAACCTTCTGATAAATCAGTCTCTCATAGAAACAAAATGTGTTTTGTTTTGCAAGTGAAAACAACAGTAAAGAGTTCAGTTCGACCTAAAACGAGCCATTCTTTGGAAGAAGCAGAGAACACCAACAGCCTTTTATCTGCTGATCGCATTTCTGGGATAACGATCAGGATGAAAGATGCTGAAAGGAAAAAGAAATGGTTGGATCAGTCTGCTGTGTTCAGGATGAACTGGCAGATAGAAAAGCAATAGCTGAAAAAAAAAAAAAAAGCTTGGCAATGCTAGTGATGTTGCAGCTGCCTTTAACCCAGACACAGTTCAAAGCTGTAGCTTTTTATAGATCCATAACTGCAGCAGTTAGATAGATTAAACGCTCACTTCCACTGACTGAACTGTTTTTAAAGCAAATGGTTGTAATTGTGTGTCAAACCAAACTTCTTTTTTTTAATAATGCGAAACACCAAATGTGCTATGCTATATGCTCCCTAGTAGCCTTGTCAATGCAATTGCAAGTTGCAATGATCTGTGCTGTGTTAAAAATAACTTCTGTTTTAACCTCCTTGTGTTTTTTTCCTTCAGATGAGGCGTTTTCTGTTTTTTGTTTTCTTTCTTTTCAAACTAACGAACAGGGAAAGTAAGCATGTTTGTTGAATAAAAATGTAATGCGATGATCAGATCAGTTCTCCCTTCAGCCGTGCATCACAGCTAGTCGTGGTGACTTTATCGTTAATGACTGCAGGATGAATACCAGTGTGGCAAATCGACAGAGCGCCCACGCTGCGCCTTCAGCAGAGGCGCCACCAGAAATGATTTCTGACAGGCTTTGCTGGACAGCTTCATTGAACTTAAGACACTGGATGTGTCGTATTTGTGAGGGACGCCGGTTTCCTGTCTCACCCTCTCGGCCATATATGGTTAATGCTTTCCAATCCACACATAGTCATCCTCCGTGCTCCCATTAAGAGCAGCCTCCAGCTGAAAATATGAGTGGGCGAGGATCAGAAGGTTTCCGAGGAATGAAAGCGCCCTGAAGCAGTCAGAGTAAATTAAAATGTGTGTGTAGAGTCCTTTTTTTCAGTTTTTACTGACGGTATTTCGTCATTCACTAGTAAAACAAAAAGTTTTGTCATTAAACTGACAATACAGTTTGGAAATGGATAATAAAAACACCTCATGTGAAAGACTATAAATCAAATGAAAAGGATATTTTTTTTTTTTAACTTTGCGTAAACTCTTTTTTTCTTCAATAAAAAGGCTATATGAATTCAGATTAACATCCCTCGCACTTAGTTAAAAATGTTTGGAGATGGAGCAAAAAGATCTTAATTTATTGTTGCTACAATAAACACTATAAAAAACTGGATTTTAAGAACGCAAAAAGACCCATGTTTCAAGAAAAATTGGCTTATTTTCTGTCTTGTAGTAAAAATACTCTTATCAAGAAAACTCTTCAATAGCAACATAATCTTAGACTAAGAAAACGTCTCTTAGTTACTAGAAGTTTGTTCTAAAAATTAAACATTTTAGGAAACCATTTTTATTACCCCTTTGGCAGATTCTTTAGCTAATTTAAACACATTTTTTCAAACTGCATGAATTTCTACACAGATTTTATAGTGTAGATAGAACATTTATAAAACAATGCATAAATAAAATTAGCATTCATTAAATTTGATCAGAGGTTCCCTGATTTACATAGACAGACAGTGGCAAACATGATGCTAATTTTTAAAGTGCATGAAGAAAATCAAATCTGATGCTCAATTCTTGAAACTTTATAGTTTGGAAATGTCACACATAGTACATTAGTGCTCATATATCTGCATGTAAAAAGCTGGTATAGGATCATTAAGCTTTAGGCTCAGTATTTTGATCATAATCCCATTGGATGTAATTTCCTGGCTTGGATCCTGATCTTAAATTGGGTATTTCAAACCTAATTTGATCCTGAAAATTGGGATTTGGATTTCCTAATCCAGTCCAGGCTTTATTCCATATTAGAGGCCTCTTTTGGGCTAAATTGGGTTAAAATGTTAAATTGAATCATGGATCAACTTGTTCCTGATCCAAAGTTTTGACGTACCCAACAGTGGCCTTTAATATAGATTAAAGGCAGGATAGGATTACCAAATCCTAATTTTAAGGTTTTTGGTGTGTTTTTAAAAAAAACACAATTTCAGATCAGGATCCAACCCTGGAAGTTTAATCCTATAGGATTATGCTCAAAATACTGGGTCCAAGTGATCAGTCAATAAGGCCTGTATTTAAAAAAATCATTTATTTTACGTCTGAGTTTCCCGAGATAAAAAAATTAGAAGGTTATTCAAAAATGTTTATCAGTTTACGCTTTTCAATAAGAATTTCCAGCCATCATTGATTCTGCTGCAGTTTAAAAAAGGAAGAGAAAAAAAATGAGTGCAAAATTAAAACATTTTGTAATATTTATCCCTTTTGTATAGCAGATTTTATAAAGGTTACAGCCATGCAGAAGCACTAAAACAAGTCCACAAAAGCTATGAGGAGGCAGTCCAAGGGAATAAAACTTTTTGAAATAATTCCTAATATAAAGTTAAATTATTGCATGAAATAGAGATTTATAGAGGCAAATGTTCTTACAAGAATATGATCAAACTCATGTCAAAACGTGTAGCCATCGTCATTGAGAAACATGCTGTGTGTGATGTTCCTTAAGGAAAAAAAAGGAAACAAAAACATGTTGCTGGACAGAAACTCTGTAGCTAACATTCCTTCCTCGGTAGGAATTGACTCAGTCGGCTTCACGCAATTTAAGATTCCAGGACTTGGGGTGAAATCAGAGAAAAGTCAGCATTAGATGTACTCATTGGATGTTTCTCGTATCCAAACTGACGTAGGGCAGCTGCACTGTTTTTCTAGGATGGGTGGTCACTGAAATGATGACATCTTTGAGTAAAGCTAATTTATACTCCTGATTGACTTTAAGTCGTTTTAAATGGAATACAGATGGACCCTCTTTAGGCTTCTCAATCTGGTTTAGATCGCCTCTTTCAATTGCAGACAGAAGGTACTGACATGTTGATTCTGATCACAAATCAGCACCTTTTGTTGAATCCTTCTCTAACAGGAGAACTGGTTTTATTTTTCCTAATGTTTTCATAGAGTGGGAGTTGTCAGGAGTGGCTGGGTCGCAGCAGGAGTTCGGTTGGTCCACCGGTGACTTTGGGAAAAGTGCTCATCCTGCTTCAGTACCAGGCAGCGGCCCAGCGCATCAAAGTGATGGTTCGAAAAGCTGAGAATCTGACCAAACTCACAAGAATCCCAGGAGCTCCAGGTGATCCACAATGATCCACGGGTTTGATTCAAAGCAATTTTCAGATTACCAACTATCTTTTAAGGGGGAAAATGTCGGATTGCTTGTCTTGTTCAAGGTTTTAAGGGCTGTCCTGCACTGCCAGGTACATCACATAGTAGAATAGATTACAGAAATTCTGTTGGTGGGTTCAAAGTCAAATCTGATTTAAGGGATGTATTCAGACTGGGAAAACCGTTTTGGTCCAGACCCAGTCCACTTAAGTTGGTCTGGAACGAGTCCTAAACCTCACGCTTGGTCTGTATTCAGACTGCCGTCAAGGGAACTTTCCTGATTTGAACCAAAGCTTGTAACCAAAAACCACGTAACTAAAGATCTCTTCACTCGTTTGTCAGGAATTACAAGGCTAAACAACTAGAGGCAGAAATTATGGAAGCATTCTGCGCTTTTAGTTCATTAAAACTTTAAATTTTGCTCGCTAGTTTTGAAAGTCTAAATCAACGTCAGACTCAACACTTTTTACTCACATGGACGTCGCTGCTGGGTGGTTACTGGCAAGAGAGGCTGAGAAGATACGCTGATAAGTGTTTATGACTGATATAGATTGTCGGGAAAAGAGTGAGGAACAGTTGTTTTAATGAGTCTGAATTCATCCAATCACATTGAAATGAGTTGCTGTGTCTCATTGTTGTGGTGTTCTGGCATTTTTTTAAGAACATTTGTAAGGAACCACACGGTGTCTTTTAGGATGACATCACAGCAACGCCTGTCGGCCGCGGGTCGTGTAGTGAGACAAAAATAAAGGTTGTAAAATGTGTTTTTTAGGGATTATAAATCACCCAGGGATTATTATGGCAAACTTGTAAGTAAAAATAAAAAATATCTGAAGAATTTATTTGAACACCATTTGTAAAAAAATTTAAAATAAAACACAAACTCAGAAACCACTCATTTTATTTACCAATTACGTTTAAGGCCATTTTTGATCAGTAAATATGTAAAGTTATAGTAGTTGTTTAAAAATCAGTTTGACTTCCCTTTTAACCATAGATTTATTATGTTAAGTTGTGTTTCGATTCAATTGCATGAGTGCTGAGGTAACAGTCAGCTATAGTGCCAGAGTAATAAGAATAAAAAAAGAATTTCCCAAATTAACAGATTCAAAAACCCCTAGTATCTACAGCTTCCAAATGTCAGTCATAGCTACATTTGGAGCTGCACTTTTTAATGGGAACTTTTTAGTGCACTTTCTGAAGCCAAAAGTGGTTGGTGGACAAGCATTCAAATTCAAATTAATTTACCGTATGTATTTATAAAGCACCTTTCATGTCAAACAGACAGCTCAAGGTGCATTCCATTAAAAAACCAACAAGAATACAATAAAACCAATCCGACACATAATACAATAATTAAATAAGCCCCTCATTATAAAATACACAAAAACAAACACAAATAAAAGAGAAAGGACAGAGCTAAAGAAAAGAAAACCCAGAAGGCGCTGTCCGCCCTGTCCTCCTGTTGGCCGGGGTGTCAGCATCTATGCAGCACAAGCACCTCCCGCCCCAGAGACCCCTAACCCCCAGGTCCAGTGGAAACACCAGGCCCGGCAGCCCGGAGGACCCGGGACAAGAGATGCCAGAGGACAAGCATGGCCAAAATCTCTGGGAGCCCGAACACTAACACCCCAGCCAAGGGTGAGAAAACACTCGTAAACAGTCTAAAATTTATAAGTATTAAATAAGAAAGTAAAATATAAAAATCGGTAAAATATGAAAATACTAATTAAAATAGAATAAGATAAGTTAGTGCATAAAATTGTCTGGAATATAAATTAGAATAAGTTGAGACATAAAAAGACTAAAAGATATAAAAAGACTAAAAGGCATTAAACAAATAAATATGTGATAAAATAGTATGTAAAATATAAGATTAAAAATCCTTCATATGAGATCTAATTAAAAGCTGAGTTAAATGGATGAGTCTTAGTTTCTTTTTAAAAACCTCACATCCTCAGGCAGGCTGTTCCACAGACGAGGTCCGTAGTGTCTGAACGAGGCCTCTCCGTGGATTTTTGTCCTGACCCTAGGGACCCTCAGCAGGCCCGCGCCTGAGGATCGAAGGGCTCTGGGGGGCTCATAAGCTAAGAGCAACAAGTCTGATATAAAAGAAGGACCAAGACCATTGACACTCTTAAAAACTATTAAAATAATCTTAAAATCAATCCTGAAGCTGACAGTGAGCCAGTGCAGAGATTCTAAGATCGGTGTAATGTGCTCCTCTTCCTGGTTCTCGTTAAAAGGCGAGCAGCAGAGTTCTGGGCTAGCTGCACACGATTAAGAGTGGTTTTCTTTACACCAAAAAGGAGGGCATTACAGTAATCTAATCTTGATGTAATAAAAGCACGAATTAAGATTTCAGCACTGGCTCTAGAGAGAAAGGGTCTCACTAGGGGCGATATTTCTCAGATGGTAAAATGCAGCCTTAGTTACTTGATTCATGTGTTGGTCAAAGCTAAAATCTGAATAACACCGAGGTTCCTTACTGTATCACATATGTTCATAGAGTGGGTTGACGGAAAAAATATTTTTTATGCTGGAATAAAAGCTAAAAGCTAAAAAGCTAAAACAAGTGATGACATCTGTTGGAATAGAAAGTATTGTTAGGAACACAATGGAAGGTCATCAGCATCAGCAATCTTTCACTTGTAGAAGATCATCACTTACAAATTAAGTTAAATCTTAACTTTGTCACAAACAAATTCCTTCTTTGAATGACTGTAGACTTTTTTAATTGACCGATATTTCATTTCTGGCATTCTATCATAAGATTGGAAACATAATGATATGACATCTTTAGCAAATCTTATAGGAGAGGCTGCTCTGTGCATGAACACATTTCCTCGTGAGCAGATTGACAGGAGCATTGATTGTTCTGGATTATAATCAGATTAGGGACCAATCAACCCTGTACCATTTCCCTTTCTTAGTCTATACTGTCTTCCTCCTTCTGATTTAAAGCCTGTTTTTAAAATTAATTGCCATAAAAGATAAAAGGAACCAGGCAAAGATCTTTCACGACAACAAATAAGTTTGAAAACGCAAGATCTCATGATTAAACATCACAAGTTAAGAGGTTGAGGTTTTTAAAGGGCAAGGTAAAGAATTATTTTTTTATTTCATTTTCCAATTAATTTTTTGTGAACGTGGCAACAAAAATGCAAAGTTTGTATTTTACCTGCACAGGTTTTGTTCCTCTTCCAGGCTTCTCGTTTCCAAAGAATCTTTAGGTCTCACTAACATAAAAAGTAACAAGCAAGACTTGAGGATATGATATTTGTTTTTGCAGATCACTGTGTTGTTATTAAACTGCATCAGGATGGGAATGTGATCAGTTCCAAGGAGACCAAAGGTGTCAGCGGTCCAAACCCCATCTGGAACGCCCCCTTCCTGTTCGACCTGCCCCCTGGTGACATCACTCAGCTGCCTCTCACTCTCGAGTTTGTAATCATGCAGGTGAGACGTTTCTCTCAGAGCCCATTCAGGCCGGTGACGTGGGTTTTGATGCATGGTTTATGGTAGAAATTCACACACTTTCTATCAAGACGCGAGTAAAGAGTAAAGATTAAAAGTTGCTCATATTTTTGATACTCAGTACAAGTACAAAGTAGACAAAAATACTTAAGTAAAGTAACAAAGTCAGTTTACTCACACACTTTGCCTGGTTGGTGCGTTCAAGGTTTTGCTTCCTGGATCGCCTCTTTTGGCGTCGCAGCACAAATCTAGGAGCAACCCCCCCCCCATCTTCACTTTTATTGGGTCCTATTTGTGTTAGATGTGTATTGTCTGTGTTTGAGTTTTGCTTTTATGCTCTTATTTTTGTGATATCACTCTGTGAAAAGTGCAAGATATACATCAGAAATTGCTCACTCACTTAAATCCATAGCAGCGAGCATCATCATCAGTGCTGTCACTTAAAAAAAGGTGGCATTGTTTAAACTGAAAGCAAACATAAATAAACTGATGAAATTGCACAAAAGTGTCCAAATGCCACAATTAAACTTTAGTGCACTGTTCAAAATTCTAAATATATATTTGAACTTAATGAAAAGCGTAAATGTTGTTTGACAGTTCAAAAGAAGATCTGTAAATGTAAACTTTTTTAGCAATTAACCTGGGGAAAAGAAAATAGGCCTTGCAATATATGGAGAATTGCCACCATTTGGGGTGTAGTGAAATGCTGTCATTACATCCAATATTTTAATATTTTTTTAAACTTTTGAACCTTTAACTTTCTCTGTTTATGTTCTCTCATCGTTTTGTCTGTGTTCACCTCTGAGGAATTCACAATCCAAATTTTTTACTTGGATCCGAGTTTGCTTGTTTTGGTGTGACCCTCAGTTTTGCATGAGCTTTCGCAGCAGTTCAATGCTTCTTAGGATACCAGCTTTATGAATGACGCGTTGTATCAAAGGGGCGTCCACTTAACAGGAACGTAAACTGTGCTCTCGTGTCCCCAGGGCCGTCTCTACACCAAGGGCAGTGTTCTGGGCCGCGTCCTGATTGGCAGCAATGCTTCAGAGGTCGGACAGGGTCACTGGAGGGAGATGTGCAGTCTGCAGCAGACGGAAACCACTCACTGGCACACCATCCAGTCAGAAGCTGTCTAATACTGTCAAATGAATCCTGAATGAATGAATGAATGAATGAATGAATGTCAAACCAATATTCAATTATCTCTGATCATTGCATAGATGAGGGCCTGAGGCAGAATGTGCTGAAGTTCATTCCATTTGACACTAGTGTCAACTTTTGCATTGACTTATGTGAAATTTCCGCTGTATTTCCTTAAAATGGCAGATGTTTATTTTGAAAGTGATGTGTGGAACTTGTGCAGATGTTGTGCTGCTTTTATTGTGACAGATTTGTAAAACTTTGGTGGAAGAGAAAAAACTTTTAACTTGTCAGCTCCGTGTTTATTCTTGTGTCTCAGAGGAAATGTGCCAAATATTCATCTGTCAGCTGCATCATATTAAAATCTGAGATTTTAAAAATATTTTGTCATCTTTTTTGCTGTTTGAGTGTACAAGTGTGAGATAACTTTATACTGTTTCATGACAAACTACAGCACAAATGCACAATGTAAGGCAATTTACTAAGCACCATCAATGAGGACCTAAAGCTGTTCTTAATCCACTTCTATGGCTTCCTGGGCTTCATTTCCGTACAGAGCGTAACCTAAAGGTTGATGTGATCTGAGTGCATCTTAATTGGTCATTCAGTTCATCAGTACAAACATCTGGAAATGATCTGTTTCTGGCCATTCAACTCAAATCAGTAGTTTTATGCATGAAATCCCACTTTACATTACCAGTTGTCTCTAGGTAAAACAAATACAAAAAACAAAACCAAAAACTTCACCAAAAACACACAATTAATGATTAACAGGGTATTAATGCAAATATTTAAATGAGTAATAAAGTTTCATGAGAAAATATTCATCTTCAATCTTTTTTTTCTTAAATGTTGTGGTGGTTCAAGCAATCAAGAAAAAAAATCTTACACATTTGATGTAGTAACATGATTTCAACTAAGTTAATCTTTAAAAACATTATCTGACATTAAACAACACATGATCTTATTTGAAAACATTCCACAAAATATCCAGTTTACGGCTTTGAAAGTGAGAAAATCGACCAAATTTATCATGGACTTTGAATAAACTCCATCATACAGCCATCGGGTTTGTAAATAAACATAATCGCTCTGTGAAGTGATGAAACAGAAAATTTAGCCATACTAGAAACAACCATATTGATCTTTTGCTGATTTTCTTCTTGATTTTTTTTTCCCCTTTTCCTTTCAAATTTTGCTTTAAAAATTAAAATGAACTTATTTGAGTTTGCAATTTCTTACCATTTTAAATTCCTCATAAAAATGTAGATTTTCCTATAATTTTAAAGGCCATAAATAACTTCAGACAGGAATTTTTTTGATCCAACTCTGCTGCTGAAAACTCAGTAAATGAGATTCTGTTGATTTGTCTTGCAATGGCTCTGATGCAGCTGCCACCAGGATCCCAGACCTCCTGTGGAGACATCAAACATTTTGCCTTCTTATTAAACTGCTAAACTTTTTTTTTTTTTAATGGAAGTCTATTTTAGTATTTTTAAAAAGCAAGAAAACTCATGCTTAAAAAAACTGTTATTATATATTTCTTTAATCACTATGCTAGCTCAAAAGATTTTTAGAAATTAAAGAAGTCATTTGGAGCAGAAACATGAAATGTTTAAAAACTTTTTGCTTTGTTCAGGTATTTATATACATTTTTAAACACTGCATGGGACAGTTAAATCCGACACATTTTTAACCCTGATCTATCAGTAATTATTGATTTTCTTTCTTGCTTTAAATTATTTTCATACAAATTGTTGTTGGGAAGAATATACATGCTGAATGTGTTAAAAAATGCATTACACAATGTAATTTTCACTTGAGTTTTTGTTTGACATTACTGCCCAAATAGTAAGAAAATGTCAGCCTTCAGCATTTTTCTTGCAAACATTTTTTTTTAAAACAATGAGTCAAAACACGTTAAAAACATAGAAGGTTTTTTTGCTTGTCAGAAGTAAAAAAAAAAAATTGGCCGATGGCATTTTTAGAATTTGTCTTGGTAAGATTTCTCAAAATATATTGTGTTGTCCTGCTGTTTTAATAAAAATAAACATTGACGTTAGCTACAAACACTCACGTTTAGGTTTATTGCTGTACTATGTCTTAAAATGTGTACTGCTCAAAATACATATTGTTTCAACTCTCCAGTTTCTCTAAATCAAGCAATTCTGTTTCTTCAAACAAGACCACTCACCATTTAGTAATAAACTAGTAAAGTAGTAAGCTTCTGCTTAAAATATTATGTGAAAAAAAATAGGGATTTTGCTTTGAATAAAACGTTTTCAATATCAAAAGTCAACAAAATATTCTGGATTTCTCATCTCAAGCAAGTCAACTTCTTACTGAAAAGTTACTATAAAGTTAGTTTAGTCATTAATCAAGTGATATAAGATATTTAAACGTGAAATAACATGCAAAAAAACTTTGAGATTTCTTTGCAGGTCACACTACATGAGGATGTAAAAATATATGATGCTCAGCAGACACCCCATGATCGTTATGTAAAAATATATATTCTCAATATCAATGAAGAATTTTCATGACATCGGAAAGATTAAATTAAAAACAAACTGTTTTTCCCGCAGCTTTACAGAAGTTTTTTCCCCCTCAAGACATCAGTGTAAAATAACTTGATGCTCTGATCATTCCAGATGATGCTGTTTCAGTTTCAAACACAGAGACCGTCAGTTTGAGTTCCTTGTTCATCTTTAACCCTCCAGATCAGCATCTGTTTACAGTGACATTATTGATCCATTTCATGTCAGCATGTTTTCCTCTCTGTCTGCCCTTAGCAGCTGCAAGCAGTGAATGTTTTCCTGTGATGTGGGACATTCTTGCCTCTAATGGGTTTTGTGAGGAAAGCGTGTGGTGAGGCACAAGCACTGGAAAGACGTCAGTCTGCTTAATGATTAAAAAACATTATCATCTCCAAAATTTAGAGGTCTTTCTTCCCCAACGCATGACGGGACAAAGTCGTGACTCACTCCCGCTTCAGTAGACACACGGTTTGACATTTCGGTGTAATTCAGTGCTGCCGCTTTCCTCTGCTGAGACAGAAAGGCTTTTCTGCTCGGTTGTAGAGGAGACACTCACACCGTTTCAAATCCACATTTTTGCTGCAAGATGCCATTAGAAAAAGTTGAGGTTAAGGAAACTGGAAAAGTCCCCTGCAGACGAAAGATATCAACGTCTCCAGTTCTGTCCTGTGCCGTGAATCAGAGGGAATCGATTTTAAATTCATTTGAATTCTTACAGAATACCAATAAATTGGTTAGTGCACAATGACTGATGTGAAGTCTCATAAGCTCAAGATAAATTTCAAGAAATGTTCAAATATGCTCAGTCTTCTTGGATGGAGATGCTCAAAGAAGTAAAATTTGGGGATAAGATTATGTGTCGGTTAGTTAGGAGAGAGTTCAGGGTAATATATTTTGCTGAGGTGAAATAAAAGGAGATTATTGTGCACACACAGAGTTTTTTTGTATTATTATAGTAAAAGAAAAACTAGGCCGCAAAAACTTGAAAAGTTGAAAAGCAACAAGAAGAAAAAGTCCTGTTAACACGTAATGTTTCTTCAATCCACAGCACAAAGCTGTCATTAATCTTCTGTAAAAAAAAAAAAGACTACTCACAAAAGAAATGATTTATTCCTTACAGTATTTTTTAGATGTTTTTTTTCTGATTTAATTTTTTAAATATTTGCTAATTTACCTTCAGTTAATTCGCTTCGCAGAGATGGATCAATTGATTGCTTTCATTCTAAATCATTGTTTTATAAATATAGGAAACTGAACAGATTTTCTGTCTTGCGATAGTTAGCTACTGATCACACAGAGTAGTACCTTTGCATCAATACTGCAGAGAGACATTTGGTGATTTAAGTCATCTGTTAATGCTGACTATCAGAGTCTTTTATTTTGTAAACAGTTTATTGAGACATACATTTTTTTAAAGAAAGCGTAGATGTGTTGTTTTTTTCTTTCTTTCCCCTCTTGATGTGATGGTTTAAGTAGCATTTAAGTCAGGGGTTTCAGTATTTATAAAATAGTTCTTTTGACAACTTTATAAATATTTTATCATTTATAAAATAGTTCTTTTGACGGCTGCATGGTGGAGCAGCGGTGAGCGTTCTTGCCTCTCAGCAAGAAGGTTCAAGTCCCAGCTGGGGGACCCCAATACATTCCTCCCAACGTCCAAAAACATGCTTCATAGGTTCATTGGTTACTCTAAAAAATTGTCCACAGGTGTGAATGTGGGTGTGCATGGGTGTGTGATTGTGGCCCTGCGACAGACTGGTGACCTGTCCAGGTTGTCCCCTGCCTTCGCCCGCAAGTGGCAGGGATAGGCTCCGGCAGCCCCGTGACCCCTAGAGGGAACAAATGGATTAGAAGATGAATGAATGAGTTCTTTTGACCACTTTCATGAGAACTTTTATTTTTTGCCAATCTTGAAAAACACATAGTGTTGTCGAGTCGTGACATTGGGGATGGTGGAGTGGGGCCTCTTCCTGGCAATATCCGTCATCTCGTAACAAATGAGCCGAATGAAATCTTACTTTTTGCTTGACTATCTTTGAGTACCTGCGGCTTTAATGCAACATGATCAAAAAATAAAACCCAATTCCTCCAGTGACAGATCAACTATTCATCCGGGCAGCTCAGCATATTCATCAAAGTTTAAACATTGTGAAATCCAGGAAGTGAAGTTAAATATGGACAAATGCATGGTTTCTATTTGTTAGAAAATATACATTTATTTCAGAACTTGAAAAGTTTGAAGCATTTTATGTATTTCTTATAATGAAGTGAAAGTTGAAAGTTGAAAGTTGGGGAAGAAAATGTTTGAATGCTGTCATCTAGTGGATGTTAGGTCTCAAAGCAACTGAAGTTAACTAACTGAGTACTGATGTGAGCCAGGCCATATCAGCAATAATTAAACACATGTTAGTTGGCATTATCTATGCTGACAAGAGCTTCTCAATATCTAAGAGTCCACCTCTCAGTGACACAACAAGACTGCATTTAGCACACCTTCCATGAGAGGAACGCTCTCATCCCTCTGCTCTTTAAGGAGGTAAATCCTTGATGGGATGTGCTGCCCAGGACAGTGTGTGTGCACGCTCACACACGTGTGCATGAGTGATGGAGCCCAAACATCTGGAGCTCACTGCTGGCCTGGAGGAGGATCAGAGGAGCAGAGCTCAGATCAGATATGCCTCCTTTTCTTTATTTGAAGCCGCTGTGAGTGTGATTAATGAACGCTCCGATGCGATTAGACCAGTTTTCACGCCTCCATGTAGCGGCCAAGAATTTGAACCCCTCTGGCTCAGGTTGCTGCGGACCTTAAAGCTGCAGCACGGTCAGAGGTCTCGAATGCAACCAAGCTAGATCAAATGGTTTCTGGATAGAAATTGACAGGAGAACCATTTAGATTGCTGGGAAATTTGGAACCAGACAGAAAGTGCATGTAAACATGTTGACACCATTTGAGGTAGTCTTTTGAGGGCCTCCAGTGAGGGTCCAGACAGAAATAAAGAGAAGAAGGAAATCAAACACCACAAACCTCCGTGTTTGTCTCCGAAAATGCACCGCTGAGGAATATGTTGTCTATCCTTCAAGAGTCATGTTCTTTCTTGAATTCTAATCATGCATTCTCCCCTCCATGTCACCGTTTTTTCAAACAAAATGTGTATTTTTTTTCCCTCCAAACCAAATGAGACTAGATTTAGTCTGTAAATGGTGAAAGTTATTT
The DNA here is from genome assembly GCA_023969325.1 of Oryzias curvinotus. NCBI lineage: Eukaryota > Metazoa > Chordata > Actinopteri > Beloniformes > Adrianichthyidae > Oryzias > Oryzias curvinotus. The sequence continues at coordinate 25,463,711 of CM043708.1, read as the reverse complement.
TAATAAATAATGTTTTGATATGCAGCAAATGTGCCACAGGCTTCCCCTGCTGAGCTGCTCATCGCTCAGCGTGGTGCATGAATACAGCTGCAGAAATATTTCAGATCAGCTGGCCTCAGTGTGCCTCTCCCCTCTCTGTGAAAACAACAGACCATGCAGGCAACATTTAAGCAAAAACACATGATATTTGTTCCTCTGAAAATTATCTCCACCATTGTGTGGGCTAACAAGTCCAGGTTTTTGGCTCCTCAGAATGCTGGGACGAGTTGAGAAAACTCTAAAGAAAAGAAGAAAAAAAGAGCAATTAGTGTTGCTTGAGTCCCAAAGAATGAAAGATCTTTCAAAGAGCAGATTTTATCCACTAATTCTTTATTTTGGAGATCATTGATGGAAGAAATTCAGAAGAAACAAAAAAGGAGGAGGGAAAACTGAAACAGATGAATTTTAAATAAACAGTTTTTTTTATGGACATTCATGCAAGCATAACAAATGCGATCATTTCACACGAAAAAGTCTGCAGTTTTTTGGTGCAAACTAAAAATTGAGCACAGAGAAACAAACTTGATTTTGTCAAATTAAAAAGAATCATCATCATGGGATTTATTTTGATTAAATCTTATTGTTGAGGTAAGTTTGACCAGAATATTTAATTGTTTATATCAGGATGACGGATCAAAGTCATAGCTCACAGATCTGCAGTTGTGAGACTAACGTTTCCATGCAGTACCTAGATGTAACATTCAGATTTAAAACTTTTTTTTTCAAATACAAATTTTACATAACTCTCTTAGAATGAATAAAACCTGAGTTAAAAATGGGCATCAGACTGTTGAGACCACTCTACACGCGTGTTCAGTCGCAGACCTGCAGCACACAAACACACAGTTGCATTTACACACTCACACCCCCTCAGCCTGTCTCCTATAAGAGGCTTTAAAGTTTAAACTCTCAGAAACAATTACGTTTTGCGCAATACTTAACACCAGTCTGCACACGTAAATGATAACTCAGGTTAGCAGAGCAACAACTTGCAGCTCCTCTGATTCTCTTTTGTCTTCTGCTGTCAGAAACACACAGAACCTTTATGAGGGATGTCGCTTTTTTTAACTTAAGCACAACCACTGGTTACAGAGCTTTGGCCAGTCATCCAAAATATAATTTTTATTGAGATAAAATCAGTTTTGCTGCATGGTCAATCCACCAATTCCAGCTCAGGAAAGAAAAGTAGAAAACAGCAAATCTGTTGCCAGGATGTCAGGAGGACATCTGTTTTGTTTTTGCATCATTTAAAGCAGACAAGCTCGTAAACCTAACAAGAATCTCAGCCGTCAATGTTAAAACACTCAAATTAAATTTAAGCAACACACAAAACATGGTGGACTTTAAAAAGGATAGAAGTTTGAAGAGAAGAGAACATGCTGTGGGCTGCGCAGTGGTGTGGTGGTTTGTGTTGTTGATTCACACAAGGCTCAGGTCATGATTTAAGCTTTCCCTCGTAGGACCCACATGTTTATCATGGATTTGGGTGGGATTATATGCAGCCAAACCAAAAGTATGCATGTTAGGATCACTGATGACTTTTAGTTTGTCTGTGGGGCAGAATTTGTGGATTTTTCTGTTTGATTGAAGACAATGTAAACTGTCAACAATGTTATTATTTAGTTCCATCTCTCCTTGAGAAATGACGTCCCAATGTAAATGTTCAGTCCTCAAACTCACAGTAAATTAAAGAGTTTACAGTTAGGTCAGACTGATGAAAGTTTTGACCTTGCCCAAGACTCCGGCGTGTTCACGCTGATCAACTTCATTAAATGTATGAACACATTTAAATTAGAATGTTGTGTCAGTAAAATAAATCAGAAAAAATACACAAAACTTTATAATTTTCTTTTTCAGGCAGGTTCAAAACAATTTGCACGTTAAGGCAAGCAGAAGAGTCAGGATACACAAGACTTCTGGTGTATTCACACTGGATTTGGTTTGCTTAAAGCACATGTGTCAAACTCAATACCCGCAGACATTGAGTTTGACAAATGTGCCATGTCATTTTATGTGGCCCGCAAGAGCATAAAAGTGTTTTATTTCTTAAGATAAAACATACAAAGTGGTGTGTATTTATTCATTATCAGGGAATCGAACTTGAAATATCGGATTGGAAAACTAAATGATAGGACTTAAACACTGTCCTTAACCTGACAGAATGAAGTTTAAAAGGATGCTAGAGTAACAAGCAAACGTATGTTTTCTATGCTACTGCAATTGTCCCTTTAAACAGTTACAATAAATAAATAATGAGTTATTTAACATTAAGGAATTGTTACATTTATTTTTCAATATAATTAGTTACATGTATAAGTTATATCTGACCCTTTGAGGACAACCACTATGCTGATGTGGCCCTCTGTGAAAATGAGTTTGACACCCCTGGCTTAAAGTGAACTGGGCTCCTGGTGAAGGACTGTGAAGAGCTTTCCACACTGTAAATAAAGCCTTATGCTACAGTCACAAATACAACTGCCACCACCCGATGGGGAGGCATCAACCGAATCTTCAAGCTTTCATGCCACCACCCAATTATTTGAAAATCAGTGCCGTGGTCATGAATGTAGACAGCGGCCATCAGGGCGTAATCAGTTAGGCGGGAACAGGATGACGCCATTAGGAAATTGGGTGACAGCTTGGTGGCCACAGGACGGTGGCAGCCGGATCGCCAACCGGTGGCAGCAGCTCTGGTTGAACAATGTGTAATTCTTTCCGGAAGGCGGCTGTCCATATCAAGAGTCGCTAGCCGCCTGGTAGCCCTGTGGTATATAAAAAATCTGCCGAAGAGGCCACTGACCAGTGTCAACCTTTGGAGAAAAATTGTTCGGCCATCGAAAAATATTTACTTTTTCTTAAAACCTCCCCGGCCATTTTGCGGTGCAACTGCCGCCTCCCGATTACAAATGCCGCCGCTCGGCCACCTGCCAATTTGCTGAAAAACATTGGGGCTGTTGCGCAGTGCCATTTTTGGGACACGTGACCGTAGCATTAATCATAACAGTGCTTACGGGTGGACACGGGCTGTCTGTGGGCCACAGAAGGGCAAACCTGTACGGGGCACAAAGGTCGACCAAACAAAACACAAAGGTCGTAGACCGCTCGGTGAACTCCTAGAACAAAAAATCCTGTAAGGTGGTAGCGAACTCTCATACAACACGCAAGGGTAATTAAGGGGGAAGTAGGTGAGACACAGACACAAAGATTAAAGATGAAGTAAAGATTTTTAATTCTCTTAAACCCCCTAAACACTTGCACACTGTGCAAGAAGACAGCTAGTGCTGTTTATGTGTTGAATGTTCTCTTTGCATGTAGCCTGATATTTATAAGAAATTGGACAATCAGAGTCTAGTTTGTGTCGACATCCTACAGGCGTCCTTTATCTTCACGATGGTACTGCTTTTACTTGGTGCATCGTTAAAAACAGACATCCTACTTCTCCTCAGAACAGCATGTAGACTAATAAAAATCTTTTAAAACAGTTTTTCAACTTTACACTGCAGGCTGTTTGTTGAAAATTGTTTTTAAATTAAAAGCATGGTGTTTTAGTTATATTGTCTTTTTGGTTAAATTCCACTTTGGCTCGTTGGACAGTCTGTCTATGTTCCAACTGCAGTTGGACCGCACCAGGGTTCACTTAAATGCAGTTAACATCCCCTTTGATCAGGCGGCGACTCACAGGAAGATTAAAATATTTTAAGCCAAATTTCATTTTGATCTTACAACACGAGATATTGCAACATTTTAAAAAGCTTTCATATGAGATTACCTAAACTATAAACTAAAGCATGTCAATGTGTTTCAGTTGAAACGATTGAAAACATAGAAAGACATAAACTTTATTGGAAAGTTCCGAGGTGGTCTGATTATGCTTTAGCTCAGGCATCAGAAGTGACGGGGCCTCCTCAGGATGAATTCTGGGATGTTCTCAGATTTCTTGAAAGGAAACACTTCAAAGAAATGTTAATTAAGTTGTGGCCTCACTTCCTTTTGCTGCCAGATCTTTCGGTTAAATTCAAAAGGCAGTTTTTTAATATACAGGGGGGGGTAGAGGTAAATTTTTATTCGCAAAATTGTTTTTTGATGAAACCCTGTGCCCTGTAGGAATAGTGTTGTGTTTCTTTTTCATCTCATTTTACAGATATGAAAAAGAGACTGCCAGAATGACAGTTATATTGTGTGATTCTGAATCTCGGTTGTCAGCAGTGGAAAATGTCCCGCTTCAGACAAACTGTCGCTCCTCATCATGTGGTTCGGATTAAACCGACCCGTTTGAATTAATTCCGAAATTATTGTTTGTTAATGACACAGCCTGCTTGGTATTTGGATTCCTCGTTTTACTGGGATGACGACATTCGCAGGAGACGGCAGTGATTGTAAATGCTTTGTTGTTTTTCAGCAACGTGCTTTTTATGGCAGCCACACCTCAAGCTCTATACTGGTACCGTCAGTTTTTAAATAACAAAAACTGCCCATTTTGTTACAAATACAATTTTCTTGGTGCTGACTAAACTGCTGATTTACTGCCTGTAGCCTTAGTTGTACTTGGTTTCTGGTTTTTCTTTCTATTTCTCATGTCTGAATTGGATTTTTGAGGTTTGACCTGCAAGTCACTGGGTACAAATGTCTAATCCTCATGAATGAAACCTCTGGGAGTTGTTTTTTAGTTAGGTCAGTGACCAATAAAATGCAGACGGTCTGCTTTTTTTTTTTGGTATTGTTTTCCAGCATGTGTTCAAGGTAACTTAAAGAAAACCATAAAATAACAAATATTTTCCAAACAAGCACTCTGATTGGCTGTAGGCATGTTCCAGTTCTGCTGTTAATTCTCTTTAAAAAAAAATGGCTGCTTCGGTCATGTTCTGTGGTTTCCACTTTCACATAAAAATGGAATGTAAATTGTAGAATCGGACACATTGATGTTGTCTAAGAGGCAACTTTGCCTAATGCTCCGTGATTTGCAGCTATAAAAAGTGTTTTCTTCATGTTTGATCCCTCAGAAGCCTGGCCTAGGGGTTTGGGGCTTTCTGCTTGGGAGGAGCTGGGGGCTTCAGCATTGGAGACAGCCTGGTAGCCATTCACCAATTGCCCTTTTTTCCCATAGTATGAGACGTTTCCTCAGGGAGTATGAGGAGGGGGTCGACTCAGGGCACATCTTGAACGTTGAACTATTTGACTATGGTACCTGCGCTAAGGGTTGTGGCAAGAATCTGCACCCCCACTCAGTTGGTCCTTTGGTTTGAGGGTGATTGAACACCACTGCCTATAAACTGAAGGTGTCCATACTAACCGTCACCTACCAAGTTTTAATTACACTCCTGAGTACATACTTCATTTAATTTCACAGCACACACCCACTACACAAACACGGCAGTCACCTTTGTCCCCTATTCCATCTCATGTGGAAAAGGCAAGGAACTGGTACAGGGGTGGTGTTTGTGTTCCAGATGCATTGACTCAGGTCAGGGGATGGAGAATCTGTATGACCTCTGGAAGGGAAGAAGGGACTAGTCCAATTATAGTTTAGCAGGAAAAAGCATCCCAACACTTCTAATCTGGAAGAGGACTAAAGCATATCTCAAAGTCAGGGATGGTCAGTAACTTGAAGTGGCGACTGGAGGTCCAGACTAGCAGTGGTCAGGATGGCAGAAAGTCAGGTTGTTGTGGAACAGGTGAGGGTCGGGAAACTGGCAGAACAACGGATGGCCAGGAGGAAAACTGAGGTTAATGCTGTAACTTGGCTTGGCATGGCACGGATGAAGTGGAGCGAGCTGCAAACATCAGAGATGGTTAGTGTGAAGTCTATATAAGCAGATGGAAGTAACTCGATTACACTGAAGGATGACATCGGAGGAATCAGAGGTAAGAGATGTGGCACGGCTGGAGCATGTCAGGCATCCTCCTCCATGGTGATGAGGGATTGGCCTTTGCCAAGATCAAATACCTCCGGGAGGACAAACTGGTAAGACTGCCTCTCGGGTTGGCCTTGGGGGAAGCATGAGTCAAGAGAGTACTTTGAGCATTTGGATCTTGGACTGGACATCTGCCATGCGGTGCCCTGGTCTCTCCCAGGCTGGGGCTCGTGCTCTCCGTCAACCTTTTTTAAAAATTTTTTAAGTTTAAGGTAAAGAGTAAATTTTAGGGTGGTTTGTATTGCATGACGTGCTCTTTGTGGTATTTTGGTGCTATGATGGTCTTCTGAGGAGATTTAACATTTTGTTCATCTGCAGTAATCATACGTAATTCCTCAAAATGATTTGAATTAGAAATTAATTTTATAACGCTTTACCTGCATGACTTATTTTTCTTGAATTTGACATTTTGAAATGCAGATTGTAATTTCTTTATGTCAGCTTTTAACAGCCCCTAACTATTTCTTCTGTTATAAATAAAGATATATTAAAAAACAACAACATTGATTTAAGCTGTCTGGGCAGAATTTCTTCACAGAACCCAAACTAGTAGGCTTTTAGAAAAAAAAAAACATAATTATCTTTTAAAGTTAGAGATTGAAACCCAGGCAAGTGTTTTTATTTTTTAAGTTGTGGAAAAGAAGATTGAAATGTTCTTAATTTCTCATAAATCATAAAACGGAAATTGGCAACTGCGTATAATTAAAGAACAAACTAAATCCATTTTTTTTTACCACAAAACCCAGAGTTATCCATATATATGTATTTTTTAAAACAAACATGAGAAGTGTCAATTATTTTACCTTTTCAAATATAAGTATGTTTACCTCAACTTTGACGCCTTAAATCAAATGTTGTCTTTAATATTGTTTTTTAAACTTGTGACTTGCTGAATTAATGCAGGATTAAGTGTATATTTGCAGGTGTTAGAATGTGCATGTTGATATAATGTTGGATTTCTTTTGTCCCGATGAGAACCAAGAAGGTAGCAGAACAAACTTTAGTCAGTAAATCATAATTAATTAGACTATTAATGGCTTCCTCCATGCATTATCTGAAGAAAATAATGAAGAATTTGAGTGAATCAAAAGTATAGATCAGGGAGCAACAAAGGCCTGAACAAACACAAACAACCACACACAACTCAATCAGAACTGCAGTGACGCTTCAATCAGTCTGTCAGGCTTTTCTCTGGACAGCCAGCATGTGGAGAAGATGCAGTGTCCAGGCAGAAAGGCTCCACTAACGTAAGCATGACAGAATAAATAAACGAGCATCTAATATTACAGTTTAAGTACAGAGTTTGCAGTATCATTTTTAAATGACTTTCAGCAGAATCCCTCCTCTAATGTCCAGATCTCTCTTGTTGCACCTCCCTGGAGCTTTGTTTATGTGCCATCACTCAACCCACTCTGAACTTTCACTCGCTGTAGTATTTGCACAAAATTGATTTTCTGTTGTCCCAATACGTTTCTTCTCGCGCTGATTTCTTGAAGCCGAAATTACAGACGGTGTGTAAAAACACTGAAGCTGACCGAATGTATTCTCCTCTGTTTCTGTGATGTATGTGAAATAACAGTGTGCAGCTGTCTATAATCAATACCATGAGGCAATTATATTTCGCCCCGTGAAGCAACAGGCTTGCAGCACTTCACCTTGTTTGTGTTTCACAGCCACACACACATACAGAACACATGCTGACACTGTTTGGTAGACAGACCTCACGGAGGGCCTGAGATTTAGTGTGTGGTTGTAGCTTCCTGTCTGCATCGCTCTCTGATCTGATGGAGCTTATAATCAAGTTTAATTAAAAGACAACAGTGTGTGGACAGAGAGCAGACTTTGCACCACTGCAGACAGAAAAATTGAGCAGAGGTCCCAGGCCTCCATATCTGCTCCTCTGGGTGGAACCTCACCGCCACACAAAATATCCCCCATGTGTGCATTTACTGATGAAAAATCCATCTTTTCACTATTATGTGTTCCCTCAGCATTTATGAATGCGTGCAGTAACAGTTGTCCCACACAGCTGTGTGGAGCAGCCTGATGCACGACATGAAGTTCCCATTTTCTTCTCAGTGTGTGCCTTTTTGCTCAGGAGCTGTACGTGTTTTTCTCATCGGTACCTCAGCTTCATGTTGGCGGTATGTAAATTAAAAGTCAGCTGGAGGAAATGAGCTCCAACTTTTCTGCATTTTTTGTTCTTGTCATATGTCTCACTTTTGCCTGCATGCGGGCAGATTAAACTCACTCTCAGGGTTGTTGCTCCTGCTGCAGATGCATTAAATTCAGTTTATTCATGTCGCAGCAGCTGGTGCACTTGTCCGTTATTTTATAAAGCCATGTGTCCTGTGAACAGAAATCCTAATGGGCTGCGGCTCTGCAGGTTGACTAAAGTTATTGCTTACGTGTGCGGAAAACGTTTGCTGCCGGCTCCTAAGAGGGCATGACCCCCTGAGGCTGCTGATCAGCATTTCTGGCGGCAGAATCTGTCCACGGTGCGAGGAAAGGTCCTCTCCCCCCGGCTTGTAATCCCCCCTTAACCAAGAAGGTCACAGCCGTGTTGGGAGGAATTCCAGACGTAGCCACTGTTGCTGCTCCGTTAAACCAAACTCTGCACACACACAAAGTGGGAGCTCTCTGCATGACTGGGCGATGGACCGCTAAAGGAGGGTTTCTCCTTACCCCCACAGCTTTGGTTTGACTGGTGAGGGCGTGGAGTGAGGTTAACACAGCTTTGCATTAAGGCTACTTACAGCCTGAGCACTGAAATAAATGATGGAGGTCACACACAGGACAGTATGTTTGTGTGTGTGTGTTTTGGGTATTGATTGCAGCTCTGCAACATTCATTGCAGGTGTTTTTTGTCCAAAGGTTAATGTTTTGAGTGAGTTTTCTTCCGTAATCATCTAGTGTAATCTACGTTCTATGATGTCTTGTTACAGTTGTGTGCCCCTCTATGAAACATTGCTCTAATGATGCGTCATTCTCCTAGTTATTAATAATTTTCATGGATGGTTGATATTGGTTTTCATGTACAGGAAATGGGCTTGCTGTTAGGAGTTGATGAGCTTCTATATGTTTGCAAATAATTCTATAGTTGGGACCAAAGCAGTTCATTAAGCTGTTGGTTTAAAGGAAGTTTAAAGAACAGCTGAAATTGATGGAACCCAGGTAGGAAATGTGTTTTTATGTTATTTTCTTTGGATGAAGTGATTGACTGTAGAATATCAAACCTCAAAGTCTAGAAGCATCAGTTAAAAACATTAAGTTGTCCCACGTTTTTATAATATCTGTTATACATTCTGTTTGCGATCCGTTTTTATACCTGCTAGCTGGATCCTTCCTATCAAAGTCTAATGAGAGGTGTGTAGGAAAACAAAATTGTTCAAAGGACTCTAAGTTTTTAGTTTCTGCCAGGATCTCTCCCTCTGAAACAATTTTTGTTAACTTATAAACCGTGTTTATTTGTATATTACCAAAGTTAAAGAGGAAAAACCAGAACAGAAATGATCAAAAGTAAAATATATCTTCTCACAATAAAATGGCAATGGTGGTTATTTGTTCAAAAATACAGTTTTTTAACTAACTTTTTTTTTTTACTTTAAATTTTTAAAAATGTTGACTCTACCCTGTTCTTAGGAGTGACTGTGAGTGCATATGGATTTGTGACTGTGTGGCCCGGCGACAGGCTGGCGACCTGTCCAGAGTGGCAGCCTCATGACCCCGACAAGGACACGACGGGTCAGGAAAATGGAAGGATGGATGGATGGATGGATGGGTGGATGGATGGAAAAAGTTGCATACATAAATTGACCTTTTTCAGCATTTTATTAAACTTTACATTTTGAATAACTTTTTTACAGATCCCTTTTGTCATGTATAAGTTTAACAAATATTGAAGGAAACAGTAAATGAAGCTTTAGTCACATGCACCCATACGGCTCAGCTCCCTGCATAGGTGCTGCGCCTTTTTGGGTTCTGGAGGATCGTAGAGAGGAGAAGCCGCATTATAAGGGGAATGTAGGTGTGTCTTGCAGATCCTTTGAGACTCGAATGGCCAGATAAATAAGTGCTTGCAGGATGCCCATAGTCCAATTTCTAATTTTACTCATTTTTAACACTCGCACTGGAACAGCACTAATGGGCTCCTTGGGCAATCCGCAAAATGTGTATGTGTGGGGGATGTTCGAAAAAACTGTACGACATGCCAGCATCTAACCTATTTCACCACTACTCGACAATTCAGTCTCCTCTACGATCTGCCGCTCACAGCATCACCGAGCGGCCTTTGACCTTGATATGTCCTGCCTGCCACCTATGTGGCTGCTTGCCTATTTTTCACCCACAGACAGGTTGCTTTTAGCTGTGGTGACTGTAAGGCTTTTTCCTAATACTCTTTTTTGTTTTAGCCCAGTTAAGGCAAACAACCACCCGAGACCCCCAGGCAATTGTTGAGATTCATATCTTCAAGCATGCACTTTAAAAAAGGTTCTTTTAGCCCCTGAACTGGCTAAGATTTCGTTATTTGCTTTTGGGTCTTGCATTAGAAGCACAGCTATCTGAACAAAAAACCTTTTTTTGGGGGGGGGAAAGAAGGTTTGCTTTAGAAAAGTTTGATTTAGCTGCTTTAGCTCACTTCTTTCAACACCTGAGTATAAAAGTTTTGTTTAGTAAAAATGAGTTCTGTTATGACAGCCTTTGCCATGTTTTACAGAGAAAAATGCAATCAAATCATCTTGTTTTGCATGAAAAAAAACACACAATTCTTACATTGCAAATGAGCCTGCAGAGTCCGTGAAGACTTTAACCAGCTGCTGCACCTGGCTGAATGAAAGTGCTGCCATAACAGAGAAGCTGTCAACAGAAACAATGGAAATGATGAAGAAGCTTCTTAGGGCGGTGATTGAACGCAGACTGTAGCAAAAGAGACGGGCTGTTTCCAGTCATGGGCCTGAAGTTTGAAACAAATAAAACCTAAAAGCTTGTAAAGGAGAAGCTAACAGGCAAACCGAGGATGGATAGAAAGCACAAAGCAGTTTAGATGATATCTTAAAAATGCAAAACGAAGAAAAAACTGCAACACGTGTTTGTGACTGTGGTAGAAGAAACACCTAACATGGATGATTAGGTGAGATTATTCTGTGCAGGTCCAATGCATTCACACAAAGAAACCAGTCCATAAAAGCAAGAGCGTTCATTTATATTCTGTAGTTTCTCCTCCATTTGGTCGTAAAACGAGGGTGATGGAACTTTAGAGGGTCCGACATGCAGCAAACAGTCCAGAAACAATCTCGATCTGATTGAAAGTGTATGTTTGAAATTGAGACAAATGGTCCGCAATAAAAACCTGTTTTGCTGATCTGTCAGATAATATATGAGAGAAGTGGGATCTTAGGATGAAGAAACTTGTTTTACATAAGTAAAGTCTGCCACAAACAATTCAAGCTGTCCAATTGTAGAAGCCAGAGGAGCTGCAGTAAAGTTGGGTTAGCTTTGGGTTCATTTTTCCCCGATGACTGATTCCATTACTTTTGCTCGACTTGATCATCTTAAAACAAAGAAAAAGTATTTGTAAAATTCTTATTGCATAGAAGGAAAGAAGAATTGCAAAAGGAGCTGTGGCAAGACAGGATTGATAGGACGTTTACGATTTTTGGTATCAGCCAAAGAAACCAGGGGGTGAAAGATTGGGATGAGTTGGATAACACAAAGTTCATGGGCTTGTGTGCCTCTCAGCTCTGAAAAGGACTTGGAAGGACAGAGAACCAAATCTTGTAAAGCAAAAGAAGAAAATGTTTTCCACTGGCTTTGCCACATCCTTGAAGCTTTTTACAAGATTCTTTCTTTTTTTTGGAATGTAAGAAACAACGAGAGATGAATGATGTTGTTGTGTTTGTTCTTTTTTGCGCTTACTTGATCCCAGAAGAGCCATAGCTCAATTTTATTATGTGAAATCTCTGCAATACATTTATCATATCTACACCTTAATTTCTATTCTTGACCAATTACAGACCAAGACCTGATAAAAATATAAATGAGTTCAGGTTAGAGAGGAGACTCCAGAATCCACAGTTCGGACTCTGATGGATCCGTTTTGTGCGTCTGACCCAAAAGAGATTTTTGCAATGAGACTGGTTCTCTGGAATTTCATCGCACACAAGATTCAGAGCAATTTAGAGCATGCTCCTTCCATAACATCACAAAGGCTTCATGACAACAACAGTTAACAGCTGACATTAAAAAAAAGAAAAAGTATTTCCATGACAAGAGGGATGAAGACCTCTGCCAAAAAATGAAGAATCGTCTCAATGATCTATGTGTCTGTTGGACGCACTTGTAAAAACAAGGGAAGTGTGCGTGGCGGTTTGACATGAGCTCATCTTTCTGGTAGCTCTCAGGGTCTTTTGTAAACTCAGTGTTGATGTAATGCTGCTCTGCTAGATTAAAAGCCATAATGAGGAAATAATTACTGCACAGTAAAATAAACTCTGACATACTTGTGTTGTTGCATGAGCCAGTGAATGTTGTCAGTGTTCACAATTCTTTTCAAACAAGTTGACTTCTCTGGTAGATGGTTTATTTATTTATATTTTTCAAAAATGTTTCCTTTTAACAACATAGTCATTTATTTATGTTATGTTTGTTTTTAATTCTGTTTGCTTTTTTGCTTTTTGACGCCAGCAAACTGACTAAAAAAAAAGCCATGTCAGATGATAAAAATGTACGTCTGCTCACCTAAACTCTGACTCTGTTTGCAAAGGTTAAGGAAGAATACCCATACAAAAACCAAAATTAGTTGAAAGAAGTGTTCCATGAAACTCATGAATTTTCTCAATCTTTACATGCAATCCCAAAAGTGACCTCCTTTTTCAAGACTCACTTAAAATCCTCTTTGGGCTAATGCAAAAACGTTCATAGTGGTCTTTATTTTATGATTAAGATGATTTTTAGCACAAAAAAGTTGTTTTCTTGGGCATAGTTTCTGCAGGGCAGCAGCAGTTTATGTCTTAACTGAACATTACCAGTGCAACAAAAATGGTGAGCAAATATTGAAGCTACCCAGCTGTACAGGTTTGAGCCAGACGCCAGCTCCAATGAGGAAAACAAAGACATACATGGATTGTTGTGCAAGGAGCTTGTGGCTCACCCTGTGTATTTTCTACATCACAAATATGGTCTTTTTCAAGCAGCATTCTTTTCATTTGCTACTGATTCACAAACACTTGAATAAAGAAATACTCAGAAATGCAGTTTTAAGCTTATTTATCTCTATAGATGTCCCCCATCATCAGAGAAATGCCACAAGAACATGTTGGGGAAAAAGATTTTCATTGGAGTGGGTCTCTACTTTGAATCCAAATTTCAAATTTAGCACAATTTTTTTTTAGCTTAATGTCTTCTCCAACAAAATCTGAAGTAAGGTTTTTGATACGTATCAAATTAAAATGGATAACACAATGAGCATCTTAAAGCTGACAACACAACCAACTCTGAATGTGAGAAATTATTTTCTTTTTAGTTTTGTAACTAATTACAATTAAAAAATGGAACAATTTTGTTCTTCAACAGGTCAAAAATGTTGCCATAAATCTCATCTGTTCTTTAGTTTTAACATATTTTCCAGCCAGGATAAAAAAAACCACAAAGCAAAACCAGAATATGTTGCCATGTTGGAGGCATTTCATCCTGAAGATGTGTTAAATCTGTAAGAATGAGGCAGATTTATGGTTTCCAGCAGCTGCCTCCCACTGCAGGTATCTGATAATGCTGCGTTACATATTATAAAAGATCTGATTCTAGAGGAAATTAAGCCAAAGGAGGCTATTTGCTCATATCCCAATTTATTTGGAGTGAATAAAACCAGCTGTTTCCACTGAGCAGGGCCCCCACCTCCCCTATGAGCACCCCTAAAGACTCACCTAACATGGCTGGACAGTCCACTGACCACTGTGCTGTCGTTTCCTCTCAGATGATGGATGTCGGTAGCGTCTGTCTCAACACAGTAACTCTCCGTTCTTTCCAGTGAATTATCGCTAACAGTGAAGAACGCTGAAAAACTCAACATAATATTTAGATCATGCTGGGAGAAAAACAAATTGTTTGATATGTGTGGACATTCTTGGAGATCTCCTCATGCAGCATCGCTCATGTGTTTTCAAAATGTATCACAGGATTGCCATATTTATATTTCTCTTCATGTTTTATGAAACATGGTTAGCATTGCTGTACATCTTGGCTCTGATTTCCTTCAATTGTTCATTCCAGATGCACTTTTGATGTATATTAATGTTGTTCTTTATTAGCCATACATCAAGCAGAGCAATAAAAACAAAACCTCCCCTTAGCTTCCTGTGCAGCATTAATAAAGACCTGTGAAAGGCATATTTTCTTGGAGCTAATAAAAAGCATGCCTTCTACAGCGAACATTGTAGTTGCTAATAAAAAGTGAAAGAAAAATAGCTGCCTATGGTGTGGTGGGTTAATCAGATTGCAGCTCGCCGAGTCAAGGGCTAAAAGCCTGTGGCAAACTCGCTTCTCAAGCAATCAGTGTGTGATTGCACGCATGCTTACAAAAACAATAATACAGGGGGGATAATTACTATGCATAGATAACCAGTCTCTACTTGAAAGCTTGTTTTTACTCTTTATTTGAAACAAACACCGCCAGCCCATCCACCTTTAGGAATGTTTTTAACCAAACGTGTCCTAACAAAGTCACAGTAACACGTTTGTTGATGCTAAAATTTTTTCCAATCTGGTGGAGAACCTGAAGATCATGTGAAAAAAGACAGAGAAATGTTTAATAAACCTTTGTCTTTAGCTCAGGATTCCACCTACAGTATTTTGGATTTGAATACAAAGAAAACTTGGTAAAAAAGCAACATAGAAATTGAAAAAAAAAACAACAACAAAAACAACGCATAAGTCATTGAGTATTTAAGCAAATTGCTTTTTTTTTTTGTACACCTTTCGGCTTAACCCTTCAGGATTCAGCTTTCACCAATCTGGACTGGTGGTTTTCTGACACAAGCCTATATTTACTCTGGGGTGGGGACCAGCACAAGGCGACCCTGAAGAGTCTTGTCCAAGGACCCACACTGGATGGAGCTCGTTGCTGCGCACCATGACGATCAAACTCTGGCATCCTGCACACCTTGCCCATTTTTTTCATCTTTGTTTATTTTAATTGAATGCAATATGATTCAATAAAATAGGATAGGAAGCAGTAAATAATTCTGCCACTGAAATTCCTATTGACATCACACTCTGTGTCTTACATACATTTTTCAAACACTATATTATGAAAATATATTTAATGCATTTGTATTACACATTTATCCTGTAAATCAGATGAACCGCTTCTGTATCAAATAAAGTAAAATTACAAGCCTGCTTAAGCAAAGACATGTAAAGTGACCAACATAAGACACATGACAATAATAAATACCAATACACCTGTAATTACATGCACTATTGTTCACAGTTAATATACATATGACAACCTGATTTACTTTCTTCACATACATGCTTTTTGAATTACTCAAAATGGTGTAAACATTTGAAATTTTTCTATTTGTATTGTCATCCTTTGCTCTGTCACCAAAACGCTGCAACATGAAATCAAAGAGCCCTATTGTCTTATCTTAAATGTGAGACATGAACTGTTAACACCTATCAATACAAGCGATTTATTGCGTAAATAGCTGCATTAGTTACCACATTTTTAAATAAATGACAAATTAATGCCACCTATCCAAATATCCCACTTCTCCATTCTTAT
This sequence comes from Oryzias curvinotus, assembly GCA_023969325.1. NCBI lineage: Eukaryota > Metazoa > Chordata > Actinopteri > Beloniformes > Adrianichthyidae > Oryzias > Oryzias curvinotus. The sequence goes on along the minus strand of CM043708.1, from coordinate 25,447,976 downwards.
AACACCACAAATTAATTTTGTTTTTAGGCATTTTTATATGTCTTTGGGATTCTTTGAAACTTTACAACCCAGTTTTATTCCATGTACAGTCAAACAAACGCTCTTCTTGCTGGACGTATAGATTTTTTTTCTTCCAAACAATGAAAACACCAAGCTCTGCACCAAAGGGAGGTTTCTGGTTTTGTCGGGCCAACAAACCAATCTTTAGTTACTTGCAAAAACAACAGACAGATCAGACTTTGGACACAAAAAAGGAAGACTTAAGGGCTTCTGGATCCTCCAACTTTGCTGGAATACCATAAAACTAAACCAACAAAGTTTCTGGTCTCAATATTAACTTTTTTCTCAGCCACTGAATCACATTTTTGTTGAAAAATGGTAGGCTGAGAACTACATTTGTCAAGAATTGGTCTTGGAAGATACAAATCTTCTGTAGAAATGAAAAACCATCCACCTCAAGCTTAAAAATAATTCTCTAATTTTAAGGACATAATGCCAGCAGTTGAATGAAAAATTTACAGAGAATCTGAGCCAATAGTTTGAGTTCAGAGCTCTCCTCAAGCAAAACATTATTCAGATAATCTGTCCACAGCCGCCACTGTTTTGGAGCATGAAAATGTGGTTGGAAACCCCCTTGAATTCGACCCATGAGCAAACATGTTGGTGAAAATTATAGAGCAAAAACCACAAACTCTGTCAGCTATTAGCGAAAAAGAGACATATTTGGATATCTGGAGCGATTAGGAGAAATTTGGAATAGTAGCACTTTTAACTCTATTTTCTAAGAGTGATACTGAATTGTTTCAGTGCTTTTCTGACATCAAAATACAAATTCTGAGGTACTTATAAAGACATCAGTTAAATTGAAAAACGTTTAAAAACTTTTTTATACATGCTGAACAATTTTCAAAACCATGTTAAACATAGTAAATAAAACATTTAAAATTGCATCCAAATTGTGTTTATTAATGTAAAATTAAACAGCACGCAGTTGTTCTGCAAAAAAGATTCATAGAATAATACATTTTGACAAATGTCCAACTGTAAAGCTAAAAATCAAGATTAAAAAAATGAATGTTTATTTACATAGTAAAATACTGCTGGGACCAAAATCTGTGTTCAATAATTTTGTTTACTTGTACTTTTTTATACCTAAATGAGATTTTATCCAGTAAATGCGGTTTGTGCTTTTGTAATTATCAGTCATTATGTCTGTGGTCTCCTAATAGATTTTTCATGCCCCTTTGTGGCTTTCGACAGTTATTGTTTCATTATGCGGTTTTAAATAAAGGTTTGAGCGGAGAGACTTTGTGCCTGGTGGAGAACGAGTGATGTGCCAGTCAAGTTAAGGATGATTCAGGACCAGCATAACCGTTCATCGAGGAAATTGAGTTGAGGCGATACAGTTTTGACTAATCCAGTATCAAGAAATCCATAAATCCTTTGAAAGCTATTTTGCTTTGTGTATGTCAAGGGCTGGTGGTACAGTACAGCCCAATATGAGGCTCTATGATAGGAGATGAGGCTTGGTGGCAGAAACATAAACATTTATTAAAAAATAAATAAATAAAAAAACTATGGAGAATCAACCAGATGACACAACCTGAAAAGGAATACCTAAAAGCCAGACACTTTTATGCAGGAGGACAACTCAAAACAGAACATGACCAGAACCAAGAAACAACTGACAAAACTAAATCCAGGAGAAAAATCATCACAGTTTATTTTCAGGCAAAAAGTCATATTAATATTATTTATACTGTTTTGTCTGTTTTACTTAGAATTGTATGTGTTTTAAATTCATGACGTGAAAAAGATTTTCTCCCAAACAAAACTGGTTTACAAATGTAAACATGAAAACTAATATGAATTTGAAATTAACTGGATTTAGCAGGTGATACCAAATCCCACTTAACATATTTCACTCAATAGGCCAGGTATTTTTAGAGGAATGAAACACACTTTGGATATGTTGTTTAAATCTGATAGTTCCAAAATAGTAATACAAACGTAAAAAGTGGGAAAAGTGGAAAAAATAACTTACTGATCAAATCAAAGAAATGTTAGTGGATTTTTTAGAATTCTTTTTATTTCCATGACATTTCTTCATTCATACTTAACTAAAAATATATAGTGCATTTTACGCAGTATTTCCTCATTGAAGTGCTTGCCTTTAATTATTAATAACTATGCCTATTCTTCATGTAAGTTCATAATAATAAAAAAAAAGTTTATGCTGCGTAATGTTCCTGTATTTGTTTAGTAACAGCGCCCCCGGTGCCCACATTCACCTTCAGCTCAGAGAAAGTCTGTAAAAATGAAAACAGAAGGCAAATAAAAATGTATTTCACATTGCATGAATCATGTCTTCAGTCCAAACAGTCACCGTTGGTGGGAGGTAGGGGGGGGGCAGTCTCCTGAGTGCAGTGCGGTCTCTTCTTTGGGGGGCAGGAATGTAAATCCACGGGGATTAGTGAGAACACATCGGGCTGTAAACCCCTCAGTAGCTCTCCAAGGGGTCTCTGCCTCAGTGCGTAAAGTTAGGAAGGCGCTCCGGACGCGTTGCGCAGCGCCGTAATCCTGCAGGCTCCATGTGCGTCACGTCTGCGGGATGCTTGACAAGGATTTCTGATATTCTGATACTGTGATAGCGCAGCCCACGCGGGTCAATGGCAGATGAAAAAGGTGTTGCTGTGCGGATGTTAATGTTTTTCACTTGAGGAAACCATCAATCCCGTGGCGCAGAAAAGGACATGGGTCAGATTAATGGTGCGACTCTTTTACCTTTGGGGGCAATTTGTGCTGTTTTCCTGTGGGAATCTGGTGCCAGCTCCATTAGGACGACGTTCTCCGTGGACACATCGAGGTAAGAACTTAGTGACATCTCTAAAATATGTATATATATATATATATATATAAATATTTTGTTAGTGCCCATCCCTCCACGGGACAAATTTTATTCAATTGGTTTATGGCGTGAAGTGTTTAGCAGTTGTCAAAATTATTTAAAAAACTGAAATAGAGGTATTTATCTGAAACCAAAACCTTTTGGCACAGAGGTTTACAGATCAAAGTGGGACCAAAATTCTGCAAAAGTCCTGGCAGCGTACGCTTTTTGAATTTGTTTGGACATCTGATTAGATCTCAAAACAAAGACTTCACTGTCAGATAAGCACGGAGAGCCAAAAACTGTAATAGAGTTTAGCTTTTGTTTTATTGGTCTCTTTTCTTCGTGGCACAGCCAGAGAGAGAGCCAGAGCGCGCGCTGTCAAGAAGAGTCCCCTGGATGAACCGCTGCTGCGCGTCTAATCTAATCTGATTTGTGAAGAAACGTGGAAAGCATAACTCCAAGAGCTTGGAAAGGCTCTCAGAGCAGGAAGCCAAATGTTGCCTGTGCTTAGACATAACATGACAGATGCTATTAAGGTGCCCAGTGAGGGTAGGTCAGGAGGTGAGGAGAGGATGGAGAGAGGAGCACATGCTCCCAACAGTCACGGGAAACCACTGAGATGCAAACTGCTGTGCGTCAAGTTTAGCCCTAATAATGGAATATATGTTTTTCACCAAGCAGAACGTGTGGCAGCTCTCAGATTTATGATTGCAATGTGTGGAGCAAACTCTGTGGATTCTGTTACAGTGGGATCAAACCATTTTTCACTGTGATGAACGACTTTCCTGCAAGCTGTGTTAATAAAGATTGTAAAACTATACTCGCACAACTGTACTCTGTCATGTTAACACTTATGTTAGATCGTTTTTTTTGTTTTGGATCATGTCTTTGATTCACAATCCAATTACCTTCTGTTCTTTGGTGGTACTTTTTCAAAGTTTAGACACACGATTAATCAAGATTACAAATCATTCACAGTTTATACACTGGTTTATATAACTGCACACATAAGATCTACCAACAATCTTTCATAGATGAGAAGAAGAGCTTTTTTTTATTACTTTTACCTGCTGATTTTATGAGATTTCTTTATTTTTTTCTAAGATTTTCTTATAAAAAAATAATAAAATAGTTTATATTTAGCTAACATGATGCAGTCAAACTAAAAACGCTTCTTTTTACTGTACTGCTGATGAAATAACCCCAAAAAGTTCTGTTTAATAATTGCTGTGTCGTCCAACGATCACCTTTCATACATTATAAAAAAAATGTGTAACTGCACTAAAAAAATAAATTTCTTTCAACAAATTCTATTTATCATTGAAGATATCCTTTTTAGTACAACATTTGTGATGTCTAAAAAATGTTTGTGTTGTGTGCGGTTCAACAGTCGGCGTAGAAATACTTTTTTATGCAACCTTTTTTTTTTCCTCTGGAGCCACTTCTTTGATCGTGTTTTTTTAGAACTACTTAAAAGGAATTTCACTGAATCTCATCAGCTCTTTTTCCCATCTTGGATGCGTTTCTCAGGACAACGGAGTGTCCGGATAACAAAATCCTGACTGTGGAGTATCCTTGTGTCAGAGCTGGCGGGAAGAATGGCACTTGTTTAAGGTAAGTTGTGCAACTTCTACTCACAAATATGAATGGTCTTTCCCAAAACAGTAATTTACTGAAATATTGTTTGGCAAGACGAGTGGCTGACATTTGGGAGGAGATTTATTCATGAGTTATGGAAAGGTCTGAATCAGTTAACCACTGTGCCGAGTCATTTCAGCCATTTCATCTGGAATTCTGTTGCTTGGAAACTTGACTTGTTCCCTGAAAGGGGTAAAAATACAAACACATTTCCTGGTTTTGGTGTGTTGTGTACATCCTGTCAGTGACTCAGCCCTTCTTCTTGGTCAGATGAATCTTAGGATCATCTATACCCATCAGATTCTTATTATCCCCTTTTATATTTTGCAACATTTTGATCAGTTTCCAAATGTCCTGAACGGATTTTCAACATTTTGGCTCCACTTGCATTTTCTCTGATTGAAGTAGAACTGGGGAAAGTATCCTTCAGTCTCAGGGAGTCAGGCCTGACATGCAACATGAAAGCAGACAAAGGCGACGATTTGATCAGATGGGTTTATTGCGCCGCATCTATTTAGAGCAAAAGCAGGCTGTTAGCAGTATTGACAAAGACCAGAATTGGCTAAAGTGATGAATCACCAGAGCTTTCTGTGTAACGGAAACAGAACTCGAAAGAGACAAGGAGAATTGTGGGAAAGGATTTCAAAGAAAATTGGCTCCTTAATGCTGTTTCTATTTATTACCGGTACATCGAGTCTCTTGAGGTTGATATTGAATCAAATATGTGGAAATACAATGAGAAGAGGGTCAATTCACATTAACAATGAGATATGTGTTGGGTTGATTGTTGGCACAGGACCTTTTATTTTTATTTTTATGAGGAACTAAGTTTGATGTTTGAACATGTGATCTGTTTACCGTCAAGGTTAGACCGTAACTGGCTCTGTGTCTTGTTCCGTTCTTGGCACAGCCAGAGATGTGTGGAGCTGAAGGATGAGGATTAGATGAGGTTGGATTTTCCTTGCCGTGATTCCTTCACGCTCCTTTTTAAACACAGATCAGCTTTAAATAGATTCTGCAGATGACTTCAAGGAACCCCAGACTGATGGGTTGCTTTTGTGGGGCCTCAGATGTATGACGAGTCCACTGCCAGATATTTGAAAATGCAGAGACAATTTTTTTTAATCTGGGTTTTTTTTGTTTTTGTTCTTGTCGTTTTTTGGCTGTCTGTTGTCCACATTGGAGGAGTCTGGGTTTTTTCCCCCCTGCAGAATCCTCTGTATCGTTCTCACTCATCAACTTACCCATAACCCTTGTGCTATCCTAGGCACTTTACCGTTGGGAGTTGGGTCATCTAGATCAGTGTTTTTCAACCTTTTTTGAGCCACGGCACACTTTACCCTTGACAAAAATCCCGCGGCACACCAGCAGAAAAACAATAAAAAAAGCAGAAACTCATAGTCTGTTTTGATGTACAGCCCCCCCCCCCCCCCGCGGCTGCCGCCGCCGCAATCTGACGCGCATTTTTGTGATAATTGTGCCAGAAAAAGCTGGAAGTTGCAGCTGTTTTTTTTCTAAAACATGTAATAAAGGTTACGTTAGGAAATTTACAAACTGTATGTTCGTTGTGGTTTAAGACGTTTAACAAGGACGACTGTCACGTGACCTAATGCATCATGGGAGATGAAGTGTGAAACTGCCGCAAAAGGGCAGAAAGACTTGCGTCTCTGAGCTTCATTGTTTTGTTCACTTGTTCCACGGTCTGATCCCGGATTCTGTGGAAAGCTACACCGCTAAAGACGAGCTTTAGCTGGTATTTCTGTTAGAACTGAGCGACTTTTTGAGCTAAATTGGGACAAGGAAGTTAAGACTTTAAGCACTTCTGATTGGTCAGACTGATGACATGTGATTAAACCTTCAAGAATGATTGGTGGAGACAGTTAAAGGGGCGGGACTTCAGGAAACAGGTATAGCTGCAGCTAAATCGCGGTGGTACCGTCATTCTTATCAAAATGTCTTTAATAGAATCAAAATAACACAAAGAAAAAGTAATTTTCTGATCTTTTATATTCCTAACTACTCAGTGCTTTATCAGGGCCTGTTTGGATGAACACAGAGCTGATTTCCTGGAGATGGAAAATGTTTCTAGATCAGTTAATGAAGGTAATTTGCCACGGCACACTTGACCATCTCCCACAGCACACTAGTGTGCCGCGGCACACTGGTTGAAAAACACTGATCTAGATTCACTAGACAGAGCTCTGAACCTTTTTTTTTTTAATTTTTTGTGAGCTTCACTGGTTCAATGGATTACATAAAAATTTTCCACCTTTATCCACCTTTGTCATGGTAGGGAGAACACGTCAAAGTAAGGGTGGGGTCATCCAAGATAGCACAAGGGTTAAGAATCAAACCACCTGTGAACATCCTGCGGTGACAGCAACTGCTAGCTTGGGGGCAGTGTTGCAAAAAAGCACTGCAAGGGAAGAAAATTGGCTTGTCCTGTTGGTCCACAAGCTTATGTGTGGATAAATTACCAGAACCAAACTGAAGCTTGACTAGAAGAGACAAAAAGTGATGACAAGCAAGGATCTGATAATGAATAACCAGAAAGCGCAGAGCCAAACACATCTGTGTATCATTCATTCATTCATTTTTCAACTTAAAATGAAAAATGAAAAAACAGAACTATCTTTGGTGATTCACCCTTTAACATCAGAGCTTTAGCTCCAGTGTTGGCATTCTTTAAACTAGCTAAACTTAAACTTAAACTTAACTTAAACCAGAACCTGTACCATAGGAGGCAAAGACAATCAGAACTATGGGTTTAGGAAAAAAATACATTCTGTAAAATATCGCGATATTTCATTTTGGTATATTTGTTGAAAAGATATAGAACAATTGCCCCAGTACAGACTTTAGATGCATCGTGTACATGAAGATGTTTCATATTCTGAGACACATATCGTGTTATGTATCCTATCGCCTGACTCTTGCCAATACACGCCCCTAAAGCATTTTCAAACATCTATAGAATATGCAACAAATAAAACATGCATAGAAACTGAGACAAAATACACCAGAATATCAACAAAATCCCAGTCCAGTGACCCTACTGAACACTGTATTTAGCATTTTTGGAAAAATGCTAAAGTGAACAAATCTGCCAGGCCTGGCCAAGGGTGTCTGTCTGACTGTCTAATCTCTATGTACAATAGAGATTTTTTAAACAAACCTCACATTTTTCCACCTCCTTTTCTATTCCACCTGACACAACACCTCTCCTCTTGCATTAACCTTGGAAATGAGGATATTTGGATAGAGTTGATTAAAAAAAGACGGGGAAAAAATTACGCAGAGGGTGATGAAATTGGGCGAAGTTACAATGAAAACACCAAGGTGTTTTGTATTTTTAAAAAAATTGGGCCTTTTCTTAGAAAATGTTATTTTGTGCTCTCCTCTTGCTGCAGCTGATCTGTGTTTTCCTCCCAGATAAGAGCGTTGGCTGAAGGAATAACCCCGATATATACATAACACAGGGGCTCGGAGGGTTTTGTGGTACAGTGGGGATGTAAACTTGTTGCTTTCACCATATAAACAAAGGCCGGATGGTTACAGGTCCCCTCCCTCCTTCACTGTGATTTTTAGGTTGTGATGTGATGAGAATCAACTTGTTTTCAACCTTTTTTACTGTTTTGCCCATTCGTCTTCGCTGGTGGCCACATTTCAGCCGTGCCAAACCATTTTTACGGTCAGATTCTCGTGGATGTTTACATGAGTCTGGATGACATGTTTCTGTATTGTCTGTGGTGGCACTTAGAGTGGATTGTGATGATGAGTTTAATTGTCTGCCCTTGCTTTCCAAACACTCTCCGCTGTGTTGTCTTACTGAGGCCCGATGGGCTCCACCAAGCTATAAATCACCCTTACATTTGACTGATATTCTCCCGTTTGGATATCCCACAGAGCTCATTTACTGGAACAGATAGTACTTAAAACATCATAGCTCAAACAAACGTGGGAATGGTGATAAATGCTGCAGACATGATTGATTTTAACTGTTTCCATCCTTCTCTGCTGCTTTTGCTGCTACAACAAACCTCCTCTCCCACGGGGATCATTATAGTTTTGTATTCCATCATATTCTAGACCTTCACAAGTGCGGTTAGTCTGCGTCATCTTACAGGAGGAGACCAGAACAAAACAGCAGGGTCTGCAAAAGCAGAAAGGACATGAACTTTGTCACCCTTAAATACATGATCTGTGATGGAAAATGTATTTCTACTAAATCAAAAGAAAAAATAATAATATGTAGAGTTTTGCAGCCCCTCTGGAGAATCTTCAACCATCAAATCCCTTTCAGATATGGACCAGTGCTCACCTCATCAATAATACTCAAGTGAAGAAACACACAGACTACTCAGTATAAATATAGAATTCCCACAGTAGATCGGTTTCTTTCATGAACAGAAGCATGTTATTCTCTAAGTGATGACAGAAAACCAACATTGCTGCTTTCTGTAGGATGCAGTCAGAAGGCAAAGATTTTTATTCTGCTTCCACAACAAAACATAATATTGATCCTCCTGTTCATTTTCTGTAATTATTGGAGCTCCACACAGGTGAAGCCTGCAAGAACTTCCAATCTATCTGCTTCAGATTGGACATTTGCAGAGACGGGATTTAAGGACTTACATCATGTCTGTACTTCACTCTACAGAAAATTGTGAAAAAAAGAGACTTATTGCAGAGGTAGCTCTTTTTTGTTGCTGGGTGTAAATACCTTTTCACAGCTGATGTTTGGTTGGTGATCTTTTTTTTGTTTTTTCTTTTTTTTTAAGATTTACAAGTGTTTTAATTTTTTATCCATTGGGGCCAAAATGGAAGAGACTGGGCTCGATGGCAGAAACTTCAAGACCAACTTTGATGAAAATGGTGTTTTTAACATGTTCTTTGGCATTTTTTTGACAATGGAGGGCATATATTTAGAAAACTACACTCAAAATTGCATTTGGAATTGTTTCTTGATTAAAAATGTTGTGGATCAGAAGCAGACAAAAAAAAATGCTGTTTGAAAAAGAGCATATTTGTGACAGAGAAAAGAAAGGTTGGCGGGCCACAAGCTCCCTGCTCTGCTCCATTCTGATACATCCACTTCCAGACAAATAGATCCATGTACATCTTTTGCACATTTGAATTAATATTTTGTGTTGTGGTTGCAGTGTTTGGTTTTGTTTCACTTTCAGTTTGTTTAAAAGGAAAAAGACTTTAAAATTATATAGCTGTAAATTGAATTATGTTTTTTTTGTATTTTAGAATTTATTTTGTCACATTTTATCTGCAGTGAATAAATACAAGAATATTCATATAAAACACATTTTAAGAAAAAACATTTATTTTTACATTAACATTTTAATTTGTGCATATTTTTCTATTATTGTTGAAAATAAATTTAAGCAACAAAATAATATAAAAGGCAGACTGGGAGCTGAAATCCTTTTAGTTTAGTTTAGTTTAGCCATATGAGACCGTTTTCTATAAGAAGAGCCAGAATTCCCACCATCACTATACGAGTAAAGGAGTCTTTTGCTGCATTGTTGCTGTGGTCACTTTCTTTTATAAACAAGAGGACATTTTTTTCAATAATTTGGTAGTACTTTTCATTTACTGGCATTTGGAATCAGACATAGATTTACAAACCTAACTTTTTATTCATAATAATACATTTATCCACACATTCAGCACAGATACTACATATCGATTTAGCAAATCAAATTCAAATTCAAATTTTATTTGTCACACACACAATCATACACCGTACAATGTGCAGTGAAATGCTTAGGCGACCGTCCGCGACCTCAAACAAAGAAAGAATAGCAATATGAAAATAGATATAAAATATAAAAATATATAAAAACAGAATGTCCGAACTAGTGCAAATATGCTCTAAAGTGACATATGTGAAAGTGCAGTAGCACGAACATTTCACTGTTCTATTTCTTTTCTGAAATTTGGTATTTTAACGATCTGATTTGTTTTTACAACTAATCTTGAAAGCAAACACTATTTGCTTTACAATATTCTATAAATGAAGGGTCACTGTGCGACAACTACATTTTGATTACTTATGAAAGAAACAGAATTAGGAAATCATAATCATATTGCTACACATGACTAAACACATAATGACTCTTTCATGGCATGCTGGTCTTTTCTGTTCCATTCTGATGCAACTGTGTTGTCTGGTCAATAGATGTCACTAGTTTCCGCCTGTCAAATGCTTCACAACCATGAACAATTTCAATACAATTTGATTCACTTGGTTCAGAAAGCTTTGGGTTCTCCATCACTACTTTAAACATTTATTGAATAAACTTATTAATGACAAAACTAAATGACTTGAAAGAAAGTGAGACAAAGCAGGTGACCTGAGAAACAAAGAAAGAAAACCTGACACTGAAATACACTGAAGGCAATTAACATAAATGAAGACAGCTGTGGATGATCAGCAGTCTAAACCTGCTGTGACTGACAGGGAAAACTTGAAAACAGAACCTTACAAGAATCAAGAACACAATCCTCACACACCTTTTTATTATTTTTATTTTTATTATTAAAGAAAGTTGCATCCAAATTTTACAGTTCTTGCATTTTCTATTTCATGTTGTAAGTTTTATATTTAGAAATAAATGTTTTTGAATCAAACTAGCAAATGAAGACACACTTTGATCAAAAGTGGTCTTTTTGGGGGTCTTCAGATTAAAAGCTTAATAGTAATTTACGTGCCATTTTTGATAATTAGCTATACTTTTTTGATCGGACTGTTAATAAATACATCCTTATACAACGTTGGTAATGTAGTATTGTACAGATATCTGGACCTCTTTTTTCACAGGTGTTGGACTCCTACCTGTTAGCTGACTCTTTTGCATTAATAAATACATGTATGATGAATGAATAAAAAAGCACAAAGCTAAAAGTTTCAGCATCTCCCTTGTAGTTTTTTTTATATCAACAGACTTTTATAATATTTATACAAATAAAAAATGTATTATTTTTGTTACTTATTACTTTTATTATGAAATTTTCCTGCACATTTTTTGATTATATGACTTTTAAGTTGATTTAAAAATATTATTTGAAAGAAATAACCTTTGAGGTTGTTTTTATTTAAAATTACTAGGAAATATAAGATCTTTAAATATCCTGCTGCTTTTGTGTGAACTATTTCAATACTCACTGCACATAAAACTCTTTTAGAAAGACAGTCAAATGTATTACTGCATGAAGTTAGTTTGATTCCACTATATGATGGGTATGAAAAGCTTTGAGCAACACATGAATGAAGCTGATAAAGTAGGGGGAGAGGAGGGGACCTTGACATTCAGTCTAAAAAAAACAAAAATAAAACAGGTGTCTTGACTTTGGCTCCAGGAAAATGTCAAAACTGAGACACACAAGACTTTGGCCATTAGACTAGAATTGTATTATCCAAAGGATCTTTGCAGGGGTCTCATATCACTTCTCTCTTGGCCTAATTTATGCATTTTTGCCTTCAAACATGCTGTTTATCAGATCTATCTCTTTGATAAAATTTGCAGATGTACTCACTCACTTGCTGTGTCCTGCATAAATATAGCGTGACTTCAGTTAGCTAACTTTAAAGATTAGAAATCCATAGAGTACAAAAATTGTATTTACACTTTAAAAGGTATTTTCCCGAAATCCAGCTGTTAAGGTAACCCACAGAATGACCAAGTGAGACAAAGTGACACAAAAAAGAACTCCTCAGGTTAAAGACATGAAGCAAAAGCTAATGGAGGCTTAAGTTTTGTCAGGCCATGTTTTAAATGATAAGCCCTTCCTGTCCACAACGTAAAAAGCGTCTTTTAGATTCTATTGCAGTGGCTCCTTCACACCTTTCTCATGCATTTTTTACGTTGGAGATATCTGAAACTGAATTCAGTTTCCACATGCATTGCCAAAATTAAATGCTCTTTTTTTTTTCAACATATGTGCTTTCACAATCCCTTTCATTAAAGTAATGATCTGTCAAAGTTTGTTTTGACACACTCTTGGCATGCCTCGGTCTGAGAATCGTTTGTTTTACCCGTTGGATTGAATGACATTGGACTGATTGCCATAAAACTTGGCCCTGTTGAGTTCTGTGATTGCCCGGATTTTTCTGTCTGTGCCTTCTACCAACTTTAATTCACCATATGTATAGGATTTTTCGATATTTATAAACTTATTGGTAGTTAAATGTCCACAAAAACCAAGATGATGCATGATTCCTGAGTATTCTGTACAGTAAATCTAAGGTGCATGTCTAAGTATTTAGGAACATTTTAATATCACGCCAAACTAAAGTTCAGCTTCTTCTGTTTCTTTTCTATAAATTTAGTTTAGAAAGAATGAGAAAAATGCTAACATATATAGAAACTCAAAAAGAGCTTCTAGAGAATCCCTCCAAAATTCCAAGTTCATGTCTAACCAATAGCACCCAGTTGCTCGATGTGTCACCCACAAATGTTGAACTGAGCTCCAGGCCTGGACTCCATCTCCACCGTCACCTCTCCAGCTTTCCTCTTGTTCCACAGAGACAGAAACCAGGTCTCTGGTAGCCTGGGAATAAATACTCAAGGTTAAGGTCGGGTCAAATTAAAAAAACAAGTTACAGCCATGTTAATGATGGTTTGAGGAGTGCACAGTGAAAGAGCTTGGACAGCTTTGCACAGGCCTAAATGTTTTAGTGAGCTAACTGTTGAGATATCGATCCCTGTCCTTGTTCTTGTCAGGACTTGTCAAGCATGATCACTTCAGTCAGGAGAAGTAAATGCGACGGGAAGCGTTTAGGCTGTCTCCATCTGACCCAGCTGCCCTTACATATGACCCGGTAATTCCACCTCCCAGGATCTCTGGTGCTTGGATGCTTTCAATCCTTCTGTGTTAAATGTCCCCTTGAGTGATGGATATTTCAACCAAAATCACTTCCAAGATACAGTTTGTTCCCAGGTTTGAATAATCCCAGATGATACCAGACTGCTGTCAAAAGCATGGACACGATGGAGTAAATAATCAGTCAGATGCTGAAATACAACTTGCAGCAGTGGTGTTACAAAAGTCCAATAATGGACCAAAAAACGACCAAATGTTTTCCAATACTATAAAAAGAAACGAGGAGATTTAGCAGAGGAGTGAGATGTTTGAGGAAACGTGAGTATGTGCACTTGCAAGTTTTTTAATGCTACCTTTTCGTCCGTCCATCCCCAGTGGGGAAAAGTAGAGTGATCCTGGAGTCAATTATGCTTTAAGCAGGACTGACCATCCCTGGTGCTGCTGTTGTGTTTCCCATGCATAAACCTCTTGGACAAAAATCAGAGGAGTCACACATTAGCGCTTCAGATTGTGCTTTTAACGAAGGTTCTGGCCTTTTTAAGTGAAATACACAGAAATCTGACAAGATCGCGTTATCAGGCCCAATGCCATTGGAAGAGCTTCAATGATTTTTAGCTACTTATAATGTATGGCTGAGCTTTTCTGCCCTGGAAGCTGATTCTGATCTCATTCACATCTGTTCACTCTTATCAAATCAAACTGCGGCTCTTAAGCTCTGTGCAGCCAGAAGAAATGACGCAAAAGCAGGTCGGGTACCTTCAAGATCTGCATCAAATTTGGCGCGTGCAAGAGCGACAACAGAGGCAATAAACCATCTTTGATTGGCCAGGTTACAAGAATCCATGCAATTAGACAGAGTGGTAACTGGATGTGTTTAAAGCAAATGCCAAAAATGCATTGGTAGAGAAAAACGTGGTGTGTGTGTCTTAAAAACCCAGGCCTCCAGAAGGTGATGAGAAGCAGACATGAGCATGTTGGCATGTTCTCTTTGCTCTGCTACATGTTGTGTGAAGCTCAAACTAGACGGAGCATTTCTAGATGGAGGATTTTCTGAACTCTTCCATAAAACACTTAAAAAATATGTGCGCATAATGGTGCAGTTTGTCTCACTTAGACTCAACTTGTACCGTTATTACCACCATTGACTTTCTCTTCCCTCAATGGATTACAAGTTTCATATTCCTTTTAGATTTACAGCATATCTTCCAGTTTCCTTCTATTTTACAAATTGTTTTACATCAAATTTAAAAGATGACCATTCTACGATTTGTTGTTTTTTTGGGATAAATATCTTTTAGGTCTGTTAGTAATCAAATCAAATGAAAGCTTATTATATAGCACTTTTCCAACACAAAGTACTCAAAGTGCTTTACATGATGAAATTTAAAAGCAACGGACAAAACAAACAAATATGTAATTAAAAACCGGCACAATGCCAACCCCCCCCCCCACCACCACCACCACCACCACCACCACACACACACACACACATGCACATGTACTCACTCGCTGTGATAAAAAGACAAAAGGATGCAATGTAGAAACCTGGCTTTGTACTGAGGTTGGGGAAATGATGTTTTTGGGACGTGTCCACATCAGTGATACCCCACCCAGGTTCACAGAGTCCACTACCACAGGACCCCCCAGATCCAGACAAAGAGCCGGACCTGAGAGATCCCATCGCAGCGACCCCGCTCACTGGGAATGGTCCATCACCGATGTGGAGGATCCTACTGAGGAAACCTGGAATTACAGCTAAAATGTAAAAGGGGTAAAATAAAAGATAAAATAAATTTAAAAAAGAAAATAAGTACATTAATAAACCTTAGTAGACATATAAAATGGTAAAAGTGACTAAATACATTAAAATGAATAAATAGATTGATTAAAAAAACAATAAATAAAATAAAATAAAAAAATAGCTATATACCCATTATATCAAATTGCTAAAAATAAAAATATCCAATAAATTACTACAAAAAAAATCCAATAAATAACTTCAATTAAAGGCAAGATTAAAAAGTAGGTTTTGTAATGTTTAAAGGTCAAAATCCAAGTTTTCCCAACTTCTAAGTATAACTTTGCTGTAGTTTCTTTCCTCCAGCTCAGTCAAACTTTCTCCAGATGATGTTCAGAACCTTGATGGTAGGAAATCTTAAGCTACATTCAAGAAGGTGTTCATGGTTTTCACACTGGACAAACAGGAAGGGGCTTCTTTTTCTTCTTCTTCTTTTTTTTAACTCCACCAATAGTTGGAAGAAGCTTTGTGCAAAACATCAAAGAGGTGCAAATCTGGTGAATCTTGCCCCAGGCTTTTTTTTTTTTTCCACAGCTCTTTTCCGATATATAAAAGACTTGGCGTCATAGAATTCCAGCCGGACACGAACTGCAATTATTAATTTCTCCTCCATGATGAATTTTTAAATGGTTGCCACTCCTGTGAATTAGAAGGCACACCATTCATATGTCAATACCAAATACGAATCTTTGATTGGTCAAAGTCTGACATGATTTTACTTTTAACACATGTTAGATTTTGTGTGCAGAGCCTAAAAACTCTCATAGAAACTTGCATGCTTAAATTGGTATTTAAGCACATTCATACAGACATGAATGTGTGTTGCTGACCGCCGTGTGAACACAGCTTTAGATTGGCATAAACCAAGGGAAGGGAAAGCAGCAGGAGAAATCTTTTTTTTTTTGCATTGAAATCCATAAGTGTGCTTGTTGTGCTGCTAAACAGGTAAATACAAATAACAGATGCTTCCCATATTTTGTTTAAATTATAATTTGTACGTACAGTGTCTGGATTTAATTTAATTATCCAACAGCCGTTTATGCTCACAGGTGTGCATAAATGAGATCATACTTTATGCCTGTAAATAAAAATGTGCTTTGGGATTTTTGTTGCTGATGCTGTCATAGCCAGTCCATGTCTATCTGCACATTTTAAATGACAGTTACATATTCCATGCTCAGGGTGTGGTCTGCTGATTAGATTCCGTCTATGAACACTAACCTGAGCAAACTCCAGAGTGGAGGTGACAGCTGCGTTTGCTCCACCTCCTTTCTTTTTCCTTCAAGAAAGCTCTGCTCTCCCAAAGTGGAGAGTAACCGAAGACCAAATGTGATACACTAGCGGATTGTTTACATTCCACTGGGGCATCCTATTCAAGCTATCACTCTCTTTTCTCCCTTTGGCATTTTCTCACTGTGTTCTTAGGACGGGGATCAACAGACCTCCAACTGCGGGAGCAGTAACCTGTTCATTTTTCTCACACTTGGAGCAGATGCAAGAATCTTTCAGCAACTTTTGCTCTGATATTTGTTCTTCCATGACAATGAGAAGTACCTACCATTGTCCCACCTCTGTTCTAAGATCTTGAAAAGACATACGTGACCTTTAAGTCTGGATTAATGTGTGTCATGACGGTCCAATCATCTTTGTTAAAACAGCAGACTAGAACCAGGTTGACCAAGAAACAATCATCTTCCATCTTTGTCTCATGAGCACCTGAGATCTCAACTGGACAAAATGACATCTTTTCAAAAAATTGTCTCTGTTTAGACCTTTTCCCAATCGCACTACTATGCAGTGAATGGATTTGGGATGGATTCTGCATTGCTCACTACAAAAATTATATCTTTACAAATATGCATTTGACTCCAAAATTACCTTAACTTGGCATCTTCTTGAAAGTAATCGATGAAGATTGTTTTGCCTGTTGACAGAAAATCTGCCAATGGGGTGAGAATTTCTTACTTATTTCTAACGGGCTTGTTTTTGCAGAGCTGTGTGCCCAAGCTGATGATGCTCATGGAGCTCAGAGGTTGAAAATGGTACAAGGGATAGTGACTAAAAGAACAGTTATAAACCTTGCTGTAACTCCATAGTTTTCTAACATCCATGTGGTCTCAAGGCCACCAAAAAGCTGGAAAAATATCCTGGTTTCATCAGGCCATGACTGTGAAAAACAGTTCATCAAAAGGATTTTAAAAATGGACGTTTCTCTGCTCGGAACTGAAGAAGCTTTTTCTTTTTATCGTAAAAGAAGTGTTGTTGTTTTTTTTTTTTTTTTACAACAGTGTTCCAGTCTGGAATGAAAACTGAACTTTGCACATCATTAGAAAGAAACGATCATGAGTTTGACCTCCACCCTCAACTGCTTTAGCTCACTCTTATCTATTTACTGTCTAAATGTTTCTGTCTCTAAAAAAGCCGAACACAGAATTAACTCACAAATAGCTTACTTTAAGCACCGTTTAGGTTTGTCAAAGAGGGTTTTTTTTCTGCCAGATTACAGAATAATTTACCCAGCTTTTTTTAAACAAGTGTTTTCTTCTAAGACAAAAGAAGAAAAAGACGATTTAAAAACATTTGTTGATAATTGAAGACAGTTCTCTGTAAAGTTGACAATACAGACAAATAAATAGAATAAAATCAGATACAAAACAAATATGTAGCTATTAAACAAAAGTGTGAGGTTCCCAGGAAAAATGTGCAGGAATCAGGTGGCTTGTTGTGCAAACATTTAGCACAGTGACAGTTTTTTGGAAGACGGTATCCCTGAATCTGTTTGCTCTAACCGGTTTGGCCCTGTAGCATCTGCCAGGAGGCAGCAGATTAAAACGGTGAAAATGAGGTTGTCCTTCAAAATGGTTTTGGCTCTGTTGAGGCAGCGAGAGTTATATATGAAGGCTGTTGGAGGCGGAGACATGGCGTAGGTCAGCATGCATGGTGGAACGATAGAAGGTAACCAGCAGGTTTGGGCGCAGTTGCTGCTTCCTCAGAACATTCAGCAAGTGTAGCCACTGCTGAGCCTTTTTGACCAGAGCAGACATCTTGGTTGTCCAGGACAGTTTCTGCAGAAATGTAGACTCCTACAAGTGTAAGTGTACAAGTGTAATGGTAATATTTGATTGCACTTTAGCGTTCATTCCATAGAATACAACGTCATTGTATGGTTATCAGTTCATCCCTTCATCTGCAAACTTTGTTCAATTCTTCTTATGGTCAGAGAGGAAGTCAACGGGTAATAAATGCAGCGGAGAATCAGTGTCACATTCATGTGGACAAGGTTGTGGACAGCTCCATCAGCCTTATGTGGCAAGACTTTTTTTTAAAATGTCCTCCCGTGTACAGGACAGGTTACAGCAGGATGACAGGTTGCACAGAATGACTGGAATGCAAAGCTCGGACGCAATAAAAAGGCTTTTCCTTCGTGTAATCAAGCAACAATGACATGCCAGACAATGACTGGTACTTGCCATTAATCGCTGAGCTCTTACTGCACAAATCCTGAGAGGTTCCAACCTAAAACCACAGCACTTTGAAAGTCTGCCATGAACTGTAAAAATGAATCACTTTGATTTTGGTTTGCAAGAATCTGGTTAGTGTTTCCTGATGAGATCGAGCGTGAAAAGGAAAGACACGAGCGTCACAACAAAGCTGTGAGGAGCTGAATCATTCTCAATCTCCACGTTTCACTGATGATCTGGTCTGTGGTGTCTGGGGTTTCATGTTATGATGACATAGTCTGCAATCAGAAACGAAGAGTTCGACAATGGGGGAGTGTGCTCGGTCTGCCCGGAGTTCAGCGATGACGTTAAACAGGCAGGAGGAAAAGAGCATAATAAAAACAATTAGGGGTGTTTGACGACATGAAAGAATGATTACGGTAGAAATGATTGAAAGGTGAGGACATTGAGGAGAAGGGGAGGCAGCAGGGGAGGCAGCAGAGGAGCAGCGTGTGTTCTGGTGGAAGTAATTCAGACCTCATATGCCCTCAGTCAAAGCCTGCACTGTTAGGTCAGGGGTCTGATGTTTCCCCTGAGGCTTCGGTCCTGGAAGTGAGCTGGCAGAGTAAATAAGCAGAGGATATGCTTGTGCTCACCACCTTCACGTGTGTACTGTATGAAGCCGAGAAAAACGCTGAGCTCTCTTGAACTAACGCCAAAAACAATAAAACTTGGGCAAAAAAAAAAGTGTAGAAGAGCAACATTTTGTACTTTAGTAGCATCTAAACAAGTTTTTTTGTTGCTAAAACTCACCTTGTTTAACCACTTTCATGTGAAAATACATGTCATTTCAGTTCTATTCTTGAAAGAATTAAGAAATAACAGCGTTCTGAAAAAATGAGATGATCCAACAAGAGGAAAGAGGAGAATGTTAAGAAAAAAGCCAAATGACTTAAAAAACAACATATGGTCATGGCGCGGCTCCAGAATTACGTCCTATTTGCCAGTCCTCTATTTCTAATGGGTTTCAGTTTTATCCATCATTACAGAAACTGATGCAACAAGCCAAGCTTTTGATGAATCTACATCTGTGAAGGCTGATCAGCAAATAAATCAGTTACAGCATGTTGTTGATGAGTACAACATGCTCTGACTGTACCACGAATCAGCTGCAGGAGTCATTCGGAAAGAGAGGAGTGAAATCCGTCAGTGCACACATGACCAGTTTTTGTCTTGGTGTGGCAGGAGGTCGTTGACCTCCACTGAGCTCCTCTTCCTGTGTTCCTCCCACCAGAGTCCCACAAGGGAATGCTTTGTGCTGACAATAACCTCCATCCCTGCCTAAAACCGTCCTCCTCCTTCCTTTTCTTACTTGTGGCATTTCCTCCTGATCAACTTGCATCTTTTCAGTCTGCAGGAGACGAAATCTATTGAACAAAAATACTCAATCCTAATCTTCATGGAGAAAAGCCCTTCTGCACTATTTTCACTAAATACGCTTATAATTAACATCCCTCCTTCTTCAAGTCAGGATCACTGCAGTCTGAGTCAGGGTGGGTTTTCTCCATAGTATCCTTTTAGCACATTCCTGTCTGTGAACACTCAAATACATCATGGAAACCCTGTTTCTAAAACATAACAGTGAGTGTTTGCCCCTGGATGGAGACCCCTTGCTAAAGTGGATAATCTCTGCAAAGTAAAGGGATCCAAAGCCGGGCCTGAGTCTGGATACTGTCTTGGAGTTTCTATGGGGGCCGCCACATTGATCGAGGCTGGAGACTTGGCCTGTCCTCTTTCTGAGTTGGGAACCTTCAAAGGATGTGACTCATAAGAGAAATTTGCTCCCTAATGCCAGAAGTAGCAAAGAGCAAGACATTTAACAGAAGAAGGTGTCCTTTTATTCTTTAAATCTACAGAGTTTGCGATATTCATACTATTGAGTGTATACTAGAACTGGACTGTGTGACCACACCCTCTCGCGTTTCAAACAGGAAGTGGCCACTGGCCCCAAAAAAACAAAATCTCATAGACTTTTATTGAGAAATAAAAAGCTATAAATCAGTCATATATGGCTGCTTGAGCTTCAAGGGAACTACAACACCCAGCTGTACAGCTGCTCTTGTCTATGTCCCTCCATGGCCTGGAAAACCCAAAAACCCACAGAACCCATACGGGTCCCTCCCTCGTTCCGGTTCTCTCATACAGTCGATGTCTGTTGGAGCTACTTTTTGGGACAGGGTGGGTACACCCTGGACAGGTCGCCAACCACACAATCACGCAAACCGAGAGGTTCAGTCAACCTATGAAGTATGTTTTTGGACCCCTAAGTTGTTCACTTGTAAACATTTCCTTTCAGGGATCGTTAGGCTGCTGGTTTGGCAAGGCTGGGAACCAATACAGGCAACATAGCTAGACAGTACACAAAGGGTCTTGCCCATAACCCACAGTGGATAAAGTTCATTGGGCCCCCTGAGAATCAAATCCTGGTTTCATATGTGCCAGTCCTGCACTTAACTGAGTTCAGAGAAAACCCATGCAAGCTTGGGGAGAACAGCCTAACCCTAGCTCCACACAGAAAGGACCCATATTTGAACCAAGGCCTTCTCACTAGAGGCAGGAGCGCTAACCACTGTGCCACTGTGCATTTTTCCAGAATTCAATTCTGTATTCTGTTTTCCTTTTTTTTTGCAATGTAAATTTGCATTTGTTTGAATCCACAAGCCGTCCAAAGCAGCAGCCAACTGTCACAGGTAATGAAATCCACACAGACTAAGTGGGGAAGCCAAAGGACGGCTGTCAAGTCCTGTTCAGGCCTTCCTACCATACATTAGAACCAATCCACGGTGGGGAGGGAAAAATCACTACTCATTTTTACAGCAATTTAAACATAATAGATAAAACTACAAAATATAGGTATGGATGTGCAGGTTGAGCCAGAACTTGACATATAAGACGTGTGTACCTTGTAGGAAGCCAACAGTTTATCTTTAGCCATTTGGTGCAATAATGTAGTACAATTGACTTCTAATTTAGATAAAAATCTACTGAGTTTTGCAGTTCTGCAGCTGTTTAAAGGAGTTTGTTGATTTCCTGTATGACTGTTTTCACTTTTATTACACAATAGACTCTGTAGAGAAAACACTAATAATGGGTCAGCATGCGGCCAATGTTCTAAAAATACTGTCAGCAAACGTTCGCGGATAGTTGCGAAATTCATTCCATGTGTTTTAGAGCAAAAGGAAAATAATGCTTGTTGTCAGCGTGACTTCCTGTGGGAAACATTGCAGCCTTTCCATTTCAGAAATGCAACAACATGATAAAAAAATGTTTTCATCGGTGTGGAACTTTATGACACAACAGCTTTGTACTTGTGACCTCAGAAAAGCTCGTGGCACAGGTTCTCTAGTTCTTAGTTTCACTGTCAGCTCTGTCTCCAAAATACCACCTCACCCAAAGGACTGAACCTTGCACGCAATATGTCTCAGTGAACTTGTCTGGCATTAATGCTGCTCAATATTTTAGCGAAATTTGGGATAAAATTCCCTTGCAGCTACATAACTGTTAACCAGTCTGGAAATGGAGAAAGTCACAAAAGTTATCAAGCTACTTGCTGAATTTTCTTCCAAGCACTTGGACAAAAAGTCACTGGACTGGAACAGTTAATAAAATGAACAAAAACCGCCGTAAAAGACTGACCCCACAAAAAAGACATAGAAAAGCTTAACTTTTAAAAATCGTTAAAAATAAATTGTTATGTTTCAGACTCCAACCATGGCTGTCTCTCCATTAGATCGTCACAAATGAGATACTATTGATAGATTAAATTAGTTCTTATATACGTTAAAAGATAGCACATTTTAACAGAACAATCCAGAGGCCAACATTTTCATAAAACCAGATTCTGTTTTTTTTTTTTTGCTTTGTTTATGTTTTTTACTTTATTCCTCTGTTATTTCATGATTTCTCTTTTATTATTGGCCTTAAGACAAGAGATATTTGCCATAACTTATTGCATTTGATGCACTCAAGACCACATTTAAGACGAACAAGTTCACATATTTTTCCACAAACAGTTTAACTTCAACATTTGGATGACTAACGGTCGTGTCACACGGCCACTACGCACATTTTGCGCATATTGCACAGATGAAAATTGGTCGTGTGTTAAATGTCTGAGGAAAAGTGAGAAAAGTTGTGGTCTTTATGTGAAAGTTTCACAGATGTATCACAAAGGAAACACTTTAAAACAATGGAAGAAGAACAGATAAACCTTTTTAAAGAACATGAAAATCAGCCTGGAACATCAACCTGTCCATGATTATTGAATGCAATTTATTATTTATTAGTTATTTGTGCATCACTTACATAATTTTAACCTGATATGTTTGCTTTTGACACAATATAAAAGCTTTACATGGGTGGTACATTCACGCTAAAGCTTTTGTCAGCCGAAACCCTCGACGGACATCTGCGCACATCGACTGATGCCGATCGCAAGAAACACTTTATCCATATAACACACGTATAACAATGGCAGATCTTTGTATTATTAATGGTCTTTCTGAGGACTTTATACAAGCACAGTAAACTTGGTAACATTTAACATATGAATGAAGCAAATTTTACCCTTAAGCAGGATATACCCCAAATCCAAGTGAACCGACGTATGAAGTTTGAGCCCACAGATGGCTGTTAAAAGTCTCTGAACATTCCTCATCCCAGCAGGACAGGATCCAATATAACACCTTTGACATCAAAAAAAGAGAAAAAGGCAAGAAACATCAGGTGGGTTTCAGAAACAGAGGGCATCAGAAGGCCATCCTCTTCACACTCACAGCACAAGAAATCAAGATAGCGCCAGTAAATCATAAAAAGTTTGGAATAGACAGCGAAATATGAGGTTCAGTTTTGGTTCAGGATGTAATCAAACCACAGACTCACTGCTGAGTCACTGACGCGAAGCCCTGAAAGGACAGAGAGGGTGGGCGCCAATGTTGCTCACCGCCTGACTAATAAATCCTGACAGACATTAAAAGAATGAACCCAACGGCGTCCAAGGCCTCACACAGACTCACACATTTAAAAATCATGCTTATTTGATAGACACAATTCCAATTTTTCAATTTGCGGACGTGTTTGAGAACAAGTTATTATTTTCCATCATCATACAGCTTTCGTGCTCCACTAATGGTGCCAGCGTAACATGTTTTTAAGCCAGTAAAATGAAACTATAAGCTGTAAAATTATTACACAAAGAGAAAAAAGAGAAACTTTTATTTATTCTGTGCTGTGTAGGGGTTTGTGTCACGTTGACCAGCCCGCTTGGCTTTCTGAGCAAAACACTCTGACAGTCCAAAACAAACACTCTTACGTCGGGCCTTCCTGTAGCCCCGTCCTTTCCATTAGGAGCTCTGCAGGCAGAGCTGCTTAGCCCGTCGTGCTGCCCGCCGCTGCATAGGAGTGACTTCAATTAGCTTTCACTGCGGCGGAGCTGCTCCTGCTGTTACAACCAGCCGCCACAGCTGGAGTGTGTCTGTGTGGAAGTGTGCGTTTGTGTGTGTGTTTTGTGTGAGTGGTAAAATGAGTTTCCAGGTGCAGCAGAAACAAGCACAAAAGTATTTCCTATTAAGGTACTTTTTCTGAAATTTTTGTTGGTTTTTCTGTTGCAAAGCCTCATGGGAGCTCTCCAAATAATTGCATTTTAACACGGCAAAATGTGTTTTATCGTTATCAATACATTTGTAAAATGCACTTAATTAATTAATTGAAGATGTGCTCAGATTGAATATTCTTCCACTTTGCAGTTATTTTTTGGATGAGAATCAACCAAGTGGTCATTAGCAATTTTTATGATGGTGGAGGACAAAACAGAACTCGTCACTCTTGCAAAGGTAGCGGAGAAGACTCGTCATGTCCTGGAGGACGAATGATTAATCAATTAATGAATACTGTCCATATTTCACTATTTATCCCAAAAAGTCATTTAGAATATTTTAGAAGGACCCCTCAACCATAGGTGTTTTATATTGCTTGACTCAGATGAAGCTTCTCCAAAAGTTATGTGCTAAGGATAAAGGTCAAAATAAAAAAAAATAAAAAAAAGGAAGCTCAGTGAGAACCACAATAATCGATTAACATTAATTTTCACACAATCCTTTTTTGGACTGAGTGTTTTTGCCAAACAGCTTTAATAAATCCTTATAAATATAAATAAACAATTACTAATTATTAGCAACTTTTTATATTAATTAGTATTTGATCATTTTTGGATGTTTTTGTTGTTGTTGTTCCTTGTAAATAATCATGACTGGAAAACACACAATAAAAAAAAAGTTAAAAAAAAAAAGTTTTTTTGTTCATATGTACATTCTCCTAATAGCTCAGGCTTTCATCCGTCTTTTTCTCACCTAGGCTTTATTTTCAGATTTTCTTCCTTCTGTTTTGACATTGTGATATGTGTATTATTCAAAAGGTTGGAGGAGACTTCTATCCTGATTGTCAGCATTGAAATAAAAGCAGATATCTCATCGGAAGAACATTAACTTTAACCTTTAAGTTAATAAAGATTTAGATTTTTCTTGTAAAAAAAAATATAATAAAATAAGAGAAACTGAGAAGTTGTTTTCCTCACAGCAGCATCTGCAACAGATCAGTACCACCTGAAAAAAGGAGGATTGATTGACTGATTGATGGATTGACTGAATGAGTGACAATTCTAATCTTAGTGTTGGTTCTCCTTTTCTCCATCTCACCTCCATGCCCGCCTGCCTCTGTCCCACTCAGCACCCCCTGCTACAGGCTGCAGATTAAAGCCACTCTCATCTGGATCTCATCAGTTTAGGCTGGCCTCCGTGTTTTATAGGTTATTTTTCATTCACAAGAAGGAGAAGGATGGGGGGGGGGGGGTCTCGCAGTGATTTAAGGTTACACTGCATGGAGGTTGGAGGAGAATAAAAGTAACTTGCAGTCTTGAGGGGGCCGTGAAGAAAAAAAAAAAAAGCAGCATCCCCACTGGTGACGCCGTGCAGTTTTTTTTTTTTAGAACCGGAGTCGTGCATTTTTCTTGTTTTCCTGTCCACGTTTCTGTTGTGGCCAGTCTGTGAGCCTCTCTGTTTTTCTAAGTGCAGTGCCAGGAACATGTGGTGGATTGTTGTGGGATTGTTGGACCTCTGTCACATCCAAGCATGCTAAATCCATTTCTAGAGGAACCTGCTGTCCAATAATCAACGAGAAACTGCTGTTTTACTAAAAGTGAGACCACAAAAGAGGCAGAAATATTTGAATTGTCTGTTGTGTATTTGGTAAAAGTCCCAGTCAGGGCACACATCAGAGTTTACCGAAAGCTGACACGGTAATAGCTGCAGTTTGTCTCGACCTGAAAACTTTCACGCAGCTGGAATGATCATCAGCAGATGCGTTGGAAACAAATGTGTGTTTATTTGCATAAACATAAAATACATAAACATCTTTTACTGGAGATGGGGGGTGTCAGTTCACAGATGCTGCGGGATGAACACCCATCTGCTTCAATCTGGGATTACAAATACGTGTGAATGATGACCCGCTGCTGCTTCTCTGCTGGTTTGGGTCAGCCCGTCCAGCTGCACACATTCCTCTGTGAGCTCTGGTGTCAGCAGACTGTCGTTGCTGTCCTCACTTCCCTCCACAGATTCCAAACACGGACAGTCGTTTGGGTTGCAGTCTGCATCCAGCTCTTTTGAGTGGAAGTTCGGAAATCATTTAAAATTGTATCTATAACATTTTTACTGAGCTGTCTTTATTTTATTTTTATGCCTTTAGACCGGGAAGGAATTTAGCTGTAGTTGAACAATCATCTTTTGTATTTTACAACTGATTGCACAATTAGTGAAGCCCGTTGAGACAACTGCAATGTAATACTGGGCTATAGAAATAAAACTGAATTGAACTGGATCAAATTCTTTATCTCCTAAGTAATTTTGGCAACTGAGAGTCTTGACATTCTTTTTTGAGTTTGAAGATGGTAAACAAAGCCTGAAATAACCAAACCTTTCCATCCTTAGTCCTTGCTTCTACTGTTCTACAACTCCCAGGCCATTAAGGCCTGAATTCCAATCAATAAATGTACCAATATACCAATATTTTCAACAAACTTGAAGGATACGTCGTTTCATATTCTACAAATAAAAATTGCCATTATTTTAATAATGTTAAGATGAAATCTACAGTACAAATGTCTGACCTTTTTTTTTTTTTGTCATGCAGGAGAAAGTGCTGTGACGGGTTCAGGTTTGTGATGGGACAGTGCATACCTGAAAGTAGGTAAAACAAACACTTTTTTGTGTTTCTTTATTTCTATATGTTCCTTTCTGTGCTTTTTCCTGACACATTTCTTACTGTTAGAACAGAGAGGCTGCTTTTTTTTCTATTTTTGTTATTTTGAAATAAAGCAATTTTAAAGAGTCAAGTTTAAACCTTTTTTTTCCAACAAAAGTAAAATGGTATAATTTATTGTCAACTAACTTACTAAATAATTCATCTTTGGATTTTTAAAAAGGATTTTTGTACTTTTGTAGTATTTAAGTCAGCCACTAGAGGGCACTGTTCACCCAAACTCAAATGTCCTGTGATGGGTGCCGCATACCACTAAATGCAGCACTTTGCAAAAGCAAAGCAGATTTCAGAATTATTAATCTGTTAGATTCATGTCTAATATAAATGTCATATTTTTAATCTTTTTAAATCCTGGTCACATAAAGGAAAGAGGGAATTGTCTAACAACAAAACTGATTCTTAACCTTTCTCACATGTAATATTGACTGCGCTGAAGTTGCAATTCCTGGAAAGGAAGCCTCCTATCGCATTGTGTAACAGTTTAATGGTTCCCATAGACACAAATAATGCAGCTCGGATTAAGAGTCTGATGAAAGCCCATTAAATAGAAAAATGTTCTGTTTTTAATAACAAAAAAAGGCTGGACTTCATGTTGAGTTGTTGTTTCACTCTTTAGAGCTTTTATTTAATAGTTTGTTCTTGTGTTTCTGTGTTTATTGACTGCAGCACATAAATATTTTGGACCAAACATCACACGACTTTGACCACAGAAAAATCTGTAACTGCAGCACAACTGGAAATGAAATAACCAATAAAACAATATCTTGGAGTTGTAGTCATTGCATGTTTTGAAGTGTAAACAGAAAAATGCTGCTTTTAATAGAGTTATAACAATTTGATAGAAATCATAAAATGGTCAATTATTGAGACGTCAACAGAAAAAGTAATTGCTAAAATTGAAAATGTGTTTTAGATTATTTTATAAAATCCTCACAATTATTATTTAAAAAAACAGAAATAGTATTTGATGAATCAAATCAAAGGTCAGCTAACTGGAACGGTAGTGAGCGCAGAAGATGGAAGAATATCACTCAGCTTTAAAAGAAATTTCAACTTTTGACGACAACCTTACTTATTGCTCCTTTTTAAGGAGCAATGCAGTCAATTGAAGGTATTTTTGCATCCATAAATAAATAACTTCTCCTAACCAACTAAAACTCAGACAGCTGAGAAAAAAACTGTCCAGTCGAAAATTTCCTTCAAATCCACCAAAACACTACTATTCTCAGAGCCCCAAATATCCTCTGCAGAAACCAAAAGGAGTTAAATTAGTAGTAGGTAGTGGTTGGGAGATTTTCAGGCATAGAAATATCCTCTACTGATGACAAACTGCTGGTAGTCAGGAGAAAACCCATTTGTGTCACTGCAAGTTGGGCTACTAACAGCTCAAAAGAAAAGCATTTGAACTTTTTCAAAAAAAATAAATTAAATTTATGTCTAGATTTACATCAAAAGAATAAAATATATTAAAATAATATAAAATATTTAATCGATTCTTCTATTCTTAGCTAAATATTTTATTTTATATCTAAAATACATTGTTTCCATGTCAATACAAGTAAATATAAGAATTAAAAGTATCAATAATGGTTGTCTCATCTTGATGAAGTCACAAACTTAATGGAAAATTTGTGAAATGCTGTAAATACACCATCATCTGCAAAAGAGTTGATCTTTTGGAATCAAATGATGAGAAACCTGTTTGTCTTTTTCCAAAGGCGTGGATGTTTGTGCCGCCTCCCCCTGTGAGCAGCAGTGCACGGATAACTTTGGACGGGTCGTCTGCACATGTTACCCCGGATATCGCTTTGACCGGGAGCGACACCGCAATCATAAATCTCCTTACTGCCTCGGTCAGTCTCCCTCTCATCTGAAAACCGTCTGCAGCTAGCATGGGACGTCCCAAACTGCTTTCATCCAAGTCCTATATGTCTTAAACCAATCCATTAACATTTAGAATCATTTACAATTAGGATATTTTTGAAAAAGATGACACACAGTTTTTGTGCTTCCTGTTCTGTCCCTCTCACAAACACAAAGCAGACATCGATGAGTGTGAAGCCTCCGGCGGTGATGTGTGCGACCATGAATGCCTGAACACGATGGGTACCTTCTGGTGCCGCTGCCGCAGTGGTTACATCCTTGCATCCGACCAACGCTCCTGCATCCCCGTTCACAACTGTGAGTCTACTGTGTCACTGCACTGCTGCAGGGTTCCTTTAGATCTGCATGATCAGTAAAGCACATTTTACTTTTGCAGACCTATAAGCTTGAAATGCAGCTTCATGTTTGTTTACTTTGCGTGCTTTGATTTGAAGATGCAGCAGCAGTCCATGTTGTTTGAATCCATGGATAAGTAACACAAGAAAAAGTGTCACATGTGTTTTCCTGTGCAGTGAGCTCCTCCGGGAAGTCAGACACCTTGATGAGTGCTGGCACCTGCTCACTGACCTGCCAGGACTTCATGAACATGAAAAACAGTCTACTTCAGATAAAACTGCGGCTGGGAAACACGCCGTCAGCAAACCAGGTAACATCTCTGTTTCAGGTGAAATAAACTTTTAGAAAAATGAATTTTGTTTTGGATGTTTTCCACTGAATCTTTCTCCTTTTTTTGATCTTCAGGTTCCTGGTCTGGCCAACAGCAGTGATAAACCCTCCCTGGGACGTGCAGGAAAAAGTCCCGATAGCTCATGTCTTCCTGGGCCCCCAGGAGCTCCTGGGGTGCCAGGTAATGTGGGGACGAGGACCAAATTCAAATAGATGCAGTAGATATTAGTGGCATACCAGATGATTTATTAACATATGTTTATTTATTTTTACCAGGGCACCCTGGAGAGCCTGGAAACAGAGGAGCAACTGGGGAAAGGGGTCCTCCTGGCCCTAGAGGTCCAAGGGGAGATATGGGGCCAATGGGACCAGAGCCTGACCTGAGACATATAAAGAGGGGTCGCAGGGGGCCAGTGGTAAGGAAAACAACAAAAAGTTTTAAAAAATGTTGATGGACAAAAAGCCAGACTCACATTACAGACCCACTCTGATAATCTTTTAATTTTTTTTAGTTAAAAAACAATACCCAGTTGTCTTTTAATTGTGATTTTGCCGTTTTAGTCCAAATTTAAAAACCTGTTGTTTTCTAGGACACAGTTTCTGCAGAATGGCAGTAGTACCGGTGCAACCAAAATTCCAAGAAATATCGGAACTTTCCAGTTATACAGTTTTGAGGAAGATCAAACAAAGAAACTCATAATGTATGGATCCATTTGTCTTCAAGTGAGTGGAGCAGAGCAGGAAGCTTGAGGGCCACTCAGCGTAAATTCTACGTTACAAATACGATCTTTTCCAAATTGCGTTTTTTTTTGTCTGCTTCTGAGTCACGAGAATTTGAATAAAGAAATACTCAGAAATGCTATTTTGAGCTTAATTTTTGTAATCAATGTCCTCCATCATCAGAAAAATTAGTGGGACTTTAAAACCTTCGATTAAAAACATTAAAGATTGCAAGTTTTTCAGTTGAAATTCAGCGGCAGTCATTGATGCCAATGGCAAATAGTGTTGTTTCAAAAGCATGAAGACAATCTAAATTGTTCTGAGCTAAAGTTTTTTTTTTTTTGCAAACCACTTATCATGATAAATCACTGAGAAATTTGACTGATGTCATCAGTTTTTTTTAATAGCTTTAGACAGTTTTGAAATGAAATGGTCATTTTTAGTCTACGTCCTTTTTGTCTCCGGAGTTTTTAAGAGTAAAGAGGAATTTGCTGTTACTATATAAATATGTACTTTTTGCAGAAGCTAAGATTGTTAAACTATTCTTGTGCTCCTGGTTTTTGAACTTTTGACATGGGTAAATTGTAGTAAATTTGTTTTTCTGTTCATTTCTCAAGAAATCTTCACTAAAATCAAACTTTTCTATTGCAACTAAGTGTTTTATTCTGTTTTGTGGTCGCATTAATACTCTGCAGAAAATATTGGATTAATGAGCCTCAGTCAAATTTGTCTTTTTATTGACTCATTTCTTGGAAGATACATCAGCCATTTTTTTAACTCTGGAGAACACAAAGTGTCAAATTTTGAAATTGTAAATTTTGTTTTTCTACAGTTTCTATTTTTAGTCCTTTATTATTATGTTTTGGGGCTGCTGTTAATTGCAACAAAAAAGAGTCAAGCCCAAAGAGGAAAATTGTTCTTGCGTTTTCCAGGGTTAACTTTAAATATGAACGAATCAAGAGTAACTGTATTCTGCAGTTTTTAAGTGAGTGGAGGTATGATTTTCTATAAAGTAACATGAAACTGAACTGCTTTTTTTAAACTGACAAATAGGAGCCACTTTACAAATGCTGCCCAAATAATACAATAAATGCAGCAATCCAAAGCAGAAGATTCAATTTAGTTGAAATTGAGTTCATTTTGAAACAATAAATAATCTGAACTTTAATTTAAGGAAGGTCTCAGAGTGAACAGTTCTTTTCTTTTACTTTAAAAGTGGATTCTTGCACAGATTAGACAAATATATTTTTTAAGCAGAAATATTTCTAAAGAGGAAAATGCGCATCTTTCTTCCAGGGACCGCCTGGAGCGCCAGGAAGAGACGGATTGAAGGTTGTAAAATGTTTGTGTTTTGTTGTATTTTTTGCTTTCATTAGTAAATACAGTTTTGTTTTTTTATTGATACAGATAGAATAAAACACTATCATACAATAATTAAGGTGCCATGACCTGTAGGGAGCAGGTAGAGATGAACTTTTGCTGTGTTTTATCTACAGGGAGACAGAGGAGCTCCAGGTCTCAGAGGTCCACCTGTAAGTGTCACATTTCTTTAAAACATCCTCATAGAAGTGAAAACAAAGCTACTCTCTGAGGCTACTTGTTTATTAGTATTAATAAATGTAAGTAATACTTTGAGTTAGCGCTCAGGCCATCTCTTTGGTCCTCGCTTGTCTCCAGGGACCACCCGGCTCCTTCGACTTCCTTCTGCTCATGATGGCCGACATACGCAATGACATCATCGAGCTGCAGGAGAAGGTGTTTGGCGAGCGGCGAGGCCTCTCCCTGGACAGTCCTCAGTCCAGCGGGGAAGTGTACTTTGAAGAGTGGGGTTCTGGAGAAGATCTGACACTCAACACTTGACCTTCAGGCTGTCCATGCTGGAGATCCAACATATCGATAAATTCTCTAATCTGGGACGAGTAGGACATCGTGGTTTGTTTGACCTCTTATAACGGTACATACAGCAATGAAACAGAGAGACATGAAGAAATCTCTCGACCACTGCAAGCGTTTTATGGAGACCTTTCATGTGCCTTGGATGTCAGTGAGCAGCCTGCGTGAAGGACTTCAGTGAAAAGCGAGCAGCACCAGTCTTTGTGTCTGAACCTCAGAACTGAACCACTTCAAACGTTATCATCTGCATCGCTTCCCGCTCTTGGGTTCAGCCGTGGAAACCCTGTTGTGTCGGTGGGTTAAAACGGGAGCAGAGATCTGCACCTGCCTGCAGCGTCCGGCTCTGAAGTCTGAACCGTGCAGCTATTCTCTGAGGAAAGCTCAGAAAATCATTCATGAGATTCATGAACTCTGTATTGTTAGGGTTGTACAGTCAAATATAGCAGACCACCTTCATTTTCTATAAAGAAAATACATTTGACATAAGGCACAGGCTGATATTTTACAAAAAAAAAAAAAAATGCAAGCTGCGTTATTATACAAGTCGTGACACCCAATTTATAAATGGGAGTCCTAATATAGTTGGAATGGCAGCTTTGTCAAACGTTTGTTCTCGCTTCCTGCTGAAAATCTGCAGGGATTCTCTTTAAGGTAAGTATAAAAAAAAAAGGATAACATTTTAATGCTGGTACAATACTGTCATGTGGATCTGCAGGTGGACCTGCTCTGAAGGCAACTCATCCAGACAGCACATGTCGATGTACGACATGAAAAGGAACCTAAAGCGGACATTGGAAGCAAATATGAGAATGCTGATGACCTTTCTCCAAAATTTAATAAACCACGTGCTATTTATTTAAAAAAAAAAAAAAGCGTTTTTGTAATAAAATAAAAAAAAAAAAACATTTTTTACTTTCTACAGAAACATTTGAAGCCAAACTTTTTTTGTCAAATGTTGGTTTGTGGTTCCTATTTTAAGTTCAGCAGCTGTACTTCCGACAAAAAAAAACATTAAGTTGATTACTCCAAAATTTTCCAACTGCATCATGAATTTATCTCTGACAAAGTAAAGTCCACTGCAATTGTTTAAAGAAAAAGGAAAAATCGCATTTTGTTTTCTGGTGACTTTTCTCCTCAAAATGTTCAATTTTTTTTCAGAAGTTTAATCTTTAACAACTCTACCCTTAGCCAAATTTAGTACTCTAGAAGCTTATTTTATTACAGTAAGTATACTTAAGTTCAAGTAAAGCGAGTATATTATATCCCATGTACTTGTAGTGCAGGAAATATACTAACTGAATACTCCTTCGGACTAAATTGGAACAACCAAAACGTCTAGATAGTATTTACTAAGTAAGCTTCAAGTATACTGCCTGTAAATTTGTAGTGTACTTAAATTTAAGTTTAAGAGAAGTTTACTTTATTGTAAACTTAAGATGTTTCAGTTAGTATACTTCCTACACTACACATACATGGTCTATAGTATACGTGCTATACTTAAAATTATACTCAAGTACACATAATAAAACAAACTTTGTGAGTTATGCTACAAGTCCCAAATATTTCAAAGCATCTCGACCAGAAAGTTGCTTGGATCAAAGACAGCCCCTTTAGTCTAATGTTGATGGTGGAGAGGATGTCAACATCCTGTGATTTCAAAAACATGGATGGAGCTGTTTTCCCTCACACAGTGCATGATGGGTAAAAATAACAAGGTTGTTTTATAGATAAAACTAAAGATGACAAATGTGTTTTAGGTTGAGAAAATGTTGGGATGGAATTTCTTTCACAACCTTCACTCAACACAGAGAAGTATTTCCTGTTAAATGCATTTGTGTCTATGAAGGCGGTTAAATGAAAGACGAAGAAAAAAACGAGGAGCTTGTTTGTCCACCAGAGGGCAGCAGCAGTGATGGATCATCGTCTGGATGGAACCTGCAGATGAAGGATCAAATAAAGCCTTTTATACATTTCTTTTCCGAAGTGAATTTATCCACTCAGACTTTTTTTTTTTACATTGCAATAATTAATAAACAAATATGGCAAAATAAAGAGGGTAAATGCTGCATTTAATTCTCTCACTTTTAGTTTGCTTTGTTTATTTTCAAGGAAATGTGGATTTGAAGGATTTCAATATAAATATTTCATGATATTTATTTCTCTTTGACAGTAAGCGAAATTAACTGCTGTGATCATATACATCCTAAATTTTGATGTCCATGCCCAAAGGTTCACGCATGTGGATACTAGGCCTGAAGAGGTTAATTAGTCAAAAGGCATCAAAAATAATACTTAATCATTTCTTATTCTACAACCAATCTTCTACAACAAATGTCAGAAAACAGTTCAGAAAAAAGAAGATCACAATTTATTTACTTTCCACCAGCAGGTGATGCTAAGTCACAGACTATATTAGTGATTCATTCAGTTATGAGAATGTTAAGGTCCTTGTTTTCATATATATATAAATTGTTGTAAACTATAAAACCAAGTGACTTCACCAACATGAATATTTTAAACAACAAGAATCCCAATATTGATGCAACTTTAAGCCCTTAAGGTTTTAAGTTTATAAGCTGTGTTGTACTTTTATTTAATTTGATGATATTTTGTTGATATTCGGAACTTGACTCCATAATAAAGTGTAATAACAATTTTTTTTTAAATAATAATGATCCCCTCTCCAAATACAATCATTTATTAGATGTTTTCTGAAATGGATGTGTATAAACTGAGATGAGTGGTAGAGCTGGAGTTTTCTCAGAAAATCAGACATAAGACCAGCAGCAGCCAGAGAAATTTTCCTTTTTTTTTTTTGTTAAGTAAAGCATTTTAACTCTTTGTCTGTAACCTGCTAACTTTATGTATATGGTCCCATGTTTTTCCTTAAATTGGTAAAAAAAAAAAAAGAATGCTTACGGTCAAAACAGTGGAAGCCAGAGTCATCTCGTGAGAAACAGCAGTGGGATCATTACGACAGTTTGAAACAGTCGGGGTCAGAACTGAAAGGCCTAAATAGCTAGAGGGATAATAGTCGTCATGGGGAGCCTGTTAGGGCTTGAATCCATCACCTAAGAGAGTGTGTCTAGAAAAAGAAAACACCAGGTTTCGTCTTTTGTCACATTTGACTGTTTCAGTTTTTTTTTCTTTTGTTTTGTTTTTTTTTTTCCTTCTCAGTCATCATAAGCTTCTGCTGAAGGGTTTTGTCGAGGAGATTAGTTTCCTTACTGTTTATAAAGCCAACCCTCAGTCAGTCGGATGTAATTATACCTAAAATTTCAATGCCGTTTCATTTCTCTGACTGTTAGACAGACTTCTCACCTGATGGCTCCTCCCCCTGCCGTGCGGTCACTGCTCACACAGTACAATTGTTTGCCAGGACAATCAGGAAGAGCAGCGCAAACAATTGAAGAATCGTGTCAGTAAGAGAAAGGCATTAGACTGAAACAGGTTATCTCATTTCCTTCACCACTTGTCATGCAACTGGAAGCTTTCCTCTCAGTCTGCAGGGAGCAGCAGAGGCGGTGTGAGGTGACTGCACCATGCTGCATTCGTGTGTTTTTCCAGTCCATCTATTTAAAAAAAAAAAAAAAAACAGTCAAAAGAACAAAAACAAACATTTCTATTTTTACTTAAAAACATTTTTCTTCAAATGTTTTTTTTTTTTTCTTCTGGCTACATTTTGATAATGACACTTAAATGCCCTTCATTGGTCTACTCATCTACTATTTCAATCTCTGTATCTGATTCCGGCTGCATGTTTAGTCCGGGCCCCTGGGAAGCCAAACCCCACTTAATTTGTACAGTGAGGGGAGCTATGTAACAATTTGCTCACATCTTTAGATGGGAACGGAGATATGACAGATAAAGCTCAGCCAGATGTTTCCTACTATGAGTGGAATTTCCTCACTGGCACTCAGTTGCCATCCATAAATACATCTTATGCACGACAGCACTGTCGTTTCTGAGGGTTTCAGGCTTTTTTAATACTTTTTTTGTGTATTTCTGTTCTATTTTGTGACCAGCTATGAAAGCTTCATTGTGTGAGTTTTTTTTTAATTTTGTTTAGCATTTATATATAGTGGGTGAAATTTCACTTAATTCACCCCAAAACGAAGGCAATACACTTATTTTTTTATTATTATTGTTGGTTTTGAAGGTAGCAACTTTTTGGGTTAGCAAAGACCCAAGTCGCACTATGATGCACTAAAAAAATGTTAATTTGACTGTGGCTCCACAATGTATCCATTTTATAAACCTGCTTAATCCCTAATGGGATCACAGTGATGCTGAAGCCTATCCTGGTAACTGTTGGGCAACTCTCAACCAAGGGGCATTTTAGAATCACCAATTAACCCAAGACGGATGTGCCTTTTGGCACTGAGGTGAGAAGGCTAACCGCTACACCACCGTCCAACCCTGCAGATTTACAAGTAATTTCAAAAGAAGAAAATGTGAAATTCAAATCAAATTCACACATTTTTCAGAGGATATAAATGTTTTCTTTGTTCTAATTGTTGTTTTGGGTTTAATAACTTATTTAAAAAGATTTTTAAAAAAATTAAGTCACCAAAACATAAGCAACTACTTTTTAGCGGGAAAACCCATTTCTAAACCTGGTGTTGTCGCGTTGGGGCAGCTGGAATCTACCCTGCCACTGAAACTGTCAACCCCACGCAAACACATTCACAGCTTTGGGGCATTTTCAAGTCACCAATCAGCCTTTGAAAAGCGTGTTTTCAGACTGCACGAGGAAGCCAGAGTGTCTGGAGAAAACCCCTCATGCAGGAGGAGAACATGCACACTGAAAGCTCCCACCTGGGATTCGAACCAGGATATTTAAGGATGCTAACACTACACCACTGTGCAATCCTCTTTTTAAAAATCAAGAGGACATTTTTGCCTCTTTGCTGTATAATTTATTCCTTTTTTAGTGTTATCTTTGTATTTTTCCTCATTTAGAAAACTTCACACAAGGGTTTTTTTTTCTCAGACCTTCAGGTTTGTAGACAGAAGACAGTGGTGGTTTTTGATATGGGCGAAGTGGGAGGTGGCCCAGGGCGGCGCCTGGTAGGGGGCGGCATTTTCCGTGCCTGTGGTGTTATATTATCAGCTTAATTAATCAAAGCGAGAATTCATCTTTTATGCTGACAGCGCCTGCCACGGCCGACACTACGTGCTTTTATTTTGACACATCTGACACTGATTATTGCACCCATGTTTTCATCCTCTCCCCCCTCCACACCTATGGTGCAAAAAATAAATTAATAAATAAAGGATTAAATAACTACAAGTGAAACAACGTAAACAGCCACATGAAAAGGAATTAGGCAGAGGAAAAACCCGTGCTCAGCCCAATTTCGATCAGAGCAGGCAGAGGGGATGATTTTCCCCAATTCCACGCTCCGACACAGCAGACCCGATGTGCACGTGGTGATGGGCGCAGACAGAGGTGCGCAGCCTACATCACGCAGCACCTGGATCACCACGTGCTGTTGGATCACTCAGCAGCTCATGTTAATAATGTCATTATTTATTAACTATTGTAGGTATTTTCATGACGGGTCTTTTCTGTGGTTTAGTTGGTGTCAGTGTTTGACATAAAGACAGCAGGAAGTGAACAGCAGGAAAACAGCTGCACTTTATGACATCATTAATAAACTATAGATCATTTTTCATGGATTGAAATTCTTTTGGAGGATTTCTACTGTTGATGTTGCACAAAATTAGGGAAATGACAAGTATTTTTGGAGTAATCCCACTGAGGAGTTCTATGATTTAGTTTTTAATGTTTTATAAGACCTAAAAATGATATTCACAAGAAGTTTTTATTTTTTTTAGATCCAATCGCTCTGATATAGTTTTACAAAGACACACAGTAGACGTCACACACCAAAAAATGAACTGATTGCTAAAATGATGCAGGAGTCCAGCTCTAAGACATGATAAGAGAGCAAAGAAAACAAAAATACACGAATCGTTATTTCTTATTATTAATATTTCCAGGCTTTGTTAGTTTTGTTCTGCAGCATCTTCATATTTGTATAATTTTAACAGAATATATTTTGATGGAGACCAAAATATGATACGTTATTTAAGGTTTAACTTGATTTATTCTGGATTAATGTTCCTGTTTGTTTCTATTCATATATATCTTCAAAAAGTTCAGTATTAAAGGTTTAAAAGGTGTAAAAGTTTAGCTTTAGTGTGATCAGGAAATTGTTACCTTCTTCGGCCCAAAACCTAAAGCGTGTTTTTAATCCAGGCCCTCTGTGTGACTGAGTTGAACCCCCCTACAATTAGTATGAGTATTTTGTTTGCATAAAATTGCCCAATAAAAGATAGGGAACACAAAAGGATGCTGTCAAATTTTGTATGTGTGGTGAGGGGGGGGGTGGGGGGGGGGGGGGTTGCTGATGGAGTAACTCGCCCAGGGAGTAAGTTAGTGCAGAACATCCACTGACAGAAGATCAAAAGTTTTCCTCTACATAGGTTATAGAGGAACTAAATATAAATTAGCAAACCTTTTAATAATAAGGAGAAGCAAAAAAAAAAAAAATGAAGTCAAACAAAAGGGAAACATGGAGTGCTAGATATAAACAACAACAAGCAATGAAACAAGGTGAGAATCTGGCATAAAACAACATAATCTGTGGTGAAATGTACAAATTGAAGGTCTAAATCTCTTGAATTCAGGTTTAGATGATTACCAAATAAAACCAGGGGAACTCACCCCTCTATTCCTGAATTTATCTCCAATTTGTTTCTGTTCAGGGTGATGCTAGTCCTGATTTAATTGTGAATTAGCAATTTTTACTTGTTACTGCCAACTGGTACAGTTTACATCTCTTGCATTTTAATATTCTCATGATTCTCATAACCTTTGTCTGGCTGTTTTACATCTAAATTTCATAACACAAAGCAACTTTGTTGTACTTTCATTTTAAATGGGAACAGTTCCAATCTTATTGTTTTATTTAAAATTGTTACATTTTGTGACATCAGCTGCTGACCCTCTTGGCCAGAACAAGAGGGTCAAATTTTGAGATTTAAACCCCTTGAGATCTAGATCTCAAGGGGTTTTTTACCTGGTTAAAAAAACCAAACCATAAAAACACATCTGAACGAAAAGAACTTTAAAATACTACGACATTGTTTAAGACATTAAAAACAGATTTAAATGCAACAGTCCACATCCCAAAGACAGTATGGTGCAACAGTTAGGCGTCTGGATTCATGGGGTCTGATAATAAGGTGCAGTTTGTCTGTTTCTTATCTCCAGAACAGAGAAAGGAGACAATGAATCCATAAAAAGGGAAAAAGATTAAACCAAAATCAAACTGAGAAAGACTTAGAGATATCAGACAACAGATGTTTTCCTAAAAAACATGAGAGAAAACATCCAGGTGATCACCTCTTAATTTAGTTTCAACAGCATCTATTTGTCAAGACAATTATCAAACTTGGCCTAAATAATTACTCATTTATTCAACTTTACTTAAAATAGGAAGTGCAGCAATTTGGTATTTGAAAACAAAAGAAACACACTGAGTTTCTTCCCTCTCTCGTGCCAAAAACATCTTCTGTTTTTATGCAAATTCTTGTGAAGATGAGTTGTTGTGGACCATTTGACATTTCTCAGGTTTTAAACTCACCTCTGTGCTTTTTACATGTCTTTCTGTGGGCCTTTTGTGTCTCTCATCTTTTTCACCTTTAGAGATTATTATGTTTATTGCACATATTCCGCTTTTTTTTTATTATCTTCGTCTCGTCTGTCAGAAAAAACATCTAGATCAACCTTTAAATGAAGTTAAATAATGACTTCATTTAAATCTTCAGACATGTTTCCAGTTCGTGCAGATCTGAACACCTCCTGTCTTTTTAGTGCTCTGTTCTTATAAATTGCCCCACAGATGAACCAGTTTCTGGCACTGGATTTAAAACGCAGTGGGGATGTTATACTTGGAGATGATCCTTTCAAATTTCTCAGAAACTTCTGCCATGAATGAAAAGACAATATTTTCGCTCCTGTCCTTCTCTTCCCGTGTGTTTGATGTCTTGATTTTTTTTTCAAACCAACTTTCTTAGCTGACTTGCTGAAGGTCCAGTTGGGATTTTCAAAAGTCTGAAGTGCTTTTTTACTGTTGTTTATTTTCTCGTCTCCTTTTTTTGTCTCAGTGGGAACATCCTCAGCCAGCTGGTGTAGAGTTCTGATGATGGACCTTTAGTGTTGCAGCGGGAGTTGCAAGTCCAACTGAGAGCCTTTTTCTTGAGCGTTAATCTGTAGTTTTCCTTGGTTTTGAGTTTACAGTCTTCTTTAAGGCACTAGGTAAGGAATTAAAACGTTATTTTTTTTCTTCTTGTACCTGAAGAACTTTGGCATTTTGGGGTCTAATTTTGCTTTTTTCCATGAACAAAGTTTTAATAGTGGGATAATTTGGAAATCCCATCCCAATCATCACTGCTTACATTATTATGTATTTAAATATTTAGTAATTAGTGCTATTTTTGAAAATAATGTTAACTTGGTCTTTACTAAAGGTCAAAGCTGCAGTTGACCTAAAAAATCCCGGAGGGATTATACTGTTTCATCTATGAAATTGTGCTGGGGTGTTGAAAGAATATAGAAAAAGCCAGAAGTAGTGCCACACTCATTCTAAGTCCAGAACTAGACGTCTGTGTCTGCTTTGCTTCTAGGAAAACTGGTTAAAACACTGCTGGTTGAATCAGAAGGACACCTGCTGATGTTTCCTGGGGAAACCTCTCTTCTTCTTTACCTCCCCTCTCTTAGTTTACTGTACCTCTCTGACCAGTCTAAAGAACATGCAATCAGTGCAGGATCTTGTTGCAATGTTTCATTAAAGCTCATAATTTTAAACTCCTAATATTAGTGCTCCAATCATGAAAATCCCCAAATTTTCCAAATCCTACAATAATGACCACAAAAGTAAACGTCTGAAACCACTTCTTGTTCCCTCATGTTTCCATTCTGTTTGCTGGTGGATTACAGCAGACACTGAAAAGCACAAAAGCCCCCTTAAAATCACTACAATTGCACCAAATGTAAAGTGTTAAAGGGCCTAATTCATGTCACATTATTTGAGCTTTTAAATGTATCAAAATGTTCATTCCTCAAAAAAAAACAACAACCCCAAAGCTGTATGTTGATCCATTCGTGCAGTTTTGAGTATTCCTCTGAAAACCTGCGCTCTAAGCACCAGCCCCTCCCAATCCACAAATACGAGTGGGTTCTCACATTGTAACATCACAAAGTGAGGAACAGCCCCTTCCTGGTTGCTGCCAGCTCCGCCTCCAGGCTAACGCACACGCCCATGTTATGCACCCTATGTCTATGGGTGCGGGGCATAACATTAATAACAAGGAAATGACCCCAAATGCCAAAAAGTAAGCCCTCAAAATCCCCAAATATAATAAAGCTGCCCAAACCAATGCCTGTACAAATAATAGAAGGGTTTACTGTCCCAAATGCAAATATGACCAAAAAAAAGTAGCATCTAACGTCAGGGTGAACCCAGGCAAAAATAATAAACAAAACAGAACTAACTCAAATGTCAAAAGCTCTTGTCTGACCTTCAATAAAACAAAAGAAAAATAAATTACAGAGTCTGACCTGTCTCCCTCAACCTTAACCAAAACGGGAGAAAACAGTCACAAACAAAATGGCAGTTCACCCTTACTGCTTCACACAAAAGAGCTCACCAAAAAGTTAACACAGCTAAAGGCCTCACAAAAGCGCTTAAGTATTGTCAATGGGGGGAAGGCGAGCCAGAAGCTACAGCCAAAAACATATTCCCCCATGGGGCAGAGGAGATGCCAGGTTTTTAAAGTCCCATCCTCCAATCCAGGGCAGCCACAAGCCTTAGTCCAGCAACCCAGGTCACCTGAAAAAAAAAAAAAAATAACAGAACCTACACACATACAAAAGAACGTTCACCCCCTACACTAACACTCAATATACAAAACACAAATAATATTAAAAAAAACATACACAAATATGACAAGGGTCAGAACAGTCCACTTTCTCTGCAGAGCCAGCGGTGCTCAGCAAAACACTTGCAGTTTATAAGCACAATATACACACCCATCTTTGCAAAAGTTCGGATGTTGTTAGTTTTCACGGGCAAAACACAGACACGCTGCTGAGGCCGGTTCTAGGTTGACGTTATGAAATGGGCGACACCCACAAGGAGAGAAAAGGCGATGATCGAGTCGTCTTACTTCTGGATAGATAAAAGACTTGTAAAAATTACTAATATTTCATTTAAAAATCATTGTTTAGTGTGCCAAAGGTAATATATTATCATATATATGGATATAGTTTACTCTGAAAGGCCTCAGAAAAGCATGATATAGGCCCTTAAAATGGGATTTCAAACTGAAATGGCCAACTCTAAAATGTCGGAGATAAGGAAAACCAATACACAAAAAACTGTGCCTGGATTATGGTTTCCAGATATGTTAAGTACAAAAAAATGGAGGAAGTGCTTTTTTCTGAGAAACCCAGAGGTCAGCTGGCTGCAAAGACAATGCATTATTCATCCAGAATTACAATCGTGAAGCAACAATGTTCATCAGTAGGCCTGATCATTCCCAGTCCAGTGCCAAGAGTCCCTGACTCTGTGTGTTCGTTGCTCTACTCAGAAAGAATTTCATCACATTTGCATCTGGGAATGTGTCAGGTAACTTTTAAGACAGAAATTCCCTTGCTCATCTTGTTTTTTTTTTTCCAGGTAGTAATATGGTAAGCATCCTCATCACATGAGAAGGAAACTGAGATGCAATGAACTTTTTTCCACAACAGAGCCAATCTGTAGATGTAAAAACTGAACTGAAAGAAATTTCAACATAGTTAGAGCTACATTTGCTTTTACTTTGAAAGAAGAATATAAGGAAATGTAGATGTAGTTAATAAAAAAAAAGTAAGTAGGACTTTTTAAACAATAAAATAATTGTTTGTCGTATCAGTTTCTTTCTTAATGATGCTTCTTATCAGATTTGTGGTTCAGGTTTTTAGTTTTGACTGTAGAGAAAACAGGGCAGCCTTTCTCGTAACAGTTTTTGATTTACTACCTTTCTGCCCTCGTTAACATCTTGTTTTTGGTTAATGTTCCTCTGCACCATTAAGTGCTCAATTCGTTTAGTTTGATCTAACGACAGATTTTTCTCCAACCAATAAACTATTGTGACAATTCCCTTCATAGAAAAATCTAATCTAAGTCTTCAATTAAAGGTTTCTGAAAGGTTTCAGTGATGGATCCTCTGATGTTTTCTTTTTTTATGTTACGGTTGGTAGGTTTATGGTAAACCTGGATGATACTGGTCACCTCTTACTCTTATTCTGGTCAAATAAAAATAAAAATAAAACACAAAAAACAAAACAACAACAAAAAATCTGGGTTCATCAGTGGTTGGCGCTTGACGGCCCTGGTTCAATTCCCAGCTGGGACCTTTCTGTGTGGAGTTTGCATGTTGTCCTCGTGCTTGTGTGAGTTTTTATCTGAGCACTCTGGCTTCCTTCCACAGTCCAAAAACCTGCTTCATAGGTTAATTATTGTCTCTAAATTGCCCCTTAGGTGTTCGCGTGTGGCCCCACAACAGGCTGGTAACTTGTTCAGGGTGAACCTCACCTTTGCTCAACAGTAGCTGGGTTGGCTCCAGCAGTCCCATGACCCTGAAAGTGGTTCAGAAGATGAATGAACGGATGCAAATAAAAACAAAGCTGGAGTATAACAACTTAAATTATCTTTACTCTCTGGTGTTATAATGCTCCAAAGTTCCAAAAAGCGTTGCTTTTCAGAATGATCCAAACTGTTCTCTCATTGGCTTCTTCCTCTGACGCTGCTGGTGGTTTTGTTGTGATTACTGTCTGGTCTAAACGCACATTAACTGCCAAAAGATTCTTCATTTTTGTGTTGTTTTA
Source organism: Oryzias curvinotus (assembly GCA_023969325.1). Lineage (NCBI taxonomy): Eukaryota > Metazoa > Chordata > Actinopteri > Beloniformes > Adrianichthyidae > Oryzias > Oryzias curvinotus. The sequence continues at coordinate 25,403,895 of CM043708.1, read as the reverse complement.
AATTATTCCTCTGTGGCCCCTGCTCTGAGAAGTTGTCAGACTAGTTCCCCCAACAGAAATCCTCCCTATTTTTCCAAACTACAGTTTGGGACAGTTGTCCCCTGCAGGTAAGATACTATTTTTAATACCCCTCATTCTTATTTCTTGGACTTTTCTAAAAAAACAAACAAAAAAAAATGTTTGTGTCAATGCCACAACCAAAAAGGGTTCTCTGTTTTAAAAAGTCTGAGTTTACTAATTCATTTTTTTTCCTATTCATTTTTTCCTATTCATTTAGCTGTTTATATTTTTTTTGTTGTGATTAAAGAAAATGAATAAATGTTTGCTTTATACCTTCCCCTCATCTCTGATTGGAACTAAATGTGAAAAAAAAGGAACTTTTTTGCGCGGTAATGAAGATTTGTGACCTGCAAACAGTAACATTGCTCAATCTCAGTGCAAGTTGAAACAAACTCATTTGCTCTTCTTCAATCAAACGAACAAATCCGGGCGAGGATGATAGCCGGCGGGATGGGGGGGGTCATACTGAAAGTTTACATAACCGTGCAAAAAAACTGTGAAAAGACTCGTATAGCAGGTGAAGGTCTGTGTGGACTTCAGCTACCGGCCACATCACAGGTGTCTGTCATCTTTGAGGTATTTATCTGCGTGCAACAAAAAGAAGGAGCACACACGCATATCGCATGCAGCCACACACACGCAAACATGACTTCCTTTACCAAAACCCAGGCATGCCACTGAACACCTGACAGGTGCAGGCGTGGTCTGCTGCAAGACACGCTATCTTGACACGCTAACTCATTCTTAAATCTGAGCTACGTGCCTAAGGCAGAGTACTAAAACACCCAAGTTTACTTTCTGAAGCCTGCTCCTCCTCCAGGCCCTCTGGGCACACCCTCTTCCGACTTCTGTCACTCAGCTGGAATAGAGCTGCTAAAGGCCTGAGAATTAGATCAGTTGAATTAGATTTTGTCTGATGGGTAGACGAGACAAACCCAAATCACCTGTAGATGTCTGACCAATGTCCATGTGCGTTCAACTCTTACACAAGCAATGATTCTTTAATCCATTACAGGGAAGCGTGCTTGTTTGCATTTCAGCCTCTAAATTATTTAAAAGATGTGATTCATTTGCCTGCAAACTAATCTTCTGGTCACGGGAAAACATGTTAAACTAAAACCTGAAGAAACAGATTTATAGAAGACAGGAGTACTCAATTATTTTGAATATTATATAACAAAAAAGGATGATTAGTTTTTTCTTTCTTTTTTTTTTACAAGGTGGTTTTGAATTTACACAACACTGCATCTGTCAAAAATGTTTCACAAGAAGATTGTTGTTTGCTCAATGGGAAAGCTGCACTTGACTGGAGTCGCTGTGACAGAAATGAATTGGGGAAGAAGAAAAAATCTGAGTGGCGGATTAATGGCAGCAGGTTGTGTAAACTCTCTTACCCTCGGGCCTTTGGTCTTAATACACCTTGGCTTCCTCTCCCATTTACAAGCTCTTTGCATGCACACAACGCAAAGTGAGAAATACCGGATGAGCAAGTTCACAGCCCTCCCGTGGGTGTGTGTGTGTGTGTGTGTGTTCTATGGAGACTGCCTGCAGTTGGGTTGCAGAACTGCCTTGCGTGAGGACAACAGATTCATCTTCTTAAAGACCTTGTGATCTGCTTTGAGGCACCTCTACAGCATGCTTTTTTCATTTCACATTCTCCAAGGCGTGCACGTTCTTCTTTGAGGCAGTAAACGTGTTACAGTGTGCAGCTTCTTAAAATGGCCACTATTCATAACATCATCAGACACAACTTGTCCGTGCCTGCTTTAGGGTTGGGTTTTTTGTTGTTGTTGTTGTTGTTTGGAAAGACTATGCCCTGTTTGATAAAAGGAAAATAAAAGCTTATTACAAGGAACAAATTAGTCCAATACATATTCCATTGAGTCATGAAGATAGCTGTTTAGCTACGATAATACTTGTGCAGTAAAGAAGAAATGCATGTAAATCATTGTCTTTTTGAATTCAGAGAAACTTTTTGTTCTAAGTTTCATTTTGATATAGGTGTTTACGGCAGTTAAACTTTAAAAAGATGTAGTAAAACACAGAAAACAAGCTTAAATATTTGATTTTTAATCCAAATTTATTATCTACTCGGATAAAAATTGTGTTTTCGTTTCTTTTTTTAACATGTTCTTGTGGCATTTTTTTTGAGCACATAAATAAAGCTTAATGTTGCATTTCTGAGTATTTTTTTATTCAAAGCCTCGTGAATCAGGAGTAGACAGAAAAATGCAGTTTATAAAAAATACAATGGGCCTGCTCCGCTCGTTTCTGCTGCATTCAGTTACAGACAAACAGATCCATGTAGGTTTTCGTTTTCTTTGTCTGAGCTGGCATCTGCCTCAAAACTGTAAGGTAGTTTCCTCCAATATTGTCATTTTTGTTGCACCGGTAAAACTTGGTGTGAGGGGCTGTAAACCGGCAGGAGGGCATGTCAATGAATGGAGGACGAGAAGTGGAACAACTCAGAGGCAAATTTATGATGATTACTGCCGCTCTGCAGAAACGTTGTCCCAGAAAATCCCAGTTTTTTTATTTTTTATATTGAATAAAAACAGCATAATCATATTTAAAATACCAATGGGAATGCTTTTACAATAGTTAAAAAAAAGATGAATGGAGTGGGACTTTAAAATAACAATGTTTGCCTTCTAAATGATGTGAAATAAATACAAACATCCCTTCCTACAGCAGCAGTTGCTTTTCTTTTGCTTATTTTGTCATGTTCCCACAACTCAAAGCTGTTCCTAACATCCTTTGTCTGGATGTACTTGTCTGCAACAGACTGGCAACCCTGCCTTCACCCAACAGCAGCTGGGATAGGCTCCAGCAACCTTGTGACTCAAAAAGGGATTAAAATGAGTGTATGGATGTATGAATGGATGTGGTTGTGAGGTGTAGAAATGCAAAAAGTTTCAATTCCCCCGTGGCAGCAACATGAATTTTGGTAGTTACATGTGATGATAAAATCTGAGAAGGGCGGAAAGCAATTGACTGTGAAGAAAAACATTATGTAAGTTTTGCCACCAAAATAAGCAACTTTGAACACATCCATTGATGTTCATGGACATATTTCAATGCTGTTCCTAAAATCGTTATGACTTATTGTGTATTATCCCATCATACACCATATTTTCTATCCTGAACAGACCTAAGAACTATTTCCTTTGACTTTCAGATAAAGGCACAAGTATTTTAGTGGCATCACAATTTCATTGATTATGTTTGCTTCAACTAACTCTTAATTTAATTTTCATCCATTCATCTTCAGAACCCCCCCGTGTCCCTTCTGGGGGTCATAGGGCTGCTGGGGCCCAACCAAGCTACTGTTGGGCAACGGCAGGGTACACCTAGAATAGGTTGCTAATCTGGGAACACATTCACAAGGACAATTTAGAGACACAAATTAATCTATGAAACATGTTTTTGGACTGTGGGAGGAAGCCAGAGTGCCCGGAGAGAACCCACGCATGCACAAGTAGAACACACAGAGAGGACCCAGCTGGGATTTGAAGCAGGACCTTCTCGCTGAGAGGAAAGAGTGCTAACTACTGCACCACTGTGTCCCCCTCTTACTTTATTTGGAGTTAGTGAAACTTCTATGATAGGTAGTGTGCAAAAACTTTCATCCCAGTATGCTCTACTACATCAATACGTGTTGTTCACCTTTTGGCACATCCCGTCAGGGGTCACAGCAGCGAATTTCATTCATTTGCACAGCTTTCTGACACAACCCTGTGTTTTTATCCAGGCTGGGGACCGGCCCAGGAAGACCAAGACTTGGGCCCCGTTGTGGCTACATAGTTAGGTGGTAGCGTGAAGGTATTACATTAATACTGATCCCTGCACAGACCAAAGCATTAGTTATTTTGGTCTTCTATTGAAAATAAGGTGTCTGTCACTTATTAAGAAACTGTCCTCAAGAATTTCTCTTCAAAGGTTTTGTTATTCCTAAAAGATTTTACCACACAAATCGCAGCTACAACTACAGCTCCAATTTTCTGCTTTAAACTATATCTTGGCTATTGTGGTTTTTTAGTGCTTTACTCTGCTGGAAACTAAATTTCACACCAATCCAGTATTGAGTATTTGGGGTTTATTTGTAAAACAACACATCCACAAATCCGGTTTACTTTTCATAAACTATGGTGGTTTGTGACTCTGTGACATTTTAGTAGATTTAATCCCTATCCTGCTTCACTCATCATCCAATTTATCCAGTCATCTCATACAAAGAGATCAAGGCGCTGCCTTTTAATTGGGAACATACATAAACAGATGCTACATTAAAAACTATGGTGCATGAACAACCTGTGTTGCCAGAACAAAGTGGTTTCAGCAAGGTCTCACAAGTGCCTCTTATCCGATTTCACAATCGTGTTTGGGTGCGTGTCATCTGCACTGGCTAATGTTTGGAAAGAAAGGCTGTTCTCATAGTCGCCACTCTGCGCAAATTCCCATCCTTGACAGCAACACAAAAGCTGCATTTACTTGAGCTCATTTTGTTCTTTAAGAAAATATTAATGTTGCTTTGATGACGTGTGGCTCTACTTTCTTATCCTTCAAGGGAACACATGCATGTTGCAGCGTGTCCTTTTAAGTGTTGCTCTAGTTTTTGCAGAGGCAGTTAATCTCCTGCATCTCCCTCACAATTGGCTTTTGTGTAAAGCTGGAAACGGTGGATATTTTTAGAACAAACCACAGCTGGATAACTGTGATAGAACACTGATAAGTGTGGGGGCATGTGCTCCTTCTCGGCACACATCTCTCTCTGTCAAAGCTGGTGCATGCAGAGACACTTCCACTGCTGTCGCTATCACAGACTCATGCACGCGAAGCTCAAAACCCCTTTGTTTTGTTTTTGTCTTTCCAGATTGTGGCTTAACCATCTATGACTTTTGAAGTGGGCAGAAAAACAGCTTGAGAACTCAGTCTAAACTTGGTAGCATGCAACTGTGCCGTCACATGAGCTGATAGATTTTTTAAAAAAGGACACCTGCTGCAGAAAGAGACCCTGCACAAACTTGATACGGAAAACCATTTTTGAATCCTTCTTCTTTTTTTAGCAAGTACATACTTTCCTTTCTTCTCTTTTTGTCCTTCTCACACCATGGAGTATCATGTGTGTGTTTAACATGACAGGGAGGGGGGGGGGGAGTGGTTTTATTGCACAAAATAAACAAGCAAACATTTCAAATCAACTAAATCTCTGTTTCTCCTTCTTTAAACCCACAGAATTGCATTTAATTCCCTATAGTGCACTAACAAGGCAATAAAAAATAGGTTTATTCAGATGAAAAAGTCAAAAAAGAGCTGAAATATCAGCAATCTAAGAGACCCTCTGGGTAATATTTAAAAAATAAACAATTGCGTAATTGTGAACGTGTCCTTGTTCAACCATATCTTAAGCCCAACCTGCCAAGTTCCCACATTGGATCCAATTACTTGTCTGATATTGCTACACTGTAAACATAGACTTTTTTTCAAACATCAAAGTAGGGGAGGTTTTTTTTTTATTTCCAGGTCTGTTTTTGTTATTTCACAAACTGTCAAAGCAAATATCATGCAATTAGGAGAAAGTATTCCAGAAGAGATGTTTGGATTAAGGTGCAGCTTTGACAAAGATTGCTGACGCTTTGATCTTTACTTATTAAATGCTGTTTAGAGACTTTTAATTTGAAATCCTTAGTTTGATTGAGGATTTGGATCAGTGACACCATTTTTTCATTGTTTTGACACTAAAAACTAGCTTCTCATCCTTACGGAAAGGTGTCGAGTTGCCCTTATGAGTGGGTAAAAACGTGACAGCCTGCATTTACTAAATGTCTCATGTGCAGGCAAAGGAGGTTTTTTTATTTACAGCTCACGGTGGAATCCAGGCGGCATCAACAGGCTATGTGTGTTTTATCCTTCTCCTTTGATGGGCTCATCCTGAAAGTGCAGTGGCACTTCCTCATCAGGATGAGCCATAAAACTTTCACTCACTGAACTGTAGCAAAGACAGGAAAAGAAAACCGAGGCTGCCATTGTAACACACCTTAATGATTTTGCCACCTTCGTTCTTTAGCACTTCCAGAACATATTAGTCATGAATATTATGAGAAACTGCACGTAGTAATGTCCTCTCTGGTTTCCGTTGTAACCTAAACATACTAGGTTTATGTTTTAAGATGCATTTGTGAAAGGCTGAAGCTCTGTCATGAACAATAAAGACCTCTCTGTCATGGCGAACGTAACGGACAGACCCAGATGCTGGAACCCGGAAGAAACACAGGTGAGTTTGTAGGTGAGAGAAAGAGGTTTTAATATTGATTCTCAGTTAGTAGATGGGTCCTGGCGGAGCTGTGGCGGCCCTGGGGAACCCAATGGCGAGGATGGTTTGGTCCGGCGGCCCGTGGCATCACTGGTGGAGTCAACCGTAAGGAGGCAGAGGCTCGTGGTGAGACAGGAGATTTTCTGCGGCTTGGATCCGAAGGGAAGATGACTGCTGCAACCACTCGTGGAGAATGGATCCTGGAGGCAAATGGAGAGCAAGGCTTAGACGAGAGCAAAACAAAGACTGTGGCAAAGAACATGGCGCCCATACTATGCACCAGAGAGGAGCAACGAACTGGCGTTGAGTCTGGGTCCAGGATCTCCTTATGAAGGCCGATGGAAGATAAGGTGAGTGGATGCAGCTGTGTCTAATCAGGAGCCAAGCAGGGAGGCGAGGGGGGAGGAGACTGACAGAGGCACCATGACACTCTCATCTTTTTAATTTGCCGAACTGGTGAATGAAATACTTTCTTTGCCTCACGGTGTGCATGGAAAAGCATATTAGGATGCATTAAAATCGAATGCACTGCCACATGCTTTACTGCAAAGCTAAGCTTTGTGGTACGAGGCAAACTAACTGCTAATATAGATTATAAGATTTGCTTCAATGTGGGGTTACCTCTCTCGCAAAGGTCCTGGTTAAGAAATTGGTTGGTGTCTTTCCGTGGGCAGTTCTGTTGGTCAATGAAGTACCTACAACTACTAATGTCTTTAAGCAGCGGGTCTGTTTGTATAAAAAGTTCATAGGTTTTCTGGTAATGCCTTATTCACAACTGCCCCTACGGGTGGATATGGGCTGTCTGTGGGCGAAAAATGGTCAAGCTTCTAGCAGGCACAGAGGTGGCCCACAGGAAAAGGTCGTTGACCACTTAAACCTAGTTCCCGCTGAGCGGTCCGATCCGGTAAGCTTTTCTACCTTAGAGTTTAAAAAAGTTCTCACAGAAATCCCATTCCCACATGTTACTTTAGCTTCAACAAAGGCCGCTAAAATCAAAGAGCTATCCACAGTGAGCAATATCTGTCCTTTCATATTAACGACAGCCACCTCTGTTTGCAGTCAAACATTCCACAAACTGATCCAGCCGCATTTTCACCCAATGAAGAAACTTTTGTTTTGCTACGTTTCTCCGAAAGTAAAAGCACTTGCATGATGGATAAAAACTACAAATGTCCCATTTCAAAGGAAGTCAGACAAATGGTCGAAGCAAGTTGTGGAGAAGTCAAGTTGTTAGTAAGTGAAATGTGGAGTCAAACATTCATTTTTAGGAGATACAGATTTTACATTCCACTAAAAAATAAAGACAATAAATAGTAATTGGCCCATTTTTCCAACGATTCCTTTTTCATGTGTTCAAAGTTGGTAGTAATTTGAGTTCTTCCTTCACTGAAAAGTGAGTTAATTTACAAAGTGCCAAAGACACCTTAAGTTGTCCCAGGATGCTAAATGAAGAAAGCATGAAACATCAGAGCAAACAAATGGATTTAGAATTTTTTATTTAATTTCAATCCAAACCATTCCAGCAAAGCAGACTTGTCTTCACTGTATTTTTAATTATAGACTATAAGTGGCCAATTGATTCAATCCAGGACTTTTTTTTTGCATTCCTAAATAATGAGCAAACTATAACACAATGAGTCATGTTCTGTTATAATATTAAATATTTGGTACGGCTGGATAGTTCCAATATTGCTCGCCATTTTTGCTAATGTAATGTAATGTAATGTTAGATTGAGGGTGTGAGGGGCTGTAAACTAGCAGGAGTGACTGTAATCTGAGAGCTCTCAGTTGTAGGTGACAGGAAGGGTGGGCGTTGATCTCCCCTCAACTCAGAGGTGAATTTCTAATGAACTCCTGCCGCTCTGCAGAAACTATGTCCTAAAAAAAAACCAACACAGGTTTTTTGGATTGTAGCTAAAAACAGCATATTCTTAATTAAGAGACCACTGGGAACACTTTTAAATTTGATAAAAAGATGATCAGAGTAGGTCAGTAAACATTTTACCTGGTGGTAAAACAACAAATACTAATAAAATGCCAATAAGAGCATCAAATCATTGAAATCTACATAACTAACACATTAACAATCAATGAAGTGATGCATATCTTCTGTTAGTTACAATTACGATATTTAGTGAAGGATCTAAAGGTGGGAGATGAGAGGCAAGATAGCAAAAAAAAAACCTTTTCTTCATTAAACTTAAGCGAAGTGTTATTTAAAAATCAAAAGACTACACAAACTATCAACACCAATTACTGACCATTTCTTGTTGGTAAATCTTTTTTTCCTCAAGCGTATTACTTGGTATCCTAAAAAAAAAAAAAAAAAAACTGCCCAAGTAACAACTTTAATGTACAAAGTTAAAAATGCAAAATTGCATCTATTCATGCCATGCTTTGTTGCTGCTAAAGGTAACACCATTGACTGTATAAGAGATTAGACTGAGTGAGAGCGATGTCACCCAGAGAAAATGCAATCTCCAGCAAAATGAAGCATATTCAGTTGTCATTTTTCCAAGTCGGTCTCAGTCAAACGTTCTATGGCAGCTACTGTTGTCAATCAGGAGGAGTATGATTGTTCGCAGTCCAAACTCCTTCCACTGAAAGCAGACTTGGGATAATCTGTCAAGCAAGCATTTTGAATGTTTGAGGTGGCACCACATGCTTACACCGAGTCATCTGATTGGTCACTGTATTACGTGAATAAAGCTGTTTGTTTCTCAATAGAAGTCTATGGGATTTTGGCTTATTGCAGCCAGCAGGTTCAATTCAATTCAATTCAATTTTATTTGTATAGCCCAAAATCACAACAACAGTCGTCTCGATGGGCTTTGAAGTAAAACATGAACTCAAAAGGATCATGAATACAAAGAGTCAATAGGAAAATACTAAAATAAACTAACAAACTGACTAAGCTATACTGGCATCCCTGCCCTTAGACCCCCCTTCGCGGTAAGGAAAAACTCCTAAAAAAGTACTTCCTGTTTGGAGGGGAGGGGGGAGGGATTGCTTTGTCCAGTTCTCTTATACAGTAAACACCCAACTCATGGCTCCATGTATAACAAAAAATATCTAGAAATGAAAAATTGTACTTTTCCTTTTTTCATTTACAAAGTAGTAATCAGTAGAGTAGTCAATGTCAAAATGTATGGGTATATCGGTCACTACTTCAACTTACTAAGGGAAAACAAGCAAAGAACAACTACAATAAGTACAAAGACTACATCTGATGATGCCCTTTACATATGATTAAAATAAATTCAACTGGCAATTGACGTCCAGAGGAAGATGTGACTTTTTATGCAGCATTGTTACCAGCAGGAACCTGTTTGTCATTGTTCTTCTTTCAACACGTGTCAAAGCCAACTGGGGCAAACATCTCCCAAGCAGAACTGCTCTAAGAAAACATGCCTTCCAAATGACAGACACAGCTGGAAAGTGTCTTTGAGGCCGCTGCTGTCATTCACAAAAAGTTTTCATTCATCTACAGCTAACAAGTGTTCAGGACCAAATATGAGCTCATTGTTGGGCATGCTGGCTCCCACTTGAACGAGGAGGCCTGGAGCACAAGTTTAAGTCGACCATCAATCATCTGATGAATATTGTGAGTTTTATGCTTTTAAGTATTGTATTTTAGACACCACAATGACAGGGGTGTTTCACTAAACTCAGCCGTCTGAGCAACCAGAGCAAACAGACCCTAAATAAATTATTATCAAACAGTGTAATTGATGCTAATATTACAAAATTTCTGCCTGTGTGAATCACAGTTGCTTGAAAGTGAACTCATGAGTCATGCAGTGAGAACTGGAATGCAATGTGGCATAGGTGTAGATTTGCAAACCTGCAGAAACGGAGGTGTACTTTTAAGCAAAGACTTGCAGAAACATCCTCTCCTTGTGTAATGCCCTCTCCATGCATGCTCCACGTGCACAGTTGCCAATTATGGGGGAAAACTTCAAGAAATAAGACATCTACTGTAAATCTATCAAGTTGTCTCTTTGTGGCTTTTTAGCAACAAGCTATTGTGCTGCACCAAACAAAAACAGACACAATGTTTCCAAAATGCAAAAACATTTTGAAATAAGTGTGAGGCAATGCACAACTCATTGCAAAGTCATGCATCATGGCATGAAACTCATTGTCTGTACGATGCTGCACACTGTGGCTTAATGACCTGATTGATAATTGGTTGATCCGACACACAATGCTTTGTGTCGTTGTGTCACGACAAAGGCCTGCAGTCATATTTAAATGCTGAATCATGTCTAAATGACAGTCACGCATGCTAACTTTCCGGTGGAGTCATCGAGACAGTAGATTCGACACGGAGATCAGAGATTTCAGGGAACGTCAAAATGTTTGAGAAAACGTATGGGAGAATTCTTCATTCCTTTTTTTTAAATGCCGGTTGGAGTGTTGCAAACTGGTTTGCTGTGAAAATGTTGATTATCTAGGAGATTTTTGTCAGTTTTTGCCAGAGCAGACGATAGGATGAATATTATGTCTTTTTTTTGTCTGCACTGTTGAGTCTGCTGATGATTTTCATCTATTTACCAGATAATGACATTTCAGTATTTCCTGTTACATAAAGGTTAGTGAAAACCAGCTGACACAAAAACCAGCCCACAAATGATCATTGAAATGAAAGGAAAAAGGTTTGTACAAGTATCAAAAACACATAAAAATGGAGATTTGTGGAATAATAATGTAAGCCAACACCACCTGAATCTTCCTCCTACAATCATTCATTAGGTACTGGTTGTCTTTTTGTTGCTGTTGTTTTTCCTTTTTTTGTTTTTTTGGCGTATAGACAGTCTTAATTGCTCATAAATCACATTCAGTGGCTCAGAACTGGCATGAGATCACATCAAAAATAACTTTGCACCTGACAGATAAGGCAGTAGATGTCGGCAGATTTATTCAAACGCTCATTGATGTGGTACTGCGGGGCACACTGAGCGTCTTGTCGCCACATGAACATGACATCAGTAGCAAATCCTTGTAAGAAGAGATTTTTCTACTGCAGCCAGGCTATATTATCAAAGAAGGATGCTGTTCTATCAACAAGACTTGCAGGCTCAACAGTTTCTGGACACATAGACAAGGAAAGGAGATTTTTTAACTACATGGGGAAGACATCTGAAAGCGGGGTGGATGACAACCTCCGCTACCCTGCAGGGATCCAAATTTATTTAAGCCCAGTTACACCCACAGGCAACAAACATCTAGACTTTTCTTTCTGTCATTCTCACACAATCGCGTCTAACCCTGACACGCATCTGCAATTTCACAGATACCTGCAGAAGCAACAATGCCCTCATACTTGCAGGTAGTGTCATTTATACACAATCCAGGTGTGGCGGCAGTTTCTGTCGTGTCTCTTTAACAGTGCCGTATCATGATCGCCTCCTTTAATCTCCTGCTGTGCTGGAGTTGCGAGCTAACAAGTTGTTGGATTACTGCCCTCATTTATCACACATGCCACAACGGCGTGCAGCAGCCAGAGCTGTTAACACGTATTTGTTTTTTTGTATCTGCCTCTGAATTGCACAACAGATATGTTTTCTGCTCAGGTTTCTCTTGGGTTTTATTGCTGGGACAATAAAACTCAAATATCATCACAGCACAATCCAAAACTTGCATGCAAACTCCCCTTGACCAGATGTTCCAGGCTTCCCTGTTTTATTTACCTACTTGTCACTCATGCAGTTGCATAAAAGAGCATGCCGAAACACAGAAGGGATCAGATGGTGTGCTTCACAATGCGCCGTGCCAAATGTACCAAAGAGCCAGTGGAGGTGTAGTTTACACCGATGTCCAGTGGCTAAGTCAGCACTATTAGCAATGGTGTCATCATCCTGCCTCTGTTCTCCTACTGCGTGTAATGAATCCAGTGTGTCTGAGCAGCTGACATGCACAAATGATTAACTGGTGGCAAAGAGAACTGATTAAGGAGATAAAGCTTGGCACACCACGGTGTCAGCGCTCTAGACGTGTACCTGTATAACCAGAGCTTCCTCACGCGAGGAAGTCATTCATCTCTGACAATCACGCACGTTTCTTTGAACGCCTGTCTATAAATCTGCAGTAACTGCAAGTTCTTCTGTTTGACTCAGGAGGGGATCTAAAGAAGCAGAAATGTTCAAGTGCAGGGAGCTAACCTGAAGTGCCACAAGCAACAGGTTTAGATCACCGTGTCAGCACTAGTACTTCAATGTGGGGGTTACATTGAAAAAAAAAAAAAATCGCTTCCTGAATAAACCAGAACATCCTACTGTTAACTGAACAAAGTACAATGTTCAAAGGTTACAGCTGCACGCTTCTGACAGATTTGTGACATAAGTTACAGAGCGTGACAGCGTGCCACATAAAAAAAAAGATGAGGTGTGGAAGAACACATCTTTGCACATTATGAGAGAACACGCAAATCTTTTGCAAAATGTAACATCTCCTACGCTGCATGGAAAGCATTGGTGTCATAAAAGGACACTTTTTCCAAAATTATTGATCCTGTATCACCAAATATACACATCTAAATCTTATGTACACAACTTAGCTTCCACCCTACTGCCATTAGACTCTTAAACTTCTGTAAGGTTTGAAAATGACCTATTCATCCACCTCTTTTTTCTGTCTTTGTGCCATTTTGCACAAAATCTCTTTGCTCAGTTGTATTTATTGTGTTAGTTGTTATTTATTTTAACTGCATTTGCCTTACCAACCGGTTTTTGACCTGCCTATGGCTATGTCCGAATTCCCTCACTACTTCCTAACTACTAAAAAACTTTAATAGTGTGGGACTATCTAGTGCTGAAGCAATTCGTTCACCACTTTTTCATTTAAACTGCAAAAAGGTCATCACACATTCCACAAAGCGAAAATCGAATCAATGCAAGCATTTTACGACGACGAATTATGAATCCTTTGTGTTCTGATTGGTTTTTCGCAGAGACTTTTCTAGTGCACTTGATTTTGGAATTGTAGATTCAGACAGCACTACAGAATGGTGAATGTACTGGTGAATGTCTCCATCCATTGTCTTAACTCGCTGTATCCCTGTTGGGGACTGTCAGGGCAAAGGAGGGGTACACCCTGGACAAGTCGCCAGCCTGTCGCAGGGCCCCACAATAACCCACCCAGACACGCTCTTATTCTGAAAATCATCAATCAACCTAAGAAGCATGTCTTGTGGGAGGAAGCCGGACTGTCCAGAGAAAACCCACACATGCACTAAGAAAACATGCAAACCTCTCACAGAAACCACCCAGATGGAATGTAAACCAAGGCCTTCTTGCTGTTGGGTGAAAATACTAATCACTGCAGCACACTTGCCTATGCTCCTTCAACTATTATCATGGAGCATTGTAATTTTTTTCGGAGATGCAAAGCCGAATGAAATTACAAGCTGAATCTGAAGAATCTTAAAGAAATCATAATAAAATGACTAAAGATTTTTTTTTAAAATGTATATTATTGTTTGTTTTTTTCTTTGGTTGCATTAAACTGTCATATTTTTTTAGACAGAAGTGTATACAGACATTTGAAAATGCATGAGAGGACCTAGAGTAAGTTCTTGTCCAGGATAAGTTTTGTGATTCCATCAAGCATCAAGATCCAGACATCAGTCTTTGAACGTGCATTTAAAAAAAATCATGTGAAAGTTCTCCAGCTGGAATAGTACAGATCCAAAAAAAAATACAAAAAAGTTTGAACTAAAGTTTGCGTGCTGACTGGAAAAGAAACGACAGCTGATTGTTTTGATAGAAAAGAGTGACCGATACCTCCCTAACCTCTTTCTGTATACAACCTCCCGACCCTTGGCTCGGTCCGAGCAAACACAGTCTGCACGCAATGCACAATGATTAACTCACAGATCGTTTATGGAGACAGATGGATGACTCGTGAAGGTTGAAACTCGTCCGGATTTCTGCACACTGATTACACATTACATATCTGCCGTCTTTCCTTGTATTTTATTTTTATTCTGTTAACAATTAATGTGCTTTTTTTTTACATTATAACATGGGCACATGTTGCTGGTGGCTTTGCTAAAGATTTAAGAAATAAAAAATGTGTGAAAACAAATATGTTGGCTACATTATTTCAGGAAGTGTGTTGCCTTGAACACCAATTTTAATAAATTAATAAACATGTTAAATCCTAAATATGAATCTAGCGTTATAAGACAATGGATATCTCCTCATCCTAATACTATGTATTTATGTGTGTTAACTTTTGTTATTAAAATGTATTGATGATGCATTATATTCACAGTGAATATTAATATATATTTTTTAACTTGGACTTGAGAATTTAAAAAAACGACAGAAGTAAAAATCTTGTTTATTGTTCACACAAAAAAGGTCAGAGTGAGATGTCTTTCGTCACATCCAGCTCTTTGGCTTTTCCCGTTGATATGCTGGTTTTGTGCGCTGCTCAAAGAATGAAGGTTGCCGTGGGGTGATGTATGTGCGTGCATGAGTGTGTGTGCAGGGGGCATGAAAGGTTAATTCGTGTCATGCATGACTTGTTTTGCGTGCCAAGCTTATCCATATACAATTTTCATATAGGACTTAACACAAAGATCGCCTATTTATCCTACATAACGAAATTCTTCAGAAGAACAAGCCAACCGGACAGGCTATAAATTGGCCAAATGAGATTATGCTAAGAAAGTTTCAGAACTTGATTTAAAAAAGAAAATACATATATTGGGGGTTTTGCAGACAAATAAATGATCAAGTTTAGTGCTACATGCACCTTTTGGGGATTCTTTTTGTAATAAAATAGGATAAATGGATACATTGTTTAACGATGTAATGCAATCATTCACTTTTTATTTTTCTTTATTTTGATTGAATTTGATTTGGATAATTTTAGATTTTTAAAATAAGTACCGCGCGTCAAGCATTTAGGCTACAAATCAGCATTCGGATGCATAAAAGTATACCATATTAAAACAGAGATTTCTAACCATATGATTATATATATATATATATATATATATATATATATATATATATATATATATATATATATATATATATATATAATTAACTTTTAAAAATGCAAAGATTGGCTTGATTTGATATGACTTTTAGATACTTTTTGGGTGTATTGAAAGTCTAAAGAAGAGACTGAAAACCTTTTTTTGTGTTATCAAAACCCAGTTTTTTTTTAGTGAGTACCTGTAAATTCAGTCAAATCTGTTTCTGCCTCTTTTTTTTTTCCCCCCCCGTCTCTGCTTGACCTTGCCTTCTTGCTTTCAGTCGTGGCACTTTCGTGCTCCCCCAGCGAGGTGAGGTGACAGAAAGATAGACGGCCGAGATATTTCTGCACGCAACTATTGTTGCCGTCGCAGAGCCGAATGTACCAGCTTGCATAAGGACAGAGGAGGGAGGTGGATGTTAGGGAGGGGAAACCATTAGCTCACTTACTAATCTGGTGTTCACACTTGCTGAAGAAAGGAAGTTGATCCAGCAATTCACTCGTACACACGCACCCTCCTGCACACACGCAAGATCTTTGTGTGTGTGCCATGTGCACAGACACTTGTGCACATGTAGGTTAAAGGAAACGTCACTTTAGCCCCCCTGTCAGGATCTGTTTGAGTTGCGTGCGAAGGACCTATCAATACAGGCCCTTCAGCTGATACTCTGTGAGTGTTGTGACCCACTCTGACTGGTTATCTACTGGTACTCTCCTCTTGTTTTGACCTTAAACATTAGCGTTGCTGCTTCTTTTACAACAATTGTTGGTTGCTCCAAACTCTCACTTTTGATGTACTGTGGTATCAATGAAAAGGTGTGAGAATACGCAGAACCACACATTTTTATTAACTTTATTTTAGTGTTATTCAATTATTACGTGTATTTTTAGGTTTTTGATATTCTATCTATTTATTAGTTTCAAATTTTGATCATAAAATTCATCCTGTACATTTTGTTCAGAAGACCATCATCATCTACTCCATTTTCAACAGCAAATGCCCTTTTTTATTTTTCCACTTAATGGGAGGAAAATCTGTTCTTAACATAAGATTTTACTTCAACAGCCTTTAATTATTATTTTTTTTTTCATTTTAGATTCGGATCTGACATAAAAAAACATGATTTGGAGTGTAGCTTCATAATACTGTTTTCTGAGATTCATACGTTCACTTTTCTTTAATGAGGTGGAAACTTGTCGTCTTTATCTGTTCAATTGTTTGCTTCAGATTGCACCACTATTGTGTTGTGTTTTCTTTCACATTTTTTAAGATGGAAAATTCCCATGGAAACTACCATGAAAAAAACAAAGCACCAGTTCACCTCAGTGCACAGAAAATAAAAATGAATGTATTTAAAATAACAAGTTCTGATTTAGACGCAATGAAATCAGAATGCTGTGCTTCACCACAGATTAATGAGGGGAAAAACAGTCCTGTAATCAGCTAGAAGTTGTAAATCATGAGCTTAATCACAATTACCTGCAAACAAGAAAATACACCTTCATAAATATGTTAGGTGAAGCTTTGAGGAGCAGGAGATTAAAGTAGAGGACATCGATGGAAAGCAGGGCATTCCTCATCTGTTCTTCTGCACAGTGAACATGCATAAGGTCACAGGCAACATTCATGTGAGGTGTCATGACCGGCTCCCAAATAATCCTATTACATTTGCTCAATAGGGCACACGCAAGGCCAAGCCGCTGCTCAGCAACGCTGGCCGAGTCGGAGCAATCATTCTCATAAGCAAACCTGTTGTTGCAGATGCATCACTGAAAGCTTTAGTTATGGTTGGCGTAATGCAATGTTTTCAACCGGACTTCTTTTTGTCCATAACTCTGTTTGAAGCGTCGTCATTTATGTGGGGCAAGCTGCTCTCCAAGGTGAATAATCAGAAGTCAGTGCATTTGCTTTTCACTTTATCACTTTTAAATGTTAATTTTTTTTAAAGGGCCATGCTATTCTTAAGCATTTTATAGTAAACAATATCCATGTATTTGATGATATTACTTATTTTCCTGAGATCTTTTCCAACCCGGTGTAGGTACCTTAACCACTAGGCCTGCAACAACCGTTCGGGGTCTTTTGACTAGTGCTGACGCCACATTATGTGATTGGCTGTCGGTTGGTCCGATGACGTGTCAGATAGTGATTGGTCTGAACAAATTACGATACCACCATAGAAGAAGATATTATGAAGTCTGTTGTAAACAAACAGAGCCCCGACATAGAGCGAGATTATCTTCTAAACGTGCTTTTATTATTGTTATGATTATTAGAGCCCGAGCACAGACCGAGCAAGGACCCTATTGTATCTGCTAGGTTTATTATTAAGTGCATTCCTGCCGAACGGACTGCGGTCCGAACCCATCTCCGGACCGCACACTATAACTAAGCTCCTTCCCTGCCTGCAAACACAAAGCTACGAGACTCCAGGCTCCAGACTCCTTTTGTCAGAGACACGGTTCGCTTGTGTGGAGCAGCAGGTTCATTCTAACAGCCACAGATCTTTTTTACAAAGTGGGTTGTGTTAAAATCTCTCTATAAACACTACAAATTATAACGTCAGACACAACTTATGAGGGAAAAGGACTGAAATGAAAAGATGTAGAGCCCTTGCAGATCTCCACGCTACGTAGTTTGTCCAAGTGGGGTTACCGTAGTGTGACGTTATCCTTAGTCGAAAGGACCCCTCAGGCCGAGTGGTTATGGTACCTACACCGGAAGCAAGACGACTCGATCTCTGAGGCTCCGCCTTTCACTCCGTGTGGTTGCCGCCCATTTTATGACGTCAACCTAGAGTCGGCCTCTGCAGCGTGTCTGCGTCTTGCACACGAAACAATATCCGAACTTTTGCAAAGATGAATGTGAATTTGTCTATATAAAAGGAAAGCGTTTTAGGCGATCACTGCCTGTGATCACCTAAAACGCTGTGACACATTAAACACCTTTCGACCACAGAGAAATAAAAGAATCCCTTTAATTTGTTAAAGCGAAGGTGGTTAGACACTCAACACTTCAAAAGCACTTTTGAAGAAAGTGTGAATAACATTTTAACGTGGCACTTTTTACTGTTTGATTTTCACATTTCAAAAGAAGGCTGCAAACATGAAACAGGGATTTTTCTTTTTTTTTTTTTTTTTTTTGTGGATAAACATCTTATAACTTTATGACTTCCAGGGAGGTGCCATTCATTCTGAGGCTAAATCATAAAAACCTCCACAAAGGAAAAAAAACTTTCTGACAGCACTGGTATGCAAAGAGAGACACTCACACAGGCAGGCAGAGGTACACACCTGCTCTTAAGGTGTGTGTGTGTACGGCAGCCGTTGCGTGAGAAGAGCCTAACAACCTTTACAGTCATTACACCTGCTTTTATGTCCAAGAATTCTTTAAGAGGTGCACGGCCGTGGGCAAAACCTTTCCCACATGTTTTTTTCTTCTGCTGTGTGAAATGGACACAGGCAGACTCACACCTCAGGGCGAGTGTCCAGCTTCTGATAAGACCTGCTCCGGCTTTCCGTGTGCTAAAGCCAGCTTTGGATCTGCACAGTAGTACAACTGATCACTTTCTCTAATAGTCTCAATCCTTCTAATCTTTTTAAGAATTCAAAAACTACTTCAACAGAAAATGTCATGGCCCGAACCTCCAACTCCCAACTAGGTAGTTGATAATATCCCAGTTCAACCTCATTAGTCCTTTACATGTTTGTCTTATTCACAGAAAACCAGCTGTTAGTCGGGTTTCATAATGTCAGAACTCAGGTTTGAAAATACAAACATATTTGAAAAAATGGAAACAACAAAGTGGAAGATTTGCGTCTTTTGTGTGTTATTTTCTTGGATGCTGCTCATCTTCTCTGCAGAGCTTGAGAGATCAAAGCGAGGTTCCACTATGAGCAGAAAATGACGGTCACCTTAAAGAACCATTCCAATGAAAACCACGTTTTGGGGGTTTTTAACCTGTTTTGAGGCATTTTGTGTGATGATGGAGTACATATATATAGAAATTAAGCTTTAAACTGTGTTGTGTCTGAGTATTTGTTTATTCAAATCATTTGGGAATTAGGAGCAGACAAAAACTGCAGTTGGAAAACGCTTGTAGCTGTGATGTATAGGTGCTACAATCGGCCAGTTCTGCTCCATTCCGATGCATCCACTTGCAGACAAATAGATCCGTGTGCATCCTTGTTTTCCTTGCCTGAGCTGGCATCTGGCCTCAAAACTTTACAGCTGGATAGCTCCAATATTACTCACCATATTCGTTGCACCGCTAATGTCATGTTGGTGTGTAAAGACCTGTGGGAGAGTACGCAAACAGACGGATGTCGGGGAGCAAGGCGGGCTAACTCTATGCCAACAGTCCTACCCACAACTCAGAGGCAAAGTTCTTATGAACTCCTGCTTCTCTGCAGAAACTTTGTCCTAGAAAATGACACAGGCTTTTTTATTTATCTTTTATTTTTGGCTTAAAACGGCATAATCCCATTAAAAAAGACCACTGCAAACGGTTTTGAAATAGATCTGAAGATGATTGGAGTGGGACTTTAAGGGCTTTTACATACTAAGGACATCCATCATATACTAACACTTGAAGAAGGGTACTGATTCAGAGTTTTTGTAAGATAACAATCGTTGTCAATTTGCAACAAAAAATCACAGTGTAACACAAAACATTGTGATTTGTGTGATTTAAACTAAAGTTTCAAGTCATTGCGTTAACCAGAAGCTGTTTTGTTTTTTATTTAGGAAAAATAATAATCTCTAAAGAGGTGAGACAGAAAAGTTCATAAGTGTTTTGACCTCTTGAACTTTTGTTCCATCTGCCCTCGTTGCCATCTGTGCCCAGTGACACAAAGATTGACACTTTTCCAGTTTCCGTGACTTATTTTATCCCGGTCCAGGCTCTCGCCTGTGTGGCCATTAAATCCGGCCTTCGAGAGTTGTATGACTACAATGAGTGGAGCCTGAGTGGCAGATTGCATGACTCCAAAGCCCCAAGATCCTCGCATTCAAAGAATCTATAGCGCGCAAATATGTGCACCTCCGTGCAGGCGGTGTGGGGGGGGGGGTTGCCTCGCGTCTGACGCTCTTTGTTCTGCAGGTTTAAAACCCTTGTGTCTTTTCCAGAGGCTGTTGCCTTCGCGTGACTTGACCAAGCAGATTTAGGATTGTCCAGAAGACCGAGACCCTCCCCTCAGACCGGCGGCTCCGCTTCTCACGCAACCTGCAGGCAACAGAGGTGCAGCGCCACGGCGCGCAGAGCACGAGTCCCTGAGGAGCCGACTCCGTCCCAGAGGAGCGCCAGGGGCTGCACGAGACCAACGCACACAGAAAAAAAGGAAAATGTAGAATAAAAAAGCTAGATATTATAAGTGAATTGTCTGTTACTATAACCCAAATGGACATTAGCCTACTATTATTATGATCTCATTCTTCTTATTATTACTTGTGACGTTCTTAACTTTGTTGAAAAACATAATTTTGATTTAAATCTGTCGAAATTACATGTATTTTTATGGATAAAGTTTTCTACAAAGCATTCTCTTCTGATTGAATTAAAAGTAAAACTTGGGTGCCTGATGGAGTATGTGTGCCTCTCGTGGCATCTGTTTCATTTTAACTTCAAATAGAGTGTTTTATTCTTTGAAAGCTATTTGAAAGCAGAGTTTCTTTTTGAGTCCCGCTGAATCAGATTATAAAAGTCTGAATTTATCCGAATTCATTCATTTTCAGGCCTATATCGGATTTAAATCCCAATTCCTCTCAAGACTAGTGACACAAGTGTTGATTTATTCCCAATCAAAACAGTTTTGAATGTTATTTTGAATCTTAAACGAAAAATCCAAATAATCAAAATCTGATAAAAAAAAATGTTTCCAAACACATCTATCAATAATTGTCAGACCGGCAGCTCGAAAGCAAGCTTCACTTTAAGGAATCAAACCACAGACTAATGTTTTATAACCATGGAACCACAGTGGCTGATGTCCTGTGAAACTAAGCGCGAGCTACTGACGACGTTCAGAACAAGAGTAACGTAGTAAGATTTGATTTGAGTAACTCTTTGAGGCAAAATGTTCTCTCTTCCGATTATTCGCTAAATTTCATACTTTTAAACTTTTTTTATATATATAAATTTGTTTTGAAGGCCCAGAAACTCTAGAAGCAGACTCAGTTGCAGCTTCAAGTTTTATTGAAGTAAAATGATTTAAAGTTAGGTGATCAACGTTCAGTTTATAAGCATTTAGCCTATTCCACACGTTACTTTATTTACTTTCAGAGTAATTGTTATTTTTTATTACTCCTTGTTAAATGTTTTTGTAAAGTAACTTATGTTGTGTCCGTCTCTGTGTCGAAATGTAAATTTTGGTTAAGAAATAAACAGTAAAAGTAAACTTTTTATTGTTCTATTGTTCTAATCCCCATAGGTTGTCAATAATCTCAACCTGTTGGGTGTATAGTGAGATTAGGTCTGTGGATGAAAGGAGGGCAGCGACAGCAGGATCTGCGCCGCTGCGCCTCACGTCCCTCTCCTCCTCCTCCTCCTCCTCCTCCTCCTCCTCCTCCCCACGCAGCAGCATCCTCCTCAAAGGGGAGGTGAAACTTTGATCACCGCGCTCTCACGCAACTTGTCAATCTTTAACTCCACTGGAGCACGCACAGGTTAAAATAAACTCACGCAGTGTGATCTAATTTTTTTGTTCCAGGAGCCCACAACTGGGGCGCACGTGCAGCTGTTGCCAAATTTCAGCCTGATCCCAGAACATTTTTTAAAATGTTAATGAATATATATGTTATATCTCCGTGTCTAACACTGAAATAATGCTTTATTCGAATCTTATTTGCACATGAAATTTTTGTGTGACAAAACTTTGCGCCGTTATCAATGAACGGATCAGACTGGGTTGATTGAGTCAGCAAATACTCTCTCATGCGCGCATGCGTGCCTGGGAGATATTCCATGATATGAAATAAACGTGATATAACATCAACATGCAAACTGCACACAAGTGGGTACAACTTTCACATAATCGAACATTTTGGTTATATATTTTACTTTAGGCAACATGAAGGACGGTGTTGAAGAACCGAAGATCCGAGACTGTGATTGCGTAATGTTCTTTTAGATAGTGCACACCGGGGCACGCGCTTCTCCTCTCCACACTTGAGGGAAAGGGAGGGGCGGTGATGTCACCAGCCGCAGCCTATCAAGCTGCAGAGCGCACTATAAAGTTAGAGTCCACGCACAGTTTTAAAGACATCAAGAGTGGTAATTCTAACTATCACTCAAGTCAGCAGGCTTTGTTTAATTTTGGCAAGCTCCTCTGAGGTTTTCTTCCTTCCTTTCTCAACTAAGGTAAGCTTTACAGAAGCAAAAGCTAACAATTTCTCTGAGTTTAGATCAAATAATTATTTCTACAAGGTTGAAATTGTAGGGTGATGCGGACAATGCAGATGTTGCTAAGTCAGAACAACGCCAGAGCCCCAATACTGTTATCACTTTCTGTTCAAAGTGTTTTCAGTGATCTAATTTACCCGTGTTTGTATTTTTTAGGTCAATCAGTCAAGCAAAAAAGGCTGTCATCATGGTATTAATGGTACTGCCATTCATCGGCCCTCTGTCAGTACTTGAGGGTTTGATTGCTCTGACTACAGTGTGTGTGGTCTATCTACTCCTCAAGCATTTTAACAAAGAGATCCCTGGAGGCCTTCGTCAGCTGCCGGGCCCCACACCACTGCCCATCATTGGCAATCTACTGGAGCTGGGTAGCAGACCCTACCTGAGCCTCACTGAAATGAGCAAGCGATTTGGAGATGTGTTTCAAATCCAGATCGGCATGCGTCCTGTCGTTGTTTTGAGTGGCAATGAAACAGTAAAACAGGCTCTCATCAAACAAGGAGATGACTTTTCTGGCAGGCCTGACTTGTATAGCTTCCAGTTTATCAATGACGGCAAGAGTTTGGCTTTCAGCACAGACCAAGCAGGGGTTTGGCGGGCACGCAGAAAGTTGGCCTACAGTGCATTGCGCTCTTTCTCAAGCCTAGAGGGCAGCAATGCGGAATACTCATGCATGCTGGAGGAACACATCTGCAAAGAGACAGAGCACCTGGTCAAAGAGATAGAAAAAGTAATGAAGACAGAAGGCAAATTTGACCCCTATCGATACATTGTTGTGTCTGTGGCCAATGTTATCTGTGGCATGTGCTTTGGACGACGCTATGACCACCATGACCAGGAGCTGGTTGGCCTGGTAAACCTCAGTGAAGATTTTGTCCAAGTGACGGGCAGCGGCAACCCTGCAGACTTCATCCCTGCCCTGCAGTATCTACCCAGCAAAGCAATGAAAAAGTTTGTTGAAATCAACAACCGCTTTCAGTGTTTTGTTCAAAAAATCGTCAATGAGCATTATGCCACATATGATAAGGTAAGAATAAAATGAGCTCTTTATGAAAAATGATTCAATTCCTCTTGGCATCGTCAGATCTGTGCACGCTTAAAAATATTAAGATTTCCTAATGATTTGCTTCCAGGACAACATCCGTGACATTACAGACTCCCTTATCGATCACTGTGAAGACAGGAAGCTAGATGAAAATTCCAACATCCAGATGTCGGATGAAAAAGTAGTCGGCATCGTCAATGATCTCTTTGGAGCAGGTATGTTGAATTTCTATTGAGTCATGGTTCAAAAGTGAAGATATTTTTGGGGAACTACGGTCTGCTCACAGTTTTTTATTTTCTTATAGGTTTCGACACAATCTCTACTGCTCTGTCTTGGGCAGTGGGGTATTTGGTGGCCTACCCCGACATAGAAAAGAGACTTTTTGAAGAAATAAGTAAGTGCTCCTTTTTATCACATAAAACCTAAAGCAAAAACGTACAAAACAGCAGCGGAAAATGGGTCAAGTTTGTGCAAAGATAGGTTATTTTTGGTTATTAAATGTGGGAAATGCTAAATCCCATATTACTAGGTAATCATCCGGATTTAATGTTCAATTTCTCGTCTCATTTGCAGAGGAAAACATCGGCCTGAATCGAAATCCTACCATATCTGATAGAAGCAACTTACCTTTCACAGAGGCCTTTATCTTGGAGATCTTTCGCCATTCTTCATTTCTCCCTTTCACAATTCCACACTGGTGAGTTTGATCTCTTTGACATGCAGCAAAGTGTAAAATGTATATCTCTTTTTTTAATTATTGAAATTATTGTCTGAATCTTCTGTAAATTTTAGCACAACAAGGGACACATCTCTGAATGGTTACTATATTCCTAAAGACACATGTGTCTTTATCAACCAGTGGCAAATAAACCATGACCCGTAAGTGATATTTTGAAGAAATTTTATTTTTTTATCGGTTGAATGATTGACTTGACTGGGGAAAAGGAATTGATAAAAAACAAACAACTTTATCGTTTTATTTATTTTAATTCTTTTATCTACATTTCTCAGGAAACTGTGGCAGGATCCATCATCCTTTAACCCAGATCGTTTCCTGAGTGAAGATGGAAGTGAGGTCAATCGGCTAGATGGGGAGAAAGTGATGGTCTTTGGTCTGGGAAAGCGGCGTTGCATTGGGGAAGTCATAGCTCGAAATGAAGTTTTCCTCTTTTTGGCAATCATGGTTCAGAAATTGTGCTTTGAGGAGGTGCCAGGAGAGCCTTTGGACTTGACCCCAGAGTACGGGCTCACAATGAAGCACAAGCGCTGCAACGTTAGAGCATCACTGCGGCTAAAGGATGGACACTGAAGCTGCTCATAACGCAGCATTTATGACTTTGAAGTTAGCACATGTTGACTGTGACACTTTAGGAAAAAGCCACCATAATCTGTGTCAGATTCGATGATATTACAGTCATTGATGCAAAAAAAAAGTTGTAAAACATTGCTCAATGAAACTGGTAAGAAGTGTCTACAAATGTGTCAATCCATGTGGTTTGGGTCAATCAACAGTCTTGGGTCAATCAACTGATGCTTTAAAGGCACCCAAAAGGAGAAAGAAGAAACAGAACAACTCACAGCAAAGCTTGTTCAGTTTGGGGACAAAACATATAAATTGCTATTAACAGCACTGCAGCCTACTGGCTATTTGTCTGTAAAGACTCTGAAGTAAACAGATATTACATGAGTAAGCTAGTTTTTTTTTCTTTTATTATGCTGTAGATATCAACACTGAAGCTACATTTTTATCCCAAAATGTGATTTTTGTTTTTTGTCTGTCAAGATCACTATTTTAAATTAACGGTTTGTATATGATATGTGCAAATGTACTTGCTATATTTTGCTTTTGAATACTTTTTCTGTCCCAAAACATGATTTACCAGGGCATTTTAAATGGCAGTTGTATGTTTTAAAGGGCTATAAAATAAACTTGTCTTACGTATCACTTATAGAGCTTTTATTATGTTTTTTTTTTTTTAATAACTGAAATAAAATAAAATGCTGTAATAAAAATAAAGTTGTGTGAGCGAGTTGAACAAAACACAAAACCTTTTTTTTTGCACATTATGCCATTTTGCAAAAAATTACATTCAGGTATGCAATAAGAACAGGACTGACCACAGCAGCAATAAAGCGCCGCCCCCCTAAAAAACTAAACAAAACAGAACACGTGGGAAACAGAGGAAGTGACGTAGCGCATGGAACCAAGCACAAACAACAGCTTCAGGCCTAGCTTCTTTTGACTCTTGGTGGACAAATCTGTCGAAGGTAAATCGTTTTACTCTTGGCTAGATGCAATTTGACTTAATGTTAGCTACTATAGCTGCTAATTCAAGATGTTTTTGATTATAATTTTAAATAAAGACACGTTTCTGCGCCATGTAAAAGCCTAGCTAGCTTTAGGGTTGCTAACTGCTAGCCCTGAAGCTAATACTTTAGCCCAGTGATTTATCTTGAAAACAAATGTTAAATACACGGTTCTATGCCATTTATCTATACCTAACCCTCCCCCACATTTTTAAGAATACTTGTTCTATTTATTAGTCATATTATCTTAGATCTATAATAAGCAAGACGTATTGTCAATACATAGCAGTTTAAATAGCAATTGTTATAATATCAGCTAGTCAACGTTCATATTTTGATCTATCTATCTATCTATCTATCTATCTATCTATCTATCTATCTATCTATCTATCTATCTATCTATCTATCTATCTATCTATCTATCTATCTATCTATCTATCTATCTATCTATCTATCTATCTATCTAATTAGCACAATGAACACGTTTCACATTGAAGCCACTATTAAAGGTTCTTTTCTTTGTCTTGATGAACCACAGGCTTATCACAAGCAGAATGGCCACGGACTGGTTGGGCAGCGTTGTGTCAATAAACTGTGGGATGATGCTGGGAATCTATCAGGGAGAAGTGTCATCTGTTGACCATGCCAGTCAGACCATTTCACTGAAACAGCCCTACCGTAATGGAGTGAGGTGTCCTGTTCCTGAGGTCACATTCAGGCAAGAAACAGCAGGGATGCTAATACACTTTGATTAATGGTTTTCACTGTTTTTAGTTGACAGGGCTCCAGACTGCGACCAATTGGTCGCATTTTGCGACCAAAATTTGAGAGTGTGCGACTGAATTTTACATCCAGTCGCACATGCGCGACCAGTAAATTTGCCTCCCCCACCCTACGTATTTTTTATATACATTAAACGTGGAAGAGGCACGTCAAAGATCAATTAAATAATCAATGAGACGCGAGCGCACACGCACGCAGGCAGACACACACACTCGCGCACATACTCATGAAACGCGAGCACACACTCGCGTGATGCCCGTCTGTGAGGCGGCCACTGCGTGTGAGAAGAATAGGGAAAGCCGCTGTAAGTGGCTAAAATGCGTGGAGGGGGAGGGGCCTAGAGATCATCGAGCGTGCGTTAACACCTGTGGGAAGGAAACGGAGACAAATATCATCAAAACCTGATATGTGCGTCTGAGCTATGAGTAAGTGAACTATTGATTCATTCTTCCAACCAGCGGCTAGTGTACCAGTGAAAGAACTACAGCAGGGGTCTCAAACTCGCGGCCCGCGGGCTATTTGCGGTCTCCAAGATGATATTTTGCAGCCCCCGCCTTAATATGAAAGTTTAATGTTACTGCAGCCCGCCAGTTTTAATGAATGACACTTTTTCTTTGTCGTGCACGGAGCTGACCAACCAATCACAGCGGGGTATATGACTCTTGGGGGCGGGACAATGACAGGGCTTGAAAGCAGGACACCTGACAGCCCCCTCCCTCCCCGGACCACATTAAGGAGTTCCTTACTTTTCTTTTTAGAACGTATCTATTCGCTCGTAATTTTCTGAATACATGCAGTCCGTGCTGAACTTTTCTCTGGGTCACACAGAACCGGAGGAAGGCTAAGTTTTGGTTACGGTTACGGCGGCGCATCAAACGGTTTATGCACGACTGTTACGGCAGCACAGCGCTCCCGCGGGAGTCGGGTCAGCTGAGGAGAATGAGCTTGAACATTAAACACACTCAAAAACACTCGAGAAAAAACATTAGTTTTAGACACACTGAAAATACGTGGGGAAAATGCAACGATAGACGTGCTTGAGATGAACCGGCACCTCGCCTGGATCGTTGGGGAGACCAGGCGGTGGTGGTGGTGGTGGGGGGGATTATATATTTTATGATTATTTTAATGTTTTGTAATGTATGTAGCCTTTTTTTAAATAATTGGTATTTTAAATTATTTTAATTTATCACTCAACTACAAAAACCATCAGGACACATGTCCCATAATGCATTGTTTTGTAGTCTGTAGGGCAGCTTTCAGTCAGTTGAGTACTAAATTTCCAGCTGTGTTCGGGTAGGTTTGCCCCTTGCTCCCACCCCTTTCTCTCGATATTTTTGTGATGATTGACAGGTGCTGTTCGAGCAAAGACAAAAATATATTTCACACACCAGGTAATCTGCGCAGCGTTGAGTTCACCTGGGTGATCTCAAACACGCTTATTGTGCATCTTGGCTGCACTTATTTGGTGTCACCAACATACATTTCCATCCGTTTTCTTTACTTATTTGTAATGTCATGACAGCGACGGTGCTGTCAGTTTACCTTGTTGTTGCATCTTCAAAAGTGCAGAATAAAATGTGACACTGAATTTGAAACAGCACATTTTACTTTCTGCATCTATTATTAAAGTATTTATTAGTAATACAGTGGAAATTAGTGGATTTGATTAGCATGTTGATTTACGGTATGCGCCCCTAAATTTTCTGGTTGTGCCCCTAAAATTTTCAGTTGGGGGCCACTGTGCTCCTGGTGAAAAAAGTTAGTCTGGAGCCCTGAGTTGGGAAATGTCTGAGATGTTACAACAGTGTAAAATCCCATTTGATTAATGAGATGTGAGGATCAAAGTAAATCCATGTTTTATTGAATAATTGATCATCTAATCTAGAACAACACTTACTAATAAATTATGTAGTTTTTGTAATGATATATAAACTAGTCATTTTTTATTAATTTTAAATTAATTATAAGAAATGAAATATCTGTCATCCACTAAGATTACTTCTTCACCTTCATTAAATAGTAATTGGAAGTGTTTTATTAGAATTGGTTTATTTCAAGCAATAAAAAAGGAGCTAAAATCATATATACATATTTAATCTGATTAAGCTATTTAGTCATAAATTGACCGAAAAATAAATATCAAAATCAGTTTATAATATCTTGAGCTTTTGGTGGAGAAGAATTTTCCACATAAAATACAACACATTAGGAAATTCTGGTTTATTGTTGTAAAAATTGTGGCCCCAACTGTACAAACCCAGCCTCTTCTTTATTTTCTGCCTAAATCTCATCTTTCAGCCTCTACAAAAACCTGATAGAAAATATAGAACCCAAATGTCTTGAGTAGATGTGCTGCATGTCAAGATTCTGTAGAGCAACATTCTGGACAGATTCAGTATTGTATCAAAGGGAAAGTTAGTAGCAGAAATGCCTTATTTTTTACTGTAAAACATTTAGATTAAAATGTTATTATTTATTGTTAAACTTTTAAAAATTGTTTTGAATCTTTAACTTCTTAGAAGTGCCGCTACCTCTGCTGCAAATACAAAATAGAATACAGAAAGTCACCTTGGTCATTCGACAAAATATGGACCATTTTTTATTTTACTTCACAGCATTACTTTATCATAAAAAATAGATAAAATAAAAAAATAAATAAAAATACAAAAAAATAATAAAACAAATGATTAATCAATTACTGAAAATGGTTAAATTGATTGACTTTTAATGATATTACTTCAATTGCTCAAAAAATGGATACATTGATTCATGATTTTTCCTAATGTAGCATAATTTTGCACATATTTTTAACTTTTGATACTTGATCAAATTTTGCTATGAAAATTCCTGAAACAGTGTTGTGTATGTTACTGTCTATTTTACTGATATAGTATTATTTTTTTTAATAATTTCAATGACTTTTATAAGTAACATAATCTGCATATATTTTGGTTATTTCATTGCCATGTTGATTTCTAAAAGTTATTTTTTACAAAATAATTTAAGTAATTCATCTTTGTCATGTGCTTTATTGATATTTCAAGATTCTTAACTCTGTCTGATAAAAGCTAGGAACCGGATATTGATAAATCATGTAATAAAATGGTTACAGTAGAACAGGGGTGGGATTATATAAGTTTTCTTCCTTCCACTCCCTTTCAAGCAATATTTATTAATGTCTAATTATCCAAAGTTCGATTAGTTATTGTACGAATGTATAACTGATGATTGTATTGTTTTTGTGTATTATTCCTATTTGATTGCTTGAAATAAACCATTTCAAATCAATTAAAATCAAATCAGAAAGTAATCTTAGATTGGAGATTTTGAGTTCCGTCAAGTGGCTACTTGAAACTATTTATCCAAGTTGGTCATAGCAACTGTTTAGGTAAGAGGTCAACTCATTGATTGCATAAAAATAAATTCACATCAATCTTTTCCATAAAAAAAATGTTTTTTGAAAATGCAAATCACTTATCTGTAACTATTTGGTTTGTGAAATTATGCTATTAAATAGTCACATATGTAAACTATTGGTTTCAATTGAGTTGACTTGGTTTTGGTAAACAAATCTAGTGATTATCGTCTAACTTGCATATACTCATGAAGCCTTTGAACTAATGTGAGAGAACTTTGTGAAGAGGTGACTACTGTTGGTAAATGTACTTTTCGGTTCCTTTTGTAGTGCCATGGATATAAAGGAATTGAAGTTCTTAGATATCCAGAACCCGGTCAACAAGACCAGTACCGAGCAGGGATGCCCTCCAGGAACCGGCGCCATTTCATCCGGCCACCCCATTCCGAGTAACAAAGCCACTAATGCAACCAATGAGAGTTCTCGATCCAGCACAACTCAAATCACTATCCTACGCAGAGGTGAGTTAAATGGGATCTGGTGTTTACTTCTCACACAAGTGATTTTTGTGATTAAAACCAAAGTAAGCATTGATTTGATAAGTTTAGTGTTTGTGTTTAACAGAAATATGGGCTCAAATTGGTTTGTTTAAGTTAAACAAGAAACTTTGTCTCTTTATTGGAACCGCCAGATAAAAGCTGAGTGCACGTCTGTCAAGCATAAAACAAATGCACACGCCTTTGATAAGAACGTTTATAAATTAGTATGATCACGCCATAAACATGGAAAATCATCTTTAGTGGTTTTAATTTCCTGTGTGTGTTTGGTGTTTGCGGAGAGTGCCTTAGTTTTTGCTTCAAATCTTTACAAGCAATAAAAAGGGATAAAAGGCATACAAGAAATGCAGAAAATTGTGGTCATAAAAAATCTGTTTTATTAGTATTTGTAGCAATAAAGATCAAGATGCAATAAAGGTGGGAAATTATTCTGTGACTTTTATTTTTTTGACGGAGATTATTAAGTACGTAAGGCAGGTTTCTGTTCTTCAGGGGAACAGGGCTTCAACAGGTGGATCTAGAGGATGTTTTGCTGCTCATTAAAGTAACTTTTGCAGTTCTTAAAGACCCACTCTGATTTTTTTTAAAAAATCAGGTTTTTGGTGTTTTTAACATGTTTGTGTGGTATTTTTCTGATGATGGAGGTCGTATATTAGGAAATTAGGCTAAAAATTGCAGTTCTCAGGCGCAGACAAAAAAATGCAATTTAAAAAAGGTCTTATTTGAAATGTAAAAAATAGGTCAGGCAGGCCACAAGCTCCATGGTCTGCTTCATATCGATGCATCCTCTTGCAAATGATTTGATCCATGCATGTCTTTGTTTTCCTGAGCTCAAAACAGTACAACTAGGTTGCTCCTATATTGCTTTGCTATTGTCATTTTTGTTGCACTAGTAATGTTTGGTTGGGGCTGTGAGGGACCTTAAGCTAGGAAGGGGTTGCTCCATGGCAACGACCCCCCCACAACTCAGAGGTGAATTTCTGACGAACTACTGCTCCTCTGCAGAAATGATTTCCTAGAAAGGTTATTTTTTTTTTTTTTTTTTGCCTAAAATCCTAATTACCCATCTACCTTCTTCTGCTCCTCCGGGTCGTGGGGGCAGCAGTCTAAGCATATATGCCCAGACTTCCCTCTCCCCTGCCACTTCTTCCAGCTCCTCTGGATAATGTATGTATGGACCCCAAGGTGTTTCCAGGCCAGTCGAGAGACATAGTCTCTCCAGCGTGACCTGGGTCTTCCCCGGGGCCACCGCCCATGTGGGACATGCCTGTGGGACATGCATCCGGGCCAGCAGCGGCTCTACTCTGAGCTCTCTGGGTGACTGAGCTTCTCACCCTATCTAAAATGTGTTATAAATAAGTATAATAATGAAATAATCCTAATTAAAAGACCACTGGAAATGCTTTTAAAATGCCTCCAAAGATTATCGGAGTGGGTCTACAAATATTGATCTAGAACAGTGTTTTACAACCTTTATTGAGCCACGGCACACTTGAACCTTGACAAAAATCCCGTGGCTACCATCATCCAAAAAAAAAAAAAAAAGCAGAAACTCATAGTCTGTACCGATCGACACCCCCCCCCCCTCAATCTCAAGTGCATTTTTGTGATAATTGTTGTAGAAAAAGCAGGACGTTGCAGCTGTTTTTTTCTAAAAGATGAAATAAAAGTAAGGTTAGAAAATGTAAAAACTGTTTAATGTGTGTTCGTAGTGGTTCCAAGATGTTTAACAAGGATGACTCATTGTGCACTGAGGCGCTGTCGCTTTAACCCGATGCATCATGGGAGATGTAGTGTGCAAATTGCCGCAAAAGGGGGGAAAGACTAGCGTCTCTGAGCTTCATTGTTTTGTTCACTTGTTCCACGGTCTGATACCGGATTCTGTGGAAAGATACACCTCTAAAGACGAGCTTTGGCTGCTGTTTTTGTTAGAACTGAGCAACTTTATGAGCTACATTTGAACAAGGAAGTGAAGACTTTAAGCACTTCTGATTGGTCAGACTGATGACATGTGATTAAGCCTTCAAGAATGATTGGCAGAGACAGTTGAAGAGGCGGGACTTTGCCGCAAACAGTTATAGTTGCAGCTAAATCGCGTTACCGCCATTCTTATCAAAATGTCTTTAATAGAATCAAATAAACACCAAGAAAAAAGTATTTTATGATCTTTCATATTCCTAACTACTCAGTGTTTTATCAGGGCCTGTTTGGATGAACACAGAGCTGATTTCCTGGAGATGGGAAATGTTTTTAGATCAGTTAATGAGGGCAATTTCCCACGGCACACTTGACCATCTCCCACGGCACACTAGTGTGCCGTGGGAGATGGTCAAGTGTGCCGTGGGAGATGGTTGAAAAACACTGATCTAGAAGACTTTTCGATGTAGAGGCTATTCAGAAAAGCAGCAAAACGTCTTCTCAATCATCCTTCTAAAGTTCAGTTGTTCTAAGGAACTTAGTCCTGCGGTCATGTGACCTGGATGGCCAAGTCTTAACACACTGTTGCACTAAAAAATGTTCTCCTTAGTTTGTTTTGTGTTTAGCATATTTTCCTTTAATAGTATTGGGTTGTTTTAACATTTTTTGGGAATATTTTAATTTTAGAAAAGGACATAAAATTGCTGACAGATTGACCCTGGAAATGAGGTTTGACCTTTAAGCTCCGTTCTAATCTAGAAAAACTCGTAAAGAAAAGTAATCAAATGAAAGTGGGAAGTGTACATGCTCTCTTATCAGTAAGTTAAAATGATAAAACTCTTTGGAAAACGATAATATTTAATAGAAAATCTTAATATCCTATCTTGTCTGAGGAGAAATATTCTCATATGAACAAGAAATGACCTGTTTTTGAGCGATAAACATTGTTCTTGCCAAAAGTTTTGACTTGTACTGGGTTTGTTTCTTTTTTGGCAATTTTTTTTTATTTCTTCTAGTTAGGACAATGAAAGAATTTGCCTAATGTGTTTCTATATATCCTAACATTTCCTCCACTAGTCCAAATAAATGAATGACAAATAACCGGAATGCAGTCCAACAGAGTGGCCTAGTCAAAACATTTAACCATTGTGAAACGTCTTGTGTTATTGTTTATATTGCTGCTTAGACAGTACAGTTTGAGGAACTTTGTACTTCTGCTCAGCAAGAACGAGCGATTTAATTGTTCACATATTGGCATTCACTTATCTTGTCTAGAATTGTACAGTGATGAAGTCATATTGTGGCCAGTTTTTCATTTGCAGTTAGTGATTTTGAGTTTTGCTGTTTTTGGAGCAAACCTAGGAAAACGTTATTTAATTTTTTGGTGGCAATAACTATTTAACAAATGATAAATTACTGCTTTATAATCATATTATACCTGACCCTAAAATGATGCATTTTAAACATAATTCTAATGATTCTAAATATGCTCATGTTCATGTTTCCATTTTCTATTCCGAGTTGTGCACGTGGCTGCAAAGATTCCAATTTTGTGGTCCAGGCTTCCTGATTAGATGAGTTTAAAAAAAGCACTTCCTGTCGTCTGTATCCAGTCAGCAGGAAGCTCGCATGGACAGCTTTGTGGTCTCTGTGGGAATAAGGTAAAGTCAGTTCAATTTCACATTCAGGAGAGCCGAACAATAGAAATGGCAGAGGTCACAACATTGGTAATGTTCTACAGTGTTGGTATCAAATGTACCCTCTGTTTATGGTGTTTTGGTACGATAAATAAGTTTTAACTTCTTATGTCCAGTTTGCTTTTGCTTTTTAACTACTTTTATGAACTTTAGTATTTTGCTCTATTAGGTCATCAATTTCCTTTATAGTGAGACAAAAAAAAAAAAAAACTGACCAAACAGTCTTTTCCACTATGCAAAATTCCCATAGCGTGCTAAGCGCTTGCACCAAAGTTCCTCTTTACAATATGTGTGTGACTAAGATCAATAAACATTCCCCTCCCTCTCTGGATCTGCCCCTAAAGACAAGGCTATCCAAGCCTTTTTTCCGTGCCTTCATGCCCCCCTGTCCTCTCCCTCCGCCGTGTTGCCTTCACTTGTTCCTGGCCGGCACAGGAAACTGACTCCCCTCCCCCCGACAGGAAGCCATGTTGTCCCAGCGTGCTCAGAAGGCCAAAGTGATATCAATTGTGGAGGCAATGTTTACCTTTTGAGGTTGTATTTTAATCTTTAGCTCTCAGGCCAGTGGCCAGGGATCTAATGCCCAAATTGCAGGGGGCCATAGTGCTGAGCGACTTGGGCTGGGCCGGTCCTTTCACACGCAACGCCATGCTCCCAAGAAGCCCCCGGCCACAAAGAAGGGAAAGTGGGGTGAGCTGTTGCTTATACAAGATCACGGATTCCAGGAATGGTTTCAGAATATCAGCCATTGATCTTTATGGGAGAGCAGAATGGGAGTTTAGAGCTACCGACCGCTTTAGTGGATCATGCATGGGTCCACCGAAGCACAGGCAAATTCCATCTGACGGGCAGAAACTGGCATTTTGGATGAAAAGCTGCAGACGGTGCACTTATAAAAAACGTTCCCACAACCAGCCTGTAACTTGGCTGCATGATGAAGTTGCATTATATCCAGACTAGACCTTTTAAAAGACTTTTTTTTTTTTTTTTTTTTTTTTTAAATCCCCATCTCAAAAAATATGAACCCTTTAGCTGCAAAATCTAGGATATGTTGAGCTTACTTTTAAGACGACTCCACAAGCTTCTCAGCTCTCACCACTTTTCTGTTATGGTGTACATTTACATCAGCTTTGGCTCTGAATCAGTTCATGTGTTCACGAAACAAAAACCACTGAATATTTTTCTCTGTGGTTAGCGTTGTTTCAGCCACCTCCACCATCCAATGCTTTTCACAGCTCTGCGCCATTCTGCCTCTAACTCTCTAGCTGTTGCGGTTTTATTTAGAGCTAATTTCACTATTTGTCTTTATTCTCCAGTTCTTACCATCACAAACATTTGTGATTTGTGGTGACAAGGCCTGTTTGAAGTTAAATCAGTGGAGCTCACAGTGTGTCTACAGTGCCTTTTATTCATTAGCCTGTTTGACTTGGAGCTCTGCCCAGTTCATTCAGATTTTTGATTCATAGCATGACACAACTTCCTTGTAAATAAAGACAGCTCTGACAAACCTATATCCTTGTTCACACAGGGGAATATGCCATCCTGTCACTTTTTCTCCGACATGTTGGACCAGTCTCACCGAGGCTGTGCTTGCTGCACGTAACTGAATGCATTTAGGATCATAACCGTAATTAGTCTGTTTTTCTATGCTTTAAAGCAAAAGGGATGAGTTCACTGGAGGGCATTTGTAGAAACCCTCAGCAGGAGGCTGCTGGTTGTAAATAGGTGTTTGTTTTGTTTACGTTTCGAACTGGGACAAGTGAGTCTCAGTATCTTGCGTGAGAGAAGCCTAAGTACATTAGCTGTCACAGTGACAGTAGCGTGCGACTGGGCCTCTAGACTTCTGTTTAGCGTGAGAGCTGTGGATGATTGGAGTTGAAGGCCAGGTTTTTCCAGTTTTTCTTTTTTTGTTCTTGGTTCATTTTGTTTTTGTGTTTGCCCCACGTATGTAAACTTTATCGACTGCTGCCCATTTGGCCATTGCTACTTTTGTTTTGTTGTGTTTCGTCCACTGTTGAAAAACTACAAAACCATCTTAAAAATGGCTGAAATTATTTTGCGCAGAAATGAACTGTGATCCTCATTAATGTGTTGCATTAGCCTCAGTTTGAGGAGGATCTTTCTTATTAAGAATGCAGCTACAAATGCAGTGTGGCTCACACAAAACACATCTTTGCTTTCTGTGTAAATGTCCGATCAGTCTCAGATAAAAATGACACAGACTGATCATAACTATCCAGAACATGGGAACAGCAATAACACACATTTTTTTTTTACATACATTTTCCTTTTTTTGCTTTGTTTGGTTATGCAAAGTAGTTTTAACTGTGATTTAAAGTGAACAAAGTTGAATCACCGTAGGAATTTAAAATGTTTTTTTTTTTTGCCTGTAAAGCGTTAAAAAGAAAGTAATACGTAATCAATCCATAGATCTGATCAATTGATTTAGAAATGTTTTATATTAATTTAAATAATTCATTAAATTCAGCCCAGTACAATTATTACTCTGACAGGTTTCCTTTTCATAGGTTTATGATCAAATTTGTTAGATTTCATTTGCAAGGCTGTTTGGACTCTTTCGAACATGTACCGTATATTGATTTCAATGGGGAGCAAGTAAATGCGCATAACTCTGATGAGCCCATCTTTATGGCCCATTTTGGGAAAAGCCAATAAATGCAAATGAAAAGGACGGATATCAAGCGCTGCATGGCAAAGATGGTCGTTGATGATGGTTACTTGCCGCAGAAGCACACACTGATGGTTTGAGACTTTAATCCATATTTTATGACCAAATTGTTAATAATTGTAATTTAAAGAGGTTTTGGTGACATTGGATCTTAGAGTGGGTAATGTGAGCATTAAAATCAAAATGTTGTTTTTTTTAAATGTAAATTTCGGTTTAAAAGGAGCCTGAAAATATCGACTTTAAGTCTAAATACTTGTGTTAGCTCTTATCAAACTGTCTTTCTCCAGTACCGACAGGTTCATCCAACAGCAGAGGGGCGACTCATAGCACGCAAAGGAGAAGCGGGGTCCGTAATGGATTTGCTGTGAGGTCAAAGGATGACGAATGCTTTGGTGAAGGGACCGATGAAGGGCTGGACACCGACTTTGACTTTGAGGCAAACCTGGCTTTGTTTGACAAAGCAGCCGTTTTCTCCAAGATTGACGGGATCAGAGGCCACAAGGCACAGCATCACAGCACGCAGACTGAACAGAAGCCCCAATCCTACCGGCATGATGAGAATATTCTGGAGAGGAAGCCTGTAATATACAGACAGATCACAGTGCCTCAGCACGGGGGAAAGGAGTACTGTACAGGTAAGAAAAGGCTAGTTTTAAGAGTAGAAAAACTGTGAAATGGGTTTAAATTAGATTATTTTCCAACCACCCCCATTGAAGGATTATGTTACGTAGCCAAAACACCAGTAAAATGCAGATTGTTTTTCTTTCCCTCTGTCTTTAAAACCAACAAATCTGCCTTGCATTCCTTGCACTATTGTAAAGTACCTTTATGTTAAAAAAGTTTAAGTCCATCTCTACATAACATCATCAACACGCTGACTTTGTAATCGCAAAGTTTGCTTTAGACAGAGAGGGTTCTTTCACTGTGTACTTCTGGCCGGAGCTGAAAAAACGGGTTATGTAATATCACTGTTTTCACAAGCTCAAATGGCAAGTACAGTTCCAGCTCTTGTCTAATAGCAAAATATATAAAAATTCTTTGCAGCTTATACCCTCTCTGCTGCAAGGAATGTGCTGCCATGTTTATTTTGTCTTAAAAAGTACATATTATCTTACTAAAAGATATAAAATGCTACTCCCCCTTCTTTAAGTCTAGGAATGACCTTTGGATCACTCACTGCTATTATCTTTTATTGGTTACTGTTTATCAAAAGTGTGCCTTTTGACTTCCAACACCCCCTCGGTTACGCTAATAGATATGGTGCCCCAGTCCCTTTCTTAAATTAACAAACTTTGGAAGTGTTATGTAACTAGTAATGCAGACACAGGATTACTCAACCAGGTTGAATCAATGGTCACACAGGTTAAGGTGTGAGTAAGGTGGCATGGTATTTGCAGCGGGTCACTGATCTGTAGCTGTTACATATCGTCAGCCTAATAGCATATCTGCCTAACTCATTTTTTCAGGGTTTTTTTAAAAGAAGAAAAAACACATTTTTTTCACCACTCACAGTAAGTTAGGCCAATATCTCAATTCGACAAAAAAATGAGTTAGGCAGAAATGCTATTAGGCTGACGATATCACCATGAAGGTTGGTAGGACAGTTTCTAATGATGGTTGAGCGCATCGGCGTTCTTCTAGAAAGATGACCATTAGGATATGAAAGTTATATGAAAGTTTCAACACATCTGGGTAAAATTATGGCTTTTGTGATTAGTTCACAGAAAACTTCAGTGGACATTAAAGACTCACTCTGATCATCTATTTTAAAAGCACTCCCAGTGGTCTTTTAATTAGGATTATGCTGTTTTTAGCCAAAAGAAAAAAAGAAAAAACCTGTGTTGGTTTCTTGGACACAGTGTCTTCATCAGTTCATCAGAAATTCGCCTCTGAGACGGTTGGCGTGGACCAACCCTGCTTCCCTTTCCCCTCCTTGTTACTGAGAGCTCTCTGTTTACATGCTTTCCCGCTAGTCTACCCCGAAACATTAACAGTGCAATAAAAGTGGTAAGCAATATCGAAGCTATGCAACCGTACAGTTTTGAGCCAGATTCCAGCTCGGTTGAGGAAAATGATGACGTACATGGATCTAATCGTCTACAAGCGGATGCATCAGAATGGAGCGACTCAGGGAGCTCTTTGTCACAAATGAGCTTTTTTCCCACTGGCTTTTTTGCGTCTGCTCTGATTCACAACGGTTTAAATAAAGGCACACGCAGAAATGCAATTTTGAGCTCAATATTTGTCCTCCATCATCAGGAAAATGCCCCAGTATCATGTTAAAAAAACACAATTTTCATCTGAGAGAGTATTTAAAA
The DNA here is from genome assembly GCA_023969325.1 of Oryzias curvinotus. Lineage (NCBI taxonomy): Eukaryota > Metazoa > Chordata > Actinopteri > Beloniformes > Adrianichthyidae > Oryzias > Oryzias curvinotus. The sequence goes on along the minus strand of CM043708.1, from coordinate 25,364,460 downwards.
AGTAATGACGTCAAAACTGCTTTTATTGTTTTAGTCAATGGAATATTTTCAGTTGGAATGTAAAGTAGATTTAATTGTGTTAAGCCTAGAAGTTACCTGCTGCAAGTTTGAAATTTTGCCGCCTTGATTGCCATTAAACAATAAACGGCTAGTGGAGGGATTAAAAACATACACCCCCAAAGCCTGGCAACATTTAGGTCTAGTGCAGAAAAAATAGGCAATGTCTCATAGGACATTTTAAAGATTACATACATTGTCTTTTAAAAAAAAAAAAAAAAAAAAAGCTTGTTTTCAAGCTTTCACACTTTTTTTTCAATTTTTCCTCAGTTCCTCTTTTGTTGATTGCCCTCGCCAAACTTTTTAACGTTTTACAATTACGTCATTCTCTCAGCAAATCTGAGTCGTCGAGAAGTTTCCTGACTTTTTGTGACACACATTATGTTGTCACCGCAATCAAACGGAGAAAATAGTACATTTGCAGACAGGAATTTAAATAAACCCACATTTGCCAAGCACGGCCTCTTTTCTTACCATGCAGTCAGAACTGCTTCCCAGGGCTGTCATCGTAATCCCCATCCGCTGCATCCTGTAATTAGCATGCCGCCGTACAACCTTACATAAACAGCACCTCTGAAACAGGAACAAACCGCACTGCTCTTAACCTAGAATCTTTGCCAGTAAACTGATAAATCAACAGCTTGAGAAAACAGAAAGAAAAACATTGCCCAGCTGGAGGTATGGTTGACATAGTTCACTGTCATGGGGATTTACCTTTATTTTTTCTATGGACCATTGTTTATTGTACAGTCTGAGCAAGTTTAGTTTTGCTATTATCTAATTTTTTGGGGGGCGAAACTGCTCCGCAACTAATCCAGACTGCAACGCATTTTCAGGCAAGTAAAGAAGAAGTGGTTTGTGCAGAATGAGAATCTTGTAGCTTCTTAAAGCTATACATCCACTGTTTTACTCATATTGCACGCAGGAAAATTGGTTGTATGTGAATATACGTGGAAAAAAAGAGAAAAGTTGTGGTCTTTTACATATTTATCTTAAATAAACAACCTTAAAACCACAGAAGAAGTATGATTAAACCGCACAAAGCACACGTAAAAATCTGGTCCAAAATGTGTTCGTCAATGATGTCATTTTAATGGGGTATGTGTGCCGTATAGGTGATGTCAAACTTAAACATTGGTGATAAATGGTGAAAAGTCTGTTAGCCTACGTGGAACGGTCGTGGAAAGCCACAAATTTGCACATGCATCCTGCAAAAATCAATGACAATTTTGTAATATTTATGTAACAATTGCATCGAAAACTACGTAAATTATGCATAAACTGCGCAATTCTCCACCGACCAAAAATTTTAAATGGCTCAAAACTAAATTCACGTAAAGACCTGTCAGCCCAAACCCTAGAAAGACATTGAGGCACATCGGTTAATAATGAATGCAAGAAACACTTGTGAATTATGTGAATCATGCATCATGTATCACAAAAGACAGAAACTTCATATGTTAGTTTAAGGCATGTTGTTAAAGAGGAGCCTTAAGGGACTTTCTCCTATCCTAAATATTTAGATAAACTATTCAAAACTAAATACAGGTATATCAACTTTAAGAAATAAAGGGATTATTTTACAGTTGTGCACACTCACAAAGACAAAATTAGCAGTAGATTGTTCATTGGTTTTCAAACATGCAAGTCTTTTTTTTTCAACTCTCATTTCGTTTTTTATGTAAACGAAAATAAATTAAAAAAAAGCTACAAAAGCTGAAAATATTTAGGAAAGCTTTAGCATATACAGTGTTCAGCTTGAACAACATTGGCTCACTACAATGCCGCTTCTGCTCCCTGTCGCCCGGGCGATGAAAGAAGCCACGGCCTAGATGTGAGCTGTGGGACCAGTTTTGTTTTCGACACTATCAGTAGCACGCTAGGCGGAGTGCTGTAAAGCAGCCGGTGCACGCAGGTGCAACTCTCATTTCCTTTGAGCTTGGCACTTCAGGCGGTCTCTTGCGTGACAGTAATCAGCTGAAGATGGATATGTGTTCCACTTTACTATTTTTCATTCATTAGCAGTCTTTGCGTGACATCGAAGGTGCAACAATAAGCTAGAAATCTAGCTGGGTTTAGCTCTAGTTTCTGCTAACGTGTCATTATCTCGTTAGCATAGTGTGTGCTCTTTTGCAAGGCTGAGTGTGTGTGCCTGTGACCATGTTGCGTGTTTGGATTAAGGGTGTACACGGCGCATCATGCATGCATCAGTGCATGCAGCTGGCTTTCTTGTCGAGAGAGGTGTGAATTTGAGGACACCTGTTGAGGCTGCCAAATTCTCATTTAGCAGGTCGGATATCTGTATGAGGCCATTAGGGATTTAACTCGGTCCCGGCAGCTTTGTGCAGTCACAAAATGTTATAAAATGAATCATAAAAATCCAAAATACTCTTGACTGTCGGTCTTGCTAAATAAAGGAAATATTGAATGTTTTTTTTTTTTTTAAAGTGGGAAGATACATGGAAATACATTCTTCTCCTTGCTGATCTGTACTGAACAAAACAACAGATGACCTATTTGTTTAAGATTAATTCATATTTGTGCCCAAATTGAAAATGGTTAGCATATCTTGCAACTATTAATCCATTTTTGACATCAATACCGATACCCCAATATATTGGTGTCTGAAAGATTTCTTTTCCCATCCTGCTTTTGAGTTACCTTTAACAACACATTATCTTGCAAATTTTACTTTTTGTATTTTAAAGTGTTTATTCTTTTTACAGACTTAACTCCTAAACCAGGGTTCTCCAGCCTTATTCCTCGTGATCTAGTGCCCTGCTTCAGTTATTATTGGTCATCTTGATCAGGCGTGTTTAGTCAATCAGAAACTGGGCTTACTCAATCCAGCTAATCAGTAATTACTGAAACAGGGTTGGCTGTAAAACAAGCAGGGCAGTAGCTCACGATCAACAGGGTTGGAGGCGCCTCTTTAAATGAATATACAAAGACGGAAGGAGTTAAATGTTATCAGCACAACAGTGCTCACAGTTTTAATAGAGTTAAAGTAATGCTAAATCTATAAGTATATGATAGCTTGTTGCTGTTGAACAGCCCCTGGATTAAACATGGCGTTTATTAGCCCACTGACCGTGACAAAATGAACCCTTCGGGTATCAGAACTTTGTAATGCATAAAAATTAAGCTTTAGATACTTCACAGTATTGGGATAACTTGGTTGCTGCTTAAGACATACTTCAATACTTGCAGGGAAGCAAAATGCAAGAAAAACACTATTTAATATTGTTAATAATGTAATGTTAATAAACGTTCTAATATAGAGAGACAAATGTAGTGTACTGCTAGATGCAATCATTCACAAATCCAATTTTTTTTATTTGGGAGTCATTCAATCACTTCCATGGCCACGGTTTAAAAAATCACCAGACTGAATAGGGTTCTCTCAGAACATCAGTGAACACCAGTGTGTATTCATGATAGATCACATGTGCAACAAGCTCAGCCTTATAGTATCCCCATAAAACATGACATAGTGATCTGTCTGGTGTTCAAAGGTTGAAATGTTTGGAACTGACAGAGCGGATCAGTGGATGCTGAGGCACAGAGGTGATGACTGCAGCTCTCCAAACTTCAGAAGATCTTTAGAACAGTGCTTTTCAACCTTTATTGAGCCACGGCACACTTTAACCTTTACAAAAATCCCGCGGCACACCATCATCCAAAAAAAAAAAAAAGCAATCTCAAGTGCATCTTTGTGATAATTGTGGCAGAAAAAGCAGATGTGTGTTTGTTGTGGTTCCAAGATGTTAAACAAGGACGACTCATTGTGCACTGAGGCGCTGTCGCTTTAACCCAATGCATCATGGGAGATGTAGTGTGAAAACTGCCGCAAAAGGGGGGAAAGACTAGCGTCTCTGAGCTTCATTGTTTTGTTCTCTTGTTCCACGGTCTGATACCGGATTCTGTGGAAAGATACACCTCTAAAGACGAGCTTTAGCTGGTATTTTTGTTAGAACTGAGAGACTTTATGAGCTACATTGGAACAAGGAAGTGAAGACTTTAGGCACTTCTGATTGGTCAGACTGATGACATGTGATTAAGCCTTCAAGAATGATTGGCAGAGACAGTTAAAGGGGCGGGACTTTGATGCAAACAGCTTTAGTTGAAGCTAAATCACGGTACCGTCATTCTTATCAAAATGTCTTTAATAGAAACACCAAGAAAAAAGTATTTTATGATCTTTTATATTCCTAACTACGCAGTGTTTTATCAGGGCCTGTTTGGATGAACACAGAGCTGATTTCCTGGAGATGGGAAATGTTTCTAGATCAGTTAATGAGGGCAATTTCCCACGGCACACTTGACCATCTCCCACGGCACACTAGTGTGCCGCGACACACGCACTGGTTGAAAAACACTGCTTTAGAATAGCTTCAGAACAGTGTAGTGTGTATCATTAAATGGGTTTCTTTGACTGGATCCAATTCCTCCGTCAAAAAGTGCAATGCATACCTGACTCCAGAGCGGTGGTGGTTTTTCTGGAGTAGGGAATTAGGTTTTCGCATCTGGAAATCTGGTGGATGAGTTCGGATTGATCAGCTGCTAGGAGAACAAGACTTGCCTCACTGTATTGTGCCAAGTATGAAGTGTGGCGGAGGGGATATTATGGTGTGGGTTTGTTATTTTTGGGCTGGGTTTTCCCCGTAGTTCCATTAACAGAATGAAAAGATTCCACGCTCCCAACTTTGGAAGAATTACAGGGCTCCAGACTGCGACCAAATGGTCGCAATATTTTGCGACCAAAATTTGAGAGTGTGCGACTGAATTTTACATCCAGTCGCACATGCGCGACCAGTAAATTTGCCTCCCCCACCCTACGTATTTTTTTTACATTAAACGTGGAAGGGGCACGTCAATGATCAATTAAATAATCAATGAAACGCGAGCGCACACAGGCCTAAATTTTCTGGTTGTGCCCCTAAAATTTTCCGTTAGGGGCCACTGTGCTCCTGGTGAAAAAAGTTAGTCTGGAGCCCTGAATTATGGGATTACTGCACACAGGTTCACAAAGGTGGTTTGTGTGTTATTTAACATAAACATTGTCTTTTGTTACAAGGTGACTTCTACTCTTTGGTAATGAACAATTCCTGACAGAATATCTACCAGTAAATAAGAGAAGTCCAAAAGATTTGTAGGATGGGCAGAAGAAGTGTGTTTGTGTTTGCACACTAGTATATTTCAGTTCTCACATCCTTTGCATGTTTCCTTCGTCGACTACTTCTCAGCCTCTCACCACAAGCTCTTAGTAGACACGCACAGGTGTTCATACGTGGATGATGTTTATCCTGCGGTGGGTTTTGACTGAGACCGCAGTCGGTGGTGGCTGATGCACAGCAAACAGTTGGGAATCGATGGGAGGGCATGTGCGTGTGAGCTCAGGACCGCGGGGAGTCGGCGTTTCCCCTGTAGTGAGTATCTTGTATTTTGAGGGTTTTCTAAAAGCTGCTGATCTTACCTTTGTGTCTCAGAAAGTAATGATTTGCGCCACCTGATGTGACAAATTATTTTGAGGTTTTCTTTTCTTCACAAATTTGAAATCTAACAGTTTTAAGAAATAATCCTAATTTTGCTGCTAAATTTAGATTTTTTTTTTTTTAAAGAATGTTGGGTTTAAAAAAACAACAACATATTTTTCTGTTTTTGTTAAAGATTTTGACAATTAATATTACATTTTGTTAACCCTTTTCACATACCTTCGACTCTTAAATCACTTTTAAATTGGGATTTTGTAAATAATTTTGGGGGATTATGTTAACTCAAGGTTCAGTTTCACATTTTATTTTTTATTTTTTGAGGTATAGTTTTTCAAGGTGCATCGATGAATAGCAAAATACTCTAAATGAACAAAAATGCATTTTAAATCAATATAGACTTTAATTTTCACCTAATACATGTACATTTTTTGAATATGATTCATAATTCTCAGATTATTAACTGGTTGGATTATTTAGTTGTTTTTTGCCACATATGTTTTACTCCTTGTCTTTTTGAATTTCAACACATTTACTGAAAAGCATCAAGTAATGGATTAAAATAAACACAGCAGTGTTACCTTATTATATTGTGGGGGCTCAGATGACAAAGTTTAATTAAACATTTCCTAATCAGGATTTTGATTGGATTTTGTTACCACTAAGCTATAGGGTTTTGTTACATGTGATGAAGAAAGTACAGCAGAGCCTTCACGTTAATATTGTGCATTATGTTTTGCCCTTTCAGACTCGGGCCTAGTCGTTCCCAGCATTCCCTATGAGCTCCACAAGCGTCTGCTCGGGGCGGCAGAGCGTTGGGGCCTGACTGTTGAGCGCAGACTGGAGACCATTGGCGTCTGTTCCAGTCAGATGGCTTTGTCGTTGCTTGGAGGACCAAACAGGTGAGAAATACCATACTTGATAGAGTATGGTATTAGCGTTGTATTAAATAAATCAATGTAAACAATTTGATCTTCTTAATTACATATGTAAAACATCTAAAAATGATGGATCTTGATATTCCTCACAACACTTGAATTCGATTTGGGGAGTATCGGAATCCAGATCTTAATTGGTCTCATTGTTGATAAGTTATTTGCTGCAAACAAATCTTTCCATTTGATATTGCCCTTAAATTGTCAATGGAAAGTGCAGGACAGTGTGGTGTCAGCACTCTTTTGTTAGAGAGTAGAGAGTTTTACCTGTAAAGTGTGTTTCTGTTCTAAAGCTGACTTCTCTGTAATATAAAAACGGTTTAATGTTATTTATCTGTAACACGTTGCTCTAGAAATCTATACCCACATGGTATTTTAGGGCATTATAATGATGACACGTTGGTATCTAAAGGTTTGGAATTGTTACCAAGACAGACACACAATTCCAGAAATTGCTCCAGATTCCTTTAATAGCCTTAGACTGTTTAGCTCTGCAGACGTGGAAATATGCTAATCCCTCCTAATCTCCTCTCGAGGAACACGGTTTATATACGTCATTTATTTTCTCGCATAATTGTTGGATTTTTTTTTGCCACCTTTACTCTTGCACAGGATTTTTTTTTTTGCTGATGAGCTGCTACACATCTTGACTCTAATAAAAAATATTAGATTTTAAGGGAGTCAAACAACATTTTTTCTGTTTTTATGCTTGTTTTATGGGATTAACTGTAATTGAATATTTTTGTTTTGTCTGCCACTGCACAGTGACACAGTTTAACATCACCACCTTTAGCAAACGAACGTATTTTTAAAAAAAATCTGCCGGATAGTATTAAAATATGGCAAAAAACTTGATTTCCAATCGATGTTTTATAGCTCTTCATTTTGCGTTACGTCTCCACTGATGGTAAAAAGGAGAAAAAAACACCCAATCACTTAAAGTGTTTTGAAAAAGAAAAGTTTCGACATCTATTACTGTGGAAAGGTGAAAGAAGCCACACTAACTCTAGATTTTTGTAACCATGCTGTCTTTAATTAATCCTTACTCGTTTTTCTTCATTTAATCTTATTTGTTCACTTGTCTTTTTTAAGAGTTACTCAAACACTGATGTGTATTTTCCTTTCTTCAAAGCCTCCTTTCTGCCCTGATGCTTTTCCATCGTCTCAATGCATTTTTTCAGCTTCCTTTCCATTTTATTTCGTTTTGGTTTTTTCAACTCAGTATCTCTTGTTTGAGCCTTGTTTCTGTCTGTCAGGCAGATGCAGCAGCTTTTTAAAGTCTGGGAGCATCTTTCAGCTGAAGAATGGGTATTGGGGAGTATCTATAATGATTTACTTCATTCAATCATCTAGGTTAATTCTAGCTTGATGTGAACATTTACATTTTTCCTAGGTTTCACAAAGTTCGAGGTTAGTATCTTGGCGCACTGGTAAATTCAATGAGACGGTGCTGCTTGCAATCAAAATAACTACAACAGTCATTTATAAAGTAGGTTACTTTACCTATTTATTAAAATGTTAAAAGTAATTTAATTGAGAAATGCATAATGCAAATGCAACAAAAACATTAGTTAAACTTATCTAAATGAATGTGTTAAAAGAGGCATTTAGAAAAAGCATTTTGGAGAAAAATAATCCCAACAGGTCATTTTCTGCTAACAGATATCTGCTTCTGATTTAGGGCTTGTAAGAAAACGCATTCACCCCTTTTTCTTTCAACCCCCAGACTGACTCCGAAAAACGTCCATCAGAGGCCAACAGTTGTCCTTCTGTGTGGCCCCCACATTCAGGGAGCCCAGGGAGTCAGCTGCGGTAGACATCTAGCCAACCATGAAGTGGAGGTTATTTTGTTCCTGCCAAACTTTGTGAAAATGCAGGAGTCGGTCTCCAGCGAGGTCAGCCTCTACAGCAGAACAAGTGGTCTTCAGGTGTCCAGCATCAAAGGTGACATCATCAGTTCCTTTCTGCTTCAGCTTCACTTATTCAGAATTAAAGGTTTTATGTTTCCTGATGGACATTACGTCATCGATCTCTGTTGGTAAACACAGATAAAGGTTGCCCTCTAGTGGAATCTCCCCTGAAAGAAATTCTACCTCGAATGTTCGAAGAAGTTGACTTATAATTTTAAAACTTTACAACTTCTACTTTGGAAATTGTTAGTTGTAAAAATGTGTGAGCTTTAAAACCCGTTTTGATTTCTGTTGTGTCCCAGAACTCCCCGCGAGTCCGGTGGATTTGGTCATCCACTGTCTGGACAGCCACGAGAACCCACTGATGAGGGAACAGTCCTGGTACCAGTCAGCCGCTGACTGGGCCAACAGGAACCGGGCTCCAGTCCTAAGCATTGATCCCACCACCAATGAAGGTCCCCAGGCTGTGGAGGCAAAGTGGGCCCTGTCTCTCGGACTTCCTCTGCCTTTGGCAGAGAGGGAAAGCCGGCTCTACCTGTGCGATGTTGGCATTCCCAAACTGGTCTTCCAAGAAGTTGGAATCAGTTACCACTCGCCGTTTGGATGTAAATTTGTCATCCCTCTTCACCCAGCATAGTAAAGCTGAGGGTGCAGGAGACTCTACATTTGTAACCGCTTTTTTGGAAGATTTTTGACTAGATGTGTAGAACTGAGCGGTGCACAAGCTCCACAGAAATCCTCAGCAGTCGCCACTTGTTACTCGTATTTTTGAGAAGAAAACGTTTCTCCGTGTGTTTCGACAAGGGCTCATTGCTGATGTGAATATGTTTACAAAAAGTCGACCACTTAGCCTGTTTTACTTCTGACTTGTATCGTTAGACTAAGCAACAGCAGCACAGTTTCTGTTTTAGATTCCGGCTGGAGCCAGGTCCCGACCCAGCGGCGCAGCTCAGCCTGAAGATGGCTTCCAGATTCCACTCCTTCCTCTCCCAATGCCGACTGTTGCAGAACAACTCTTTTGTTTCACCTCAGCAAGGTGCTATCTGTCCATGGCGGTTGTAGCGTTTGTAAAAAATCATACAGTATTTATATTTGTATTTATTTTTGGAATTACCTCTCAGGAATGCAACGTGAAAAAAAAACGTTTTATTTACATGTGTTTTGAGTTTAAAATGAAACCCGATTTAGAACCAGAAAGCTTTGGTGTTAATGTTGTTCAAGAGACAAAGCATCACTTTGTAGCATTATAAAGTTTAAAGGATTATTGATGTTTACAAGTTTTTTATTTTTATTTTATTTCTATTCATAAGGCGGTTCCTTGTTTAACGATCACACGATTTAGGTGTTTTTTTTGTTGTTTTTTTTTTATCTTTGGTCTTTGATCCAGTAAAATATGAATGTACTAGTCACTTATTATTGAAATACACACAAATGGATGTATTTGTGACCAGAGCTAATCTGCAGGCCATACAGATAGCATTTCAGAAGGCTGCTGGTTATTAAACACTAACTTCTGTTTTACATAGTGCTTATTTAAACATGTGGTAAGATTTCAATTTTAAATCTTTGCCGTTTCTGGGATGTGCTTAGCTTGGAAAGGTACACTAAAAAGAGACACAAACCTTAAAACAAATATTTTTAAAAGTAAAAAAAAAAAAAAAGAAAGTTATATTTAAAGCCTAAATTTAGCATTTTAGCAGAAGCAGCATCAGTTGTATTTTCAAGATGGTATTTTGTAAAAGGCTCACCAGTATTACTGGTAATTCAAATCAGGGGTGTCACAATTTTTTTAGAGAGTGCTGGCCTTCCAGATATTGATTTTATGACAGGAGCCTGAGGGCTGGTGGACATTTAAATGGGGGCCGCATGTGCCCCACAGGCCGGACTTTGGACACGCCTGTTTTAAATAATTGTGATGATATTTGTTTTGGTTTACTTTTGACTTCTGAGGAAAAATATTTTGGGGAAAAAACTGTGGTTTGGTAAAAATGCTCTTAATTTTACCAATTCAGAACAATGTTTACATATGACCTGAAATGAAAATAAGATGATAAAATAAGATTTGGATAGCTTTTTAGTGTATTAGTTCAGTTCTTACTATACATCTATGATTAACTTGCCAGAACAAGTTTATTTCAAAATAAATGATTAGTTATAGCAGATGTATTTACTTTTTAACTCAAGTATTTCTTGTATGAATGCTTCTTACTTTTACTTGAATAGAGATTGATTTGAGGTAGTGCTACTTTTATAAAATCTAACGATACTTTACTCATCTTTGAAGTAATGACATTTTTGTGTTTTTACGTAGCCTTACTTACTTTTTTAATTATCAGTGAAAGCTAGGCCTTATGTTTGTTTTACTGGAACAAAAGAAATCTAATATGCTTAATGCCACAATGTACTATATTAGTAATGACAATTAATTGGGATATAATTACTACAAAGGTCAGTTTGGGTATGTATACATATGTTTTTAACAAGAAAATTAGGTTTCTGCATTTAATATATCCCACATCAAACAGATAATTTAAGAACATTGGGATTTTTATTTATTTATTTTTGGATTCAGCTTTTTAAATGTAATGAATTAAAAATATAATACAATTTAAAGCTGACACCGTACCTATCAGAGCGCAGAACACCTGTGGAGGACAGTCTCACCTGTTGGCCACGCGGCTGTGCTCGCACTCCGCTCAACCCGAGGGCTCGTGCGAGTCCTCCGCGCATGCGCATTGGGCTGACAAATCGGAGACCATTTCCTTCCAACAGAAGGCCTCGCAGACGAGCGCCACACACGCAAACAACCACACATATGCAGCCAGAGTGGAGACAACCGTCAACGCAGAGCCACGTTTGGGATCGTTCGGTATCGCCGCTGCAAACCCCGGACGCCCCCCCCCGCTGCGGAACGCCTCGTTATGGGTCTCTCCCGCTAATTTGCAGCGAAACCTGGTCGACACCCGCGGCGGTATCTTTTGGTGAGTTGTGTGGCCGGAGCGTCTCCGACTGTTGCTGTAACAACATTTTAGCGGCCAGATGTCCGAGAGAGCGCACTCTGGAATAACGGTTTGGGGCTTTACGTTCACGTCCGTTTGCCTTTTCACCGAAACCATTGTATTCGATTGATTCGGGACAGAGCTAACGTTAAATCTTACTGAGCTTTACCGTTAGCTGCTAGTTAACGCCGCTGTGTGTCCATTATCGGACACTGTCTTGCATTTATTTAGCTTAGGTTTGCCGGGTCGAAATCCCTTCCCCGCCTCTTTCACTGCAGGTATTTTAGCTTATTTGTGAGATATATCTGACTTTTTGACATCTGCAAACAATACCAATGAGTTTGTGCCTGTTTTTACATGGCGCAAAGCCAGCAGCGAATTCCCGGCTGTGCACCAAATCACCAAGTCACCCCTTGAAAAAAAAGAAGCCCTGATTCCATCATCGGACGGACACATCAATGCTGTGTTGCATTGTCTCGACCGTTTCCTTCCACCCCCCCTCCCTCTCCCCTCCCCTCCCCTCCCCGCGTGTTCTGTCCGCGCGGACCCACATCACAGGAACTATCCCCGCTCGAGCCAGAGCTGTGCTGCATTGTGTTGGGAGCAGACGGACGGTTCTGGAGGAAGGGGGTTGGGTCGGACGGTGGAGGTTTTCGGGGAGTGTGACATTGGAACGGTAAACAGAGACGCACGTTATGTGGGTTTGCATGAGCTGCCTGCGCGTGAACGGTTCCGGAAAGCGGGAAGGAGTCTGCCCCATAATGGATCTGACACTTCAGGCTCTGTTGCAGAGGGACGGGGATCAACCCCCAGATTTGCATTGTTCTGCATCTCTTTAGACTAATTGTGTCTTGAATTAAATCGATTATAATTACAAATTTGAGCTCTTATGTTTGGGTTTTAGGGCCATACATGTGCAGAATGTTGATGATGACATGGTCATTGTATGTCATTTATGCAGGTTTATTCAATAAAAATGAATAATGTATTCTTGTATCTGATATTTGCTATCACGACTGCTTCATATTGAATGCAGAAATCACCCGGGAAGCAGTTTGATTCAAACATTTTTTTTTTTACATAAATGTGCTTTGAATTGGCTCTGTGAATGAAAGGTGGATGTATTTGCTTTGCATTTGGGATTCATTGTCAGTAGGTGATTCAATAGTTGCACACAGTTCCTCGTGAAAATACCAAAAAGGCATTTGCAGTTTTTGTGTTCAATGCTTCCAGGCAACAATCTGAAGTGTTGAAACGTACATACTTTGCAAGCCATGACAGGACAGACACAGCAACATCTGCGGCGCCATGTCAGCTTCCACATTATTGCCATGCAGTTGAGGGGACAGAGGTCCAAAAAGCTTAGCTTCTAAACCTGCTTCATCATCTGCAAGCTCATTCTGGGGCTTTTTTTAAAAAATATTAGCGCATAATGTCCAAACCTGTGTACGTTCATGGACTTATTAGCTCCTACACTAAGAGCGTTTTGTTACTTTTTTTTTTTAAACCTCTTGATTGTCTGAGCAGGCTTAAAGTCCCACTCCGATCATCTTCCCAGTTGTATTTTAAACTACGATTATGCCGTTTTTAGCCAAAATAAAAAAATCGTGTATTGTTTTTTTCTAGGCCATAGTTTCCGCAGAGCAGCAGTTGTTCCTTATAAACTCACCTCTGAGCTGTTTGCGCGGAGTTAGCCTGGCCTGTTCCCATCATCCATCTCTTTACGTGTCGTCCTGCTAGCTCGCGGCCCCTCATAATCCCACCCTAAAATTATCGGTGCAACAAAAAAAGGGGCGAGCAACATTGAAGCTCTGCAGCCGTACCGTTTTGAGCCCAGACGCCAGCTCGGACGAGGAAAACAAAGACGTGCACGGATCTATTTGTCTGCAGGTAGATGCGACAGAATGGAGCTTGTGGCTTGTCGTAGTAGCTTCACCTAAAATCTTTTTTCAAACTGCATTTTTGTGTCTGCTCCTGATTCCCGGTTTACAAAAAGAAATGCTGCGGGGAAAAAAAGTCATTTTGAGCTTAATTTTCTTCATGAGAAAAATTCCACAAAAACACATTTTTATTGGAGTGGGTCTTTAATTTCTGGGCAGCTTTTTTGCCGGTCCTCTGTGTTGGGTGGCAGTATTCCTTCTGGAGGTGCCGCTTTGAAGACAACTTGAGCCCATCTTACAAGAATAGCTGCCTCTTAGCTGTCCTCTAATTAGCGTCAAGTTTATTGGTAGAGTTGGGAGAATGGCGGTCTGGTTGATCCGTAAAGCTGCGTGAAGATTGAGCTGTGTTACTGTCTCGTGTTGAGCTTAGAGCCAGGCTTATGTGCTCAGCAGGAAGTGATGGCTTCTCTGTCTGTACACTGACCATCTCATTGCACATTTGAAGCCCGTCCAGAGCCCTGCTGACCTCGACACAATGGCCATGTTTAGCTCTTCCCCTCCAGCACGCCGCCCTTCACATCTTGCCTCTCGGTCTTTTTTAATCAGCGAGTGCAATAACGGTGGAAGGATTTGTGAATCTGTTGCACAGCTTAAAAGCCCACTAACACCCATGACCATCAGGACCTCACAGCTGCTGTGAGATGCATCCTGCAAGGTAGGCCGTAAAGCACAGCATCTGCGTCTTCAGCTTTATTTATACTTGAGGATGTCTGCTCCTCAGCGGGCTGACATGGTGTCACTAGCTGTAGAATAAATATCTCATCAGAGCTGAGAGACTTTTACCCCGAGCATGCACAATGCAGGATATCTGCAACAGCTGCAGGCGCACACTGAGAGGAGCATTGTTATTGTGGGGATGATGCAAATTCAGAAAACTGCCACGGTCCAGCAGCGTTTGAAGAGAATTGGAAAATGAAACTACGCTGCACCTGCACCCCACTTTTTTTTTTTTTTTAGTACAAGGCTGCTTCATAACTGCTACTGTGCTCACTTATTTATTTATTTTTTTTACTTGTCCTGTCCAACTGCTGAGCAGACAGATAGGAGCTTTCCGGACTATAAGTCGCTGCAGAGTATAAGTCGCACCAGCCCAAAAATGCATTATGAAGTAGAAAAAAAACACAGATAAGTCGCATTTTGACGGGAAATTTATTTGACAAAATCTGAGACCAAGAACTAATAACTTGCACAACCTCATATGACACAATCATAGCAGACTGTTTATCTCATAATTTCACAGTAAAACATACCTCATACTTATTTATTTATTCCTTTCATGAAGCATCATTGGCCAACTAATACTCTGTTTTGATCCTGTATTTGTAGAAACAGTTGTCATTTTATTGCATTTCTGAATCTATGAAATCCTTAGAAAATACAATATTATGTTTTTAGCCTTCAAGATCTTACTGTAAAAAAAAAAGTTTGCTGATTCTCTGAGTCACTTAACATACTCGTAACACTTAACATTACTCATACATCAAATTGACCCAGGAACATCATCTCTGTTCCTCACAAATGAACATAACAGGAGGGTTAACAATGTATTCATTTCAATTTATTTCTAATATAAGTCGCTGCGGAGTAAAAGTCGCACCCCTTGCCAAACTATGAAAAAAAGGGCGACTTATAGTCCTGAAAATACGGTATTTCTAACAAATCTTCTTTTGTAACTTAGGATACATTTTAGTTATTTTTTATAATAATTACATTCATATATTACATTCAGAAGAGGAGGAAAGAAGGGAGTTGTGTTGGAGAGTGAGGGGGTAAGGACGCAGAAGAAGGGGGGGGGGGGTTAAGGAAATCTGGAGGATGATTACAGAGTTGGTGGGGTGTGTGTCTGTGTGAGTGTGTGTGTGTATGGGGGGGGGGTGAGTCATAAAGCAACAAGATGCTTAAGGATTATCATCAATATTTGGTGTAAATGTCCGTCAAAAGGGGCGGGGCCTGTCCACACCCCCCTACTCAAGTGTTACAAACATACCTGTTGGCTCCAAAAATCTTCATAGTCATGTCGGCATGTACTTAACACAACTACAGTTCACACGCACACATGCATACAAACCAACACATGTGACGTATTTCAACCGGTCACACATAGTATTGTGCAAAGGTGAGCTGACACCTGTGCTCAGGTGAGTGTTTATGCTCTGCTGAGGTGGATGGTGGAATGCAAAAAAAGGGGGAGTGCCCGGCCCTCCGCACACCAGGACCCCCACCGAGCCGCAGCGGTAAACACTTTTTTTTTTTGGTGTTATGGTTTTTTGTCTCAGCTGTGAAGAAGTCATGTGACTTCTATTGTAGGCATCACACGTTTATTTTTAAGGATGTTGGTATATTTTGTGCTCGACTGTCCTCTTATCTGATCATAATAGTTGTTTTAGGCCAAGTGCAGCCTTTTTATAACATGCACAACATATCTAGTCTTATTTTGCATATATTTGTTTTGGAAGTTTGCTTTTTGTTTTGGTAAAAAAAAAATTTGCACACAAAATAGTAAATTGATCAAAACTGTGGTCCTCAGATGAGATGACTGACTGATCCTTTTCTGCTCAGCAAAATGGGGGGGTTGCGGCTTAGACCTTAAAAGTGAACTCAGCTCCAGCTGAGCTGTGGTGGAATACTTTCTTTGGGCTGAGGAGGCTTTTCATGGCTGACGGCGGCCATGAAAGATGCAGGTCTAAAATGTGTCTGTGTTTGGCTGCTGTGAGGATTCTCACCCGGATGATATTAATGCTGTTTTTTTTTACTCGTATATTAAAGATTTAACTTGGCATAATGACATCAATTTTGTTCCATTTTAGCAGAAAAATCTGTCAAGGTCATCATATCACTTTTACTTGATTCCATTGCAATGTTTGTTCTGTGACTTGATTCCACTTCCTTTCATTTTTTTTTAACGTTTATTACAAAAACAGTTTTGCTTCGTTATAAACAAATGTAGATGAATAAACTAAAGTATCAGTTCAATGAATAGAAATTCACCTTTCAATATGGCAGAACAGTCAAATGAAATAAATAAAACGATTTTAACCATGCATTAATAAAACGTTGACCATTATAAACTAACAGCGAAGCAGTTTTCTGCTGCAAAAATATGAAAAATGGATCGAAGCCAAATCAGTTTCTGGATTTAATGGATGGATGTCGCATTCGAGGAAAAATTGATTTGAATCAATTCAACAGATCTTTTTGAAATAGCTCTCTAATATTGCAGACTATATATGCAATTTTACTCTTGTTATCCAGGAAAGTATTTAACATTTTTAACGCGCACAATTTTTCCCCCCACAAGCCTAGAACCAGAACCATAGCTGACTTTGTTTCTAGCTTAGTTTAGCTCATATTTTAATCTCTACAGCAAGCAGACTGCTGAAAGATGACAGCTCCATGACATCAGTCTGTGTTTTGAAAAGCTTCTTTTGAATGATTGAGGCTAAGGAGAAGTGTTAGGGAAGGGAAACTATCGGACACTTCCTCTCTGGGGCGGTCGTGCAGCAGCGGCTGTTCTTGTGAGCACAAATCTACGTTTGTGTGCGACATTTAATGCACTCCTGTTGATTTTAGTCAAATTTCTAAATATTTCAGATTGTTATGTGGTTATTGATTTTTTTTTAAATTTATTTATTTATTTTTTCCTACTTAATGAACCAATTTCGAGTCTTGTCAGCACAGTTGTTTTTATACAAATGGTCATATTTAAAACTTCTTTGAAAAGTCAAAACATGCATCTGATCAGCTTGTTGGGGAAAAAAGATTTTTTGTAATCAGAACTGTTTTCTGGATAAGAACTGCTTTTAAATATGTGGTGGAAATCATTTTTAGGTTGGGAGGGTTTTTTATGCCATACTTTTGTAATTATCGCTCAAATATATGTGATTTAAAAAAAAAAAAATACTTTCGTTCTTAATTTAAGACAAACTATATGTAAAACTGTATTTTCATAGTGGGTTAAATCAGTGTTTTTCAACCAGTGTGTCGCGACACACTAGTGTGCCGTGGGAGATGGTCAAGTGTGCCGTGGGAAATTGCCCTCATTCACTGATCTAAAAACATTTACCATCTCCAGGAAATCAGCTCTTTGTTCATCCAAACAGGCCCTGATAAAACACTGAGTAGTTAGGAATATAAAAGATCGTAAAATACTTTTTCTTTGCGTTTATTTTATTTTATTAAAGACATTTTGATAAGAATGAAGATACAGCGATTTAGCTGCAGCTTCGACTGTATTTTGGGAAAGTCCCGCCCCTTTAACTGTCTCCACCAATCATTCTTGGATTCTTAATCACATGTCATCAGTCTGACCAATCAGAAGTGGTTAAAGTCTTCACTTCCTTGTCCCGATTTAGCTCGTAAAATCGCTCGGTTCCAACAGAAATACCAGCTAAAGCTTGTCTTTAGCGGTATAGCTTTCCACAGAATCCGGTATCAGACCGTGGAACAAGAGAACAAAACAATGAAGCTCCGAAAAGCGATCTCCGGCCATTTTATGCACTACATCTCCCATGATGCATTGGGTTTTGAGGGTGACAGCGCACAAGGAGATCTGTTGTTAAAACGTCTCGAAACCAACGAACACACAAACACACACTCAAACTGTTTTTAAATCTTCTAATTTAACTTTTATTGCATCTTTTAGAAAAAAAACAGCTGCAATTTCCAGCTTTTTCTACCACAATTATCTCAAAAATGCACGTGAGATTGTGGAGGGGCTGTAGATTAATACAGACTATGAGTTTCTCCTTTTTTTGTTTAGTTTTTGGATGCTGGTGTGCCGCGGGATTTTTTTTAGGGTTAAAGTGTGCCGTGGCTCAGAAAAGGTTGAAAAACACTGGGCTAAATGATCTAATGGATCTGCTGCTCTTAAATGTCTTATTTGTACATTTTTTGAAATCTCAGATTTTCCCTAAATTTCTAAATAGATATTGTAATCTGATCAGATTAATGGTTTAACTTTTTTTCATTTAGCTGGTTGGTGATGAGAAAAATTTATTTTTTAATTTTGTTCAAATGTGACATTCAAACATTTATTTTCATATTGTTCTGACTGACCAAATAGAATTTGTGTTTGCTGAAGACATTTCTTACATTCAATGATAAATGATTACAGTTTTCAGTAGTTTTTGTTGTTGCTACCATTAAGAGAAAAAACAGGCCAACAAATAACATGTTTTATAGACCAAACATTTACTCCTCCAAAGAGGAAAACTAAGAAAAAGTTTTCTTTGGTACGATACAATTTTTTTGTCTTGAAAGTTAAAAGTATTGCATGCAGGGGGGTTTTTTGTGGTAAATTTTTCTAAATGTACCAGTAACTCAATGGTAAGAACTGCTGATGATTCTGGCTGTGTCTCTTCTTCTACTGACGTGTTGGTATTGCTCAGGCGTTTGTTGCTGTTGGAACCTCTCTTTGAATGCACACTTTACACTGTATTTTATTATATAATGTTTGCTTTCTATTGCAACAAAAACATATTTCTAAATAAAATGGACTCAGATTAGTGTTTTGTTTTAGTTTTTATTTTAAAGAAGTCAGCCCAAAAAAGGCCATTTGTTTGTTTTAGTATCTGGTTGCTCCGTTTATAAATGTCACATGCAAACTGTGAGGCTTTTGGACACAAAGAACTGTCATTGTTTCTTGCAGACAGAATTTGGACCTGATACTTTTTTTTTACTTTTATTTTTCAGCAAACATTAGTTCTCCGTTAGTCAATAAAGTCTTCTGGGTTGCCTTTTGTTTGTATCACAGTTTTTTCTTCTCTGTAATGGTGTTATAAGTTCAGTATTTTCCCATTGAATAGAGGAAAATCGGTGTAGTTGTGTGTATCATACATGTGTTATTCACACAGGAGAACACACACACTCAGACTATCGGCACAGTTGTTGGCTGTAATTAGGACCACTTGTGCATGAATAGCAGTTGCATTTGTGGTATGGTCGGTGGTTGAAAGTCTGCTTTCATCTAGAGTTAGACGAGCACACTTCTGAATGTAAGGAACTGCTTCAAAGCTGCATTCTGCTGATTTACGTCTGACAAATTCTCCTTTGAACTAATTAGGTCACGTTTTTTTTTCTTCTTCGCCTATGAAAAGAAACTAATGACCTAGTTAGTACCGTCTCCCGGGTTGTTCTATTGTGTCTGACTGGGATTATAAATCTGACGGAAGTTTTTCGGAGAGTTGTTAATCCCTTTCACTGGATTGAGGTGACTCTACCAGCCAGATGTTTGGTGGAGTGTGTGGCATGAGTGATTCTGTGGTTGCCGTGAGCCTGAAAGCATGACACAGCAGTAACCCATGGAAAAGGCCACTTCCCAAAGAAACAGTTTGTTGTTTCCAATGTACAATTCAGCTGCAGTCCTGCTGGGATGAAAAATCGTTGTCTTTGACAAACACGTCTGCATGTGATGACGTATGTCACACGTCTAAGGAGGCAAACCCCCCCCCCCCTCTCACTTTTCACTGGGGGCTAATGCAAGTCTGTGGTTGAGGATTAATAATTCAGAATGCTGCCATAGATGGGAAGAGCTTTTATTATTCATGGTTGATTTTGGAACTGACAGATGACTGCTGATTATATTGCGGTCTAGCAGAACCAGACTGTCTTCAATGCCTTTATGCCCCTTATTCCTTTTTCTGTTTCACACCCATCAGCCACTCTGAATCCTCTCTGCCGTTAACCTCCTCACCCGATCTCTTGTCTTCTCCACTTGTGAGGATATTTTCTTCCTCACACATCTCCAAATATGCGTCAGACAGCGAAGGAAATTTCCTTTTATTTGTCTCATTCTCTTTTCTTCATCGGAATTTCAACTTTTTTGCTTTTTAACTAAAATGCTATTTTGCCACTCTAGAAGAACGGATCCCTCAATAAATGGAGTTTTCGGAAAATGGTTAGAATTTTTGAAAAGGTTTTTTTTTTTTTTTTTTTAATCCGCTCAAAGGTTTTTTCTTTAAAGACCCAGTCCATTGAAAATTGTGCTTTTAATGCATTCTTGTGGCACTGTTCTGATGATCATATATTGATACAATTGCATTTTTAAGTATTTATTTATTCAAATCGTGAATAGAGAATGTACCGGGCGGGCCACAAGCTCCACCTGTAGACGACTAGATCCATGTACAGCTTTGTTTTCCTCACCCGAGCTGTATCTGGCTCAGTACGTTAGGGCTGGAAAGCCAGCTTTTTACCACAGTTCATGTTAGGTTGGAGGTGTGAGGGGCTGCAAGTATGGCCGAATCTGAATTCTTCCTCTACGGCGTCTTCCTACCCCTAAATCTAGCTCTCCAAACGAAGAGTTATGGGAAAAATAGGGTCATCGAATTCGGACGTTACTCCCACTCCATCAGTAGTCACAGCTCAGCTACGTTAGCGTGGAGCTGCTAGCGCTCAGAAAATACACAACATCGATTTTATAACTTTAAAAATGTTTTGCTATAACAAAAAGTCAGTACCTGCATTTAAATGTAAACTTCTGTGCTTCAGAGCACACCCACGTAAAGCAGAACACGCCCTTAAAAAAGCTCTTTAGGACAAACCAACTTCTCCAAATGCCCCTACAGTTGGAGGGGTTGGGAGAAGCCGTAGGGCAGGAGTGGCAAACTCATTTTCACTGAGGGCCACATCAGCATAGTGGCCGTCCTCAAAGGGCCAGATATAACTTATACATGTAACTAAATGTAATGAAAAACCGCGCTCGGGAGGTAGTAGCGCTAAGGGTCTTGCCCAGGGGCCCTCACTGGGTGATGTTAATTGTTCGCCATTGATGTGGTAATTGCCCCAGTGCCATTGTTCATTCTCTTCCGGGAATCGAACTTTATAGTATAGTATAGAACTTTATAATTTTTTAAAGTGACAATTGCAGTTGCATAGAAAAACATATGTTTGCTTGTTACTCTAGCATAAATCCTTTTAAATTTGATTCTGTCAGGTTAGGTTATATGGACAGTGTTCAAGTCCCAATGTATAGTAGCCCAATGCGATATTTCAAGTCCAATTCCCCCTAGATATGAATAAATAAACATCAATTTTTTATTTTATTTTGAGAAGTTTAAAACTTTTATGCTCTCGCGGGCCACAAAAAATGACATGAGGGCCACATTTGGCCCCCCCGGCCTTGAATTTGACACATGTGCCGTAGGGGAAGAATTTGGGTTCGGCCGATAAACACAGAGCCCTCAGAAAGAGGGTGGGAAGAGGGGGCGGGGTTGCTCTTTGCCAACGGTCAGCCCACTACTCATAGATGAATTTCTAATGAACTTTTGTCGCTCTGCTATAACTGTCCCAGCAAACGACACTTTAAAAAAGAAAATGTTGGCTAAAAACAGCATAACCATAATTAAAAGATTACTGGGAACGTTTTTAAAATGGATCAAAAGATGATCGGAGTGGGTCTTTAAACATGATTTACCATAACGTATCTGTATCCGCTGTTTCTTTTCTGTCTACTAGGTTTGCCTTGGTAACCAAAAGTTTTAAAATGTTTATCATCTGGATTTCTCACCAACAAACTTTATCATTTGTGCTCCTGTAGGCATAATGGTCTTAACGACATTTACAATTTGTTTCTTGCCTGTAGCTTCTCTTACTCTGAGTTTCTCCTCTTTCAGTGCCTTCTTTTTTGCTCACGGTCAGATTTTTCTGCTGTCAGTGCTGCTGCCACTGAATGTAGCTGCTACTAAAGCGGTTTGGAGCTCCAGTTGCTGTTCATGTTGCCGTATTGTACCAGCTGCCTGCTGGGGCTGTCTCTAATGAGATTCTTTGTGTTACCGTCTTCCAGCTTTGCCACCTTGTCGTCTTCTCGGTCCTGAATGGTGGAGTTGTCGTAAACCGCCATCAAAGGGAGGGGAAAAAGTAGCAACAGCAGGCGGTGTCCTGGCTCTTTCCTCAGGGTTTCTCTCGCCTCCTGGGACGGTTAAGCCATGTGTGTTTGGATGTTAAGATTTTGCATTCATTAGTCTGTTGTTGAAAAATGCAACTGCATGCAAACAGCAGTATATTTTAGCATAGTTTGTACTTTTTCTTTTAAAAGTAACATTTTTCTATGGACCAGTTCACCGTATAGTCATGACGACATTTTTGCATAATGATGTAAGACATTAAAAGTCAAAAAGGTTCCAAGATTTTAATATAAAAAAAAAGAATAGTAAGAAACAAAAGGAAAGAGCTGTCTGGAATGTTTACTGCAATGTTGCAATCTGATTGGCTGATGGGGAAAGATGGTGATTGGATAATCAGTTGAATAGATTTGTTTAAGATTTAAAAACCTTGGCCATATTTTTCAAATGGTGATAAACTTGTAATTGGCCACAGCCTTTTTTTTTTTTTAATTCAATAATTATGAAAAAAAGGGGGGGTCACGTCTCCTACATCACCCTCCCAACCAATTAGGGAGGTCTTTTTCAAGAACGAGGATTTCAGTTTTGTTCGTTTTAACCTCCCCTCACCCTCACATCTGCCAAAAAATAATTCAGCTGCAGTCTCAGATTACATTTAGCCCCTAAAACAGATGAGAAAACATATTTGTATGTAAAGAAATGTATGCATTGTTTTCCTTTAAACTTTACTGTATTTTTCTCAAACTTTTTTAAACTTTTGGAATTGGCTGTTGGTGATAGTAATTATATATAATAAACATAAACAAACCTTGGTTAGCGTTTTCTTAAAGCTCTGCAGTGATCTGGGTTTGTTTGTAAGAATGCAGGAAATTCTTTGTTTTCCTTTAAAAGCTTTAGAAACGCTTGGTGGACTTTGCATTATGGAATGTGGCCGCAGTGTTGAAGCCAACTGAGACATAAACACCTAACATGGAGAATAACCAGAGAAGACGTGGAAAAAAAAGGAATCTGTATATAAAAACACATTGCATTGATAAGAGACCAAATATCATTTGAATCCGATCAAGTCTAAGACCAGGACACTTCAGAGGCTAAACCACTGATCCACTCCAGATCAACAATTTGCTGCCACTTTTGTTTGTTTTTCTCTAATTTAATACTCAATTATTTCTCTATTTTCTTATTTGCTCATTTTAATAAGTGGTTGTTGTTCAGCATTTACAGTTGGTTAACTCATTCAGACCTTAAAAAATGAATACCATGTAGTTGCATATACTATGATAAAAGTGAAAGAATAATAATAAATGATCTGTATATGTGTGATGGTACGAAATGCATGGAGGTTGTATTCTGCAGGCTCAAGTTCAGAGGAAACAAATGCACTTTGACTAAATTGAAAACAAATCTAGAGGTTTTTCTTGACTCTAAACATTAAGTCTCTTAGGTTTGCATTTAAACATTTAGCCTTTTAAAAAAAAAAAAGTTTTCACTCAGAAAATTAAACTGGAACTATAGTTCCAAGGAAGAACTGTAAAGGCACATTGAACCCCCCCACCCTTTTTTTTTTTTTAACGAACATTAGCTGCGTTTCCATTGATGATGAAATTGGATTTGTGATCATAAGTTCGCCCAATGAAAACACAACTAACTCGCATTTATGGAAAAAAATGTTTTTGCCATTGGAGGAGGTGGTTTTTGAGGCGTCTCCAAATTGACATATCTTGCATAACTGCAAATAAACGAGTCAC
Organism: Oryzias curvinotus; assembly: GCA_023969325.1. Taxonomy (NCBI): domain Eukaryota; kingdom Metazoa; phylum Chordata; class Actinopteri; order Beloniformes; family Adrianichthyidae; genus Oryzias; species Oryzias curvinotus. The sequence continues at coordinate 25,340,539 of CM043708.1, read as the reverse complement.
TTGACCGCAGATATCCAGTTTGTAGATGGTGATGGCAATGCGCTTCCTGGTAGGAACTGGCTGCCTAGGGCACTGCTGCAGCGGGCACTGCAAGAAGTCCCACAGCATCACACTCAAGTTGAGCGTGTCATGCCACATTGTTGGATCCGAAGCTCTTCTGTAAAATCAATAACCCTGATTTTCCAAAATTGTTTCATCTGTAGCCGTTCCCACGCTTGATAGATGATGATGAGCGCTAGTGCCATGGCAAACATTTGACAGTATCTGCTGTAATTTAAAGTATCGTTTACATCTGTCGCCATGTTTTTCAATGATTTATTTCGTGAGTTGGTCTGTGTTTATTTAATGGAAACAGTGTAATTTCAAAATGTTTTTTTTTTTTCAACATTTCTATAAATTCAACAAATTTTCTCCATGTGTAATGAAAACGCAGCTATTGATCCACTTTAAACTCAGACTGGGGAGCTTAATTTAGTCCATAGTATGTTTAAAAAAGAATTTAACATGGGTTTGTTTCACAGCTGTGTTGTTATACTGTACAATATTGTATATATGTGAATATCAGTACTTGGTAGTCTGTCAGATGGTACAGTAAGTGCTTAATTTCATGGTGTGAAATGTGGCATATGCAGCTTTTTATGCATATCTCTAGTAATATTCATGAATCAGGCCTCAAGACTGTTACCACTGTAATGGAAAACTACTCTACTTAACAGCTCTTTAAAATAAAGCTGCTACCTTTTCTCTTTGCTGCAGTCTTGAAAAAATGGAAATGAAGAGGAAGCTCCTGCCACAAACTGTTCCATATGCCACCTCGTTGGTTCTCTCAACTATGAAGAGTATTTTGCGTATCATAAAGGCATTGAATGACTGTTGACCGAAAGTTGTATACAGCTGCACTGTTGCCTCCATCCTTGTTTATGCAGGACATTCAGAAGACGTGTAAAATATGCACACACACCCTCAATGTGTCCTGGAAGATATTTCTATATGCCTTTTTCGTTGTTGAAAAAGCTATAACAGAGATTAGCAGAGATTTTCAGGATAAACTCCTACAATTTATCATTTATTGTTTTCCAGTCTTGAGTGACACTTATGCTAGTGATAGTGTTTGCTTTATTTACAATTCAATCCAAATGGTGCTGAAAGTGTACAAAGGTGCAACCAAAAAGGAACCGTATCCAGTCCTAAATGCAACCAAAACAATCATACTTGTTGCCATGGACCCCTTTTTTTTTTTATACCGTAGCATATTAGCATCCCTTAATACAAATACATCCTTTGCTATACCCATTATCACAAACCTCTGCACCTCCAAAGCAATACTTCTGTGATTTGTGAAGCTGAGCTCATTGACTTTTATGGAAGTTTACTTTTACAGAATCATTTCGATAAAAAAGAAAAAAAAAGGAAATTTTTAGTGTTGCTTCTTTCATTAAGAATGAAGGACTATAAGAAGCTTTATTACAGACTCAAGGTCCATTTGCCACAACATTCACAAAACGTATAAAAGGCTTGAGGATAAAAATAGGACACTCAAAACAAGTGTAAGAACAATGACATAAAAAGTATTTAAAAAAAATTAAAAAAATTTCAAAAGTATAAAAATCAATGACATAGGAATATAAAAACAATGACTTAAAAGTATAAAAACAGTAAAATAACCAGGTATCATGAACTTAATAAAAAGACTAAAAAGACGAAAACTGCTGACTTAAAAAATAAAAATAAAAAAATACTTGAAACTTAAAAAAGATGACCGTACCAAAACCTCAAATTGGGGATTGGTATCTAAAAGTGCTGTACTTTACATTGGTGAGAGTTAAAATGCTTCAGAATTCCTTTTTTTTGTTCTCTTTTTTTTCTTTCTCCAAACTTGAAAGCCAGCCTGCAAAAATCTGTTCATCCTTTGGAGCCAGCTCCATGTATTTTGACCTAAGAGCAGTTTTTGCTTTTGAGGTTTTTCAGGAGTTCAGTGTAATAAATTCTGCTACATATTTTGATTGGACTTTTTAGCTATTTGCCAACCGTCTAAAGCGGCTAAAAAAATGTGAGTCATATTTATTTTTATCCATTTGATCTTCAAAAAGTAATGCAGTTGTGGATATGACACCAAGGTTTTCTGACTTTAAATGGAAAAATTATTAAAAAAACAACCTGTTCCCCAAACAAATGTTCTACAGATACATACAATTGGAAATCCAATGATGAAAAGACTCCAGCCTGCCTCCGCCTGCATAATGAAGAGACATAAATAGCCAGGCCAGAATGGACCACAGCACACGGAGCTCAAACAATATGCAGTCATCATTATCCTTCCCCCCCTGCTTTCTCCGAACCAGCAGAGCTCAAAGGGGGGGCAGGGTGGGTGGTTATTCTTTTACTCACTCTTTTCCTTCCGCCTCCTGCCTCCCTGCTTTAGTAGTTCGTCATCAGTGGCGAGCCCCGGCCTGTCGCTTGTTACGTCAGGAGGGTTGTCTCCTCTCTGCCCACATCTCTGTTCTTCTGCCTGCAGTGGGGGAGATTTTTCTCTTACACTCTTCTATTTTATGTTCAGCTGGATCAAGTCCAGTTTTAGGTTACAAACGCACCACTATAATAATCTGTTTTAAGCAAAAGGAGGAGGTAATTAGTTTCTTTTTTTCAGTCTGTTATACATTCAAATTCTATTTTTGAAAGTACTTTAATTACAGCTTTCATAGTAGTTGCTCAGATCAAAACAGGAGTCTATTTTGAGTTAACCTTACATATATAGAGACAGTTGAGTTTTACTTGCCGATCAATAAAACTTTCCCATTACCTGTGATGGTACATTGGAATTAAATTCTTTTCTATTTTTTTTTTTATTTTTATTTTTTTGATAAATCCAGTTGGTTGTCCCTGTTGGTTGACTCTTTGTCATACTCATGTTAGTTAAAACTTTCATTTATCCAGTTTAAAAAATTTTAAAAATTGAGAATGCCTCTAAGAGGCAACATTTCTTCAGTAAAAAAAAAAGGTACACATAACTTTATTCCCCACCACCATCACCACGTACACTATTTCTCATAAAGTTGTTATCCACAAATATCCGAATGAGACTGGAATGAACTAATCTACAATAAGCAAGCAGCTGATAGTAGATCAACTGTTGGATCAATTGTTAGAAAATGACGATCTCTCTCTCACCTGGAGCTCCAAATATGACTCCTATATACATTTTTTTTAGACCCAATTGAAAACTCCTGGTCATATTTCCATTTTCTTCTTTGACTTTTCTGCTGGACTGATGGTGTTTTTCCTTTAATTTTTAGGAACACTTGGTTAAAAACGTAAATTGATTGCATTGATTTATGCAACAATGCTAATTGCCCCTGATGCACATACGCAATTTTTTTTGGAAAAAGCAGCATGCTTTGTGTCTATACGTGAGGTTTTGTTAATCACATGTGACTACAAAGAAACATTTAGACTCCTTAATGCAAAAGCAGCTTTTTCACTGTAAAGCAGGCGGTGTTCTGCAGACTGGAAAAACAATTTTGCTTGGGCGTTTTTCACATTTGGTGATGACACGAGTATTCCTATGAAAATATTTTTCTGCATCTTTCAGGTTTTAGCTGTGCTCCCGTATAAGAAAAGAGAGCCATAGTATTTAATCTTAACCCCTTCATTGCAACATGCCATTAAAACCCAGGACTCCACTTAGTTTACTCCACCGTCAACAGAAAAAATGGTTACAAATGATTTTTTTTTTTTGTTTATCTGGAAATGAAATCAAGCTTAAAAGGGTTAAAGATCCAGCAGGCAGGAATGATTTTAAATGTTTAGATCTCCTTTACATTTTATTTACATGCAAGTGTAATGTATCAGAAGTAATTAAGTATGATAATGCTCAAATAAAAAGCAAGAGGAAGACGGGTCAGTAGCCTATATTATCACCATATGCTTTTGCATTGATCATTTATTTTTATTTTTTTAAAGTCTTTTAACCATAGAGCATCGTCTGAATCTTACTATTGTAGCTTATAATTGATGCATTTCATATATACTTTTAGGATTTAGCATTTTAAACTGAAGTTTCTATGAACAACCATAGATGACTGACTGCAAAACAGGTAACTGCTGAACAAATCACTCCTTTACCAACTCATCTGGGAATTCAGGAGGAATGTTGTTTACAGCTGAATTTACATAATGCGTTTCTTTGTTGACCGTGGTGCCAGCTGAAGGTAAAATGAATCAATAAAAGGAATTTCCAGCAGACGATTCATGACACAAGCACCCCATTTCAACTGACCCAAATCTGGGACAAGCCTAATTGTCAGACCAAATAAAAGGCGTCTTCCCTCCTCAGACTGATTCTCTGCTGTTATGCTGTAATCTGTGGATTGCCTTTGGATTTAGCAGAATCACATAATTGGAGGGTTTCTCACAGTAGTTTTCAGAAACCGCTAACAGCAGTTCCTGTTCAAATCCAGCTGTCTCTGGTGATTCTGTTTAAGCTTAGATTCATCCAGGGAAAGTAGACTGTGCTAAGCTAAACTTTCTCACAGTTGCTTGTGTTTAGTGCAAACGGCTTTAACTCTTAGATTTTGTGTGAACCAAAAAATAACAATTGAACATACTCTTAATTTTCTGCCGTGGCTTTTTTAATGTCTAAAACAAGTGAATTCAAAGTCCTTTGTTTTTTCATACATATAATCAGTGGGGACTAAGGCTTTTTTTTAACCCTTTATTTATTTGATTTAAGAACCAGTATACTTTTAAATTTTAGAGAAACTCTCATAGAGCTTAAAATATCCTTTTATATGTTATTATCCTGTTTTACATAGAATTACAACCAATGCCAATTCAACTACCTTGAATGCTTTTACTTGTGAACAGAATGATGGACATTTGATTCTTGGTAAATGTCTTCATGGCTCGGACTAGATAAATGGGCATTCTCTTTAATTGAAATTGAAATAAAGTCAATTTTTTTCCTGTATGGACGCCGCCATGTTGGAGCAAGACGTCGTCAATGAGCAGTAATTGGTCCGAGTCGGTCTGAGTCAATGTTTCTATGGTAACCACTCTCGCCTACCGCTTGAAAGCGGGCTTCATGAAGTCTATCGAACGTTGGATGTGGGGGCCAGCAGGCACCATAAGGTTTTTTTGAGGCATCTGATTGGCCCATTTATAGCTACAGGATTTTGGCTTCTTGGAACCAGGGGGTACTCAGTCCAGTTCTCATGTCCAGTCAATGGTTATACTCCCAACTAGGCCTGCACAATATACCGCAAATTTATCGTTATCGCAATATCCATCTCTGCAATATGCATATCGCAAAAGACGGCAAATATCGCAATAAATCGTAAACCTTAAATGTGTTAAAACACTCTAATGGCAGCTTGAACCATTTAACAAATCAAATAAATCCCTATATGCATTTGACCAATCGGATGGACGCCTTCACGTTGTTGACCAATCAGATGGAGCCCTATTATGTTAGATGTTTGCCACCTATGTCGATGAGTGTCATTTGGAGTATAATTTTTAAACTGCTGCAATGAAATGGCATTGGCTATTTGGTTATTTTGCTATTTGTTTATATACCGCAAATTATATCGTTATCGCAATATTATTGTCTAATATCGCATATCGCGAGTTTTCCTGATATCGTGCAGCCCTACTCCCAACTGTATTCCTCTGTGCTCGCTGTCTGCATGCTTTTAACGTCACTTTGCTCAAACATGGCTGATTCAGCTCGCCACCAACTTTTGTAGAGACTTTACCAAGGCGATCAGTAAAGCCAGATTGGATTGAAAACATGCACAGGACCAGGGTTGGGGGAATGTTGCATTATTCCTAAGGCAGCTATAAACATATGGAAGTCGTAGATCTTTAGCTAGAGTCACTTTAAAGGCCCGTACACACCGGGACGAATTTCGCGCGCGATATTCGCCAACGTTTAACGACTTGTGACTAAACAAAGGGCACCAATGTGACTGTGCTCACCGACGCGAAAAAACGCCACGCGTCAAAGCGTCACTTTTTAAAAAACGCCTCGGGTTCGTTTTTTTGGTTCAATGAGAATGGCGCTTTTGCTCACGTGTCTGGAGCTTCTGAAGTTACAGTAAAACACAACTTGGGGGCGCTCAAACACAAAACTGCCTTTCTGAGCACACATACCAGCAAAGAAGATAGACGCCAAGTAGCGTCTACACTGCCGCAAAGAAATAATGACGGAAATTCTAAAATATATCCCCCAAAAATATCACCCAACAGAACAATAATTTCCTCATCATTTGAACTGGAGCTGGAGCTACTGATGCTTGAAATATTCACGTTTTCTTTGTATGATTCTGACGAGCGCGTAAATACAGGCTCTCTTCTTCTGAGTGAAAAGCGACCACCTTGTGTACAGGAGTATTTCTGTTTTACATTAAGCGCCATCTAATGTCAGGGAATGAAATTGCATGTTCAGTCGGCTCATCGTCAGCGAAAATCGCCTGGGTGTGAACACAAAAGACGTGGCGAAAAACGCTGGCGAATAACGCCTGGCGAATATTCGTCCCTGTGTGTACGGGCCTTAAGGCTGCAGTTCTTGGTGCTGATTGAGTTTAGAACCTGCATGTCAGTTATGGCTCTTCCTTTGACTGACTGGCTGAAACCATTACTCTCGTTTTCTCCATAATCCTCTTCAGAAATGAAGATTGGTGACAAAAAAAGAACTATGTGCCCCCTGGGTTCACCAGAGCAGCCGGGCCTCAAATATATTTGGCTGTCAGTTTGCATATACATCTGCAATGGCCTGCAATTAAGGCAGTTTCCTGTTACAGCTCAGGCTATGGTAGAGCTGCAAAGCGCAGCCATGGATTCTGACAGGGAGGGCAGCAGTTATTGTTGGATCCTTTGGAAGGAGGTGCATTATTTGCATGAATCCCAGATAACATTGTCTGTGTAACAACCGGTGAAGGTAGTAATTCACTCCAACAATATTATATTGATCTTCAGAAAATGACACCAAACTAGGTTTTATTAAATCCTTCCAAAAATATGTAAGAACATCTGTTGACTTTTTTTTACTGTTTGAATTGGTTTCATAAAGTAATAATCAGATGGAAGTGACCAGAGAACCCGTGCTCACGTCGCTTTCTGAGTGCAACCCCCTCCTCCTTATAAAGCTCTGGAAAATATGTGTTGGCTACTTCCTCCTCTGCCTCCCTCTCCACCCTTCTTGTTTGAACTTCCTGTTCTGTGTTTGGGCTCAGAGGGAGACGCTGTGAATGGGGTTTACTGTCGGGGATCGTACTCATTTACCGTCGCAATGCCTTGGTCTCTTTTTATTCTTTGAAAGAAAATTAGCTAGTGCTGCTGATACATGGGCAGAACGTTGGAAAACTTTACTTTTTCCAATCAGACAGATTCCAACATTAAAGTTAAATAAAGGTCTGTAATTCTATAAAAAAAATGTCAAAATGTTAGTAAGCTGCTCATTGCCGTTGTAAGATACAAAACTGTGAACTTGTTTATTCTTTTTCATGTCTTTTTCAGCTTTTTTTTTTTTTTTGCTCTATTCAGGTTTCCTTTAAAAGAGCCGTTAAATAAGTCTTTAAAGGTTGAACGAGCCAGATGACATCAAACATCAGCTTTGTCATTTACAGCCCTAGACGCTTTTTTTTTTTTTTTTTTAACGATATATTGCCATAGTAAAACATGTTTTCAAAGTTTGTAACCCTACTAAACAGCAGTGGCTGTAGGCTCATAAATCAGGTTTCTCAAACCATGTTCGTTTGTTCATGTAGGTAAAGACGGATCATGTTTCTTCTGCGGACCTCAAATGGAGCCTTGCTGCTTTTTGCATTCCTCATGTCGGTTATTCTTTTTTTTTTGTGCGTTTCAGCTCTGATGGTACTAACTGAACAGTGACCACTGCCTGCCCAAGGACTTCTGCTGCCAAATTCCCTCCATCATGTCTGGGATCCATGTAGGTGTTTCTGTTCATGCAACCATCCACAAATGTGCTGTTATTGGAGTCAATAAACCCACCTTTAATTAAACTAAAACATAATATTTAAACAAATCAAGATTAAAGGAAACCTTTTCATCATAATAGGAAAAATGTGCTCCTACATTCAGAAATAAAATTGGCTTGAAGGACTAGCAAATGCAGAATTTAGGTATGTAGCCGTTCTGGGCTGTGATTTGAGAGGACAAGGCAGAATTTAAAAATATATATATATTGGTAAATCTCAAGATCTACACTGATATGCTGAAGTTTTCCCCATTTTTCCTTCCTACTCCAGCAAACATGGATGTTAAAATGCATCGTGTCTCTTTGGCAGCAAAATGCAGTGTTTGCTGACAAATAAACATGTTGAAAAAGCAACTTATTTCTATTGTTAATGCACAATTTATGTTCTAAAATTCTCACAGATTATATTTTTATGACATTATTTCAAATTTGTCACTGATAACAAGTACAATAATAGTAAAAAAAAAAAAAAAAAAAAAAAACCATGATGTAAATAGGCAGATATTGAAAGACACTGGACATAAAAGGATGGATTCCTTGAATTGAAATTGTCGGAAAACTGTGACGTCAACGATTTTGCAATACTTTTCATTGAAAGATAAAAATATAACTTGCTGTGGGTTGTTCTCCAAACTCTACATTTAAAGCCTTTCTGACTGTGTAGAAATAAAAAAGGGAAGAAATGTTTTTATGTCCTGATGTTCTTTCAAGCAGCAATCAGCCCAGTTCCCAAACCCCTAATCACTGTAGCAGAGGCTACGTCAGATCCACTCCACTGCTGTCAATACACCAGCTGACTCACACACCTGCTGCTTTGTACTCTGACTCTGCCGTTTCGCTTGATTCGTGTTATTTAAGCAGAATCTGGATTTTGATCACAATACGGGGCTGATTTAAACACGTTAGCTGTGTGTACACTCAGCTGACTGCCAGATTACAAATGCCAGGAAAGATCCAATGAGGTCTGCATGTCAGTTTCTTCTCAAATCTAAAATTTTCTTGAAAAGTTTTATTCATACTTTATAAATACGTTGGTCAAAGAAAACTCCCCCCTTGTTCTCTCTATAATTTAGATATTTTTTTAAATGATGTTTATACAATTTTGGCTTTTTATTCAATTTTCCATTTATATTTTTTGTATAATTTGTACACTTGTTCCAGGCCCCATGGACATCCGGCACAGAGTGTGTAGCCAAGTACAACTTCCAGACTGCCAACGAACAGGACCTGCCTTTCTGTAAAGGGGATGTTCTGACCATCATTGGAGTCACCAGGGTGAGGAAGAACCTTATTTTCTTTCTCAGAAATACTTTTCCTAGTTGTTAACTGCAACAATCAGTCAATGTTAGCTTGACAAAAAGTATCGCTGATTTAAGAAGAGCCTTTCAATGTATAATATACTGTAATTAGTCATTTGTAAATGTCTTTTTTCCAAATGAAGTAGATTCACAACCAAAGGTTTGCTACTGGAAGGTCCAGACAGCAGTATAGAAGATTGTTGCATAATAGAAGGTCAAACTACAGGAAATAATGCAACACAAGAAATTTGAGATGAACCGTTTTCTTTAAAAAAAAAAACCCGACAACATTTTACAGAAAACAAAGTTAGTAATGAGTAGACACAGTCAATTTGAATTTTGCTGCAAAACATTCAGAGTTGAAGTTTCAGTCCAGCACAAAGTGGGACATCTAGTGGCCAATTGAAGCCATAGCAACCTGATAGATTTATTTTCTACAAATAAATGCAAACTTATATTTGAAGTTCTGATTAGGAGTCTTCTTTAAAACCAATTTAGTTTGCAAGTTTTTCACTACATTAATGTTGCATTCATTTTATTACTAACATTTAATGCACATGTGTCAAACTCAAGGCCCGGGGGCCAAATGCGGCCCCCCATGTCATTTCATGTGGCCCGCAAGAGCAAAAAAGTTTTTAATTTCTTAGAATAAAAAATAAAAATTGGTGTGTATTTATTCATATCTTAGGGGAAAAAGACTTGAAATATCGGATTTGGCAACTATAAATTAGGACTTAAACACTGTCCATATAACCTAACCTGATAGAATCAAATGTAAAGGGATTTATGCAAGAGGAACAAGCAAACATATGTTTTCTATGCAACTGTAATTGTCACTTTAAAAATTGATAGTAAATAAATAATGAATTAGTTAATATTAAGGAGTAGTTACATTTATTTGTCATTACATTTAGTTACATGTATATGTTATATCTGGCCCTTTGAGGACAGCCACAATGCTGATGTGGCCCTCAGTGAAAATGAGTTTGACACCCCTGATTTAATGCCTTTTATGTCTTAAACAGTTTTACCCAAATAAAACGGCCCTTACCTTTCTGTCTTAAAATAAAAAGAGATAAAAACGAAACATAAGGGTTTTACAATTACCCTAATAAACAGCTAAAAATCTGCGATTAATTTACAGTTAAAGGGCCGATACCATGCTATTCTTAAGCCTTTTATAGTCAACAATATCCATGTATGTGATTATATATTACCTTTGGCACAAAAGGAAACATTTTATTTTTACATTTTTATTTAATATTAGTTCTTTTCCAACCCGAAAGTAAGATGACTCGATCTCTGAGGCACCGCCCTTCTCTCCTTGTGGTGGCCGCCCTTTTCATGACGTTAACCTAAAGTCGACCTCGGCAGTGTGTCTGCGTTTCGCACTCAAAAACAAACAACATCTGAACTTATGCCACAGTAACGCATCTAATTTGTCAACCAACTTAAAACGGCGTCACCCGACTGTAACAATGGGGTCTAAGCATCCAAAGTTTTGGGTTCCTGGCAGCTAATAGTTTTCTTATATTATGAAGCAGATCAGAGAGCGATTCAGATTTAGATTCAAAACACACACAATAAAATAGTAGTTCATAAAATAGCTGTTCATATCAGACAGATTTGTTTAACAGCAGTACCAAACTGAAATGTACTGTACTATGAAATTCTGAGTCAAACCGAATTGAGATTGTAGCGTATTGTTACACCCCTATTAAATATTATGTATTGTATACCTCAGTAAATGTAATTAGTTTACACTATTAATGGATCATGTTGTTTACTGAAAACAGGTCATTTTGTCTTCTCTCTGTAATAAATAAATGATGCGTGCAGACGCATAACAATGCTTCCTTATATGGCTTTTCATTCCACTAAATACGATGTTGTTGAATTTTTCAGTGAAAGTTGGTGAAGTTTACTACCACCAACTAGATGTTTCTATTGTACCGTCAGAATCTTGTTTGTGTTTTTTGAGTTTTTGTTGGGTTTCTTGCTGTAAGGTTTGGTTTCACGGCACCATAACCTTTGTCCCGTTTCATTTTTTTTTTCCAGGATCCAAACTGGTACAGAGCGAGGAACACAACGGGCAGAGAGGGCACCATTCCAGCCAACTATGTCCAGAAAAGGGAAGGAGTCAAGTCGGGAGGAAAACTCAGTTTGATGCCGTGAGTACCAGAGTGCAAGCAAAGCAGAAACTGGGCGGTAAATGTCTGCATAATTTTGTTACGGGGGGAATTCATTACAAAAGGAACAATGGCAAGCAGCAAACAAAATACAGCAAAATACCCATCGCAGTTGTGGTCACGCATTTTTTGCACACTGTGTGTGTAGAAGCTGTGGTTCCCCCACAGCTCTGAGGTAAAACATGGAGCTGATTCCCAAGAGTTGAAATTCTATTTGTCACAGACTTCTAATGCTTTTGTTGCGTCTTCTGTTATCTGTGTCAATGACAAAAGGAGCCAGAGGCCTTCTGTAATTTACAGTTAGACTCTTTGAAATCGCAAAACCAGGTCAACCTTACAAGATGCAAATGTGAGAAAGAAGAGTTGGGTTGTTGCTGCTGCTGAATCAAATCACGACATCATTGTGTACATTTCTGAAAACTCCCGATAGGAAAAAAATAAAAATGCCGCTTTTAAGCTGCCGTGCTTGGAGTAAATGAATGATGTGCATCAATCTAAGTTGAACAACAGGTATGCATAGCAGCTCTGTTAGATTTGTCTCTGACAGTTATTTGCAATTCCATGTTTTACTATTTGTACAGCATATAGTTCATTCAATTATTCATGAATGAGGATATTGTTGTCAGGAAGTATGAAAACAGATTTTAGAAGCTACTGAATGCTTTCACTCCTTATTTTCTCTTCTTGCAGTTTCTCCATAATAAAACTTCCTTCACCATCAGATTTTAGGAAAAGGGAAAACATGTAGCTGGTACTAACTGTCCGGTCTGGGCCCTGGGGGTCGGACTCAGACACACTCTGCCCTTACGCCAGAAAAAAAAGCTTTAATTGAACTCTTTAACATTTTACTTTTTGGTATAATGGTCACTAGTGTGTCTCCTTTTAATTAGTAGTTTTTGTTTGCCTTGCTTTTATTGCTAACTAAGTTGAAAGCCCAACCCTGCTGAAGGGTATTTTTGTAAATATGGTTATTCTTTTCATATCTACTCTATTTGCATTTGCCCGATAAAGCACTTTGGGTTTCGTTTGGGTTCCAGAAGCAGGAAATGATCGAGTTCAGGTGTTGTTCCTCTAAATGTAGTTTTTCTTATGGATGCGTTTCTCATAGACTATGACATTTGGTGAAGTTCTGCAGAGTTTCATGGCTTTCTTTCAGTCCACCGCTTTTGAAATAACAATATTTTGACAAGCCGCTCGTCTGAAATGCAGACCGGAGCCCACAGGGACATTTTGACTGCATGATGCGTCTCCTGATGCCTCAGAGAGAGCCTCTCCCTCCTCTCCAGGTTTGCATAAGGGGTTCAGCTGTGGTCTTATGTCCTCATGTTTACATTGACCGGGCCACACTCTCTAGTCAGTCCCGTCTGCTGCCCCCATGTGGCAGATTTGCAGCCTGCAGAAAACCTCACCCTAAAAAAAAAAAGATAGAGCATTCCTCCCTGCTGTCCCACTTCCTTCTTCCATGCTGTGCCGAAAATGTTGTTTTCCACATTTTTTATCAGTCGTCTGTTGGAATGATGTCACTTCAGAAGACTGCGCTTCATTTCTGAGGACAAAGCAGCGAGTATGCGTTCACTGAGCGTCTCTGTGGCCACGCTACTTGGCGCCTGCTCTCAGATTAGTGGGAGTTAAAGAGCTGCTGTCCATCTGAGAAGCTGCCTGTGCTGATCTAATCAACTCGACCCATATTAAGCCGCTTAGCCACAAGGGTCTGTGCTGTCTCAGGAGGTGAGGAGGAGGAGGAGGAGGAGGAGGATGTGACAGGGGTCGCCACAGGAAAAAATGGCATAAATCAATTACAGCAGTTAATTATTGTCCATTGACCAGCCAGTGCCTATTGGAAGAAGCATGCATGAATGCTGTTTGGGGCTAATTTGACTTGTTGCACAAGGAGGGGCATCAGTCAATAGATCCCTCACTCTTTCCATTTGTGAGGTTAGAAGGAGGAGGTTTTGTGGGATTTAAGACGGAGAAAACAATGTGTTCTGTGCTGCTTTTAGGGTCTTATTGGCTGATTGTGAGTCGTATTAATGGATAGCAGGTATTACTGTTGATTTGTAGCTCTGCTAAAACAAAAGTGTCCATTGGTTCAGAGCAGGAGTTGTGGGCTAAAGCTTCAAAGTTTCTTCAGGATTGATTAACAGTGCAAAAACTGAATATTTATCCCCGGTAAGGATAAGGGCAGTCCAGCTCTGCTCCTCGTGACCTCAAGAGTAGGTTGGCCGGGCCGTCCTTCTCCGGTCCACTGTGAACAGTTCTGGGTTTTCCTGTTATTGCAGTGCCGGCGTGTCGGTTTCCGACCCTTCCCCTGACTTCTTTATGTGTGCGACTTGTGAGCTCAGTGTTTCCTGTTGTTTGGCTCCAGGTACAATCTGAGCCCACCAGCCCACCAACTCTCCACTGTCCACCCTTTTGTAACTAGGAAATAAAAATTCCAGGTGACATAAGTAAGAAAACGAAAGCCTTTGTGATGATCTGATTATGGATTTTGTATGTATCTTTACTCTCCTTTAAGGTGTTTTTATCATGAGGAGATTCAACGTCAGGCGCCATATTTCTTTCAGTTAAAGCCCAACTCTGATGAAAATGTTTTAGTTGTTTTTAAGACATTTTGAGAGAGAGATTATTTTTACTTATTTATCCATTTTATCTTGTTTTATGAACTTAAACTAGATTTTTAACGTGTTATTTTCATTTACCTTATTTCAGTGTTTTATTGTTTATTGCTTTTATCATTATGTTTACTTTTTCATTTTTATTTTTTCCGGTGCTTCCTCAGTTGGGACCTCTCCCTCTGGGTCGGCTGCTGTTCAGCCACTGCTGCCCTGGATGGGAACCTGCATCACAGCGTAGCTGTGGTGGAGCGTCCCCCGTCTGTGATGCTGCGTTTGGCTGTCTATGCAGCCGTTCACAGAGAGGGAGGTTCCAATTATTACAATTTCCAACATCTTGTTTTCGTGCTCAGCCTATTTCTCATTTCTCATTGTCTTTCCCCATCAGTTTGGGGGTGGGATGTGTGAAAGGAGTGGGGGGGGCTGTGTGTAGGTATGGAGAGGGGGGGCCTCAATTTTTTTTTTTTTTTTTGCTTATTTTAATTTTCATGCTTTTTTATATTATTTTGTTTTGTTTGAATGTAAAGCACTTTGTGTTATGCTTTTATATGAAAAGTGCTTTATAAATAAAGTTTGATTGATTGATATATATGTAAAGAATTGAGCTCAAAATGGCATTTCTGAGTGTTTCTTTATTCAAAGCATTGTGAACCAGGAAGCATTTTGAGGATATTGGTGTAAAAAATGTTAAGTGGGCCACAAACTCTCTGCTCTGCTCTGTTCAGATGTGTAACCTTGCAGCCAAAGGATCCATGTACGTCTTTGCTTTCCCCGTCTGGACTTCCATCTGGCTCCAAACTGTACGGCTGGATTGCTCCAATGTTGCTTGCCATTTTTGTTGCCCCAGTATTGTTAGGTTGGGGGTGTGAGGGGCTGCCGCTCTGCAGAAACTCTGTCCCAGAAAACAACAGGTTCTGTGATTTTTGGCTAAAAAACGCCATAATCATAATTAAAAGACCACTGCGAACACTTTTCCAGTGGATCTAAAGAAGATCAAAGGGGGTGTTTAACGTTAAATTGTGGCTCTCCGCTCCTCCGTCTCATTTCGGCTCTCCTGTTTCCTTCCAGTTGGTTTCATGGGAAGATAACTCGTGAGCAGGCGGAGCGGCTTCTCTACCCTCCAGAAACCGGGCTGTTCCTGGTGAGGGAGAGCACCAACTATCCGGGGGACTACACCCTGTGTGTCAGCTGCGACGGGAAGGTGGAGCACTACCGCATCATCTACCACAACGGCAAACTCACCATCGATGAGGAGGAATACTTTGAGAATCTCATGCAGCTGGTGGAGGTGAGGGACCACGCTCCACTTTTAACTTTCACCTTACACGTTTGGTGACGGTCGGGTCGGTGATGCAGCTGAGAGGGATCATTCAACACCTCCTTATGTTCTAGATCAGGAGTGCCCTAATCCACGCCTTCCTGCTAGTTTTCCAGAAACCCTGCTGCTGAATACCTGGATCAGGTGTTTAGCCAATGAGAAGCTTCAATGGCAGAATGGTTGGAAAGCATGTAGGACATGCGGCCCTGCAGGTCTGGATTTGGGCATCTCTGTTCTAGATGTTAGTTTTTAAGCTCCACCTACCCCCTTACTCCAGATGCTTTTAAAGGAGGGGCCATTTTATTTATTTATTTATTTATTTTTGGTGGCAAATTAGTTTTTTATCCCAGATTTTTTCACATTCAAAATCTACTTTGCAATGAATAAAGTTCTACGTTTTTTCAGCTTGAAAAAAAGACTCTTGGAGAAAAGGGGAGTTGTCTTCAACGTTAAAAATGAAGTCCAGTTGAGTTTACTTTCTTTTTTTTTTTTTTTCTTCTACTGTTTATGTTGAATCAACATGGATGAATGAGAATCTACACAGACATGTTTAAGTTGCAATTAAAAGTTATGGTCAAAAGTTAAATCAATTTTGAGTTTATAATAAATGCTTTTGTTTTTTTAAAGAATTTTTTTTTATAAGTTACTATATCCACCAAAAGTTTTCAATTGTATAAAGCCCCCCACATTTTAATAAACAAAAATAGATTACATTTATCAGACCATCAAAAGAGAAGCAAAAATAATCAGTGAAACACACGCAACTGTGTACATTTACAGTCGCAATAGCTTTAGAAAACGCAAACACCTTTCTTTAATTCTTTTACATTTTTTAGATTGTAAGTGGTGTAAAAATGCAAATAAAACGTAATATTATAAAATCTCAGATTCCAAAGACCTCTGTTTGCACGGTATAAATATTTACTACAATGCACCTAAAAGCAATTGCATGCATGGCTGCATGGGAAGTCTTATGAAAGCCTTTTCCCTTTAAAAATATTGCTTACGTATAAAGAATCACAGGTTTCTTTTTTTTATTATATCAATTGTGGGTTTGTGCCAATGCCAATCAGGCTATTCTATCTATTGTATTGGTATAAACTGGAACAATAGAATAACAAATTTATAATGACAATAGAAATTAATAAATAAATGTTCTTTTTTTTTTTTTCTTTTTTTTTTTCTCTTTTAAATAAATGTTCTTTAGGCAGAAAAGACTAAAATTTCTGGTGGCAAAATTAACAGTTACTTAAACTTCAACTAAGACGGCTTTGAGAAAAAATATGATCACGATTCCTTCACAGCAATTGCAAAAACTGATGACTGCAGAAAACAGGAACTTAATGTTAGCACAGTTAAAATGTGTTGAAAAGTCTAGTTTTATTTGGAAATAAGTTATAAAAGATACTTGGTGTGAAGTTGTATTTTTGAATACTTGGAAATATAGATACATATATACGGTATATACCGTATGTAGTCTTGTTAACTTGGTTTGTGAAACACTGAGTTAGAGGGTGCACCCCATTTTTTAATGACTGAAGCATTCTGGGTTTCAGTTGGTTTTTTGTTTTTTTTTAAGGTATAAGTCATTTCTGAAAAATGTGGGTTAGGGGAGGGGTTAACCCCCGTTATCTCCGCCATCCTAAGTAAATTGAATGAAATGTAACATTATATAACTCCAAGATTTCAAAAAAATCCTCCCGGCCCTCACTGTTATCTGCTGGCCGGTTCAGAGGAAGGACAGGGACAGACGGGAGGCATGGTGGCACAGAGACAGAGACCTTTCATCCTTTTAGATAAAGAGAGGAGCTCAATTGGCACCTATCGCGCTCTTAATTGGGGCTCATCGTTTCATCCCGCCAGGCGTTGGAAGTGGACAAAGGGATGGTGCCAGCTGGCAGAGCGACCATCTACATACTGAGTGCCTTCTTGTTATCAGCCACCCACCATCTCTGTCTTTCCAGCTTTCTCTAATCCACACCCTCCAGGCTCGGTTCTTCCTCCACTTCCTTCATCCTCCCTGTCTCGGCGGTCCCTGGTGGTTTCAGAGCTTATTGCATTTTCTCCTCCCTCTTGTCGTCCATCTCAGTTTCCTCCTCTGCTCCGTCAGATTCCCCTGTGAACGGCCGGTCGTAGGATTCCTCACACTCTCACCGACGCCTCAGCTCTGCCTCGCCGGGCTGCATAGACCGATGCAAGCGTGACTCACGCTTCCTAACCGCTGCGTTCACAGGGAAGACATGCTGGTCAGAAAAGCAAAGCGGGCCGCAAGTGCTCCTCACAAGGGAGCCATAATATAATGAAGAGTATAGTCTAAAGTGTGTATTTTTACGATGTGATTACAGCCTGCCATCTTAACTGTCTGATTTAGCTGCTGTGAACAATAAAAAAAAAACATTTTCATGTGTTTAGGAGCTAAGATTTCTTGAGGAAACGTTGAAGGAGCTAGTTTTAGGCCTTTCTGACATTTTTATGCCAAGGATGATGAACAGTTGTCTCAGAAGTGTCTTAAATGCTTTTAAATATCGGTATGTTTATGTTCTCAGAGCTATGAGGTCTTCTTAAAACGACAAACCTTTTTCTGTACGATGCTGCCCCCTAGTGGTTCAGTCAGCCTGTTGTATAACCAAACCTGTGACTACTCAGTTAATTCTTTGGCTTTTTATGCTTTGGAAAAAACAGTTTTTTTCTGTTTTCAGAGGGTTTATGGGTAGCCAGATTTCATGATGAACACAGACTGGTTTGTTTGATCTGTAGTGAATCTCACTCTTGCAGTTTCCCACCAGTCCTAATGGAAATGGATTCATATCAGATTTTTTTCTTGATTTTTTTGTTTGTTCATTTTTATTTGAAAATAAAGTATATGTATAAGTAAAAAATAAATATATATTTATATATCATTTACCCCGTTAAAGCCCAATACATCAAAGAGTTTAGAGAAAATTTACATTTTTAGGAAGTAAGGCAGGAGATATTGATCATAATAGTTATGAGCCGTTGGACGATTAGGTCTTTTTTTTTTTTTTTTTTTTTACAATATTTGTTTAAGATATTGTTAAAATATAGTCATGTGTGTTCAGGGGGGAAAAAGCACCTTATTTATCCACCGTCTGAAGTTTGATCCACACATTTTTAATGTGGTGTAACTATTATATAGAAATAATCATCAACAAATGTTTCATTCTTTCAATATAGCAAGTAGTTATTTACAAAAAGTAATACCAATATATGAGTTAGTATAACTATATAGTCGAGAAAATTAGCAAAACCTTTCCAAAAAGGGTTTTTACAGTCTTTAAGAAAAGTTTTGATTGTGGCAATGAGATGGGAGTCCCAGAAATGCATTTATCAAATATAATACTTATGGTTATACAAAGTTATAGATCATTAAGGGCCTATACCAGGAAAAATAAATTTTTTGAGGTTTTTAGTGTTACAGTGTTCATTTCTACCGAAAATAAGGCCGACTCGAGGTTAACGTAATGAAATGGGCGGCACCCAGAAGAAGAGAAAGGCGGAGCCTCAGAGATCGAGGGGTCTTAGTTCCGGGTTGAAAAAAAAGCTCAGGAAACTATAATATTTATGTGTTGTTTTGTGTCCCAAAGGTAATATGTTTTCATATACATGGATATAGTTTACTTTAAGAGGGTTAAGAATAGTATGGTACAGGCCCTTTAAAGGTTAAAGTACATCTTTGTGATCCAACTGCTGCAGATAGTTTATTTATTCAAGTGAAACAGTTTTGTGTTGTCAGTCCTGTCTTTGCCTCATGAATTCAAACATCGATGAAGTTATTCAGCTAATCCTGCCCCCCCCCCCCCTTGAGGAAAATGCTGTTTCCTCCCAGCGTGGCCCCGCCCCCTTTTTTCCCTTTTATATTAAAATGAAGCAGATATTCTGCTGCTCCGCCAGTCGGTCTTCCTCCTCCTCCAGCACAGATGCACGCTGATAAGAGTTCAAGCCGTCATGCTGCATTTCTTGATGTGCGTAGTCTCCTGGTATCAGATGTTAGAGCAGCCTTCTACTCATTGCTCCCTTCATGTTCCTGTGTGGTGTTGCTTAAAAAACAACAATCTTGTGTTTGTTTTGCACATCAAAAAGTGGGTAAACAGATTCTCCTGTCCTAAAAAAAATAAATAAAAAAAGATAACATGCATCCAATCCTGATAACTTCACCGGGCTTACAAAATGAGAGGATAGAGAATATTTTGTTGACCATAAAAGGTTTTGAACGTGAAATTCGGCTGGTTTTAAGCGGTTGTGGATTTCCTTGCAGCACTACACCAAAGACGCTGATGGCCTTTGCACCAGGCTGATTAAACCCAAGTTGATGGAGGGGACGGTGGCAGCGCAGGACGAGTTCTCCAGGAGTAAGATCACACTGAGCCCATTACACCACTCCCCAGGGACTCTGACACCGTAACACGCACATGGCTTTGTTTAGCTACTGCCACAATAACCTCACAAGAACACAAAGACCGCAACCCCTTTAAGGTTACCCCGTCAGTCCTGGTCTAATGCCATTAATCAGTAAAGGAGATTAATTTTGTGTTTGAAAACGACGGCTTGGTCTCAAGGTCGGTCCAGATCAGACTCCTCCTCTTCCTCTCCTCGTGTTCCCATCTGACCTGACTTACAAACATCTTTTGGAATCAAATATTTTAGAGAGGCACTCAAATGAAAATTGAGTTTTTGCTGTTTTAACGTGTTCTTGTGGCATTTTTCTAATGATGGAGAACATAGATAAAGAGAATTAGATGGATAATCCAAAATTGCATTTCTGAATTTTTTTTATTTTTTATTTAAATTGTTATGAATCAGGAGGAGAGGAAAAAATAGGCAGTATTTGTGACGTAGAAAATACGTAGGTGGGGCCACTAGCTCCCTGCTTCGAGATTGCAGCAACGAAAAGGGGAAGGGGGGCGGGGTTGCTCTTTCCCCACAACTCGGAGACAAAATTTTGTAATGAACTGCTGCCGCTTTGCAGAAACTGTTTTTAAAATGTATTTATTTTGGCTAAAAAATGTAACCATAACAAAAAGACCACTGGGAACGCTTTTACAACGTATCAAAAGATTCTTGGAGTGGGACTTTGAAGGACTCTGAAAACTTTCTTCAAAAGAAACTCAAATACAATTTTTTTTTCTGACTTTTTAGATTTAAATATTTTATAGCCTAGGAACATGTCGACACAACTACATGACAAAGCAGGAGGGTCCCGTTTGAAAACATTGACGCGTGTTCTTCCTCTCATACCAGGCGGCTGGGCCTTGAACAGGAAGGAGCTGAAACTCCTCCAGACCATCGGCAAAGGGGAGTTTGGAGGTGAGAAACAGATATTTCAGTGTGGTTGTTTTGTTTTTTTTCTTTTCTTCCTTTTAATCTGCACTATGCTAGGAAAGTAAAACATTTCAATCCATTATAGACGTGATATTGGGAGACTACAGGGGGACCAGAGTGGCAGTCAAATGTATCAAAAATGATGCGACGGCGCAGGCTTTCATCGCCGAGGCCTCAGTCATGACGTAAGCTCCGCTCCAGCACCCAAATCCATCCCAAGCGTTCTCATCCGAGCGGCTTCAATGTCGTTTCCTCTTTTCCGCGTGTCTGCAGGCAGCTGAGGCACAACAACCTGGTGCAGTTGCTGGGTGTGATCGTGGAGGAGAGGGGCAGCCTTTACATCGTCACAGAATATATGGCCAAGGTCAGACCGCTGCCCAATGCTTTCTGGGAAAGCTGCTGCATTCATGCTTTCTTTTTCTTTTATTTTTAATGTATAGGTTCTTACACAATATTCATCTCAATTTACAAAATTCAAATAGTTTCAGTTCATTTTTATCTGTTTCAGCTTCTATAATTTAACATTCTAGCCAAGGAGACATAGAAATACCTCTATAGTACATTTTCTTGTGAATGTGTATGTTTTAAATGATGCGGTGATTTGTCCCACAGGGCAGTCTAGTGGACTACCTGCGCTCCAGAGGAAGGTCCGTTCTTGGGGGAGACTGTTTACTCAAGTTCTCACTGTGAGTCCTCTTCACTTTACGTGTAGAACAAATGTAAGACATTTCATCTCGAACCCCTCCAATCATCGTTTAAGTAAGGGCTAACGGCAGACGAAGTGTGCGGTTATTACTTTTTAACGCACGCCGTGGAAGCCTGAACCGTCCGACGCGAAGCGGTTGCTTCCGCGAAGTGCGTTTAAAAAGTAATAACCGCACACTTCGAAGGCCATTAACCCGCTTAGACCGTGGTCAGTTGCAAAAGCAATACATATTAACCAGGTTTTCGTCCTCAATTATCTCGATTTGGATCGCTTTTCTCACAAAAAGCGGTAACCTTTATGCCACACGGACTATATGTTACGTGATGCGGCGCATCGCGGTAACATATAGTCCGTGTTGAGCCGCACCACCGCTGCAGTCAAGATTCGGCGATATTTATTTGCTGATCGTCCCGATGGGTTGAATAAAGCATTAGTTCAGGGAGAAAGTTCACCTCTTACCGCTTGTTTTTGTCCAAATGATGAAGCAAAAGGTTGTTTTAAAGAAGCTGGCGCAGTGATACAAAACATTTAAGCTAGCTGACCGGAACTTCTTTTTTCACCGTGCAGTTATCAGGTTTTAATGCATACCCAGCAGCCAATCAGAATCGAGACCGGACCATGGTATAATCTATTTTAAAAGTGTTTTGTTCTGTTTTATTACGCCAAAATAAAAAAAACAGTGTTGTTTTCTAGAACGCAGTCTCTGCAGAGCGGCAGGAGTTCATCAGAAATTCACCTCAGACTCATGAGCACGGCTGCTGACGCGGAGCAACCCCTCCCCGTTACTGAGAGCTCTCTGTTTACAAACTCTTTATTGCACGGGCGAGGGAAATGTAGACGTACACGAATCTAGTCGTCTGCAAGTGGATGCATCAGAATGGAGCTGAGCAGGGAGCCTGTGGCCCGGCCAGTGTTCTGTCCACATCTAAAATACGATCTTTTTCTAGCAGGGTTTTTTCATCTGCCCTGATTCACAACGATTTGATTAAAGAAATATGCAGAAATGCATTTTTAGACTTTATTTTCTTCATACGTGTACCTCCATCAAGAGAAAAAACAAACAAACAGAAGAACATGTTACAAACTCCAAAAACACAATTTGGATCTTATTGGGCCTTTAAGAGAGAGACTAAAGCTTAGACTGTAATCCAGCAAATGAGCCTGACGGAGATCAGCAGGCTTCAACATATCAGTCCTGAGTGAGGGATTTTCTGTTTCAACATGAAGATCTCCTCTGAGCTTATTAGTGAAGCGATTACTCTTTAGCTTCTGTTTTTAGAGTAGAGAAAACTTTTATTTGTGAACTTTTGTGAAACGTTTTGATTCCGTCTTTTGGCCCTAAAGACATTACATTTAAATCCTTCGATTGTCTGTCATGAGAACGAGAAAACCTCATCTGTGGGTCATCCTGGTCTGAATGGTCTCTTCTCATTCTGCCCCCCTCCCCTCAGTGACGTGTGTGAAGCCATGGAGTACTTGGAAGCCAACAACTTTGTCCACAGAGACCTGGCAGCTCGAAACGTGCTGGTGTCTGACGACAACATCGCCAAAGTCAGCGACTTCGGCCTCACCAAGGAGGCCTCCTCCATTCAGGACACTGCCAAGCTGCCCGTCAAGTGGACCTCTCCAGAAGCACTAAGAGAGAAGGTGGGAGGGAAGCCGAGCAGCTTCCTCAGCTGCAGTCGCTGACTGAGTTTGTAGCTGAGGTGATCTTTGGAACAGTAGCGTTTGTTTTCAAGTAAATCTCATGTATTTGTTGGTTTTCCAGAGGTTTTCCACCAAGTCAGACGTCTGGAGTTATGGAATCCTGCTTTGGGAGATTTACTCCTTTGGGCGTGTGCCTTACCCCAGAATTGTGAGTAGCTGCGCCGACACTCACCAGCAGATGGCAGTGTGTCCCACTGCTGGAGCCCATCTATACCTTTTGTGTGATATTAGAATAAAATCTGCCTCAGAGTTGATGTGAGAATAATTGGATTCGTACCACTACCTGCTGGAGCGAGCCACAGAAATGAACTGCAGCTAATCTGCCAGGCACCTTACGTCAGGGTGGTTGTGGATGGGAGGGGGGTAACCTTTACCCGTGTGCGTCTGTCTGGCAGGCGCTGAAAGACGTGGTCCCCCGAGTGGAAAAGGGGTACAAGATGGACGCTCCGGACGGCTGCCCCCCAGTGGTGTACGACCTGATGAAGCAGTGCTGGACCCTGGACGCCGTCATGCGGCCCTCCTTCCGCATGCTGAGGGAGAAGCTGCAGCATATCAGAGCCAAGGAGCTGTACCTGTGAAGAGGAGGTGCAGAAGGGGTCACGGGCGGGGGGCGGCGACACGCAGCACAAGGATTGTGGGAGGTGGGGGGGAGGAGAGAAAAAAAAGGACTACAGCATCTTTTCTCCTGCTTGCCCACCCCCCCCCCTTATCAACCTGTGGACTGCTACACTGTGCCCCCCCCCATCCCCCTGCCCCTAACCCCCCCCCCCCCCCCCAGCTGTCCTCTGCTTTCACACTAGGACTGTTTAACTGTTTGTGTTGTATAGCTTTTGCCAGAAAACTCCTCCTTCTCTCCACTGCTCTTTTGCCCCCAATCCCCCCCCCCCCCCCCCCCCACACACACGGCTAAAAATACCACCTGTCCTCTTCTTCATCCCCTTCGTCCTCCTCCTCCTGAGACGTGGCATTACCTGGAGGGGGAGGCTGGCCTTTTCCTCCACGTTTGTCAGGTGCTCCTTCTTCTATACCTCTTGATCATTGCTGGATCCCGGCGTCATGCATGCCTTCAGCCCGGCTGTCATCGCCCCCCCCTCCCACACACACACACGTGGTCGGATGCGGGGCCTTCGCTCTGTGCCAAAGTGCCTCCTGCCTACAGAGCTCCAGACTTCCCTCCAGCACTTCTTTTATTTAACTTTTTTTATCATTACAGGAAAAAAAAAACTTTTTTTTTTTTAATTGAGTTCTTTTTCAGGGAAGTTATATTAAACCTTTTTTTTTTTTTTTTTTTGTTTTGTTATGGCTCGCTCCCCGACCATCTCCACTTAAGACTGACGTTTTCTCCCCAAAAGTCCATGCAGAGGATGGGGCGGTGTGCAGAGGAGGAGGAGACGGCGAGGAGAGGCAGGTCACAAATACGGTCGACTCATCATGCGTGGGCTTGTTTTATATTAAAAAAAAAAAACATATATTTAAAGGATTAAAACAAAAACTAGACGAAGGACTGAGGACGCCGGGGTCTGTGGGGGGGGGGGGGGTGCATGCTGTTTAAGAGGCCTTCGGTTCAACTGTCAGTGCTTTCAATGTTCATTGTTTTATTATGCTATCATGATTATGAATAAACCATTCCATCTGAACAGTGTGAAAACACCAGCATCATTGCACCCAGCGTTTGTTGGGGTGTGTGTTTCCATGGAAGCCAGCCCCCCCCACACACACACACACACGTGTTTTCGTGTCCAAAGGGGTTTTTTTTTCTAATAAGAATGCAGAACGAAGCTCCTCCAGCCCCCCAGGACAAGTCCAAGAATCTTCCAGTCTCATTGCATCTGTCTCGTGCTTCCACTTCTAAGCTCATTCGCGTTTCATCTGTTCTCCCAGCATCCTCGGCTGCTCGGAACCGAATTTAATGTGAATCTTATGAATTTTAATGGCGGTGACAGGGCGGGTAACAATAGGCCGGTTACATAAGCGACGCAGTTTACGCTCACGGCTAAAGCTGAGTCGCTGTCAGGACCCATCGCTCGGATCTGCAGCACGGGACCCCCCCTGTTGCAGAGCGCCACACATGCGCCATCACACACCCCTCCTTTGATTAGTAGCAGAAAGTCCAGGTCATTTTTGTATTCAAAAACGTGATGGTTTTACTCCACCCCCAATCAACAGCAGGGCTTTTGTAATCTGACGTTTTCAGAGCAAGGTCAGAGGTTACAAGCAGGGATTTCAGATTCCTCTTGCCGCTTTTATCACCACCTACTCGTCTTCACCGTCCACCTCTGCCACACTGTGGTTTCAAAATGTCAGGAAATGTGATCAATTCTGATACCCAAAGCTCTTCATACCAGTCTGACAGCAGCAAGTGAGAGTTGATGCACGGCTCCCACATCTGGATGCCTCCGTCTTTCCTTCACACTTTAGTAATCCTGACAACTGCACAGCTCCACGTTCTTAAGAAGCCCAAGCAGGAGGACTCGAGCGCTTAATCAGCTTTTGATAAGTTATGGATCTGTGCGACCGGCAGCAGCCGGGCTCGACTACGAGAAACTAATTAGCGCCAGAATTAATCGTATTACGCCAACTCCCGGTTCGAGGAGGATGCCCTGGGGGGGGGTGCAAGCGTGTTGTTGTGCCCTCCCCCGCCTCCGACAGATGACTGACAGATTAACATGTGTGACAGAATGAGGATGAGCTGCAGAGAAGGTGAGGCTTCAGGTTTCCTAAAGCCATCAGTCTGTCGTCTTTGAATGAATCTCTGAGCATTCGAGGAAAACCTTGATTTTTAACATGTTCTTGTGGCATCTGTCTTTGAATGGAGGCAATGTATAAAATATTAAGTTTATTATTGCATTTATGGAAAAAAAAATTATTCAAATTGCGAATCCGGAGCAATTCCATGTAACAAGCAGCCTGCCCGGCTCTATTCTGATGCATCCACTTGCAGACGACTAGATCCATGGACGTCTTTGTTTTCCTTCATTGCACCAGCATCTGACTCAGAACTATACAGCTGGATAGCTCTGATACTAATAATAACAATGGATTGGATTTTTCTGCGCTTTTCCAGACGCTCAAACCACTAACATTGTGTCAATTATTCATTCACTCCTCATTCATACGTGGTGATGGTAGCTACTGCTGCCACAGCTGCCCTGGGGCAGACTGACAGAGGCATGGCTGCCATTTCGCGCCTACGGCTCCTCTGACCATCACCGGGATCATCCATGCACATCCACACACCAGTGGAGCCACACTGGAGGCAAGGAGGGTGAAGTGTCTTGCCCAAGGACACAACGATATTTGGCTAGTGGGAGCGGGGATCAAACCGCTGACCCTTCGATCATTGGACGATCCACTCAACCACCTGAGCCACTGTCGCCCCTAATCATAATTGTTGCTGCACTGGTAATACTAGACTTGGGGTGTGAGGGGCTGTAAGCTAGTAGGACCTCAGAAAAGAGCTCTAATTAAAAGACCACTGGGAATGCTTTTCAAATGCATGACTGGAGTGAGACTTTAAGCATGTTTGAAACTGAACCAATGTAAATGTATTTATTTTTCTGCGCTAAACGACAAAACAACCCGCTGAATTCTGGGAAATGTGTTCCTCAGTGATCTGTGCAGATTTGCGGAAAAACTACTCATCAAGCTTCATTCCTGGGACCTGAGATCCCCATCAGGAGATTATTTCACCCTGAAACCAGCTGCCATGAACAGAACTTGAAGACTTTAATAGTATATTACAGATGTTTTGTAAATTTGCTGTTAATCTTTTCAAATTGGCAAACTGTCAGATTATGAAGACTCAAGAACAAAAATGATCTAAATGTTTCTGACAAGATGAGCACATTTGTGTCTTTGTTCCTGGGATCAAGGTCGATGCTTCAGTGATGCAGCAGATTGGAGGAGAGACAGTGTGGAGTTACAGGCGTGGTGGGATGTTTACATAGCCCGACGCCTGTCATTGAGAGGTGAATGTTCTTTGTTTTCAGCTTATTTCAGGGAGGGGATGCTGACATGACACTGTATCAGGTCAACTAGTTGCTTTAATGTCCTTGTGCCATTGGTGATAGAAAGATTTTCACAGAAGCACACCCCCCCCAGATTGCATCATGCACCTTTTTCCTGTCTGGACTCCACAGATTTAGCTGATCAGAGTAAAAATGTGCTCCAGCAGCTCTGACCTTCTTTTTCCCCTCTCGTGAGCCGTTCTCCATCAGTGAAACCTCAGTGTTGATGCTTTTTGCAGCTTGAATCAGCCTCCTGTTGGCCATGTGCAACACATGATCTTTACTCTAATGCACGCTCCATTTACCGCAACTTCATCAGACGAGCCTGCCACGTTAACGCCGGCCCCTTTCACAGTCTTGAATTTCAGCCCAGTGCTGCTCTGAAGCTCATCTGGGTGAATTTGTCACGTTTGACTGCAGGAGGCTTGACCTCTTAACCAGAGCTGATGGTGAGTGTTGGCCGGGGACAGTTTGAAGGCGGCGAGACACAAACAAGCATCATCCCAGATGTTGGAGAGCCTCATCAGGAGACGGTCTGATTGGAGAAGAGCTGCAGATTGAAACCACAAGTTTGTGGCTTTGTTCTGATTGGAAATATTTTTAGATTTTTAGCAGCAGAGGAGAGCTACTCAAAGGGCGCTTCTTTGATTTACGAATTTTAACAAAAAAAACTTATTTGGCAAACTTTAACAGCATCTTTTTGTAAAAAAAACCAAAAAAAAAACCACGAGCTTTCATTTCAGTGAGCAGATGGTCGGTTCCATTTAAGCGTGTCTTAGTCATATTTTCTGTAAAAGTAAGCTTCTTTGTTATAGTGTGATCTGTTTTCAGCCCTCTGACTGGATTAATGAGGTTTGAGGTTCTCAGGTCGGTCCTGCAGCTCCGAGTTCAGTGCTGGGAGCTGATAAGACGCAGGAGCCAGATCCAGCAGTGGACCTGGTGAGGTGAGACCTGCAGTGACGTGGGAATCCGTGTGTGTGCGGCCTCACACGCCACATTGTGTCTCGCTGTGAGAGTCTGTGATGTCTCACAGACCAGAGGATGAGGATAACCGCCACGGCAGAGGCGCAGCCGTGTCTGCTGAGCTGCACGTAAACACATTCCGCTCCCCGTGATGTAACAGCCGCCTGCTCGCTGCACCTTCTCCCTAAATAACCCAATAGTTGCCCTGTAGTGTTGGCTCACTCGTTTATGTGACTTTGTGAAATCTCAGCCTTCCCAGAGCTGCACAGACCAAGAGCTGTCAGCAGGAATCTGCATTTTGCTCTCATTATTTACCTGGCCCCTCCTCAGGCTCTTGGCCTGCTGGAGGTGGAGCTGTGCCAAAGCGCATCTCGATGAGGGGGACATGAAGGGCCCCTGACTGGAGCTGCCAGTCTTATGTAACTGAATTAAAGGCGGTGGCAGCTTGCAAAATATGAAATACATCAGTCATTTTCTTTAAATCTTCTGCTGAAAAATAGTTTTTTGCGTGCACACCTAGAGGCAATTCAGAGATCTACGAAGCATGTTTTTTCCAGGATGCTGGAGCCTATCCTGTTGGGCAAAGGTGAGGTACTCCACTCTAAATGTGTCGTCAATCTGTTGCAGGGCAACACCACCAAACACTCACATGCACACCTAGGGGCAAATGATGCATGTGTTTGGACTCTGGGAGGAAACGAGTGCTCTGAGAAAGTCCACACATGGGGAGAACATGCAAACTCCACGCAGAAATATATCAGCTGGGATTTGAACCAGAGCCTTCTTGATGTGAGGTGAGAGTGCTACAGTCCAGTTCTTATTCCTATAGTCCAGCTCAGTTTAGATCAATTACAGGAGGAATCTGGCCGATTTAAAAAAAAACAAACAAATACTCTGCCAAATTTGCTAGATTGAACATTTTATTAAAATGTTGTATATTCAAATCAAAAAGAGAGCGTCCCCTGCTTACAGTCTGTTTGGTAACATTAAATGTTTTTTCAAGTGTTTAGAATTACTGATACAGGTCATACAAGTAATGTAACTGAGTAAAAGTGCTCAATTTGTATCGTAAATTTAGAATAGTGCAGGAAAAGAGCTTACATGAGTACATTTTTGAACAAAAAGTTACTCATTTAAGTATAGCTTTTTACCATCAGATTTTACTGTCTAATTTTAAAAGGGAGTTAGTTTTTAGCCTCTGCCATGGCTTTCAAGTTTTGCTTTGGACAAATGCTGCTAAAACTTAAAGTCTATGCTCAAAATAAAACCCAACAATAACAATAATTTCAAAAACATAGATAAAATTATTCTGAAAAATCCACTCTGACACGGTTTGTCTGACCATTCTGGTTTTTTCCTGTCTTGAGGAGCTTTGGTGAATCTTTCCTACAACCTCAAAACCCACTTTTGTTAGTTTATCTCTCACAGAACATGAGATCTATTGGAGCAACAGGAAGCGAAAAGCAAAGCAGCTAAAACTGGACCCTCTGACATCCCTGCAGACATGCTGGGCAGGTAAATATGACTAAGCTCAATCAGAAGATCTGCAGGTTGGAAAGTTGGGACGGATTTCACAGGAGGCTGTCTGCCGTTTGGAGACGGTTGTACACAAAGTTTGTTGGTTCAGCTTGAAGGACTCTTCCCTGCTGACAGCCTGGCGCCTGGCAGATGATGAGAGGCTTGATAAATCCCTGCAGCGTGAGTCAGAGTTCCAGTCTGACATTCGTTGTCTTTCAGAAGTGGGAGTTTGCTCTCACTTTTGCAGAGGAGCAGTGGGCTGGGTGGCAGGCTGCCTGACCATGTGACAGCTTTGTGTTTAGACATAACAGTGGGAGACAAACTTCTTTAGAGAAATCTTATCATCAGAGCTACTCGAAAAACAACAAATCAGTGGCGATTTTCAAATCATTCAAGAATCCTTCACTGCCAAAAAGGCTTGCATGCTGACACATGAGCTAAGGACTGAAAGAAAGATGCGCGAGCATCCCCGACCCAGACAGAGATGAATATTCCGACTCTGAGTTCTTCACAGACAGCCCACGCTTCAGTCCGTCGACTTGCCGAGCATCCACACAGGACAGAGTTTAAACTGTTGTGACACATGAGAAGCTGCAGCCAACCGCAACTAATGCTAAAGTTCACAACGCCTCCAAGACAAAGAAATGTCGTACAGCCAAATGTGTGCAACAATTGTATGGAAACGCGCCTCGCGGGGGTCAGAGCAGGTCACATGACACGCTTAAAGGTCCATTCTTACAAAAACAGCTCAGGAAAATGTTACCTTTGGAAAGCTAAGAAAGCCAATGAAGACATTGCAGAGACTTGTCATTATAAACAACTAAAAAGTTATATGTTTTACAATCTAAAAAAAAAAAAAAAAATAGGGTAGGTGTTATTTTAAGTTTCAATTTTGGTGATAAAAAACAACAAAAGCGCTGATTAGAAACCAAAGCAAGTGTTTGTCTCTGCTAAAGAAATACAAATGCAAAACAAATCAATCAGGAGCTAAAAAAGGACAAAATTAAGGGCTGTGGGAGGAGTGACGTGAATTCCACTGATGAGACCAGCTGCAAAAAAAAAAGGCAATTGTGAAAGCAATGAGCTCAGTAGCACAATCAAAACCATGAATAACCCCCCAAAAAAATGCAAAATGATTTTATTTTATGCTATTTTTATATTGCTTTTTGTGTCATATCAGGAATGAGCTGCAGGTCTGACTCCAGTCATCTTTGTTCATCATTTTTGGTGTCTTGTATTGAGAAAACAATTTCAATGCAAAATAAATGTAACAGCAGAAGATATGAACCAAAAAGAGAATCAGTCTGCAAAAAAGCATCAGATATTACTCTAAATCTCATTTATCACCTCTTTTTTTCTAATCAGAAACCTATGATAACCAGGATTTTGACAGAATAGAGAAACTAATGAACATTTATTACACATTGGAAGTTTCTCCTTATCCAACTGCATTATTATGAAAGGTAAGCACCTGCTTTAAGTTTTTTTTTCCTAAAAGGAAATTTAATGCATTTTAGCATCTAAAGGAAAAGCAACTTTAGCTCAGTTAACTCAGTGGTGAAATGTGATCTCAATTTCTGTTTTATTTTGCATTTGTTTTCTAGTGGGTATTTTATTTTGAAATGGGTTTGAGTGATTTCCTGTTTTGGTCCAGGTGTGATAGGTTCTTGGATATGGGTGTGTCTAAATAAATGTGGGGATCACTCCCAGCTGGTGAGTGGTTGAGAATAAAGTCAGAGAAAAGGGAATTATTTGTGATTAATTTGATTTGTGAGAGATGCATTCATTGCGCTGAAGTTTGTTTGAAACAGGAGTCCAGGTACCATGCAGCAAAGTAATGCAGCTACCAACCTGCCAACACTCGGGGACAAGAATTTATTTTATTGCAAATCATGAGAAAGAGACAGGAAGAGGGGGTACAACCAGGTTCAAAAGTTAAAAAGCAAAATGGGATCACTATGGTGTTTTCTCACACATGAATAGAGGCTTATGTCTTAGAAAAATTGTTGTTTTTTACAGCAGTAGGTCCGGCCCTAGATGTTATTGTGATTTTAAGAAAAGCTTTTGCAGTAAAACAGAGCTTTGACCAAGCATGAGAACTGATGATTCATTTTAAAAAGGATAATCACATTAGACTTCTGTTGAGGTTTGAGCTGCAAAATAAGATTGATCTTCCTGTTAGTACAGCTTATAATACAATAAAATACAGAGAGCCACATGAAGATTTAGTCTTTCCTGAATCTAAACTTGCATAAAAAACAATTTGGGTTTAATTCTTGTCCAGGGCTCCCTTGAAAAAGGGGTTTTAAATCTCAAAGGGTTAATTATAAGTTAAAGAAAAGAAAGAAAAAAAAATAATATTAGAAGTTACATTTTTATGTCAGGAAAATTGTAATGAAGTCCTGTCTCAAAGAAAATGGCAATTAAATATATACAAGCAGACAGATGTTCTTATGTTCTGCATTTCTTGCACCTTTATGTCTCTTTAGTGTCGTCTCCATGGTCTTCCTGGACGGACACGGACCCCCAACAAAGTGACCCCAACGCGCTGTGAGCAGGCAGGGAGGGGGGCAGACGGAGACCAGGGCTAAAAGCCTGTTTAATGCCGTCTGCCAGCAGAAACGTCATGAACGCAGCCAGAAGTGGAGCGTGGCCCTGCAGCCGCAGCCACACAGCCCAACGCCGCCTCACAGATACAACTGTGAAGGAGAAAAGCAGACATTCGAAACTCTCTAGGAACAACGAACCATTTTGCAAGGAGAGCTTTACTCCACGTGTGGCGTCAGCTCAGACTGGGAGTGGAGGCGTGCTCCTGTATTCTCCTGCTCTGTATGTGAGTGATGTAACAGCCTCTGTACCGTGGGCAGGAATGACTCCGGGCCGCTTCGAGCGCATTCACATTAATTAAGTTGACGCACCGTGGCAACTCACATGCGAACAGACATGTATAATCACATAGCCGCTGCACAGCAAGCTGTTGGCCAGCACCAGTGTTCTCCATGACTGCCAATATGGAGGCACAGAGGAGCATTTCTTGACATGTTGGTTGAAGACGATTGTTCTCTGAAAAATAAGAGTCTGAGTGGAAAACAACTGGCTTATGGGGTCATGACCTGAGTAACCGTTACTGAAAAATGTTGCACAAAGGCATCACTGCATAAGGAGGTAGCTTAAACATAGATGGTAAATGGCGTATACTTATATAGCGCTCGCTACCTTCTTACGAAGGCCCAAAACGCTGTACAGTCAAAGACCCATTCACCCATGCACACACACACACATTCACGCCAACCTCCCACCAGAGGCAAGGTGGGGTTCAGTGTCTTGCCCAAGGACACTTCGACACATGGGCGTGCAAGGCGGGAATCAAACCTGCAACCTTACGATCATGAGTCGACCGCCCTACCGCTGCACCACGGCCGCCCCATTGGAAAATAACACAAAAAAATGTCTAGATCTGTCCATGCAACAAGTATTTTTTACTTGACTGGAAATGTTTTACTAAAATATTCAATCTGGAAATAAGGGGTTCCACACAAACATTTAAAAAGGAAAAAGATAAGCTGTTAGAATTACTTCTACAGCCCAATAATACGTAGTTTTTTGTTGGTTTTTTTGTTGCTAGCTTGTGGTTTTTATGTTTTCATGGATCTGTTCTGATTGCGTAATAAATGGAAATGACTCATTTTAAAACAAAATGTGAAAAAATATTAGATCTTAGTAAAAGTTAACCGAGCTTAATAAATCCTCAGAAAATCTAAAACTAGTTCTTATTCTTGGAACATAGAACTAAATTTTTGTTTCCAAAGTAATGATAGCAAATGCCTGTCTAACTTGACAACATTATTGGAAAAAAAAGAAAAATCCTTAAAATGAATGTAAATTACAGTGCAATGTGAGGGTTTTCTTAAGAAGTCTTTCCTTTGTCAAGAGCATAGAGTAAAAGGATTTGGGCCCACTTTAAAAATAATTTCTTTATTTCTAGATCCTAGCCCTTCATGACACAAACAATTCTCAACTTTGCTGATTTTGAGAAAAGCCTGGAAAGGTTTAGAGCAAAGATAAAAGAACTGAAAACCTGGTAAAATGTCGTGAATGTCTAAAAACAAGGTTTCACATCTTTGCAGCTATCAAATGATTTGCAGTTCAATTGAATTTTATTTAAATAGCCCAATATTACAACAATTATCGTCTCAATGGGCTTTACACCGGTAATTGTATAAGAACATGAAATCAGTCATGAAAGTCGATAAGTAATTGCTAAACTAAACAACAGACTAGGCTAAACAGGGTATCCCTGCCTTTAGACCCTCCTGCAGTGAATGAGCGTTGGCTTCATGCATCCGGCAGCTGCTGGCAATTGACATCTGCAGCAACACCTAATTCAGTTAACTCCTGGTAACTCCGCTCACACAGTCTTTTTAACTTGTGAGGCAGAAAAGCTGATTAGTAGATTTCCGTTACACGATTCCGGTCCGGCTCTGTCACTTTTGGTCCAATATGAGTGACTTTAGGGAGACGCTTGACCTGTTTCATTTGTTCCTTTTGCGGTCGCTTTAATGGATCACTGGCTCAGTGGCTTACAGGACCTTTGATGTGCTCCCATGGTGGCTGCTGGGCCTCTGAGTCTTCATCCTGGGAGGCTTTGTGCAGAAACAGAGGATGTCATCATTTAAAAGCATCTATTTATAATTGTGTTGATGGTAATCGCAGCAAGCCCCCATCACCTCTGCCTTTTTCATCTGCAAGCATGTGTTTTTCTGCAGCTATGTGCGTGCTTCGTCAGACAGGATGTTGCATAATCACATGATTATCTGGCCTCACAGTTTTGTGAACTGCACTGATTGTGATTAGCAGCTGCAATTATTTTTTTCCAGCCTTTTGAGAAAGTCCATATTGCATCCCAACTTTTTTTTAGGCAAACCGATTTATAGTTTGTATAGTTTTTACAGTCGGAGTGGTCGGAGCCAACCAAATCTGGGATGAAAAGAGCGTTTGTGTCACATGGTACTATTATGAAAAGTTAGAGTCAATGCAGATCTTTGGGAGCAGGCAGCAGATAGTGGAGATCACATCCACCAGGCTCGCTTTGTAGCTTCAACACATTTCTGTATATATTTTTTTCCAAATGTAAAGATGTAAGACATTTGTTGGGTTCAATTTTAAAGAAAATACATAAAAAATGTAGTAAAAACAACTTATTCAATCTGTTTAAAACATACTTCCCTGTATGTTTGTTTTCCATCTACAATTTCACTTCAACTTTGAAGAAAAAATATAATGGAAGATGGACAAAATGTAACCCTGTAGTGTGCAACAGTTGTAACAATCAAACATCATGGGGCTAAAGTGACTTTTTTTTTTTATTATGTTTTTGCGGCAAAAGGAAGCAGGAATGAGGCCACTTTTATTGTGGCGCTTTTTGCAGCCAAATCCAGCTGCTGGACTAACATGATAGAGTTTTTATCTTATTACCTACAGCCACATTGTTCCCTGAATGACTGCAGTCGTGCTGCTGATTTTCAGTTTGCTGTGTGTTTGTCTTTAAAGGCTTGCTTCTCGCTCGTTCCAGGCTAAAGTCAGTGATCTTCAGACACTTCAGTGCCTGTTCACTCAGCCTTTCTCTGAAAGGTTTGAAAATTGTAAGTGCAGGATTTTGACATTTGGATCAGAAAGAGGTCCCGGGTGGCCTTTACTCTCCAGTTTGTGCTGGAAACTAAAGATGAATTCTCATCTGAACACCATTTTGCAGTTGCCAGACGCAAAACATGTACATGGAAATTTCCGTCCCACTTCGATAATCTTTTGTTGTGGTGGAAAAGCATTCTCTGTGACCTTTTAAGTATGATTATGCCATTTTTAGCCAAAATTAAAATGTAAAGCCCTAGAGTAAAAACCCTGTCACTGTCTAGGACAGATTCTACAGTGGTAGGAGTTCCTCAGAAGTTCACCTCTGAGCTTTGGGCCGGTTGGCCCAGCGCAGCCCCGCCCCTCTTCCCTTCCCCATTGATAAGAGCTCTCCCGCTAACTTTCAGCCTTTCACAACCCAGACCTAACATTAATGGTGCAATAAAAATGGCGAGCAATATCAGTGCCATCCAGCCGTACAGTTTTGAGCCAGACGCCAGATCAGAAGAGGAAAACAAAGACGTACGTGGATCTAGACTTACACAAGTGGATGCATCAGAAGGTAGCAGAGGAGGGGGCTTGGGCAGCATATTTTACACGCCACAATAAACATTCTTTTCCAACAGCATTTTTTTCATCTGCTCTGTTTGAAAAACAAAATACTGTAAAATGCAGTTTTAATTTCAATTTCCTTTATGTCCTCCATCATAAGAAGAATTTTTCATTTTTATTAGAGAGGGTCTGCAAATTGTGTTGCGCTATGAGACAGGAACAAACCTCTGGCCTGTCGACTTCCAGAGCCGTTTCCAAGAGAAGCCAAATTCAGGTAAATTGTGTCACCAGCTTATTTACTGTCAACAAGTCAGTCAGTATGAAGCTAATTTAACACTAAATGCGTTTTTCTGTGGAAGTGCAAAGAGTCTTGAAACGGAGAAACGTGGTAAACGTATTTCTTCAGGCCTGAGGATGAGTTGAGGGAGGAAAATGTTATCGGCTGAGATGACATTTGACAAGCCGGGCTGTGAAAGCAACGCTGTCAATCATATTTCATTCCGAGCACGTGGGCCTTAAAGTTGTCTGCTCCATATTTCACGGGTCCATCAGAGCCATCGAGAAGCATGTCAAGTTTCTTCAGTAATCTGACACCCATCCAGACAATTGAGTACCAGCGGTCCACTCGCTTCCACAGCCGGATCAAATGCTCCACTTATGGGGCTGCAGACGGATTCTGCGAACATTTGTGAAAAAATGAGCTACAGACCTCATCAATGAGCGTTGGAGAACAGCTCCCGACTGATTGTTTTGATTTCCTTGATTTGTGTGGGAAGCTGCTGCTGGAGCTCTGATTAATTTTTTCAGACTCTGTGATTAATTGTGTTTGCTTTATCTCTACAGGGTTCTTGATACTTCTTCTTTCATTCATCAATGTGAGGTTGAATACTAGATGTTTAATTTTTGGTACATATGAAAAGCAGCAGTTACGTTTGGAAGATGAATTGGTTTTTAGGCCCCACAGAGTGTTTTTTCACCTAAACAATACATATTTTGCAAATGTTTCATAAATTTAACGCAACACAAAATCTTCATGGGGGGCCTTTTAGGTTTGGACCTTTTTGTATTGACATTTCACAAACACAGGAAAGAAGTAATTATGTTTTGTCAAGTGAATTACAATAAGAAATACAAGTGTTATCTTGATTTTGTGGTTAGTTTATCGCTTTTATGTGATTCGAATTTTAAAACTATTTACCAAATTACTTTATGAGGGTCAATGGTTCTGTTTAATATGGAGTTTTTTATGTTCCCTTTTTTGTTTTGTTTTTAGGATATTTTGTAAGGATTGTGCCGTGTAGTTGTCCCTGTCAGTCACTCCAGGTTCATATTAATCATCATCCACAGCTGTTTTCATTTCTGTTAATCGTCCTCCAAATAAATAGGTGTCTGGTTTTGAGTTTGTCATTATCAGGTGGCAACGCAGTGTTTTCGCATTAATTATTTAATAAAAGTTTGAGTTTCAAACCCAGTATCCTGCATTTTAGCTCCTACAACACCAGTTCCTGTTAACGTATGATGAAGGTATGCTGCCTTTTTGTTTCTTTTTCAATACCATGCCTGTAAAATTGAGGCTAAAACATAATTAATCCAGTATTTCTGTGTTTGTCTTGCCTGTTCCTCAAACCCCTGTTAGTCACAGCAGACGGTCATCCTTCCTAATTCTGCTTCTGCTGGTGAGTTCTTTCTATGAATTCTAAACTTTAAGGTGGGGAGGGGAATACCTCAACTGTCACATTTTGTTTGTACCAAAACGATATATTAGCTATGTGTCGTTGAAGGTTCTCATTCATCCAGTTGGTGTAGCCTTGAGTCGTAGCAACTGGACTTAATGTGTTCCTCTGAAATGTTTTGCCGCTTCTCCAAGTGACTTTGGTCTGAGCGGTGCAGGATTCATTTCACATTTGTATCCTCCAGCTGAGACACACACACATTCATTCAGTAGTCGGTTATTATTCTAAAAAACAATTCAAACAAATTAACCTTACTGAGAAAATCTTGATGGATTTGGATTATAACACTTGCTTGATTTGTGTTCTTTTCTTTTTGTGGAGCCTTGAGAGATTTTTGATTGTGAATGAGCAATTTATTGATCAACTCCACTGAACTGATGTGAGCAAAAGCTAGAAGTTGACTCAACAAATAAGCTCCTTTTGTTTCTTGTCTTTACTGACTACTCAGAGTTTAAGTCCATTTTGGTCCCATTTAGATCTTCAAGAGCCTAAATTCACTTTGTTTCTCATTTATTTTAATTTGAAAGAAAAACGACTCATTTCCTTGTTCCAAGAATCCATGCTAAAATCCCATCCTTGAGAGTTCAACATCATCATGTGATCATTAACTTCAGCAAATGTCTTTACTGCGTTACAAATGGGACTTGGTCAACCACTGATGCAGCAGCCAGGTGTTTGCTGCTGACAGGCTGTGTGGTTTTCGGGGACAGATTGTGACAGATACCCCCTCCTGGCTGAGAAAAGAAGTCTGCACAGCTGTCTCAGTTGCATGGCACAGAGGCCATGATCACTTTGGCAAATTCCATGACAGTCAGCAATGCTAACATCTTCAGGCAGCCTGTCGAATGAATCCTACATCCCCATGTCCCGCCTCTGCAGGAACTGATGGCTCCAATGTTTGGCTCGGACTGGTCGGACGTCAACGGTCTACTTTAGGGAGCCAACCTTAGCCTCACCTTCAGGCTGCAACACGTGCAGAGATGCTCTGATTGAGCCTGAGATAATTGAATTTGGTGAGCAAAGGTCTGTTTCTGTAGAAAAGGGGAGGAGAGGGAAAGATTCTCGCTCCAACGGGGATGAAGATGATGAGTTTGCCTCTGGGGGGTGAGGGCTTGATTCAGTAGAGCATATGAGCCATTTCCAATGGGTTTCATCAGAGCTGGCCTCATGCTCTTTGGGGGGGAGAGCAGAAACATTCAACGGTGCACATGATCTTATACAATCACCTTTTGTGGTGTTCTGAGTCAGGAATTCCGGAAGGAGCTTGGTTCAGAGAATAGATTTTTATTTGCTTCAACTTTGATCATGTTGCACTCAATTACATGTGTCATTATAGTTCACCTGACTCGACCTTAGAAGATTGTCATTTTATGGCGAATTGAGTATTTAAATGTTCTCATGTAAATGCATGATGGGGCATGACTGTGTATGAGAACTGGACTGAGTGGCCCCTCCCCCTGGTGTTCCAAACAGGAAGTACCTGCTGGTTCCAAGACGCCAAAATCCCATAGTCTTCTACTGAGAAATGAACAGCTGTTACTCAGTCATTGTAGCTGTCAGAATGACCATTCTAGCTCTGCTACCATTTAATAATCCTAATCTACTTTGATATTTGTAGCTCAAGTTATAAACTGACCAATCAAATGCTTTAAAACTATGATGTCACAGCCAACGTCTGAAACGTTTCTCCTGAGCCTGCTTTCAAGTAGTAGGGATTTGGCCTTCCAATAAGGTCACTCCTGATTGGCAAGAGTGGCTGCAATTGAAATGATGACTTAGACCAATCACTGCTTACTGACGGCATCTGGCTCCAACATGGCGCTGTCTATCATGAATAAATGGTGGCTGACTTGACTTCATTTCATTGGGGCTGGAAGCATTTTCTATGGCTCAATCTGTCCAGTTCACATATATAATCAATGGTTTGGTGTCCACAGCACCAAATTCACTACTAGGTGTTCCCTTCTTGGCTTCAGCAACCCCGTAACCACAAAAGGGATACATTGGGTTCTTAAAATGGATGGATGGGTGTTTTCAGGAGAATCTCTGAAAAAAAAAAAAAGGTGCACCAACTGCAGGCTGATTAAATGAGCATGCATGCAGAAGTTGACCTAAATTGTAGTGCAAACAGAATCATGTTCACGTCTGCAGTCTCCTGATCAGTTTGCACTCACAGATGCTGTTACAATCAGACTCGGGGAAGAAATGACCTACTTAAAAACTGATTTGTGTAGTCATGCAAATATGTGCAGCAGTTGTATATTTAGTTGTTGGCGGAGAAAACAACACACCAGACAAACAAAAACAGCCTTAAATAAAAAACGATGTGCTAGTTTTAAGATTTTTAGGCGTTGAACTTTATATCAAGATTTAAACTGTGCATAATCTTGTAAAATGTTAAGTATATTACCATCCATCCCTTCATCTTCTGCTTGTTCCAGTACATCCTCTGACCCGGCATCTTCTTGCTCTAAGGTGAAGATGCTTAAGCTCAGCAGTTTGATGACTTACACCTAATTACTGAGCAGATCACATTCATGTTTGACCATATGTCTCGTACCTTTTCAAAACAGTTTTTTCTGAAAGAAATGTTTCATTTTTATAAGTTATGAACAGAAAAACCTCCTACTTAGAACTGTCAGAACTAACATTTCATTTGTCTGGAAACCAGATCAATGCTTAATTCGTAATTCTTGCCTCCAAGAAGGACAGAATGGATTTGGATTCACAGTTCAG
The DNA here is from genome assembly GCA_023969325.1 of Oryzias curvinotus. Lineage (NCBI taxonomy): Eukaryota > Metazoa > Chordata > Actinopteri > Beloniformes > Adrianichthyidae > Oryzias > Oryzias curvinotus. The sequence continues at coordinate 25,300,236 of CM043708.1, read as the reverse complement.
TACTTGCAGGGTATTTAAGTGGTACTTATATTGTTGCTTTTGTTGGATACTTTCATGGTACTTGCTGTGTATTTATGTGGCACTAGTTCCGCAGTCAAATCTCCATAGTTAAAAATAACCCAGGTTGGGTTGCTTTTAACTCAACCTTTGAGGTTAAAAAGGGCCAAACCTTTTTTTAGGGTTACTTTTATTCAGAATAAAAAATCTATTTGGGCTAAAAGGAAATCCGTATAACCCCAAACATATACCCCGCACATGAAAAACTCAGAAATTGGGTTAAAGAAATAACCCAACAGTGTGAGCTAATATGGCTCTTCTGGTTTTTATACAAAAACACATTAAAACAACACATAATACATAGTACAATGTAAAAGCCGAGTGTGTACAGCATAAATCCCAAGTAGGTTCCACGCAAGTATGAAGCAAGTATAGTACCACATAAATACACAGCATGTACCCAGTAGGTACAACAAAAGTACCATTTAAGTACCTGCAAGTACTGTGGGACTGGAGCATCTTTTGCCTCATGAGATGCTACAGCAGCACCTTTGATGATTTACATATGAAATTTACATTTCTCAAGGTGTGGAGAGCTGAGTGGGTGCTGATTAATACATTATTTATGGATGATATAAGCAGAATGCAAGAAAAAAAAAACTTCTCAAACGTGTAATGATTTCCTCCAATTTCTAATATTTGAATCGGAGTGTTTTTGACATAATAGTTTGGGGAAAAATGCAAGTTTGAACAAAAATCTGCTAAGTTGCAGGTTGAAATCTTAGTTTGGGTGCCAGTCAAACCACTTTTTAATGTTTTTCTTTTTTCTTTTAATCATCTGGCCCTAAAACATTTAGAGGCATCAGCTTGTAACTTGTTAATCCCTTGACCTTTTAATTTATTTCCAGCTATGAAAACATAAAACACTTTCTCTTTTGGATTTTGTAAAGTTACTAAACAAAAGTCATTCTGGAGCAAAAGTGGTTTGTTGCATATTTTCACCAAAAGACATCAGGAGTTAAGATTGCATTAGAGAATTCTTCATTACTTCCATTAAGTTTATCCATTGAAATGTCCAGAAATAGGGAATTGTGAGGTTGCATTCTTCACCTCAAAATTCTCCAATTTGCTCTCAAAGTTCATTTCACCTTCAGGTTATGACGCAAAAAAAACAGCTAAAAAATTGTCAGCTTCAACCTCTTGAAAAGGGTTTCTGCAGAGCCTAGTGTGAGTCGCAATTAATAAAAGACAAAACAAACAGATTTGACCAGTGTGATTTCTTTTGTTTTTTCCTCCCCCAAGCGGTACCACGCAGAGAGATTGGTCCTCCTCAGCTGCTTTGCAGTTTTGACACATTTGTAAAATAATTTATTTGGAAAACAGAGACAGCTGATGGATTTGTCAGTAGATCTGAACCGTTTTTTTTGTGAACACTCATTCCAGGTCCTGAGCAGACAGAAGAACACAGGAAGTGACAGGATGAGGACGATTAGCCCCACCTCCACATGCACACGGACACACTGACTCATGCTCCCATGTCTCTTCAGGCTCAGCGCAGCCTCTCGAAGCTCGCTCACATTTTCTGTTAACAAATGTGAAGCCTCTGAGGAGAGCTGGAACTCGGAAGCCGCCATGTGTGAGGCCCAAGGTCATCTGGGAAGGTGCAGCGGTTTTGTGAAAACTCATCTGTTTATGAGAGGTACAACAACAGTGGAGGTGGGGGGGGCGTGGCTGCAACACATGTCCAGATGCTGACATTTGGCAGACTGCTGACAGAAAACGACATGAAAACGGTTCAGGGGTCAAAAATCAGCACAGAAAGACTGGAAGATGTTAATTTGTGTGAGTCACTATAAATGTCAGACATCTATTCATAGCACATCAAATCTAGAACACATCTCTGCACACATTGGTATGTCCTGCACCCAATCTGGCCAAACCCAACAAGGTTCAGTCATTCTTGGGTCCACTGAGGCGATGCAACATCACTGCATGGATACATGATGAAGCTGCACGCTGATGCAAACGAGCACACAGGTCGACTCAATGAGAGTATTTTGGTGGTAGATGGGTCAGTATGGCAGACGGAGTGGTCTGGATGGGCTGCAGGCTCATGATCTTCATCATATTCTAAAAGGAAATTTAATAAATTCCTGAAACTGCATTTGCTCCTGAGCCAGCCTCTTTTTTTTTGTTTTTTTTCCTGCCTTTTACCTCACAGCTCTGCAGAGTGGGCTCTCTGAGGTCAAACCGAGGGAGTGGGTGTTCTCGGTGTAAACAGACTGGGTTTATTTTGAACGCAAAAAAACAAGCACAGATCTGTTGTGACTCAACCACACATGACTACGCTGGGAGACGTCACGTTTTCAGTGACGACGCGGCCTCCGTCTGCGTTGGATGGGGGAGCAGGACATAGGACGACGGCACACACTCAGGGTCATAACTTCTGTCATAACTTTTTATTGTGTTGGGGGAGGAGGGAGCCTGTGGCTTACATAACAAGGACAAAAGGATGCATGTCCCTGGCATGATGGTACTCGAGGGAGAGGAGTATAAAAACAGTGTTCCTGTTTGGCTTTAAAAAAGACATATAGATGCTCTGAGCCAAAACAGTTGCGGCTGCAAGCATCCCTGGATGAGAGATGTAGCTGAGAGTCGCCAGTGTGCGTCTTTGCAGTCAGTGTGTCAGTGCATGTGGGTCAGAGGAGATATAAAGCTGTAGCTGTCAAAGCAGATGGGGTGCCAGGCTGCAGGGAGAACTCGGGGGTCAAAAGAAGATAAGATGCACAGAGAAGCATCACACTGTGGCCTATAAATTGCACAAACTCTTAAGAGGAAATTGCATCAAAATGGTCTCGGAATGGATCTCGGCAAAGTAGTATAAACCAGGACATCTTTGACCTGAACCCAAAATTTATGCAAACGTGTTTAAGCACCTGAGTGTTCAAAATGAAATCTTTATTGTTTATTTTGAGTATAGTTACATGCAGCTTGAAATATGAAAATCACGTGTTCGGGAAGACACCGAGAAGAGTTATGATGCAAAACTTTGCTCCACAGCCCAACCTCTGACAGTTTCCAGCTGCTGGTTGTGCAGAGCTGCAGCTGCTCGCCACATCTCAGCAAATCGGAGGCACAGACACAAAGAGTGAGAAAATCCTCTGATGTCCTTGATTTTGTTGCTTCTGAGTTTTCATTTATTCTAAATTCCCCGTGTGGAGTTTTTATGTGCTATTAAAAAATTACTTTAAGTTTTTTTTTTTTTTTGACTTGTTTATATTTTTTTAAATTGTCATGGCAGAGACTCTTCAGTAAAATGATCCCCTATTGAACATCTGTTTGACATCAAAAAGGGTTATTCAACATCAGAAAATGCAATTTGAGGTTAAAAAACACAAGTATGTTTTATCTTTTGCGGGGGCTTCCTATCTGTATTCTTTCATCACAGGGTTCTATCGAAAAATTGTCCCTCAGACAAGAGGTGGTGTCTTACAAATTCTAAGCTTTTATGCATATATTGTCCAAAAGAAAATTACGGGAGTTGGACAGGAAAGAGTCTGATTGGTGGTTCTTAATAAGTGTGTGTGATGTTGATTGGATCCTGTGTTGTTGGAGAATCTTGTTTCAAGAGAGTGGTGACAGTAAAATCTTGAGTATTTAATTATTATTAATTGGTTGACCATAAGAAAATAGGCTTCTAGTTTAGTTGGATCTTTTATCGGTCCCGCTTAGCAGCATCAATATTTGTGTTCGCTGGTCCAAGCTGACTTAAAGACTGAAACACTTATCAAGATCTGGGATTTTCTGAAAACTTGCACCAAGTTTTATCCCTCAGAAATGCATATCAAATATGATATGAGTGGTTACATAGGGGTAATGATACTGTCTTCAAATCTGTAAGGGATAATGCCTGACAAGGTGTCCATTATGTAAGCGTAATGGCCTTCGAAGTGTGCATTATTACTTTTTAACGCACGCCGTGGAAGCCTGAACCGAAGCGTGCGTTAAAAAGTAATAATGCACACTTCGAAGGCCATTACCCTGCTTATACCATGGTCACTTACAAAAGCAATACAACTTAACCAGTTTTTAGTCCTTAATTCTTGTTTTTTTCCCGATTTGGATCGCTTTTCTCACAAAAAGCGGACTATTTGTTACGTGACAAATAGTCCCTGTCGCGCAGCACCATTGCTGCTGTCGGCGAGATATATATGTATATATTTGCTGATCTTTCCAATGGATTGTATAAAGCATCAGTTCAGAGAAAAAGTTCACCTCTTACCGTTTTTTTTTTTGTCCAAATGATCAATCAAAAGGTTGTTTGAAAGAGGCCGACGCAGTGATACAAAGCTTTTAAGCTAGCTGACCACAACTCTTTTTCTTCACCGTGCAGTTATCCCGTGGTATATCACTTTTTAATGTACACCCAGCAGCCAATCAGAATCAAGTATTCACACGGACCATGGTATAACACTTTTTAACGCACGCAGTGGAAGCCTGAACCGTCTGACGTGAAGTGCGTTAAAAAGTGAAAACTTCGAAGGCCATTAACCCGCTTATACCATGGTCACTTACAAAAGAAATAAATATTAACCAATTTTTAGTCCTTAATTCTTTTTTTTGTGTTTTTTTTTATTTGGTTCACTTCTTTCTATTTGTTATGTAGTGCTTCACCTTGTCATGGTAACGTTATAATGCACCGCACGATATAAAGCGAGATATATTGCCGAATCTTGACTGCAACAGTGGTGATCGTCCCCATGGTTTGAATAAAGCATCAGTTAAGAGAGAAAGTTCACCTCTTACCGCTTGTTTTTGTCCAGATGATGAAGCTAAAGTTTGTTTTAAAGAAGCCGGCGCAGTGATACAGAACATTTAAGCTATGTGACCGGAACTTCTTTTTGGTGCATGCGGTTATCACTGTTCGTTATCACTTTTTAATGCACATCCAGCAGCCAATCAGAATCAAGTATTTACTCAGACCATGGTATAACAGATATTCATGGACGACACAGAAACCTTCGCATCGGACGGTTGCTTTCATGAAATCTGTTCATTTCTGATAATGGACACCTCGAGGGGTATCTTTCCGCTTATACCATGGTCACTCACAAAAGAAATAAATATTCAATTAATTTTAGTACTTTACTATTGTTATTTCACAAAGAGGGAACTATTTGATACGTGGTGCGGCGCGTAGTCATGTAATAGCTGAGCCAGCACCAACCTCAACTGCAGCGACAAAGGAGAGCGATTTATATGCTGATCGTCAGGATGTGTTAAATAAAGCATCAGATCAGAGAGATACAGAGATACAGAACATTTAAGCTATGTGACCGGAACTTCTTTTTTAGGTGTACAGTATCACTGTTCATTATCACTTTTTAATCCACACCCAGCAGGCAATCATAATCGAGAATTCACCCTGACCATGGCATAAAAAAGCTTAAGAGTTATGAAATTGTCAGTCTTAAAAACAGTTTTGAAGCATTTTTCACAAAATTCTTCCACGTATATTCTAATGGATTTGCTTTGGATTTAAATATGAAACATTACAAGCAAAGGATCCACATTGATTTACTTACCAACATTTTTTTTTTTAAATACAAGTTTCCGCGAGAACATTTGCACCAATTTAAAGGAGTAAAATATAATTTTCCATCTTGAGAAAGTTGGTAAAGGAGGAAACCACATTTCCCTGGTACTTGATAAGTGGACTTTGTGTGGATATTTTTATCCCTGCATACATTATTAAAATGGTGACAGGGTGTAGGGGACATTAACAAAATGAAAATCCTTCAAAGCTTTAAAAAAAGCTTCGGGCCGAGTGTTAATGAGTATTTGGAAACTGAGGGCCTTTCCTCTCTCAAAAAAAAAAAAATTCCTGGATAAAATCACATGAGATTAAGTGCAGCATAGTATTGAGTCGTAAATGTCAGTAAAAAAAAAAAAAAAGTTTGTTGTCCAAAGAGGATTTTGTTCTTGAAACCGTCATCAGTCTCCTCAGCCCCCCCCCCCATTATCTCATCCTTCTCTCGCCTGGTCTCCCAAACTCCTCTGTTTGTTTGCATCTATTCATGAAAGAGAATTTTCTGGTTTTTCTCCTTCCACTTAAGCTCACCCAGAACTAACCTATTGTGTGCCGATGTTCCTCTCGGGCAAGAGGTCTAAATCAGGGAGGGGGGGGGGAGGGCAGGGATTTGAGGGAGGGTGGTTAGAATGGGGGGGGGGGGGGGATGCATGAGGGTAATGAAAAGCACCTGGGGGCTAAGGCAGTCAGCGATGTGCACATAATGTGAACTCCTATTGGTCATGTGATCACTTCTTTTCCAAAACAGCACTGAATATATCGATGTTTTTCTTTGTGTTACATGCACTTTTATATCTCTAATATCCAGATAATACACTTTCACTCTTTTTGTAGCAAAGCAGGTTCATTTCTAAGATTCACAAACAATTAACAAAGAGTAAATTTTCACATAAGAAAAACTAAAGTTGCTATATCCCCTTTATTTATTTATTTTTTTAAAGACCCTCTCCAATGAAAATTGTGTTTTGGAGGTTTTTAATATGTCTTTGTGGGATTTTTCTCATGAAAGATGACATACCCAAGACAATAACCCTGTACAACAACTCACTATGCAGAAGATAACCCTTGCACATTTTCTTTTTTCTCTTCTTCTCTGTGTTGCACATTGCTTTTGCACATCTCTTTACCTGCACTGTTTTGTAAATAGCTTATTAAATTATACCATATTTTCCTTGTTCTTGTTTCTATTTTCATTTTTTATTTTTATTCTATTCTATTTTGTTTTATATTATTCTTAGTCTTTTTTCCCCTGTCTGTTGTTATGGCAATAAACAAATTTCCCACGTGTGGGATCAATAAAGTATTTCTGATTCTGATTCTGATATAATTTAAAATATAAATTAAGTTTAAAACTGCAATTCTGAGTATTTCTTTATGCAAATCATTGTGAATCCAGAGCAGACAGAAAAATGCTGTTTGAAAAGCTTGTAACTGGGGATGTAGGACCTACAACAGTGGGCCAAAAGCTACTTTCTCTGCTCCATTCTGATGCATCCACTTGTAGACAAATAGATCCATAAACGTCTTTGTTTTCCTTGTCCGAGCTGACCTCTGACTGACTCATACCTGAACAGCTGGGTAGCTCCAACATTGCTCGCCATTTTTGTTGCACCTGTAATGTTGGGGTTGTGAGATGCTGTAAGCTAGTAGGAGAGCACATAAACTGATGGATACTGGGAAGGGAGGCAGGCTTACTCCATGCCAACAGTCCTGCCCACAACTCATATGTGAATTTTTAATGAATTCCTGCTGCTCTGCAGTCCAGGTTTTTGATTTTGTCTAAACAATGACATCATCATAAAGACCACAGGAAACCCTTTTGCAATTGATCAAAAGATGATCAGAGTGGGACTTAAAACACCGATTTACCTGATTAATTGGTTCATTGGGGTTTGCAGATACATTTGAAAATATGATAAATGAATCTGCACCTTATTGTTGTTATTATCAACTTGTTAGAATTGCAGAGCTTCAATTAATACAGTTTTACATGAACATGCATCTTATTTTATTTTCCTACTTTTATTAAGTTTCTCTCTGTCCCGTGTACTTTATTGTCAGTTGTGATTCTTGTGCTGTTTTTATTCATTTTTGTTCCTCCTTTATTCAGTATAAAAAAACCTTTTCATCTCTCTTTTCATTATAAAACACTTTGGCAATCTGGTAAGGTGCTGTATAAATAAAGATTTTATTCTATGACAGCCTCCCCTCTCTGGAAACTGGCTGCAAAGATTTGCTGGCATTCAGGAGCACCGGTGATGGATGAGGTGAGGGTTTTTGGGTGAAGTGGAGGTCAGGGCTGTGTGTAGGCATTTAATTAAAGCACTGTCATGATAGGACAGGAAACCGCCTTTCCTCACATGTGCTGTGTTGTAGAGACAGCGGAATAAAGCAATCTAAAAATGCATATTTAAGGTTGTCAAAAGTCTTTTCTTGTCAATTTTTTTTTATTTATTTACAAACTAGGTTTCTTCTACCACACCAGACAAGACCCAAACTGTGTGCTGTGTAAAGAGCACCTGAGACAATCCAGCACATAACTGCAAGGTGGAAGACCCTGGCAGGGGAACCATACAGGTTGAGTGGCTGGAATGGTATATGAATGGACATGTGTGTGTGTGTGTGTGCGCGTCTGCGTGTGCGGAATATGGCCTGGAAACCTCTAGGTCAAAATGGGAAACGCCTCCAAAAGTGGTAGAGAATCAGAGAGCAAAGTCTGTGGGACTTCCAGATCCAGACGGACAGGATGGTGAAAATCTGCCAAAGGGGGAAGAATTCTTGACTCTTTTGGGGGCCTGTTTTTGCTGTGCACCACCACAGTTTTGGTGGACATGTTTGGGAGATCAGATTCCACTGTTGAAGAACAGAGGAGTCTGTATCGCCTCGGTCCATGCACACACACACACACACACAGCAAAAGGGGAAGGGTCACGTTTTTCCTTGTCTCCGGGTGGGGCGGCGGCAGCTGCACACCAGTGCACCCCAATTTATCCATTGCTGCTCACAGCATTGAGAGCCTGGTCCTCGGGCTCACCGTCCCCTAGTCCTGTATGGGTCCTCTGCTGGTCGCCAGTGTCCACCTTCCCTGTCAGGTGGTCGATTTCTGCCATTTTCCCCGGTTTTTCCTCGGTGGAGCTGGCCGGGTAGCAGTGTGTGGTGGCCATGGGTGGTCCGGGCCCGTCTTCGGGGGCGGGGGACTCCTGGGCAGTGCTGTCCCTCTCATTTGGGTGCCGGCGTAGGTCTCGTGTGGTCAGGGCATTGGAGCGCCTTGGGGTGAGGTTCCTCCTGCTCCTCTACCGAGGGGCTGCTGGGTCGGGTCCTCCAGATCCATCTCCGTGGTGGGGGTCCGATGAGCTTAAGGGGGGTTGTTCCCAGGTCTTTGTCTGCCGCTGACTCTGGGGTGTGGGGTACCGGGCCTCCTGCCTTTGCTGGAGCATTCAATGTGATAAAGGTACACTATAAGACGCACACCTGCTTATTCACTTTTGTACACAAAGACTGTTTTAACACCCCTCTCCAAAAATATTGGTTATTCAAAGCTTGTGTGTACCTGTCTGTGTGCATAAATTAATTTCTGTGAGTGCGCCCTGTGCGATTAGTCTTCTATCATTAATGCAAAATATACTCAAAACCTGTAAATAGTTGTGTGCGTACTATTTGTCAGTGTTTGTATGCGAGCACTAACTCATGCAGTTTACTAATGACACTCTTATGTTATGACTCACATAATAACATAAATATAATTATTATAAATGAAGCTTAGTCTCAAATACAAAAGGGGTTTATACAAATATACTCCTAATGTGTCAGAACATCCATAAACCTCTATCGTAATAGAATCTGTTCCGACATAAGAGGCCTTTGGGTCTTTTGGGTCTTTGGGGTTTTTCTGCATGCTTAGCTTTTGGAAACAAGTTATTTTAAAAAAAGTTAATACAATTTTTTTAAAGGTGTTGCCAGTGGTGGTGATTGGAGCACTCTGGGCATTAACCTCCAAACTGGAGTGGCCACACAGATCCCTGGAATGACCTTAGACATCTCAGTCTAGAAAAGTACAGCAGTGCTAGGAACAGCTAAGATGCTGCGGAGGACCCTCAAGCTCCCAGGCCTCTGGTGGACCTGAACTTGGGTGAGAAACCACCCTCAGAAGGTGAAAAGCAACACATTAAGTCAAAACCTCAGCAGTCAAGCATGTTGTAACAGTAACTGGTGCTATATTATAACACAACTTGACCCTAAATTTAAAGAATCTTTTGTAGCTGAATTATGAGCTGTACCTGGGTAACCTGTATGAACCATACCGTAAAAGTGGATGTGCCAATGCGTTGTAAGCAGTTACTAGACTCCAAAGAGCAGAGAAGTGTAGCAGATGGATCAGTAGGGACGCTTGGTTGCGTAGGAAACCAAAGGTGCACATTTATTAAATATTCAGGAGAAAAATGACCAAAATGACTTTAAATGTGACAAAAGTAAGCTTAACTGAGATAGTTTAAATTAAAGTTAGCTGTTTCCTGTTTGCTTACAGTATCGTTAGTTTGTGATTTTCAGATTTAGACTTTGTTTTAAAAGAACTTTTAAAAAATATGCGACTGAGGATATTTTTTAAAAATAAAATGTTGTATAAAAAAAACTAAAATATACAAAAAAATATGCAAATTTTAAGAAAGTATAACAGTAATTGTAAATGGTCAAATAGTTTAGAATGTATTTTAACCCCCCTCATGAGATCAGCTGATTGCAAAAAATGTATTTAGGTGTTGATTCTTCCAACAACACATGGGGAAAAATGGAAGAAAATCATCACTTTGGTGCTCACAAACCTGTGCCCAAAAAAAAACATAAAGCTATGAAAAAGGACTGAAAATAATCTAACAGGAATTCAAAGTTCTGGAGAAGTTGTAACAAAGTGGAAAGCCTTTTCAGGCCTGCTGGGCTGTGCTGTCTCAGTGTGACAGCTTTTATCCTCGGCTTTCCTTTTCTAAGAGATATATGTTTGGTCTTGTTACCAGCGTCACCGATAACTTCAGCTCTGAGTATTTTAGCTTTAAATATCTCCAGCTTTCCTCTTGAGAGATGATTTATAACAGCATTCAGAACAACATTATCACATTCTATGGCACTTTATTTTCTTTTTGTCCAGATCTTATTGCATTTCAGAGGAGGCTGCAGAATCGCTTTGAGCTTTTTTTTTTTTTTTTTTTTACCTTTTCACACTCTGTTTCACAACCTATTTCAGCTTCAGTCCTCTGAACATTTGCGTTTCATCTTTCTCACGTTTGATCTGCGCGTTTTTCTGCTGTGAATTCTGTCACTGAATGTGTCTCTTGGCGAGTTCTTTTCACACTTTCTGTGGCGCCAGTGCCAAGCTTTAGAGTAATCCCAGACTGGTCTCCTCCTCTCAGTTACCACTCTTTTCCCTAATACATGTATTTTCTCTCAGTCAGTTAAAAGACTTGCTCAGATGCTGAAAAGGCTGTGTAAAAGCATAGACTCTAAAACGAATCAAATCCAACTAAATACAGATATAAAATATGTACTTTTGTGATATAATAGTATTTACTTAAAGTAACAATCATGATCTATTTTTAAAGTATTTCAAGTCGTCTTTTAACTACGAATACCTTTATTATGCAAAACTAAGAACCCGAATCCTTTTTCTACAACACAGTTTTTGCAGGAGTTCATCAGAAATTTGCCTCTGAGTTCTGGGTGGGACCGCCTTCCCCCACTTCCCATCATCCCTTTGTTTACACTCTCTCCCACTAGCTTACAGCCCCTCACACCCGCAACCTCACATACTCGGTACAACACAAATGGCGAGCAGTACTGGGTCTATCCGGTTGTACAGTTTTGAGCCAGATGCCAGTGAAAGCATCAGAATGGAGCAGAGCAGCGAGCTAGAGGCTTGGTGTTATAGTTTCTATGCCACACCTACAAGCTTTTTCCAACGCCTATTTTTGTCTGCTCCTGATTCACAAACATTTGAAAAAAATAAAAAATAAGTACTCAACTTTGTTTTCTTTATATTAGTCCTCCATCATCAGAAAAAAACTTGTTTAAAACTTGATTTTATTATCGAAGTGGGTCTTCAAACTTACTATATTTTATGCAAAGAAAATGAATTTTTCAGATCATAACATTTAAAACAAATTTTAAATTGTAATTAATTAAAAAAAGAAGATATAGCCTTTTTTTAATCACTGTTTACTGAAGCGGGGAAGAGGTAACAGCATCTCACTCAACGTTCATGGCTTTTATGGGTGAAATGAATAAATGCAGACTGTGTGTTGTTGCAGGTCTGCAGGAGCTTCCGAAGCAGAACAAAGGAAACCTCCACCTCTTTATAGAAGCTTGAAACACTGAGAGAAAATTTGTGTTTCACAGTAACATCTCTTTCCAAAAATAAAAAATAAAAAAAAAGGTGTCCCAGTTACCCGAGATAATCCACAGATTTTGCTGTCAAGTTTCCATTTGAACTACTTTCTACCGAGGAAACAGCCCCCCTGAAAGTGGCTGGCAGCGAGTTCTGTGGATTATCCAGTGAAGCCGATGTGCGGCTTCTGGAATGAGATGTTTCATTACGTTTTTTAATGCAATATTTTATGTATAAGCAGCACAGACGAAATTCCATCTGCTTCCCCTCAGACTCAGAGAGGGGGGGGGCATGTTTCTCTCCCTCATAACTTGTGTGAATAAGATCCAGATTGTCCTCTGTTTGCTGCACCTTAAAATAGAAGGAATAAATCAATGCTGTTGTATTTATCCCACCTGATGTTAGCTGGGAGGACAGTTGCAGTGCTGCCATGTGGTTTGGGTCAACACCTTCCAGACAGCCTGCAGGGCATCAAGCGCTTCCACTGGGGACGCTTGCTTGCCACCGTATGGTGCCGAGCTGCTGTGGCCCCACCTGTCAGTCTCATCCCAGGTCAGGCTATGATGCAGCCAGAAAAAAGCCGCTCATTTCTTGAAACAAAGGGAACGTTTTGTCAATGGAAGCTCTTTTCACTCCCCATGTGATCAGTGTGACATTTTCCATCTCCCGGGGGAGACGCCACACACCTGACAGGCCTCCCAGACTGTGCTTTGAAAATGGCATCAGGCCCCCTCTGCATTAGCACTCCCTAAATGTGAAAATTGTTTGCCGTGGGGAACGTTTGTTTGATTCTAAGCCACGTCTGCCGAAACAAAGGTGTAAAACTCTGCTTCTAAGGATCAGCAGGCATAAGGGATGCTGTACATAAGCCCCTCTCCCCTCCATTCCCACACAGCCTCCTAATCCTGGAAGATCAAGTGTAACCGGGTTGGAAGTGAGACTGGGCAGAAGCCAGCAGGATGCTTTCGGTTATGTTGACTCACGCTGCCATCGCTCCTGGCTCACGACTACCACAGCATGTCACGCCTGTCCAGCCTTTTGTTTCTGCTCCCTTGGATTTAATCCATGTTTGTATTGAGCAGATTATATTTGCCATGGACGATGCACAGAATTACCATTCAGCCTTTTTAACCCTTTCTTGTCGTATAAAAAAGGAAGTTTAGAAATGGGGTTAACACATTTTCTTTGTGCAGCTACATGCATGAATGGGTCACGCTGAATGCAAATGTGCTTCATGTAGGCTTTACGGTAAGATGGACTGCACACTGTGACCGTGCAACGGTCAAAGCTGAGCAGAGGGTAACATGAACTGAGCACAGGCTGCAACAAGGAGCCTATTTTTAAATCATGCAATGTGAGTTTGTGTGTGTGTGTGTGTTTTCCCTCTGTATTTGATGGTGAAGGTTTCCTGTCAATGTCATGTGCCCCGTATTAAATCACAGCAGCTTATTGCATCCTTCTCTCGCCTCCATTTTTTGCAGGGCTGTATTTTTGGTTGCTGTTTGGCAAAGTATGATGTGTCAAGAAAGACATGAAAGGTGCCAAATGATTAAAGCTGCATCACTTATTTCAGCATTTTTGTGAGATTCTTTCAAAGCGTTGCTCTCAGTTAACCCCTACATGCTGTATTTTACCAGTTCACACCATTAAATGTAGGACTCCACTTAATTTAGAATCCCCTTGAATGAAAAAAATATATTGAAGAATGTTTTTTTGGAATTGAAAACAAACGCAGGCATGAATTGCTGTTTTTTTTTTTTTTTTTTTTCAAATTAGATGGGCATGTTTTGATCCAACCCTCCATTTTTGACACCTGCCTTATCCCTTTTGGTTGCCACAGAGTTGCTGGAGCCTATCCTAGCCAGTATATTAACTTTTATTTAAATAAATAAATTTAAAATCCTCTTGACAAACTTAATATTTGTCTCATTTGTCATAATCTGTATATATACACAAGAGTGAATGCGTCTTTTTGGGATTTAGAGGAACTGAATTATTTACAAGTATGTGGATGTAATCGTATGTATTTTCCAATCAATGTCACGACTGATTGTAAGTCTGATAGATCTGTGTAGAGATGAATATTTCTGCTGTTTGTTTAATTTAGCTTTTTTTGTTTTTGAAATTGCTTGAAATAAACCATTTCCAACTCTAATTAATACGGGCCATATCCAGTATTGCGCCAAATAGAGAGGAAAAATGTATGAAAACAAAAAGTAATTTCTAGAAATCAATTGTTTTCAAACTGAATTTTTTTTGTCTGGTCGTGTTTAACAATGATTTGAATTAAAAAAAAATGCTAAGAAAATTGCTTTTTTGAGCTGAATTTTCTAAATACCGGTATGTGTCATCTGGCATCAGAGTAACACTAGAAGAGCATGTTAAAAACAGCAAAAACATGATTTTCATCAGTCTTTAAAAAAAATCATTGCTCTTCACTGTCACTATTGGCCGTGGTGCAGCAGAAGGGCGGTCGAGCCATGATCATAAGATTACAGGTTTGATTCCCGCCTTGCATGCCCGTGAGTCGAAGTGTCCTTGGGCAAGACACTGAACCCTACCTTGCCTCTGGTGGCAGGCAGGCGCCTGTGCTTGGCAGCGCAGTCGCCACCAGTGTGTGAATGTGTGTGTGACTGGGTGAATGGGTCCTTGACTGTAAAGCGCTTTGTTTTTAAAAAAAAGGCGCTATATAAGTATACGCCATTTACTATAAACTGTCAGGATGGAATCATGCACATTTCTCACAGCAGTTTCTTAAAGTTAAATACAACAATCTGTTCATTCTAACATAGCTGAACTGGATTATAATTGGATTTCAATTGGATTAAATTAGACAGAATTCGTGTGTGCGCGTGTGTTGTTATCTCTAGCTTGTTTATTTTTTGCTGCTGTATTGTGCAGTAAAGAGTGATGTGGTGTGTACTTATTAGAGGATTTGCATTAAGCTGCTTTAAATCATATTTATCTGATAGATTCAGGCTTCTCAGTCTGCAGGATTGTTTTTTTTTTCTTTATTTTCCAAAATTAAAATGGAAGCCAAAGTCTTTCGCTTTCCAGCTCCTCCATTGGAGTCAAATGTGGCAACGAGAGACTTTGTCTTTTCTTTCTAGGAGCAGATTTTGCGTTATATTATTTGCTGCACACATTCAGTGAGCATTTTATGATAGAATATAACTTTAATTAATCTGAACTGGACCTAAATTAACAACAACCTCAGTGGTGAATTTTTGCTTTCTTAAAGACTTTGATTTATCTGCCTTCAGATTACATTTCTCTTCATTTATAAACTAAACTAATTCTAGATTTAAGGGGATTTAAAAAAAAACACATGTATATAAAATAAATTAAAAAACATACTGTTGCGCCTAACAAGAAAGAAAATGCCCTTTAAAAACAGCCATAAATAATATAATGTAAATACTTGTTTTTGGTTGTAAATACAAGAAGTTTTATTTGAAAATGTTTTTTACAAAAACATTTAACATGTTTTCCTACTGTTGCCTTAGTAGCATCACCTCTGAGCTACAAGCAGCTTAAAGTCCCACTGTGATCATCTTCTGTTCTATTTTGAAAGCGTCTTTTAATTATGGTAATACTATTTTTAGCCTAAATTAAAATCTTTTTAATTTTTCTAAGACTTGGTTTCTCCGATAAAGCAGTAGTTCATCAGAAATTCACCTCCGTGTTGTGGCACCGCACAACCCCACCCCACCTTACCATTATCCCTATCTGAGGGCTCTCTGTCAACATGCTCTCCCGCCAGCTTACAGCCCCTCACACCCCCAACCAAACATTACCGGCGCAACAAAAATGGCGAGCAAAGTCAGAGCTATCCAGTTCTGAGCCAGATTCCAGCTCTGATGAGGAAAACGAAGACGCCCTTGCATCTATTAGTCAGGAAGTGGATGCATCGGAATGGAGCAGAGCAGCGAGGCTGTGACCTGCTCGGCGTATTGTCTATGTCCCAAATAAGCTCTTTTTCAAATTGCCTTTTTCGTTTGCCCCTAATTCATAACGATTTTACCACACAAATACTCGGAAAGGCAATTTTGATCTTAATTCTCTTAAAATATGTCCTCCATCTTAAGTAAAATGCCACCAGAATGCCACATGTTAAAAATAGCAAAAACACAATTTTCTGGCCATTAAGTCCTCCTGGTCAATCGATTCTATGTTCATCAATACCTTTCAAAACGTTTGACACACTCCTAGAGATGTCTCAAGTCCATTGTAATCAATAATGTCACCATCACCCGCCCTACATTAGATACAACAAAGAGGCAACATTTCGAGGTGTTCATCCTGTCTTCTGCATGAGTTTTCTTCTAAACTGCAGTGACGATGGTGCATCCTTAAAACAGCTGTTGCTCTGAATTTTGAGCTTCCAAACTCTGCAGCAACAATTCTTCATGTATAGACTGCATCCTGCTTTACTGTGGATGAATTTCACCCTTAAGCTCATGTGTATTTAATATACATCTACTTGGATTAAACCCTTCTGCTGTGTACCTGCTAAAGTACCTGTAGTCGGGGCTTAGTGATAATCCATAAAAAAGTGATTGGGGCCTACTTTGCTTGGAACAGATCCCATGGGTTTGAACATGAGAAGCAAAAGGGTAAAAGTTGATGTTCAAACATGCTGGCCTGGCAAACATTATCTCCTTTTATTCAATTTCACAGAGATTACTGGTTTGATCATATTCACTGTGTTATATATTTCAATCTATTCACCAGAGGCAGCTTTGAAGTTAGAAAGGAGATTTTATAGCGAAGCAGGTATGGCGACCAGGGCCTTAGCTAAGCTGCTGACAAAAATGACACTGAGGCGTTCTCTGTCTCTTCTGATCTGCAGGGACTGGGAAAGTAGGCCAGGCTCGGTGTCAGACTGCAGGGAGGATCGGGATGCTCAAGTTGTTGACTTGTGATCAAAGTTGTTTCTGTTATTTTTTCTATACTTTGGTTGTCAAGATTTTCACAGAGGTACAGATTTAAAATACTCCTTGCAAACACAAATATACGGTAGGTCTCTGGTTTGTTTTTGCTTTTGTTTTTTTTCATTTGGAAAGATTTTTTCCAAGGGAACACGACATCCTCCAGAAGCTCTGTCAAGAAATAGCAGCGTCTTGTAATAGCTTTTGAACTGTGCACTTTAGTTTCCTCATGTCACACACACACATGCATGCAAACACACACACACACACACAAACAAAACCCTGAGTGTAAATAGCTGAGAAAATCCAATAATGAGCATAAGAGTCTGATTTTCTGAACCCTCTTGAGTGTTTTGCAGATCAGAGGGAAAATTGGAGCATCATGGAGATTTGTAGGGTAAATGTTTGATGTTTCCATCTGCTCTTGCTCTGCGCACACCGTTTCACCCCCCCCCCCCCCCACACACACACACACACACAAACCCATCAGACAAACAATGCTGGAGTGCACTTTTTCAGAACTAATTAGGCTAATAATAAGTCATGCACTAAACCGACAGATAACCATTTGACTAGGTTGCAGTTGGGGAGCTGTTGACAAACACGCCAGCGCTGACGTGACCCCGCAGAAAGTCACCAAAACAGCCGGGAGAAACTAAGGTTTGGTGTCCATAAATCAGACGCGCGAGTCACGGGATCCCCGCGCAGCCGGAGATGCAAAGCGCGCCGTGCAAGCGCACTGACAGCTCGGTGTTGCGTGGGATTGGGCGGAGTGGAGGCTGCGGACGGAGTCACGGGATTGGTAGAGTTCAGCGCCAAACTTGTTGGCTCATCACTGAGCCGCTCCTCTTCATCCGTGTGCGCGAAGCTGACCAGGGCCGTCGGTGCTGAAACTGTAAGCCTCCGACACGTATTTTAGGCTTTTCTTTTCCAAGCCAAGCATTTTTTTTATGCGCGCAGCAACAAGACGCCTGGTTTAAGCCGCCCTTGCCGAAAAACTCCTTCCATCCTCCGCTCTCTCCAGGAGCGCAGCAAAAGCCTTTAACGTCTTCAGCCGATCCGAGCGGGGACTCTTCGGATCTCAGCCATGGCTTTCATGATCAAACATGTGGTAGGAGGTCAGCTGAAGAACCTGACAGGCGGACTGAAGGAGGAAAAAGCTGAAGGGGAGAAATCGGACGGTGGCGCTCAGGGGATGACTCAAGAGGAATTTGAGCAATATCAGCAACAGTTAGAGGAAGAAAAGTAAGACAGTCCTGTAACTTTATTACTGAGCCGTAATAAGATAATCGACTGCATTTGTCAGACAAAGCCGTCGAATCGCAACGTGTTTTCATGTACACTTGGAGGAGCGCCCTCAGTGCGCCGCGCGCACTTTTACGCATCAATGCAATAACAGGAGCGCTCCACAAACAGCTGCTCCTCTCGCCCAGAGAGCCATCCGTTTCTTATCTTTGGCTAATCCTGAAGCATTTTTAATGATGTGACTCCCTAAACTATTCTTCTTTTTAAATGTTTGTGAGGATTCGTGCCTGAGGGTGAAAAACCTTCCCATCGCTGTAAATGCATGGATAGTATCCAAGGGCAAACAGCCATTCAGCATTTCAGATGGGTTTTTGGTAACTTCCGACATTCCTTTTTAAGTTTCAGTCATTTTTCTAAAAGCTTGAATAATGTAAATCTGCATCTAGAGTCAAAAATCTATCAATTTAGTTTTTGGATTCACATTCTTACCAAGTTACTTTTCAGATTATAAACCTAGTGAGTTGTTTATTACCTCTTCTTAAGACAAGACAAGTCAAAAACAAGGTCATTTGGCAAGCAGAGTTCCAGAGCACACCGCTCACAGCTGATTAGTGTGATGCTCCCCTCAGAGCAGGACGCCAAATCCCCATTTTAGACCATCACTACTGCTTTGCTGTGCTTACTGTTCAGACAAAAACCCATCCTAGCCTTTGCTTTCATTTTTCTCAGGGCTGTCTCTCAGTCATAGCATCATTCGACAGCTCTGACAGACACTTCTGTCCAAAGTGTCTTGTGATTCCAAAAATCTATAGTGTGAGTGGGAGTGATGTCCTGATGCTGGCAGGATTAACACTCAGCCCAGCCTACTGAAATCTCCAGGAAGCATGGCGGGACGCGTTTCCGTCATAACGTGACCTTCAGTGGCAAAGAGCCATTAGTCAGAGGTGCTGAACATGAGCATAGATCACTGAAGGGAAGCAGAACAGGGCTGTAGGGGGGTGGGGTAGACTGCTCACACAGGCATGTCACATGTAGACATTTTATCACCCTCAGCAGCGGGGCCACAGTGACAGCCCTGGTGATCCGTTGCCCTTGAGAGAGAAGACACAAAGCTGCAAGTGAGCGCTGTGTGGCCCCTCGGTGCTCAGCCCACTCACGTTAATCCAAAGTGAACTCCAGATCGCAGGGGCAGGGCCACGGGTGCAGCGCCTCCACACAGAACAACCTTCTCCTGACACAGAGGATGGAAATGTTTCCCCACGAAGAGCGCTGGTCCTGCAATGTCACTCTGTGTTTAGATGATGCTGCTGATTCGATCAAAGGTGCAACATTCAGCTTCTTTTCCTGTGTTCTTTTTTGTTGCTGCACTCGTGGTTGGAACTCGCCAAAGGCTACTTGTCATTTTCTGCGGCATTTTATCAGACTTGTGGTCATTGATGAGGAATGCCTTCAAACTTTGACAGGTTCAGAGGAAGAAGGGCTGGAAGCTTGTACTGGATGCCCTCTGCTGGAGGCAGCACACTGTGATGGGTCAAAAACAGCAGTAAACACTGGCAGGAGGTTTCAGACAAACCTGGAGAAGAAAAACCTTAACACAGCAGCAACTGTGACTGAAATCAAACAAAGGCTTTTCTATATCAACAGCTTGGATTTGAACCTGTGCAAAAATAGCTTTGCTAGCTGTTTTAAACCAGTTTAAAAGTGGTTGAAGATTGGTTGCAGTTGTTGGATTACCAAATTATGCGTCGGAACTCTTCAGCATTTATAGGAGAGAGAATTCAAATAAGAAAACAGTGAATTTATGCTTCCTATACTCTGTAATCAAGGCATGGGGCCATAATTGCCCCCAAAACACGAGGGCCCACATAAATGCACAAAAAACTAAAGAGATAAAAACTAAAGTACAAAAAAGAACACAAAAAGCCCCAACAAAAATAAAATAAAAGACAAAAAACATAAGGTTGGACAGACAAGTGGACAATTAGACAGACAAATGCAGCTTTAACTGGACACAAGCTAGTGCTGCTTGTGCCTGTCCCAAGTCCGGTAAAAACAAGAGGTGTAGTGTCAGGAAAAGCATTTGACAAAAACTTTATAGACATATCAAATATCAAAGGAGGAAAAGAGATGAACTGATATGACCATGTCATGGTTTATGCACTTCTGGACTTAACACGGGCTCAATCCAGGCCTGTTTGGAAACTCTTGACAACTTTAAGATGAAGTGTTTTTTTTACATTCTGGAGACTTTTTACAAAACTCTAAGACTTTTCATTTGTAAGAATTGGAAGAGCTTTGTCATTAAAAACTGAAGCCTTCCCAGCTGATTCCAAAAGAACTCAACAAACTAAGATGTCTAACAAACACACAGCAAAAACAGGTCCCCTATAAAATAAATTGAAAATTTAAAAAATGGGATAAGAAAAATGAATTCTTATTTAAAGAAAATTCTACCTATTTTCTTAAAGTAGGGTTATTTTACTTGCAAGAAAAATTATGATTATTTTTCTTGCAAACAAAGCTCTTTTACTTTCTAAAGATTCAGATTCAGAGACTTGATACTTTCTCAAGGGTTTATACTTTGCATTTTAAAAAGGAAAAAAAAAAATGTCCATAATATTGCACCCCTACATATTTGCTACAGATTCTGGTTGTTTTTGTTATTAATGTGTGGCTAAAGGAACATTTTGTTCAGAGGTTTTTCTCCTCACTTCAGCTGGAACGCACACATTTCTGCACAGCTTGAGCAAAGTAAATAACAGCTCTGAAAGATCAACACGATCTTTTAGTTGAGGAGTTGGTTTCTCCTCAGGGGGGAAAGAAGAAATCTTCCAGAAGAGAGCTGAACAGACAGGAAACTGAATTAGGAGCACCTGAACATGAGCGGAACATCTCTGCTCTGCACCTCCCCCAACACACACATAGGTACACACAAACATTTGTTGTGTTACTCCACCGTCTGTTGGCTCTGTTGTTAAACAAGGACACTCCGTAAAACTTGCCTCCAAGGCCTTCTCCATCCAGATCTGATTAAAGTCTTGTGACACGTTTATTGCAAAGATGCAACGAGATAAGAATAAAGAACACTGATTTTTCTGTATCAAATTTAATTCAGTTATGTTTATTCAAATGTGTTGTGTCATTTCACAAAAAAGAGTCGTGAAATGAAGTCTTTAAAGTCCATTTATTCCTCCTAGAATCCACTGAGCTTGGATTTTACAGTGTTCTCATTAAAATCTTGCAGGTTTCTCAACCAAATCATTTCCAAGGATTTTAATGGACAAATGGACTAAAATTTGCTCTTCAACAGCTGATGTATTCATGTAGAATGTATTGCTATTAATTTAAATTAAAATAGGTCAGTCACTGTGGTTAGTGCTAGTGGAGTCACAGAGAGCCAACCAAATACTATTCATTTCCATTTTGCTATTTTATTGGGTCCAGATGACCCCACCCATACATTGACGTGTTCTCCCTACCATGACAAAGGTGGATAAAGGTGAAGAGGATTTCATGTAATCCATGGAGCCCAGTGAAGATCACAAACCACTGAAGAAAAAAGGTTTAGTGCACTGTCTAGTGGGGTCTAGATGACCTAACTCCTAAAGTTAAAGAGCCTTGGATAGCACAAGGGTTAAAGAGTGCCCCATTGAAAGTGAATATAATGTGTTTGTTTTCATTTTGTAGTCACTTTAGAACCTGAAATCCATGTGTTGTAAAGCAAAAGCGGTCCTTTTGAACCTGCATTTATCCTTTTTTTTTTCCTTACAGACAGGAACGAGAAGCTTGTTTTGCACAAAAGAAAGCTGAAAGAGCCACCGTTAGAACCCATTTTCGAGAAAAGTACAAACTACCAAAGGTAAATCAATGCCAAATTAAAGTTTTATTCTTGGATTTTGGTATCTAAAATTCTTCTTTTCCTTCATGTGAAAGTGTGTGTCTGACTGTTCTCTGTACCGCAGAATGAGTTGGACGAGACCCAGATCCAGCAGGCCGGAGACGACGTGAATCTGCCCACAGAGCTGGCCAAGATGATCGCCGAGGACAACCAGGAGGAGACGCACAAGCAGTCGGTGCTGGGCCAGCTGTCCAACATCCAGAATGTGGACATCGACCAGCTGAAGGACAAAGCCCAGGCCACGCTAGAAGACCTCAAAAAGCAGACAGAAAACTGCAGCCTCATGTGATGCGGCCAGCTTGCCGCCTCAGGAGAACAGATTTGCAGGCCTTCATTAGAGGCAGAGCTGCTCTCATTGCTTTAGCAGAATGTCAGCTGGCAGAAACATAAAATTTCATTACTGGTATTAAAAATGGAATCTATAGAAATCTTGGGCTTAACCTGAAAAACATCAGTCTAAATTCTGGAAATCCTGATTGTCGTTTTTTCACATTTTGGGATCATTTCTGCCGTTTGAGCAACTCCTCCTCTGAGAGAAGTTTGTCTGGTGAGTCCAGTACTTTGTTCCCTCTGTCGGCCAGTCTCCTCCGCTCCCTGTACCTCATGTGACCAGTAATAACACAAGCTGATTAGTGCGATCCTGCAGCAGAGGTGCCGGGAATGTGTGCCGCTTAGTGTTGTCTTTTCTTTGACACACAGCTACTGGTTTCACTGATGAACACATGCTTTCAAAAAGAGGGGGATCACTGAGATCAGCTGCTCTAGAAACAAACAAAAAAACATCCATATAAGAAGCTCATCTGGGATTGTGTGTTATGTTAAATTTGGGAAACTCTTTATTTATTCCCAGCAAAACTTTCAAACATTTTTTGTTTGGTTTTGTTTTAACCTCCCCGAACAAAAGCACACAATTGCACAAAGAGGCAATTTAAGACAAATTTAGAACTAAAAGTGGTTAAAAGTAACTCCCATATGCTGCAGTAATATTTTCTTAGACATGTCATTTGTTTTTGTTAACTTTTTCTAAACTTTGGTGTGCCTTGGATGTCAAGGTTGTCTTATTTTGGGCTAAAAAAAAAACATACATTCCTATAGAAAAGCTTTCTGGATTGTTAAATTCTGCAGGAAATTTCTTCTAAAAGCCACAAAAGATGATTTTACTTGATGAAATGTAACAATATTTGCAAAGTAGAGGCTAATTCATGAGAAGACGCAGTAATTGTACTCCCAAATTTAACGTAGCATTCTCATAAAGCAAGTAGATCTGTGAATATGCTGCAACCAGATTACAGAGAGTAAGCAAACACTGTAGGAAAGTTGTGTGACGCCAAAGCCTGCGCTGACAACAAAACTTAGAAGAAACGGCACTTATATTCCTTGTGTAACTGCGATATGAGTATAAATCCAACACATTCGAGTATTAATGTCCTTGTAGATGTGAAGGTATCTAATGTTCGCGCGTGCTGTCCACAGCAGGCTTCATCGTTTTCCATGAGCTCGTTCGGTCTTGTGGTGTCCTCATCTTCACCTCTTCCATCCCCTGTCCCATCTGCCCCGGCGTCTCAGTGGTGCTGTTCGTGCTGGTGGGTTTTTGTGTCGTTTAGCTGGTGTGATACGTCCAGTGGTGTCTGTGTAGAAAACAAATATAACAAAAACACTCATCCTGCAGCAGGAGCTCGCAGTCACTCACAGTCGCTTGCAGCAGTGTTACATATCCTCTCTAACCACAAAAGGAAGGAACTTGAGGGGGATTTTGCTTCAGCTGTTTTCTATCATTATATCTGTTGTTGTGCTTGTTTTTGTTGTCGTCAGGTTTTATTTTAGCTTTGTTGGAAGTTAATTCTATTTTCTCGCTTTTTTGCGCCACTCTGCTGCTCCACTAAAACTGCGGCAACACAGTTGTTAGGCTGAAGAAATCGATCCTCAGTGACAGGACGAGCTGCAAAAAGTCCTTTTCTATCCAAGCCACGACAGAATATGTCATTCATGATCATGAGGTGATACTCACAGGTGGAAAACAAGCCATAAACTAAAACTTTATTGCTTTGTGAGAAAGTGTGACTTGAAATACTTATACATAGAAATAATAATCAAGTGTAACCTTTGTGCTGTTTTCCTGTGGAGCAGACTCCTGAGGAAAAGGCTGCTCTAACATGCAGTTTCCTGTGATTTTTTTTTCTTTCTTTCTCTGTCTTTCTGTCAGAGCATTACACTGCGTTTCAACTGCAATAAACACATTTTTATGAAAATGTGGGCTTTTTCCAGTTCATTTAAGCAGCAAAATGGAACCACTACACATTTTTTAAAGAAAATGTATCAAATCTATCCATCCATTCATCCTTAGAACCAATAGTATCTCTTTAGGGCTGCTGGAGCTTATCCTAGCTACTGCTTGGCACACCCAGGGGTAGTTTAGAGACACCAGTTAACCTATGAAGCATGTGAGGAGTGCCCGGAGATAATCTACAAAAACATCCAAACTCCACTCTGAAAGATCCCAGCTAGGATTTGAACCAAGGCCCGCATTGGAAGATGAGGGTGCTAACCACTATTCCACTGGTCACCTCTGTGATCAACCAAATGCTTCAAGATCTCAGTAACTGTTTGTTTAAAATCTAAGATTCAGAACCACTCTATAGGAGGAGTCCACAAACTTTCAGCTCAGCAGATAAACCAAATGCTTCATTGTTTTAATAAGACTATTTTTTAAATATAAATACATTGATTTAAGGATTTTTTAAAGACAAATAATGTTGTAACTGGCAGCAGTGTTCAGAAATATTTCTTTAGTTAAGCTCCACTTTCTACAGTGGTGGACAAAATTGTTGGTACCCCTCAGTTAAAGAAAGTCCACAATGCTCACTGAAATGACTTGAAACCATCAAAAGTAACAATTAATTAAAATTTATTGAAAATTAAATGATCAAAATCACCCGTTGTTGATTAACAGAATTAAAAAATAGCAAACTAATGAAATAGGGCTGGACAAAAACGATGGTACCTCCAGAAAAGACTGAGAACTAATTGCCCAGGGGGTCATGATGAACTCAGGTATGTCCTTTAATTGACATCACAGCTGTTTTCAAACCCATAATCAGTCAGTCGGTCTATTTAAAGGGAGACAAATAGTCACGTTGCTGTTTGGTAAAGAGGTGTGTACCGCACTGAACATGGACATCAGAAAGCAAAGGAGAGAATTGTCCCCGGACATTAGAAACAAGATTATAGACAAACATTGTAAAGGCTATAAAACCAACACAAAGCAGCTTGAAGTTCCTGTGACGACAGTGGCACATATTATTCAGAAGTATAAGACCCACGGGACAGTAGCCAACCTCCCTGGACGTGGCCGGAAGAGGAAAATTGATGACAAATTAAGGAGACGGATAGTTGGAACTGTATCCAAAGAGCCCAGAACAACCTCCAAAGATATTTAAAGGTGAACTCCTAGATCAAGGTACATCAGTGTCAGATCGCACCATTCGTCGTTTTTGGAGCCAGAGTGGACTTCATGGGAGACGACCAAGGAGGACACCACTGTTGAAAGGAAATCATAAAAAAGCCAGACTGGAATTAACAAAAATGCATATTGACAAGCCACAAAGCTTCTGGGAAAACGTCCTTTGGACAGATGAGATAAAACTGGAGCTTTTTGGTAAGGCACATCAGCTCTATGTTCTTAGACTCAAAAATGAAGCATACAATGAATAGAACACTGTCCCTTCTGTGAAACTTGGAGGATGCTCAGTTCTGTTTTGGGGCTACTTTGCTGCATCTGACACAGGGTGTCTTGAAGTTCTGCAAGGTCAAATGAAATCTCAAGATTATCAAGGCATTCTGGATAGAAATGTGCTTCCTAGTGTCAGACAGCTTGGTCTCAGTCGCAGCTCATGGGTCTTCCAACAGGACAACAATCCAAAACACACAGCCAAAAACCCCCAAGAATGGCTCAGAGAAAAGCCTTGGACTATTCTGAAGTGGCCTCCTATGAGCCCAGATCTGAATCCCATTGAACATCTGTGGAAGGAGCTGCAACATGCCATTTGGAGAAGACACCCGTCAAACCTGAGACAACTGGAGCAGTTTCCTCATGAGGAGGGGGCCAGAATACCTGTGGACAGGTGCAGAAGGCTCATTGACAAATACAGAAACTGTTTAATTGCAGTGATTGCCTCAAAAGGTTGTGAAACAAAATATTAATATAAGTTATGGGTACCATCATTTTTGTCCAGCCCTATTTCATTAGTTTGTTTTTTAAAATAATTCTGTTAATCAATAACTCAAAAGTAATGGCTAATTTTGAATATGTAATTTTCAATAAGTTTTAATTTATTGTTACTTTTGAACGTTTCAAGTCATTTTAGTGAGCAATGTGGACTTTCCTTCTTTAACTGAGGGGTACCAACAATTTTGTCCACCACTGTATACTGTATTTGTATTTTGATGAGACTGAGCAGTTTGGGCACATTAGCGCCTCTCCAGGTGGCAGCTTGAATTGCAGATCCTCTTTCAGAATTATTGAATTTAATTGTTTGATCCTGGATTAATTGTTTTACATTCGTACCATTTCATTCACACTTTAAATCAGGTTGATTCTGGTTGCTCTAAAGAGGCTGTTTTTCAGTTTATTATGGGACGCCTCTCTCTCTCTGCCTGCAGCTGCACTGGTAGGAGCCCGAACACCAGATGGAGACAGAAATGCGTCACTCAAGAGTGATTGTCAAGGATGAGCACGAGAGATGATTGACCAACTGATGCTCAGAAAGGAAGACAGACGTGATGGAGCACATTTGTATCCACTAAGACCGAAGAGAACAAGAAAAGTGCAAAAACTTTCTAGACTACCAGTAGAATGTCTGGATTACAATGTTTCTATTTACTCTTCCAACGTGCGTCATAAAATTCAAACTTG
This sequence comes from Oryzias curvinotus, assembly GCA_023969325.1. Classification (NCBI taxonomy): domain Eukaryota; kingdom Metazoa; phylum Chordata; class Actinopteri; order Beloniformes; family Adrianichthyidae; genus Oryzias; species Oryzias curvinotus. Next base: position 25,273,290 of record CM043708.1, on the reverse strand, counting down.
CTTTACGCACAATCTGTGCGGGGTTATGAGTGTGTTTAACCGCGTGACATCCATCTGTTTTTTTGTTGGTTTTTTTTTTTGTATTTTTGGTAAACTGGCACCTCTCCGGACGCAAACTAAGCAGCCTTTAAACAGAGAGCTGGTTACCATCACAATGGCAGGACAAACCTGCGCCTTTGCTGGGTTTCAAGGGCGCCGTGAAAGGAGAACGGCTGTAAAATATATTGATGCTGAAGCTTTCCCATTGACAGGCCGCAGTGCGTGAACAATCTCCAGCCCAGACACTGGTAACAATTTGACACAATCGGGGTGAAACGGGCCAGAAAAAACTGTTCTCTGTCATTCTCCTGTGTCAATCGGGTCTTAAAAACTGGATGGGAGGGGGGGGGGGGGGCAATTAAAGAAACACATTGTGTTTTTAGGGGCAAACGCTTTCCAGTGTTTGCTTGCGACGCGTAACAAACTCATTTTAAGTTTAAAATTTGGAGCAGAGGAGACGAGAGCTTTGCGTCTAGGAATGCGTTTTGCACCCCCCCCCCCTTATTTTCTGACGTGTGTGTGTTTGTGTGGGGGGGGGACCACACAGACTCAGGGTTTCATTCTAAACAGTTTCATCCAGAGAGGATTTCTGCTGCTGCGGGCGCGCAAATTGATCTCACGGGCTCGGTCTAGTCAAACGGCGACCAATCGGTGATCAAGATCGTAAACGGAGGAGGGAAGAGATGGTGGGGGTGAGGGGTGGGGGTCGGGGCTTTCTTTTTCTTTCCTTTTTTTTCCCCCCCTGACAGAGGGAGGGGTGCTGCGGGGAAATGATCGGCGGACCGTGAAGCGTAACAGCCAGAAGAGGGACAAAGACGCACGTAGCGGGACAGAGAGCAACAGAGGGGAAAACTTTGGACCGCGTGGATGGTTGTTGGAGTCTGGACGCCTGCAGAATAACCGTTTTGTCAGGAAAAATGTGAGTTTTGTTGAAGATTCCGTTTGGGATAAGGGTCCTTAAAGCGCGCGTTGCGTTTGGATACGATATCTGGGTGGCGCGGTGACGCGTTGACGGACTACCGTTTTGCGTGGACGCGCTTCCAGAGATGACCGTTTCTGGGCTGAATATCTTATTTGTAACCACTTTGGTTGATCCCGATCCAGATTTTTTCGGTTGAGAAAGTGAACTTCTTCGGAGCGGAGGGTTTGTGGAAACTTTCCTGGACTCCAGTTCGTACACTTTTGGATGGTTCTGATCCGGATGTGTTGGAGGAGACAGTACCAATTGTCGAACTAGAGCTTCATCCGAGCATGAGGTGCTGCTGCAGCGCCCTGGCACTTCTCCCATGGGTGCTGGTGGCTTTAGATGCCCAGCTCATATGCTGGCAGGCGGTTTTTCGGTGCAACGTGGAGCCCGAGTGCGACCTGGCTTTCCGCCAGTACGTTTCAGCCTGTGAGGACGTCATCGCGGGCGCCACCAAGCAGTGCCCCAGCCACTGCATCAACGCACTCATCCGGCTCAATGACACCCGCAACGGGCCCGAGCTGGAAAGCTGCGACTGCAAGCAGGACCAGGAGTGCCTGAGCGTCCAGCGCGCCATCGAGCCGTGCCTGCCCCGCAGACACCCCAGCGAATCCGGCGGGATCGGCTGCATGGAGGCCCGACAGCGCTGCGAGGAGAACCCCGTCTGCCACACCTCCCTCGCGGCTTACTTGGCACACTGCGGGCAGCTTTTCAACGGCAGGAGGTGCTCCTCCAAGTGTAAAGCCACCATTCAGCAGATGCTGAGCATCCCAAATGGCGAGCTGCTCAACCAGTGCGTCTGCGACGGGGTGGAGAGGCCCTTCTGCGAGGTGGTCAAGGAGAACATGAGTAAACTGTGCTCCATTGGAGACCCCAGTGATGTCACGCACACGCCAGATTACAACTATGACGACGAGAACGACGTTGTGAGAGAGGAGGAGGTTTACCCCGAAAACTCCTGCACCTCCAACAGTTGGGGCTCCCATGTGCTCCTCCTGCTTTGGCTGTTGTTCTGGAAATGTTGGATTAACGACTGAAGTGAAAGAAAACTACGATTATTATGTAGATTATGAAGTCATTTTTTTCCTGGATGAAATCAAGATGCAGTACCTCACAGAGAACTACAATTAGAGACCGTCAATGATTGTGTCCCTCTCGGGCTTCTGCCCCTTTTGATAGGTGATCACTGTAATGACTGTGTGTCTCACATTTCAGGAAGAATCTTCTGAGAGAAAAATCAAAGATGCTTTCAGGTGAGAGGAAAGTGTTGCTGCAGCATCCCGTGTGCCTTCAGAAAGCTTCTGTTTACTTGGCTTCCCTTTAATTGTACTTGAAGTGTGGCTTTAATAAGACTAAAGACAAACATCGGACTGTTTGCTCTGCTCTCCATGGCAGAGGCCTTCAGTTGTTGCAGCAACCGCTCTTCAAATATTTGTGGGAAACATTTAGAGGATATAGGCCAGGGTGTGGGATCAAGTACTTAAATTAAGTGAAGCACCACTCCAGCACTTTTGTCGTCTTCCCATCCCCCAGGTCAAATTGTTTTACTGAACTTTTCCTGAGAGGGCCCCCCACTCTTCCTCTCCCGGCAGCCTTCTTTTTACGCTCTGCCAACATGCAAGTGTGAATGTCCCGTCTGCAGTTTGACCGCCATTTCTGATCTCGGGCGTCTTGCACAAATTCAGTAAAGTTTATGCGTCCTTTAAAGCATTTGCAAGGAAAGCAAAGCATCATTGATGTGTTAGGATGCATATGACAGCTTGTTAAAGCTCTGGAAGGCATAGTTCTTGTCTGCTCTGCAGGAACTGCATCGTGTTGCTTTAAACTGCAGCTATTATGTATTTTTTGGAGCTTTCCTGCCGTTGTAGGATCCATCTGTCACACAAATGCATGGTGTTTGGTTGAAATTAAATAAGTGTGCACTGGTTGGTTAAGAAACTACACAAAGAGGGTTGAATGTACAATGAAGGAAACCCACACAAAAAAAAACGTATTGGTAAACAAAAAAATGTTCACAAGGAAATTTCATGGCAATTGCCCACTAGGATAGTTCTACAGTTTGTCAGTGTTTTTACAACTTCATTTGAACGGACCAAATTGCCTGGACGTGTCACACAGTTACAACAGCTGCTGGTTCGGGGGTGTGTGTTCAAAACAAACACTGACCGGAATAGAAAAAACACATGTCCAGTTCCTAAAGTCCATCAGAAACTAGTGAGCAGCTTCATCTGCTGACTGAACGACATTTACAGCTGAGAGGTTTCAAATTGGTCACCATTTGTTCTCTATTTACTTTGCATCATGGCAGTCTTTCCCTTCTAATAATGGACAATGCTTATACCACATCCTCTATTGGATTTACCTCTGTTTGTTGGTCTGCTCAACAGTAACTGTTGTTTTCTAGGACTTAGTTTCTGCAGAGCGGCAATAGCTTTCTGCCACTCACATCCTCAACCTAACATTAGTAGTGCAACAAAAATGGTGAGCAACATTGGAGCTTTCCAGCCGTACAGTTTAGTGCCAGATGCCAGCTCAGACGAGGAAAACCAAGACGTACATGGATCTATTTGTCTGCAAGTGGATGCATCAGAATGGAGCGGAGCAGGGAGCTTGTGGTCCGCCCAGCGTATTGTCTACGACACAAGTAGGATCTTTTTCAAACTCCATTTTGCGTCTGAGTTTATTAACAACGATTTAAATAAAAAAAATAATCAGAAATGCCATTGGAAGCTTAATCCTCTTTATGTATGTCCTCTATCATCAGAAAAAGGCCACAAGAACATGTTAAAAACACAATATCCATCAAAGTGGGTTTTTCAGTGCAACTACAGAAAATGCGAGCCTTTTGTTTTTTTATTGAGTTTCCTACAGAACATACAATAATTTTGTCCAGCCGTGCCTTGTGTCTAAACTGCAATTTAGAAACAGTAGTGCTGCATATGATATCCCCTTGGAGAAACGGGTGGAAATTTGGTTTTAACCTGGGACCAAAAAAAGAGAAAATGCTCACACTTGTGTTCCACCTAAACTGGTGTAAGCCTCATCTGAGTCTCCAGAATAGAACCACGACTGTTCTGAAAGAGCATCTGTTCAACTGTAAGCAAATAGAAACACTAAAGAATGTTTTTGTGTGTTTGTGCCAGTTTGCAGCTCGAAATGAAGCCTTATACAATGTTGTCCAATGTTAAATTATGAAGGTGTATGATAAAAAAAAAATGTAAACATATTTCACAATCATATGCAATAAAATAAATGTGAGATCAATGTTAAGGTAAATCAGCATTAGTTCAGATTTCCACAATGCTAGATGGGTTGATTTTTAAAATAAAGTCTTTATAACTCAAAGAGATGTTCTGTCTGGCTGCGTTTCTTCAAAGATAAACCGACATTTTTTTTAATAATCATAATAATCATAGCATTTTCTGCCCTTTGAGTTTACGTAAGCTAAACGACAAGCCTAAAGGCGAAACTTGAGGGGTTTTCCTCATAGTGAACTCAATGCGCTGCTACTTTAACAATTCAATTCAATTTTATTTATGTAGCCCAATATTATAACAATTGTCATCTCAATAGGCTTCATACCAGTAAATGTATAAAAACGTGAAATTATAAAGAACATGAAGTAATAAAATTCAATAGGTAATGGCTAAAGTAAACTGGACATCCCTACCCTTAGATCCTCCTTCGCGGTTAGGAAAAGCTCCTAAAAAATAACGGATTACGGAAAAAATAGAAAAAACTCAGAGGTGTCCACATGAAGGAGGGATCCTCCCCCAGGACGAACAGGTGATGTACCAGAACTCTTAGAGAAGAATTCACTTAACTAACTCTACAACTACATGTTTAAATGGTCAAGCGGATGGGCTTCATCCAGATGAGTTGGGGGACGGCTGGGGGACGCGGGACGAGCCAGAGGGAGGATCCACAGCCAGGTGTAAGAGCAGGAGCACAGATGGGCCAGAGGTGAGGAACACGGTCAGGTACAGGAGCACAGATGAGCCAACTGGAATCTGGAATCACTCCCGTTCCCCGGGAGGGGAGTTTCAACAATTGAAAGCAGGCTACATTATATGAAATCTGTCAAACAAACATTTCAAACGTTCAATGTGGGGACCAGCTGGAACGACGTACTTTGACTGAGGCACCTGATTGGTCAGTTTTTACATAGAAAAACTTGCAATAAAGAAAGAAATATCATGTACAAAAAATGTTTATTTCTCAACAGGAGTCTATGGGATTTCAGCTTCTTGGAGCCAGCGGGTACTTCCTGTTTGAAATACGAGGAGGGGAGGGGTCACTCAGTCCTGTTCTCATATACAGTCTTTGACCACATACCTGTTCCAATAGTAGAAAAAAGTAGTAAGGAGAAAATGATCAGCCTGGGAAGAAACTGGGTGATCAGGTTGACCTATATTCGCTAAAAAAAATTCAAGATTGTGTCAACAGTTGAAATGTTTGCATCTTTTGAAAACTTGTGCAGTTTTTCAAAAAAAGTTTTTTTTTTTTAAGATTCTGCGACTATAGATGCACAAAGCAAAATATGATAGGATAAATTCTTACTAAAGTTGTCTGTAGTCTGTTATCTTAATACATGCAATTTTTAAGGTCTCTAAATCCATGTACCTAGTGTAAACTCCCCTCTCCTTTCCTCCCACCCTCCAATTTTGGGAGCCCAATCAAAACAAACATGAGCCGAGCAGCCCTGGGGAGTTGAGTGTTTTTCAGTGGGGTGGGTACGTACAGAGGCAGCAGTGTGCTGGAGCCCATTTTCGAAATTATCTTTATTCAAAGTTTCTTTGAAAAAAAAAGGAAAAGAAGCCCCCCCCCCCCCCCCAACGCCACAGCACCACACTCTTTTCCTCGCAGATCCAATGCCAAGGACACTCAGTGATTTAGGAGGCTCTTGTCTTCAACGCGTACAATCTTCCATTCATGTTGATGTCTGACCTGCTTTTTAAGCAGGGGGGGGTTCAGGCATCTCACTCCCTTGTGTGCCCAAAGAAAAGACCCCTCTTTATAGTCTCTTCACCTATAAAAGGAAAGGGAAGGGGGATTTCTGTGGTTGAACCAAAAATGGAGACTAATCTAACCCATAATGCCTTAGATTGTGGTTCGAGAGAAAAACTGAGGGATGTTTTGGGCAGTGGGTTGAGTTTTTCCATCTCCGAATGCTCCTATTTTTTGGCCACATTACACTAAGAATATTTACAACAGTTTTTTTTTGAAGCAATATATCCTGGCAGGACTCCCAGAAACAAGAGAAATTGCAAAAGGCTGCAAAGTTTGGCTGGCAGCAGCACACTCATGTCATGGTTGACGCGCAGAAGCTGAGCCAGGATTCGGGTTCCACGAACCAATTAGACGCAGATCCAGTCAGGGAAAGCCACCTGACGGTTCACCAGCACGCCGGCTCGGCACTCAGAACTGTGCTGTTCTTTGTTCTGCTCAGTTCAACTGTGAGTATTCTACACCTGTGTGCCAGGTGGATGTGAATAAATCAGACTGTGGGGCAAATATATAATAAAGTAAAAAAAAAAAACCTTTGAGAACTTTCTCATCTTCAGAGCCATAAAAAAACAGAAGTTTCAGCCAGGTACACAGTGAAGTTTATATTATTATATGTTTTTAACATTTTTCTTAAAAGAATATGAAGGGGGACATATATAAAGAATATGAAGACTAAAATTGCTTTTCTGACTATTTATTTATCCACTATCCCTTATGGGATGAATAAAGTATCTATGACACTCTATTCCTTTATTCAAATTGTGGTGAATCAGGAGTAGACATAAAATGCTGTTTGAAAATGCTTGTAATTGTTACGTACAAACTACAATCGGCGAGCCACAAGCTCCCTGCTCCACGCCATTCCGATACATAGAGGTCCAATAATGTCTTTGTTTTCCCCGTCTGAGATGGCATCTGGATCTAAGTTGTACGGCTGGATATCTCCAATACAGCTCGCCATTTTTGTTGCCTCATTAAAGTTAGTTTGGGATTGTGAGGGGCTGTAAACTGGCGGGAGGGAGTGTAAACAAAAGCATGATGGGAAACCAGAGCAGGCTTACTCTGTGTCAACAGGCCCGCCAGCAACTCCGAGCTGAATTTCCAATTAATGTCTTAACAACTGCATTATCATAATTAAAAGACCACTGAGAACACTTTAACAATAGATGATCAGAGTGGGACTTTAAGTATATTTAGGTAAAAGTATTGCAAGTATACTATAAAACATGTACATGTAGTTTAGGGAGTACTATTGAATATTTCTTCGGGCTAAAATGGAACATTTTAAGCTTACAATATATACATAGTATATAAAAAGTTAACTACAAGTATATTGCCTCACTTTTAGTATAGACCAAGTATACTAGTAGACTTAAAAAGACTTTAAATGCAAACAAAAACCACATTAGAGGATTTCAAAACTACATAAAACAATTTTTAAAACAAAAAAAAGTTTAAAAAACTGATGAGGAGTTGACACACTTTGCAACTTCCTAAACATACTGACACATACTTCTTTACAAAGACTGGACCTTTTTTATAGGTGATTCTAAATTGTTCTTTAAACAGATTTCTACATTCTTAAAATAGGGAAAATATTAATGAAATTTCACATTTCTACATATAGTCAGTTATTTGAAAGTTTATTAATATTTTTCCCTAATTTTAAACAACATCCCACCCTTTCAAGTGGAATTCCATCACTTTTGTAATTTAGAGTAAGAAAGTATTATTGAAAAATCATAGAAGCCTAAGTGTTTTCAAATACTCTATTTGTAAGAAAATAGAACCTAAACTGAATCCAATTGTCCTCATCGCAGCAGCAGCAAGTGTTTTGACCAGTGGGCAGGTAAGACACAGTAAACGAAGTCTTTTAGTCTTTTAGTCTTATTGTTGTTATTATTATTATTATTGTTGTTTTATTCTGTTTGTACTTATTTTAACCTTGTACAGTGACCTTGGGTGACCTGAAAGGCGCTTGAAATAAAATGTATTATTATTATTATTATTATTTTTTAAATAGTTTTACAACAGATAACCCTAAAGCGTTTGTCATCCTCAATGATGTAAATAATCAAAAGCACAAATGTAAGTATTTTAAAATGTTGTAAACATTTTTTTATTTACACCAACAAATCATACATTTTCAAATCTTTTGCACAGTCGTCCCTTTTATTTGATAATCAGTTGCACCTCAAGGGAGAAAAAAAGTTCGTCCTAATTATCTATAGAGGCTGGAATATGTTAACACAAGGCAGACAATGGTGCACGGTTTGGATATTGCAATTATGCTTCAGTTCATCTCTTTGTGTGTAAGCTCAGTAGAAAGTTTCTATACCAGGCGCTGCGTCACTTTCCGTTTCAAGTATTTTCTTTGTCGTTTTAAGATGCCACACAGCGAAGCTCCCTGGTGTGATATTTACATCTTTGATAATCTCAGACAGTGTTGTCGTACAGCAGTACAGCGGAGAGCGTTCCAGTTTCTCAAAGCCCGGCTTCTGAAGGCTTTGGACGACAACTTAGAGTATCCCTCAAACCAAGAACTGCTGCCAAACCTAAGAACATTTAAGACCAATGTCAATAAGGCGGAGGCTGCACCTCTCCAGCTAACCCTCACTGAGGGGAGGACTCATGCATGGCGGGCCTGCGGCTGACCCACAGCAAAGGCAGTGTTTGGGGGGGGCTTTACATCTTGGCTCAGGCTAAAATATTTGAGACGCTTAAATATTCTTAACAGCTGAGACTTTCCTTCACGTTACAGTACAGGTTTGTTTGCTGCTGTTCACGTTTGAACGCTGGCCCGGGAGTTTCTCTAAAAAGAAAAGCAGCCGTCGCGTTTACCATGACAGTGGGCTATTGTCATCCAAGCTGCGCTGCATTTACATTTCAATGGGATGTCAGGAGGCGGGGATGGAGGGGAAGTAGTCCCACCAACTGAAAGTAAAAGAGCGGGGAACTTTCACATTAACCGGAGAGATAATCCAAAAATCAAGAGCAACTTTTAGTGCCTTCATTGAAACTTTTTTTTTATTTTTTAATGGAAAAACATCAAACCGATTTTCCTCACCTGCCAGTTTTATCTACTAAAAAATGTCCAGCAACAGCCAAATCGGTAGCCACATTTGGCTGGCAAGTGCAAAATCCCACCCAGACAGTGTACTCAGTTGGTTAGATCTCGGTGTGGTTTGGAGCCGCAGTGGCCTGATGAGGTGAAGGCTCTGTGTCCGTCAGGAACGCTGACCGACAGGCTGCAGGTTTTCCAGACTTTTCCTGGAGGCTTCCCAACTCACTGTACACAGCACGCTGACAAAACAGAGACGAGCCATGTTAGTTCCTCTACATTCCCTTCATTAATAACTCAATCCCTTGAGATCGAGCGATTGTCACTCCGGTGTGTATTGACAAGAGTCTGGCGATACGATACATATCACAATACACATGCATTTGATATATCCCAATGTATCCAAAGACTGTAACACATTTCACATTTATTTTAGGAGAATAACTTTTGAGAAACTTTGTTTAACTACTAATAAACCTTCCACATGTTCACAATTGTAGAAAATATATTTTATTTAATTATCTGAGTATTAAAGACTCCCTCTGATGATAAATAGTGTTTTTTGGGTGTTTTTAATATGTTCTTGTGGCATTTTTCTAATAATGGAAGATAAATATTAGGACAATTAGGCTTAACATTGCATTTCTGAGTATTTCTTTATTCAAATCGATTAAAAAAAAAAAACATTTTAGGTCAGGTAAATGTTTTAAAATGAACAAATATCCACTAAGAACCAGAAATTATCATATGAATCAAATCGTTGTGAAGATTAATGCTTACACCCAACAAAAATAAAGAAATCTTTCATATACTTTATGCTTTACAACATAAACTTAAAGATTTTGCCTGTTCCATGATGCAATCGTGTAAAATATTGGTACATTTGTTGATGCCACCTCTAAAATATGCACAGATACATGCAACAGAATGTGCCTGTAAAGCGGATTTAAAGCATTTTTATAAAACCCCTTAATAGTGGCCTAAATCTCCTAAAGACAGTATGAAAAAGGTTGGAATATGCCACAGAAGTTCTTTAAGATTTAATAGATTTTTTTTTTTTTTTACAGATTATTACATTTTTATTTATTAAGAGTTTTATAATTTGACACTCACAGGTGTCGACCAACAGTTTGATGGTGATTTGTGAGGTCATGTGACATTCTAGAGGTTTTATGGACCATTAGAGAATAAGAAGCTACACTGGTTTTGCTTGCTTATTGCTTATTCATGGACAAATGTGAAACAAATCCCACAGTAGAAGTTAAAATAAGATGTAGTGATTGTTTTTGTTTAATAAATTCGGACCTGGAATGATTAAATTGACCCTCTTTTTGTATCATAGAATAGGATAATATGTGACATGTTTGTTTCTTTGCTTTTCAAAGTTCTTCCTTCATGTGGAAAAAGTTCTTTTAGAGGCCTTGTGTCTGGGATGCCACACACAGAAGCCCAAAAACATGCGTTTTATGGGAGCTTCAGTGAGATGACTCTCAGCATTTTCCAGGGTCACCAGACAGGCTTAGGTGCTGCTGCCATCTAATCTAGCGCAGCTGCTGATGGATCAGCGCCAGCTGCTATGGCTGACTTTAGCTTGTGTTTCTTATTAAAACAGCAGCAGCAGGATAAGAAGCTACATTCTTCGTGAAAGCTGAGCAGCCTCTGGAGCTTTTCATGCCCTAACTCCATCCCCCTTTCTGAATTCATAATTCCCCAGAAATTTCTAGCTGGGAACAGGATATCGTCTGAGCTTTGGTTGTCCTACAACGGCTGAGCCCCCACCCAAAAAACACAAGAAATTCCGTTTTGTGTGCGTATGTTGTACGTTTGCATCAGTATTTTTATTAAGAGGACCCAGAGCAGTGCGGAACTGCTCGGAAACCGTATCGCGCCCTGCAGGGTGGCCGGCAGACCCAGAGGATGCTGGGCGTTTTACTAGAGGAAAACATTCAGTGAAAGGACATTTCATGGCAACTTTGGGCATCAGCTCAACCCCCAGACCACCTTCCTCAACCAAACCTCTGTGTTGTTGCTTTTTGGAATAATATAAGACATCAACACTCTTGAAGCCAAAGAAATTGTGCAAAACTCACAACTTCTGACAGAATCTGCAAAAGATTCTCGATCCAGAGAAACGTCCTGCTGAGTCTCCTGCATCTGAAATGCAAACATAAAAACATCTTAAATGGAATGTTTTCCACCACTTTTTACTTGTTTTTCATCCCAGAAATATGGAGTGGCATCTTGGTTTACCTTAATATGCTTTTTAAGGTACTCTGCTCTCGCCATGAGGGTTTTTATCTGTTGACAAAAAGACAATTTAAATGAATATTGTTGGATGAAAATAACAGTTTGGCTCAACAGTTGGTGTGTTTTCGGTCCGAGTGTTTTAAGAATCAAAACGAATGCTTTGACAGGTGTCCACATCCATTTGTCAAAATCTGTCCGTGTGATAATAGCTCATGTATCCGACACGCGGTAATCACCTTCAATGCTGACCACCAAGTCTCTAAGCACACCTAAATACCTGTATGTTCACTAATTGCAACTTCAACCTTCATTGACTGTATATGAAAACTGGACTGAGTTACCCAATTGTGTTCCAAACAGGAAGTACCAACTGGCTCCAAGAAGCCAAAATCCCACCGATCTGAACAGCTCTCGATCAGTCGCTATATTTGTCAGAATAACCATTCTTCCTCTGCTACCTTTTGTTTACTATGTTCTTGCTAATCCTAGTTTTTAATCATATTTTTTTTCTGTAGTGCGAGTACTTCAAGCTATAAACTGACTAATCAGATGACTCAATAAAAAGGAGGAGGTCTCACGTCGAAGGTTTGAAACTTTTGACTGACAGATTCTCCTGAGTCCGCTTTCAAGGGGAAAGGGTGTGGCCTTCTAACAGGCTTGGCTCCCATAGAAATGTTGACTCAAACCGACTCGCCGCTTACTGAAGATGGTTGGCTCTCACATGGCGGCGACTGTTTTGCAAAGAAAAAATGGTGACTGAATGGACTTTATTTATCTGGTTGGAGCCAGAAGTAGGCCATTTAGGCCATGGGTGACATCACACCCACTCGCTCCAGTTCTCTTGCGCAGTCAAAGGTATCACTACAGAGGAAGTTCACCTGGAAAGAACAACTCTTCATAATGTTCCTTTAGAAGTTAGTAGTGACCGTATTGACCACACGTTCTTTTGTATCCAAACCCTGATTTTATATACCCACTGGACATAAATCATAAGCTCTTCTCTAGTACAATAGATTTCTCAATGAGCGTGCTAAGCACATGGGAAATATTTATAAATTCACATGGCAGGGAATTCAAATGGTTTAGTTCCGTCTCGTGTTCAGTCTGTGTGAACACTCAGTCGTTTATTCACATTCAAAGAAGCCCAAATGATGAATTATGACTGCAAATGGAGAAAGTGCGGCTCCTGAGAGATGTGAACACACGTTGAGGTCAGCCATGGCTGCATGCGTTGGCTGTTTTGGGCTCTCACATCCACACATGCTTTCAATTTAGCCCCTTATTCTGATGCTGCTTTAGATTATTACAGCCACGTCTGAATTTACTTAAGACAAGCACCCATAAAACTTCAAACAGGGAGGTCTAGGAGGCCCACTACTTAGTACTTGCCTTGCAGCCTTCTTGGAGGTTTGTCAGTGAAATACGGTTGTATGTTATTGATTCATTGGCTAAATAAACATGGCACATGAGGAAAAGACACTGAGACGTTAATGACAACCATATGACTATCAATTTACAGCCAACAAACAGGACAGAAATCTTTTCTGTTTCATCAGTACAACAGGACACAAAGAGTATTTGTTTGTTGGCTACTTGTTCAATTTTTGATCCCTTCCTCGCTGCATACTCAGTTTTAGTAAGCAGCTACAGGTAAACAGTAGCTTCCTCTTGCATTTAAGAATTATGGAGCATGTTATTCAGCATAATTGATAAAAAAATAAGAGTGGGATATCATCCTTATTATTTTCCATCCTGCAGTTAACATTTCAACTTGTGATTTCAGGAAATTTGATTAAATATCTATTTATTTTTCAACCTATAAACTATAATTCTATCATTTTAACTTGGTTTAAAATGGCAGCGTGTTTTGTACGTTGAGCCTGAAAACAGTCGTAGAAACTTGCATAGCGACGTGTGAACGCCAGTTTTGAACACAAAAGCCCAAATCTTAATAAATTTGAAGAAACATTCAATATATTAAAAAAAATGCTCTAAAAACAAGCTATTCTGTTTTTGTAAAATATTAACAGGAGATCAGCTGAAACAAGATAATTTGACTAGAACATTTTGAACATTTTGAGTGTCTGTATTAAAACAATGTGTAATAATAATGGAAGCAACCACATATGTGTGAAGAAGGGGATGTAAGTTGACATTTCCCACAAAAGAGAAACTGGACATGAGTGATGAAATTGATGGTAGCCTGTTATCATTGTCCAAGATACGTAAAGAGTGACGCCATATTGGACATGTCAGTAAACAATGAGGCGCTGATTTCAAATTTTCATCACAAAAATAAGACCCATGTCATGGTATTAATGTTTATATACAAAGTGCAACAGCTGAATGACATTTCAAACCTTCTTATAAATAAATACCAGTAACACAATGCATGCGAACTAAAATGTACACAGACTGGTTTGTGTTTATAAATGGGTTGGGTGTGGATTTGGCATCCCTGCAGACTGCTTGCGCCCGTTGTATATGGGCCGGTCCCCGCCCGGGGTGACCAGGTTGCACCGGGCTGGGTGACCCCGCGGATGTGAGAGAGGGCATAGTGGGCACTTCAGTCCACTGCCCCGGTGCGGTAAGTTCTGGGGGGTGTTTTCGGCTTTAAGCACGTGGCTTGGTGGGGCTTATCGAGTCTCTAACAGAAGGCCTCAGGCAGCCGTGCGACACCGTGCAGACGGTTTTCTGTACGCCACGTGACCCTGTCTGCCCGCCGAACGGGGATTCTGCGGAATACCCTGGTTAATTTATTTTCTTCTGCTTAGTAATCTGCTTACCAGCAAGTTGTCTGGTCTGATCTGAGGTCGAACACACATAGAGATACTAAAGTCATCCTTCATAAACAAAAAAAGATAGGTGGACCTGCCAGAAAACGTGGAAATAGTGTGAAGTCTAAAGCTATCATTGACTGAACATCAGCCTTAAACTCACTCAGATCTTCCTAAAATGTTTTCTAAAAGTTCTCCTTTCTTAGCTGACGGTAATCATTTACCTGTGAAAAGTCACATTCTTGATTTTCCAGCCCTGTTTGTGCAATTGTAGCACAGTAGTAAACAGGCATCTAGACATATTCAATATGGCGTCCAACTTTGCGTATGCAACAAGCTAGCGTAGCCCCTCTAGCCTCTGCATCTCATTGGATGTAACGTTCAGACTGTCCTCTGGTCACCCACTCACCTCACTGTGCAGCAGCTCTTTTCTCCGGCCCTGCGGCTCCGCTGATGCACCACAACAGAGAAAGAAAACACAAGAATAATGAACTGGAGGAAGGGAGAGCTCTTCATCACCGCTTCAAATGAGGCCAAGATTGGCTTTTGCTTGTGTGTTTACTGGGGTGGGGGGTGGGCTGAAAAGTGGAAATGGTTGTAATGTAAGCATTGTTTTCACAGTCGGTCTTTCTGGAGGGCAGAGTGACAGAGGGAGGAAAAAGAGGAGGAGGAGGGCTCTGTGGTGGGGAGGCTCACTGGGAAACTTTGCAACAAAAGCTTCAGGCTAAACAAAGAACCAATGTTTTCTCCCAACAATCCCTGTGGTCGTATCTGCCACGCCACACAACAAGACTCCCCAACAGCAGAAACTCCACGGGACCCTCGATCTGTTCTTTATGCGACACCAAAAAAACCCATTTACATACTGCTCCCGATCCCCTAAGCTAGGGCAAGGAGCAAGACAACCAACCCTCATGTCCATTAGAGCAGTAATTGTTTTTATTTGTCTCCTGTGTTTAAAAACAAACACAAAGTTTGGTGTCTGGATTGGAAGCAGATGGCAGGACTTCGATACCACACACAGGGTTGCTGGCACCGGGTCTCATCCCAGCTTAAAGCCACATCTGGATCCTGCAAGCCCACCTCTTCCATTAGACTGATCTTCCACATGAGCTCATGGACCCGGTCTAATGGACGCCAGGCCTCAGAGTGTTCTCTGTTATTCATCTCCTCACCCACCCCTGCTTCGCCAGCTCCTCTTCTTCACTCCTTAAGTACCTTTTTTTGTTTATATCCATCTCTCTCAAGGACTCACCGTCACGGGGAGTTTTTCTCCGTTTCACTTGCTAAAATGATCTCAGATTTCAGAGCCTCTTTGTTTTGACTGCAATCTACTTTTAACTATCAGAGGATCTGCTCTACTCTGTTCATAGTGCACTAAACATAGTTTTTAGGATCATGTGTAATCCTCTCAGTCTTCCAGTTGTCTAGAAACCTACACAAGCATCCTGCAGACTCATGACACAGAAAGTGTGCATATGATGAAACAAAAACAGAAGATGTGTTATTTATGACACCTTTTCATGGGATGTGGTTGTTTTATTCATAACTCGTGGGTGTATAAATAAACACTAAGTTGTTGCATACAGTTGCTCCCATTTCAAGGCTTTTTTGTTCTAGTCTAAGCTCTTTTCTTTTCTTTATCCTGAAAAGTAGCTGATTAAAACGGCATAAATATTGTGTTTCGGTGTATCAAAAGCAGTTGCTGTAGCACCAGAGAAAGTTGAGAGTTTTAATGGAACATTAAAGACGACTTTGAAAGAAAATATGAAAAAATACTCTGAAGTACTGAAGCTCAGAGGCCTTCTTGGTTACTAAAAAAACATTTCCTTTCTACAGATTTTGCATATCGTACCTGCAAGCGCCAACAAAAGCTCTCCTAAGCATTGCTGGTACATGTCCAGAGCCTCACAATCATCTGATCGACTCTCCTCCTACAAGAGAATGTCAAAAGCCTGTCAGCAAGGCCATCAACTGAACCTAAAAGAAAAATCAATATAGTAGTTCCTCATCTTTTCGCGGTTTTTTAGTGCAATTTTCTTTGCTATTTTTTATTTTCTTGCAGCATATTTTGTGCTGTGTCCTGATTAGTTGTAGTGCATTGTCCATCAATTTCCCCTGTGTTGTGTCTCCTGAACAAATTGCGTTCATCATTTCGCCAAATCAACTACTCTCTTGGATCGTGAGATCTTTGGTTAAATCCAGTCCAACAGGTGGTAACCTGTATGCATTTTTTTGTTAATACTCAAAAGATTTAGCCGACATACAAATATCTTGTGGAAATTGGTGATGGTATAACGATAGGTGCGCAAAGGTTTCCATTTCAAGTTGATATTTTTACTAAATTAACAACAATAATGTTCATTATTCTAGCTGTAAACATGTTTAACCTTAGCGATAGCTGTAGAGGCCATATTCAAGGCAGCGACGAGTCGTGGATGGTCTTGAGACATTTCTGCAGAGGTAAAACAAAAAGAAAAAGAAAAAAAAACTGGCGTTTAGATATGTAGACGGACAAAATGTTAAGTGCTCTTAGCTCAGATAATCGTTCATTAAAAAACAAACAAAAAAATGATCAGGAGTTCATTTGCAACTAATAAAAAGTGCATTATTTAGTCAGTAAAAACAAATTTAAAACTACTAAAAGGTGCATCCATCAATCAAGAAATCAAGAATTTATACTTCAAATTACAAGACCACACTGTTTTTGAAAACATCTAAGACTTAACAGTGTTAGGACTTATTTAACGTTACATTGTCAAAAGTTAATCAGAAGCACACTTCAGCAGTATTTCTTCAACGCAGACAACAATAGTTGTGATATTAAAAAGCAGAGAAAACAGCTGTGACGGTTTTGGACCGAAGATCATCTTGTTGATGGTTTCCAGCCCTGCTGATGCATCTGATGGAAATTGATTGTAAGAGTTTAGAGGTGAAATCGACACTTTGAGTTCTGAGCAGTTTTTGAGAGGCAAAAAAAAAAACGAGGGTTTTGGTTTTTAAATGAAAGAAGCACCAAAGAAGAAACTAATGACAAGAAAGCAATAAAAGTGAAGTCTTACTAAACGAAAAACAAGATAAACTGGCATAAAGAAGCAAACATTGAGGTAGATTAGTGTCAGCAGTCCCTCTCTCTTTACCTCGGAGAACATCTCTGGCACTTCGGGCCTCTTCGAAGCTTCGTTTGTTGTCTGAAGCTAGCAGAGCTTTGAGCTCCTCTGCTCTGGAAACGTACCGTTTGACCTGTGGAAAGCCTTCACAATAAGTTATTACAGCAGCAGTGCACTTCAAATGCTCTCCGTGCAGAGCGTATGCTGTCCATGAAAAAGTTCTGGCCCAGCTGAGTGCCGGTGAGTTAAAAAAAAGATCAACTGATAAAAAAAAAAGTAATCTAACTGTAAATAAAAGCAGACCTTCTGCCTCAGGGCTTCTTTACGCTGTCGGTCTGTTTCATCTGGAAGCAACGAGACATTTCAGTTTTATATTAAGTCCTTCTTCTCTGGCAGTTTATTATGCTGGAACAAAGAATACAAGAAAGGATTTCTGCTCTTACAGTGGATAGCAGGGACAAAGTGCTCAAGGGCACTACAGTAAAGAGACAGAGCAGAAGACATCTCTCCCTCCTGGTCTTTCAGAACCGCCTGCAGCACCAGCTCTTTCTGAAAAAGCACAAATATTCACGGATTATTCACATCGGCACACATGTGCACTAAAACGCTAACACATGTCCCTCCAAACTGTCTTCAATTATTTATTTTTTAAACGTTTATCTCCTTACTGCTTTCTCTATACTGTCTGCACTTGGCATGTGCTCCATATCCACAAAAGGGTGGGTGAAGAACTCTGCAAATGTGATCCGGGCATCTGGATTTCTCTCCAAAAGCCGCAACAGCAGATCCCTGCAGTCCTTGGATACCTTGGCCCCGGGAGGTAGCTGATACAAAAAACACAACCTCATTACGCTGAAACCGATCTGCAGGGCACTTCAACAGAAAAGAGGACGGCACATTGTTGCTGCAGACCCTCCAGTCTTGCGTTACTGCTTTCTGTGAGAAGATGACCTTTAAATGTGCGCTAATGACGTCTGAGTCTTAAAGCCTGAGACAGGAGTTCAACTGTTTTAAAGGGGGTCATTATCTAAAGAACTAGACTGAATAGTAACTGTGGCTTTGGTAAGCAGCAAGAAATAGAACACCATTTGTCATCAAATTTCACGTTTGACAAAAGAATATTCAAAACTTTGGGATAAAATTCCATTAATCAGCTTTGTTTTGTCACAAAACTACAACTAGTTTAAAACACTTCAAATCAATTTTGAAAATCCTAAATAACAAACAGCTAGATTTATTTATATTTTTGTTGTTGGATAAATTATGTAAAAAAAAAAAAAATCAGTCACTGTTAGCTCTGCTGGGGTGGAACAAAAGGCCACCTAGTGGTTTAATAGAAAACATCAGAAAGGGAAAAAAAACCAAATGTGTTTTAGTGGTTAAAAAGGTTCTGATGGGAATAAAAATGTTTTAAGGAATGTATTTAATGCCAGCAAACTGCAGCTGGAATAAACATGCTTTAGCCTTTTCTAGTTGCTTACCATTCATGTTTGATATTAAATAAAAAAAAAAAAACGTTTCTGAAACCCATTTTTCAAACATGCGTCACCTCAACAGGCTGGTCACTCCTGATCTTCTCTTCCAACTCGGCGAAGGACTTTGATGCAAACGGAGCGCGTCCAAACAGAGCCTCTGTTAGCACACAAAACAGCTGTTCAGAGGGATAACTTGTTCATTTGGATCCATTTATTATCAACCAAACTCAATTAAATAAGCAATTTACTTTAGCAAAACAAAAGGTTGCTGTTTCTATCTTTCTGTTTTTAATTAAATCTTTGTCTCCTCACTTTCAAAAAGGCATCAGAAGTTTACTTTATGAATCTAAACAGCAACAAGATCTAAAAACAGATAACAGAGTTTCAGTGACGTTAATGGAATCAATTGTTTGCTGCCCGTCACGTTTAATTTATCAGAAGTTAAAAAATTAAGGCATCTAAACAATCCAAAAACGACTCGATAGGAAAATACTTTGTAAAAGCTCAAATATTTGCATCAATTTTCTGCAACATTTTAAGATAGTTTTCTAAAAAATGACCTTTTTACTAAATGGCACATGCCTTCATAAACGAATCATTTTTAAATCATAAAGCTAAATAATTTCAATATTTTAAGGGAAAAAAATTCAATCCAGACACAGCACCTGTAAATCCCACGTTGTCTTTCAAATATCACATCTTAGCTTCAGACACGAACTATTCTGCCTTCAGGTCAAATTCATTCTTGTCTTTTTATTATATATTCAGTTTCCAGTCATTGCAGAGATTACCGAAATTAATGTTAAATTTGTTTAAATAAATGTTAAATGAATGTTAAATTTTTTTTAATAAATGTTAAATGAATGTTAAATTTGTTTAAATAAATGTTAAATGAATGTTAAATTTGTTAAAAAAATGTTAAATGAATGTTAAATTTTGGTGCAGTTGGAACAATTTAACAGAATAATAAATGCAGTTTATTCCACTGGCACGACTCAATCAAGAGCTCAAAAAGAGCATGTCTAGTATCTCTAAAATTAATCAAATTTATGTTTATTAGAATAGAATAGAACTTCTTTGATTCCACAAAGGGAAATCACCTTGTTGCCATAGTTGATAGATAATAAATAACTCTAAAATACACTTAAAAGGTTAATAACGACAATAATTATTGCTTTGCGTCTACTTGTTAATTTTAAAAAGCTTTCATTTGAATAAGTTCCTCTATTTTAACCAATATCATTATATTCTTTAATTCTAAAAAAAGTTGAAAAAGTTCCAATGTTCTAATGTTTTGATCCTGGGTGGAGTTTTATAGAAAATAGAACCCTTATTACTGTAGAGTGTAATTCTTTGTTCTTTAACTTAGCTCATTCTGACTAATAATTCAAGTATTTTGTTGGACGATTTCCCTCCTCAAACTACAATGAGCTACTTCAACATTACTGTGTTGTTAACTCAAAAACCAGCCTTTTACCTGCTTGCCATTATTTGATTAATGATACAAATGTGTTAGACCCTGCTCAGCCTGCAGGTCCACCTGACTGATTAGAGTTTTAACGTTAAAAAAAGCAGAAATGTCACAGAGTTATTACTCCCCATTAAAGGGGAGTCACACCTCACGGCGCAAGACAGATTGAACACAGAAACCCACTTCCTTCCATCACATGCCGAGTATTTACAAGTGACTAGAATTTGAAGCGGAGCGTAAATCTTGTTGAAAGAATCCCCCGAGCCTAAGACAAAAAAGACCAGAATGCCGCTCCTCACCGTAAAGAATGACTCCCACGGACCAGAGATCCACTCGGGAGTCGTACTGCCGTCGACACACCATCTCAGGAGCCATGTACAGAGGAGAGCCTCTGAGAACGCTCTTCTCATCCCACGGTGACATGTACTGGGCAAAACCAAAATCTGAGGGCAAAGCAAAATGTAATGTAAAGATTGCGGTTAAATCCTGGAAAAGCCCCTGGATAACAAAGCCCCAGTATCTGACACGTTTAGAAGACGATGTGCAGATTGAAGCTGCACAGTTAAGTAGATTTGAACACCTTCACAGCAGATGTTAGCACGAGCTGAACACTGATATATGAGATCTAGTTGTTGTCAAATGTGCAATGTATTTGAACACACAACACAGATGAAACTACTGTCTTTTCAGACTCTGGTGCAAACATGTAGAAAAACAACAATAAAAAAGGAATTATAAGTAAAAAAATGCAAACATAAAATTGGGTACATTAAACAATGGCTTTTTAAAAAAAAAACCTCTGCAAACTCTGCAGTCAGTGAAACAGCAAAGAAGCAAAGAATAAAGAGATAAAATAACCCAGCTTCCAATCTTTGTGTTATTTGTTTGTTTTGTGTTTTTTTGAGCTCTTGGGGTGAGTTTACCTGCTAGTTTAAGGACACAGCCGCTCAATAGAATATTTTGAGGCTTCAAATCCAAATGTGAGATGTTTCTCTCATGAAGAAACTGGAGGGCACAGGCTGTGAACACACACACACACACAAAGACTTAACAAAGACAACAAAAACAGCTAAGATTTGCTCATATTCTCATAAAAAAATCTTCATTATTGTTGCCTCTTCAGCTATGTACAGATTTGCATTAACTGCATGCTATCAAACATACCAAAAAGGATCAGTAAAACATCACCCTTTTGGTGCTTTTACCAAAACATTTTATAAAAACCATTTGACTGGATCGGTCAAATAAAAATGAAAAACATGTTAAATATAAATCTATATCTGAATCCCATGAAAAAGCACAAACGTGTGGGGTAGTTTAATATACAACAGCTTTTTTTAACAAAGAATTCAAGAGATTGTTTCATCCTGGTAGGAACTGTGGTGGTGATATCAGAAAAATGTTTTTTACTTTAGTGAATAGAAACATGTTAATGTTGTAAGAAAAAATGGACATGCAATGCAGGAATGCTTTAATTTTTTTATTTTTAAGCAGTAGTAAAACCACAAATGTTTCATCCAAGACGGGCTTTAATGTTCCCTCTACTTTAGCTCCATAATCCGTCACACCGGGATGAACGACTCACCGATCTGCTGCAGAAACCGCCTGGCCACACTCTCAGGTAAAATCCGGCGGCTGCGAATAAAGCGGGAGAGATCGCCTCCAGAGCACCATTCCAGGATCAGGTAAATGTTGTCAGCATCCCACTGAAAAAACACGCTCAGTGCCTCAGTAACAAGACCAGAGTTTTTCTGGTTTTCAACAGCTTGTTTGAAGAAACTCACAACGAACAAAAGCAGAAAACAGCTGATGGGGATCCATTCATTCATTTTCTATTCCGTTTTTCTCTTTCGGGGTCACAGGGCTGCTGGAGCCTATCTCGGCCACTTGTGGGCGAAGCCAGGGGACGCCCTGGACAGGTCGCCAGTCTGTGGCAGGGTAGAATTTCCACAATCACACGTCCATTCACTCTCACAGTCATACCTATGGTCAATTTAGAGTTACCAATCAACCTATGAAGCATGTTTTTGGACGGTGGGAGGAAGCCGGAGAGAACCCACACATACACGGGGAGAACATGCAAACTCCACACAGGAAGGTCCCCCATTGATGTTGTTTTTCACGTCCCCCCAGCCGGGTCCTTCTTGCTTCGAGGCAAGAGCGCTAACCACTGCACCACCGTGCAGCACCTGATGGAGATCCGTTTAACAAAATGAAGTTTGAGACAAATGAGACGATTTTTTTTGTGATGATGGCTAAAGGGTCAAATCCTCAGTACATTAACTATAGCTATTGAGTATAAACTGAATTTCTTTTCAAGATGCAGACAAATCTCGGAGAGGCATAGTCTGACCTTCCATGAATGATTAAACACTTGGACCCTTTTAGGTTCAAAAAAGGCATTAAAGGATTCAAAAGTTAAAGATTTAGTCAGTTTCCTCACCTGACATAAACATGCAGAGTCAAATGTGAAAAAATCCTCTTAGAATGATATTTATTTACATGTGCAGAATGTATTGCTTTATAAAAAAAAGGGAAAAAAAATCTGTTTAGCTGTTGTTTTTTAATTTGAGGTTAGCAATGCTTTTATATGACAAGAAGCCTGTCTTCAATAAAATATGGATCATATATAAATACAGATCTGGTTTAACAGTGCAAATTCTTCTGATTTAAGAGAACATGTATTTACAGAATATTCTTTATTTACATGTGCAAACTGACATAATACAAGTAGAAATAAAGATGCAAAGTTACCTGGAAGTCCTTCAGCTGGACAATATGAGGATGACGCACAGTTTTCAGGATTTCGATTTCTGTCAACAGGTTTTCTGTCGAGGCCTTATTTAGAGTCTTCTTCGCGACCACCTTCACCGCCACCACCTCCCGACTGTTCCCCTGCAACAACGCCATCATGGAGGACATTGGAGCTGTGGCAGGAAGTTAGAGCTGACCTACATTCTGACGCTGTAAGTCAGGGGTGTCAAACTCATCACATCAGCATAGTGTCTGTCCTCAAAGGGCCAGATATAACTTATATATGTAACTAAATGTAAAACTAAATGTAACTACTCCTTAATGTTAAAAAGAACTCATTTATATATTATAACTTTTTAATTAGTTGCATAGAAAACATGTTTGCTTGTTACTCTAGCATAAATCCTTTTAAATTTTGTCCGCGTATTAAAATCCTCATAACTCCATCAATGAAGAATCAAACTGTCCAAGTGGATAAAGAAAAATAGCATAAAACTGAGCTGCAAAGAACACGCATTATAGTGTTACATTTGACAAAAAAAAGGCTGCACACAGCCTCGCATCCAACAATTTGTCTGCATACACACATAAGACCTGCAAACATTGAATAATTACAACAGTAGCTGCACATAAATAAAATGTAATCAACTAAAGAAAAATTTTATTTTAAGAAATTAAAAACTTTGATGCTCTTGAGTTTGACACATGTGCTGTAAGTGATGCTGGATTCTGACACCAGTCTTCAAACTTCACACTCTTTTTGTTTTTTAACAGTAACTTCATATAATTTGGTTTGCTTTACGTTTTGCTGCCTAGATCTAATAAAGCTGTTTTCTTGTTAAATTAAATATTCAGTATTAGAGTAAGTGATTGAACACAAATAGAATAGTTTGTGATATAGTGAAGCGTTGGATGTTAGATGGAGTTTCAGAAAAGTTCAACATTTTAATCATATTTACTAAACTTATTTAGATGTTAAATTTAGAAAAACACACTTTGTTTTCTTAAGAAAAAACTAATTACTATCTTCTGTCTAAGAACCTTTTTGAAATTTTGGTTATGTTTAACACTGATAATGACATGTTACTATTGGTAAGGTATAGTAAAGTTATATTATTTACATATTATCATCTAATTTAGTATAATTTATGCAAAGTATGTTGTAAAATACAGTCATAGAAAATCCATATTAGAATCCTTACAGGCATTACAGATTATAAATAGTGACGTATATGAGCTTTATACTCCCAAAAGATGTAAATTATAATGTTATATTTTGAATTTAAAAAAAAAGTTACATATTTTAGTGAACACTTAGTGACATCTTTTACATCACATACTGAGTCTGTTTAGATATTCGACCCATTGAGCTGAGAGGGCCTTCACTAACACACTAATTTCATGGTTTCCTCATATTTACAAAATCTTTAAAAGGTAATTTGTTCTTCTACACATAAGACTTTCCAAAGAATACACTAAAAGTAGTCAAAAGCAAAGGCTGTTTTTTTTTTTTTTACAAATGTGTTTTAATTATTGGTGCTTGTTCAACGTCATCATTTCACCACAGTTTTACCCTGGAAACGTACTTTTTATTTTTTATTTGGATAGTCATAAACACTTTAAATTTGCATGTACGATATACAAAATCATTCATGAACTTGCACCTGCTCCATTAAAGGAATATATGCCACAGCACATGTATGTAAATGTATATGTATTATGTATTTGTATATCTGCTTATTTAAGTTTTTATTCTGCGTAAATTTGTCAACACTTTCCCACCTCCATGCAGATTTTGCACATCCATCCATTTATCTATTTCCAGTTAAAATCTAGTACTGGTGCCCCCAACACATCAGTAGCCAGGGGTGACTGTGTGATGCCCTACAGGTGCATCTTTTCTCCCTGCTAAGTGTTGTAACATCTGGAACAGTGGACCCCTGGATCCTAAGAGAGTGTCCAACTTTTAATACATTTAAAAAGCAACGTAAAATTTGGCTTAAATCCAAAGAACAATGCACACACTCTTGAAGAGGCTATGTCAAACAACTGCATGAACTTTCACGTGTAAATACTGTACTGTATCAGTGTTGGATGTATGTCACAATTTGACTGTTTAAATTGTTCCACTACTATAATTTATCAACTGACGTGTCATTTTTTTTTTGATAAACTGTGTAGAGACCACTATTTTAAGCTTCAACTCTCACTGGATTTTGTTTTATTAGTCATTGTTATAGTCGGTTTTATGTATTTTTGGTGTTTGTTGTTGGCAAATCTACAACTTTCTGCAGCTGAAAATGAGCTTTGGAGCCAGCACTGGCACATTTACAGAAATGTTCATTAATGTTCAAAGTCTCTGTTCAAATAATAACTAAATAAATGAAAAGTTTATCAGTTAGGTTAAGCAGAAGGAGAGGTTATAAGAGAACCAGATTGAGGCAGACTACACAGCACACTGTGCTTTAATAGATTACTTTAAGAAAACCTAGTACATTGAAATACATCTACTGCTTTTAAGCTTTTCACATACATTGCTTCCCAGGACAATGGGCAGTAAAAAGTTTCATTTTCACTATTATACATTTATAACAGAGTAAAGTCAGTAAATTACTTTCAGGAAATGGTAGCAAATGTGAATTCTTTCTGAATTTTCACTTGAATGTACTTACTTTCCTATAGGCTTTGTAGACCGTAGCATATGTGCCACTGCCCAGCCTCTCTGTCAGGATGAAGTCCGCCAGCTTTGGGGGGGCAAAACTTGATGTTGAAGCCATGCTGACACAGCAGCATTTGAATGACCAAACCAGACAGATGTGCTGCTTTGAACGGTGAGGGGCTCAGAGCTGCGACCTTTCATGGGTCCGGGGTGTGGGAGGTTCCCTAGTAGTAGTCACACGTACAATTTCACGCTAGTATATTCCCTAAAAAAAATGTAAAAGAAAAAAAAAAGTACGGTAACTATTTTATTGAATTAGCTACTCGGTAATTATTAATTTACAGAGCCTACAGGGCAGGCTAAAAGACAGAGTAAGTAAGTCGTGTGAGAAATTATTCTCTAGCAAGAATAACAATTTAGCAACCAGATTACTGAATCCTGAAAACACAAGCACAATTAAAACGAGCTCACGAATAACTTTCTAATAGACACTGACAAGATAAAACCGTTTTTACATTAATGTGACTCAATCAAACAGTGCTAGCTAACCTAGTTTTAGCTAGCTAAACAGTATTTTCTGTTCTACGAGTCTGCAAGAAAATTCCGCTTTTTCTGTCACCCTAAGCCTAACTCCGAAATAAATATACATTCTTCGTGTACCTATAGCAGCACAGTTAAAAATAAAAATGCAAACGCTTACCCTTTTAGCCAATTAAAGAGCACATGAATCCAATGTTTACATCGCCATTGACAGGCAGATGCGAGAGAATGACGTCAGCATTGACATAAAGTTTGCTACTGCCCCCTAGCGACAGTTTTTAGTACTGCGCCCTAACCTCTCACTGCTTGACCGGAAGTTAGCGGCTAACGGTCTTTTAAAAATGGCTGAATGGTTAGCAACACGTTTGGCCGCACAAGAGGAGCAAATTCGACTCCTCGTGAAGGAGGTCTCTAGTCTCCATGACGGACTGAGCAACGGCCTCGACGCCGCCGGCATCACGGCTTTGACACCCGAGTTGGAGAGCCTGCAGGCGGAGAATGAGAAGCTCAAGTACCGGCTACTGCACCTCCAGCGAGGTCTGCAGGCGGAGCTGGAGCTGGAGAAGGAGGAGGCGCCGCGAAATAAACGGCAAGAGGCTAAGGAGGCCACAGCCCCCGAGAGGAACAAACACCAGCAGACAAACGAGGTAGGAGTCGAGACTGGCAAAATAACAGGCGTTTTTGATCATTTAATGCCAGAGGACAGGAGTCAGGCCCTCCGCCATGCATGGTCAACCAAAACAACCAAGTATCCAAAAATAGCAGCCCTGTTCTCTGTTACTACTTTGATATTAAGACTGCTAATGATTTGACATTAAAATTGTAGCTAAAAATCCTCTTTGAGTTAAATTAATAAATAAACACCCTATATTCTAATTCTTTACCAGGTGAAACCCCCACTCCCCAAAACAAATGACAAGAACAAGAAGGAGAAAAAACAAACCAAGGAGCAATCTGAAGGAGGTGCAAAGGAGGTAAACGTCTGTCTGAGATCCATCAGCCTAAAAATGAAATAAATCTGACATTTTCTTGATTTTCCTTTTTATCTTTTCCAGGTGAAGCTGAATCCCTGGCCTAGTTACATCTCTGAGCGCCTCGCCCTCTATGAGAGTCTAAAGAAAGAAAGTGATGCCCTGCTGGCCGAGAGATCCCAGAACAGCAAGGACGTCACAGTGGAGCTGCCAGACGGGCAAAAGGTGGCGGCCAAATCCTGGGTCACCACGCCTTATCAGGTGGCCTGTGAGATCAGGTGCTGATCATAGAAATCTGCAGCATGTTGCTGAATGCAGCATTTGTGAAGCAACTGTGATGCATTTCATCTTTCAGCCAGGGCCTGGCTGACAATGCAGTGATTTCTCGAGTCAATGGTGAGCTTTGGGATCTGGACAGACCTCTCGAGCAGGACTGCTCTCTTGAGCTTTTACGCTTTGACAATGAAGACGCTCAAGCTGTGAGTATGCTGTGTGTTTAAAATATCTTGCTATGAGATCCAAGAAAACATAAATGGTACATTTTCTCCTAATTTTCTTTTGTATTGCACAACCCTACCTTTGAACACAAATGTGCAGGATACAAATAAGACAAATTATTGGAAGCCTATTATCAAAATATAACAAATATTCTGTTATTACCAAAGACCTCATATGAAAACACGAATTCCTTTAGTCTGAAGTAGCTTTTTTGTGCCCCTAAGAAGTTTTATGATGCCAGTTTTCCTAATGTAATTATACATTTCTGGGATTTTCATTAAATTTGGTGTGATTTTGGCTAAATCTCATGGATACAAATCTTAATAGAATGATTTGCTAAAATGTCTTTATAGCTTCGTTAGAATCCTCTTCAGTGGAGCTAGATAGTGTAGACTTAAAATAAAAAGAAATGTTTTTTTCAATCCAAACAACCTGAAACTAACTGGAATTGATTGTTTTGCCTTTTCAATTTTGCATTTTAGAGTACTAAAACTATGTATTTTTGTCGTACACGTATTCCTTTCTATAAAACCATGATTAAACTTTTATCTGGATTCCAGTACAGACTTTCGTTTGTATTAGGCATTGTATTAGATAGGAAAAATAAATAGAAAAACTTGTTGTTATTCATTATTTGTGGAAAATGCTACCCCTCCAGTAAAGAGTATTAACCCCCAGCATTATTTACAAACTAACTATACATCAAAGTGTTTAATATTTTTACATAAACGAAAAGTTTGAAACACAGAATTAATGCAGTTTATTTAAACTTAAGGTTTTTTTCTGCTTTACTTGAGTAATGACTGCAAGATGATAATTCCTCCTTTCCCCAAAGAGTATCACTCTCACTTTTGTTTATAATTAGTGGGATAAAGTCACTTTCAACTGTACCTGTTTTACGTAAGCTGTTATTTTTATTTATTTTATTTTTTAAATGTTTACATTTTATTGCAAATGTAACTTATTGTTTCCTCCTTGCCAGGACTCCTTTGAAAAAAAATAAATCTTAATCTCAACGGGAAATTTCCTGGGTAAATAAAGGTTAAATAAAAATGTTTAAAATTAGTATTTTTATGAGTTCTTAAAGAAATTCTCACGTAACAAAAATCTTCTTCCCCATTTTTCTAATCATGTGGTGACGGAATAATGGTTTGGGCTTTCCTTCCTTCATTTGTTCCATTCAAGGTGCAAAGAGGAAGTCAGAGCTCTAACATTTCAGTCTAAAGAACAAGTAAAGCCATCTAATCTAAACTGAAATTTCAAGAGAAAGTCATGGTTTTGAGGAGTTACTACCAGATACTTCAGCATAATACACACTTTTGCTGTATATGTCTACAACATTGTGACTTATTTCAAACAACAGCGTTAGAAAATATTGCATTCTCTTTAAACTTTCTAAAAAAAAATATGAATAAAATGTCACACTTGTCTTGATCTTGTTCCCAGGTGTACTGGCACTCCAGCGCTCACGTCCTGGGTGAAGCAATGGAGCGCTTTTATGGGGGCTGTTTGTGTTATGGACCCCCCATAGAGAACGGCTTCTACTATGACATGTACCTGGGTGACCAGAAGTGAGCAAGTCTTTTCAGAGTCTGATTCCTGTAATTGTTGGTATAATCACTTTCAAGATCTGTTTTATTTTTCATTTTGGGGAAAATAAGACCGATCTGAGGATGCTCCTTTTATTTTTGGACATAAAAGGGGTTTTTTTTTTTTTTGGACAAAAAAAAATGTTTTTTTTTTCTCAAAAATCCGATAAGTTGAAAGGCAATGTTGTTATGTAAAGTTTGAATGAAATGTTGGTACAAACTTTTAGGATGCACTTTGTTTTTGTCAGAGCCGTTTCCAGCACTGAGTTTGGCAACTTGGAGGTGTTGTGTAAGGCTGTGATGAAGGAGAAGCAGCCATTCGAAAGGCTTGAGCTCAGCAAAGAGACTCTGCTTAAAATGTTTAAAGTGAGTACATGTGGATGTCTGTTGACTTTCAGGTATGTATCATTTTTTTTTGGGAGGTAAAAATGGTCTCTTTTTAACGTTCTCGCTTCCACCAGTACAACAAATTCAAGTGCCGCATTCTGAATGAGAAAGTCACCACTCCCACTACTACAGTCTACAGGTAAGCTGCTTATATTTATGTCATTTTAAAACGTTAACATTACCTTGTAGATTCAACAAATTGCACATGCATTCATGTTTTATAGATGTGGGCCCCTAATTGATTTATGCAGAGGTCCACATGTCAGACATACAGGCAAAATCAAGGCTATGAAGATTTACAAGGTGGAAAATTCACTTTATCTTTGCAATCCAAAAACCATAGGGTTTATTTTTTTGGAGCTACCATTTTAGGGGTTTTGTTTTACCACTTCTATTTCTGTCCACAGAACTCCTCCACCTACTGGGAGGGGCGCTCCGACATGGAAACTCTCCAAAGGATCTATGGGATTTCCTTCCCAGACTCAAAAATGCTTAAGGAGTGGGAGCGCTTTCAGGAGGAGGCCAAGACCAGAGACCATCGCAAGATTGGGAAAGTAAGTCGTTGTAGTCTGCTGCTGCCTGCACGTACCAGCTGGGGGCGCTGTGACTCCTCCTGATGGCACATTCAGACCACCTATGAGTCATCAGAGCACTCCAGCTGGTTTCCCAGCAGGGTAGACCCAGACGATAGCGGTGTCGTTCAGCACTTATCATAACACAGCTCCATATTAAACAAGAGTGCCAGAAGAATGGTGCTGATTCCTGTTGGAGGCTGGTGGCAAAAGCGGCATGCTGTGGTAAAGATGGTGCTCCATGACACCATCCCCAGGTCAAGCCCTTTCCATTTGGACCTGGCATCATGGAAACGCTATGAAAACTGGTCATCACAGTTTGTTTTTCTCCAGGTGTGACCGCTACTTCCTGGCTGATTTCTTTAGCTATAAATGGCATGCTTTTATCAAAATGTCACAGAGACATGGAACAAATGCCCCCCCCTTTTTTTTTTTTTAAAACCATGCATTTTTATCCCCAACCATGAAAACTAGTAGTGTAGTCGGCCTCTTTAAAAAAAAAAAAGAAAAAGAAAAAAGAGACCCTTTAAAATAAAGAAATAAACTTCTCAGGAATAGTCAACTCAATCCAATAGTACTTTAATAAACCCCAAAGGGGGAATTAGAAACACTACACACTGTAAAGCTGGTAGTATTAGGTAGTATAAAAGGGAAGTGGAAAGTTGGGTGAAAAGTATAAATAAAAGATTACAAGCTAAAAAACAAAGGTTATAAAAAGTAGATTAAAGCTATAACAGAAAGAAAAATCAACATCACTAATTTGAACCTGACTAAATTCATCGACAATTTACAGAAAATCTTTACAATCAGATGTTGCTCCTAAGTATTTGTTCATCTGATTCGTTTTAATGTCAAGTGAAATTATGAGACTGCGAGCTTCTGAGAAGTTGGCTGTGGAATACCGCAACATGACTGCAAGAGGAAAACTGAAGACACTTTAAAGAGACAGTTGATCTCTTTCAAAAAAACCTCTAATGGTATTTTTAAAAGTCCACAGTCACCGTACATCAGTCTCACATCGCAGCATATGTCTCATACAGATGACCATGGAGGACACCAGCAACACTTGTTACGCCCCAATTTATGTCTAGGGGACCTAGATGAGCATTATAGAAAAGTTATGTTCTCTGCCCTGACTTCAATAAAAACCACCAACAGATTGTAACCATACAAAACAACATATTGTTTTGATAAATAACAACCAATAACTTAAAGGCTTCAGAGTAAACCAAGGCCAAAATAACAAACAAAACCCCAGCCTATGTAAAAATCAGAAAGCTTACCTGTGAATGAAAGAAAAGGGAAAACCATGACAAAACACTACAGTCCCCTAGACTAACACAAACGGGAGAAAATGAGAAGTAAAATGTCAGTTTATCCCTACAGCTTCACTTAAAACATAACTGCACCAAACAAAAGACCACACAGAGTGGGGGGTCTGAACACAAAACACTGCAAACTACAAAGTGCAACTACAGGCGACATAACAGGTGGAGAAGAGCGCCAAGCTGCACAGAAGACAGGCTGCAGCAAAGCTCCCCTCTCGCCTCCATCAACTCTGGTCCAATGGGAGCCACACCTTTCCTGCGCCACACCTGGAAGTGACAGAAAGACACACAAAGATCTTAAAAAATATATATATAGATAGATAGATAGATAGATAGATTCCACTCTGTTAGAAATAAAAATACACAAAACACAGGGGGGAAAAAATAAAAAACTACACTAAATACAACCATAGCCATAACACCACTGAAAACAATGCAGTTGGACTGGCATTTCCACAATGCATATCAGTAAGATATCTGGAAGAATGTGCCGTTTGCAGATGAGACGAAACAAAAACTGCAACACCAGCTCAGTCTTTACCCATTGCAAATATAATACTGAGAGATGGTCTTAATGGTGAAGCAGGTGACTTCCAAGAGGATAATGACCCAAAACACAAACGGCTAAAAACTTCCATGAATGGGAAACGAAAAAAACCATCTGATGTGGCTTTCTATGAGCCCACACTACGATGTGTGTTGTAGGAGCTGAAACTCGCTCAGAGCATCCCTTAAACCCGAGACATTTGGAGCAGCTTTCTCTCAAATAGTGGACTAAATTACCTGTTTACTGGTGTGGAGGACTCATTGACAACCACAGAAACTGTTTGATTGCAGTGATTACCTCAGCTGCTTCAGTAAGTTCTGTTTTTAACCAAAAACAGAAGATTTGCCTTTTTTTTTTTTTTTGGTCAGTTTTCATAATTCTTCTAATTTGTTGGTACATTTTTAGGTTTTGAATTATTTTAGGGATAACTTAGGGTTTTTCCATCTTAACTGATGATTTTGTCAATGTGTCTTTGTACTTTTCGTCTTGATGTTCCCTTAAATAAAAATAACTGTTAAAGTGTACCAGCTTCTATTAAAAGGTGTGCAAGTCTGCTGGTGGGGATGATTTCAGCCTCAAAACCTAATTTTGACAAATCCAACTTTCTTAAAAAAAAAAAAAAAAACCTCAAGAAGTTCACTCTGATCTGCAGTTGTAAAGGTGCAAGATGGCTGTCGGTGTGTGATGATTGCGTACCTCCCTGCTGTGAACTGTAGTTTCTCACTGGCTGTGTCTGCAGATGATGACAAGTCCTTTAAAAAGTGGCTTTTGTCTTCTTTGTGGCAGGATCAGGAGCTATTCTTCTTCCACGATCTCAGTCCCGGCAGCTGCTTCTTCCTGCCGCGTGGAGCTTACATCTACAACACGCTCACGGAGTTCATCCGAGTAAGGGCCGGACGCTGATTAACACGCACTCCATCATAATCACGTTACTACTCACTGTGAGATCTTGAATGAAGTAATTGGTGCTGGATTTCTGATTTGTTTTCATTCAAAGTTTGCCACTTTTATTGAAATATATTTCTAGCTTCCAGACAAAAACGCAGCAGGATGTTGAAACACAGAGTCACACATTTAGAGCTCTTCAGGCAATGCTGGCACTTCCTGCGTGCTGCTGGTGATTGCCTCTTCAATGAAACGCAAACTACTTACCAAGAATAACCCTTTAAAAGTGGTTCAACGTCCAGGTCTGGCTCTGTCCTGCCTGTTGTGCATGGTAATGCTTGAACTTTAAATGCACGATGGTGTCTGGCCTAAAGTGAAAAGAGTCAAAGTTTAGTTTTTAAAGACCCGCTCTAATCCTCTTTTGAGCTATTTTGCAAAGCGTTCCCAGTGGTCTTTTAATTATGAATATGCCAAAACTTGTGTCGTTTTCTAGTCTCTACAGAGCAGCAGAACTTCTTTACAAATTTGCCTCTGAGTTGTGGGCGGGACTGTTGGCAAAGGGCAACCCCGCCTCCTTTCCCCTCCCCATTGCTGAGAGTTCGGAACAGCTTATTTTTTGTCCCAAATAAGCTGTTTTCCAAACTGCTTTATTTATTTTTTTTGCCTGATTCACAATGATTTAAATTTAAAAAAAAATACTCAGAAATACAGTTTTAAGCTTAATTTTCTTTACATATGTCCTCCATCATCAGAAAAATGCCACAAGAACATGTTAAAAACACCAAAAACACGATTTTCTTCAGAGTGGGTCTATAAACTTAGCCAGAAGACCTCCCCTCCAAAGGGGTAAAAGTTTAACGTTCCACTTCTCGTCCCAGTTCAGCAACTCTGCAGGAACCTTTGATGTATGTGCAGAGAGGAGCTGACATGTCGAAGGCTTTTGACAACTCACTCCCACAAAGCAGACCAAGCCTGGAGGAGCTCGCATAGATTGTAGGGAAAAGGTGCCAAGATCAATTATGGGTGTCACCCATGTTTATCACTGTGAGGGAAAATGGATAGACACACTTTGCATATTTAACCCACTACGTCTCCAAATATTTAAAACTGCATTTCAGGGAATGCTGTTTACCAAATGTTCTCCTAAATGCATTTTTATGGTACTGTCGCTCCTTTCTGTTATTCACAGAATCACAGAATTCCTCCAGATTCCACTAGCCTCCTACTGATGGCTGCTAAACGACTCAGCGGGGTGTTCATGTGTTTAAATAAAATGCTGAAGTGCTGTTTTCATGGCAGGGACTTGTGCCAGCAGTCATATTGTGGCTGTGCTCTGTGGAGTACCTGCGCGGTTCACTTGGAGTGTTTGGATTACGTGGTTCTGCTGTTTGTTCTAGGACGAGTACTGGAGAAGAGGCTTTCAGGAAGTAGCTTCCCCCAACATTTACAACAGCAAGTTGTGGGAGACATCTGGCCACTGGCAGCACTACAGTGAAAACATGTTCTCGTTCCCGGTGGAGGAGGATGTCTTCGCTCTGAAGCCAATGAACTGCCCTGGTCACTGGTAAATGTGGGGCAACTCAAACCCATGGTGAATAATGTGAAGTCATCTCAGCCGTTTGACAGGCTGCTCTGCTTTTGTCCTGCAGCCTGATGTTCAGTCACAGGCCTCGCTCTTGGCGGGAGCTGCCTTTGAGGTTGGCAGATTTCGGGGTCCTGCACAGGAACGAGTTGTCGGGAACTTTAACCGGGCTGACCCGAGTGCGGCGCTTTCAGCAGGACGACGCCCACATTTTCTGCACCATGGATCAGGTGGACTAACGTTTGTTCCTTTCGGGAAAAACTAAGTTAGCTCAATGTTCTAAATCCAGACCCCCTTTCCTGTTTAAAAATGACAGATTGAGTCGGAGATGAAAGGCTGTCTGGACTTCCTGCGCGGCGTCTACGACGTGTTCGGATTCTCCTTCCAGCTTCACCTCTCCACTCGTCCAGAAAAGTATCTGGGTGACATAGAAGTGTGGAACCAGGCCGAGAAGGCAAGTGTTTGGGCATCTCATCTTGTAATTATAATGTGTGGCACAATAGAAACAAACAGCTGCTTTGATGCGACACTGGTTATGAAGAGGCTGGTCGCCTGCCATGCATGTGGTGATCCAGTAGTATCACATCTGTGACTCATGCGGAGGTCCTTCACTTGTTGTGGGCAGTGTGCTGTTAGTAAGCCATTACTCATCTGTTTGAGTTGGTTTTTTTTTCTGATTAAAGCTGTTTAGTACAATATTATTGAGACTCAATAGAAATCAAAGGAACAAACTTCTACATTTGATTGGGCCTTTGAGTTGAGCTTATTGCAGTTGGGGCTTAAATAATTCTGACGCCATGCCTCTTGTTTGACAGCAACTGGAAAACAGCCTGAATGAGTTTGGGGAACCATGGAAACTCAACCCTGGAGATGGCGCTTTTTATGGACCCAAGGTCAGAAAGCAATTTTGATGTTTCCTGCCAAACCTCCCATCATCTTGATTGTCAGGGTTCTTCAAACGGGATTATTTCTGTGCCGCTGCAGATCGACATTAAGATCAAAGACGCAATTGGACGTTACCACCAGTGCGCAACAATTCAGCTAGACTTCCAGCTGCCCATTCGCTTCAACCTGACCTTTGTGGGGTGAGTCACCCAATCAAAACACAGTCACACTGCTGAGTCTGTGGGCTTTGCTGCACCAAGGATTATACCTTAACCTCCAGCAGGCAGGATAAGATGATCTACAGTTGTATTGTTTCAAAGATGATGAATTGTATTCAAATGTGACTCCCTGAGCAGCAGGTAAACCTTCCAAAAACAGACCAAGTTGATTTAGCCAGCCTTGTCATTCCACTTCAGGGGATTATGATGGTTTGCATGTTGATAGAGTGAAATTTATACATTTTTTTTTTTCTAAACAAAACTGAGTTGCTGTAATAAATTGGGCTTTTTGTTTTCATTGACAGTGTGCATGAGGACAGAGCTGTTGATACGAGTCTTTGTTTTTCTGATCTCTTGTTTTCTGTAACAGAAAAGATGGTGATGACAAAGCTCGACCAGTCATCATCCATCGGGCCATCTTGGGCTCAGTGGAGAGGATGATTGCCATTCTGACGGAGAATTATGCCGGGAAATGGTAAAGACACTTTGAATCGACTTCAAATCCTTTTATTCGTTTAAAAACAATCCTGGGGCTCTTTGTTTAAAAACCAAATAGGCTTAATACAAATCCGTGATATCCTTTTTATCTGTTAAAGTTTTTACTTGACAAGGTTTGTTGTATGCTATTAAAAGCCTAGAGTATAAAGCAAATCATATGAAAATGTAAATATGTCAAATAATGAACAGTTCATACAAAGTAGGTCAGCTGTTAAATGTGGAAATATGCAAGTATACGTTTTGGGGAGGGTTAAATTGGGTTTGAACCACTTGTCAATCAACAACAGTTACATTTTTTTAGAAATATTTGTATTAATCCAATTTATTTTTCATTGATTTAGTATTATTTACGCTTGGTTAAAATAAATTCTTGAAGACTATAAAACACCAATGTGTCATAGTATTATAAACCACTTAGGTCTAGTTTATCAGGGTTGCATCAAATGGTGCCTAGAATTTCAGTAGAACCAGAACCTATAGAGCAGTGTTTTTCAACCAGTGTGCCGCGGCACACTAGTGTGCCGTGGGAGATGGTCAAGTGTGCCGTGTGAAATTGCCCTCATTAACTGATCTAGAAACATTTACCATCTACAGGAAATCAGCTCTTTGTTCATCCAACAGGCCCTGATAAAACACTGAGGAGTTAGAGATATAAAAGATCAGAAAATTATTTTTTCTTTGTGTTTATTTGATTCTATTAAAGACATTTTGATAAAAATGACGGTACCGCTATTTAGTTGCAGCTATAACTGATGGGGAAAAGTCCCGCCCCTTTTACCGTCTCCACCAATCATTCTTGAAGGCTTTATCACATGTCATCAGTCTGACCAATCAGAAGTGCTTAAAGTCTTCACTTCCTTGTTTAGATTTAGCTCAAAAAGTCGCTCAGTTCCAACAAAAATACCAGCTAAAGCTCGTCTTTAGCGGTGTAGATTTCCACAGAATCCGGTGTCAGACCGTGGAACAAGTGAACAAAACCATGAAGCTCAGAGACGCTGGTCTTTCTGCGGTCGGCAGATTTGTGGCACTACATCTCCCATGATGCATTGGGTTCAAATGACTGTCTAAGCGCACAATGAGCCTCTCCTCTTAGTGTCTTTAAACAACGAACACGCATCAAACAGTTTTTGAATCTTTTAACTTAACTTTTAATACATCTTTTAGAAAAAAACAACAACTGCAGCTTCCAGCTTTTTCTGCCACAATGATCACAAAAATGCATGTGAGATTGCAGAGGGGCTGTAGATCAATACAGACTATATGAGCTTTTTCTTTTTTTTTTTTTTTTTTTTTGGATGCTGGTGTGCCGCAGGATTTTTGTCAAGGTTAAAGTGTGCCGTGGCTCAAAAAAGGTTGAAAAACACTGCTATAGAACACCCAAATGCCTTTGAGGTAAAACAGGCAGAGCAGAACCCCATAATACTAAATACATCAAAGAGTTTACCATAACGTTGATGACTGAAATGATGGCCTAAACACAGAAAGAGTGGAGTCATGTGAAGTGTGGGCAGCTGTCTAAACGTTTGAGACGTCTTGGAACATCCAAGTAACTGCTGTCCATCTAGTCTTTTATTTGTTATTTTTAATTGTCGTTTTAAGGCTGTTTCTGAATCAAGCAAAGCGTTTCGCTTCAAATTGAGACGTTCCTCCAACTGGTGAAAGTATCCTTGAATTTTTTTTTTTTTTGTCTCATCACCAAAGCAGTT
Source organism: Oryzias curvinotus (assembly GCA_023969325.1). Lineage (NCBI taxonomy): Eukaryota > Metazoa > Chordata > Actinopteri > Beloniformes > Adrianichthyidae > Oryzias > Oryzias curvinotus. The sequence continues at coordinate 25,235,520 of CM043708.1, read as the reverse complement.
TTCCTATCTGCTGTGCAACAGCTTTGTGGTGAGGCTGGTCAAATGATTGAGGTGGGCGTGATTAACATGGAAGGCAGAGTTCTGTGTGCGTGTACACGCTGAACACTCGAGGAGACCTAAACGACTTTATCTGACCTGGATGTGACGTCTGTCTGCATTCGGGTCTCCACAATCATCTTAATCCTCTTCTTCACAAAGATTTTCCTCCTCCTAAAGACACACTCGGATCATATTTGAGCTCATTTTAAAGTGTCCCCAGTTGTCTTTGTTGATTGATTGTTTGATTGTTTGACATGATGATCATGATGATGATGGCAGGACTCTTGGCGTGGAGCGACCCCTGGCCCCCTTCCCAATGCTGAGAGCTCTCTGTTTACGTGTTCTCCTGCTAGCTTACAGCCCCAACCTAAAAAAAAAAATAAAATACATCTAAAAAGGCGAGCAATATTGGAGCTATCCAGCTGTACAAATTTTGACCCAGATGCCCGCTTAGACGAGGAAAACGGAAACATACACGAATCTAGACATCTACATCATAATGGAGCAGAGCAGGGAGCTCCGCCCAGTATTTTTTTATGTCGCCAATTTACTTTTCAAACTGCAATTTTTGCCTGTTTTTTTTCTGATTTACAACGACTTGAATAAAGAAATAATGCAAAAACAGCCATTTCTGCCACAGCTGCTATGCCTTTTTGCTGTAAATCATTAGCGGCGGTGCTAGTCAGAGGATTTCAGAGGAGTTCTTGCAGGTGACTGGAGCTCAGTGAGCTTAGCAGCTTTTGGTGAGCTGTTGCTAGTCAATTTTAATCGAAGGATTGACGGTCACTTTGGGCAAGATGCTGAACATCACATTTTCTTTACTTGTAAGAAAGCTAGAAGTTTGTGATAAAGGTCACAAGCTTACAATAAAATCAATATTTGTGTTTGTGTGTGTGTGTAGATAGATCTATCTATATCATATATGTGTGTGTGTGTGTGTGTGTGTGTGTGTGTGTGGGTGTGTGTGTATGTATGTGTATGTATATATATATATATATATGTATATGTGTGTGTCTGTGTGTATGTGTGTATGTGTATATGTATGTGTATATGTATATATATGTATGTATATATATGTATACATATATATGTATATGTATATATATGTATATGTATATATATAAATGTATGTCTTGCAGCTGCTCGTGTGAGGCACGTCTTGCTTTTCGCACAGTATGAACCAGTTTTTACATGTCATCTACAGTACAGACATTGCACAATAGTGAATTTCATTGACACTTGGGCTCAAAAGGAACAAACTCACTCTTGAGGAAATACAGTGGCAGAGAATTAGAGGCCATGTGGGAAATTATTCAACTGGAAAATATGTTCTAAACTGGATTCAGGTAGCCTTTATGAATGGGTCTAAGCATCTATTTTTCTTGCATTTTTTTCATTTAAAAACGCAGAAAAAAAAGTGTCAGATCAAACACAACACCTTGAATTATGTAAACAAAAGCTGTCAATTCTGAAGAAAAACTCAAATTAATCGGGTGAAGAGGATTTAAATCAATAAGTTCTGTTACCAGCATAAAGCTCCTTCCCCTGTAACTGAGTGTTGGAACTGGTTGTGTTAAGTGCAGCTCTGAGAATTTACAGAACAAGTGCAGACATATCTGGGCTGATGAGATAATTGGTATCCATCTGCAAAAGTTTCAAGTACTCAGGGGCTTTGCAGAATTCTGAATAAGCTGGAGACTTTTTCTTAATTTTCTATATTTAGTTTTTCTCTGCGTCACTGATTCCAGATGTTTTGAGTTTGGAACTTTATCTAAAATGACAAAAGATCTGCAGATGTGGTCCACTTTTCTGATCTGTCTGGTCACAGTAGTGTGTGTTTTTGGTTCTACACTCTACTTTCAATAGGGCTGAGAACAACTGCTATCCTGTCTTAAGTCCAAAACAGTTCTTGATTTCATTCTAAGAACCAGCTCATTAATTTATAACCTCTACAGATTCCATTTTATTTTCTATAGGAACCAAACTTCCCATTATCCCACCCAAACGCAAGAGATATAATTGAAAAGGCTGGGATGTCCTTATTTAATCACATTAGTTCTTAGTAGAGAACTCCAAATGAGTCAAAGGACACAATCCAAAAACATGTCCCCTACAGAAGACACAAATGAACAGGCTGGGTCTCAGGAGGAGTTAACATATATTTTCTTTTACTTTTTTTGCTTCTAAAAAACAAAAATAAAACATTTCCAATAATGAGCATGATATGGGCTGTTCTCCTACCCAACAGGCCTCTGTGGCTCTCTCCATGCCAGGTGATGCTAGTGCCGGTCAACCCTTCCTGTGAGGAATATGCAAAGAAGGTCAGTCTTCAGGATCTCATAGCTTATTTTTTTAATCTGCGTTCACATGAGGAACCTTTCGGATTCTAATATTTGGATTAGGTACAGATGTTTGACCTTTTTATTTATTTATTTATTTATTTTTACAAGGAAGATACACCAAGAGGAAGGAATTGGAAAAAGATAGAATGCACATTGCATTAAAAAAGAAATCAAGGCCATTTATGTATCTCACTTTTTAAATTAATTTTGAAAAAAAATGTGATCAAATATTCAATAGCATATCTACCATAATTTCTGAGGTCTTTAGTTGAATGATATGATCCATAAAATTGTTCATCATCTCCTACCAATAGTTTTTAGAATTGAGGTTACATTTAATACAGGTACAATCTTATTTTTTCTTATCAGACGAATAGAGGCATAACAATGTTGCTTCATTTAACATTTTTAGGCCTAAGGCCTTTAGTATTTCTCAAGAAGTTAACCAGGTTAACAAGGTAAATTACATCTTTATCATTATATTTATATGATTTCAAAAAATTATTACATGGAAGAACTTGATTTCTCTATGAAAAGTCTATTTTTTAAATCTGTTTATCAGTTTGAGTTACGTACAAGACAGTCATACATAAAGATAAAGATTTATATGGATATTTTCTTATAATAGTAGAAGAGTGGGATGGTTGTGGACTATGTTGTTGGTTATAATAAGTTGTGTTTTTTGTTGTTGTCAATGCTCAGGTGTGTAAGCAGTTTACAGAAGCTGGTTTTATGGCAGATGCTGACCTGGACTCTAGTTGTCTTCTAAACAAGAAAATTCGAAACGCTCAGTTAGCACAGTACAACTTCATTCTTGGTGAGTGTTCCCAGAAACAGTTTATAGTTTCACTAACCCACATAATGCAAGATCATCACACTAAACCAATATTTCGGGTTTTGATTGGTTTTAACCTGCTTAATAGTACCACCTTCATATTTTGCTGGACTCTTCTCATGCAGCAGAATTGATAAATCTAAATCCGATTGAGCTATATTTCAAGTTAAGAACAGTGGAAGCCTACAGATTAATTGATTATAAGAAATAAAGTAAAATATAAATGATAATTTAAAATAAATAAATAAATAAAAGATGAAGATATATATATTTTAGGTCTGTTGTTTTACCCTCTTTATTAAATACATGTATTTCTATTTATTTATTTACTGTAATTTATTTAAATAACATAACATTTTTTTCTGTTTTTAGCTGCACATGCATAAAGTTGAATGTAAAAAAAAAAAAAAAGCAAATTTGTTACTTTTGAGTTTGGTTTCTGTATTTTTTAAGAATACATTTTAATTTCTAGATTCAAGTTGTAATCAAGAAATAAATGAATATCTGATTTGTAGCTGTCAGCCTGGGTGTAATTTAGCAGCACAGCTGTCTGCAAGATTCTACCTTAAGTCAAAATAAACATTTCTAAATGGTCTGCTGGATGGCAAATGGTCGTCCAAGCTGGCCAACCACCCACAGCTTTTGATGTCAGCGTTGGGAGTGGGGACAGTGTTAGGGTAGCTGTGTGTGGGGTGTTATGTCAAGCTGTTGTCTTGTATTCTGGCAGTGGTTGGAGAGAAGGAGAAGATGACTAACCGTGTCAATGTGCGCACCAGAGACAACAAGGTTCACGGGGAGCTGTCGGTGTCCGAGGTGATGGCTCGCCTGTCTCTGCTCAAACAATCCCGCTGCAGAAACGCAGAAGAGGAGTTCTGATGAAGACGAGAGTGAAGCGGATCTCTGTGTTTGGGTCTTGGTGTGGGTAGAGGAACCGTAAATGGTACATGGAGAAATGGTTTCAGGAAAGTGTGCATCGGAGCACAAGCTGATGTTCTGTACGTGAATGGTAGAGGTGGAAGAAATGTCCAAATACCAATGTGATTTGTTGGAATAAGGGATCTATTTTTCCAGTACATGTCCAAGCTGTGACAGCTTGTCTGAAAGTGAGGTGATAACTTAAGAAAAGAATGTGATAATTGCAATCCTAAAAAACTGACACCAAGTTATTGTCAAAAGGCCTTCCTTAGTGAGACAACCTAGTAATCATAAGCATTTGCTGAATGTGTCTTTCTCTCGACTTTCTTGTTTAAATAAAAACATTTGACATAATTACCAACCGGTTGCTTTTGGAGTGATTCATATCTTTCTACAATCTCTGGGTTGTGTAATTTCCGAGCAAATGTCACAGGTGTGTAGAAAGATTGGCAATATTAATCACTGCCAGCTGATTAATATATTGTCTGCTTGGAATGAGATGACAAAACCTGTCATCGTTTAAATGCCTCATAGCCAGCTGGTGAATTTGGTTTCTTACATGGAAGCTAAATTTAAATGAAAAAATACTTTTCAACAAAGTTAGAAACATGATGTAATGATAAAAAGGTCTTTTATTTTGGTAACAAAAAATATTCCTCTCTCTGAAAAGGAAGTTGGATGTGTACTTTGGAGACTGTTAAAAAAACGTAAATTTGGACTTTTTTGGGTTTTTTTTTAATTTAGAAATGTGTTGCAAAGTAAAAAAAAAAAATAATAGAAAGTACGATTAATTTTAAGTTGTGCTGACTGTTAATCACATTTCATTCGTTCGTGATTGAGTGCTACAAATAACGGGCTGCCGTCGCTCACTTTTCCTACATGATTTGAAAGCAGCTGGTGCACTGCGTTCGGTTCCGCAGCAACAATGGCTGCTAGCTGGCTAATATGGAGACCTGACCGAGGACGGTCCTTCAAACACGAAGGAATACTGGTCATGTTGATCATGGACTTAGTTCTACAGTCAGTCAACGGTAGGTTTACAGAGATGATGTATATATTATTCTGTAAATATACTTAAATAATATGTATAGTTTGTCCAACGGCTCTTAAGCTAACGTTAACCAGTAAGCTAGCTTTACCAAACAGTAAAACAGACTCAGCAAGCAGATGAGATTTGTGATTGTTCAACACAAACAATCTGTAATTTTTCTCTTTTGAACATAATTTGTTAAGATGCTGTTGTTATTCGCCTCGAGTAAACATATGCTCTGTCATTTGTTTATTTTCAAACGAACTGTTAATTTCCAAACTTCCCAGGTGAGGTTTTATAAATTGACTGATTATATTTTTAGACCACGGTTTTAAACGTTGAGATGAGCTCGTGCGTTGTTGTTTTTTTCTCTCCCGCTTTGGTGTCAGGATATTTGAGTTCCCCCCATGTTGGTCAGGAGGCTCCCTACAGCAGAGATGCCCAGCATGGACCTGTCATCACCAGCCCGGTGGTCCCCTCCGCCGCATCCGGTACACCTCTTCTGTAGATGACCTCTGTGAAGCTGAGCTTTGTTATCCAAGCACTGGTTACACGTCTCAGCATAAACAAGTACAACTCACCGAAAACCTTTTAGAATCAACATTTTCTGTGAAATACTAAACTACAAAGCTGGACCATTGATCGCAAACAAGATTGTTAATTTGTTGGGATTTTCCTAATACATCAATTCAAGCCCATGGTGCTAAAAAAAACCCCCACCACAGTTAAAGTCTTAGGAGAAAAACCAAACGTAAGACAACAAAATTCTAATTAACAGGCATTCGACCACAGGTGAGGCTAATGATTCATTTAAGAGGTGTCCAGCACCCAAAAGGGCATTTCTTAACAAAGAAAAGCACTTCCCATTCATTTTGTCAGCAATGGTTCCCCATGGACAAGAAATGTCACAAAATCTGAGAAAGGAAATCATTTATTTGCACAAAAAAGGCGAGGGCTACAAAAAGATCAGCAAAGCTTTACATAGTTAAAATACTATAGCAAAAGGGATCCAAAAATGTAAGAAAGCTGGAACTGGAAATGCAGCCATCTTACAGAGACGTACGGAAGCTAACATCTGGACAGGGGTGTCTGCTGATGAGAAGGGTTGAAGGAAATCGCCATGCAAGTTCAGCGCAGTTAGCTTAAGCAGTAGAAAGCCAAACGTGAGTGACTGTTTCCCATTGCACCATAGGGCATGCATGGTTATCGTCCACGAAGGAAGCCTCTCCTAAAGGTAGTGCACAAAACAGCACGTTTAGAATTTGTTAGGGTCCATGGTGAAAAAGAACATTAATTTGGTACTTTTTAAAGGGGGTGTACTCATTTATGCTGAGCACTGTACCTGGTACTGAACAGTGCAGGAGAAGTTTCCCAGATTCTTTGTATTTCTTGCAAGATAATCAAATGTAAATTAAATATGTGTACAAATAAACAAGAACTCCGGGCAAATCCATTCCTAACTACCTACATTCCCATACCCACTGTGTCTCAATCCAAATGGTATTTTCTAATATTGATTCTAATAGATTTATTTCATTTTGAAGCTCTTTTTTAATGGTATAGATCTAGATTAGCAACTTTCCTCAGGCAGATTGATCTGGTTAGATCACAGGATCCTCACTTAATTCGATTAATCGTTACACACCCACTATTTCCCCTTTAATTTACTGGGCAGATTGACCCTTATAATCAACCGATAGTACCATTAAAAAAAAAAAAAAACTATACGAGTTGTGCTTTATTATGTCCAGACTAAGGTTTATTCTCACAAAAGAAGCAAATCTTTCATATTCATTTCATGTCATTTGATTACATTATGTTTTTTTTTAAGTGGTTCTGAAATGGCACTCCAAAATAAAATGTTCAGAAATATAGAATGTTCAGAAATATAAAGAAATACACCTTTTTCTAAATAAGTGACAAAATTGAATGTTGTTTAGTTGATTCTGCAGTTTTTATTACCACTGATAAACTCCAACTGTATTCTGGTTAATGTATTTGTCTTCAAAAGGCCCAATCAAAATAAAGTTTTTGTTTTTTAATAAGTAGGACCATCTGCTATATTATAATAATTAATTAGAGTAGATCTGGTTCAATTATGTTTTAACTATTGCTGTTTTTTTTTTCTTTGGTTATTTATTTTGTGTTTTTGTCTGTTGTAGTGGCCCCGACAGACAAAGAAAACTACACTTCTAAATGTCCGAGTGGCGGTTTGTGTAGCCGTCTTCCAGCTGAGTGCATTGAGTGTAATTATCACCACAACTGCACCTACGGCAAACTGACGGCTTTTTCCTGTAAACCCAGAAAAGGAGTTCACTGTATAGTGAGTAGCACTTCATATTGTGGATGCATTTCACAAAGACTTATTTTCCTCTGTCGCATCTTGAAAAGTGCAAGGCAATGACAATCCTTTTTATTTTTTGGTTTATGTGATTCGCAGGGAGAGTCAGGACAACAAGAATCCCACTTTCCTCTCTCCATCACCTGTCAGTTCTGCTGGCAGCTGGACCCGGCTCAGTACCGCTGCTCCAACTCCACCAACTGCATGACCGTCTCCTGCCCACGGCAGCGCTACAACGCCACCTGTGACGTCTTAGACCACGTGCATTGCTTAGGTAAGGCTGCTGATTTGCTGACAGGCGACTGTTGGGTACAGTAGTTGTATAACCAAGTGGGCTTTTCATCATGCATTCAAACATTTCCAGACTTTTGTTTCATCTTTTGTGCTTTAGCATTTTACAATGTGTAAAAGATAATTCAAGTTCATTTCATTTCTGAAATTGGCCTTTTGTCGGAGCTGGGCGTCCTGCAGACATACCACTCTCCTGCTCTATTGTAGAAATAAAAAAGCTACTTTACCACGTCTGTAAAAGATGAGCTCCAAAGAGAGGAAAATTGTAGCATAAAGTGCTTTTATTCAGGTCAAGATCTTGTTTAGAGGAGATTGTAGTAGGACACAGTTTACTTTGTGCCACTGCACTCTAAAAACAAAAACTGTAGGCTTAGTCTTTGACACTGTTAAAGAGTTAATGGAGCCTGTTCTGTTTTAAGTACTCTGCAGCTCATAATTGCCTCCCACTCGTTACCAGATGTGCAAAAGGAAAAACTGTGTGGCTCTCCCATGTATTTGATCGAGCAAACTTTGTTTTTGAGCCTGTGCTTCCAGACCACAGGTGACCTTAACCTTCAGTCAAAACAACGTCTTTTCTGTGGAGAAACATGAGGTTTCAATGAGGTTAGATCAGTGATTGCATTTTCTTTGGTAAACAGTTGTTTTGGTGCAGTAATTGTATCGCACGTATATTAGGTTTTTCCACGCATGTCACATGTTTCTGGTTGGAGTTGCTGCAGAATTGTGTTGCTCTTAATTTGCTCAGGCATCCAGATGTGTGGGACAACTGCCCCAATAATGCCCAATTTACATACCGCACCCTATTTATTATAATAAAAAAACATTTTGAACCTGTATTTATATTTTTGCGATTTAGAATATTAATTTGGCTTTTATTTATACCAAAAAGAATCATCTTTTGATCTATTTTCAGAGCGTTCCCAGTGGTCTTTTAATGATGACTATGCCGTTTTTAGCTAAAATAAACCAAATAAAGCCTGTTGTTGTGAAAGACGTAGTTTCTGCAGAGCGGCAGTAGTTCATTCAGAATTTGCAACAGAATCGTGGGGGGGGGGTGTAGGCGCGGAGTAAGCCCACCCCTTTTTCTGTCACCCATATGCTAGCTTACAGCCCCATATACCCCCAACCTAAAAGTATCGGTGCAACAAAAATAGCAACATCGTCATCATCTCTACAAGTGGATGCATCAGAATGGAGCAGAGCAGAGCACACTCAGTGTATTTCCGACCTTCTAAATAAACTCTTTTTCAAACTGCTTCTGAATCACAGCTCTTTAAATAGAGGAATACTCAGAAATGCAGTTTTAAGCTTGATTATTTTTAATTTAATATAAAAAAAAACATTCCATGTCCCAAAAGCCAGATTCCATGATCGGGGTTTGGGCCACCGAGGCACCTGCCCCCGACTGCCACCCAAACCACAATGCACCGGCCCCTTTTGAGATCTCCTACGGGTGGTGGGCCCATAGGAGAGTGGTCCCATGTCGCTCCTTCGGGCTGAGCCCGACCGGGGTCCGTGGGAAGAGCCCCGGCCACCAGGCGCTCGCCTGCGAGCCCCGACCCTGGGCCTGGCTCCAGAGCGGGGCCCCGGTGACGCCAATCCGGGCGACGTAATCGGGTCCGTGTTGTTGGTTTTCATCAGGGGGATTCTTGTTGTTTCATCAGGGGTCCTTGCCCCATACTCCACTCGCCCTCAGACAGTCTCAGAGAGAGAGAGAGACAGAGAAATAGAGGCTCCATCTCCTATCCGGCATTAAAACTCATTTATTATGAACACACACGAACAGCATAACAACATGAACCTCACTTCTCTTCATAGCTCTCTCAGTGATGGTGAAGGATTCAACACACAAGATTTCACACTTCCATGAGTCTTAGTGGAAATAGGCGGGGCTAACCCCCAGGTCGCCACTGTATTAACTTTGCGCCGAGGCGGAAGTAATGTTAGCCGTGAGTTTCCTCCGAGACGCTATTAGGTGACGGACGGTAAAGCATGTCAACGGCGCAAAGTTAAAACAGTGTGGGAACACTTCGGCTTTGTTGTCAGCATCCATGAAGGGAAAAGACAATTGGATAAGTGGAATGCTGCGTGTTGACATTGTTACACACAGATAGCGTACACCACAGTAACGCATCCAATCTGTTAATGAACTTAAAACGGCATCACCAACTGTAAACCATCGGGTAAGTATCCAAAGTTTTTTGTAAGTAATTTTTTTTCTGCCTTAGTTTTTTGTACCAAAAAATCTCAGTCAGTCAGTCAGTCAGTCAGTCAGTCAGTCAGTCAGTCAGTCAGTCAGTCAGTCAGTCAGTCAGTCAGTCAGTCAGTCAGTCAGTCAGTCAGTCAGTCAGTCAGTCAGTCAGTCAGTCAGTCAGTCAGTCAGTCAGTCAGTCAGTCAGTCAGTCAGTCAGTCAGCAAAACACGCACAATAAATAACAATAAAATAATTGTTCATAAAATAGCTGTTCATATCAGGCAGGTTTGTTAAACAGCCGTACCAAACCGAAATGTACCGAACTATGAAATTCTGAGTCGAGCCGAATTGAGATTTTAGCGTATTGTTACACCCCTATTACTTAATCTAGCTTGGCTCTTCATGCTGACCCACTTCTCCTGCACTTAGTGTCATGCAAGTATCAGCTGTGGTCCGTAAACCTCAAACTTCACTACATATAGCCAACGGCCTTTCAAGTTAAATCGTGTCTTCCTTTTCACTTTCATCAGAAACTGCCTTGTGACAGTTAAACCCTTTGCTGAAAAAAAACCAAAACATTTCTGCTTTTTTATTGAACAATGCAGGTAAAGATGAAAGCCGGACTGTTGGGCCCAATCTGTGCACATCTTGTGGCTTCATTGTGATTCAGTGCATGGCCCCTCTCATGTAGTCCATTTATTTTAGGCTGAACAGCCTCTTAAGAATCCTGTCACACAGTGTACGGCCGCCTTTAGGCACTTTAAGGTTTAAGAAAACTGGTTTCACCTGTCTGTCCTGTGTTCCTGATCTGCAGGCCCACAAACTGGGATTTGGGGTGTCAATGTTTTTTTTTCTATTTGAGGATCATCAATAAAAATACATAATACACTTTTGTATTTGCAATGTGACAACTGAGAGAGTTGTTTGGCTGATATTTGCCGATATTTAAGCGTCCACCAACACTAAGTTTAGATTTCCTTTATGTTTCTTTATTAGAAATGCACAATTTTCTTTTTACTGGACAGTCGCACTGTACTTGACCTTTTTAACATGGAGCAAAGGATGACATTGGAACAAGAGTCACTTTAACCCTTTCATATAAAAATATCTGAAAGCATTTATTGATATTGGAAATAACTGTAAACTATAAGCTCCCCGTTGCCAGTGCAACAACATGTATCCCAATCAAAAATAACATTTACCTGAAAACAGTCAATTACTGACCAGAACTGCTTACCAATCTATTAGGAACAGTCATGTCTGTAGATTTTTACAATATCGATACTGTCACCGATATATCGCCCACCTCTACTTGTAAATGTTATTTAGAGGCTTAAATTTGAATAAACGCTGCAAACGTTTTTATGACCTTATAAATTGTTATATTCCTGTGAATATTGAGTGAGTATGGATATTGTTGTTTTTTTTTCTTTAATTGAAATGTTTCTCCTCCTGAGCAGGACGAAGGCGTTTTCAGAAACGTCTCTTCTGTAATTGGACTGGTGGATATAAATGGTCGACAGCTCTGGCCCTCAGGTAGGTTTTATCTCTTGAGAACGCTGACGAGTTTCATTTTCTCACATTGAGGATGTTTACTCATACATTCCCTGATAACATCTGCAGCATCACTCTGGGTGGTTTTGGGGCAGACCGCTTTTATCTGGGCCAGTGGAGAGAAGGTCTGGGCAAGCTGTTCAGCTTCGGAGGCCTGGGCATTTGGACTTTGATAGATGTTCTCCTGATTGGAGTGGGCTACGTGGGCCCCGCCGACGGCTCTCTCTACATCTGAGGCCAAACCTCTGGAGAGCAGACTGGTTCGTGGCCTCCTCTGCTCCATGCTGCCCCAGTCTCAAAAGATGGGAGATTTGAGATACTGTGTTCTCAGCACATTCGCCCGCCCGAGCTCTCAGCTCCACGCGTCCTCATCCCATCTGCTAACAAGCAGGAAGTGTTTTCCGCCTCACACCAGCAAAGTCTCTTCCCACACGGCCAGCAGATCAATCCCAGTCATTCTGCGTCCATCTCCTGTTGGGGCTGTGCAGATGGAGCTGTGCAGGAGGAGGAGAAGCCAGTGATTATGTGCATCCAGTTGGTTAGATTTAAGTGCTGGTTAAGCTCGGTTTTGCTGATAGACAGCTTTGGTTTCCTGTGGAGCGGCGCTCTCGCAGACATCCTGTCACCTCAGAGCACACACTGCTCCTCTTTCATCGCAAGGTAGGCACATCGGTGAGGGTCAGATCGTAACCATAGCTACTGACTTTTTATTTTTTTTCGTTACACAAAAGAGAATTTGAACGGTCTCATTTCTAAAACATAAAAATGCAGCGAGGAAGGCTTCTATTGTCTTCAGGGTTTTTTTTTTTTTTAATTCCTTTAAAAGAAAACTCTGTCAACAGTTATTTTGGAAGCTCTTTGATTTCCTTTGAAGGATCAGCCCACAAATTCATTGGTTTTTTTCCAGTACCTATTACTTAAACGGTTTTTCAAAACCTCCAATTCAACAATGAAAGTAAAGATATGATGGATGTTTTACAAACAAAAGAGGGAAGTGCTGGGTAGCAAAGGAGAATGAGAATCGGTGTCATTGCTCGCTTCAGCATGCAGCCTTATTTGTGGAAATAATCTTGAGAAAATGTCTGAAACACAACCCTTTACACTAACAAACTGCAGTAACTTGTGCTTTCTCACATTAAAAAAACTACATTTTTCCAATTTTCTTTCTGTATTTTCCTTTCCTCTGTATATACTATATTTCTGTGAGTGAGTGTATTGAATTATTTGAGACCACTCATTCTATGTAAATATGTTAATTTTCAGGTACTTCCTGTTGGAACTGTAAATATTGTCTTAAGTTATATAAATAAAAGAAAAATGAACAAAAAAATTGCTGTCCTTCATGAAAATTTGAAAAAAAAGTGCAAAGTTTTTTTAATAAGATTGTATTTCTGTGGTACTAATTCTCATAAAAACCCCATCAGAGTATTTCAGAGCCTAGTTTCTCAGTCTTTATTACCTAAATTATCTAGTTGAGTGTCTGAGTCATACTATAAAAGATAGGAAAAAGCTCGTTTAGGCTGAAAATAACCAAAGCATCACAGTTCTTAAAATAAATTTTTTTGTTGGTTATTTCTAGTTCCAGTCACTATTAGCCGTTATCTTACTCAAAATGACGATTCAAGCCCCAAATGGATGCTCCTGTTCTCCTCACCGCAGGAAGGTCAGAGGTCTCCATCAGGAGTGTGAGCATTCGGCCCACCAGCAGCCTGTAACAGGAATTCAGTGGTGTTTTTAGTGAAGGTCATTTTAATGAACATCTGAGCTTTTCCCCCCACATTTTCTTTGCAGTTTGTGGTGCCAGAAGCTTTTGTTACCCACAAGTGTGTGACAGAAGGAAGGGGTCAGGAGGGCATTGTTGCAGCCAAGAAACATTTCCTGCCTAATCTGTTATTGTTTGAGGACTTGAGCACATTAGACCAGATATTAGTGAACATACTAACCAGTGTGAGGGCTGTTTTTTATTTTATTTTATCAGTCCTGTTTTATCATGCACACATCCATGGACTTTCTTTTATTTTTTAAATCTTCTTTCTAGTAAATTCTTCGATGTTTGTGTTTACGTTTCCATTTGACTTCCTAGCAGAGGGTGTTGTGATTGCTCTCCACTCCAATTTCAGTTCCTCAGTTTTCCTACTTCGTCGCTTCAGCTAGATCTGTTTAAGGTTTTTGACATTTTATTTTTGCTTTTCTGCAAGATTCTAACATTTCCTTCCTGACTTCCAGCAATGCCAGTATGTCGTCTGTAGAGGACATTTCTAAACTTTATCTCCAAATCACTGCATACTACTGAATTAACTCCTTTGGTATATACAGAGGACATTTGGGCTCTGTCAATTATACCAAACGTGAAGGGGTGGGATGCTGGGAATAGTAGTTTATGGTGGATTTAATAAGAATTTTGATCCCCTCCCCCCTCTGATAGTCAGGAGAATACTCTAATTTATTATGTTGCAAAATGTATTTTTTGTTTAAATCGTGCACAAAAAGACTCCTCCCTGATGGATGGTGATAGCAACTGAAGGACTTTAGTCCGTTATTGTGCACACTTACGGGAGATTTTTCAGACTGCGAATTGGCATAACACTGATAAACAATAACAGCCTGTGTCCATGTCAGATGAGCACAGTAATGTATGTTGTGATGCTTTTAAAGCCATGTAAAATAATAGGCTGCAGTCATTACAGTAAACAGTGCCTTGTTCACACTGTGGCGGCCGAGCACCCTTCACAGAAACACTTACGCTTTCTTTAATAGATGTACTCTAATTGCTACATCTCGAAAATTATCTTAGAAAATAACCAAAAGGAAACTGCTAAACTGAATTATTTTATTCAGATTTATGTACTCTGTGCAATTACAAGTAATAGCTATAATGTTATTTGGATCTGCAATCATCTCTTTATGATAGAGCTATTATCTGTAACCATGAAACTAGCTTTAATCGTAATTATATAGAATTTCACAAAAATAATGGCCTTATTTTGTGATCCTGTTCCAAATCAGTCCTTATTCCAGCTATTATTCTTAGACTGATGTTCTCACGACTTCCTCATTCTGAATTGCTAATCATGCAAAGAGAACAAAAGTTTATTCATCTCCCTCTTGCGCACTCCCACTTAGTTCTGTCACGTCTTTGGATTTTGGAGCTCAGGCTCTGACCCTCAGCATCCAGCAGAGCCGCACAGATCGAGTCCTCCCATTGTGTTCACTCCTACAGGAGCGGATTTGTCCAACAAGCTGTGGATGAACACAAAGCTGCCACCGCATGAATTTCAAAGTCTCATAGCCCCCACTGTGTACACACACTCACATTTGCGTGGTTGCTAAGGAGAACTTGGTTCCACCTGAGGACACTGTGCAAATTATAGTGCCTATAAACAGTACTTACCATCCTTGAACCTTTGGAGCAAAATACTGTTTCACAATGGAGCAATTATTCTCACTAATTAAAAGGCCAATCAATGCTAAAGTGAAAACAAAGCTTTAAATGGAGGACAAACATAAACTTTGGAACATTGTGTTTATATTAAATAAAAGAAAAATCAGCGCTTCAGGAGAGTTTGAACCTTGATGACATCTCCATACATGTGAATGAAAACATACCAGAGCCTTTGAGCCCCTACTAATCAGATCATGCTATAAGTAGGCCTGCAGCAGACCCGGACTGTGGGACTTCAACCTAGATGCAAAAAAAACAAAGTCCTGCTGAGACAGAAGAAAAAAAAGAAAAAGGTTCTTCACAGCAAGATGGCAGTTCAATCCCCGGGCATCTCTTGAAACTAATGACAGTAAAATACAGCTATCCAAAGTGCAACATCACTGAAAGGTATTTTGAGACAGCAATTCAGAGTGGCTATGAATCAGGAGAGGCAAACATTGTCCCTGTATTTCACACAGAAAGCTGGAAAAAGATTGACTCCTGGATGCTTTAAAAGCAAGAAGTCGGAAAATATTTCCCTCCGTGAATAAAATGAAATACAGAACAATTTTGACAAAGTTCACCCTCTAGGTTTTTTCTCAGCGCCTACAAACTGATTTTCAAATACCCGTGTGCCAAGTCAGTCTTCAAAATCCGGGATCTCTTTAACCATCTTGGCACAATAACGATATCCAGTTTAATCCTGCTACTTAAGACATTTGAGACAAAAACACGTAGTAAAGACAGAAATCAAACTGATGGCAATTTCAGTGATTTATTTGTACAATAGGAGTTTCAATGTACAAATGCCCCAGCTCAGATGTAAAGGCAATAAACACATGTGCATCAATTCTGCCAGACCTCAACTTTCCTCAAACCTCAATGTGAGCATGTCAAAGCAAAAAAAAGAAGAAAACAGAGCTTAAAAAATATAAATAAAGCAGCTACCTGCCTGTAGCAAGTGCCAAAGCATTCAGAAAACGAACTTAGAATAAAAAAAACTGAACAAAAATTCAACCTTTATGGCAAAAATGGCTTCAATTCAAAATATCCTAGAGTGAAATTCACATTAGACTAACACACGAGAAGGCATATGGTGATATCGCTATCAAACCCATGTGCCTGTGCCACTTGCACATTTAAAATCCAGACAATGTTGCAGGGGGAGGGGGTTTGCACATCAAATGGGACGCTCAAACCAAAGTGGACGAGGTGGAATTCTGTCAGGCTCACCCGAACCAGCACACAGTCCGCGGAAATGGAGGCAGCACCGTCCGTTTCTGTGGCGCCCTCTCTCAAACGTCCGTTTACATTCACTCTGATTTCCATTGGTAAATCCCTCATGTTACCATGGGAACGCAAAATGCCGTATAAAAATATAACAAATACTGAAAACTAACGCACTTGACAAAAATATATCTACACAGTCTCAAATGTTCGAGGGAGGGGGCGGGGCACACATGGCCAAGTTTCAGATGGATCTGGAAGGGGCAGGAAATGCATAAGGATGTGCCTCGTATCAAGTATCAAGTCTGAGTGGCGGCAGACTTTCCTCTCTCAGCAACAGCGACGCTGTGAAAGCCGCGGGTGCCGTCGGGACCCCTCGGCAGCCTCATTACTCCGGGTGGCAGGCCGTCGGCGTTTTGGATCTTTCTCCCCAGCATCGGGCTGCCGACTGGACTGCTCTCCTGAGACGCCACCTGCTTGCGCCGTTGAACCCACGGACTCCCTGAAGGGGTGAGGCTGCTGTCTGAGGAGTAGTCTGCCCAGCGGCGCCCCGCCTCAGGGCTCAGCCTCCCCTCACTGGCGAGGGGAGACTTGTGGGAGTGGGGGGATTTGCGCTGAGGACACGGGCTGGCACGAGGACTCGACCAGGGGCTGTTGCGTGGAGACATACCAGGACTTAGGTGATTGTTCTGGAAGTTGATGCCAGCTGTGGTGGGGCTGAGCTTGTTGCAGGAAAGGGATTTTCTAGCCAGCCTGGGCGATGTGGGGGTGCTCTCCGTTTCCGAAGAGCTGCAGGCGGAGTCGTCTCCATGATACTGGAGCTCTCTGACTCTGCTGTTCAGAGAGCGACTCTTGCGCATCCCTCCCTCCTCGCGGGGTCGTTCTTTGGGCACCTTCTTTTTAGGCGGCTTGGTTCCAATCAGAACCACTTTCAACCCCAGGGAGCTGGTTCCTCCATCTTCACTCCCCACTGCATCGTTGGCTTTTACGGCGGCCTCCACCTCCTCAAACTCCACAATGGCGCACTCGTCAGCGCCTAGCTGAGGGTAGCGCCCGCTCAGCCTCTTCAAGTCAGCCGGCAGGTCTTTCCCAGGCTTCAGGACTCTCACAGAAGAGATGGCGCCAAAAGTTCCAAACTCTTTGAGCAGCAGCTTCATCAGCTGCTCCTGCTGAGTGGCTCCTCCTTCTCCGCTCCCATTCTCCTTAGTTAGAGCAGCCAAATCAGGCCACTTCTGTAGATCGCTCAGCAGCAGCATGCGGCTGGGCAGCGACTCGCTGGCGAAGACTGGCACCGCGGACTTGCGCCGCACTTTGCGACCCTCTTCGTTCAGCTCAAGTATCTTTGAGTGCTTCAGAGCATAAGCGGTTGTTCTCCAGTCACGAGTCAGGTGTTTCACCTGCAACAAGACAACACTTATGTCACTATGGCAACACAAAACCTTTTGATAGGGCTATTGCACAGCCATTAGGCTAAAACGGATCCCACCTCAAACATGAATACAACCATTCAAGACTATTGCTTGCCTTTTAAAGTGCATTTATGAAGCTTAAACTTGGTTATGTGCGGTTCAATAGAGCCAAAAACCCTGTTGTATTTGCTCATCAGCCTGTTTGGACAGATTTGTTATTGTGGCATAAATAAATTTGACTAAATGAGCCAAGAGCTCTGCATGCATGAGCCTAAAGTGGCACCTGCTGTTGTGAAATAAAGTGAGAACATTATTGAGCACAGTCATCCTGACACCAGACTTCCAAAATTGCTATTCTCATCTCATGAGCTTCACTCCAACCTCCTCCTGTAAAAGTAGGTTCTACACAGGTCCTCCACTTTTTAAAACGTCCCACTCCAATAATCTGTTGTTCCATTTTCAAAGTGTTTTCAGTCGTCTTAATTATGATTTAGGTGAGATTAGGCAAAAAGAAAATAAATAAATAAACCTATGTCGTTTTCAAGGACAGTTTCCACAGAGCAGCGAGAGTGCTTTCATTTCCCACCAACCCTTTGTTTTCACTCCCCTTCCGCTACCTTACAGCCCCTCAGAATCCCCACATAACATTACTGATGAGGCAACAAAAGTCGGAGCAATCCAGCTGTACAGTTTTGATTCAGATGCCAGCTCGAAGGAGGAAATTGAAGATAATAAATGGATCTATTCATCTGCAAGTGTATATGTCGGAGTGTAGCGGAGCAGGGAGCTCACGGCCTGTCAGTTGTAGTTTGTATGCAACAACTACAAGCCTTTACAAACTGCATGTTTTAATCTACTCCAGATTCACCCCGATTTGTATAGAAATGCTCAGAAATGCCATTTTGAGCTTAATTTCTTTATACATGTCGTATATAATGAGAAAAATGCCCAAGAACATGTTAAAGAACACCAAAAACCTTTTTTTTTAATTGAAATGGGTCTTTAAAAAAATGAATTTCCCAAATGCCCTTTATTTGTATATTTGAACATTTCAACAGGACTCCCAATTATCAGCCAAGAAATATGACAGGGATTCAAAAGTTTAAATGGAGCTTTAGTGTTCAGCATGTGGTATGTACACACTATATTTTATCTCATTATGTCCAAGGCTCTGTGTGCAATTAGTCCAAGCAAGTCAGCTATGTCAGTGATTTCTTGCAGAGTCTTTGTGCTTTCGCCCATGTGATTTGCGGCCATGGTTACCTTTTTGAATGATGTGAGCAGCTTGACGCTGACAAACCCGAGTTTATTGCGTCGGACGTGTTTAAGCAGGAAGGCATCGTGCTCCAGGTTCTCATCCGACAGATAGTACTCTATCTGAGCCACCAGCTTCTGGATGAGCTCTGGATCCGGGGGCTGCCAGCTCTCCTCCTCCAACTCCCCTCCGCTGGTTCCCGCTCCACTGTGTGTGGGAAGACAACATGGTTAGCTGAGACTTTTTTTTTTTTTCCATGGAGAAAAAAAAATAAAAAGCACTGTGTTTAGAAGTGAAAAATGTTGCAAATTCAGTACATAAAAGGAGAGGTTTTCTATGTTGCATCATATCTGCTTGCTTCAGATTCTGGTCTGGAGCTCAATTCACTCTGGGGCACGCTCACATCTAGATTTACCCGTGAATCCCCGGGGTTCAAAGCCAGGACAACCTGACTCAGCTGACAAAATCATAATCCTGCACGCATGATGAGGGCCGGAGCTGGAAGACACTAGGCTAAGAAGCATCGCTGAACACTGGAGCCAAGGCCTGATTGAAATTTTTAGGATGACTCATCACCTCCACCCTCCCTTATCCTCGGACAACAGCAGCTCTCCAAGCCGCTGACCGCACATTTACGCGCGCTCCACCCCAAACCCCAAAGATGTTAGCGGACGCACGCGTAATTTGTGGCGCAAACCGAACAGGGGTTAAAGGGCCAGTCAACATGAAGAGCGGCGACTCCAAAGGAATGTTAAAGGAATGCTCAGGTGAGAGTTCACAAACTTTTAAAGAGGGTGTGGAAAAAAAAAACGTGCCACCAACGCCTTTCGTGTCACGGAGGTGTGACCAAAAACTAGTACGAGGAGAGATTTATTTGGCCCCTGTGGCCCTGACTCACCGTTTGCGCACTCGGTCCGTGCAGAGACCCGCCAGAGGCTGGAGGATAAAAATAGCAGGCCATGACGCAGGGGAATTAGATTAGAGAGAAGGTGGCGTCCTCAGAGCAGCTCAGGTGTCTGGTTGTACGGCTCTCACAGGTGCTTTTAACAGCCAAAACATCCTTTCACGCAACACTTGGCAATGGCAGCCAAGAAGCTGCTGTCATCCTAAAGCAAAGCATGGTGGGGTTCTTTTTTTAAAAATCACTACACCTGCCAGAGTGTTTAGTCTCCCTTTCATAAACTGACAATCACCTCAAAAAAATCTCAACTCTAAACCTATTCTGATCATGTTAAGTAGCAGGGAATATATTTACAATAAAGGCATTTATTCCTCCGACAACTTTTACAAACAATCTGTTCAGATTTCCACGCAAAAGAGGGTTGTTCCTGCGTGTTTACGCGCATTCCTTCATCCAGTCGCGCCTCAAACGGATGATGAGGAGGCAGCGAACTCCCCTACCTGGACTTGTCGTGTCTTCCGTATTCGTCCTCGCTGCAGCTGGCTCCGAGGAAGTCCAGGTTGTTGGAGGACACCTCCTCCGGCTCCTCGTCTTCCGCCGCCTGGATGGCCACCGTGATCGTCACCGTCCCCATCTCCTGCGAGTGCTGGTCCACGGTGATGACCTCATCGACGCCCTGCTCCGAATCCGAGACGCACTCCGCTGGGCTCAGCCCGGGCATTTCCACGGACCCACTCATGTTCCTGGCGCGAGTCAAGGTGGCTCCACCTGGCCCCTTCCAGTCCTCGGCGTCAACAGCAGCGCCTCCTTGGAAGCTCCTGATCGGTCTGGAGCTGAAGGCACGGGCAGGATACGGGGTGCGCACAGCCGCTCGACGCGTCTTCGGGGACCAGCGATGGCGTAGAAAAAACCAGGGGGCTCCCAGGATGCGCTCCACGGCTCGCCAGAGACCCCCGATCCAATTCCGACCCGGCGGAGGGCCCTGAGGAGCAGCGGGGCTTGTAGCAGCCAGCGAGACGCAGCCTGCAGCCGGAGTCACCGACGGGCTACAGCCTCCGTGTGCGTGCACCGCCGCTGCTACTTCCTCATATGTAAGAGGCTTTCTGCTTTTGAAACGCGCTCTGGGATTGGACCGCGGCAGCGTCTCCTCGCAATCATTCCCAACCCACCAGCAGAAGCTAACACAAAGCCAAGAAGGGGGCAAGAGGAAGAAGAGGCAGCGCATGAAGGCGTTCACCAAAGCGTGCATTTTTTTTCTTTGTCTTCTTCAGGTTTTCGACTTTCACTCACGATACGTTTCCGTAAAGACCCGAACGCAATATTTGCTCGTGTCTAAGTAGGGAAGCAAACGCACGTGTTTTTCCTAATTGGGAAATTGCTTTCCTGTGGGTGATCCCTTCACACGCGCCGTTAATTGGATAAAGGGTTTCCAGTTTCTGATGATAGCACGCAAAAATAAATAGTTCTTACCTTTATATAACTGATTTTAGACATTTAAAAAGTTCACCAGACTCCATTTTAATCTAAACGTTTATTTGTACGCCAGTAAAGTTTGTTTCAACCCAATTATTGTATTTTAAAAAAAATTCAACTCGGCATTGGTCAAGATTCCAAAAATTCCGAGGGACAGTGAACCTCTCAAACCTGACCTCGCCAGGAGGGATTCAGATTCAGCAGCTCACGTTTGTTTTTACTTTAATGTATCTGTTTTTTGAGTGTCAAGTTATTCTCGCCAAATCCACAGAATATCTTGACTCCTCCCCGCTGGCAAGAGAACTCGCAGCTGGTGAGCAGTCTGACTCATTTTCTGCACCACATGCCATGCAACAACACGGGGACACAAGACAGACAGACAAGGGAGGAAAGGAGTTACTGCCCGCAGCAGATTCTCTGATGATGAATAGAGCTTCTTTTTTGCTCACTTAGTCTCTGAGAGAAAGTCTGCAAATTCATTCAAAAAGCTTTCTAGCACAATACTGAATCATCCTACTTTGATGAATTAATATGCAAATGTTAAGAGGTTTTCCAAACCAACAAAATTACCATACAAACAACTGAGAAACTGCAAAAAGAGGTAGCCTCAAATAAATTAGAAAAGAACATTAATCATAAGAATTTAAAAACAAAAGTAGTAAAGTTTGTTTATCTGTTCACTCAGTAAGTAACTCAACAAAAAAACCCTACAAGAAATCTAGAAAAAAGGAGTTCAAGGTTTTAAATAGGGACAACTAGGTCGAAAACCTATAGAATTACTTCAAATTGAATGTCATGCAGTCCAATAATAGGTATTTTTTACTAGTTCTAGGTAAATGGTTGATATTTTTTTTGAGTTTTTATGTTCTAAATTGCACAATAGCCGTTGTAATACACAGAAATGACTCATTTTAGAACAAAATTAGATAACAATCTCAGTAAAACTTTGTGCCTCTTAACAAATCCTTAAAAAATCTAAAACTTTATTCTCAGAGAACACAAATCAAAGTTTTGGTTTCCAAAAAAAGGACAGTGACTGCCATCTAACATGTCAACATTTAATGAACTTTAACATAACATCTTTAAAATTGAACCAGGTCTTTTTTTGTCGTTTTAAATCAAAATTTTCTTATTGTTGAGACTTATGGCGCAAAAAGATGTTGAGTCATTTTAATAATAATTTCATCATTTCTAAATCATTGCTCTTATTGAGACAAAAATTCTCAATTGTCAGTTTTGGGAAAAGCTTTTAAACGGGAAAGATGAGCTAAAACAACTTAAAACCAGGTAAAATATCTTGAAATATTTTAAAAAGAAGGTTTAAAATGTTATACTATATAACTATCAAATAGTTTGCAATGTACAAAGAGGAACTGAGGTGGTTTTGTCACCATGGCACCATTCGTACTCCTTTTCTAATAATCTTCCTCTTTTCTTGGTTGCTGTAGTGTTGTCTCTTCATCTGTCCACATCGCCATCCCTTTAAGTGTCATCTCCTGAGTGTGAAGTTCAGGACAGCCTAAAAGCCAAAAAGCGGGAACATCTAGACTAGAGGACAGGCTGTTCTCTATGCCATATCTGCAACAGATTCGATTTTCATGGCCACTGGGAGACTAGAACATCTGTTACACTTCTGGTTTAGAGCCTGGTTTTTGCTCATGCATGTGGGGTTTTTTTTTCTTTTCTTTTTAATTTTCACCTTTCTTTTTCAATTTTGCTATAATTACAATCTCCTCCTGTTTTCACTTTCCAAATCTCTAGATGGGAACTCTAAATCAGACCTCTTATTTGTTCCTCAATCTCTTTTTTTTTTTTTTTTTTTTCATTTCTTGTGCTCCTTCTGAGATGGCCTATTTTAATTGACGGTCTATGGGGCTTTACTGGGCTTTTTTCCTGGCTGTGGCTGGAATTAAAAACTCTGCTCTGACGGTGTTTGGCATTGTCCAAGAGAAAATAATAAGATGAAAAGGGTGTTTTTAAACAGAAATGATATTTTTTCCTTTGAATTATAAAGTTATGTAAATCAACAACATTTGAATACTTTTCAGGCTCCAAGTATTTTCTAAAAGCACATTTTCCAAAACCAATTTATTTGAATTTTTAAATAATGAATTGTTTGATAATTTACTATAATGTACGCCACAAGTCCTTGTCAAACGCTTTGTGGCTTTTCTTGCATACTTTTTATTCAATTAAAAAAAAATGCTTGCATTAAACACATCAAACACCAAATTATGAAAAAAAAATGAAAAAGTGTTTTATTTTTTTTTACTTTTTGTTATGTAAATCATGTGAGAGAATTATAAACATCTTTGCTATGGAGAAACCAGGACTTTTTCCTCTGTTTAAAGAGGACAGAAACGGGGGAGACTGAAATAAGGCTAGTATAAATAAATCAAATGAATCCATTCAGGCAAAAAAACTTGACTTTTTCAATGTGCATGTGCTTTGATAAAGTAAACATATTTGCTGCACATCACATGCAATAACTTGGCTGATTGATTACATTTCCATGGACCTTTCTGTTGAATAAATATTAACTGTACACTTTGTGCAATAGAAACAGTGCAAACATACAATAAATCAACTTTGTTTTGCTTTATTTGATTAAGATTCCCCACAGTGATCAGCTGTTGAAGACTGAATCCTCTTTGGGGGATTGGAAATCAGACATGTCCGTTTGAATTTGTACAATGAAAGTTTATTTATATTTATAGAAATATTTGAAGACGGAGAGATTTTTAAAGCCCTCTCTTGGACTTGTTTTAACCAAGTATCACTATTCATCCACAGTTTCTGACCAGTCGTCTCATTTAGTTTGTCAAGGACTCAACGCCTTGCACCAAATTATAATAAAGCATTTTTTCAATCATCTGAAACATATTACCTTCAGGTTAATGTTTTCGTTGCGTTTTCTTAATCTTTTGCAAACTTTTGTTATAAATATAGATAGAACTATTCAACCCCAAAAGACAAATTAATTTCTTTCCAAACTTTTAAAGTCTTGTGGGTAAATAAGAGAGAACCATAAATAAGAGTGTAGACTCAATCTTTGTTTTTTTACTTTTTACTTCACTCTTAAAACACCTGGGCTATTTCTTCTACCCAATTTTTGGGATATACTGTAGTTACTTTTTGGAGCAATACTAATGTTTTGGGTTATCATGGTTTAATTTGAATTACATTTTTATTTAGTTCAAATTAGTAAGTCCCTTTTTAACCTTGGATTTGACTTAAAAACAACCCAACGTGGGTTATTTTGACCTATGGAGTTTTTAGTGTGAATTGGAAACATTCATCTAGTTAGACACTGACTCCAAACATAACATATAAACATTATTTGGTGTTTTAAATGTGGAGGCTTTTGGTTTTAGACAGAAATCCCTACAATATGTTCATTTGGACTGGTATTTTCACATTGAAAACAAAAGCGAACACAATTCCAGAGCCCAGGCGAATGGACTCCACATGGTGAAGATATCTTTGATGAAAAAAGTTTCCCAAATGTTGTCCAACAAAAGTTCCTTTTAAACCATATTGGAGCAGCACTTGTGTTTTGGCTCATGCATTTGTTCAACATCTTGGTAAAATAAACTAAAGTTAATACAGAAAGTTTTGAGAGGGAAGGCTTAATGAGACCCAAATAAATTGTGATGAAACAACAGTGGTTCTGAAGATAATAAGAGAAACCCCCAGAGGCGCCTCTGTTCTCCTTTCATTCTCTTCCAGGTGAGAAAAATGCTTCCGTCATCCTTTAAATGGACCTTAAAGACGAACTGAGCTTTCCCTGTAACTTTCTTGTTAAATTGGCTGCTTTTTCACTTAGTCTTTAAACTTGACTCCTTAGAGAAAAAATACGTTTGTCGGTTTGATAAACCACTTTAGTCTGACCTATGAGTCATTCAGACATTCTAACAGTCTCTAAAGTTAGATAACAAAACTAATAGTGCCTTCAAATAATGAAAACTTCCAAAGAACTTAATATAAAAAGCATCAGTTTCTTACCACAAATCAAATATTTCCATTTTCTTTAATTTTTTGTGTGCAAGTGAGAGTAAATAGTTTTTTGCACTGCCTTTTTTTTTGCTTCTCTGTGTGCTTTTTGTTAAAAGCTTTCTCTTCAGTCTGCCCTTCATTTACAAATGAAACTGAAAATGTGGCAGACAAAAGAAGAAGTGGCAGGAGGTAAAACACATGTTTGTGAGCAGAGAAAATGTTTCACTCTTTTTGGTGCTCTTTCAATGTCTGAGCAAATTATAGTTTAGTGTTAAGTGACTGAAACTATGTAATGACAAAATGTTTGTTTGAAAATGATCTGGTTCAAGGACTTGAAGAGAGTGGGGAATAAAAAAAAACATTAAATAAAAAAAAAAAATCCATACCTTGCAGAGATTAAATTTGACTTGTAAGCATATCCTGTCAGTCAAACAGCTGAAGATCACCTCCCATCATGTGTGTCAGCTCGTGCTTCATGAATAGACGGTGACGGGCAGTGTGTGGGCTGTCCCTTTGATGGAGCTGCACTTGTCTTCTCTCAACAACCGCTTATTACTGCCAGATTAAATAGACTGGAAATGCACAGTGGAATTCATTTGGTGCTCATAGGTGCTGCAGCAGCTTTAGAGCAAAGAGCTCTGAAAGTGCAGATAAGCATCACCTCTTAAATATTAATGCCAAGACAAAAAACCCAGAAGCATTAGAGATTACCGTTTATGTGTAATGCTTTAAATGAATCCATAAAGGGTTTTTAACAAGTGATGACCACCAATCTTAACACATTAAAATGACAATTTATTTTCTAGATTTCTTTAATTTCAAGTTGCAAACATTACATATATGGCTTCACTGATTAATATGGGCATTTATAATACAAAACGAATACATAAATTGAGTTCACAATTGAAAATGTTGCTAAATGTGTTTGAAATAAGGAGGCTAATTAATACAGCAGTTTTTTTTTCATTAAATTGATTTCAAACACAAGCCACTAATGGAACAAAGCTTTTAGATGGAGTTTTGCTTTCTTATTGTGCGAAAATGTCTTTTTCTTCTTCTTGAGGCACCAATGCCAGGGTGCAATACCACCACCTACTGTGTTGGAGTGTGAGTCTGCTAAAATGTCCATTTGCAGAATAACTTCTCCAACAACCCTATATGTATATGTGTGTGTGTATATATTGACATAGTGCTAAATTTTTATATGTGTCACTCTTCCTTAATTGGAACCAGGTGTGGGAGCAGGTGAGGTCAATGTGCAATCAGGCAGGTTCCACTGCCACAAAAGGCAGTGGTGGTTTGTGTGGGAAATGAACTCTGAACACACCAGCTACAAGATGACAGCTGGTAAGGGGGCTTGACACTAGCAACACTCTGAAGAGAGTTGTTGTAGATATTAAAAGTGTTTTTACCATTTTTTTTCCTTTTTTTCTTTTCATAACAAGAAACTGGCAAATTTTGTATATGAATAGGCCTATTGCGTGTCAAGGTCTAATAGTTTTCTCTGACTTTATGGTTTAATGTTGAGCGAATTTTTCCTCATTTATGCCTAAGTTGTTTATCTTAACACTAAATACTTGGGAAATTAGCCAATATGCCAACCGTTGACTGGAAGCCACAGCAGATGTTATGTACTTTTTTTATTACCACAGAAGTGAGAAAGCCCAATGTAAATGGGTGTCGTCTTTTGGGTGACGTGATCGTCAAAATGTACTCTTGACCCTCCACTATTTCTCAGTAAAATGCACAATGCAAACAAGACTGATGGTGCTTAGCAAATATGGGTGGCCTAAATATTAACCTGTGGGTCCCTGCTGACCCCGTTTCTGCTTGCGTTACTGATGAATTTCACAATTTGCCTGAAATAAGTTCATAGGTTTAAAAAATAAAATAAAACTGGAGTTATGAGTAAAATCTAAATCAGTTAAATGGTTTATCTTGTTATTAAAGACAGCTCATCTCTTGAAGAGGTTACAGAGGTGAGAGAGCTGGTTTGGGCTGTAGGTGGGCCAACTCATAGGGAGAAAGCGTTCAAGATGACCCCTATTGTTTGGAAGTTTAATGGGTTAACAAAGTGGATTTGGGTCATTGTAAATCCTTTTTTATCCTTAGCTGGGGAAAGGAGTGTCTGTTCGTTTTATTTGCTCCTCAGAGTAAAACCAGTTTGGGTTTCAAGAGACTGTTTGAGAGGGATAGAAGATCTAAGTCCACCATTTTTACTGAGGGAAGGTTTTTATTATTTTTTTTTCTTAAAGTTTCACAAAAATAGCCTATTTTAAACATTCTTTATAACCATATTTTCTTTGATAAAATTTGTATTTCATAGTCTTCAAATAAGTTTTGTCCTTCAGGTGAAGATGTATTGTGACATTTGAATGCTTTGTTACTCACTACTTTGCTGGATTCCTGTTATTGGTGTTTACACAAACACCAATAACAGGAAAAGTAAAACTACTGTAAGACTACAACACGATACAACAAAAGCAACTAAAGTGGAAACTAATAAAAACACAATTTGAAGCAAATTGTCTTGTTTCTCTACGGAGGGATTTTTTTGTAACACGGGAAGTCTGGGTAGCCAACGTAGTGGTTGCTATGGTAACACAGTTTACTTAGCTCTTCGACAAATGTTTGTAGCGTTTGGAACATTGATAAATATCGGTTTTTGGTGTTGAGAAATGTGATGCTGTCGCTTTAAATTTTTTTTTTAAATAAGGAAATAACTTAAAGGAAAACAGATTTCTTTTGTTTTTGTTTTTTTACTCTGACAAACTTTGGCCTAATGGAGTCAGATAAGACCGCGTGTGTTTCTGAAAAAGACGCCGACAGTTCGTGTGATGCATCGGGCTTTCTCACTCTCGCGGTAATTAAAAAATAAAATCTAAACGTCTTTTTTTTAATTTAAATATTTCTAATATTTACATCTAATAACAATGGTTTTTTAGTAGCAAATCTGCCTGCTGTCATTTTCTTCTTTCATTTTTAATAGGTCAACAGGTGCAGGTTGCACGTCACAACTGTCAAGTCACGTGCACCAGAACGAGCACAGACGATGGTGAGTGATAAAGCAAACAGAGTGCACGTATATAAC
The DNA here is from genome assembly GCA_023969325.1 of Oryzias curvinotus. Classification (NCBI taxonomy): domain Eukaryota; kingdom Metazoa; phylum Chordata; class Actinopteri; order Beloniformes; family Adrianichthyidae; genus Oryzias; species Oryzias curvinotus. The sequence continues at coordinate 25,207,206 of CM043708.1, read as the reverse complement.
TGAAAAACACAAACAAAAGATGGTAAAAAAGTCATTTGTCATTGCTTAATTTTTTTTTTCAGGGGACCACCATTACGTTACTATCAGAAAATAAAAATAAAATAAAACACAATAATAAACTTATACAGCTGTCTGGGTGTTTTGATGCACTAAAGACACCTATTAGTAAGAAAACAATGACTTATTCAATCCTTCTTTGATAAACTCTCATGTATTTTATTAGTTTAATGGTAAAGCACCAGGTGTCAATCCAAGGCATCTGTAAACACAGATAAAGGCATACATCTGAATACTAAATGCTCTAAAAGAAATGTCCAAAATACTGAGATTGAAAATATGAGAGAGCCAAAGTCTTCTCCTTAAAATTCAAGTTTGTAGAATGAACTTAAATACACCAGATATAGGTGGAAATTTCCAAAAATGCTCAAAGTTTCTACTTAATGTGATTCTACAAATACAGAAAACTCAATAATTCTGCAGCCCCTTGATTCACAGTTTATAAGATTGTTGATTTCTGAATTTGTTTACTTTTTTTACAGACCGAAATCTTTCACAAAACAAACATGAACATCGAGCAAAAGAAGAATTCAACACCAAGTAAGTCAATTTTTCATCACAATTCAAATATGAGTTTCAAGGTTTATGGAGGACTTTCCTGCTGTACAGCATTGTCTGCAAGAAGCCGGTTGCAGACATGGAGCCGGAGCAGAGCTGCCAGTGAGGACAGAGCAGATTTGTCTGAGCAGAGTGCAGCACTGTTGGCAGGTGCTGGCCTGGATCCACATGCAGGAAATACAGCTAGAAGGAAATCAAGGAGACCAGCCTGCAGTGAAGGGGCCACTTGCTGCCAGCTTGTTGTCAAAAATCACAAGCAATCTGGTAAATGTCTAAATATTTTCATTCCAATATTTTAAAGTAAGCTTTATGATTTATGCTTTTTTCATTGCCTGTATACACAATAATCTTGAGTACATGCTTGTGTGTGTGTGTATATATATATCTAGATAGATAGATAGATAGATAGTCTGTCCCTCATTTATTTATTTATTTATTTTTTCTTTTTCCAAATGTCTCTAGGAAGTAATCACGACACTGTAGCTGGTTTCTCTTTCACCCAGTTGCCTGCTGTTACAAGCTGTCACCAACTTGACTTAGAAAGGTATTCTATGTTTTATTAGTCATTTCTCAACTTGTATGCATTGTATTTGTTTATGTACGAATCACTTTTATTTATTTATTTATTTTTTTAATTTTTTATTTGTATTCTTTTTTATTGAACTTTTCAAAGACAAAATACAAACTCCAGCAGGGGATGAACACACTACAAAATACACACTCACTGGGGGGGGGGGGGGTAAATAAATCTCTCAGATGTCATCTACTTTTAGTGTTAGAACACTTAGAAAAGATAAAATAAAAAATATCAGGAGTCAAATGATAGCACAGGACAGAAACTAGAATAACAGCCACAAGGAAACTTGTTTAGAAATAATTTTAACACCTACTGAGGATTGTAATCTTTTCAGTGAGAAATAATATAATTTAAATTCGTTAATAAAACCTGGGAAGGAGGGCTTGGAACCTCTCCACTTGTAACAGTGGATATGGTATTTTCCTAAAAGAAAAATGATATTAATTATATTTGAGAAAGAATCATTTATATTTTTCATGAACGGAAGGACATCAGAAGTACAAAAAGGGGGAAATGTACTGATCACTTGTTTTAGCCAAGTGAAACATCTGCAAAATCAAAGCATCAAGAATTTGGAAAATGTTCGAAATGGCCACCAGATGGCAGCAAAGTCAACGTAAATGCCTAGTCTTCTCTTCTGTAAACATTTAAGACCATGAAACAGCAATTTGAAGCATACTCAGCGAAAATTTGTATTCTATAACTTATGACAAAAAAAATTCAGAAGATGTGAAAGAAATGTAAAGTTTTATTTTGCACACTTTCTCTCCTATAGGCGCTTTCTGAAGAAATTTCCTCAACTGGATGACATGTACGAAGTCCAGTTTCTCAACCTCCAGTGTAACCTGATCACAAGGATCCAGCATTTGTCACATCTACAGCATCTCTTTTTTTTGAACCTCTGTGACAATTACATCTCTGACATGTCTGGCATTGAAGTTCTTCGATCCCTGAGAGTTCTCTTGCTGGGGAGGAACAGGTTTGTTGATTCACAGTCCCAAATGAAAAAAAAAACATTTCTCTTCATGTGTAATATTAAGTTCAAGTCTGTCATATATACAGATGGTGCATTATTATAACTCTCAATAAATTAGTCTTATATTACATATAAATAGAATGAATAGTAGATTTTATACTCTTGAAAAATATTTTTTTTGAGGGGGGGGTTGGTAATATTGGGATAAAAAAAACACTGACCTGTTTCCTTTTTTTTTTTAATTTTATTTTCAAATGTTTTTGCAAAAATTGAAAACATACTTGGTTGTGGATTATATATCCACTATACTTCATGATATTTTTTATTTTCAGAATCAAGAAAATTTGCTGCCTGGAAAACCTGTCCAGACTAAACGTCCTGGATTTGCACGACAATCAGGTGTGTAAGTGTTTCTAGACCTGCAGCCTGCATTAAGCTGTGCCAATCAATAGGTAAAAGCAGTGTTTTCCTACCCTGGTCCTCCAGTACGCAGCTCATCAGTGTTGTCAAGACCCGACAAATGAGTCAGTTATTTGAATCAGAAGAGGGGGGAAAAGTATGCAGGACTGGGGTATTTGAGGACCAGTGGGAGTAGGTTTATGCTCTCCCTTCCTGCCCAAGTGTCATGTGAAATGTAGCTTTATAGACTGACTGCAGGACACGAGGCATAACTCAGTGGCCTACAAAGCAATAGATATCTCAGATATATTTTACTGTGGATTTATCAAAAAGGAGTCAAAATTATGTGGAGATTCTCTTAAATTGCAGCACTTCTATATTTTCACAGGCTCTCGTCTTGGGTTTACTCCCACGATCATTTCTCCAGTGACCCAAGCTTAATTTATCAAACAGGCTGAACTGTTGCTACGCTTTCAGCTCTGGCTTCAAGCAGTCTCCGGTTATTGTTCTTTTTAGTCATTTATGTTTAAATCTACTGTTGGAGCCTCCCCGCTGAAGCTTGACTCTTTTTAAAGTAAAACCTTTTAAAGCTCAAATGATGCCTGATGAGACTTTCTTCAGGCTCCTGGAGGCAGGCGAGAGAACAGTCTTCCCTAGGTCATATTGGTGTTTTGCCGGCATGCCGCCCACTCTGCTCCTTGGAGAGCTCCTCCATAGCTCTGCTCAGACTTCCTCTCTTTCTGGTGTTGGCTGCTCTTTATGTGACCACTTTCTAATTGTGATGAAAGTCATCCCCCCCCCCCCCCCCCCCCCCATCATAAATGGTGCCTTCATTGTGTTTTTCTATAGCTAGTAAAATGGTGCTGTTGTTGGTATAACTTTGGATTTTATCATTGAAAAGACCCCTACGGTTCTGTATCTGTTTGAAATCGTCGTCAGACCTGCTTAACTTCAGACATAAATTGTGGAGCAGATGATAAATCCATTGTTCTCAGCAAATCAGGTGTCCCTTCACACAGCAGCTTGACCTTCAAACCTCGTTTTTGTGTGGTTGCAAAGCAACTGAATAATAACTTAAGTAATTTGATGTATGTCAAGCATTAATTGTAGTCAATACAATAAAAAAACACAGATTTATCAAACTCATTAGAGAAATGAAGTGCATAGATAAAGAAAAAAGTGCGAGCAATAGATAATAATTGAGGAGTTTAAATTTGTAGCTAGTGCTAAAGGATAAATATATATTTCTTTGTTTTCCCAAATAAAATTCGAGATGGTTGCTTCTTCCTGAGGTCAAAGGTCAAAACTGGTTGTAAACTTAAGCTGGGAGCATGTGTGTGAATTTTCCTAAAGATCACTCGAACAAAAGCTTCCTTTTTGTTTCATATTATGCAAAACAGTGAAAATCACCAAACTATATCATTATTACTTCGGGGGGGGGGGGACTTTTACAATTCCCCAAAATTCATTTTCACACGGTCCTAAGTTTGAAATTTTAGGGTTTTCCAGTAGCAGGGGGGAAATTATTGCTCAATCGTGCAGTAAGAATAGCAACAACAATCTGGCCCTTAGGACTTCTGGCCTACATAAGAAATAGTGGGTTTATACATTTCTTATTTTCAACAGAAATGTATTTTCCTATCCCTCATTTGGCTGTTGAAAATTACAGATGGTAGTCTTGACAAGCTTCAATATTTGCAGGTTCTAAGATTCTCAAAAGGAAGCTTTTAACTTATGAACAATGCTTTGATGATGTTAGTTTTATTAAAATTCAGGTCATGCTAGTAAGATTACTAGATAGTTATAGTCCTCAAATGTTGTGTCCAGGGGAAGAATGGGACCAGAAGAACTTCAACAAAATAAGATTTTGGTCCAAAGTGCATGAACTATCATACTCCAAAACATGCATTGATCCTTTCAGTTATTATTCCCCACCAGCCTTATAACACGTATGCTCTATAGAGCTGAAAAGGCTGTTTTAAGTGTCATAGTAGAATCACTAAGACTTTTATTCTATGACATAACCCTTAAACTCTTGTTGCCCCCTTATGCCTCCCATGCGAAACGTTCATTTGGAAAAAACACTCTCTCTCTGGTGCAGCCACCAGCGATTCTTCTGAAGTATGTAAAATGTCACCGCCACTCCCAAATAATACCTCCCAGACACACGGGTGGAATAAACAGGATAAGATTTCACCGCTGCCGTTCCCCTGGCTACATTTTTATGTTCACACTCAAATGGGAGCCGTGGCTTGATGGACAGCAAATGACTGAAAATGTTATTTGAGATGATGGCAGAGGTACAGACCATCATCAGCATCATTTATTTGTGACTTGTCTTTTTTTTTTTTTTTTCTATATGCTATCTATCAGATCTGCAGAATAGAAAAGATATCTCACCTGAATGAGCTACAGGTACTGAACCTCTCAGGAAACTGCATCTCAAGGTTGGAAAATCTCCAGGGCCTCAACTCTCTGACTGAACTTAACCTCAGGCGCAACTGCATCTCTGCTGTGGTGAGAAACCTTTATCCTTTAGAGAGGACTACAAGTCTGTAACCTCTTCACAAAATCCACTTTTCGAGAAGGCTACCAACCTTTTTTTTCTTTCTTCATGCTGTATAAAGGTGGCACGATTGGCCCAAATTAATGACAAAGTAATATTTCTATTCCATAATTGGTTATAAATAAAATATTTAACTAATAGGAGAGAAATCTTGGTTGTTTTGAAGATTGGTTAAATTGGATTCTCTTCAACTTTAATGCATTAAAAAAATGCCCTTTGCCTAAAGTTCATTGATTAAGAAATTAATGCTAGACATGACATTTCTGAGTTTTTTTGTTATTTAAATCATTGTAAATTAGGAGCAGAAAGTTTGTTAGGATAGGGGTATGAGGGGCTGTAAACTAGTTGGAGAACCAGTAAACAGAGCCTTCAGCAATGGGAAGGGGGGTGGGGTTGCTTGATGCTAACAGAACCGCCCACAACTTCTAATGAACTTTTGCTGCTCTGCAAAAAAAAAAAAAAACTGTCCTATAATGACACAAGATTTAGGCTTAAACTGCCATAATTAAAATATGGTTTTACAATAGATCAAAGATGAATGAAGGGGACCTTTAAATGCAAAAAACAGGCTCTAATATTTATTACCACTTTAGATTTCAAGTTCAAACTACACACCACCAGGTATTTACAGCTCTCCTGCTGCCAAAAATAATGTTCAGTTTTAAGAGTTTTCTTTTCTTTTGCCTCTATGACACTCCTTTTGGACCGGTGCTCTGTAGCCCCCACCCCCCCTGTGATCAGATCAAATGATGCAATTATACCGTCACAAAGGAAGGAATTCAAAAACACAGAAGGAATTGTTTTTCCGAAAGCTTGTGGTGAAATGTATCTTGTCTGTGTTGCACTTGGAGACATGACATTTTACTCCTAACCTCCGGCTCCGTCTCAGCCATCACAGGGGGGGAAACTGATTCCCTAACAAGCACATTCCATTCTCTAAAGTCTTGATTTATTCAAATGAGCATGGTGTGCTAAAACAGACCATTTCATTTGTATGCAAATCCCTCCAATCAATCCTCTGGGGTTTTTTGGTTGAAAATAAAAATGCAGACCAACTGAAAGCTGCAACCATCTCTGTCTGTCTCCTGCCTGCAAGCTTTGAGCTCCTAATTATTAGATATAAAGTTCTATTTGATAATCAGCAGAGGGAAAACGCAACCCACCAGCAGTCTGTCTTGTCTCTGTCATTAACAGTCTTTGCTGCCAAGTGTTTTCTGAGACACACAGTAAATAACCACATCCAGGTGTTCCAGCCTTTGCTTTTGTAAAGTGGAAGGCAGATAAAACAGGATGTTTTGAAGCAGCAGAAAGTCTGCCGTCCAGATCAAACTGGAGTCTTAATGGTTTGAATTTGGGATCATCTCTACACTCCATCTTTTTATCACTCTTTTTATCATGGTGTGTGTGTGTGTGTGGGGGGGGGGGGGTTGTAGGCACTGTTTGCCTTGTCGTCTTGCTTTTAAATTTGATTGTATTTTCTGCACAGCACTTTGAGTGACATGTGTTGTAAAAGTGCTGTATGAATAAAGGTTGATTTGATTTGATTCATGCAATAATGCAACAAAAAAAGCTGTTTTTGTTGGTTATACTTAAATTGCATATTAAGAATAGTTTTACAGCTTTGTAAAAAACAAACAAACCTGAAAGCCAGTGTTTTTGTGTTTTAAGTATAAAAAACATATATTTAGGAAGAAAATTCATAAGAGATGTACAGAAGAGGATTAGGATTAGGAAAAAAAGGGCATAGAAAATTCAGTCCGTAAACTCAGAATTCTGAGATTCATTCATCTTCTAAACCCAATTTGTCCCTTTCGGGGTCACAGGGCTGTCGGAGCCTATCCTATCCTATCATGGGTGAAGGCAGACAGGACCACAATCGCACTCCAATTCACACCTAGGGTCAATTTAGAGGAACCAATTAACCTATAAAACATGACTTTGCTGTTTAGCTATTGATAAACAGCAAAGTCATGATTTTGGACAAGTGGGAGGAGAAAACCCACGCATGCACAGAGAGAACATGCAAACTCCCCACAGAAAGGTCCCCCATTGGTGTTCTGTTTCAGCCGGGACTTGAAGTGGAGACCTTCTTGCTGTGAGGCAAGAGCGCTAACAACTGTGTGCATGAGCTATATTCATTAAAAAAAAAAAAAAAACTCTTCTGCACTGTGAATTCCTTTTTGTTAAAAGGCCCAGTGTAATTTGGTGTTGGGTTTTTTGGATAAATTATTTTCTAAAAGTGCCCTTTCTGTTTTACATATTAGTCAGAAGTTGTAATCAGTAGTTTGGATTGAGATATTCAAGGCATGTCAGAGACTTAAAAAAGTGATCCAACATAACAGAAATCATTTCAATTTTCTTTATATAACCCAATATTACAACAATAGTCAACTGACAATAGTCAATTTCCAGTCTGGATGTAAAGTATGAGATGTAAGACCAAAAAAACGTTAAGTAAAAATGACATTAAAGTAATAAAATAAATGATATAGTTGACCTCTGTCACCTAATGATCTGCAGTTTCAGCACACAATTGCAGAATTAGTTGTTTTCTTTCTGTTCTCACACTTGAAGAGAACTACCAAAAAAGCCTCAACTCCCCAGACGCACAGAAAACTCATCAGCCTCCACGTGTACCAGTGCGTGCTGGTACACGCGCTTCCATGCGCTTTTGTCTTGTGCGCTGTTACATGCAGCACAGATCGTTTCTCTGCACTCGTGGAGTAATGCCTCTGCCTCAGATTAAGTGTGAAAAATCGAGACACGCAAGCTGTCAGGAAGAGGGGGGAGCGGAGCCAGGATGACAAGTTGAAGGCGTGGACACACGAGTGAATGCACAACCGCAGGAATGCACACACATACACGCACACACTGCAGCACAGATGTGTGCAGCCTCACAGATCCTCTCAGCTGATTGGCTCTGATTGATCAGGTTGCCTGACAGAGGAGCCACATTGGTGGGCGATTGTTATGCAGCTCATCGGTTCAGTGGTGACATCATTCTGTCTGAGACGGGGATGCTATATTTAGTCTGTGGAAGTGTGCAGTGGTTGGTGCTTCACCAGTATCCATGTAGGGCTGGAAGTGGAAGGCAGTCAGTGCTGGCTTACAGTGAAAGTATGACTTGCAGGAAATTCCTCCTTGATTAAAAAAAAAAAGAAAATACTCCAAGTGGATTTTGTTTATGCTCATGTTTTCCAGACACTTTTTTTGTCAAATTAAATCAACATTTTGTGCTCCACTTGCATGCAATGTAAAATTGAAAGTTTTGTCACATGGCTCGCTGACTATAGGGATGTTAACCCAGGAACAGACCAACTGAACCCGCTGAGCTGCAGCTTTCATCAATGTACTGTTATTACGCAGATTATGTATATGGGACCATTGACTGTAAAAGAAAACTGGACTGAGTGACCCCTCTGCCCTGGTGTTTCAAACAGGAAGTACCCGCTGTTCCCAAAAAGGCCCAACCCCCTAGACTTGCACTGAGGAAAAAAAAGCAGCTATTATTGTCATACTTTTTTTTTTTTTTAAATATGTTCTCAATAATCCCCCCCCCCCCTTTTTTTTTCCTGTAGTGCAAGTTATTCGCTATAAACTGACCAACCTGATGCATCAATAAAGGTATGTGGTGACCGTCCCATGATCAAAACGATTGACACATTATCCAGAGCCCACTATTAAAGTGGTGGGTGTGCAAACTTCCAATGAGGTCACTCCTGGTTGGCGAGAGTGGTTTCTATTAAAACGATGACTTGGACTCGGACTCGGACCAATCTCTGCTTAGTGATGTCATCTGGCTCCAACATGGTGGCGTCCGTGTAGCAAAAATATAGCAACTGAGTTGATTTCATTTGATTAGAGCCAAACGTTTTCCATGGGTGATGTCACACTCACTTGGTCCAGTTCTCTTGTACAGTTAATGATACAGATCTAGATCGTCCCTGCCTCCAAGATCTTAATAACTTCTCTAAATGGAATGTGGATCTGACCCGTTATAGCTATAGACTGCTCCTGTTTGTGTGTTACACCTGAGCAAACATACCTGAAGCTTAGACGTTTTGTGATTAGAACTGATCAAACACATACTGTAGACTCACGCATGAACTTTAGTTTAAGAGGTAGAAAATCCATGAGTAAATAGCCTTCCCAAATGAATTTAAATGGCATAAATCCCTTTTCTTTTTGTGTTTTGTATTTTAGTTCTTGTATCAAGAGCTGCGGCCCATTTGGTGGCACAAAGCTTTTATAGTACATGTATATTGTTTAATTGATGAAATCCCAGTAGATTTTCAAAGTTCAGTGACTCAGCTTCATTGTTGCGTGCTCTGCAGAGGAGCTAAAAAGCCAGGCGGGTTTAAACAGTCAGTGGTAACGAAGATGAAGGAGGATGTGAGGCGTTGGCTGCTGCGTTGTGGGGTGGGTGCTGACACAGCTCATTCAGAATGCTGCTGGGAATGTCCTCTCTGCTTCCAGCATGTGCAGCACTTGCTGTGCACACAAGCCAGATTTTGATGCAACTGAACATAATATACCCCCACGCTGAAATGTGATAAGTCGTCGTGGCGATGACATTGCCTTTGTCCCTGCTCGTTCAGATGACCAGCTGCTGCTCTTCACCCCACCCTTTAATAAAGTCCACATTGATTTTTGAGGGAAAAAAATGGCTTGCCTGTTGGTCAAATTAGCACCCATTCAGTTAGCTTTAACAGGACCCCCCCCCCAAGCTGCTGTTCTGGTATGAGGAAGTGCAGTAGTGTGGCAGCCCGCTGCTTGTGCTGCTCATAGTCTGTTTTTGTTAGCATATCAAGTTAGCATCCTGCAGCAGAGGATCACTGCATTAGCGCAGCACACTTTCCTCTCTTCAAGCTCTCGCATATTCTCTCTCTGCACCGCCCCTCCTCCCCATGTGCAGACGGGGCAGCATGCTTTATGCGAGTGTGTGCATGCGCAGAGAGGATGGAGATGCTGAATGCAGGAGCAGAGAGCTGCAAGGTGACTGAGGGAATGGAGAAGGATACAGAGCTGTGACGATGCAGTGCCCCTTGCCAGAGCATCTCCCCGTCTCCACGTCCATCCATCTGTCCGTCTTGCCTCTGCCCTTTTCTCTTTGTAGACTGAGCTGGACTGCCTGCCCTGCTTGCAGCGTCTCTTTCTCAGCTGCAACAACATCATCAGGTAAGATTGCTTAACTCCCTCCTTCCCACAGGGCAGGGACGGTAATGGTGGCCGGACAGTGCCACACTCCCAGCTCTACCTCTGCAGCTTCTGGCAAAACAGGCAAAGACGGCAAACTCTCATGTCTACACACATTAGGCAACTTGAGCAGCAAAAAAAGACAATTTTCAGACGCTGACATGGATCTATCTGAAATAATTAATAGCAGCATTTTGAGAAGGGGAATTAAAAATAAAAACAAATGCATTTGAAAAAAATATATATATTTATCACCATTGCACACAGGCTTTAGTTTAAATATCCCCCTTATGTTAATACTTTTTCCTGAATTGGTTTAGTTTTTGTATCTCTGTTTTGACTAAACATATTTATTACCATGGAATAAACCTTTTTTAAGGGAGCCAAGGTGGGACAATCTTCTTTTCCACGATCACCTCGTTTTGTGACAGATCTGATTTGACATTTTGTGCCAGCTTTGCCACTGAAATGTCTACTTAAATCAGGATCTGATGCAACAACACAGGTTCAAAACACTTTAGGGCAACATAATCTGTCTGACTTCACTTCTTCTAAACTTTATAGAGTTCAAACTATCACTTAATTTGATTTGGCCTCAATGAAACACAATAATGTGCCTATATCTATTTTATTTGTATTTGTTTTTAGTTCTTAGAAATATTTAAAGTGTCATTGTGATTATTTCAGCAGTGATCTTGTTGCTAGGTAGATTTGCAGAAAAGCACCTTCATCTGTTTGGTGTGACCAGCAACATTCTATCCTAAATGTCATCATCCATATTAGTTTTCTATATCATTTATAAAACATTTTAAAGAAAAACGTCCTTAAATAAAAGCGGACACCTTATTAAACAGGAAGAAAGCAGAACTGTGAGTGAGTTGCCTCTTATTTGACCTTTACTGTCTGGTAAGCAATGTTCTTGTTCAAGTGCAGCTGCTTTCATCATGGGATTTGGTTTTTTTGAGAAAACATTAGGAATGCCACCAGCTTCAGTTGAACTGAAGTTGTGTCTTTACCGCAAACAAACAACAAATAAACTTATCCCAGAAGAAAAGGAACAAAGAGCAGAGAGGGAGAGAAGCAGTGTAGCGAATATCAGGGGGAATAACTGAGCGTTCCACAGTTTGGGAGCAGAGTAACAGAGCTCTGCCATCCATGGAGCTGAGATGTACAAAGAGAATGTTGAGATGAATGGCAGAAGAGGATCATAGAGAACAGTTTTTTTTCTCCATCTTTACTGCTGGCTGTACCTGCTCTAGTTTATCATTTAACTTACTGCAGCATTAAAACAAATGTCAGACATTAACTCACAGTCAAGACAAATTCTTAAAGGAAAATTCTTCATTAATATTACTTTTAAAAATTAGCTTTTCGCATGCCACCCATACATTAATGTCAACACGGTACTTTTAACTGAGTCAAACTTTTTCTACAATGCCCAAAACTCTGCTTTTGTTCCAGTTTTGATCAGCTAGCCTGCCTTGGAAGGTCTCACTCCCTTTCTGAGCTCACCCTGGATGGGAATCCTGTAGCCCTGGAGACATGGTACAAGCAGGCTGTCCTGCGCTGTGTGCTTCATCTGAGACAGCTGGACATGAAGCGCGTCACAGTAAGAAAAATCTGTATGTGACTACAAGAGATAGCAGACTAGTTAATGCAGCAGGGGTAATCAAGATTGAAGTCTAATCTAAAAAAGGATTTTTTTTGTAGATTAGAATAGCACATTCTGCACTTCCCATCAGCAACAACAAAACGTGCGTATCCTCTGACTATGGCCAACTATCAAACAGCATTTACTCTCTATAACACGACATCCCTGCAAGTCTGTGGTGTGCCAGCAACGCGCTACAGTAAAATATCGGTATGCTTTTAGAAGCCGGCAAACAAGAAGCGCCCAGGTCTGAGCTTGTACTCAGGAGGAATCCACGAGCACCACACACCTTGCCCTCAAAACATAACTGAAACTGAAAAAAAAAGAAACACTGAACCCTGAAACACACGCAAAAAACTCATTCTAACACTCTATCAACTATTTGTGTGTTTTTACTTGACATTTAGGGGACTGTGTTCAGGATTCAGGATCACTTGGGTCTTTAAATCCTTTTTCAGTCAACTTTAGTCTGGCTTTGCAGAAATGACGCTGTTGCTTTAGGGTGTTCAGTTTGCCCGTTAGCCATGATCTAAATGACCTTTTCTCTAGCTTGTTAGAAATAACTCACATTTTTCTACGGTATTAAAATCTCCGATGACGTATTGACTTTTAGTCTCAATGCTGAGAATGACATTCCAAATGCTTTACACACTGAAATAAATCCTGTTTTAAGGCTTCCTATATTGCATCGCCTCGCATAAAGACAGCGAATTGCAATTCTTATCAAAACAGTAGCTGCTTTTTTTTGAAAAGAATCTGTTTTAAATCAGCCTTCAGTTAAAGACCCATTAGATTCCTTCAACTTTAAGTATGAAACTTGTAAAATATGAACGTATTTTGCTGGTGTGTACCACACTCCCTCTTTATAACTACAGAAGAAATGTAAATTTAGAAATAAGTTGCTTTTTTCGACTTTGTGTCTGAGCAAGCTGGGACCAGCTCCATTATGACAGTGACTCAGTTGTGCTTCTTTCGGTAAAGCTGAATCAATGCTAGTTCGTCACAGACATTTGAATATCCCTCTGTCATTAGGCTGCACTCTCAGATTGTGTTGGCAGCACTGCATTCTGGGGGTTTTGGATTTCCACAACAGCTGGGCTCAGTTTATCTGAGACTAAAATCAGACAGATTATCCAGTGATGCAGTTGGTTGATGGGAGACAGTCTCAGCCTCCGCAGCGGTTGCCGCCTGATGCAGAAAAGACTCTTCTCTTCCAGACACCACCCTTTGTGCCCCCCTCGCTCTCTTCTGAATAATTCAGAACTCCTGAATGGAGCAACACTCTGATTGCACCATCTATCCTTTTCAGGACGAGGATCGGCGCATGGCAGGTGTACAAGCTCGGAAAGAGGAGGAAAAAAAGGAGAAGAGCCACAAACAGACTATTCATAAGGTACATTGTGATCTGCTTTTTCCCCTTTTGTCTTTATCCGCCTGCTTTGATTGCAAGAGATCAGTACAAAGCAGCTTCGCAGACTCAAAGCTCAGCTCACGTTTTAGACACAAGAGGAACAAGCATTCAGTGAAGGGAATGGTTTGACTTCTTCAAGCTGAAACTTGGACCTGTTCTTATAAAAATAAAACTTGACAAAGAATAATGCAATATTAGCCAATTGTAAAAATGGTGCACATGCTCTGGGTACAACATTTTTTGCTTTTAGTGTCATGTCATGTTCAGCAATAGTCTGCACTTTTTTATCTACACAAATCTTTTCATTTCCAACTGTAATTGTCCCTAAATTTTCCATATCTCATTAAAACCAATCACTAAATATGTATTTAGCTTTATATTCTCATCACAAATAACAAATATGACTTATTTAACTTTGGAGGGCCACTTAGTATGTATAAGTTAAGTTGTAGGAGATTATTTTGTTTTATCTTTTATACAGCGTTTGTCATTGATTCTGCAAGTTGTCATTTAAAAGATGTGAGAGGTCTGTAATGTCTTTGTTTGTATAATGGTGCAAAAAACAAATTCTAGGTCAATAACAAAAGTTCACCTTAATACTTTGTAATGTAACCCTGGTTTTCTGTAAATGGTCAGCAGGTTTGCACACATTGTAGTTGCTTTTTTGGTCCCGACTTCCATGCAGATCTCCTCAAAAGCAACAACATTCTCCCAGTCCTCCTCTGGATCATCCAGATGGTGTCTGGCAAACTTCAGGCAGGCCTGAACAGGTGCTGGTTTAAACAGGGCGGCCTTTGAGTTATTGAATCTGTGACGTTGTTTGTTACTAACCGTTTACGTTTTGCTGTTGTCCCAGCTGCATTGTCCTCAAGATCACTTGTCACCCATCAGGTGAGATCTTGCATGAAGCCCCAGGTGGAGGGAGATTGTTAGTGATCCAATAATTTCTCCAAGAGTTTATCTACTCACACCAAGCTGTTTATTGTAAATTGATTCATCCCAGTCTTGTGCAGGTCTACAACCTAAAACCTTGTCCCTGGTGTCCTTAGACAGCCCTTTGGTTTTGGTTTTGGTCATAGTGAAGAGGTTGCTGTCTGACTGTTTATGGGTGTAGACGGGTGTTTTTTATTTTTTTATTTATTTAGTTTTTTTTATATAAATACAGATAACCACCTTGAACATGTGGCAGTAGAAGGTAGAGGAGCTTCTTAAAGAAGTAACATGTCTGTCACAGAAAGAACTCCTGCTTATTTGTTGGAAACATACTTATTTTCTGCACCATTATATAAATAAAATCAAACGGTGAGATTTCCTGGATTGTTTTTAACATTCTGTCTCTCACAGTTGAAGTATGATGAACATTACACATCTATCTCATCTTCTTAGGTAGAATAATTAAGAAAATTGTTGAATGACAAACACTTTTTGGCCGTTTTTGCACATTTGAACGTTTGTAGTCATGTTTTCAGTCTTTAATGGGCTTGGACTTTGTGCTGAGCCCACTGTTCATCAGTAATCTAATACCAGCTAATCCTCCCAGCCCTTAAAAATGATGCCCTTAACGTTAAAGCCATAGGAGGAAAATGCTTAGGCCTGCAATTAATTACTTAATACGGCTCACCCCTGTCTTGAGGAGTTGCACATTCCATTGTTAAACCTACAAAGTGATCAGGCACAAATACTTAAAGCAGCTGAGAAGAAAAAAAATATATTCCCCTTTACAGAGCATTGTCATTTTCCTTTAACATAAAGCACTCCTACTATTAAAGTTAAATCTATTTTAGACAGACAAATCAGAAATGGTGATTTTTTAACCACTGAAGACTTCATTTTTGTTGTGTTCTATTGAATGTGTGAAGAAAAATATTTAAACAAATGATGGCAATTTTCTTTTTCTTTTATCTCCTTGCGCTTATTGTCACTGAATTCCTCACAGGATCATTGTTGTTTGAAACCTTGTCTGTGTCTTGACGTTGTTTTCATGAAGGAGAAACGGCGCCTTGCTATTCGAAATGCAGCACAGCAGTGGGAGGGTGTCAGGGCCTGCATGGAGCTGGCACCCACCACTGGCACAAAGGAGGAAATCAGTCCAGAGAACAGCCCTAGCCACAGCCCGGCACAAACCAACGGAGTAGCACAGGATCCTTCCCCAGAAGAACCAAGGTGCACCTGATGTGATTCATGTTATGTGAACTGTTAGACAGTCAATACATATAAAACCTATAGCTTAAGTGAATATTTCTGACAGTCAGGTGCACATACTCCACAAGGATTAATTACAAATATTTTTTTTAAATTGCCTGTTTTTCCCCATGTCTTTTCTTCTATGACTTCTGACTTGTGAGCAACAATCAAAAAATGGCTTTATGATACAAACGATAACAACAATCAAAGAGGTGAAATGACAAACTCCAGAGCAGCAGACTGTAATTAAGATGCGATCTGGTTAGAAAATGAGTGTGCTCCTGCTCTAAGGATAAAACCATACGATCAGATACACTTCTACAATTCTCTCGTCCTATCTTTGTGTGTCAAGGTCACACTTTTTGTTTGTTTGTGCTCTTTCCTTTGCTGGTGTTGGTGTCTCCTCCTGATGGTCATATTACGTTGTTAATGACAGACGGGTGAGCCCAGGTTCAGGACCAGAGCGACCACCAGGTGGCACAGAAATCAGACTCCGCACCAACAGCCGCCCAAACAGCCCTCGGGATCCAAAGTAAGATGAAAAAATACCATTTTTTTAATGCCACAAAGGTTTCACGCTCAGTAACTTTATTGCACACTCCTGTCAAGATAAAAATCACCTGAACACATGTGTTACCTCACTAAAGTGTTTGCATTCATCCAGGTTGTGAATATTCGAGGTTGACATTGTTTATGTTGATTCTAACTTTTATTATTGGTTGAATGCTATAAATGCTATTTAACCCATTGTTTTCCAGTTTCTCCTTCTTTATTATATTATCTTTCGCCGTTTTTTTGGCGCTGAACTCCTTCTACAATTTTTCAGCTATTTTAACCATTCAACTCTCAAAATGTTCAGCTCTTTTAGCTTTTTCTTTTCATTATTATTATTTATTAACAATATAGCATTCAACTCTGCATTTTCTTCTGGAAAGGCAGCTCCTTCTAGTTTTTTGTTTTGTTTCTCAGTCATCTTAAAGTGAACAAAAAGAAAGACTGATGTTTGTATAGACATGAGCAATATTAGCAAAAAGAAATCAAACCCTGGTATTAAAAAAACAACAACTGTCCAAATCAGCAACCTTTTGTGATTTAGTAAACCCCCTCTTAGGGACCTATAGGCTTTGGCAATGTCTGAAACGCACATGCATGTCTGCGTTTTTTAAGTGCCTTTAGGAGTTTATACCACAATGTTGAAAACACTCTAATGGGACCACTCAGGACTGACATTTACTCCAACACTGTTTGTAATCCAGTTATAGAAGAGTTATGAGAGTGAGGGCTGAGTTGAGAACTATTATTAAAAGTTTCAAAGTCTGCCTCTCCTTCCTGCACCAGGATGTAAAAGTGGGCCTGAAGACATAATCCTTTAGTATCAGAGTTTTTCTTCATAGAGTTCATTGCAATTTCAACAACAGAACTGGGTGTAAAAGAGAATTCACATTAAGGATTTGTGACTTTATAGTAATATACACAAAAATAACTGAAAACTAACACTAGATTTGTGTTGGAAGAGATTGTAATTCCTAAATGAGGTGTGGGAGGAAAATCTATATGTTCTGCTCAGCTGTGGATTATTGAAGTTGTAATGTCGACATTATGCAGGGCCCTTCAGCTCAATGGTGAGGCGTCACTGAGAAAAACTGCATTGTCCACCCCCATGCAGAGCACACAGAGGCAGATGATACGTACACTTCCCTCTCCTTTTTGAGCTGTGTGAATCACCATAAAGACTGTTTCTGTACATAGCATGTACATTCTTTAGGAAGAGGACTGCAGGAAATTACACCACCAGAAGATTATTGGTTTGTTTTACAACATTTATAGCATAACAGCATATTTTTTATTTATGAAATCCAAAAGCAAAACCGTCTGTATTAATTCTACTGAGTTAACCACATCAACATTTGATTTCTGGTGTAAATCTGAAATTAAAGAAAAAAAAAATACCAAGTTCAATTGTCCCTATTAAAATGTTAAAATGGCTCAACCACATCTGGCTCAGCTTCATGATGACCATGATGTGTATGTTTTTCCCACTTGTGATAATATTAGAATAGATTAAATTGTTACTGGCTCATAGACATAAAATACTAAGGCAGATCGATGTGCTCTTTAAAGTCCTTCTCGAATAATCTTTTTATGTATTTTAAAAGCATCCCCAGCGGTCTTTTAATTACGATTATGCTGTTTTTAGACTAAACCAAAAAAAAACAAACTGTCATTTTCTGGGACAGGGTTTCTTAAAAGCAGCAGTTGTCCATTAGAAATTCACCTCTGGATTGTGGGCATGTTTGCACAGAGTTTCCCATCATCCCTTGTTTACACGTTCTTCCACTAGCTTACAGCCCCTCACACCCCCAACCTAACATCACTGGCGCAACAAAAATGGCGAGCAATATTGGCGCAATGCAGCTGTACAGTTTTGAGCCAAGCTAAGACGAGGAAAACAAAGACGTACATTTTCTTTTTTTTTTTTTTTATTTATTCACTGTACAAAACTGTATATACAGATTGACCTATATATTCCTGTACATCTCTTTCCCTGTTTATTTATCAGAACACTCTTATTTTTGTACATATTCTTTCAAAATGTGTATCTGTCTAACTCGTCAGTACTGTCTGTACATTCTTGTGCCAAACTCCATGCTACTATGACAAGGAAACTTCCCATTCGTGGGATTAATAGACAAATCTAATCTAATATAATCTAATCTATTTGTCTGCCAGTGCATTGGAATTGAGCGGAGCGGGGAGTTTATGGCCAGCCCAGCGTATTGTTTTATAAAACAAACAGAATCTTTTTCAAATGCCTTTTTTTTGCCTGCTCCTGATTCACGGTTTATATAAAGAAATACTCAGAAATGCAATTTTAAGCTTAATTTTCTTTATACATGTCCTCCATCTTAAGAAAAATGCCACAAGAACATGTTGAAAACACAATTTTCAATGGAGTGGTTTTAAAAAAAAAACCCCACTAAACTTGAAACTAGAAAACAAACAAACAAAATAAATTATAATAAAATATTAAAATCAAATCGAATAACACAAAATATTTAAACAAAATAATATTTTTAGAAAACAAGATATTAGACCAAGTAAAAGAAAACAATGAACAAGACGTCCACATTTACTCAGTGTGTTTAACGTTGCCTATAGATGTTGAGGGCTTTAAAAGCTTTTTTTATCATAGAGTCCCTTAAATCTTGTTTTCATTTTTATTGACATAATACAATTTAACAGGAGGCATTTATGTGGCCCAAATGTGCTACTTTATTGTTCTTGGTGTAGTTTGAAACAACAAACCACTGTTTGTGTCATCTGCCTTTTTACATTCATTTTAAATGTTGTGTTAATTACCAGTTTGTTTGTGAAAATAGAGCAGCATTTTTGTGTTTAAATATGGAATGTAGGACATCACTGGATATAAAACCCTCTGAAAGTGCCAGAACAGAACATCTCTGACAGAAAGAATCAGGTTTCCATTCATGTTTGTCTCAGTTTTTCTGTTTAGGAGCCCAGACAGTTTGATGGGACTGATTAAATAAGCATTAAAATAACAACACTTCCACCCTAGCATGTCTTTTAGCCAGTTAAAGCTGCTTTGATACAGAATATGTAAAGATAAGCACAGGGTCATCAGTTTCTCTGTACTTTTTCACAAAAATGGATCCAACTAACAGGTCAGTGTGATTGTCCAAATTCAGTTTTAACAATTTTTAACATTCTAACATATGGGTGCACCTGAAAAAAATAGTTAGTTTTGCTTGGCAATCATAATTAATAAAGTAAATCTAAATAGTAAATGTTCATCTTTCCTTGTAAAATGCATTTGGAAACTCCATGACTTGCATTAAAAAGGGTTCATCAGTTTTGCTACAATAGATTAAATGGCCATTTGAAAACAGAGGAATGTTGATCTCATTGAGTTTCTCATGATCCTGCGCGTTACAATTTCCTGCAGGAATCGCCAAACTCACCATCTCGTTTTCTTAGAGATGTTAAAGCCCTCACTCAGAGTTCCTGTCTAGAAATTCTGAGATCAATGACTGCCGTTTGATGCAACCTCTTGTTGTTTTTACACTTCAACAAAAGCCTGTGTTAAGATCACTTAAATTGGTTATTTTCAGACACCTAAACTGTGAAAAATGCTGAGAAAAACCAGGATGCTCCGACATAACATGACTTTGAACTCCAGGGCTCTGCACTTGTTTTCAGTTTCAAGTGAAATGCTGGAATGCTGTTGTAATGACAGCTCAGACAGTGTGACTGCCTTTCATTATTTAGGCAGTTGGAGACATGTGCACCAGCTATGTGTTTGGGGAGGATTAAGGTTTTTGAGAGACAGATGAACGTTTTAATAGCCCTGTAGGATTAAGTGAGATAGTCAAGACAGACTCAGTTCACAAATCCCCAGAAGTCAATGATTCCAGAGTTCACCTTTGTGTTTTTTTTTCTACTATTACTTCAGCACGTGTTGGTGGGTTTCTGCCACAGTGTGATTCAAGCCCACACATCAACCATTCAGCTGCCACGCTGTAGGAACAACATACGGCACGGTGCTGACTGTGTTGCTGGCACACTTCCAGACACGCAGGAGTTGCTCTAATGCTTTATGTGACCTTTGTATGTAATTATCTTTGCCACCTTGGAGATGTACACTACCTTTCACAATCCATTCATCATAGAGACATATCCTAATGTCTTTTGTTGAGTTGCAGCTCCCGCCTTGTTTCATATTTAGGTCCAAGTTGGATTGAATTTTCGAAAGACTCGATTATACAACTGCATAATTCAGTTGCTGTCAGATCAACGCTAAAAATGTTTCAGAATGTTTTTTTTTTTTTTTTTTTTTCCAATGAGTCTTGTAAGAATTAGACTTTTTTGTCCCAAAAGTACACTATTCGTACTACTTTCCTGTTATTATATTTTTATAGTTTAGCCCTGGAGAATCCAAGAGCAATTTTCTTTTTGGGCTTTTCCAGGTAATATGACTTATTTTTTTTTCATGTTGGGCAGCATTTCCAAGTGGCCAAATAGATGGATGGATGGATAGATAGATGGATAGAAGAACAAAAAACCCCAAATTTGACCCAGTGGGCTCTGCAGGGCTAGTTTTTAAAACCTGCAAATACCACTTATAATGGATTCCGACATGGAGAACAGGGGCTTTGTGTTAGGAAAAATGTACTTTTATAAAATTAGTAATGTTACTAAGTTTACGTTGGTAAACGTTTACCAACACTTTACTAACTTTATCGTTTTGATGCTGTTGCATACCGGTACACAGACGCTTTACTCCGTTTCAAAATCATCTGATTTACATTGATTGTGTAAGTTCTTTACTACTATGAAGTGTTGTGTATCGGTGCAAGGCTGTCTTTGTCAGTTTCAAAAACTGTTGGAATTACGTCAATCACGTAAACCATTCAAGACTTGATGCCGGCTTATCCTTCACAGCGATCGACCATCGCATCAATCATATCCAGAATCACGTGTTCTAGGTCTTACTGTTGGCTGGTTTTTCTTGCAACCATTCCAATAACTGCGTTGAACTTCTGAGTGGTGTTTATACTTTTCAAGTAACGCGATTGCCTCCAGCAGTTTAACATGGACATCTTGATCATACACTTCCTGCGTCTGTCAGCGCAGGTGCATGACAGACAGAAGTGGCGTGTTTGTGCACTAAACAGAAGCAGGCGAAAAACAAAACTTAAAGACAAAAAAACCGGGGCGAATTGCATTCTCTAGTACAGCAATATATGAGATATAAGACCTATCTTTCCAGTAACTTACTCTATTTAGTTTTATAGTTTTATTTAGTTTTATTTAGTTGTCTGCTTTTTGTGTCTGAAGCATTTCCTAACTTTATATAGGTTTATATAACTTTGTATATAGATTTTCTATCAGCACTGTTAAAAAGTCCTTTTTCTGGACAGAGCTTGCTTCATCTACACGTACTCTAATCTGTCGAAATAAATCCAAGTTAATGACGCCATTTGCACGCAATTGTACTACGGGCGTAAAATTCCAGTCGCAAAGGATGTCACCTGCAGGTCTCACATTTCCCAGCAATGGGGGCGATTCCTCTGCCATGGCCCTGCCACCAATGCAACCCGAGCCGTTACAATTCGCTTTGAAGTATAAACCAACCCTTATAGTAATTCAGAGAACGTCAACAAAGGACATTAGCTCCAGTGTTAAAGGTTTCAATGTGATCACCAAGGAATTGTAATTCTAACAACCAAAACAAAAGTTTTATAGATGCAAACAGTCTGACCTTCATTTACATAAACAGCGAACTGGTGTAAAAAGGACAGCCCCTCATGAATAGCTTCTATGGAGAACATGTCAGCTCTGCTGACCTGAGGGTGAACATGCGACACAAGGACACATTCATCTTTAGTCCTACTGTTGTAAACTGAAGAAGAGCGGCTGTCTCTAATGGCTTCCTTGTTATCAAGCATTGCCTCTCCACAGTTATGTAGGTCATTTAAATAAAGACACAATAAGCAAAAAATACACAAGCTTTTTTTTTTGTTGCAGTTTTTTATTTGTCCACAAATGCCATGGGAAAAACAGCTACGTTGTTTTTGTGAAAAATGCCAACAAGGAAATCTGTTGTTGGTGTTTTTTTTCTTCTTCTTTCCACTTCTAGATCAGAATTTTCTCATTCCTTTTAGCCGTCCATGAAAGTCACACCCTAACCCGACCTCTAACCTAACCGCACAAATGCACATTAGTGATTTACAAGTAGTCAAAGTTGAGGTATGTCCATTGCTTTAAAAATTCCCTTTTCTCATGGAGACACACTGCCAGGTGTTCTGCATACAAAGCAACACATACTTATATTTACCAGGAACTGTAATCTGTGACTGTAAACTACTTTAACCATTTCTGTGGTTCAATTACCTCTCTCTTTTAAAGATGTCAAAGATCAACCACATGGCATTTTCTTGTTCCAACACAAACGGAAAAATCCTCAAGGGTCTGACGGTTTATCTTCTTACTTTGTCCTGCACTGAAGCTTCTTGACCATTCATATATCTCTTTGACAAGAATGAACATGTTTCACCAACCATTCATTCCTCCTGCTCACATGTTTGAAATGGTATGACTTTATATTATGCAGTGATTCCTGCTTAGTGTATATATATATTCTATGTCTTTTGTGATCTATAAATTCAAAATTCTCTGTATCATAAACCTTTTCAAGAGTGAAATATTTTGGCCCTCCAGTTTGATGGGGGGGAGGGGGGAATGTAAAAAAGATATCTTTTATCATTTTTATACACAAATAGATTTGATATTTGCTAAGTTGTTTCTTCTACAAACTTTTAACTTGACTTTTGATATGAAAAGAAACTCTTCTCCATCACAGGAAGCCTCATCTCTCAGCAGGACCTCAACAGCAGGAACTTTTTTTCAGCACAGCATGTTCTGATTGCCTGCCCCTCTCTGTCTGACTCAACCAACTTAACATTTTCTTAAAGTTTTTGTAGTTTTGAGTTAAACTTTGTTACTGTCTTTTTAACTTTGCTCAGATTCTCATGACCTTATTATCACAACAAGATCCTTCGATCATTGCATTGGAGAATACAAACAAACTGGTGGAAAAGACAGCACCACTCAACAAACTGCGTTTAACATACCGGGACTGACTTCTTAGGTGTGTTTTTCCAGGTTTGTGGAGACTGGGAGCAGCAGCATCCAAAGCCTGTCCTTGTCTGAAAGTCACCTGGCAGAGCTGGATGGAGACACCCTGCGTTTATTCGGACTGGGAGCACTGGAGGCACTGGAGAGGGGCTGGGGTGTTCAGACTGCTGGTGCCGTCACTGTTATAACCTTCCGCTACATTAACTTTGACGGCATCATACCTTCACTGCCGAGAATAAGGGTCAAGTTCCCAAACCTATCAGTGAGTTCACATTGTGTTTATTTCAATTGAAAAAAAAGGAAAAAATAAGTGTTTTTAACTTTGAGCTAAGACCTGAATGGCATGGTTTAGTGCCATTCAGATGTTTGGTGTCTGATTTAAACTTTTGCTTTTTTTGTTTTTCTACACTCCTAATTGTTAACATTCATTCTACTTAACTGCATCTTATGACCTTTTACTCAGCATCTGATCTTTCTGGAGACTAACATCAGCCGCCTGCCTCAGCTGGCGGCCTTGGCTCAGGTGAGGCGTCTGGATCAGCTGACCATCCACCCGGAGGGCAATCCGGTGGTCAGTCTGACACTGTGGCGCTCATTTGTCATCTACCGCCTGTACCACTTCAACCTCCAAAGGATCAATGGCCAGGAGGTAAGGTGTAGGCCTTTATTAGGCTACCTAGATAATCAATCCATCAGATGGCAAATAAAACAGTTCTTTTAGGTAAACTCTCCTCATCATCTGACTGAGCCAGATTAGAAACATGACAAAATTCTTCTACTAGAATAATTAAATAATAGTTTGTTGGTGTTCTCCAACTTTCAGAATTTTAAAATGCAAAGAGCACATAACTGAATGGAGGACTGTTCTTGGGAATTATAATTAAGTCACTTGACGGATGAGATGAATTGCATATCTTTCTAGGAAGAAACTATATTTATCAGTATGTGGAACTATTTCGGTACCGGTGCTAACATCATTTATTAAGCCAAAAATGACCTATTTAAGAATTTTGCCAGAAGACAAAAACTATTTTGTAGACTATACTTGAAAAAACTTAAGTATACCTACTGTCACATCTTCAACTTTTGTTTATCGCTGCTCAGTATGATAAACAGACAAGTGAATGGATGTTGTCTTGTCTTGTGTGTTTGGTGTCAACCTCAGGTGACCATGAATGATGTGATCAGCGCAGAGCGTGTGTTTGGAACACTTGGTCATGTGGCCGCAACGGAAACTCCGCGTTGTCGTCTCCTTCTCCTGTTGGAGGAGTCAAGGTGAGAACCCAATGACAGAGCTGGAACCACAGCATCCCTTTACCAGCACCTCCTCGACTGGACTTGGCTCGGCTTTGGACTATTTATGGTATTGAATTGCATCAAGAATGAGTGGATTTTTCAATACCTTCTGGCTTTGGAAGACGTTGGCTTCTGCACATGTGTGTGCATGCCTGTGTGTAGCTGTGTGTGTGTGTGCAGCAGTGAGACACAACCTGGCACAGAGGAGCCAGTGGAATTAGACAATATGTCTCAAGTTCAGGGTGGGTACTTGGAACATGCACACAAACATTCTTCTCCATCTGAACTAACAACCTCTGTCACTCTGAGTTGATTAAAATACATAATTGGAAAAAAAAACTGTACTTTGTCAAACACAAAAAAATGACCAGAGCATTAAAAGAAAAACTAAACAGCCATTTAATTTCTGGAAAAATGCCACTTTCACACCCGTGTGTGTTGATGTATAATTCTGCAAGTGCATCAATCCCCAGCTAAATGAATCTGGAAGTGAAGTGGAAGTGAAATGCTTTGCATTGTTTGTGTGTCTTGTTTTCTTTTATAAAAGAGAACATATATAGAAATTATAGAAAAAATCTAAATATTTGAAAATAAAAACTGTTTCATTGACACTGATGCCTTCTGAATATCTCTCAGCAAGTTTCTTTTGTATGTGGTCTTATGTCCGAGTACATTTTTTCAACACGTCAGTATGATTTGAGTGTTAATATGAATACATCAAAGACAGTCTGAACTGCACACTGTCGGAAAATAACTGCCTTTGCAACCTTAAAGCTTAAATTGTCAGACAAACTTGCACTTATCTTGTTTTGGATGAATAACAGGTGCCACAAAATAAAAAGCAATTTTATTTAAACGTTGTGTTCTAATAGTTATTAATGTTCCGAATATTTGCAGCATTGAAGCATTTTCAACAGTCTGAGATTAAGTTGCCCTTATTAATATCAATTTTCTGGTTTCAGTTTCTTTATAGAGGTGTGAGAAATTAGGCCAAAACTGTATTACATATTTTCCTTTTCAAGAATATGACAAAACTTTCTCAAGTTTCCACAGCACAGTTCAGTGAGCTGGAGATCCAGGTTTTGTGTGAAAGTTTTGCTGGAGCATTTATAGAGACACAGTTGCAATGACTATTTTACACCACTTTGTGACTGCTAGTAAATTTCTTACAAACATCCTAGTCATAGAAATGTCATCTTAAAAAAAGATTATTGGCCTTGATCATTTTAATATAAGAAATGTTGATATTACTAAATGTACAGATATACTATATGCACAGATGTATTCTGTTATTCTGCTAGAGTACATTTTTTTAATGATTTATCTTACCTTATCCACATATAAAAATATAGGATTAAAGGACTTTGTAAACAGCATGAAAAAATAAACAATAAATGTACAAAAATAATTGTTATGGTCACATAACATTTAACGTATTGAAATTTTTATAAAGCACTGGAATACTATTTGCTCTAATCAAAATACAATCATTTTCGGTAAGTGATTTTTGACAGTCTTGCATACAGGCAATTGGTTAGTTTTGTGTTCTTTAAAAACACTGATGTGCTTCGGCATCCATGGTCTGGGACGTTTTAAAAGCTATACCATCTCACATAGACAATTTGCCTCCAGCTTGCTTTAATAATGTCTACATGTTGGCACTGACCCCCTGAACATGTTGGGGCAAAACATCAGACTTCAGTAGTGTAATACTGCAACACCTGCTGTGCTTTAAGTCATGGTTTGAAAGCTTTTTATTCAATATTCTGCTTAGTGTGGAAACTGAAAAATTGAGATTTTTTTTTCTGTTTTTTATTGTTTATTTTTAATATACCGGTGTGTGTGTGTGTGTGTGTGTGTATATATACAAATGTATATATATTTAGAAATGTTTCTGATTTGTGTCATTGCCGTTGTCCTTTTGTGTCTTTTCCCTTCAGGAAGCGGCAGCTGCAGTTCTTGCTGGAGGGGCGTGGCCGGCGGGCGGGGCTGAGTCCAGATGACCTACGAGAAAATGGAAAACTCCTGGGTGAAAGCCTAAGCAGAGCACTCTTCAACTACCCAAGCAGGGACTGCAACGCCGAGAGCCCTGAGGTGAGCTCAGCTTCCTTTAGTCGTCCTACAGAAGACACAACAGATGGCCTACGTCAAAACTTAAATTTACTCCTTCCTTAATTTTGGAGTTCTTTTTGTATTAGTGGGACTTTTTTGTTAATTAAACATATGTTTAAATATAATTAAATTAGATTAAAAGACAGTAAAGATGCCATTTGGTTAGTGAAAGTCCAGTGACCCAAAACAGCATTGATCCCTTTCTCGGATTTTTGGGTAGACAATTCAGAACTGATGGTTATGTATGTTTAAGCATCCCCAGATTTCACACTGCCTCACACAATTTCCTCACACAAGTGTCCGAATTCCTTCACTACTTACTGTATTGTGCATTATAAAGTGCGTTTGGCATTTCCTTTTGTTCTTGGAGTTGTTTTGATTGGTTGGTTCCCCAGTGTTTTAAAATCTTTGGTCACTCTCAATGTGTTTCTCTAGAATCCCAAAGACTTTTTGATTTGAAATGGTTTATTTCAAGCAATCAAGTAGAAACAATACACAAAAGCAATATAATCATCAGTTATACATTCATACAGTAACTAATCAAACTTAGGATAATTAGACATATTAATAAATATTGCTTGAAAGGGAGTGGAAGGAAGCCATAAAGACTTAAATGGTAAATGGCGTTTATACTTTTAAAGCACTTTACAGTCACAGTCCCATTCACCCATACAGACACAAACACACAAGAACCAACCCATAACCACCAGAGGGGGTTCAGTGTCTTGCCCATGGGCAGGCAAGGTCGAAACTGAACCTGCGATCTTCTAGTCAGAGGTCAACCGCTCTACCTCTACACCATTGCCTCACGTAGAAATGTCTTTTTAACTCTTTCAGATTTATCTTTTATATTTATCTTAATTTGTGGCTTTAGGTTTAGTTGCTTTTTCAAATATTTCCACGTTTCTTTTTCTTGGACAGCTTCAGGTTTATTTTTTGGATCAAGAAATCTAGCGGGTTGTTAAGTCTGACTGTATTCAGCTCATATCAACAGACGGCTGACGGAAACACAAGCTGGGATTTAAAATAACTGTAAATTACATTCAGCCATGTTTACTGCAATATACTTGGTGGTCATCAAACAGAATTTACTGTGGTTTATTTGCACTTCCAAGGGCAATCTCAGATGAGGGAAATGAAACCTCACACGTATGACCATGTTTTTAATCGGCCATTACTTGACACAGCCTACATTACTGTAAAATAACTTGTTTTTACTAGCAGTGCTTTCTGAAACATTAGCCTCTAATTCTTCTGTTTGATGTTTATCGATAACTAAAGTTATCATTGATTAGTTAGTGCTTTTCATTGAGTCCGCAAACAGAAAACTGGGAGCTCCTACCAATAATATTTCCAAAGTACATTTGCCCAAAAGGGCATTCTGTAGATTCTTCTGTAAAAACTCTATAAAACCATATTTTTAAGTTGAAGGTCTACCAAAGCTGCTTACAGATCAGTACACATAAGGTTGACACGCTCCGACTCTTGGGTTAACTTACCAAAATATATATATATATATATATATATATATATATATATATATAAAATGAAAAGGATTACAGGACTCACGGCTGGTCATAAAAAAGTTACCGTAAGTGCTTTGGTCATATTTTGGACTGAAAAATTAAAACATGAGTGGTTATTTGGACTTTTAATAGATTCATATTTTGGAGATCATACATTGCCATTACAGATGTGCTCACAGATTGGGTCTCATGGGGATGACATTGAGGGAGCTGTGGGCTGCATGACGGACTATATGAACTTCTGTGTGGATTTGGTGGTGCCTGTCAGAACTGTCAGGAGCTTCTCAAACAACAAACCCTGGGTTACCAGGGAAGTTAAGGCAGTTCTGAACAGGAAGAAGAGGGCTTTCAGGAGAAAAGATCGGGAGGAGATGAGAAAGGTCCAACAGGAACTAAAAGTCTGCATGAAGGAGGCCAAAGAAGCACACGGGAGGAAACTAGAGCAGAAGTTGAAGGAAAACAACCTGCGTGAAGTTTGGAGCACCATGAAGACTATGACTGGATGCAGCAAAAAAGACGGCGGTGCGACAAGCGGGAGTCAGGAGAGAGCGGATGAACTCAATGTTTTCTTCAACCGGTTCAGCTCCCCCCAGGCTACCCCCCATGCTGCCTGCTCCCTGATGCTGCAGTGCCCCACTGACCTCCCCAACCATCTTGCTTCTGCTCCCCCTCCTGCTGCCCTCTCTTTGCCCCCATCTCAGTCATCAAATCCCGACGATCACCCCTTTTTCATTACTGCGGATCAAGTGAGCAGGGAGCTGAGACGGCTCCACCCCAGGAAGGCAGCTGGCCCAGACCGAGTGAGTCCACGCCTCCTTAAGGCCTGTGCTGCAGAACTTGGAGAACCCCTACAGCAGGTTTTTAACCTGAGCCTGCAGCTGGGGAGGGTCCCATCACTGTGGAAAACGTCATGTATTGTTCCTGTGCCCAAGAAGAGTCGCCCCAGTGAGCCGAACGACTACAGGCCGGTCGCCCTTACATCTCATGTCATGAAGACGCTGGAGCGGCTGGTCTCGCAGCGCCTGCGACCCCAGGTGCAGGGGGATGAGGACCCTCTCCAGTTCGCCTATCAAACAAAAGTAGGAGTTGAGGATGCCGTCCTGTATCCTCTACATCGAGCCCTCTCCTACCTGGACACCGGGGGGTGTGCTGTGAGAATGCTCTTTTTTGACTTCTCCAGCGCTTTTAATACAATCCAGCCCCTCCTTCTCCAGCAGAAGCTCCTCTCCTTTGGTGTGAACTTCCAACTGGTGTCATGGATAACGGACTATCTGACCAACAGGCCACAGTTTGTCAGAATGGGGAGTTGCAGTTCCTCCATGCTGACTGGCAGCACGGGGGCTCCACAGGGCACAGTGCTCTCACCTCTCCTCTTTACCCTCTACACCACTGACTTCCACTACAACTCTGATGCATGCCACATGCAAAAGTTCTCAGATGACACAGCAATTGTGGCATGTATCAAGGAGGGTGAGGAGGGGGAGTACAGACAGCTGGTGGAGGACTTTGTGCACTGGAGCCAACGAAACTGCCTCCACCTGAACACCACCAAGACTAAGGAGATGGTGCTGGATTTCCGACGAACACCTGCTGCGGTTCAGCCCATCCTCATTGGTGGAGCAGAGGTGGAGGTGGTGGACAGCTACAAATACCTTGGAGTCCTCCTGGACAAGAAGCTGAACTGGTCGGCAAATATGGACTCCATATATAGGAAGGGGCAGAGCAGGTTGTACTTTGTAAAAAGACTCGCCTCTTTTAATGTCTGCTCAGATCTCCTTCTGATGTTTTATCAGTCTATTGTTTTAAGTGCCCTGTCCTATGCAGTGGTGTGTTGGGGGGGGTGCGCGAACAAAAAGGACACAAAAAACTGAATCGTCTGATAAGGAGGGCAGGCTGTGTGGTGGGGCGGAGCCTGGAGACAGTGGAGGTGGTGGCAGAGCGGAGGATGCTGTCCAAACTGGACAGCATCATGAAGAACACTGGTCATCCCCTACATGGACTCTTCAGTGACCAGAGGAGCGCATTCAGTGACCGCCTTCGCTCTCTGCCATGCTCCACAGAAAGACTCAGGAAGTCCTTTGCACCGAGTGCAATTAGACTGTTCAATGCCGCTGGGAGGGGAGGGGGCATGAGGAGGAGTCACTAATGGGAAACTACTTTTTAACACTTTTATGCTTTTACTGACTTTTATTTTTGTTTTTATTGCTCTTATATTTTATTCTTTTATTCTGTTTTTAGTGAGTATGTTTTTTAGGATTTTATGACTATTTATTACTCAACTACTTTTAAATTTCTATTGAATGTTTGTGTATTTGAGTAGCAATGGATGGAAATGCAAGTTCCTTCGGGATTAATAAAGTACTCTATCTATCTATCTATCTATCTATCTATCCATCCAGAACTCTGCATGGAATTGGGAGCCCAGCATGTTCCAGTATAGGTCCAATAGCCCAGCATGTTCCTTATGTAGGGGCTAATGGCTGACAAAGTGTGCATTATCAGAAATTAACGCACCCTGTGGAAGTCTAAACCATCCGACATTTTTTCCTTCCTTCTGTACTGCAGTATGCGAACATGTTTCCTTCTAAAGCATGGAGGACATCTGAAATGTTGACTTTATCTTACCATGGTCACTTACAAAAGAAATATATATTCAATCAGGTTATAGGACTATTGTTACGTGGTGCGGCGCGTTGTCACAGTAAAAGACTTCGACTGCAGCAGCAAAGGAAAGCAATATATATGCTAATTGTCACGATGGGTTAAATAAAGCATCAGTTTAGAGAAAAAGTTAACCTCTTACCGCTTTTTTTGTCCAGGTGATGAAGCTAAAATTTGTTTTAAAGAAGCCAGCGCATTGATATAGAACATTTATGTTATGTGACCGGAACTTCTTTTTTAGGCATGCGGTTATCACTGGTGATTATCACGGTTTAATCCACACCCAACAGCCAGTCAGAGTTGAGTATTCACCTGAACCATGGCACAAGGGAGGGTTTGGCTCTGGCATATCTGCACAAGCTGCACCACAATTGTTAATACCACCAACATGACTGGCCCACCAAAATCCCCTTTTGATAATGGCTTGAGATAATGAAATAAGAAGAATGAGAACTAGATTTTACTTGGGACCTGCAGCCAGGGATTACTCTGTATATTTTTAAGGTCTCACTTTTGGGACCTTTTCTGTACGGGTTCAGACATGTCAACCATGGATGATAGGATTTTCTATGGCTTGAACCCTCGTTTCAAGCAGCAGAAAATACTGAGTGAGAATAAGCCCTCATACCTCTCTCCAAACTTCACTCTCATTGTCTGAAATTTGCCCGAACCACCAGATCCATGAACCCATTGACAGATGAAAGGAGATCTTTGGTGGTCAACTCATCTTTGATCCTTCTAATTTAGGCTTTCGTACAGGGCACACTGGTTTCATTCATTTAGGACAGACAACATTCTGACTTTGTTAGCCTCAGATTGACTCCATTGGGGTTTGAGGATGTAGGCAGAGTCCAGACCCATAAATGTGATTGACAGAACTATTAAAAAAAAAGTTTTATTGTGGTGAGATGTAGTTGCCTACTTGGAAGAGAGACCTGAGGAACCTGGCTTTTTTTTTTTAAGTGAGTTTATTTAAACCATGTTGCTCGTGCAAACAGAAATTTCTATAAAACAAGCCTTATGAGTAGTTATCACTCGGTCATCACAAGCTTTTTGGTCTTGAGTTGATTTTGAAGTTCATGTTGTCCATTTTGCTCTGTATCAGAGATTGGCCCTAAAGATTTGTCTGAGAGGATTCAGGACCAGAAATGGGGGTATAAATGTTAGAAATTTGGTTGGGCACTTACACTTTACTAGGACATGGAAAAAGGCTGGACTGAGTAGGTGAACTAATATGAATGGATGATGAAGAGGAGACATGAAGGACAATAAATACAGGGGGAACTAAGTGAAATGAATTTGCTTAATTACACTGGAGACAGAGGGGAAGGACCCAAATGGACAAAATGCTGAAGGCTGCATAGTGAAGGAGCACAACACTTCCTGGACAACAAATTACAGTCCAGAAATCCTCACTGACTTTCTCTAAATCTAAAGCAGTTTTCAAATGTTGAGCGTTTTAAAGGTATTTTGAAAATATCTGTGGCCTGCAACTCTGAGAATGTCTGAGGTTTAGCATTGCTTTTTGTGTCCCCTCTCTGCAGGAGGGCTCTGTGGAGTCGTCCGAGCGGGCAGCCATGATCGATCAGTACCTCCAGGAGTTGGTCCAAAGCGCATCAGACACTAACCTGAAGGGCGAGGCTTTACATAAACTCTGGCCTTCCATGTTTGCAGAGATGGTTGGTGACTGTGTGTTGGAGATGAGGGACCGAGCAGCCTTCCGCCAAACCAGCCTAGCAAAGCTCTCCGAAACCAAGTGAAAAGGACCAAAGTTTCAGTTGTAGCTGTCGTATGCACCTTGTGGACATTGCTTCTCTCTGCTTTTTACTATGTCCTCGATGCATTATCACTTAGTGATTTATCAATAATCAGTCAGAGGCTCTTCTTGAGGTGGATGTAGACTCTTTTAAAGAATTGTCTGGACATCTGCATCTTGGCTGAATGTAGATTTCCACTGAAAACACAGAGTTTAACTCTTCAGAGTTCGAAGCTGCATTGTACTTGAAGAAACTTACAGGGACCTATTTGCGTGTTGTTCATCCTTGACCCGTTTGGAGCATCTTCTGCACTTTAAAAGCCTCCCAACGACTCCCTGTACTGTCACAATCATCAGCTTAAATGACCAGTGTCTCTTGTCTGGAGACTAGAATGATTTTTCTGTCATATAGCCTCATACATGTTCTCTTTTTATTTTTTCTCCTGCCTGTCATAAAAAAGTTATTTTTTGTTGACCACCGATTTTTCTGTATTGTACTTAGGATTAAACGATTGTTGCTGACTTGTTGTGCGTACTCCAAACGCGTCCTTTTCCTTAAGATCTTGCTGCAGGAATGAAGACATCCCGGCCTTTGCTCTAACTTGAGCTTCTGAGTGAAATTTAAGTTAGAATTATGGAAATTTCCTTTTATCTGTTTTGCAAAGTCTCATGTTGACCCACACCTCTAAAGGCAAAAAAAAAAAAAAAATCATAAGCATCCTCTGGTTGGTGTGAACCCCAAAAGAAAGGAACGCCCAAGAGGTGAAAAGGCTTTCAGTCTTTGTTCCTTCCTCTAAATCCAGCTCAAAGAAAGAGGTTTAATCCTTACTTGATATGCCAATTCAGCAGAAATGACTGTAAGGGGTCGAACACCTCCACACATACACACAAGGCTTTGACATTTGTCCCATTTTATCTGGCCCATTGGAGACAGACGCTGTGCTCAAAGATGGCTGGCTTGGACAGATAAAAGTTTAATTAAGGGCAGAACCTGTCTCTTTTTATCTGAAAATCTTTTTGGAGTTTTTTTTCTTTTTCTGTGCTTCATCTCAACAACCCTCCTTGTGCACAAACTGCAGAAATTAGAAATTTAAATCCCAATTACACTGTTGCTCTACCTTTCCAATGATGATGAGATTTACATATGATGCATTGATCATGCTCTCCATATGCTGCTCTGGAAGTGTTTCTTTCAGAGAAAGCCACTTCCTGCCATGAAGATTGAGCCTGTTTATTTCCAGCCCCTTTGACACCTTTTGCTTTTGTGTCGACACTTTATTGAACTGCCGTTGTCAAGTTTATTCCTAAAGAGCTTAAACGAGCCCAGCACTGGACACGGCACACAGACACAAACTCTGCCAGCGACGTCTCCGTTTGGCAGGGAAGAGCTTCCTCGGCTAGCTGCAGTCGAGCAAACCGGAAAGAGTTCAAGGAACCATGGAAAAGTGAGTATTTGAGGTGACGGATGAAACAAAAAGGAAGTGAAGTTGCCAACAACCTATATAGTAGAAGAACAGCAAAGTAAATACTTCTATACCTGCTGTGACTGCTTACATATACATAAATGCAAAACAGACACACAAATTAGAAAAGATTAAATTATATTTCCGTCTTCCTGCATCTGAAGACTGAAGTAAACTCTGTGATTTGCTCTCATGTAAAAAGTTCAGCTAATATTGTATCAGTGATACATTTTATTTGTTTTACAACAAAGATGGAAGAAAGGACTTTTTCATTTTAGCAAGAAATAAAACAAGCGTATTTGTGTTTGACATGAAGATTTTTTGCTAATTTCAAGATTCAAGATTCAAAGAGTTTATCATATGCACAGTAAAGAAACGGGTTTCCCTGTACAATGAAATTCTTTCTTTGCTGCCTGCTCCGAATGCCAAAAGGAAAATTCACACACAACATACACACAAAACACAAGATGTCGGGTGGCAATACTAAAGTGCAAGTGACAGTAACAGTAGCGGACAGTGAGGATGTGCAAAGGTGCAGTTGTTGTTTCAGACTCCTGTCAGCTGTTAAGGAGTCTGATGGCAGAGGGGAAGAAAGAGTTTTTGAGTCTGGTGGTCCTACACTTCACACTCCTGTACCTCCGTCCTGAGGGGAGGAGAGTGAACAGTCCTCGTTGCGGGTGGGTGGGGTCCTTGACGATGGAGGCAGCTCTCCTGCAGACCCTGCGTTTGTATATGCTCTGCAACGAGGGAAGAGGAGTCCTGGTGATCTTGGACGCAGTCTTCACTACTCTCTGCAGGCGTTTGCGGTCCATGGCGGTAGAGCTGCCGTACCACACTGTGATGCAGCTGGTCAGAACGGACTCAACCATGCAGCTGTAGAAGTTCCTGAGGATCTTTGGGGACATGCCGAACCTCCTCAGCCTCCTCAGAAAGTACAGCCGCTGATGAGCTTTCTTCACCAGCTGTGATGTGTTCAGTGTCCAGGTGAGGTCCTGGCTGAGGTGGACCCCCAGATATTTGAAGCTGCTCACCCTCTCCACTTCCAGACCCCGGATAAGAAGCGGCTGATGAGGGTTCCTTCTCTCCTTCCTCATGTCCACTATCATCTCCTTTGTCTTGTCTGTGTTGAGGGTGAGGTTGTTGTCCTCACACCATGTCACCAGACTGGCCACTTCCCTCCTGTAGGCTGCTTCGTCCCCGCCAGTGATGCGTCCTATCACAGCGGTGTCATCAGCAAACTTCAGGATGATGTTGTCCTTATGAGAGGCCGCACAGTCGTGGGTGAACAGGGTGTAGAGGATGGGGCTGAGAACACAGCCCTGTGGTGTGCCAATGTTAGTGATGATGCTGGCTGAGGTCCTGTTCCCTATTCTGACAGACTGAGGCCTGCCAGTCAAAAAGTCCAGGAGCCAGTCACAGATGATGGGGTGTATTCCAAGGGAGAACAGTTTGTGGGCGAGTTTCCTAACTTAAAAATAACTTTTAATGTTGAATTTCCAGATTGGATTACTGAGGAGCTCCTCTGTTTGGTATCATGAAAACATCTGAGCTAACTTGGTGGATTTAAAGTCCGTTTTAGTGGCCCTGTGATGGACTGGCGACCTGTCCAGCTGAACCCCGCCGTCGCCCCACAGCCAGGTTAGGCCCTTGCAGCCCCGTGACCCCAAAAGGGACACAGCAGGTTAAGAGAATAGAAGGATATGGATGGATGGAAGTCTGTTTTATACATACTGAAAACTGACTCCAATAATTATTAGTTCACATGTTTTTTCACTATTTATTAACCTTTTAAATAAAAAACTTGAAAAAGCCCAATTTCTTTTTTTCATTTCGAGCATGTATAAATCCTAAAGTAACATATACAATTATACTGTGGTAAAAATGTGTACACACACGCATCTTGATAGACCCATATACACAAACGCAAAAAGAAAAAATGGCTCAAAAACTGAGTGGGAAGAATTCATTAATATTCTGCATGGTTTGTGGCTTCCACATATATGAAACCAATTCAATTGGACATCACTACCATCCTCCAATGCTATTACTCAACAATTATAACAGCCCAACAATCCATATCAAAACCAAACAACATCCCAACTTCTAAGCAAATAGTCTTTATACTTAAATGAAAATTTTTCCCCATATCTCTCGAAGACCCATGCATTTAAAGCAGGGGTTTCTAAACGTTTTGCAAAGAAAGCCCGATTTGGTGAGGTGAAAATCTTTTTAGGGCCAACCAATCGGCCTGGCATTCTTTGAACTACTTTAATAACATTAAATACAAATGAACTTTTTAATGAACATTGTATCCATCCATCCATTTTCTTAACCTGCTTTATCCCCTTTGGGGTCATGGGACTGACAGAGCCTGGACAGGTCACCATCCCGTCACAGGGCCTGAAGATTTTTATTGCGATGGCATATTTCTTATATTCACAACAACAGATTTGTTTTTGCCAATATTAATGTCAATTTTTCACACCTTTCATTCCCGGTCGGTCTGGAAGTCTTTCTTGATATTGAACTATTTGAAAACAGGCGCAGTCTCTTGGCATATTGGGCAGACACAGTTGTTTCATATTTCCTTGAAATCAAAATATACCAATTTCCGCTTGTACTGGAAGCTGTCAACTTCTTTTTTTTTATTTACAGTTGACATTTAAGAAATTATCTTGAAAGTGTCACAAAAGGATCCCGCGACAGAGTTGCCACAGATTTACAACAGCTTAAAACGTAACTTAGCCAACTATACGCTGAAGAAACTGTATACACTTTTTTAAAAGTGCTGAGGGCCACATATACTATTGATTTTATGAAAGAAACCTGCGAGGTGTTCAGAAATTTGAACACGGGCCTCATTTGGACATGCCTGATGTAAAGCAGCGGATGTCTTTGCATTGTTTCAGCCGAGTCCAAGGGTCTAACCCCACATACTGGCATGAGCATCTTTCTCTTTTTTTTCTGACTATTTGCTGTTTAAAGTCACTAGAACCTGTCAGATATTAACCTTCCTCTCTTTCTGAAAAGAGTATTTGGATATTGCTTGCATGGCAATACTGTTTTGCTTTGTGTATGAGTTCCACTGTGTAAAAATCTATTCGATCAAAAAACATAATTACTTTACGTTTATGAAACAATGGAATAGTGTGTTCAAAACAACCTATTGCACGTTTTTTAGGATAAAAGATGGAATTGAGAGCAATTAGTCCCTCATACTTCTGGACAATAAATTAGATATGACAATACTAATGAGCAGTACAGTACCAGAGCATCTTTTGGTTTATTAATTACTGGTTTGCATTTGTCTCATGGTACATGAAACTTGGTTCCCTGTGTGGGACAGTCATGCCAGAGAAACTAAACTTAGTTCTTAAACTTTAAATTCCATCTTTTCCCTGCAAGCTCGGGCAAATCCACATCCACTAGGGTAGGAAAAAAGGAGGAGACTCCCACCTCCGCGTTTGCTTGGAAGTCCACGTTCAAAGGTGAAGCGGGGGTTTCGCCAGGGGGCGCAGCAGAGCGCGTGAGGAGAGCCGCACGTCAATCAGTGTCGGCGCGTAACGCAGCCCTGCAGGAGTCCCTGCAGAGGAGCTGGGTCCCCGAGTCGGATTCACCTGTGTGGAGATCTAACCTTCGCGAGGCTTTTCCACCAGGATTCATTGTTTTCAGCATGAGAGGGATTCCCGCGTGAGAGGCCAGGCAAGGAAGGAGCAAGAACTCCACCATCTGCAGCCTGCAGGTACGAAACCTGGAGTCCAGGGGACTCTTCTATTATTACTTTTCATTATTTCACCTTTGGCAGGGATGTTTGTTCCTTATAAGACATTTTCTAAACGTTTGTAATCACTGCTTCACTGTTTGCAGAACAGTTTAGAGACTTTTGAGATCATGAAACAAAGAGCCAAGTGGGGCAGAAGTGTGTGGGACAGAAAGGGCTGAACCTCAGACCTGCTGTCTGGAGAGGTCTAGGGGGCAGCCCATGAGGTCAGGGGTCAACTCACATGGTCAAGTGGGCTGAAGTCATTAAGTTAAGTGTCTGTGGAATTTTGAGGCCCAGAGGCTCAGTAACAAAAAAAGATTTGGTATTTAGGTCTGGAGAAACAGGCTTATATTTTTAGGATTTAAATGATTTTTTTTTTTTTTTTTAACTCTGAGGCTATAAGAAAATAACATGCATATGTGTAAAATTAAAAATAAATAAATATCAATAAATATTTTTTAAAGCTCACACAAAAGAAAATTGTCCAAAAAAAAGTGGGAAGTAGCCAAAGCTTATTTAGTCCCACGACACCTATTGTGCATCAATGTATAAATCTGCCTTTTTTATTTAATAAACTGCAAAAAGCGGTAGCCAAAACAAAAATAGGAAGAAAAAAACACTAATCTTCAAAGGAAAATCACTTGAAAGTAGTAGAATGATCTGTCAATGCAGCAATTAATCTTACTTAACAAGAAATCATTTAAGATATCAAAACAAGGAATTCCACTGTCATTTAAAAAGGGAAAATAACAAAAAAGCTAATTGTTAGATAGCATTTCTTAAAATTGAATGTCTTATGTATATATAAGGGTTGATTACAGTGACAAAAAACTAGGTTAAAAATTAAAAATTGACTTATTTTAGAACAAAATGAAATTACCACTAATTGGTTTATCTCAGATTATTCTCATAATCTCTAACACTTATTATTTGAACATAAACCTTTATTTGAAAATCTGAAAAAATGTTAAAGCTGTCTGATAGATTTAATGTGACTTCTCCATGTTATAAAGTTTAAAGTGGATTTCTTAAATCAAGCAAGTTTAAGTCTTAAATCAAGTTTTTCTATTGTCGTGAGTATAAAAGGATTTTGACTAATTCTAAAAATAGTTACTTTTTTGAGATATTTGGGGATACTTAGTTGAGATTTGCAGATTTTCTTTAAATAAGCAAATAAAATCTACCAATGGGGTAAGAAATATGGTCTCACCAAGAATTCTTACTTTAAAGAAATGATTTCATTCCCTGGGACATGTTTTCTCAATTTTTTCGCTGTTGACAAAATAATTTTTCTTGCAAGACAGAAAATAGGACAATTTTTCATGAAACAAAGATCTTTTTACTTTCTTAAGATTCATTGTTTGCAGTGCAATGAGACAAAAAACTCTTAACTGCTGATTTTGAGAAAACCTTGGGAAGGTGTAGAACAAAAGGACGTTGAAACAACTTAAAACCTGGTGAAATATCTTGAATGTGCTAAAAGCAAACTTTTAAATCTTTGCGAATATCAAATGGTTAGGAGTGTTGATGACTTATTTACTTAAGAAGGAAAATTATCACAATCTTCACCACAACCCATTAAAAATGTAACAAAAGCAAAGAAAAACACTTTTATCTTCCATTTGGCATGAATGAGTAAAGATAATGCACAGACAGAAGTGCTGAAAATGTTTCCAGCACTCTGATGCATGCTCACGTGAAACTCTCTCCTCAATCTTAAAGTGTCCAACTTTGAAGTTCAAGAGATCATGCAAGGAGTCTGCTCCTGGACTGGCAGGTAATTGGGAAAAAACTGTTCAGTATTGCATTTAGAGATATGCAAATGTGAGTATAGTTCTGGCTTTTCTCTGCAGAGTTTGTGTTCTGCTGCTTCTGCTGCATTGCCCCGACCTGCTGGACAGCCAGCACACAACAGACCACAGGAAGGTGAGCTTTAGACGGCGAGGACAGAAGGAATTGTGTGTGTTGAACCAGGCTGCAGCCAAAGGGTTCATCCAGATGAAGTGTGTTTAATAATCTGAGCAGCTCACCGGCAACCATGTAACTTAGAAAGGGTTGGTGTGAGTCAGCGGCACCATTTCCACCGTGAGTCCGGCTGTGTGACCCGTTGCTGACCCGTAGTTGACAGTGGCGTTGAGTTACAAAAGCCAACGCTGCAGTGGAGTTGGGGGTTTTGAGGTCTTGCTGAATAGCAGCCCAGGCTGATTGACGGTGGAGGAGCTCCCTGCCAGCGCTCTCTACTGTTTCTGTATTCTCCTTTCATCTGCTAAAAGTCAACCACAAATGAGTTTTTACCACTGCCATGTGTTTGCCAGAGAAGTTGCTTGGACTGGAGACAAAGTGCTTCTTAAAAAGAAGGATTTCCATGCAAATTCTAGGATAAAGCTGGCCTGGCACTGGACTCCTGCTGGCAGGTTTCTCAAACAAAGCCATCACAGCTAATACTTCCCTGGCACTGACGCATGGAGGGCTAAGGCCACCAGAAATGCAGGCACCCCATGGGATTTGAGCCAGCAACGGACTCACTAATCAGCCAAATGTGGGCTTTCTAACTGAACAGAGGTCTTTTTCTTGCTCAGTTGCTGGAGGGTGGTGGAGCAGGACAGTCATGATGATGAGATGAGGTCACTGACTCGGGCTTTTGTCTCATCTAATCTGCCCAGATCAAAGTCTCGATGACGGCTTTCTATCAGTTTTTGGCTCTCCCATCGTCTGGCCCTGTCCCACATCTATGCTCTTTGCTGAGTCTCTGATCAGGATGCTTTGCTTCTTTAAAGGTTCCTCAGAGGGCAGAAAATGGAGACGCTCAAAGCTCCTGGGGTTCATGGGGTCCTTGGTCGTCTTGCTCCAGGACCTGTGGAAATGGAGTCCAAGGGCAGACCAGAGCCTGTCTGCCTGTGTACATGCAACCCTCCAGAGGAGCCGGTGTTCAGCTGCAGCATGCAGGCCGCATCATCTCAGCTCTGAGTCCTGGAGCTTCTCCCCACAGGGATGGAGGTAGAGCGTTCAACAGCAGCAGCAGGGGGGACCTGAGGAGGGGGAAGCAGACCAGGCCTGGTGAACGCAGGTACCCTAAAACACATTGTCTTAGAAATTACATCTATTTGAACCCACTATATCCCTATTGGGATCACAGGGTTTCCGGAGTCTCTTTTAGCCACTGTTTGGGGAAGGTGGAGTACAGCCTGGACAGGCAGCCAGTCTGTCACAGGGCACACAGTCACTCCCACCCACACATGCACACCAAAGAAAACATGCAAACTTCACACAGAAAGGTCCAATCGGGGTTTGAATCAGCCTTCCCCTCTGTAAGGCGAGAGTGCTAACCGCTAACTGTGCCACCGTGCAAATCACATGACCTGAAATGAAATTATAAAAGCCAACTTCATATTGACTTGACTTGAAATAAAAAATAATATACGGCACAGTAAAATCTGTTTACATCAACAGTTTTCTTGAAAAACATAATAAAGCCAACCATAAAAAAAGCCAAATGAGCATCATAAAAGAAATACAAATACACAAATAAAGTAACGTTTTCCCAGAGCCTCTTAAAAAAATGAGGTTGTCAGCATTTTGTGTCCAAAGTAGAAACTGCTTCCAGGAAAAAAGGAGCCTGAAAATAAAACTTCATTGGGTTTAAGAGCTGTGCTGTCTTTCGCAACAGACCTGCATAAAGAACACTTTATTTATAGAAATAGAGGTAGCTGAAAGCATACAACAGTACAGAAGAGGGTAAATATCAAGTGAAGAACAGAGACTCACTCAAGGGGTTGTTTAACGCTCTTGAGAGGAAGAGGTGCTTAAAAAAACTGGAAATTTCCTTCTGATGGAATCTGTTTCCATTCTCTTAGAAATATTAAAGCTAACAGCAGACAACCATATATAATTCTTCATCTGCACATTTTATTTTTACTAGGGGTTTTAAAGAAGCAGATAAAAAGGTTAATGTGTTAATGGTGTTTTTGCTGTTTTTAACATGTTCTTGTGGCGAACATGTATAAATGAATTCAGCTTAAAATTGCACAACATAAAATAAATAAATAAATGAAATTGAACAACTTAGTATTTCTCTATTCAAATAATTGAGAATCAGAAGCAGATGAAAAAAAATGCAGTTTGTAAAA
The DNA here is from genome assembly GCA_023969325.1 of Oryzias curvinotus. Taxonomy (NCBI): domain Eukaryota; kingdom Metazoa; phylum Chordata; class Actinopteri; order Beloniformes; family Adrianichthyidae; genus Oryzias; species Oryzias curvinotus. The sequence continues at coordinate 25,165,271 of CM043708.1, read as the reverse complement.
AAAGAAAAAAAAAATGACATAAAAATGTGCAGGCGGGCCACAAGCAACACAGAGGGGAATGGGGGCGGGCTTGCTCCATTGTGCACCGTACACTACAGACAATATAGTTTTAATTAAAAGACCACTGGGATCACTTTTGAAATGGATCAAAAGATGATCGGAGTGGGACTTTAAATTTCTTGACTGTTTATTGTACCAACATCAGAGAACAAAAAGTCACATCATAGTAAATATTTGCTCAATTATGATATATTGCCCTGTTTACATTTTAAATTGTAACTGTAGGTGATCTTGCATTTTTGAGGTTGTTGTGAGGTTCTGCTGAGGAGCACTCCTCGGTGTTTTTGTGGATGTTTGCTGCATGCCAAGGAGCCTGCGGTAAAAGTGACTCTTTGAAGCCGTTCAATGCAAAGCCAGCCTTTCACGGTTGAAAGAGGGTTATGCAAGTTTCAGTCAAAGGCTCGTCTTGTTCTTTGCAGTGTTGTGATTTTCTTCCTGTTGTGTTTGCCACTAAACAAACAGCACTGACAGCCCACTGTTGGAGGATGTTTGAGTTAGGTTTGGAGCAGAGCTCACAAAATCCGGCATACTGGCGAATCTCAAGAAGTTAATGTTTCTGACACTCAGCCAGCAGTCCTTCAGCTATTTCTGCACAGCAGTTCTTTGCGGCGGCACATTAAACTTGCTGTGTGAATGATTTTGCAACACATTACCTCACCTTTCATGCTGTATAACTTTATTACAATTGCAATTAAACAATTGTTTTAGTTTTTTTTTTTTTTTACATCAACAAACATTCAACTTGTTGATCAAAAATATAATACATCTTTATTTCCGCAGAGTGCTTTCGTAGTTTAGGTTCTTGCAGCTTTCCTTAAATACCCACTCCAATGAAAATGATGCTTTTGGAATTGTTTAACATATTTTTTTCTCATGATGGAGAACCTGAAATAATTTAGGATTAAAACCGCATTTCTAAGTATTTCTTTATTCAAATCATGATGAATAAGGAGCAGATTAAAAAATTGCATTAACGTAGAAACTGAAATGAGCGGGCAAAAGGCTCCCTGCTCCTCTCCATTCTGATGCATCCACTTGCAGACAAATAGATCCATGAAGGGTTAGGGTTAGGGTTAAATATTATGACATGAATGTCTTTGTTTTCCTCGTCTGAGCTGGCATCTGACTCAAAACTGTACGGCTGGATAGCTCTAATGTTGCTCGGCATTTTTCTTGCATTCCTAATGTTAGGTTGGGGGTGTTAGGGGCTGCAAGCTAGCGGGAGAGAGAGTAAACAAAGGAATGATGAGATATCAGCGGATGTGAATTTCTAATGAACTACTGCAGTTTTGCAGAAACTATGTCCTAAAAAAATGACAATTTTTATTTGATTTAGCCTAAAAACGGCATAATCGTAATTAAAATACCACTGGGAACGCTTTGAAAAAAGATAAAAAAATAACTGGAGTTGAACTTTAATCGGTTTCATTGGTCTCATTTGGCTGTAAATGTCCACTGATTCGGTAATTGCAATATTGGCTTCTTTTGTAATATTGAAGCATTTCAAGAAATATAAATCACGTTTTCTCTGTTGCCTGTTTACGATTTTATTTCATACAGAGCCAAGATGACATCTTTAACAAGCTGGAAGTTTTGACAGCAGATATTTCTGTTTCCAGTCGGGTCACATCCATTCTTCCAGGCAACTACGGCTACGGCAGAGGCCCCTACGCTGCTCCACTTCAGACAGATGCAGGCCGGCGATCTGAGGCCCCCCGCCTGCACAAACAGAGACGCTCAGCTGCAGCTACTTCCCACCACCCGACAGCGAGAGGGCGCAGCAGCTCCTGGTCAAACAGCCCGAACAACCTCCATGGCTTTAGCAGACCCACACACTCCAATGCACAACACCTGAGGCATAACCAAGTGTGGGCGCCCCTGTACCAGCCTACCTCATCCAACATGGGGAGGGTGCAGCCCGAGGTGCATCCAGGGAGCCGGCAGCAGCATCAGGAACGACCCTACAACCCACTGCCAACTTCTTACTGCTCAGGGGAGCACGCTCACTATAGGATCTGCAACAGCAATGTACGCAAACCTGCACGTGCGGTCAAAAGCTTGCCATCGATCCGCACAGTTTAATTGACGTAAATAAATGTAAAACGTTTTCTACAGGGTCACACACAAGTTTTATTCTTCAAAGCCGGAAAACACACAGTTTTGCCAAGTTAATGAAGTCATTGGTTTATCAGTTTATCCTCTTTCAAATTGGAGTCACAAAAAAAAACTAATATTTAAGACCATCAACATCATTTAAAAATAATCATCTGATTCAGTTTGATGAAATCCTTGCAATTCGGTTGATTTCTGATGAGCGGTGCCACAGACGTTCAAGCAAAGCAGATCTGAAGCTTGTTTAGACGAGGCGTTCATGAACTTCATGGAGCTCAGGTTTCCTCGTTATCTGGAGCTTTTAGTCAATGAAGACTGGCTTCTCGTTGAGCGTGGAGTCTGTGTTGGGGTGTGATTGTAGCGGCCGGTGGCAAAGTCTTTTAACAGATTAAGGTTTGCATTGTGGTGAAGAATAACCGTTTGTCTGCTCCCTCTGCAGGTTTGCCCTCCGTCCAGCGGACACATCCGAGTGCTGCAGTGCTCTTCCTTTAACAAGCAGCCGTTCATGGGCCGACTGTACGAGTGGGAGCCTTTCAATGAGGGTAGGGCCCACACTCAATATAAAGCATATTATCCAAGAGGATGAACATCCAAAGTTTCTGGAGATGTTTCGTTTTTTTTTGTTCTAAAATATTTTATATCAAATGGGTTTTCCAAAAGCGGAAACTTACCGTATTTTCCAGACTATAAGTCGCTGCGGAGTATAAGTCGCACAAGCCCAAAAATGCATTGTAAAGTAGAAAAATACACAGATAAGTCACACTGGACTATAAGTCTCATTTTGACAGGAAATTTATTTGACAAAATCCAAGAACTAATAACTTGCACAACCTCATATGACACAATCATAGCAGACTGTTTATCTCATAATTTCACAGTAATTCTTTCTCATACTTATTTATTTATTCCTTTCATGAAGCATCATTGGCCAAGCCGTAACCCGGGCGAATTTCCGCGATTTTCGTCGCGAAATTCGCCTCACTAACAACGGCACCATGAGAGTTTGCACACCGAAAAACGCCAAGCTCAAGCGTCAAAAAAAAAAAACGCTTTTTTTTTCTTTTGACGCCTGCGTGAATCCATTCAACCATGAATCTTTTTCACGTGTAAAGTTCTGACTTACAGTAAAACACAACTTGGAGGCTCAAACAAACATGCTTTCTGATTAGCAAGAGTTAGCGCTACACTCCGCAAAGAATATGACGATCTTATAAAAAAAATATTTTTCGCTCTGATTAAACTCTGTTCTTCTACAAGCGGTAAAACTCTCTTCTTCTGAACAAGCGCTCTTGGTAACCCTCTAATGTCAGGGAATAAATTGCATGTTCATCATCGACGCGAAATCGCCTGATGTGACACAAAAGAGAAAAATGCTGGCAATACCTGGCTATCGTTGTGTCGGCTAATCTTTTTTCAAGAACAGTGATTTACATAATCTATGAAATCTAGAAATAGATATAGTTTAGCTTCAGACTTACGTAAAAAAAGTTTGCTGATTCTCTGAGTCCTAAAATACTCTTAACACTTTATTACTCATAATATGACCCGAACATCACTCGTTCCCACAGAACATAACAGGGGCACATGTTCATTCGGCTGAGTATAAGTCGCACCCCTTGCCAAACTATGAAAAAAAGGGCGACTTATAGTCCGGAAAATACGGTAACTAATTTGCACCTCTATCTAAACACAAAGACGTATTTTATAAAAATGTAATATACAGCAAGTGTTTCTAATATTTATCTCATGGAATGGAATGGAAACAAGTTTATTTCGAATATAAAAAAAACACATAAAAAAACCAAGAAAATAAAGAAAACGTTTGCACTTGAGAAAAAGAAAAAAAAAACTATTATAAACACAAACAGAAAAAAATATGAACACATATTTTATGAACAATTATGCAACTATACATATTCGAAAAGTACGGAGCCCGTGTCATGACATTAAAAAATTAAAATATATCTTGTTCCCACAGATTAATAACTCGTTCGCACGAAATACTATTCCGTTCCCACAAGATACTGTTCAGTTCCCTGTAAATACTATATCGTTCCCTCGAAATGATTAACTCGTGCGAACGCAATAATTAATCCGTGTGAACGCAATAATTATTCACGTCATTCACGAACTTATGACGTGAATAATTATTGCGTTTGCACGAGGTAACAGTATAGAGTAGAAGTATAAACTTATATAAACTCACCCCCTATTCCTCATCAATATAAATTACATTAGGAATCAGCTTCTTTATTTATATTTAATGTTTTATAATATAATCTATGTAGCTATAAAATAAAATAATTTTTATAGAGTAGTGTCATAAATACTAAGCATGAATTATAATTGAAAAATACAATGCGCATATTAAGATACAAATAATATACACATATAAATTATTTACATATGTATACTTACGTACATATATACATCCAATATACATCCGGTATATTTGAAATCATATTTTTATTAATTATTGTAAACAGTTTTATGTTTGGACATTGCTTTATTTCAGCTTCTATAATGTTCCACAGTTTTGCTCCACAAATAGAAACACTAAAACATTTTCTATTTGTGCGTATTTGTGGTTATATCATATTTGCTTATATATTGGCTTTTATATTACCTAATGAGAATCTTATCGTTTTGTTTTTTGTAACCTAATACTATCTTTATGGCCAATCTTTTCATTGTTTATTTATTTGAAGCTCTGTAGTTATTTAAATTGGGTTTGGTATTTATTGTATTTTATTTGTCTCATACTTGATTTTAATTGATTTTGTGTTTATTTATCTGTATAGTATTATGTTACATTTCAGTTGATCTTGTAATTGCTTACACATAAATATGAATGGCATTTTCCTAAAAACATGTTTTAAGCAAAAGTTAAATGCAGTATATTTATATTCCAATTAATCTAATTTAGTAAACTTTATTTAAATTAATTCCAATTCAAAACAGTTTGCTATGATCACATCTATGCAAATAATTATAAAAAAAAACGAGCACCAGTTTGTTCTGAGCGTGACCATAGTAGGTCACAGAGAGGAGGAGATGAAGTCTCCCCCCCTTTACACCATTTAATGTGAAATGACCTCCTGTAAAATCAGACCCAAAAAAGCAACCACTTGCCTCCACCTGTTGGGCTCCGAACAGGCAGGAAATGGAAATATTGTGAAGCGACAGGTTTCATAACACTAAAAGGGACAAATTGTTTTCGCATAGGTCCTCGGTGCGTTTGATCACAATCTATACGTGCACCAACTTTAGGAGGTGAGTCTGTCACATTTCTCTTTCGGCCGCAGTGTGACATTTATCAGAGCAGCGTGCTGTTCCCATGGACAACAATGTTACAAAAACAAACGAGCAAAATCTATAAAATAAAACTGGAAAAGTGTATTATCATTTCTTAAGGAGACAGAAAAAGACTCAGCAATGCCTGCCAACATACTGTAGATGTGGATGTAAATATATCTTATTTAACTTTAAATATTTTACTTTTCCAATCAATTCACGATTAATCACCCAAAGATTAATAAATCTGTGTGTAGATATATACAAATCTTTTGTTTGAATTCTCTAGTATTTTTTGTTTTTATTGCTTGAAAAATAAACTAATTCCATTTCCAAAAGAAAAAAAAGAAAAAAAAAAACAGATTTTAATAATTGAATGATTGTAATTATTTTAATGATTGCTGTTTTAACCTGATTTTTACTGAACTCCTTTTATTTCTCTTTCTCAAAAGGTCTTGCCACTTAAAAATAAGATTTTTTATCTTAATATGTCTTGCCTGGATAAATAAAGGCTAAATAAACAATAATGACAGAAACAATACAAATGAATAGTTCAAAGTGAAGCGCTTATTGCAATATAAGCTTTTTCCTCTGCTATCGAGGCCTTAACCATTACAACTAAAATCATAGATCAAGCCCAGAGCTTTATTATTAAGAAATGGTGTCCTGAACGGGAAAAGGGTACGCTCACCAGTGTCGGGTATCTCTGGCTCAGATTCAACTTTTGGAAACTTTAGGAAAAATAGCAAAAAGTCCTACAAAAAAGAGAAAAAAGATCAGAGATGAGGAGAACAAATGGAAAATGAAGAAGAAGCTTTATTAATCCTGAAGGAAATTAAAAAGCGGCCAGCGGCTTGCATTCAACAGACACAATAAAAAATACAATAAAAAGAATAAAGCCATAAAAACCATCAATGTTCAAATCTATTTGTCAAATAGTAAAATGATAAAAATATATGATAAATCCATAAAATATTCAGAAATTAAAATCTACTACAGTAAAACCATAAAAATTTTAAAAATGTAAATACATGACAGTAATGTGAATTATTTTAATTCCGAAGCACTTTGAGCTGCACAAAGCATAAGAAATGCTTTTTTATAAATAAAGTTTGATTTAAAATGATAGATATTTTGTCTAACAGTACATTCTTTCCAAATGGAAGTAAATCTGTGTAAACTTTTCAGTTTACGTACCTGGGTTATCCAGACGGCAGCCAAAACGTCCGGTGGTCACATGATGCTGTCCTTGTGAACAGCTTTGGTGCTTACTTATTATCAATGATTTAATTGAGAAATCCAAAATGTCTTTTCCTGTCTTCAGATGGAATCAAAGCAGCATGTTGCAAATATGGCATAAAAATGCTTTTTTTTTTTCATTTACATCAAACCACAGTCCATTCATAGCAGATATTAGGCCATTTTATTGTTGTAATTGATATTGGAAAGTAAAAACTTAAACTCTTTATGCTTTAAAGTTGGGGAAGGTTCTTATTTATCCTGATGGCGTTGTTTTACAGTCTAATCAGGGCACCTGGACTTAAAATCTTCTTTCTTGAGACGCTTCACCACTCATCCAAGTCCAGATTTATGCTTGAAATCTTTCTAGCACTGTGTGTGCTATGAAAGTCATGTAAACGTCATACATGTGCTTTCAGTTCAGGAGGAGCAGCTCTGCGAGCTGCACTGCCGCGCCGTGGGCTTCAGGTTCTATGTTCGGCACTCGGAAAAGGTGATCGACGGAACGCCATGTGGACAAAACGACGCCTCTCTCTGTGTGGATGGAAGGTGCACGGTAAGACAGAAAACCAAACTGTTTTTTTAGAAGATCCTGTTCACAAATAGCCTTCAGGATGATGCAGGCTGAGGTAAACAGAGTTGCATTGTGGTGAGTGAGCAGCAGAGGGCAGCAAAGCACACATGTGAGCTCTTCAGCGTCTGTGTGGCCTCAGAACATAAACATTGAAAACAGCTAAAAAATGTTTGTGACTTTAAATTTGTATCATTTTTAATAATCAGGAAGATAAAATTGAAACCAATTAATGCAGATTTTATTTTATTAACTTGATTTAGAAGTTTAAAAAAATCAATTTTCTGTGACAAATTTGAGAAGGTTATTATTCAGATGTTTTTATTGGAAAGGTGAATTGTAATTTTTCCCCATACGATAAATTCTCCAGCTCTTCAATTAGGGGCTAAATATAATTAGAAACAGCTTTTTTTGTGTGTGAGATTTGTTCAGAGGCCCTGAAATGCAACTCATACCAACAATAAACAATAAATAGAGATCATAAGGACTATGAAAAAGAAATCAAAAGAATGAAATCATTAAAAAAAATCAAAATTACATTTTTAGAAATCAAAACAAAATTCCAGAGGCCAAAACGGAACAAAATAAAAAGGAAACATGTCTGAAAACAACATTAATTTCAAAATGAAATGTTAAAAAATGAAACACAAATAAGAAACTAGGTTTCATGCGACGTCACTGATTGGATGATGTTTGTTTACCTTTTCATACAGTAGTTATTTAGCATGGTGATATCTTCATACAGACAATATTTCCTTAAGTTTCTGACCACAGAAGAAGTTCAGTGATGGATCAGTCAAGTCTTTATCACAGTTTTCCCTCTTTCCCATAATACCCGGCTCTGGTTTCCTTTTCTATTTTATTTAAAGAAAAAATCATTTTGATTTCTAGGAATAACTTTTCTTTTTGGAAATGTCTTTTTTTTACATCTTGGTATATTGAATATTGTTTTGTTTGCTTAAATGTAATGTCTTTTATTTATTTTTGTTTTGCTTTTCTATTTATGGTTGTGATCTTTAATATGTTTTTGTGTTGAATGTTTAGTTGATGTAGTTGCCACTTCAGGGCCATCTTGCATTATTAACAATCATGAAGACGAAATGTTTTCACTGGACTCTAATTTCTGCAGATAATTTCATGACCATTTCTTAAAGTTTCAAAAATTTGTTGACAAATTTATAAAAAAAATGTTAAGTCATAAACGTTTTTTTTTTTTCTCACATAACATTTCATCAGGCTCTTCTGAGATTCAAACCTGAATTATTTAAACATGTGGAGATGTCTCTGTAATCACAACACTTGGCAGTTTTTACATGAGCAGCTTAGGATCAGGGAGAAGATATGAGGAGCTGCTGCTCAGATTGTTGTATGTGTCGGTCATATTGTGTGGATCAGCTTAAACTGGGCATGTCAAAGAGAAAAATAGATATTTATAAGGGCGTGTTTTAATTTTATTTAGTAAAAGTCTCCTTAGACCCTTCAGGCTTTATGAACTAACACCTGGAAATGGAATATAAATATGATCAATTCCCTCTTTATTTATTTCCTCCTTTAACTACTTCCTAATTTCCTCTTAAATATTCAAAAACACTCAAACATCTCACTGTTTTAGACGGTCTTTTGCTTTTATACCATCAAGACCAGACCGTATGAAATTCAGATAGTTTACTGTTAAATCTCTTCAATCTAAAACATGTCGATGAGGCACATCTTCTGCGTGTGTGAAGGGCTTTTCACAGACTCCAGCCTGGATTTTTACCCGAAACTTTGATTAATCTGCTCTGGATTCCTGCCGAAGCATAGAAAGATCCCCGGCCAGTTCTTCCAACTATTCAAGTCTTGCAGGTCAGAGCGTGTCTCGGGCTGCCAGACGTCCAACACACATGAGTGACATTTCCTCCAAAAGCGCCACTCTGTGAGAGAAAATCTGCAGTGGAAAAATAATTTTGGTGGACATAAAACTGATTTAGAATATGGTGATGAAGTGACTGATGTGACAGGAGTTTATAGATGCTTTACTGAAGTAATAATAATAAACTATTGACTTTAACGATTTACTAGCGGAGCTTCAAATAAATAAGTTTTAGTGTCAAAAACATTTTTAATGCTTATTGTTTTTTTTCTTTGTTTTTTATGCAGATAATGACTGTTTGCTTCTTGTTTTTATAAGACCTCAGACTTGATTATTATTACCATCAGAATTTACTTTGTTGTCATTGTATTCGCAATGAGATTATGATGTTGAAGCTGTTTAAAAGAATATTCAAAAATCTGTATTAGAAATAAAAATACATTATATATATATATATATATAAAATATGAAGAAAAAAAACAAAAATATGTAAAGTGGGCGGAGTTATCTTTGGTCGTAATACCTTTATATCTAAGTGCATAAAGGTATACACCGGTTCACTCAGAATACCTAAGTGCAATAAACAATTAACAATTAACTCCACATGTGCAATAATTCTTCTGAATAGATTGGGACACTGCAATATTCTTATATACTCATATTTATTTTTTATACTTTGTTGTCTAATTTTACTTTATTCTATTTATTTTGTATTTTTTGTCCTTACTTTATTTTTTCTGACATGAGAGATACCAAAGAAAAATTCCAATGTACCTCATGTGCAAACGGCAATAAAACCTTGAATGTTGAATCTTTCCCACTTCAAGCTTATATTATTCAGAATCCAACAGGTCAGTTCAGAGATTATCAGTCCAGTGTAAACTTTTCTATGCATTTTGCAAAATAATGCGTTCTTTAATCAGCCACACATGCAAGATCCAGTTTAGCCTTTTACATAGTTTGCATTTTCATGGAAGGTATTTTAAAACTGAATAATATTTTCAAAGAGTTAGAGTTGGGATTAGTCTTACTTTTTTTTATTATTGCTTACACACTTGTTTTTCTTACATTTCGCTAAAATAATTAAATGTAAATATGCTTTTTTTTTCAAATAGAAATTACAAATGACATTCCTCCTTTAATGATTCCTGGCTCTAAATGTTGTTGCTTGTGCTCTGTCTGTCAAGCATCTTTAAAAGATGTAGGTCTCTGGTTCTCACCTGCTGAATCACAACCTTCATCTAGAGTGGCACTAAAAGACGGAAAATGTATCAGCTGTGTCCCAGCCTTCTTTCTAAGATATTAAAGTTGTGTTTCCGAGTATTGGATTTTGATTATTGTGTGATCACACTGGAAAAGCCAGCTCTCTGTCGCTACAAAAGCCCTGAATGGAGCTTCTTGTGCCGCATAAAAACAGAAAGAAAGATCCCTTTGTTGGGCCGCTTTCCCTCTGCTGTGTTTTGTCTCCTTTTATGCCAAGGAGACGCATTTGAGAGGGGGTTTGTGTGCTTTCAAAAGCGATCACTGACCACACACTTCAATGCCGGTGATGGCGGGCCTCAGACGTTCATCCTTCTTGGACTATTAGAGAGCCAGCTGTGGGTTTGCTGCACTCCTCTGGGCTGACAGCTGCATCTGTTTTGTGCATTCCCTGCTGTGGTGGACAGACAGACTTGTTAAAAGGGGGTTGAGTGCTCTGATATACAGCCTGCCTGGCACAGACGTGGAGCTCAGAGGCTGCTGCTGCCGCAAGCACCAGCCGCAGGCTCACAGGGTGTTCATCATTATTTTTCGCAGATGGTTCTGTCTTCGTGTTCCTGCAAAACCTGTCCTCCCTCAGTGGACGGACAGAAACTGATATAATGCGGGTCATCTTTTAAACTGCACATGCAATAATAATCTGGGAGGCAATTTCACTCCAGGTGTGAGTCTGAATTATTTATACTGCATGCCAACAGGGCTCGCTGACAAAAAGCCACCCAAAGTGTGTTCTTGGTTCTCATTCAGGACCCAGAAACACAAGACATTAGTGTGGTTCTTTCATTGAAAGACCCACTCCGATCTTCTTCCCATCTATTTTTAAAGCGTTCCCAGTGGTCTTTTAATTGTGATTATGCTGTTTTAGCCAAAAAAAAAGGGACATAGTTTCTGCAGAGCTGCAGCAGGTTATAAGAATTTCACCTCTGAGTTGCTGTGGAGCAACCCCATCCCCCGTCCCCCTTCCCCTCCGCACGTATGTTCTATGTTACAAATAAGCTCTTTTTCATACACCATTTTTTTCATCTGTTTCTGAATCACAGCAATTTAAACAGTACTTAAAAATGCATTTTTAAGCTTAATTTTATTTCTTTATGTTTATGTCCATTTGTTAAAAAAAGAAAACTCCACAGGAACATGTTAAAAAGACCAAAAACACAGTTTTCATTGTTCTTGATTTTGAGTCAGACTTCTGGTTTGAAGCTTGTTCAAAGATGATGACGATAACATTTTATTTATAGACTAATAGCTGCAAATATGATCTATCTATCTACCTATCTACCTATCTGTCTGTCTGTCTGTCTGTCTGTCTGTCTGTCTGTCTGTCTGTCTGTCTGTCTGTCTGTCTGTCTGTCTGTCTGTCTGTCCGTCCGTCCGTCCGTCCGTCCGTCCGTCCGTCCGTCCGTCCGTCCGTCCAAACAATTTTAAAATGTAATTTCTATCTTTGGATTGATACATATTTTAAAAAGTTAGATTTTGAAAGAGTTAAAAAAGTTTGATAATATGTTTGAAAAAAAGTACATATTTTATTGCAGTTCCCATTGCAATTAAAAGAAATGTATATTTTTTAAAATTGCATTAACCTAATTGAGCTGTAAGCAGACAGAAAGCTCTTCAAATGACAAAAACACAATTTTGAGCGACTTCGCCTTTGGCTTTTCCCCTTCAAAAGATTTTGATTGATTTTTAAAACTCCTCAGTAAAATCGGACAAATATTTTCTTGAAGTTTAATTCATTGAAATGAAAACTTAAATGGTCAATGAAATATGTTTGGAGCTCCTCAGTCCAGCTGTGGGTTTAGCTGTAGACCTGCACCTGCACCTCCGCTCTGCCGGGCTCTGTTACAGCTCATAAAGTCTTTCTGTGGCGGACAGGCGAGGGATTAACCTCGTGCTCAGGGCCTCATTCAAGCTGCGAGGGAGCAGTTTGGATGAGATCCTCATTTCTTGTTTCCTGCACTGTCCCCATGTTGAAAAAACCTTATTTTCTTTCCTTTAATCCTTTTTATTTGAAATAGGAAGGACAGTTTAGAGTTAACTAGTAACCAGAATTGTTTTCCATTCTTTGTTGCGAAATAAAATTGGAATTCTTGATTGTTTTTACTGTTTCATACACTTGTGCTGCTTTAGACCTATTTTATATTGTTTTTGCGAAGTGTTTTTTGGATAGACATTAACATTTATTACATTAGCTAAACGATAATTTCCAAACTTTGCCTTGTTGTCTTGAAAAATCCTTGCCGACTGCCAAAAAGAACACCAATAACCATCACAGATCCACTGTCTGTTTCAGAGGAATTATTGAGTACAAGAGTAAATACAGTGTGACGTTTACATTCAATGTCTGTTAAAGGACGCTGTTATTCCCTCATGTGGAAGTTGAATCTGTGCTGTTAGACTTTCTAGGTCAATCAGGTTAAAGTCGAAAATGACCACAGGATGAGCTGAAGTAGATGCATTTCCATTTCCTGAGCATTTCCTGACAGCTGGGACACCGTTTTACTGAGGTGTCAGCAAACAACTCTTCCTCTTACTGTGACGTAGGAAATCTGCTTGAATTTCTTCCCTTTGAAAACAAGACTTGTTTTTGACATGAGTTACAGAGTCTGCCCAGCTGTGCCTGATTTTTGCAGAAAACTAAAATGGTAAATAACTGCAGAAACTTTAACAAAAAACAAAGCTTTTAGATAGACTGTTTGAGAGATGCTCTCATCACCTTGATGTGTTAAGCTCTTTTGGTGCTCCGATGTGTTTTTGCAGCGGAGAGTAGTTTCTCCATCCTGGTTTTTCCTCTTCATGATGCTCTGCAGGGACATGAGGTTGTATTTCCAGCAGCATGTGGTCCCACAGGTCGACCTCCAACAGAAAACTGCTGACAGTGATTGGCTTTTGTCTGGGCGGCGATGAATTGTGAATAGACAGTTAAGATATATTTTATGCCTTATCGGCTTCTTTAAACTGTCAGTAGTCTGCAGGCTGCTTGCTGGATGTCTGGAATTTATGATTTTACTGGAGAAAAAGACAAAAGCTGTGTGTGTAGTGTTTGAAAAGGTGTTGGTGGCACTTTTTTTTCTACCAATCTGCTTTTGCATAGAAATGTTTGCAAATGCTTGCATTGGCCAGGCTGCATTTATGCCATTTTTTTTTTTTTTTTTTTTTAATTTCTTGTCCAGTGTGACAAAATGTTCAAGGTCAAGCCTTTCATTAAAGTCTAAGGATCTTTAACAGCTTTGTTAGAAAAACAAACCCCAGGAGATGAGCAAGTCACTGAACATGAAGATAAATGGGTCTTAACAAGAAGGTCCTCTGTTGTGAAGGCCGTCGCCTCATTACACTCTTATACTAAAGACTGTTTAATAATGCGCTTTCTGTGTTTACAAAGTGGAACATATTTAACTTGTGGCAAGGTCAGACTAAAATCAAGAAGCTGAAGAAAAAAAAAAGACGATTTTAAAGATAAGTTATGGAATCTGAAAACGGCCGACCCTACTTCTTTTTTTATTGTTTTCTTGTGATAACGACAACCTCAATATCATGAGAAAACAAATTTGTCGTCATGAGATAACGAAGAATATACTGTAGCGTCCCTCTCTCCCTTCCATGCACTGAGAAACTAAGACGTTTAAGTCTCTTTATTTTGTGGTTACTGGTAGCCGTATAACCAACGTCATAGAGCAGAAATTACACCAGATTACACGTGAAATGTCAGCCACGCCTCTGTCAGTCTGCCCCAGGGCAGCTGTGGCTACATCAGTAGCTTACCATCACCAAGTATGAATGATGAGTGAATGAATAATGGACACAATGTTGGCGCTTTGAGCGTCTGGAAAAGCGCAGAATAATCCAATCCATTATTATTATTATTTACCAATGACTCTCAACAACAGCAAAAGAAACCCTCCTCGAATGTCATTTTTTGACGTCAGTTTTTTGATTTATTGGCGGAGCTGCGCTTCTCAAACCCCCTTAATTCTGTCTCATGTACCAGCCCCCCTCTCTTTATTTCCCTTATTCAGCCAATAACTGAAACCTATAAGTCCAAACGCCCGACAACAGGTTAATTGACAGAAACTAGAGGCACAACAATGCCTGGTGCGTTCACTGAGCTCCGGCAATTGGCGGGACCTAAAAAACAAAAGTAGGGTAGGCCATGATCTACTATCTTCTTATCATAAGAAAACAAAATTGGTTTTGTCTTGATAACTGATTAAAAAAAAACAAGGCTTCCATAAAAAGTAGTTTATTGTCCATGTTTTTGTTATACCCTACTTTAATATCAGCTAAGTTCACAGTCAACTACTTTGAGGTGTTTTCCTTTAAGCTTTTAAACCAAGGGTGTCCATTCCCATAACCCACCTACTGCGAAGGACCTGAATCACATGTTTTTTGCTAATGAGATGAAGCAGGGTCAGAGGTACACTGATCCTTGAAGATTGGGGTTAAACACCCCTGCCTTATGCAGGATGACTGAATGTTCCTACTGCAGCTTTATTTTTAGCTCCGGTTTATGCCTAAAATACAATTTATTTTTCACGCCTTAACCCTGTCTGACTTTAATGTTGATGACAAAATAACATTGCTACATCACAGTTATGTGTTGTTTGAGCCCTATATTACGGTGGCCGAGAACCGCCATTACAGCAACAACAAAAAAAGGTGCAAAAATAAAAAAACTACTAGCAAAAAAGAAAAATGAAATGCAAATTTAAAAAAAGCAGCAACTAAAAAAAGGAGCAAAATGTGTATGTATTGTACTTCTGTTTTGTACAATAAAGTTGAAAAGAAATTGCAGCTGTTTCTCTAGATGCATTGCTTTTTTTATGTTTGCATTTATTTATTTTTCCATCGCTTTTTTTTTCTTTTTTCTTTTTTCTTTCTTTTTGTTGTTGTTGCAGCAATGGCGGTTCTCGGCCACCGTACTATATTGATGTTTCAGCTTATCAATTCCCTCATTACTCCTTAAAAGACTATCTAATGTGGGACTATTTAGTGCTCTGGATATTAATGTAATTTGGGCACATGAGCCATTAGCCGGAGTAAAACCCTAGTAAATATGAACATTTTACAAAGACTATTTACTATTTATATTCATTCAAGTGACAAATCGTTCAAACGCAATGCATTGTGGTCTATATATTCGCTAATGGAGAGAGCATCAGTGCACAGTGGTTTTTTGCAGAGACTTTTGGGAAGTTTCCAGGGCACTGTTTTTTGGAATTTGTTGATTTGAACATCCAAACAAAATGCGGAACACTGTGTACAGTGCACTAACCGTGGAGTAGTGGGCACGTTCACTGCGTTTGTGTAATTTATTTTCTATAAATTTGTTGAAATACACTTCTAGTTCCTATAAGATTTTGTCTAAAAGGCTTCCTTTCTGCCCCTCTTGTCCCAGCGCCTTCCTCAAATGGCTTCGGTCATTGTCATTCTCCCATATTCATGCCTTCCTTAGTTAAATCAGCTGCTAGAAGGGAACAATCACAGAATCTACACACGTAGCCTTGTTGACTAATATGTATCCCAGATGCACAGAAATGTCCATTCTCCTCTTCCTATTTGTTGCCATTTTTTAACTTCCACTAATCACGTTAGCAGGACTAAAGAATGTTTTAAAGATCTGGACAGCAATGAATGGATCTAAGAGGCTTTACAGCTTTTGAGTGTAGCTTACGATTTCCTCTGTCCTTATCTGTACAGGTGGAAAGATAGACGTGAAAAAAATACTCTGCAAAATCCGGATTAAGTGTGTCATTCAGTTGCCTCTTGTACAGCCTGCAGACAGTGTGTGTCCCTTAGTGGTGTGTGTGTTTGTGGGTCAGCTGACTGTTCTAGCATAGGCTAAGCCAGTTGCAGGTGTGAATATTCTTCACATTGGCTGCCTCTGCTTGCTCTGCGAATCAGCTTTGCAGAATATATATATAAAAAAGGAGGGGAGGGGGGGGGGGGTTATGAAGAAATGTGCAAACACACAAATCGCTACAGAAGACAGATCCGAAGACACCTTTAGTTCACTCAGTGCCTGTGAGTGTGTATATAAATTTCTAAAACCAAATATTACAGTAGCACATAATTTTACTGGGAGCAGCTGTGCAAATTTGGACCTAACTGGAATATTTGTCTGCTGCCTCACGCTCTTTTTAAAGACACACTCCAAAAGAATTGTGTTTTTGGTGTTTTTAAAATGTTCTTGTGGCATTTTTCTCATGATGGAGGACATTAATTGTTGCGATTTAGGAGCAGATGAAAAAAACGCCATTTGAAAAAGCGTTTATCTGCGCTCTGCTCCATTCTGCTGCATGTACTTGTAGACGAATAGATCCATTTAATTTCCTCGTCCGAGCTGGTATCTGGTTCAAAACTGCACGGCTGGATAGTTTCAATAATGTTAGATTGGGGGAGTGAGGGTCTGTAAGCTAGTGGGAGAGCATGTAAACAGAGAGCTCTCAGTTATGGATGATGGAAAGGAGGGTGGGTTGTTCCACACCTGCTATCCGGTCCACAACTCAGAGGCAGATTTCTGATAAACTACTGCAGCTCTGCAGAAAATATGATTTTGTTCAAATTCCTCCACTACTCCCTACTTAGTGCACTGTTTATGGCGTTATCCATTTTTTCTGGGTGTCCAAACCTGCAATTTCAAAATTGAGCACACTAGGAATTTTCCAGAAGTCTCTGCGAAAAGCTAGAGTGCAATCTATGCTCACTAAATTGAAGAAAGTGGACCACAATGATTTTTCTTTTAAACATTTTTTAATTTAGCTGTATTTTTTTGGACAAAAATGGCATAATCACTGGGAATGCTTTATAAAGGCTCAAAAGATGATTGGAGTAGGTCTTTAAAGGACATTTTTAGCTGTGAAAAAATTGTTTTTAAATCTTTTGTGACTAATTTTTTATGAGGACTGATCCTAATATATGACTCAGAAAGAATATAATTATAGAATCCTGATTAAAGCAACTAAAACAAACTTAAAATGATATGCTTGTTCCCAAGTCCATCACAATTTCAAAGAATTATGCAACAACACAGGATGTTTTATTATTTTTCCTAAACCACTTTTTTTAATGACATCCTTCTTGTAGGAATATGTTTTTATTTTTAGGGATGCAGCCCTGCTGCGCATAAAGTATGCAGGACCGTGCTGTGGTCTCCCTGTGCCATTTTAAAGTGGGAACGTTTTCAATTATCTCCCTGTGTGCGTATCCCAGGCCTGCACATTCAAGCTCTCTTTGTGCAGAAACAATGTCCCCAATGTCCTCGGCCTGCTTTTATTTTATCATGAGAAAACCAACTGTGGGATATGAGGATGCAGAGTGGACAGTACTTCATAACTCAACGTGAATTGGGATTTAATGTTGTGGAAAGAATGGTGGAAAGCCATTTGATGAGTCAGGCTCTTCTGGCTGAAGTCGTTCCTCTATGAGTACATCTGTGTGGTTTGGACTCCAGGAAGCAAAAATATTATTTGTATATTTTAAATTTCTTGCTTTCAAAGTTTTTTTGTGAACAAAAATACCATATTTTCACTCTACAAAAAGCATGTTTAGTGGTGAAGTAAAAATAAAAATCAAGAATTATGATTATAACTGACTTGCAGCCTCAGAGTTTATTTGTGTTGGTTCCTGTAGATGGTATGTGTTACCAGCTAGTTAGCGCCATGTAAATTTGACTATAGGGGTTTTGTTTCCCTTATTCAGCCCCTCAAATTTCCTTTTTTTTCCCCTTTCATGCCACATTGAAAGCATTCCCCAAAACTTCCTTTCTGACTTCCAGTTCATTGTCAGCAGAGGGTCCCTCTCTCTGTTCTGCCTCCTTTTTCCTCCCTCCAATTCATCTTCTACCTCACTCCCCCCAGCTGCACCTCCCCCAGCTCGGTTTACTAGGGAGAGCTCAGAGAGATCTCCTCTGGAGTGAAACGGTTCTCTGGCTCTAGTCGGAGCTGCAGGAGGACTCGCGTGGAAGCCCAGGTCGAGCGTTTCTGCCCCCACATGAGAGAATGCTGTCAGGACTGGCTCTCCTGCTGCTCTCCTGCCTGCATGTGCGTGCGCAGGTGAAACCTCGCTCGCAGGTAAGATCACCTCCGCTGGGTCCAGGAGGAACCTGGGGGAGAGTGGGGATTCCCACTGATGCCTGAGGAGAAGCTTTGCACAATGAGCTGCTTAGCTTGTTTCCTTTTTTTTTTTTTTTTGTATAAATTTTCAGAGTATTTTTTTTTAAGCTGGTGGTGTTTCAAAGGAAGACATCTGAGGTGGTGGATGTAAATGACTGATTTGCACACAGTTCTTCATGGTTCTAGGCAGCAGTGGACAGTGTCACTCAACAACTTGAACTGTCCGCGCCGCTTTGTGTTCCTGTGGTTAAACTTCTGAGTGGAAGCATTCAAAGTTTTGCTGTTCTCACCACAGCTCTGCTTGCATTCAGGCCTGTTTATATTTCCACAGCACATTTACTGGCTGTGGGATTCTGTTTGTTTCCTACTGTAGTCTCCAGCCTGTCGCAGGACCCTGAGGATGCGGGGATCCGCTGCAATCCTGCATCATCCTGCCTGTACTTGTGGCTCAGCTGAGCTTCAGATGTGTTGGCTGAAGATGAATGATTTGGTGCCTAATGTAAATCTCAGAAGTTGAAGATCTTGATGAGATGTCTGCTGGTGTGTACACTTTTGATAGGTTTATGTAGACAATTTGTGCGATTATAGGTTGGTGAATGAGCAAGGATGATCAAAGAACTGTCCTCCACAAAGTTGTGAAAATGTTTTCTGATGACGTTTCGGCACACAGACGGCTGACAACAGATTCTGCAATCTTTTGCTCTGGTTATGTTTCAAACTCAGCTTTAATAAAAAGTCTTTACACACCGGCTAGTTCATAAAGTCCACAACATTTTGTCAAAATTCCACTTTTTTATAATAAATCTGGCATCTTTTGATCCCCAAAAGAGTTGGAATAAAGTGGGTTTTCTAGAAAATCCTGGATCCTGCAGCGTCAGAGCAAAGGGCTCTTGTAGACTGGTATGAAAGTAAGTGTGTTAAGAGCTTTACAAGAAGGAATTTTAAATTTAATGTAAAGTTTGATGGGTAGCCAGAGAAGAGAAGCTGCGATGGAAGAAATATGACCTTTCTTGGCAGCAGCACTGAGCACTGTTGGCTGCAGACTCTTGACCCTACTGAGAGAATTTCAGGGATTTAGTTGGACCCTGGGATAAAAACTGGAATATAGTTGTCTAGATCAGTGGTCCCCAACCACCGGGCCGCGGACCGATACCGGGCCGCGGGACACTTGGCACCGGGCCGCGGAGCGGTTCCAGGCCGCGGGGAATTTTTGCATCGGGACGCACAGAAAGAAAAAATAATTTCCATTTCATTGTTTTTTTTCCGACAAAAACGTTTTATTTTGAAAAGTGACCGGATTCACTTTGTTACATCTGTCACACTTAACGCACGTCAAAGTCGCGACACCAAACATCGCGTGATACACCCCACTAAAATTAAACCCAAACAACCAAAATGAGCAAAAAACAAACTTCTTTAGAAAGTTCCTTTGACAAGGGGAAAATTATAATTATTATTGTTATTATCATTACTAAAGAGAAAATACCATCCCCGGTCCAAAATTAAATTAAATTACATTAAATCTGTCTTGCGTTGCACCTCAACCCCCCCCCCCCCCCCCACCCCCCGGTCCGCGGTAAACGTGCCTTGCGTTGTACCGGTCCACGGTGACAAAAAGGTTGGGGACCACTGGTCTAGATCAAATACTATGAATGCATAAGTCAATGATTTAGACATTCAATTGAGAAAAATGACTCTGCTTTTTGCAGTAATTCGGAGATTATATAGGGTGTTCTAGAGATGTTTTGGAAAAACAAATGGTGGTAAAGTAAGGTTCCAAATGTTTCTGCTATTATGGTGAAAAACTAAGTAAAATGAGAAAAGCTAAACTTAAAAGAATATATATTTTTAAGTCAGAATGTTGACATCTATTTTGTGTTTGCTTTGATTAGATTTATTGGTTTATTTCAAGCATCAAAATAAAAAATAAAATAACTAAAAACCGATATATCAAACCAATTCAGATATTGAGTAAAACATTGATTAGAGAACATGTTCTTGACAGTGTAATTGGAGTGATGTATACAGTACTTACACATGTCACATTAGATTCATTAAGTATAATTATTATCAATTAAAGTCAACTATAGTTGGACTTGTTGCTTAAAAGTTTTGAATATATATATATATATATATATATATATATATTTTTATTTAATTGCCACAATCCAGTTTTGATCAGTTAGGTGCAGATTATTTCTCAAGTAACAACGTGGATTGCCTATTGATTTTCCTCAGAAGTCATTTTTACATCATTTCAGTAAACATTCATATGAATTACATGAGTATAAAATCCACGTTTTTATCATTTAAAACCATGCAGGTGTTTATATGTTAAAGAGAAACTTTTAATTTCTACAATGAATTTGGGTTAAAACTAGAATCAGGATTAAACCACAGCAACCACTGCTGCACTTTTTTCAGACACTGTTTCCCAGAGCAAATACACGGAGTGAGCTGAAGTGGTTAGAGTCCAAAACCCTGTGGAGCACTGTGGTGGACCGAGCAGTAGAAGGCAAGGACAGCAAACAATTCTATCAAAAATATATTTAAATTTATTTTTCAAAAAGTGTAGCTGGGCAAAAATGGGCCCTTAAAAGAGGTCAAAGTAACAAAATTAACTCAAGCTTTTAAATGTAACAGAGGACAACTGAACAGACAAACAAACTTAATCAAACTGACCTACCTAATTGGAAACACAAGGGAACATATATAGTGGCTGATCAAACCAACTAGACACACAAGGGGGAACTTAAAATGACTAAGACAAAATACATCAAACAAAATAAACTAAAGTCCAACCTATGGTAAATTAACATACACAAATGAATGAAAATAAAGAACATCAAAATAGAAACTAAGTAAAGAAACACAGAAAGAGTTCCTTGTCCACTGGGCGATGGTTCAGTCCAATTAGCTGCCTGCTGAGTATAAGGCCTCTGCTGACTGGGATGCATTCTTGTGTCAGGCCTGACTTGATTTTTCCAGCAGCAGATGGCAGCAGCAGCAACAATGGTTCCCCTTAGCACTGGTAACTCAAACAAACCATCAAATTATAATAAAGTAAACTGAAACATGTTAATACATTTTATGATTAAATGTACGTGTCATTTTTGAAAAAGAAATCTAAAAGTATATGCAAACAAATAAAGTAAACAGATTAATGTAGGGTGTGGTGCAGGACGTTACTGCCCTGATGGTGTGGCAGCGTAGGCAGCCATCACACTCCCCTCCCCTTCGGAGCCTTCATCAGGAGCACGAGAGAGGAAGTCTGCGGTGATGTTGTCTCTCCCTGGGATGTAGTTCACCTTGTATCTGTAGGGCTGCATGGCGAGGTACCACCTCGTTATCCGGGCATTAGTGTCCTTCATCTTCTCCAGCCATTGCAGAGCCCTATGGTCGGTCTCCAAGGTGAACTCTCTACCTAAGAGGTAGTATTTGAAAGAGTCCATAGCCCATTTGACTGCCAGCGCCTCTTTTTCGACAGTGGAGTAGTGGATTTCTCTGGGGAGTAGCTTTCGGCTTATGTAAGCCACAGGATGTCGATAGTCAGACGTGCACTGTAGAAGCACAGCTCCAATGCCTCTTTGAGATGCGTCAGTTTGCAAAATGAAAAGTTTATTAAAATCTGGACTGTGAAGTACGGGGTCCTTACTTAATGATTGCTGGATGTCCCGAAACGCTGTCACAGACTCCGTAGTCCACCTGATCTTGTTTGGACGTCTTGAGCCAGTCATGTCGGTCAACGGAGCTGCACGGGCTGAAAAGCTTGGGATAAACTTGTGATAAAATCCAGCTAATCCAAGAAAAGACCTTAGCTGCTTTCTTGTCTGTGGTAGAGGACAGGATTCAATCGCCTGTACTTTGTTGACTTGCGGCTTGATCAACCCACCTCCAATAGTGTAACCAAGGTACTCCGTTTCACTCCGGGCAAAAGCACACTTTGCTGGATTGATGGTTAATCCTGCCGCCTGTAGGCACTCCAGAACCTTCTTCAGATGTCTTAGATGTTCCTCCCAGGTGGCACTATAAACCACAATATCATCAAGATATGCACAAGCACAGTCCTTTAAGCCACCTAGTACCTGATCCATAAGTCGCTGAAAAGTTGCAGGAGCGCCATGCAACCCAAATGGAAGAACTGTAAACTGAAAGAGGCCCCAAGGTGTCCGAAACGCAGTCAGTTCCTGGGACCGCTCTGTAAGGGGAACCTGCCAATAACCCTTACAAAGGTCAATAGTTGTTAGAAACTTTGCCTTTCCTAGACACTCAATGAGATTGTCAATTCTGGGGGTTGGATAGGAATCAAATCTTGACACAGAATTTAGATAGCGAAAATCTATGCAAAATCTGATAGCTCCATCCCTCTTGGGGACCAACACAACCGGGTGACACCACTCGCTTTTTGAAGGCTTGATGATCCCAAGGGACAGCATGTGATCCACCTCCTCCTTTAGTGGACCCAGGAGACGTTCTGGTACTCTGTAACTCATTCGCCTCACTGTAGCCTGCTCCCTTAGCACAATGTCATGGTGCACCAAGTTTGTGCGTCCTGGATATTCCTGAAAAACTCTGGAATCAATCAATGCTTTCACCTGAGCTTGTTGGTCTTCAGAAAGATGGTTCAAATCCAAGGTGGTGGGCATTGATGATGGCAGGAATTCATCCACTTCCTCCTCCTCATTGACATCTCTGATCAGCAGTCCCATAGCATCATCTGCAGTCCTGGAAACCCATTCTTTGAGAAGGTTAACATGGAGTACACGACTGGACTGTTTGTGACCTGGGGTGGAAACCTGATAGGTTGTAGCCCCAAGTTTCTTTTGGACCACAAAAGGGCCTTGCCATTTGGCTAGTAACTTACTGTCACTTGTAGGTAACATTACTAGGACTTTTTGACCTGGTAGGAAGCTTCTTTGGCGTGCTTTTTGGTCATACCAGCTTTTCTGGCGTCTCTGTGCATCAGCCATGTGGGCCTGCGCCAACTCGCTCATCCTCTGCAGCTTCTCTCTCATTTGAAGAACATACTGAATGACATTAGGAGGTTCTTCTCTGTCCTGCTCTCCTTCCCAGGTTTCTCTCAAGAGGGTCAGGGGTCCCCTTACTTCATGTCCATAAAGTAATTCAAAGGGGGAGAACCCTGTTGAAGCCTGGGGTACCTCTCTGTAGGCGAAGAGGAGATAAGGTAGCCACTGATCCCAATCAGACCCGGTTTCATTGACGAACTTACGAAGCATTTGCTTAAGAGTCTGATTAAAGCGTTCAGTCAACCCGTCCGTCTGTGGATGATAAGGAGTGGTCCGCAGATTCTTCACACCCAGGAGCTGATAAACCTGCTTAAGCAAGTTAGACATGAAGTTAGTACCTCGGTCTGTCAAAATTTCTCTGGGGAAACCCACTCTGGAGAAAAACTGCACCAGAGAAAATGCCACAGCTTTTGCCTTCACACATTTCAGTGGAAACACCTCTGGGTACTTGGTGGCATAATCAGTGATGACTAGCATGTAGCGGTTTCCAGATTTACTTTTCTCCACTGGTCCTACCACATCCATGCCAAGGCGTTCAAACGGAGTGCCAATAATTGGGAGAGGCTGGAGTGGAGCTTTTGTGGTACATTTCAGTGAGGTTTTCTGGCACTGAGGGCAACTCTGACAGTAACGTTGGATGTCTGTACGTAAGCCAGGCCAGTAGAAGTATTTCATCACACGCGCAGTTGTTTTTTGCTTCCCTAGGTGGCCAGCCCAAGGTATGGTGTGGCCTAGGCTGAGTACTACATCTCGAACCAACAGAGGAACCACCAGTTGCTTCACTTTGCCTTGCTGGTGATAAAGAACTCCATTCTCCACCAAATACTCCCTCTTTGACTCCTCAGCGGCTTCCGCTGCTTTTACAAAACAAGACGTCAAAGTTGGATCATTTAATTGCATTTCAACAATGTTAGATGGCAGATTGAACCCTAGACCCACTTCTGGAGTTGCTTCACCAGGCGGATCTACCACAGTGTGTTTAAATTTCTCTTGCCTTTTCTGACTGCGTGTTTTGCGAGACTTCCCGGGTTTTGTCTCAAGCTCAGCATCGTAGAAAGGTAAAGCACAGAGAAGTGGCAGATTCTCATCTGTATTTTTAGCTTGAGCTCTTGTAACCGCAACAGCACTTTCTCTTGGGTCCAACAAGTCATAAAGAACTGGCAGGTCATGACCCAAAACAACTGGGAAAGGAAGGTCATCAACCACTCCTACTTTGATCAGATACGTTTGTCCTTGAATTTCTAAGTAGAGATCAGCAGTAGGATATAGTTTTTTGTCACCATGTACACAGCAGATGGACACTGTCTCTTGAGTGGAAACAAGGTTGACTGGTACATGTTGTTGATGAATTAAAGTCTGTGTACTGCCAGTGTCAATTAGTGCATTGAAACATTTCCCATTAACCTTAACAGTGGTCATTTTAATAGGCTGGTTGGCTCGACTTTCCAAAGCATGGCTCTGATATGGAACAAAACACATCTGAGTGAGCTTAGCTGAACTTTTTGGGCAAAGGGGTTTAATATGTCCTTCCTGGCCACACAAATAGCAGATTGGTGGTTTATTGGACGATTTTGCTGGTTTACTCATCTGATCGTCATGCACAGGCATTCTCGGTGTTCCTGGAGCCAGTCTGTGGTGGTGCTGTGGGGCTGTTGGCCTGCGTGAGTCTTTTACACCCTTCCATTGCTGGTTGCTCCATGGTACATTTTTCTTGCGAGCAGCCACAAACACCTCTGCCAGTGTTGCGGCTTCAGCTGCTGATTTAGGCCCATGCTCTTTTATCCAGACCTGAAGCTCAGGAGACATCATTCTTAAGTATTGTTCCATGATAATTATCTCACCAATTTCCTTTACCGTTTTACCTCTGGGTTGAATCCACTTATCATAGAGTTCCTTGAGACGGGCATAAAGCTCCTTGGGACTTTCGTCGGGGCCCACTTCCAAGGAACGAAATCTCTGTCGGTAAGACTCAGGGCTGATGTCATATTTATGCAGGATTGCAGTTTTTACTTTTTCATAGTTCAAAGAATCATCGACATTCATGTTAACATAGGCACTTCTAGCCTTACCGGTGAGCAGTGGGATGAGGCGGAAAACCCAGTCTGACTCCACCCACTTGCATGCTGTTGCTATGCGTTCAAAAGTTATTAGAAAATGTTCAATGTCATCATTTTCTGTTAGCTTTTCCAACCTGGGATCCATAGAGAAGCGAGGGTGAGTGGTTACTTGCTGTGCCCCTGCTGGCTGATGTACGGCCTGTGGCAGCCGATCATCTGAACCAGACTCCTCCGTCGGATCAGGGGCTGATGAGGGGTAATCAGGAACAGGTGACGTCCGGGCCTGCACCTCCATCTGCAAAAGCTGGAACTGATGCTGCAGGCTTTTTAGCCTGTGTTCCTGCTGCTTTGCTTCCTCCTGGAGTCTCATTTCTCGGGCTTCCTGTTGTCCCATAAAGGCCTGGAGAATACTAGTAAGATGTTGCAAAGTAGGCTCTTCACCTTCAGTACCTGTACCAGCTCCTGAAGCTCCAGCCTCCTCCACCTCTCCATTGTCCATGTTGGCAGTGCTGCAGTCCTTATGTTCAATGCGGGCTCTTGTGGTTCTTCCTCCTCGTTGCATGGCTAAAAAAAAAATATTTCAGGGGATTGCCAGGGGAAAGGAAAAAAACTGTCCTTAAACTGCTGATCCCACTTCTGACACCATTATGTGGTGGACCGAGCAGTAGAAGGCAAGGACAGCAAACAATTCTATCAAAAATATATTTAAATTTATTTTTCAAAAAGTGTAGCTGGGCAAAAATGGGCCCTTAAAAGAGGTCAAAGTAACAAAATTAACTCAAGCTTTTAAATGTAACAGAGGACAACTGAACAGACAAACAAACTTAATCAAACTGACCTACCTAATTGGAAACACAAGGGAACATATATAGTGGCTGATCAAACCAACTAGACACACAAGGGGGAACTTAAAATGACTAAGACAAAATACATCAAACAAAATAAACTAAAGTCCAACCTATGGTAAATTAACATACACAAATGAATGAAAATAAAGAACATCAAAATAGAAACTAAGTAAAGAAACACAGAAAGAGTTCCTTGTCCACTGGGCGATGGTTCAGTCCAATTAGCTGCCTGCTGAGTATAAGGCCTCTGCTGACTGGGATGCATTCTTGTGTCAGGCCTGACTTGATTTTTCCAGCAGCAGATGGCAGCAGCAGCAACAATGGTTCCCCTTAGCACTGGTAACTCAAACAAACCATCAAATTATAATAAAGTAAACTGAAACATGTTAATACATTTTATGATTAAATGTACGTGTCATTTTTGAAAAAGAAATCTAAAAGTATATGCAAACAAATAAAGTAAACAGATTAATGTAGGGTGTGGTGCAGGACGTTACTGCCCTGATGGTGTGGCAGCGTAGGCAGCCATCACAAGCACCATGATTGGCTTTGTTTGTATCGGAGGAAATAGAAGTTAGAAACAAGTTAAAAATGTCTGAAAGCCGACTGTGACGTTACAGTTCAGCAGAGACCAGCACTTATTTCTGCTCCCAGTACAGTCGAACCATACGTTTAATGGCAAACGATTGATCACTTTTAATGCTACGGTGATTGTTTTGTGTGGGAGCTTTCAAAAATGTTGCTAAGACTGTATGAGAAGGGAATAAGGTCTTTTATAATTGTAATGTATTATAGATACTTTTAGGACTCAAAAGCAAAAAAAAAAAAAAAAGCCCCAAAAAGGGAATTTAGCAAAAACTAACAGCTGAATGTTACATTTTATAATTCTGGCTCCTTGTCCTCCTGTATGGATTTCACATTTGCTGGTAGTGTAAAGAGAGAGGTGGTCACTGTTTAAAACAACAGAACCTATAGGCTGCTAGTTGTGGCTCCAGCCAGAGACAGTCACACTGATTCATTTTGTGTAGCTGCCTAAAATCCATGTTGGGCTTTTCTAGGTCAAACCACAGTCAGATTTTTGAGGTTTTGCTTATGTCAGATGATGAAAAACGTGCACTCTTGTGTCGGCAAATACAATTTAACATTACACTTTATATTTTTTGTAAAAAAAAAAAAAAAAGTTCTCCACTCAGCAGTTTGACTGCTATGTGATCTGTATGTTTACATGCATTTATATGTTTACATTTATTTGCTTTACTTTTTATAATATTGGAGTTTTTATAATTGAGGATTTTAGTAACTGATTTTTTGAGACACTTTATGCTGTATGTCGCTAATTTGCAACGTTCCATCAGATTCCAGACTGAACTATATTTTAAATTTATCATCACCCAAATATAATTGGATATACATTCAGGCATAAATGGGTTAATCCTTTGACCTTGACTTGCAAAACCTCAACTGTTCTTGTTATTGTTCTATTCTATTCTATTCTATTCTATTCTATTCTATTCTATTCTATTCTATCATTTATTTATGAGTAACTTCAAGCAAGAAAGTTTTTTCAATTCCATTTCCTTCATGAAAGATCACCTTAATTCCAAATGGCACCCTGCTTTTATTTTTACTGGGCAGATAAGCAGTGAGAACCATTTTTAATAGTCATTGTTGCCCTCAACTCATTGAAGCATGCTTCCTGACATGTAACATTGCAAAAACGGAATCTTAAGCTTAAGATAGTAAACTTATTAAGAAAGATTTTCAAAAGCAAATGCTTGTTAATTTGAGGAAACATGTCTTAGTAAAGGGATTTTTTTTCTTAAATAAGAATTCTATCATTGTTGTAAAAAGTTTTGATTTATTTCTAAGGGGCCTGTTTTTGCAGTGAACACAGTAAAGTTGATTCCATTCTAATTTTAGAACTAAACATCAATTTTAAGTCAAATTATTGCATTATATTCAAAGTTGATGTTATTATTGTGGACTTTTGTTGTATAGAAGTCATACATTTGAAGGAATATTGGAATTTCTTTGTCATAAATCTTTTCTAACATCTCAGTAATGTTGTTTCCAGATCAAACATCACATCTCGAGGTCACTTTCACTGTAAATTATTTGTCATTGGTCATATGGGGTCTCTGCATTCTCATCCTGGAATCTGAGTTAGGCCCGTATTGCATTTCCAGGTGAAGCGGAGTGTCACAGTCGACAGAATCCTGATTACTTGATTGGCCATTCGCCGAACAACTTTACAACCTCTGTGTGTATAAACAGCTGAAGAAATCCCAAACATGCCAGTTTTAACCTTTTGCTCATAAATAGATCATGAAATACTGTACATCTTCTTTCCCATGATGCATTCTTTGAATTCCTGTTGCAAATCATGTCTTCTTCCCATAGTTTTACCAAATGAAATGAAAGGGGGGGGTGTAACAATGAAAACATGGTTCGAGTGAAAAAGCTGACAATTGCTCAAGATGCAGTTCTTGTGGGAGTCTAGTTGTGATTCAAGTGGATTACGATCTGGGAGGGGGGCTCGACTACTCTACAATCTCCAGACTAAGAAAACATTGTTTTATTAATAACTTCCTCCAATTCAGCCCCCCCCCACCCCCCCTTTGGCTTTTGGCCCTTGTATCCATGGGAGTTATTGAGGTTGGACCGTCAGGCCTGAGAGTTGTCATTTGTAACTCAAACTGCCGTCAGAAACTGTTGGGGTTCAGACAGGAACCAGATAGATATCCAGGTGCTGCCTCGCTCCACTGAGGCCTTACATATTGTAGATGTTAACGTCCACTGTGCTTAAGAGAATGCGGCAATCTCAGGAGACAGCAATCACATAAACTTTTTATTTGCCTTTCTGGCCAAACTCCTAAAACAACCAAAACTCCTGTTTCCCATGTGTTCTGTACGGGACAGTTGGAATTTTTTTTCTTCTTCTTGTGTTTAAGGAAAAGGCATCATGTGTCTGCTTTGGAGGAAAGACCAATGATTTGTTTTTCATACCACAGGTCCCCAAGTTGCAGGATTTAAAAAAAAAAAAAAAAAAAAAAAAAAGCAAAGAAATATTATGCAGACGTTAGGAAAGATGCGTCAGAGAGACGAATTTCTAGAGCCTAATGTGGGATTTAGTTTGTTCCAGATGGTAAAGTTTGTGTTTATGGACTTAAACATCTGCCCACATCTGCAGGCTGCTGATGAAGTAGATGCTGTGTGGCTTTGTGATCCGGCCGCAAGCATCTGCTGCTGAAGGTTTCTCCTGGAGAATGTGGCTGTTAGTTTGATATTTTGTCACTGGAGTTCAAAGAACCGTATACAGCATCCATATCCCCAATGCTCATAATACACCATATTCTGTTTCTGAACATTTTTATGTTAAGAAATGACATTTCTCCCAGTTGCCTCTGAGTTTAGTGTTATTCAGTGCCTCTAAATTGTTATTACACTTCCACGTGAAAACCATTTGCACACATGGTAATGATTCGTTCTGTTAAAGTCCAAAAGGTTTATCAGGAGACGGCACAAAGCATAACAATAAAACCTTCAAAGGGGCGTATCATGAAAGAAATAACTTTCTCTATGTTCTAAAGCTTAAATTAAGGTGCATAAGGACAATTTCAACTCAGATTTTCAAAGAACATAACTCTCTAAGCTTGTATGGTTTGTTATTTAACAAGACATGATAGATTTTGGTATCTCAGATCTGTGTAAAAAGTCTGATTTTTTTTTTCTTTTCTGTGCCTTAGATCTGTTTGACCTGTGGGTTTGAATCAATGAACCGCTGGTTGATCATCGATCAGTTTTTGTACATATGCACATCGTGTATTTGTCAGGTATTTATTCATTATAAATGCTTTTACTGAAAAGCATTAAATACACAGTATGGGATGGAAACCCGACATGTGAAGGATTTTCCTTAAGGGGAGAAAATTCTACAACTTTTTAGATTTTTTGTTAATTATGTCAAGAATAAAAATATAAAGAAATTATAACAGATAAAAGGTTGATAAGAGAAAACTTAAAGGATAAATTGAAAACCAATTTGAATTTATAAAAACTGTTCTCAAACTTGGTCTCAATGTTTCTCAGTCCCAAGTTTTCTACTTTTTTATTATCAGAACTTCATTTTTTGAAGGTTTTAATTTGGTTTTTCTGTCAAAATAAATCTGAAATCCTTTGTAAAATCAAAAAAACTAAAAAATAATTAAGTTTACCTTTACCTCATCATTGCATAAATACATTTTTTGTTAGGAGCATGATTTCAGCGTTGACAGTTCATTGGCTATTAGCTTTATTTCATAGAAAGTAAAAGTCCTGATCTGATGTGGTTTACCACGTTTAAAAGATTATTAATAATGCAAGTTTTAATCTGACATAGCAGGTCTAAAACTGCAAATCTGGTTTAAAATGTAAATTTAATTTGAAACACCTGAGCGTGAGTAAAGGATTTAGTTAGCATAAAATCACCTCAGCAAAACATGAATCTCCATCTGTCTGTTTTTAATCTTCCACACACCAGCATATGAGAACGCATCAACATTTTTGTGGCTAAAAGAAAAATATTTCTTGCTCTCATCCAATCCTCTCAGCAGAACATACAATCCCTGTTTCCTTAAGTTTACTAATCCATTTCCTGGCCACAGCTCATCCTTTTCCTGAGTTTACTGAGAGCAAAAACTTGTGCAAAGATGAAACCTGCTCATTTCTGTCCAACATACTGTTGGAGTCCATAAGAAAGAAGTTTGGATGAAACATGCCCTTCTTTTCTCTGTGACTTGGAGACAAATTAAAACAAGTTGGGCATGGAAAATTGTAGATGCTGTCAAACAATGGTGTATTCTGACCTTTGACTTAGAGGATCCCGCTGAATGATTACAATGAACATTTTCCCCAATGGCCCAGAGTGCACAGTTCATCTGTGACAAAAACGCCAGGTGCCGAGGTCTTAATCTTTTCAAAGCTGCAGGGAGTGGAAGTGCCGCCATCACAGAACTGAGGTTCAATGTTTTGTTGTGTTTTGCAGGAACAAAAGAAACCTTTCCTGACAAGTGGCTTTGACTCATTCTGGCTTACCGCAGAAACTGCATCATCATCGGATTTACTTTAAGAGGATTCGCGCCTCAAAACTTGACTCCCAACAACTTCCAGATGAAAGTTGGTTTTGGTGACATTTAAAAATCTGGCGTCATTTCTCCTGGAAACAGCAGAATCTCCCCTCCCCACATGGCAAGAGCCACCCACAGTGACACCAATATGGTTTCACAGGATAGAAGCTCGACCAAAACTTCTGAGCTGCCCTGACTTTAATGGATAAACTTGTGTGGAAAGGCAGCAGCTCTCCAAAAAAAATCCAGGTTCATAATAAAGGCCAGGTTCATCAAAGGCAGCCCGGACGGCTGATGAGACTAATGGAGAGATTATTCAGGGATTGATGACAACCTTACCTGCTCCTGCATGGCTGACAACCTTGTCACAAGTTCGGTAATTTCAATAATGCAGCTGTCTGGATCGATGGACATCAACTTGTGAATTAACTTTCTCATGTTCCCAGCACTGTGGGAGTAAAATCCAGTGGTTCTTCATTTCCGAGTGAAACAAAAATCCTCTGTGTCTTTCAGACAGATCACATTCGATCAATCTTTTAGACCTTCAGTTAAAGCTACTTGTTTCCATTTCGATGTTTTGATTGCGAGATTTTCCCACTCCAATGGCTTCCGACAACCTCACACAGTGTCAGTGGAACATTTTTCCTTTTTAAGGCAAATGCTGTCCGGCATCTCTAGTTGTGCTGTTTTATGGTGAAAATTGAGACGCGGAGGAGATATTTTTTCACTGCTCAACCTGTCAGCACGCTGCTCCCACTTTGTTTGAAATGCTGCTTAAATGCTCTTAGATGGGTTTTAACTTTTTGGATTCGTTTACAGTTTGGTTTGTTCATAATCACCACTCAGTCGTGCGTTTATGGGTGTTACTTTATCCAGCAGCACTGTTAAATTGTGACCTCCGTTTTATCCAGCTCCAACCTGTTCTGCTGCTTCGCTCAATCTTCATTTATCCCCCTTTTAATTTCTTCCAACTTTTCTGTTTACTGCGTTGACAGAGCCACAAATGTTGTTGTTTTTTTTACCCAAGATGCAGTCAGGGCTTCTGTTGATTGCAGCAGAGCCATACTCTATCTATTTGTATGAGAACTGGACCAAGTGAGTGTGACATCACCCATAGAAAATGGTTTATTTCCAGCTACGCACATTTGTACTGTTGACTGTACAAACGTGACTGTTTTTATGCTCTATGTATGAAATGCGTGGTCACTGAACACGTGTTGCATGGTCAAACTTTGACCTGGCAGCACAGTAGTGTCCAGTAGTGGATGAAACTGGATGCAGCCGTCATCCAGGCACAGCTCCTGGAGCAGGCGGTGAAATTTACCAAACTCCAAGCATGGATGGTTTATGTGGTGAACCCAGACACGGTGACGAGCCTGACGATGTCTGCATTGGTTTTTCAGATAAAGATAAACTAAGGACACTCACCTGACATGATGTTAATATATATACACCAATGCGAGGACACTAGTAATGAACTGAACCGTTTCCGTTCTGTGCTCAATTTGCAAGATTTGCACCGCTACGACATTTCACACCAAGCCACTTCCAACTGTAGGTGGTGGACATGTGCTAGTAAACGAAAAACAGAAAAAGAAGCCCCTCCCTGCTATTCCAGTGTGAAACCCATGGGCTAAATGTGAGTTCAAGAATGCCCTGTGTGTACGTAGCTTGAGTCTGCGTTTCTATGGCAACTGCTCTCGCCAATCAGAAGTGAGCTTGTTGGATGGCCACACCCCTATCACTTGTAAGCGGCCTCAGAAGGCTCTGTCAAACTTTTTTTTGAGGCATCTGATTGCTCAGTTTACAACTTGAATAGCTTGCACTGTAGAAAGAATTTCACAGGGAAAGAAAATAGGCTTATCAGGAACATGTTTAAAACAAAGAATGGTTATTGTGCCTCTGAGGCGCTTTGCCACCAGTTTACACAGCAAACTCCTTCTACTGCTGCTTTTTGAAATACTTTATAAACTATTGACGTTACATTTATCTCTTTAGGTTTACTGAGTTTTATGAGCATAAATATGATACAGAATGCTCAAACTTTAACAAATATAAAACATTTTTAATATACACAAACATGACTTCTTTAAAACTAGACAGATATGATATTTTCAAATAATGTAGTTAAGTGTATAACTTAATCGTGTTTTTAGCTGGTAAGACTTGTCCATCCCTTGTATAAATTCAATATTTATCATATGTCGTGTTTTCTTTTTTAAAAAAGCTTTTGTCCAGCAAACCTGAAATAGTGTTGATGCATTTCACACCAAGCGATGACACTCAACTGAATGACCCTATCGTTCTGTCCACTGATCTGCAGAATGTTGGCTGTGATGGATATCTCGGATCAGGAAAGGTCATCGACAAGTGTAACGTTTGTGGAGGTGACAACTCAACCTGCAGGCTGATCTCTGAACTGTTCAAACACAGTTTTTCCAAGATCGGCTACCACAAGATAGCAGAAATTCCAGAGGGAGCAACCAAGATCAATGTGACAGAGATGGTGAAGAGTAGAAACTACCTTGGTGAGTCATAAAGGTTTTGCCTGTAACACTGGGAACACTTGGTCATGGTGGTTCAAGAAGGTTTTCTTAAATATGACGAAAAGTTCTTCCAAGATCCAGATGAAAGTTTAATAATATCTCAGGCATCAACGGAGCTCTAATCAAAATAAGAATGTGAGTCAGAAGCAGGAGACTGTTACAATATCCTCACTATGCGCTGGACCTTTTTCCCCTCAACAAGCTTCTGTTCTTCTCTGTGTGTCTATCTAATAGGGCTCTTAGCTGTCCAAACACTGTTTTACAAGTCTGTCTAATGTTACCCTCTTAATGCTTTTCTAATGTCCTCTTGCATTTAATCCATAAACTCAGTGGAAAACATTTTAGGGCGTTTTGTTACATGACCTGCATGACAGACTTGCCAGCACAGATTGTTGGTTGAGTAAAAAGCACACAAGTCTTTTTGCTCAGTTAGCAGCTCCTATGTTTAACTTTAATATAAATTTGTGCAGAAAAAATATCTAGAGTAAGAAGATGCTTTAGAGTTTTAGGCTGAAGTCAGTGACCCTCTGAGAACATGGTTAGTTTAGAAGCATTTCTTCTTCCTGAGGTTGGAAGAAAGTCATGGAAAGTTCCACAATCTTCCCAAACTCTCCTTACATATCCAATTCTTTTTTCCATACATAACTTCTGGATATTGAAATCGTTGTTGTGGATCTTTTTTTCTTAAGCTAACCAGGATGAGGCCTGATTTTCAGTACCAACAGACTTATTTGTTTTCAATGTGGGCTGGAATGGACAGGTACAGCTACCGGTACTCTAAGTAACTTTTTCTGTTCATAATGTTTTATGGCTGTAAAAGTATATGTAATCGAATACAAAATGGATTGTTGGATTGAGGGATACATAAATAGATTAAAATGACAAAGTATTGATTTCATTGTCTGATTTCTGTTATTTCTTCTTCTTTTTCTAGCACTGCGAAGCCGATCAGGACGATCCATTATCAATGGAAACTGGGTCATTGATCGCCCAGGGAGGTACGAAGGTGCTGGGACCATATTCTCCTACCGTAGACCCAATGAGATCAGCAGCACTGCTGGGGAATCTCTCTTAGCTGAAGGCCCTACCAATGAAATCCTGGATATTTATGTGAGTTGATCGGATCTTTGGCTTTGAGATGCTTGAAATCCTGGTTCTGCTGTTTGCAGATTTGGAGGGTACTTTGGGTTTTCTTACATCATGACTTCCAGCTCTCACTAGAGCAGATTCTTTCAAATCTGAGGTCATGAGTCTCTACTTAAAGAAGGTGCATGGCGTATACTTACTTTTACCTTCCTTGAAAGCTCAAAGTGCTTTACAGTCTCAGTCCCATTTACCCATTCACACACTAATGGAGACTCTGCTGCCGAACACTGGCGCCAACCTGCAATCACCAGGAACAATGTGGGGTTCAGTGTTCAACGACACCTCAACACATGGGCAGGCAAGGTGTGAACCAAACCCTCCAATCAGGCCACCCAATGTCTTTGTGATGAGGCATAATACGCTCGTTCAATAAAGAGGAGGCCCAGTGGTGGACTAAGAACTTCCCAAAGATACTAAATCTTTTGACTGGTTTAGGAACACTTTGGCATGGATAGATGAATGGACTTACTGATTAATTGCTCGTTTTTTTTCTCTTAAGTTAACTGTTCAGCCAAGACCTGAACTGATTTTTTGTCTACTTTTTGTGGTAGATTTGCTGGCTTGGTCATAGTCAACATGGTAATTGATCTGAGTTTTGAGAGTTTGTTTCCTTTTTTTGTTCCTAAAAATGTTGCTGTCTTAACAGTTTTCCAAATATTTCCAAATTTTTTCTATTTCAGCAAAATGTCTCTGTTGATGCAGTCTGACATGCTAATTGTTTTGTTAAGAACCCATCGTTACTCTTTATTCACCCACTGAGGGTTAATTTTTTTCTTTCTATGCTTAAAAAAACAGACGATTTTCATATTTTCCTTGGAAACCTTATAATTAAGAGTTTTTTTTCAAGCTAAGTTTGATATTAACCATTAATCATAAGTTGTGGGTTTTATATATATTTGTTTAATCCGTTGGAAAAATTGTGTTCAAACATTTAACTATTGCCGGACTGTAAACCAAGTCTCCGTTGCATTCCCTCAGATAATCTTCCAGCAGCAAAATCCTGGTGTTCACTACGAATACATTTTACCCTCCCAGAAAATAACTGGACCTCAGAAACCAAACCACAGACCAGAAGGTAAACTATGTCTCCTACAAAGAAAAAGTGTCTGTCAGCAATCTCAGTAATGAGAAAATTAAAAAAAATATTTTTGCAGTAGTTTCTACTAATAAAAATAATTTTATATAAAGTTAAAGCCCTACATATAGGCTTACAGATAATGGTTTTAAGCGTCTAACTGTATTTTTTTCTAAAGCTGGGAACGGACAGGATGGGTCTGAGCAGCACAGCAACACACAACAGGAAAACGTCAGTTCTGCAGATCAGGGAAGGTCTCCACCTCGTCGCCCCGACAACCGCCTGGTTGTTGTCGGGGCGGCTGTGCAACCACACAGACGGGGGAGAGAGTACAACTGGAAACAGACCGGTGCTACGGAATGCAGTGTTTCCTGTGGAAAAGGTCAGCCAAAGCAGTTTATTTTAGAGTATTTGAAACAAAAATGAAATATGTTTTTACAAGTACGCTACAAGCAAAATTTACTTTTTTTTTCAAATTTTCAATTTCTTTTTTTGTAAATTTGTTATATTTTGTTATGTTTAGTTTTTTGTGGATATTTGTTACTTAAAAAAAGGCTTCTAATATTAGGGTTAATAATACAGTTTTCCCAAAAATAAAGTATGTTCTCTTTAGGTGTCAGATATTCCATCTTTCACTGCGTCAACCGTCTAAACCACGTCCAGGTTTCCGAGTCTCTGTGCGACAGCAGCAGCCGACCGTCCCCGCAAGAGGAGTCGTGCAACCTGCAGCCGTGTCCAGCATTGTGAGAGACTTTCTACCCTAAGAGTTTGACTGATGACAGGTTTTTAAAAACATTTTAAATCTAGTATTTTATTTACTGGCTTATAACAAATAAAGCAATGCAAAATATTTTATGTTTTTTTTTATCTAAAGGAAACAAACAGTAAAAATGTTAATGAAAAAGTTTGTTGCCAATTTTTAAAGTCATTTCTTATTTGAATGAAACAAGACCGTAAACAGAAAATATTGCATTAAAAAACTGGACAACTAATAGTACATATATATGTAAAAACGCCCCTCTCACCCTCTCGCGGGTGGTTTCTCCTCCAAGCTCGGGTCCTCTACCAGAGGCCTGGGAGCTTGAGGGTCCTGCAGTATCTTAGCTGTTCCTAGCACTGCGCTTTTCTGGACTGAGAGGTCTGAGGTCTTTCCAGGTATCTGTTGTAGCCACTCCTCCAGCTTGGGGGTTACTGTGCTCCAATTACCACAGGCACCACTTGTCATGGTTTGGGTTTCTTTGTATTGGTTTTTGCTTTTTATTTTGTTCTGTCATGTTTGAGTTCTTTTTCCTGTTTTATTTTGAAAGGTTCCCTGCTTTGTCATGCTTTTGAGTTTTACTTCCTTGGTCCCAATCTCTCATGATCGTGTTCACCTGTGTCATGTCTGTCCTGTCAGTATTTAAGTCTTGTCTCTGCCTTCCTCTTGTGCTGGTCCATTAACGTCTCTTCCCTGGCTGTCATGTCCATATACGTCTTCTGCCCTGTTTATCTGGTTAGCCCACAGTGAGTTTTTGCTTCCCTGCTTAGCAGCGCCTTTTGTTTGTTAATAAACCCCTTGCCCTAGAACCGTGTGCCTCCCGTCTCTACATTTTGGGTCCTTCACGCTCACCAGCCCTCCCTACCTGACACCACTGTCACCTTCACTTTCCAGTCTTTCTCCAGTTCTTCTCTGAGTCCCTGGTATTTCTCCAGTTTCTCATGTTCCTTCTTCCTGATGTTTCCATCGCTTGGCACTGCCACATCCACCACAACGGCTTTCCTCTGTTCTTTATCCACCACTACAATGTCTGGTTGGTTCGCCATTACCATCCTATCAGTCTGGATCTGGAAGTCCCACAGGATCTTTGCCCTTTCATTCTCTACCACCTTCTGTGGTGTTTCCTATTTTGACCTTGGGGTTTCCAGTCCATATTCTGCACACATGTTCCTGTATATTATTCCAGCCACTTGGTTGTGGCGCTCCATGTATGCTTTACCTGCCAGCATCTTACATCCTGCAGTTATGTGCTGGATTGTTTCAGGCGCCTCTTTACACAGCCTACACCTTGGGTCTTGTCTGGTGTGGTAGATCTGAGCTTCGATCGCTCTTGCTCTCTCTCTCTATACAGACTGACACATTCTAAAAATATAACATTTAGTATAAGTATAGGAAAAACAACGTTGTTGGAATACATAGCTGATTTCTGTTAGTTAAAAAAAATAGGAAAAATATGTTCAGGTATAAACACGTATGAAAAAAAAAAAACCTGAAACATTTTCATCTTCAAGAGTCAAATATGCACATCTTAGCTGTAAGGTATATTTCTGATTTTTGTTGACTGGGGTTTTTCTCATTTGTGAATATTGAACAATAGGACAGCTATTTTGACACTTTCCCATCATACTAATCGCCTCTAGGTTCTTATAAGCTTTGTCTTTTTATTAGATTAAATATGATTTAATTTATTTATGTTGTCTGTTATAATGTGGGACAAAACGTTTTAAAGAAAATATCTGTTGATGACGGATAGTTTTGTGGTTTTCTAAAGATCAGAAATCAATAGCTTAAACCCTATTACTATATATTTTTGTTGACTGTAGAAAGAAATATTTGCACTTAAAAGAAAAAAAAAGGTTTTTAATGGAAAAGGACATTTCTGTTTCTCAGAGAAGATTTGGACCCAAATCAAATCCTAAATTCGGGCATGAAAAGAAGTCTTAAAAAGGACAGAACAGTATGTGACAAAAAATATCGGAACTATAAAAAACAGAGAAGAACACAGTAGCCACATGGGCAAAATATCCTGATCGGATCATTGGTCGGGTTAAAATTCACCCGTGCACATGGGCCCAGATAACCTTTTTCCGATTAGAACAAACGTTCACATGGGTCACACTTTCGGTCGGAATGAATCATTTGGGCATGAGTCCCGTTGTTAACAAACCTTTGCTGTCACATATATTTATGCAGCAGCTCGGTAATATACGAGGCGATCTTCCAAACGGGCTTTTATTCATGTTGTGAATATTATGAAGTGCCTGTTCGCTCATTATTGTATATTTAATTTGTGTGGTTGGTGCTTTTTTTGTGGAAAAGCGCAGCTGGAAGAAGCCAGTGTTAGGAGAGGCTAACAACAGGGGCTAACAACATTAGCCCCTGTTGACGTCATGCATGACGTAAACCAGAGCAGAAGTGACACACGATCGGAATGAACTGTTTACATGCTCCACGATCGGATAAACGATCGGTATAACCCACCTATCTCCATTGGAAAGAAATTTTGATCCGAACGAGTCTGACCGGGGCAGACTATTCCGAACAGTGCGTTTACATGACACATTTTCTTTCCGATCAGGCGTTCTTTCCGATTACTTTTGCCCATGTAAACGCGGCTACTGACAAACTTTAGTGTGCAAAAAAGGATCAAGTAGAGAGAAGCAGGTGAGTGACATTGACAGAGAAATTAGGACATCTAGAGAAAAGAACAGGCAACAACACAGCTCAAAACCACTGACTGGTGTATAAATATAAACAACTTAGGACCGATCAAGAAGATTCTGGTCAAGCTAAACAAAAGCATTCACACAGTCAGAAAAAGAAGAAAACTAAAATGTTCAAGAAAAAATGTTTTTCAAAAACAGCATGGATGATAACTTTTGAAATAACTTTATTGTTCTCTCTCTGACTTTCCATTTAAATTATATCTTCTTGTAACTGTTTCCTTGAGTGGAAGACAAGTTTTCACTGAAACAAATCAAGAATAGGAAATAAAGCTTTAAGCATCAAAACAAAAGCAAAGTCTTCCAGGTTTGTCTCACTTCTTTTTTTTTTTTTTTTTTCAAAAAAATCAACAAACCTAACTCAAGTAAAAGTAACATGTTTTTTTTCACACAGCTGGGATATTGGTGAGTGGTCGGAGTGCAGCAAGACCTGCGGACTGGGTATGCAGCACCGGCAGGTTCTGTGTCGGCAGGTTTATGCCAACCGCACCCTCAACGTCCACACGAGTCACTGCCGACACCTGGAGCGGCCCGAAACAGCCAGTTCCTGCCAGCTGAAGATCTGCAGCGAGTGGCAGATCCGCTCTGAGTGGACTTCTGTGGGTGGCGGCAGTCGGTCTTTTATAGCTTATAGACATTCACTTGTTTCTGTTCGTCACAACTTTCTGGCCCGGCTGTCTCCACAGTGCTCAGTGCCGTGTGGCTTGGGTCAAAGGTCAAGGGAGGTGCGCTGCGTCAGCAACGTGGGGGACTTTGTTTCTGATGAGGAGTGCAACATGAATCTGCGGCCCATCGACATGGAAAACTGCGACATGGGAGCCTGTGCCAAGAGCTGGTTTTACACCCAGTGGGGCCACAAGGTACATCAAGTACTGATGACAGAAGTAGAGCCTGAAATAATTAGCCTGAATCATGAAACAGGTTCATAAGAATTTGGATGTTTGTTTGCAG
The DNA here is from genome assembly GCA_023969325.1 of Oryzias curvinotus. NCBI lineage: Eukaryota > Metazoa > Chordata > Actinopteri > Beloniformes > Adrianichthyidae > Oryzias > Oryzias curvinotus. Next base: position 25,124,540 of record CM043708.1, on the reverse strand, counting down.
CAAGTGTTAAAAAAAAGTGAAAATGTGTAAAAAATGTTTTTTAGTTCTAATGTTCAAATCAAATCAAACTTTACCTATAAGGCGCTTTTCACACATAGAAGTGCTAAATATAAAATAAAAAAATGTCAAACTTAAAAATCAAAAGCAAAACAAGGACCTTCACAAAAAAACATTTTAAGGGGATTAGTTAAACAGTTAACAGTTATATATATATAACTGACAATCTAAAGTATATTGACTCTCGATCTATATAGACTCTAGATCTATATAGATAATAGATCTATAGTATATATGACGATCTATAGTTTTAAGTACAGTACCTTACTTGCATGCTTTAAGTGAAGGGTGCCTATGAGTTCAAGAAATATTTGCAATTTGTTTTTTTCAATGTGAACTTTTGTCTTATTTGCTGCAAACCTCGTGAGCAAGAATTATGCTCGCCTGCAAAAGGCTCACGTTCTCATGAGGTTAATCGTATCTATCTGAACATATTTTAACCAATATTCACAGTATATATATATATATATAAGTAAAAAAAAACCTCTATATATTATTTTAGGCAGCATTCACAACAGTTACGTGGATATAAAAATGTGAAAAATGAGAGAAAACTCCTTTAAGTTGATAGTATAATAAAAGCTTTACTGGCACATATGTTTAACCCTTGTGCTATCCTATGACCCCACCCTTACATTGGCGTGTTCTCCCTACCATGACAAAGGTGGATAAAGGTGGAGAGGATTTCATGTGATCCATGGACACCATTGAAGAAAAAAGTTCAGAGCTCTGTCTAGTGGGTCTAGATGACCCCACTCCCAATGTCATAGTACCTAGGATAGCACAAGGGTTAAACCTGCTTAAAGAGCCTTTTTGGGAATTTGTTGATCCTCATAACTGACAGTTGTTTTCTCCAAAGATGGTGGAGGATGGTGACTGATTTTGTTTCCCAGTGCTCTGCTGAATGTGGGATGGGTGTAAAAACTCGCGGGGTCCTCTGCCTTACAAACCACATCAGCAGTTTGCCTCTGGAGGGGTGTGGCAGCGAGCGTCCTGCAGACTCTCAGGTCTGCAACAATGGTCCCTGTGAGAACCGCATCGAGTGGTTCACGGGTCCCTGGAGTCAGGTAGGAGAACCGCATGAAGCTTTTGCTCTTGTTTCTGTTGAGCTTTTTTTAACAGCATTTGTTGTTTTGTGATGAGCCAGTGCTCAGCAGAGTGCGGCCCAGGAAGCCAGCAGAGGGCAGTGGTGTGTTTGGTGAAATCAGAAGAAGGAATCTCTGTCATGCCACCATATGAGTGCTCATCCCTGAACCGGCCGCTCAGCCAGCAGAGCTGCAACCTGAAGGCCTGTGGAGCCAAGTGGTACCACACTGACTGGAGCGCTGTGAGTAAGATATCAAACGTTCTCTCATTGCTTTGATTATATTTTCAGTGGACAAAGATGTTTGGACTATAAATGTCTTTTGTTTACTTTACATAAGTTGTTCTGCTAATGCCAGCAACTAGACACCATGATGATATTCTGCATTTTTTGTGTGATGGAGGCTGCCCAGAAAGCTCTGCTGAGCCCTCAAGGCTGCATTGGCAGTTTCTGATACCATGAAAGAACTTTGCAGCCTCCTCACTATGAGCGGAGATACAAACATTAAAGCCAGAGCTGGTCACCAGCTCCTTAAAGCCTTAGTCATAACTGACCCACAGGGGGGTATATTAGCTGCAAATATTAGCATCTATCTATCTATCTATCTATCACTAAGCGAGCTTCAGATCGGTCATCTATCAGCTCCGATCTAACCGAGCACTATCGTCATCTATCGACCTCTAGCGAGACATCCCTAAGCAGCAGCTATCTACTACTACGAGGAGCGAAGCGAATCTAGCTGCATCGATCTATCTATCTAGCTATCTATCTATCTATCCTATCTATCTAGCGATCTATCATCTACTATCTATCTATCATCGACTATCTACTAGCGAGCGAGCGAGCGAGCGAGCGCGAGCGAGCGAGCGAGCGAGCGAGCGAGCGAGCGAGCGAGCGAGCGAGCGAGCGAGCGAGCGAGCGAGCGAGCGAGCGAGCGAGCGCGCGAGCGAGCGAGCGAGCGAGCGAGAGCGAGCGAGCGAGCGAGCGAGCGAGCGAGCGAGCGAGCGAGCGAGCGCGAGAGAGCGAGCGAGCGAGCGACGAGCGAGCGAGAGAGCGAGACGAGCGAGCGAGCGAGCGAGCGAGCGAGCGAGCGAGCGAGCGAGCGAGCGAGCGAGAGCGAGCGAGCGAGAGCGAGCGAGAGCTCGAGCGAGCGAGCGAGCGACGAGCGAGCGAGCTAGCGAGCGAGCGAGCGAGCGAGCTATCTATCTATCGATCTATCTATCTATCATCTATCTATCTATCTATCGATCTATCTATCTATCTATCTATCTACTATCTATCTATCTATCTATCTATCTATCTATCTATCTATCTATCTATCTGGAAGAAAAATCCTGTTATTTGGGTCGAGGAATACAGTATTTAATGACATAGTAAACATTTTTTTTTCTCAATGTTAAAGACATGAACAAAAGCATGTCTTCTCGTAAGCATGATTTGAAAAACTGTTTTTGTCATATTTCTCACAGACTACTGTGAAATCAACTAGCATTATTTTGATAGAAGTCAGAATGAAATCAGAGAGAAACCATATTTTGTAGGTGTGAGTCTGACTGCTGCTCCTGATTCATGTCAACAACATGCCTGAGCATGCCTGATTCATGTCCCTCCAGTGCTCAAAGACATGTGAGGGGGGTTTCCGTGTGAGGGAGGTTCGCTGCCTCTCTGATCATGAAGTGCAGTCCAGTGAGGGCTGTGACGAGCGGCTGAAACCTGCAGAGAGGGAGAGCTGCAACCCCGAGCCCTGCATGCCTCAGATAGGTCAGCCGACTTTATCAAGTTGACGGGAATCCTCACATTTTCTGATGATTGTAGCATTCACAGGTTCCGGGGAAATCCTGCCTGCTCCGTGCGGATGAGTGTTGTTCCTTTTTATTTATTTATTTGTTGTTTTTGCAGATGAGAACTGCAGAGACAAGTACTTCAACTGCAACGTGGTGGTCCAGGCTCGCCTCTGTGTGTACGATTACTACAAGACAACATGCTGTGCTTCATGCATTCGAGTTGCCCACAAACAGATGATCCATAGAGGACGCAGCTAGCGCCCTCTGCCAGCTCAGCTCCATGCTGGGCTTCCTGAGATCACCCCGGCTCTGAGTGAACCTGGAGAAAAACACTGAGGCAGGAAGTTAACGTTAAAGGAGACTTGTTCAGCTATTCTGACGAAGTAGTTGGTTCATGCGGAAGCAAACACTGGGATTCAATGCAGTTGAATGAACCTGCTAGAAAAACAATTCCCTGGATAAGAGAAGGAGATTAGAAGTAAACTTCCTGACTGCTTTGGTTTCCTTTTTACTTTTTTGCTGATTTTTTTTTCTTCCTTTTTACAAGATTGGACTTTGATTGAGACCTAATGGATGGATTTCGTCGTGGCACTCAGACCCATGTTCTTTATCACCAGAAAACATTTGCTGAATGTTTACTGTTGACCAAAGAGATCTGACCCAAAAAAACAATAACACACAAACCTCACTGTTTCCAGCCGCTCCACAGACACTGAAGAGGAAAAAAAGGAATCTTTTATATTATTTATGTGTGTGGTTCCCCTGAGTGGACCGTCCACTGGTGACTTCCTTATGGCTGTTCTTCCTTTCAGCTCATCCTGATGTTTGAACAGAATGTAGGCATTCCACTGCTGGATGGTAGAAGCAGATGTTCAGAAGTCCTTTCTTTTGTAGAGGAGGAAACAAACTGCAAATGTTTTTTTCTCTAAGGATATAATTTCTCAATTGTACAGCCCCTGATCATCCACAGTTCCCTGTAAATATTTATTTTTACCAATTATAATGTTTTAGGGCCCTCGTTTGTTCACTTTTTTTCTTTTAAAAATGGAATTTGTATTCCAAATAATCTGCAGTGAGTGTCAAATTTGCTAAATGCTTTGTTCCATTACTGCATGATTCACCTTCAAGCTCTCCAACGATACCTCCAACTACAAAGTACTGTAAGTGTAATGAAGTCCAGAGATTCTCAAGCAAAGACAAGTCCTAACAATCTCCTTAAATGCTGCGTTTCTACCTGAAATTGCAGAATTGATCTATTTCAATAATGAGAAGCAGTTTTGTTTCATCTCAATCCCAAGGAGACTTGCTGAGAATCGGGACGGTCACCTGCACACGTGCAGCTGTATTTCTTTTACATTACATAAACTGTATAGCATTAAGCTTTACATGTTTCAGGGAAAAAAAAACAAAACAACAACACTCAATTTCAGGTCTTCTGTATCAAATAGAATCTAACCTTGATGTGAGTCTGAGAATTTTACTTAAAATTTTCCTTTTATTAAAAACTGGGCAAGGCTAAAATGAAGAAGAGACTATGCTTTTCTTAATTCTAAATGTAAATACGTATATAAATTACAAATAAATATCAAATCAAAAAACTTGTTGGTTTTGTTGGATAAAGTGTTTATCGGTTACACTGCAGTTGTCTTTTGCTTAACAGATATACTTGTGGCACTGTAAAGAATCTTTTTACAGACCCAGCATTCATCATTTGATGCTGTTAACATTTGTTTAAGAACAAAAAAACAAAAAAGGCAGGGAGGGGCTTCTTCTTTTTCTACTGTTTACTAGCACGTCTGTCATCTACAGTTGGTAGATGACAGCATTTGTTGCATTTGTAGATGACTTGGTGCAAAATGTTGTAGCGGTGCAAATCTCGTGAATCTTGCTCCAGCCGTTTTCCGTTACAGCTCTATTCCGATATATGTAAGATTAGGTGTCATGCCATTTTAGCTAAACACAAATCACAAGTATTAATTTTCTTCTCCATGATCAATTTTCAAACGAACGGCCTTTCCATGAATGAAAAGTAACGCCATCCCTATGCCACTACCAAGTCCCAGTTCCTGATTGGTGAAAGTCTGACCTGATTTATCTGTCAACGTGCGTTCAACAGCTGTACATTTGGGTCTCAAATGGACTTAAAAATGTGCGTAGCCATCTATGAATGTACGAGTTTTGAACACAGAAGCCCAACAGGCGCATTTACAGAGACTTTTCATTGAGAGTGGTAGCTTGAACAGGCATTGCAGAGGTTGGTGTGAATGTAGCTTAAAACAACTTAGTTATACTGGAAATGATCTCTAAATCTCAACATTTTGAACATTGGTTTTCAGCAGGAGTCACCACTTGTGGGTAATCAGTCCCAGGTAAAACTTGTAACTAACTATGTTATTTTAAATTTGTTTTCTGTCTAGCAGCTGACCAAAAAGGAAAAGCTAGCAGCCTATTTGACTGTTTCTGTGGAGGTTATGCAATCTTCTTGGACACTCCAAGTGTAAATTGTGATTACCCCCTTTTGTTTTGTGGCCTTCCTTACACTTCCTTACATACATTTGTCATAAATAAGAGATTCCTGTGTGTGCTCATGCAGGGAGGAGATACATATTTTTTTTTAGAAGATCTGCTTTCTAGATTTGTTACTAGGGGGGCATCCAAGAGCCCCCCAGCAGACGGGGAGTTTTCTTCCCAGGAACACTGATAGCAGCCACACAAAAACAGGTGGGGAAGAACCGCCACTGGACACCAGGAGGTGTGGAGAGCGGGAGCCCAGGTAGAGCCGAGGTGCCCTGCAAGTCTGAGGTCCAGCCCCAAGTTCAAAGGGAGATGCAATCTTCAACAACAACACTGCTATGCAGCAAGAAAAGAAACTTACAGGTGAAACCTGTCAGGTAAGTGCATAATCGCCTACTTCCCCTTCAAAATAAACACTTTTGTATTAATGTAGAAGTACTGGAAAGTTTTAACAACTGAAGTTTTGTGATATATTTTTCTTTTTTTTTCACACAGTGGTGTTACTTGGGTTTAAATTTTATGAAAAAAAACACACACAAAAAACAAGTCAGTTTACGATTTTTTTCCCTTTTTTTTCAGTTGCCTAAACTCTTTCAAGAAAATATTCCTTTGTGTAATTTATTGGATCGTTCAAAAACACTACTTATCATTAGACATTGACAGATAGAGGCCTTTTGATTGGTCATCTCACCTGTCAGTCGCTTCCCTCTGAAAATATTTAGCCAATCAGAGTCATTTTTACCACTTGGTGCGTTCTCTTCCTCCTCCTTTCCCTTGCTCCAGTCATGCATGTAAATCCTGAGTATCAGAGGATGAGAAACTGTTTTTTTTTTTGTATTTTCTTTTCTCAAATGCTCATGGACTTCCTAACGTCCACAGCCCCGGGCTTCAGCCTCAGTAAGCTCCATTGATAAAGCGGACCTGTCTATGGCAAAAAGAGAGAACAGGGGCTTTAGTCAGGCTCTGCTCCCACCAGGAGGTGTGCCTAAAAAGCATGAATCCCCATTACTAGAAATCACAGTTCATCTGGTCGGGGCAAACTCTAATACCAATGACTGCCCGGGAAGCACGAAGTCCATTAAATCTGTGCAGACGTGTTTCTGCCTCAAAGACAGGGTGGGGGTGAGCAAACAGTCCAGGAGGAGGCTCTCAATTCATTTGGCAGGACGTAAATTCCGAGTCACTGGGAACACAAAAGTTAAAGCTGCATAAAATCAAATAAACCTATTATTGGTGTAATAATTTATGAATTCAGCATTGAACTCATCTTTACCGTCACACATCAGTGAGCGTTTCTTTAAACTAAAACCTAACCTGCGTACCATTTTCCTGCGATTAGATTTCTCAGTGTACAAGTAAAAAAAAAAAAAAAAATTAACATTAGATAAATACACAAGCAGCGCTACCCAGCCCCTACCGATAGCCCTCACTTTTCCCAATGCCTCTGCCACCCTGCTTAGAGCTGCATGTAACAAACTAATAAAAAAAAAACGTTTTTTTCCGAAATGGAAACTTTTCTGTTGTTTTTCTCTCAATAGCAGCCATTTTAGTTTTGGTCATCCGGGGGGTGACAAACAGGTTTTGGTAATTTTTAGAAGAATCTCCAAAAGAAATTTTTGGGTTTGCTTGGCAACTGAGGATTTTGTTAACAACACCCATATTACTAATAGTTTCATAGGGTAGCGACCGGCGTTAATCTGTTCTATGTTGCTATCCTCAGTTAGTGTTAAGTGATTTTGTGTTTACATTGGTGCTCTAGTCAGTTAGATGAATGGGATTGGAAGAGTGTGGGTGAATATAAAGGAGTGTCGTTGGAGCGTGGGTGTGCGGAATTTGAATGAGGAGACAGCGTCAGGGTAAGGCCTCCGTTTTGTGCTGTTTTTGGCGTGATTGCGGTAGACAGCAACCATTTAAGCTACATTAAAGGCTTCACATTTGGAAACAGGCGTCTCCGACTTTTTATTACATCCAGTCGGACGTTACAATATCATATGTCATGTCGCTATTTTTGGATGGGGGCAGGAATTCCTGTTTTCCGTTTTTATCATTAATATTGTAAAAATTGTGCAGGTAACAGAGGAACGCCACTTTTGCAATGCCGTTCAGACCAACATTTCTGTAATGATGCTCTAGAAGTTATGATGTGATGGATCGAAATACCTAGGAGTTTAAATTTGTAGCTTGTACCTAAGTTTCTTTTTTTTTTTTTTAATTCAAGATGGCTGCCTCTTCTTCTCGTTGTAGACCTAACCTGGATGCTTATGTATTGAATTTTAGATAAGGTTGCTTGAATAAAAGTTTTATTATTTTTTTTCACCCCTATTGTGCCAAAGTGTGACAGTTGCCAGATTTCACATTTTTTCCACAACAAGCCATAGGTCCTGTGGCCATCCCATAATAATTCCAAAGTTTCCTTTGGATATCCCCAACATGTGTGCTTTGGTTTTGTTACCTGATTTTGAATTATTTTTTAAGCCCCCATTAAAGATTTTTGGCCCCATTTGTTCTCTTGACGCTTTCTCCTTGCTTTTTTAAAAATCTGGGATTTTTTTGCATGTTTTTTTTTTTAATAACAACATAATAACAAATAGAGAATTCTGTTCTTTTTTTGGTGCTTTTATTTTAAGTAATGGCGTGACCTAAAAGGTTATTCATGCGAATTTAAGAAAAAGCCCATCGTAAACTTGGTAAAATGATTAATTCTGAATATTTAGCAAGTCTGTAACCGATAAATGCTTGTTAGCAAAAATCTGCTGTATTTCACATTTAAGAACATCTGTTCTCTTGACATTGTTAACTCACCAGTGTCAGGAGCACAGATGGTTTCGTGTTGGAAAGGACACCAGCTATCCTTAGGGATGCATGCAGAGCACTATTAGAGGAGTCTGTGCAGAAATGACAAGCTTCACTTTGCCGCTGTTCAGAGTCAGCACATTTCAGGTGAGACACCGTTCAGCTGAGTCCACAGTAATTAGCAGCAGAATAAACGGACAATTTAATAGACTTTTCTCTTTTTTTGGACGAAAGCCAAATAGTCAAAACAGGAGGGAATTCATCAGTTTGAATTTAAACATGGATACTGTGGTAAATTGAATGGAAAGTGTTTTCTCTGAAAACCGGGGCTTTCTATTTTCCAAAAATTACATTTCACATGTTGAATTTTTTTTTTTTTACATGTTCTTGCTAATCCTAATAAATTTTTCATGAAAATGTTCTCCTTATAGTTTCTATATATCCTACTCCTATCTTTATTTTATTGTATTTAACCTTGGCATTCGGAGCAGACAGCAATGTAAGAATCTGTGCACATGATAATAAACCCTTTGAATTGAATTGTTATTTAAGTTATAAACTGACCAATCCGATGGCTCAGTTAAAGCATGTGCTGCCCGCTAGACCCCACCTTAAATGTTTGATTGACATATTCTCTAGAACCTGCTTTCAGTGGAAGGGGTGAGGATATCGAAAAAGCTCACTCCTGATTGGCGACAGCAGTTACCATAGAAACATTGAATCAGACAACTCAGACCAATCACTGTTGTCTGGCTCCAAGATGGCAAGGTCTGCGTTAAATGGCGACTGAATTTGCTTCATTTTTGGAGCCACAAGTAAAACCTTTGCTACATCGATCCATCCAGTTCTCTCTTATACAGACAATGGTGTAAACAGAGAGCTCTCAGTCACAGGTGATGGGAAGGCGGGGACAGGGTTGCTCCATGCCAGTTGTCTTGCCCATAACTTTTAGGTGAATTTCTAATAAACTGCTGCTGCTCTGCAGAAACTATACATAAAAAAACAAACAGAAGTGGGGTTTTTTGGCTAAAAACAGCAAAACCACAATTAAAGGCCGCTGGGAACACTTTTACAAAAGATTGGATCTTCAAGATGTCCTTAAAATTGTTTTTATGTTGTTGTAGACCTTTTTATGCAGACCTATCAAAAACAATTGTCAGATTTTTGTTTTAATCAGTCGCAATTATCTTTTTATAGAGTAAAATGTGATCTTTTTGATTTACTTTACTGTCAAATAATGACAAAACATCTTTCAGAGTAGCTGTTTTCTCAAAAACTTGGTGCACACAGAATTCAACGGTGAAAACCGGAGAGCAAACAAAGCATTCTGAGGATTAGTGTTGCTTACTTTCTGAGCGAGTTGCATAGCTTTCAGGCAGTACCTGAACAAAAGAATTGATTTTCCAGCGTCCACATCAATGACTCCACAGCAGTCAGGTTGAGTCTTTCTGAAAGCCCCATGAAAGAGACTGCTGGAAACGCACCAGATACTCAATTAGTGAGAATCATGCACGTTGGATTTTGACACAAAGGCAGTGAACATGAATGCAAAGGTCAGTATGGGGACAAAATGGTGAATGAAAATGTATTACCTGAAAGATGTGGAGCAACAAGGCAATTTTTCCAAATAGAAAACGCTTTTAAGGTCTGTGTCGTGCCATAAAGTCGCTTCCTGATTTGGAATTATGGACAAACAGTAAACAGTACCTGCCTGAAGACGTCATCAGCTATCTATGAAGTACCTCTGCTTCTGCTCGCCTCCCGGCCACACACACCTTCTTTTTCTTTAAAGCTCTGGCATAACCTTTAATGGTTCTCCGCAAAAAGGGCAGCTGACACCCTGAGGGTGTGATTACCCAGCCAGGAGACGGAACTCAAAGGACAAAGGGACAGAACAGCTCATGGAGATGGAGAGACTGACGGAGAATTGGTAGTTAGAAGGGAGCTGAGATGCATGCCGAACTGTAATTACAGTGATAATGATCTCTTACATCAGCTATTCATCATTTTAATGGTGTTTTTAAAGAGCATAACAAACATCAGGTGGCCCAGGTCCAATCATGGTAAATGCCTGGATGAACAAGGACAGCTGAAGTTGATGTTACTCTAGTATTTATCTTAAATGATTTTATAGTTGAATTACTTTATCCTTCAAATCGATTCCTGGCAAGTTTTCCTTTTCCAATGATTATTGATCATTGGTTATTCCTATATATAATTATTATAATGAATATAATCATTATTTCTGTAAAGAAAATGGTAAAGTAGAACAGGGCTGGATTATATAAATTCCTTTCCTTCCATTCTCTTTCAAGCAATCTAGGATTTAATGGCTAATTATCCTATGTTTGATACGTCTTTGTATGGATGTAAAACTTTGATTGTATTGTTTTATGCATTATTCTTGCTTTGATTGCTTAAAATAAACCATTTCCAAATTCAAATGTTAATACTCAAGAATGAATATTTTAGGCTTATTATCATGTAGTCAAAATCCTTCTTCTTACTTCCTTTTGATCTACAAATGCAGTCAGATATGGTTAGAAAGCGCATCATTGGAATACCATAGAGGAACAAGTTGCAAAGACGTTTAAAGTATGAACACTCCCCCTCCGTGCCTTAAAGTGTACTCAGACTGGAAAAATCTGTTAGTTCACACAGAGTCCGCTTAATTTGGTCCAGATAGAGTCCTTGTGCTTGGTCTGTATTCAGACTGCCTTTTAACCAGACCTTTCTGTTTCGAAGCAAAGCTTTTTAAAGAAAAACATGTGACTAAAAATCTCTTCAGTCATTGGCCAGGAATTCTGAGGTTGGGGCACAGCAACAAGAGAAACTGTAGTTACTTAAAATGTTTGTCCTTTTTACAGTTTTTGCTATCAGTGATTGTAAATTAGGTCCTAAAAAATAACATCATTTGCTCTACCTGGATGACTGTCACTTTAGTTTGTGCAATTATCTTTATCCATTTATGATTTGCGTCCAAAAATTGGAACGACAATTAAAGACATCCATGTTTGTGTTTAGGTTTGTGCTTAGCCATGTGGCGATGAAATTAGGTATTGGCCAAAGTGTTGCTGACTTTACCACATGGATTTTGTGGACAAAGTTTTTGGCGTGTAAACTATATTTTCTTTTTATTTGCTGAAATCAGTCTATTCAGAGATTTAGGAACTTACACTTGTGACATCTGCAGTGCATTGTTTTGTAGTTTTTTTTTCTTTCTTCTAAAGTTTAGATGATATGCAGATGTGATTTAATAAGACGACAAGGGAAAAAAAGTAAAGTCCCATCCATTATGAGGGTGTCAAATCTGTTCTCATTTGTCATTTGGTGACTTAACCCCCTTCTGTTAAACCCTTAATGCTTAGTGTTGAGCAGGGATAAACTTGTTCCTATTATTAGACCCTTTGATATGGACGGTGGGTTCAAACTCCCAACCTTGCCGTCACGGGGCACAGACTTCTGATGTGCAGTAAAAATGATGTTAAAATGCTGGAATCATCCCAATTTTTAGAAAGGTGTGTGTGTGTGGTGGTGGTGGTGGGGGGGGGGGGGGGTTAACTTTAAAAACTTTTAAAGTTAAAGCTACCAAGTTGTACTTTGTAAAATATCTTAAGCCTGAAAAACTTTTAATAAAAAAAAAAAAAGAATCAATATATTATTTAAGCAACATGAAGATGTTATTTGAAAACTGTAATACTGTGTAACTATTTTTTTTTCTTGTTGAATAGAAGGCAGTAATATCCAGGATGTTTTCTAGATCCATCTTTAAAAATTGAAATGCTCTAAACAGGAAATTTAAGTAATTTTGACATTTTACACCTTTTTGCATAGTATCTAAAATGTTTGAATAGCAGCGGAATGATTGATAAAGTAACACTTTTAACTTTAAATACACAAAAATCTCTATTTTATAGAAAGAACGTTGGCTTCTACTTAAAGGAATTTACATCAAGGCTGGCAAAAGAACTCCTCTTCACTTTTAACAATCTTCTTGATGGAGGATTTGGCCAACAGTCTGTTTTTTTTCTACAAAAAACTAAGTTATCAAAGCAGGAAAAAGCAGTCAGATCAAGGATTTATGTAAAATGAAAAAAATAAAAAACTCATTAGAGAAATTCTGTTCTCAAAAGGCATATTATTTAAATTGAGTAAAATTTTTTTTTGTTTTTTTGTTTTGTTTACTGAACATACATGGGCTCTTGAAATTCAATAAAATACAAGTTTATGGACATATTTAGATGGTTTGGTCCAACAAAAGCAGAGATACCGGCAATCTTAAAAAAAGAAAAATAATTTTTTTTTGAAAGAGCAGCCAAGAAATTACATTTTTAATCTAAATGTTAATTGTATGGATACTTTAATATCTATCTTGCTTATTTTGTTCCCACGCTGAGCCACTGCACCAAACACTCGTAAAAATCTGCCTAAAAGCTAAAATGAAAAGTTTGAATGAACCACCATAAAGCAGTAATATGTCACATTACTCTCTGACACACAGCAGCTGTTTAATTGAAAGTCCTTCAAGGATATAAACTGCAATTAAGGCCGGCATATGTGAAGGCTTAATGATGGATAGAACATGTCAGAATGACAGCAGGAAATGTAAAAATGCTGAAATGTATGACTAAAGATACATTCCCTGCAATATGTTGTGTAATATATGTTTTTGCTGTGTTTACATCAAACAGTTTGCATATTTTGTGTACATTGTGAATCCTTTCTCACCATAAGGGTTACAAATATGTCAGTTAAAGCTGAGCTTTTGTTATATCTTAGTTGACCTTTCTCTCCCCTCCAGCACGGGTTCTGATAATAAGTTGTAGAATACACTTTTGGTCAGACTCCCTTTTTGCTTTCTTATCTAAATCCTAAATTCTCTTAACCCGTGTGGACGATATTTAAAGATGCTGCTGAAGAAGCCCTGGTGCAGGAGGGCAAAGTGAGACGTTTGGTAAAGCACATCTCAGGTGCCAATAAAATCCAAGCTCGTCTGTTGCCTCAACAACCATGGTTGCAGTAACGCACAGCACCGTCTGTGCAAACATACGTACACATGTCCTTTAGATTGCCTATATTGTAGGTGTGTTATGCACTTTTCTTTTTTTCTTCTTTTAATTGGACTTTGAATGTGTTGGTAAAAATGTTCTGTAAGCTACAGTTTGATCAATCTCCTAAAAATCAAAATTCACATACTTGATATATAGGGTTTATTTACTAATTGAAATACTCAAAAGTTTTCTAGTTAAAGTTAAGAGGCTCCCAGTTTTAAATGGATTAGATGTTATTTCCTAATTTCCAGTGATTTGTTGTATCAAGTATGAATTTTTTAATCAACAAATATAACATCTGAGTACAAACGTGTCCATCGTGCTGCTTTGGCAACAGCTTCTATGGTGCAATTCTCAGGATTGCCATGTGCTGGCACTAAAGTCATACCATTCCAAGCTGGAAAGTCATCTCTGGGAAACAATGCTGCAACATATCACAATAGGTTGGCATTGCTTCTCTAGTCTATTAAGACATCAAGGATTTTATTGCTTTTTTTCAGAATAAATGCACAAATAAAGAGCCTCATTGAAGTTTTACATTTTTTTTAAATTTGGATATACAGAACCAAAAGGGAATTATGTAAATTCTTTGACACTTTTTAATGGAATTTCTATGCCAACATACAATAAATTGACAGCTTTCCTAAACACATTTCTACTATGACTGTAACTATACGTCTTTATTGTTAAATCCTGGTCTTTGAGCCCACAAGTTAAAATCAATAGCACTTAAAGGAGTTTGCAGAGTCTTTGCCTAATAAATTATCCAATAAAACAATAACAAAGTGCTTTAGTAAATTACTCTATAAGAATTAACTTTAAAAATTATCTATAGTCCTTCATCAAACTTACAAGCAACACGTTTGACTAGGAAGTCTAAAAGGTAATTTAAACCTAATATGCAATTATGCTTGATATAAAACCATCAAAAGTGTCAAAGGTAATTAAAAAAATGTATTGCTAGGGATAAGTAATTCAAGATGTATTTATTTAGGCAAAAATTTGTGGATTTTTTGTTTGTTTTATGAGTTTTACTATGAAGAACTATTTTAGTTTGAGTTAAAGCCAACCGTCAAGAGCTAATCACCCCAAATTATTCTTACAAAAATGCAAAAATCTCTTTTAAAATCAACTTTTATTAAACAAAAAAATCGAATTCACAAAATTTCATTTTATTTTTGGAAATTCTAAATTTATACTTTTTTTTAGATGTATATGCTTTTTTATGTTCAAATGCAGATTTAACCTTTTAATTAAGAATTGTTTTGTATTGTATTAAAACTATATTTGCAATACTGCATCTAATGCACCTTAAAAGCAATATGGCCAAAGTTTGCTTTGCAATTTTTTTAAATATTTATAGAATTTTATTCTTTTTCTTGTGACTTGATTACTTTTAGTAATACTAGAAAAAAGTGAAAATAATAATTTTTTTTCCCCAGACCACCACAAATGTGGTGTTATAAGACACTTAAGAAAAAAACTAGTGTTTTACCTTGAAACAAACAATAGAAATACTCAAAAACCTACATTAGATCATATTTTTTTTTGTAAAAATATTTCACATAAGACTTCCTAATAAAATAGTATCACTTGCTAAAAGTTTAAATATTTAAGATTGTGCTAAAAATATCCTAACCCTTTCTATAGTGAGGTTAAAGGTGGTCGACCATGACAGCAAGCTTCTTAAAGCTGCAGCTCACAGATGCTCATGACTGCAGGCCACATAAAAGCTGATATTTAAGGTTAAAAGACGGAGTAGGAAAAAAAAAAAAAAAAAGACTCCTGCAGAGCTGAAAGAAGCCTCCACGGCCTTCATGGGGAAAACCTGTGTAGTCGGAGTAAAAAGGCACAAAGTGGATAAATTCTGAACAGGTTATTAGAAAAAAAGACTGTGCTGGTCTAAATGTAGTTTCAGCTCCTGGCAGTGATTTCATGGTGTTTGTCCACACCCCTAGGTTGGCATAACCAGTCAGTAAATTGTTTTTAAAAGGGGAAAAGGTGGTGAAGAACAGGTTGGGGAGTTAAGGTAGGTACGCTGACCTAATAGGGATCAGCTTCAGCATTTGACTGGAGGCAGAGACTCCAGAGAGCGACCTTCTGCAGCCAAGACATAACACTTCCAGAGTGTACCAGGTTACATATACATGTGCTTTAAACAGATTTAAATACATGTACTAAAAATACAAAACAGGTTCAAGTCAAAAATGTTTATTTTATCCAGTGTTACTGCATCTTGTAGGATTTCAAGGATTTCACAGAGGGAGGATACAAAAAGATTTAAAAAATTACAAAACTCTGTAATTCATTCCGTTTTTCCCTTTCGGGGTCACTGGGCTGCCGGAGCCTATCCCGGCCACTTGTGGGCGAAGCCAGAGGACAACCTGGACAGGTCGCCAGTCTGTCGCAGGGTAGCATATCCTCAATCACACACCCATAACCTCAATCACACGTCCATTCACTCTCACAGTCATACCTATGGTCAATTTAGAGTTGCCAATCAATCTATGAAGCATGTTTTTGGACGGTGGGAGGAAGCCCACGCATACACGGGGAGAACATGCAAACTCCACACAGAAAGGTCCCCCGTTGATGTATTTTTCATGTCCCCAGCCTGGACTTGAACCGGAGGTCTTCTTGCTGTGAGGCAAGAGCGCTAACCACTGCGCCACCGTGCAGCCCCCCCAAAAAAAATTACAAATTACAAAGCAGTTCAAGAAAGGTTTCCCTTTTAATGAAGTCAGCATGAACAAATTTCAGTCACAACTTTCATTTCTGGGTTTATTATTGGCACATAGAGCTCAGACCAGCCTGATTTATTATGAAAACGTATCTTTTTTTATTGGAATAATAAGAAACTTGCTACATATAAAAAGGCTCAATATCAAGCAGATGTGGAGTGAAATTATTTTCCTTCAAAACATAGATGTTATCTGTTATCTCTGTAATTGTATTTTTTTTTAAGCGTTTGCACTAAATTCCCTCCGTTTGGTTTCTGAACACGTCTACTTGTTTTGGACAGGGCTGAACGGTTTCCCAGAGTCGGCCATGAAAGCTTCGATCTCCTCCACGGTGCGAGGGACGCAGGTCAGCAGCTCCACGCCATCCGCCGTCACGGCTATGTCGTCTTCAATGCGCACCTGGAGGCAGAAGAAAACCATGGAGGATCAAACCAAGAGACACTAAAGACAAACGCTCAATGTGAGGTGGATCAGTTAAGCAATATTAAAAATGTATAAGCAAATTTAAGTTAGAATCCAGATTATAGTAACTATGTAAAGTGTGTATTTCTTTATCTTATATTACATTTTTTAATTTTGGAATCCATTCATAAACTAAGATATACTTAGGAACACATTTTGTTATTGATAGCTTACAATAATCAAATTCCGGTTTATTTCTAGCTAGGCCTGTACAATAAATCTCAGTTTATCGTTATCACGATATCAAGCTGGGCAATACGCATACAGCAAAAGACGGCAAAAATTGCGATAAATGGTTACCTTACATTTGCTAAAACAATCTTAAGGCAGCTTGAAGTAGTTTTTGGATCAAATTAGAGGGCTGCATTGGGATCGGGTCCCGCCGGGTCCCGCGGGACCCAACCCAAATCTCGCGGGATTGGGCGGTTTGGATTGTGCTGCGGGCGGGAGCGGGCGGCAAAAAATAAACCCCGCGGGATCAGTGCTGGCATGAATATCGGATGAATATACAATAGCGGACTACGCTAGGCTGTGCGGCTGTTGGAGTCTTACGTACTGAAGCTCCGTGAAGCACCAGGTAGAGATGCCCAATGGCCTCTGTCATCAAACCTGTTGTTGGGGGGTGTGCAACGCCCCGCCCCGCCTCTTACTAAGAGCGCGCTTCAGGCCGTCTGTCTGCGCGCGCACACACGCACACTTTTAACCGAACAGGATTTGTGAAAATATATTTAATATTTAAGTTGCACATTACACAAGAGAAGAATGCATCAAAAGATGAGGCTGGAGGAAGACATGAATCTCTTTAATAATATCAATACAAATACGTGTTTTTTTCCTGCGGGACGGGGGACGATACAAAATCAATGCATCTCTATTACTGTGCGGGACTAAATTCTCTGAGTTTTGCGGGTACGGGCGGGAGTGGACATACATATTGCGGGAGCGGGCGGGAGTGTAACGCATACGTTGCGGGAGCGGGCGGGATTGGTCAGAAATTCAGCGCGCGCGGGCTGGAGCAGGATGAAGAAAATAGTCCCGCGCAGGGCTCTAGATCAAATAAATCCAATTAAGCATTTGACCAATCAGATGGAGCCCTTTTATGTTAGATGCTCGCCTCCTATGTAGATGAGGGTCATTTGGAGTGTAATTTAAGTTATGCTGACTCTTATTTAAATTAAACTGTTGCAGTAAAATGGCAATGATGTGTTTAGTTGTTTTGCTAGTTATATCGTCATCGCAATATTAATCACAAATATTTTCCTCATATCGTGCAGCCCTATCTCTAACCTGTTTTCTGAAAACTTTACAATGTCGAATCTGTTCGATTTCCTTTTACAACCAACAAAAACATATAAAACTTCCACTGTCTACAACATAAGAAGGCATTAAAAAGAGAACGATTTGATTTTTCGGGACTTTGTTTCATTTTCTTGCACATTTCAAGCAGCAGAATGTTCATCAAGGCAAATGCTGCCCTTTTTTTTTTTTTAATGTGATTAAGTTTATGAAATACCTGACCAACTCATGTGGCAGCTACAATCATTGTTCATGCGACGTCCGGTTTTACAAACTGAGCCTGTCATCAGAACCAGCCCTGGAAGTCTAAATGAACTGCTGCTGCCTTGTGGAAGTAGACGTTTGCGATGCCGTTCGGCTGCAGTTCCAATTCATGTTGCAGCTGGTCGACCTATGTGCATTTATCATGATGACTCCACAGGTTAAAAAGTTCTAGTGAAGTATATACGGATCATAGAGATATCAGAGTTTAGATCCGGGTTAAACCCGACACGTTAGCAAGCAAACAGCTAGTTTCTATCATTTATAACATGAACATTTCAAAATCTGCCAAATTCCCTCTACTTTTGTTTGGAAAAGGCAAGTTATTTGCTCCGCTTTGTGTTCCACTTTAAAAAAAACCTTAAAGATAATCACATAAACTGACCCCTCCAAAGCCTCTGAAGCGAGCCAGCATGTGGCCGTTGATGAAGCAGCTCTGAGCGGGGTTGGATAGGGCTTGATCCAGCAGGTGGTTGATGAAGTATATTCCAGGCTCCACGGTGAGGACCATCCTCTCCTGCACCAAGCGAGCCATGCGGAGGCTTCTCAGTCCGGGTTCATCAATGCGGTTCACACCCTTAAACACAAGACAGCATCCAGAAAAACGTCTTCATACGGGAAAACTGCAAACCTGAAACCAAAACCCTGGAGGGTGCATGGACCCTACTGAAAGGTGAGTTTATTGTTTGTAACTTACTGCAATGATTTAAGCTTGTTTTAAAGTCCCACTCCAATCATATTTTTATTTATTTTAAAAGCGTTCCCAATTATGCTGTTTTAGCCAAAAATGTGGAAAAAAAATGTGTTCTCTAGGAGCAGCAGGAGTTCATTAGAAAATCGCCTCTGAGTTCTGGGCGGGACTATGAGTGCAAAGTAAACCCACTCCCATTTCCCATCATCAGCCCCTCCCAACCACAATCTAACACTGCCAGCGAGCAATATCGGAGCTATTCAGTCATTCAGTTATGAGCCAGATGCCAGCTCAGACCAAGAATCAACAAGCCTTTTTGAATTTTTGTCCCATCTACAAGCATGTTTCTCCTCTGCTCCTGATTTAAATAAAGAAATATTCAGATTTTAATCTTTATTTTCTTTATATTAGTTCTCTATCATCATACAAATGCCACAAGTGTTCAAAACACTAAAACACAATTTTCATCGGAGTGGGTCTTTAACAGTTTTTACTCTTCCTTTCCAGCAAAAAGTAGAGTTGAGTAAAACTTTGGTTCTGGTAAATAAAACTTTATTTTAAGCGTCTTCAGAAACTTTAAGCAAAGACTTTGCTTGAACTTAGGTGTTTTAAATTGAATTTTCCCAAGAGTCCCTTCTGGATTCATTCAGCTGCTGAAGTGGAAACACTGCTTGTTAGCTTTTCCCTCCATTTACTGGTGAATTCCTGCATCGCAGCATGAAAGCTTCTGTGTTCAGGCGCAGCCAACATTTCACCTTCTTCTCTCTGCCCTCGCCCTGAACCCATTCATGTGGCTTGACCTCCTCGTGTTCCCCTCTCACTTCTGCATCAATACTCTCTGTATAATTGATGACTCATCAATATTTTAGGAACATCATCTTCTGTGTCAAGAGCGTCCCTGCGAAAGCCTCATCTGCAGACCGATGCTTGTTCCTGCAACCATTCACTGAATTCTCTTCCGTCTGACCTCCGGGTAACCTCCCACGTCGTGCACGTCGATGCCCAGCAAGTGTCCCAGGCCGTGGGGCATGAAGACGGAGCCCAGGTGCACCTTCATCATGTCGTCGACGCCGCCGTGCAGCAAGCCAAGCTTCACCAGTTCTTCCAGGTGAACCCTGTCAGCCAGGCGGTGCATGTCAGTCCATTTCACACCTGCAAAACAAACACGTTGCACTGAGGAGAAGAGGATTTACAAGGAAACTGTCACTGGAAATTGAAATTAAAAAATGATTTTAATAACAAAAATGCATCACTCTTTAGAGATCCTGCTGACATTTAGTTTTTCATATTTTTGAGGCATTTATAATTATTTTAATTCAAAGAACGTCCTTTCAATTTGTAAAATAAAACATAAAAAAAAAATTTAAATAAATTGCCTTAGCTACTTAAAATGGGCTAAAAAGGCAGAGCTACACAAAAAGGCTACTAATTTGATTCCTGCTGTAAAATTAATGAGTTTTACTTTTCAAACTTCACATTTATTCCAAAATTTAAATTTACATTTTACTTTATTCAAACATTATTATTTAATACTGGTTGTTTTTTTTAACATTTGTTCACTCAATGACTGTATATAAAAATATTGTTGTTGAAAAATTAATTAATTTTCCTCATAAAAGCACATCTTTGTGTACATTTCCATAAATGTCCTTCTAATACAGACTATGTATAGCTGAATTTGCTTTTAAATCATTTCTGTTTTTTGTTAATGTTTACTGTTTTTTTTAAGTTTAAAAGTCATTTTTTTAACCAACTGAAAACTAAAATAAATTTGAGTTTAGCCAACTTCTGCCTACTGAGGTCTAAAGTTACCAGCTCGTTTTGAAATACTAGACTGAAAGGGCTGCAATCTTCTACTTCTGAATAAGAAAAAAAACAAAACATGCTGTATTTGACTAAACAAGGCAATATTAATGTTTGGATAATAAACTTCCATTTAAAATATTTGTGCATTATTATTATTATTTTTAAAAGATCTTCAAAAATACTTCTTTATCTGAGTGAAAGGAACCTGTAGCTTTTTTTTCAAAGCGGACACGGAAATTGAACTTGTCTTTAAACAGCACTTAATGAACACTTTAGGACATTTTTTCTCAATTATAGGATGCTTTTGGGGGCTTAAGACCGTCCAGCTTCGTCCTCCTGTGAGGCAAACAGTTACTCTTGTAGATGTAGAAGGAAGAAAATCTGTCTGCTTCCTAAAACAAGCCTGTCTGTTAAAGCCCCCATGATACCTTTAATCCATCTTTTTTTTTTAGTGGTCCATCATAATTTTTCTATTAGCTTTAAAGAACTATTTATTTGTACGCCTTTAAAGATGCCATATGTCATTCAAAATGAAAACTGACTTGGGACTATGAATTGATCTGTCGCTTCAGGTCAAACTAATCCCTCTTTTGTGGACTTTGCAGTCATATTTATGGAACAATTTAACATAGAATTATAAAAAAAAAGAAGACAAGTGAAGGCAAAATCTGCTGGCTTAGAGGTTTTTTTTATTTTATTTTTTTACCTGGTTTGATGGCAGCCAAGACGGCGCGAGATGACTTCAGAACGGCCTCATAGATGGCCTTCTGGTCTGGAGTGAACTTGCCGTTGGCTGGAAAGGAGCAGGTGATGTCTGAAGAGTAGCAGTAGTACTCCCCACCCATGTCAAACAGACTGCAGGCGACCGAAACATCAGAGCGAATTAAGTCAAATTTTATTCAAAAATGCTTTGGGCTTGTTTTCAAAGCATTTTTTTTTGTACTTTTCTCTGGTGGAAGACACAAATGAAACTGAACTAAAGGTCACATTTTTACATAACAAAATGACAACAAACAGAAAAGGAAACCTAATACTTTATCGCTACGTATCATATCTACATGTAAACATTACACATCGGCATCCTAGAGTGCGGGAAAAGTACAAAAAGCTACGCACCACATGTCTCCATCCTGAATAGTCTTGTCATTGGGAGCTCCAGCATGGCCATAGTGGAGGACAGAGGAGTTATTGCCCCTGGTTTGAATGCAAAACACACAATTTAGGCATGAATGAATTACAGACAAGAATTCATGCTGAAAAATTAAGTGAAAAGGGTAGCAGAGATGAACAGTGACAGCAGTGTCATGTTCCAGACTAAAAACTTCCACAGAAACAGGACTCTCATCCTCTAACTAATAATCTATAGGACAAAACTCCCGACCTTTATGGTAAAGGGCGGACAGCGCTTAGAAAAATGATTTTCATCCAAAGCGACGTGCCCCTCTGTATTTAGTAAGTAATCATCAAGTGTAAATGTTGGGTGAAAAACAATGAAGCACAGCCTTACGATCCACAGATACAGGTGTAGGAGGTGTGGCGCATCCCTCCTTTGGTGTAGCAATAGTGCTGGAAAAGACTGCAGGAACAACACACACACACACACACACACACACACAAAAAAACTTTACCAGGACAAATGATGCTCTGCAATTTCAGCATATCCAAGATCAGAGAGAACATTTCTTTGCTTTAAAAACGGCCCTGCTCTCTGCCTGATTCGATTCTTTTTTTTTTTTTTTTTAAATTCATTGAAGAACATTTTTTTAATCATTTTCAGGCCCGGCACATCAAAACACTTCACGGATGCTGACGGCGAACGGGCTTTGCTCGCGTTTCATGGTTCCTCCAACAGAGCAAAATGTAATTAAGGATAACAGACGGCAGTTTTGATAACACGTTACTTTGGAGGCGGGGCCATAAATAATAAATTCTAACGTGAGAAGAGGAAAAAACAA
Organism: Oryzias curvinotus; assembly: GCA_023969325.1. Classification (NCBI taxonomy): domain Eukaryota; kingdom Metazoa; phylum Chordata; class Actinopteri; order Beloniformes; family Adrianichthyidae; genus Oryzias; species Oryzias curvinotus. The sequence goes on along the minus strand of CM043708.1, from coordinate 25,102,045 downwards.
ATTAAACCACATTGCAAAGTATTTGCTTGGATTGTTAAAGACTCTTCAGTGTAAATATCAAATCTATGATTGTTTGATCAACCAGAAAATATTGAGGCTGATGACTCACTAGTTACACAGATTATAGGCCTGAATACGTTTAATTCCACATTTTTTGACGTAATAGTTGACTTTACACATGGCCTCTTGACCAGGACATGTTCTTTAGGCATTTTTCTGAGGATGGAGAAGAAATCTACAAAAAAATTAAGTTCAAAATTACATTTCTGAGTATTTCTTTATTCAAATCGATGGGAATCAGAAGCAGACAAAGAAATGCCATCTATAAAAATAAAAAAAAAAAGAGCGTATTTGTGACAGAAAATAGAGATGGTGGGCCACAAGCTCCCTGGTCTAAACTCTCACTAACGGAAAGGGGAACATCGAATAATGAAAAAAGTATAAATCAATAATTGCATTGATTTTAAAGAGGCAAAAACAAGATCTCTTGTTTTTATATATCAGTATTGTAATATTGTCAAGTATATAGATGTTAAAGGAAGAATGCCGGATAAAAAAAAGTAGGAAAAATTACCTCTCCATTTCATATTCTTTCTGTCCTGGTTTGACGCTTTTCATGATCTAAAACAAAAAAGTTTCATATTATCAACAGATTTAAGAGATTGCATGGATAAATATTTCTCAATCTATCCTGAACGTTCAACTATATTCATAAAAAGCAAATAATTTTCTTCTTTTTGGCACCAATCTATCTTTGAATTGAAAATCAGACTAAATATTTTTAGAATGTTTCACTGAAGACGCCTCAATGTTTGCAGATGAGATTGCATTAACTTTTAGGAAAATCAGCTACTTAGCAGGTCAATGCAAAAACATGATCTGCTTGGAAAAGATTAATGAAAGAGGAAAATTGCCGTGGGACAACCACCCATCAGTCAACTACAGAAACGGGGCTGGCCGGCGTTTGTGTTGGCAGTGGGGACGGTTGCTGATGGGTTGCAGGGGTTACATGCATTAATAAGAAGCTTCTGTTTTCCAGCATCCACCTATCAGTGACCCAACCGATCGAAGCCGTTTGCCAAAATGGATAAAAACCTACGTCACCTTTGAATACTTTTCTCACTCCTACTCTGCTCTCTCAGTTTTGTCTGCTGCTTGTCCCAAAAAAAAACAAAAAAACAGTCCTGTGAGGCTACTTCCTTAAAGTACTGACACATTCCCTTCACGGCTGCAAATGTCTGAACTGATCTGAAAAATGCATTTCGTTTTTTTCTTTAATGCTTGAAAAAAATCCTTAACCCTAATGAAATAAACCTAACCTATTCCGTTTTTCTCCAGTTGCCTCCTAAGTGTTTGAGTATAAATGACTTCATGTTTACCGATGCAGCAAAGCATGCAGGTAGAGCTGTCAGCACCATTTTTCGCAATAAAAGAAAAGGATGGCACGTCTGAAAGGGCTTCGGTGAATCACTTCACAGGACAGATAAGATTGTGAGGTCAACTGCTGCAGCCCTGCAGAGCCTATACATGAAATAAAATCATGTGCACTCTGCAAACTCTGTTTTCATGTTCCAGCTTACTGGTCAAATGTTATTCCGGTCAACTGCCAAGTCCCTGAACTTTAAGAGACAGTTGGAAAAAAAGAGAGAATTTCTAAACATTTATGGTTTCAGGTGAGTCTTAAAGATCCTTTCATGCTCTAAGCCTTTCAGACTCTTGTGCTTTTTCCTCAAAGTGAATCCATTTAATCATCCGTGCATAGGAGGAGCAGGTTCTCACCATTTTATGAGCCTCACTGGAAATCCTGTTGGTGTAGCGAAGGACTTCCAGCTCCATGTCCGTCTTCAGGAGACGACTGCGAACGCAGACGGGGAAAAAAAAAAAAAAAGACTGAAGCTGCTCATGTGCAAACAAGGGAAGACTTTCCCCTAAGGTTAGGCAAAAAAAAAAAAAGCACGTTTGTACATTTTTAGGTGCAGTTACAGCAACAAACTCTGTCTTCAACAGCCTGATGGGAAAAGGCAACAGAATAGGAAAAAAAAAAAAAAAGCAAAGGTTCTCTCACTACCTAGTACATTTTATGGCCCATTTATCATTTTTTTTCTGAGTCTCTGAATCTGCAATCCTCAAATCCAGTGCCCTGGAAATTTCCCAGAAGTCTCTGCAAAGATCTAGCATGCATCGATGCTCCCTAGAATGGCGAATATAGACCACAATGCGTGGCGTTTGAATGGTTTGTCATTTGAAATAAGTATTTTTAAAATTTGTTTTAATAATTATAATTATTACAATGGATTCCTAAATACGTCTTTGTAAAATGTTTTTTTTTTGTAAAGATGTGTCCGAATTACGTTTAAAAACGTGACACTGGATAGTCCTACACTATAGCGTTTACTCGCTATATTACAGTTGACCGTTCACAGTCTCACCGTTTTGTGGATTTTTTTTCCAGATCAATTTAGCTTATTTATTTATTTATTTATTTATTTTTTCCCTCATACTCCACTGTTCGGCTTCCTGATTGGCTAAAAACCATTGTCAATCTTCTCCGGGCCGTGTCTCCTGTACAAAATGCGTTCAGTTTGCCAAATGCACATAAATCTTTCATCGGGATAGAATATTTGTTTTCGTTTCATAACATCGGACTTCATTTTCTATGAAAGTTTGAACTTTGAGGGTTAAAACAAGAGAGAAAAGTGTGAAAATATTCATGTCTGATAGAGAGAAGTGTAAAAAGTGTGTAGTGAGGAGTTTTACAGCCTTAAAACATTTATAATCCCATACTGAATTTAACTTATTGTGGGTTATTTTTAAAACACGACCCCCTATATATTGTCTTTAAGCCATTAGGAAGTAGTGAGGCAATTCAGACACAGGCTAAACTTAACCTACAGGAATATAACTGATAGAGTTAGCTATTTCTTTATTTGCTGTCAGACAGTTTTCCTTTTAGTGACGACCTTGCCTGAATACAAACAACTATTTCACCAAAACATATAATCAAATGAATAATAGTGTTGATAACCAGCAGAAAGAAGCTTTTTCAAAGGGAGGCTCTAAACAGGAAGACAGGGCAGAGGGTTCAATCAGGCTCTGCTCCCCAGGAGGTGTGCCTACGCAGCATTCCTCCTCATTTCTGCAAATGTCAGTTCATCTGGAGGGTGCGAGCTCTAATACCAATGAGAGGCAGGCAAGCACGAAGTCCATTATATCCATGCAGGCGGATTTCAGGGGTGGGGGTGGACGAAGGACAGAGGAGAGAGATTCTCACTACAGAAACTCAATCACCAAAGTTGACAGATGCAAATGGGAGGGGGTTCACGGGAAATCAAATTAAGAATCTAAGAAAAAAAAAAAGAATACTTAGCGTTAATCTAAGAACACAAATTGGAGCTTCTCACCATTCCACGATGACTGGATGTAAAAGACTGTTGTTCACCGTGAAGCTGGTGAAATTAAAGAACAGACGGGACAAAAGCAGACGATGTGAGTTTGATGAATAAACAACAAGAGCTTTCGAAGAAAAGTACTTAAGACAACCAATCAAAGCTAAATCATCATTGTTTCCAGTTAGTGTGCATTAAAAATATGGTAAATTTTAAAAAAAAGACCTCTTTTTTTTAAAAGGTATGCACAAAAAGGATTTATTTTTTCTATTTAGTTGTTCAGAATCCTGATTTAAAGCAGAAAAATCATACCGACTGATTCCTTCAAAGGAAGCTTCGCGGCAGATGCTCCCGCTGTCGGTATTCAGGCCTCGCTGCAGGAAGGAAATAAAAAGACATCAAAAGATAAGAAAAGCAGTTCAGACTTATTTTGACGTCACATTTTCAGTATCAAATCAATAAATAATAGTCTCAGAAAATTACATTTTTTTTTCCTTTAAAAATCAAAAGTCCAGGAAGTTTGAGCCGCTAGTTTACACCAAATGTTTTAAGAGTCCAATATTTAATAAGAACCAAACAATGAGCTGATAGAGGACTGTTACCAGTGTCAGGAGAACAGCTGGTGTCATCCTGGACAGGACATCAGCGATCTGCAGGGATGCAGGCAGACAGAGCATCATTAGAGGAGTCGCTGCAGAAACGACAAGCTTCACTTCCCTGCTGCTTTGAGTCGGCACATTGCAGGTGAGTCAGGCGGCTCCGTCCAGCTGCTGCGAGTCCACAGCAGAAGCACCACAGAAAAAAAAGACTCGGTCCTGGGACTATGCTAAAACATGACTCCTCATTCTAATGTTCATAAAACATTTGACCTCCTGAGCAAAAATAAATAAGACCTGAAAAGTTTAAAGCTTATAAACTAATTTAATACTTATATTATGTCCCGCAGCAGTCCTGGACTGAAAGTACCAGATTGTTTTTGCAATTCCTTTTTCTTACTGTGCCTTAGAGCAAACATTCCACCCTGCTACATACTAAAAACTCACCAAAATTTGCAACCAGCTACTACCTGGTGAAAATGAATTTTGGGCATTGGCCAACTAGTAGCTACAAAGTTAAACTCTTTTAAGGGATTTCGATCTATTGTCACCTTTCTCCTTGAGCATCATTGGTAAAATACTTTCAAATCCTATTTTCCAAGTCATGTATTGACTTATATTTTCTTTTTTTTCAGGTGAATGTTGAGTTGATTTGAAATAAACTTGTTACTACTAAAAATTTTGGAAATAAAGTTTGTAGATTTTGAACAGCGTAAGAGTGGTTAGCTCGCAAAGTGGCATTCCCCTGTTACTTGCACATCTTTCACCAAAATATTGTAAAAAAGTGATACAAGAATCCCTGGCTCAAGCTGAACGAAATGATATGACCATATTAGGAACGTGGGTGTGGTTAACAAAAAAAACCCTCTGTTGCCATGGGAGTTCAAAAGTTTACTTTTGCCGATTATCCCAGAAGTTAGATGGACCCGACTGTCACCCCCTAGGCGATCAAAAAATAAAATGGTTGCTATGAAGATAAAACCAACAGAAAGCCTCTATTTTGAGAAAGGTTTTTTTTTTATGACTTGGTCACAAGCAGCACTGACCAGGGTGGCAGGATCAACGGAGGAGACCATAAAGGAGGTGATCACATTTCTCGAACATGATTAAGGGATAAAACAAACAAAGTGACAAAAAAGAATTTTAGAGGTTTAAAAGTAAGTTGTACATTTACAACATTGATAGCATTTGTGTTGCTCAGCCCTGCAGATGAAGCTCTGGCTGCACACAGGTCTCTTTCCCTCAAGTGTGGCAGCAGTATCACCTCAACGCAGTGAGGTCAGAAACAGATGATCTCTAGTCTCTCTTTCACTGATAGGAGGATAACTGCCCAACGTGCAGCAGCTATCTTTCCAGGTAAGAGCATCTGCTGTTTACAGCGGCCAAATCTTTGGATCCACAGTCAAAGTTCTGCACCAAGTCACATTTTTTAACCACCTAGAAACCACATTATGTTCCAACTAGTGTGAATCACTTGATAACTGTTTAGAAAACATGTCTAAAGTAACTGCCTTGATTAGATTACAAGGGTGGAGAAGATGAGGAAAGCCGCTATGGGGATGTGAGAAAGACCCAACTGACCGTGCTGCTGGTATTTATGGATGTGAAAGCAGTTAATGAACATGTGAAAGAAAAATGATCTCCAGCGTGGCCCCCACCTACACCAGAGCACAGACCGACCCCGTTAACATTGGAAAGAACATTGTAGACTGATCCCTGTCATTGAAAACTCATTTCATGTACAAACATCTAGATCAACCATTTAAATGGTGACCTTAGCTGTAAGAAAAGCTGTTGCAGCCTAAAGAATAACCTCATGATGAGTTTTCCCTGAAAATGACATAGAACATTAGAAGAGGAGACAAAAAACTCCCATCAGATGAGATGTTGAAAGAACAGATATATAAAAATCTTGGTGTTTTGGTTTAAGTTTGTCTAGTCGCATCATTTCGTTTTGTCTTCCAAAAAAGTCTCAGACTTTTTAAAGTAAGGGTCTCAGTTTCTTTAGAAGTCCCTATAAAAGCCAATAAAAATATCCCTAAACTTTGAGAGTACTATGTATCATTTAATTTAATCTGCCAATATTTAGAAACTGTATTTATTACTAAAAAAAATAAATTAAAGTAATGTGAATAAACAGCAAAAACATCAGAATCTCCACAAAGGATAACCTCGAAGCTGGTGTTAAAGAAAGCGATTTCAAATGCATTTAATCAAAATTATATGGCACACAGGGATTTTAATTCTGCAAGTAAAAGTGACATTGCTTAAAAAAAATACTCTGGTAAAAGAAAACGTACTTATTTAGTAGGTAAAAGTAAATAATTGGCAAAAAATTCTAGTCAATAACAGAGTAAAAGTTTAAATATTTTGTCTGGATTTTTAAAATTCAAATTAAAGCATAATTTCTATTTCTTTCAGAATTTAAAACTATATCTTTAATTAAATGAAACAAAGAAATAAAAAAGGCTTTAGAGTTTTTAAAGCAACAAGACTTTCACTAATGTGCAGAATAAATGAGAAAAGCCAAATATTGGATTTTGGTAGTTGTGTTACGCAATACCGAAAACTATATTTTAAAGTTTGTTTTCATTTTTTGTTTAAATAAAAAAAAAACTTGCATAAAATTATTTTACTGTTAAATAAATAGTTTTCAAAGAAAGAATAAAAATGTAACTGGATCAACACAGATCCTTATAGTTGAGTGAAAGTAGGGATTTCATTTCTAATTGAACCCAAATTAAACATAATGCAAAGATCAAGCTACTTTTGGGCAAACCACTTTTATATAAAATTACTTGGGTAAATGTAAAAAAAAAAAAAAGGAAATTTGACATGTAACTAGATGAACAATGACACAATTCATTGCTAAACTCCCATGAGGAAGCACTCAAGTACCTGAATGTGAGTCAGAGCTCTACGACCGAACACAAGGATTCAATCAGTGCACTGAATAAAGGTCAGATCTGCACAAAGCAGCACTTACGTCAGCCGTGTAATGCACTTCATCCACGGCATATTTCTCCTTGAAGTGCTCTTTAGGAAAAATCCTGTAAACAAAAGAAAAGCTACGTAAAGGCATATGCAATAAATAAGAAAACGTCTGCCATTTTCACAAGAAGAAAAGCTCAACAGACAGGAAATATGACCGCCTTTTATTCAATGCAAAAATACTGTTTGAACTGTAAAAACTGTATCAGCTGAAAACAAGTTAAAGTTAAAGACCCACTCCGATCATCTTTTGATCTAAATGTTCCCCGTGGACTTTTATTTTTATTTATGCAGTTTTTGGGCAAAATGGAAAACCTGTGTCGTTTTCTAGGACATAGTTTCTGCAGAGAGGCAGGAGTTTAGTAGAAATTTGCCTGGGAGTTGTGTGGGGGACTTTAGGGTGGAGCAACCCCCCATACCCCCTTCTGCTCCTGGTTTATGCCCTCTCCAGCTGACTTACAGCCCCTAAAACCCTATCCTAACATTAGCGGTGCAACAAAAATGATGAGCGACACTGGAGCTATCCAGCTAAACAGGTTTGAGCCACGCAGACGTCCATGGATCTAGCTGGACGGAGCAGGGAGCTTGTGGCCTGACCAGCGTATGTTCTCCGACTTAAATGAGTTTTTTTTCGTCTGCTCCTGATTCACAGTGATTTGAATAATAAAAAAAAATACTCAGAAATGCAATTTTAAACTTAGTTATCTTTATACATGTCAGAAAAATGCTACAAAAAACACGTCAAAAACACAATTTTCATCGGAGTGGGTCTTTAAGGTGCAAAAGGCTCCTCAGAATTCTGTGTTTATTCTTATGTACGACCGCTTAAACTGTTGCCACGTTTGGTAAAATATTCATCTCGACCGCATAACTTTCAATGAGGTCTCCTGACAATTATCTGCTTCTTTCATACAGAGGTTCAAACTGGCACTACGCAGACTTTGGACCAAAGAGATAGCAGCGTAATCTCCATCCAAAGTTCAGACCTCAAGAGTAAAATCATAAAAAAAAAAAAAAAAAAAAAGGCCAATGTGTAGCTTATGAAAAAAAAGAAGTGTGGGGAAAAGAAGGTCTCCAAGCATAATGATTCCTGTTTCATTTTTTATAAGTCAGATGACAGGATGTTCTAAAGGGAAGAATAACAAAGAAAAAAGGACAAGTCAGCAAGTTTCTATCCAAACATTGCATCCATTGCTTTCATGCATCTTCCACACGGCAACAATATAGAGGCTGAGAGTTGAACAGGAATCCCTCCTGCATAACAAACAGCATTACACGGTTTTCCTAACAGCCAAGGTGCATTTGTGATGACAAAAAAAAAAAAAAGCATCTTAAAAGGAGCTTTCAGATGCATTTTCAATTGATTCAACTCCAACAGGATCCGTGGCTGAAAGATTCCCACTAAAATTAACTTTTGAAAAGCAAAAGAATAGCTAAGAATGGAGAGTATGAAGCGACCAGAGCTCCGAGGATTAGTGAGCTTACTCTCCCATCCAAGTTGCATAGCTTTCAGGCAGTTTAGGTACAAAAAGAATTGATTTCCCGGAGTCCACATCAATGGCTCCATAGCAGTCGGCTTCAGTCACTCCAAACGACCAGTGAAAGAAAGACTCCTGGAACAACATCAGATACACACAATGGGGGGAGAGATTAATGTGTTTCCTCAATTTAGCTGCTTTATTTAATAGAATATGAGGACTTTCATTTGATGACGCACTCCGATCATCTTTTTATCTATTGGAAAAGCGACCTTTTAATTCTGCTTATGTTGTTTTTAGCCTAATCAATCAATTTTGTAGGACACGGAAATTCGCCACTGAGTTGTGGGCGGGGACGGTTGGTGTGCAGCAACCCCGCCCCCCCTTCCCCTTCCTGTTGCCGAGAGCTCAGAGCAGGGAGTTGGAGCGTAATTTCACCATCACAAATATGGTCTTTTTTTTTTTTTTTTTTCCAAAATCTCATTTTCTTTGTCTGTTACTGATTCCCAACAATTTGAATAAAGATATACAATTTTATATTTAAATATATTTTAGAAAAAATGCCACAAGAACATGTTAAAAACACAGTTTTCATTGAAGTGGGTCTTCAAAGGAAAGCCTTCTATGTTCTAGTTTATTTGTTCTAGGGCTGTATGATATGAGGAAAACTCGCAATTTGCGATATTAGTCATCAATATTGCGATGATGATATAACTTGCGATACATGATCAAATAGCAAAACGACCAAAAACATTATTTCACACTTTAATTTAGATAAGAGTCAACATAACTTAAATTATCCTCCAAATGACCCTCGTCTACATAGCAGGACTCCATCCGATTGGTCAAACGCATAAAGGGATTTATTTGATTCAAAAAATACTTCAAGCTGCCATAAGATTGCTATCGCACATTTAAGGTTGCCATTTATTGCAGTTTTCGCTGACTTTTGCGATATGCGTATTGCACAGCTTAATATCGCAACAATAATAATAAATTGGGGATTTATTGTGCAGGGCTAATTTGTTCCAACAAAAGATTTTTTCTTAATGGGATCAGCTGCATCAGGTGAATGTGTTATGGCCCGTACACACTGGGACGAATTTCGCGCGCAATATTCGCCGACGTTTAACGCCTCGTGACTAAACAAAGGGCACCAATGTGAGTGCGCACACCGACGCGAAAAACGCCACGCATAAAAGCGTCATTTTTTCGGGTTCGTTTTTTTGGTTTGACGCACTGCGTCAAAAACTCTACGACCAATGAGAATGGCGCTTTTGCACACGTGTCTGGAGCTTCTGAAGTTACGGTAAAACACAACTTGGGGGCGCACAAACACAAAACTGCCTTTCTGAGCACACATACCAGCAAAGAAGATAGACACCAAGTAGCGGCTACACTGCCGCAAAGAAATAATGACGGACATTCTAAAATATCCCCGAAAACGCTCATGATACATTTTCAGCTCTTGTACCAGTCGATAAAACTCAATATGTTCTTCTCTTCTCGTAACTATGGGATGTATCCAAAATTGGTGTCTTTTCCGGCGTCTTTCATCATTCAACAGAACAATAATTTCTTCATCATTGGAACTGGAGCTGAAGTTACTGGTGCTTGAAATATTTCTGGTTTACATTAAGCGCCATCTAATGTCAGGGAATGAAATTGCATGTTCAGTCGACTCGTCGTTGGCGAAAATCGTTGGGGTGTGAACACAAAAAACGTGTTGAAAAACGCTGGCGAATAACGTGTGCCGATATTCGTCCCGGTGTGTACGGACCTTTCGAATGGGTCAAAGTGCTTCAAACCCACTGCTGGTAGATAAAAAAGAAGAAAACGTGCGGACGACTAACCTGCCTGAAGACGACGTCTGTATCTGTGCAGTACCTCTGCTGCTGCTCTCCTCCCTGCAGCAGCACCACCGACTTCGGCAACACGCCGTCTTTTCCTTGAAGGCCTTGGCATAACCTTCGACGGTTCTCGGCAAAAAGGGCAGCCGACACCCTGAGGGTGTCATTACCCAGCCAGTAGACGGGTCTGAGGGGACGGAGAGATCAGATCATGGAGATGGAGAGACTGACAGGAAGGATAATTAGTGGTTATATTAGAACTGAGATGTGATCATCAGAACGTGCATGCAGCACCAGAACCACACTGAGTCTCCCACTTTACATCATTATCCACCAAACCTGAGTCACATTTCCAGTCAACGTTGAGGCCAAAAACAAGTTTGAAAACAAAGTGAAAAGTTTAAATATAATTTAAAAATATATACTTAAACAAGAAAACTATGGGGTCATTACAACAAATCCCCTATGAGAATACGACAATTCTGTAATAACCAACAAACGATGAGAATCCCTAGCAACCATCTCAAGTGATGCGGAAAAGTTAAAAAAGTTCAACTTAAATGTGGATTTTGGTATTTATGCAGCAAAGAAAGTTGCACAGTTACTTTCAGTCTGTTAGCGGACTGACATTTATACTTTAGGTAGTACTTTGAAGTTATTGTTCACCTTTCGGTGCATGACATCACAGGTTGCCGCAGCAACGCTTTGACAGGTTAGTTTTTTTTTTTCTTACGCCGGATACCCTTCCTAACACAACCCTGTATCTTATCCAGGCTGGGGACCGGCACAGGGAAACCCAGATTTGTAGGGAGGTAGTGGTGTGAAGGGTCTAGCTCGCCTAAAGACCCACTCTGGATGAAGCTCATGGGGAACTGAATCCAAAGTGTAACAAACTACTTTTCCCACATCAGTATGATTTACAGTACAATCATTTTTTACATTATTAAAGCTTAGAAAATGTTTTTTTTTAATCATTAATACCAAAATAATCAATTGTATCAAAAGATTTTTATTTTTTGAAAAATAAAATCCAAATCGGTAATAATTTAATAAATGCCTCAACGACATCAAAATTGATAAAGACTTGACAGAATCAAATGATTGAACGCAGTTATTTGTTGCTTCCTGTTGCTGCACCTCCTAAAGACGACCTGTTGAGCTACAGTGGGGAGAAGACTTGTTATGGTTTCTGAGGCTAATCCTCTGGATTGGGTCAGAGGATTTCAGGTGAAACACGGTGGATTGAGGCAGAAAGGCACACTTGTAACCAATATGTGTTGGATATAAATCTTGGTCTCAGGCCAAGGCTGATAAGAAAAAGAAAGACGCAGCAGATCTACTTCCACCTTAAATGCACCAAAGGTTAATCCTCCACCTCAGAGACCTGCAAAACCAAAGGAGTCCTCCTGCAGCATTCTATATCGACTGCGTGCATGGGTTTTTGTGTGGGGGTCGATCAGGACGATCCCAGGCTAACAACATTTTTACCAATAAATTACAGATGCAAGAAAATATATAGACTATAGACTAAACTATAGACTAAATTTAAGAAAAAAAGCACAAAAATTTAGAATGTTTAACTAAAAAGTTACTGATTTAATCCAATTTACTTTGGAACAATAATTATAGGAAAAAGATCATTTCCATGTTACCTAATTTATTTTTATAGGTAATGATTTGTACCAGTGTGAGGTTTTATAGGCTATATGTCTGCTATTGCTGTGAGATTATTGTTCAAGTGGACAGTGACAATAAAGGCATATCTATCTATCTATCTATCTATCTATCTATCTATCTATCTATCTATCTATCTATCTATCTATCTATCTATCTATCTATCTATCTATCTATCTATCTATCTATCTATCTATCTATCTATTCAATTAAATTTTTATTTGTTTTTTTGTGTATAGCCCAAAATCACAACAACAGTCGTCTTGATGGGCTTCGAAGTAAAACATGAACTCAAAAGGATCACGAATACAAAGAGTTCAATAGGAAAATACTAAAATGAACTAACAAACTGACTAAGCTATACTGGCATCCCTGCCCTTAGACCCTCCTTCGCGGTAAGGAAAAACTCCCAAAAAAAACGGATTCCGAAAAAAAAAAAAGGAAGAAACCTCAGGGGTGCCCACATAAAGGAGGGATCCTCCCCCAGGACGGACAGGCGATTTACCAGAACTCTTAGAGAAGAATTAACTTATCTAACTCTACAACTACATATATAAAGTCCATATATCTATCTATCTATCTATTAATCGATTATTGCATATGTGCACGTTCAGAATTATGTTGCAAAATTGAACATTGCTGGAACAAAAGTTCAGATTTCTCACAGGAAAGTTCTTCTAAAAAAAATCACTTTACAATTGTTAGTGCATTTTAATAAACACAATTGTTCTATTTGAAATAACAAACAGGCTGCCATTGTGCAATTTCTTAAATGTATTAAGAAAAAAGAAAAAAAAAGATCTTTTAGGAGTTTCTGCAAATCCAGCACATTCCCAAACCACCCTGGCTGCAGCATTTCCATCACGTTCCCATCATGCAGGGCTGTGCGACACAAACAACACACGTAATTTGCTCAAAACAGGAAATAGAGAAGCAACTTTTCAGTTCAACGTGAATATTATGACCGCTGCAAAGCTAACAATCTCACAATACTATCCGTTTTTGTCTAAAGATATACTATACCACTTCATACTGTAAAAATGTCTGTTTCCTTATGTAAAACTATACATTTTAAACAAAATAACGGTTTAGAAAAAAATAATGTTCTGCCTAAAAATGCGATCTAATACTATGTGAAACTTCAGCAATAATGACAACATATTGATGTATCTATTAACGGCTAAAATAAGCGATTAAACCCAGAAAATAACTCCGTTTGTACAGTCAACTCACTGTGGTGCTGCAGCCATAACGAAATCTTGATCCAGATTGTCACGTGTTCACAGGAATCACGTGGTCAGCTCTAGCGCTGAATCAGCTGATGAAGCGCCGTGCTGCTTTCAAGTTTTCAGGAAATTGCGACTTCATACGAGGAAGTGACATTCGCGGCGTTCAAATTTTTTTTCTAGATTATTGAACATTACAGAACATGGCTTCACTCGCAGCGAATCAACAACAACAGCAATAATAATAATAATAATAATAATAATAATAATAATAATAATACAGTGAGCATTTGCAGCTAGAAGGAACAAACACAGAACAATAGACAAGAAAACAATACAATCATAAATCCACCAATGCATAGCTTTTGTCTATTTAATTCTGGCTGCTATGAATGTAAATTGGAATAAATTAATGTATTTGGTTGTTTACGGTTTATCCTAAGCAAAAATGGGTCAAAAAGGGGACAAGTATACCTAGTCTAAACTAAAAGTGAGGCACTATTCTGGAAGTTTACTTTTTATATACCAATTATATAGTAAACTTAAAATGTTGTGATTTAGTCTGATGAAATATTCAGTTGAGTTAGTATACTACACTACATGTAGGCCTACTACATGGTCAACTTGCAATACTTACACTCAAGGATAGGTAATAAAATCAACTTAAAGTAAACTAGTTTTTTGCTGAGAGTATAGTTGAATAGAAATAAATTAAAAATACATAGATTCAAGAAAAATCTAACAATTTTTTTTCACAATTAATCTTAAAGCTACAGTTGCCACCAGTCTCTACACCTTTGAACTTAAGTCTGTAATCTCTAGTTTTGATTAAAACATCCTATGGCAAAAATAATGCACCTAATCTTTATTTTATTAAGTTGAGTTTTAGTATAGCAATTTGCTATAGACCATGTCTAATGTAGAAAGCATACTAACGGAATACTTCTTAAGACTACATTAGAACATTTAAAGGTTGACAGTATAAGTGAACTCTAAATATACAGCCTCACTTTTAGTATAGACTACTTGTAGTACAATGAAATAGAGTACTTTTTGCTGAGGGATACAGTAAAGAAGTTTTGGACTTCCAGCTGATTTTTTGAGCACACTGTGCCATGGTGCGTTTACAGTAAGCAGTAGGGGAAGATATTGCTCTCCTATTGTAGAAAAGTTCAGAGGAAAACTGATAAATAATGAATAATTCTGGGGGACTGCAGATACATGATGCTTGAAAGCACAACCAGTATGTCATGACAGACAACATCCAGGCAAAGATGACAGTCAAGAGAAATGAAACTCCCTCCATGAAGTATGGACAGCATTTACCAAGAAGACAGCTTAACGTCTGATGTTTTTTTTTTTTTAATAAAGTATGGCACTCATGTCATCCTATTCTAAAGAATTACATGTTTTAATTGGTCCTAAGTAGAATTGGTTGAGCTGCACTCAATAAAAAAAGCATTTTCAACCAAGGAATACAAACATGATTACAGTTAGACTAGAAAATAAGCCTTTTACAAAATGTTCAAATATTTTAAGTCTTTTTAAAATGTGCACAGATATTTGAACTGTGAGAAAGGAATACTAAACACTGATATTAGTAATGGAACAAATTGCCTTTCATGTTTCGGTGGTGTGGTGACTGAATAAATCTCTCAGTAAATTGTCCTCCCTTAAACGACAAGCAGCTTTATCAATCCCTAGTGCACATTTTTGCAAAGTGCAAACAGCTGGGACTTTTTAAAAGGTCAAAGCTTAATTCATTTTTTTATAGATTTTGTTTTTCTTTTAAAATGAATCCACAGATATGTCCATTGATTTCATAATCCAGTCAGAGCTTTTACCGTGTTTTTAGTAGACACACTCTCATGTTATTCCCCAAAGTTTACCATGGAAAAGCAAATTTCTGCTGAATATACAGACAATATACTGTATATAAATATATATATATATATATATATATATATATATATATATATATATATATATATATATATATATATATATATATATATATATATATATATATATAACGGAAGGGCTAACGGAAGGGCGAACGATCCTGATCCAGAAGGATCCCTCAAAGGGTGCAGTCCCATCCAACTACCGGCCAATAACCTGTCTCTCCACAACATGGAAGCTCATGTCAGGCATCATTCCAACCAAGATAAATAGGCACATGGATCAATACATGAGCAACACACAGAAGGGCATTGGTAGAGACTCCAGAGGAGCCAAACACCAACTCCTGGTCGACAGAACAGTCGCCCAAGACTGCAGGTCACGACACACCAACCTGTGCACAGCCTGGATTGATTACAAGAAGGCCTATGACTCAATGCCACACACATGGATCACTGAATGCTTGGAGCTGTACAACATCAACAGGACTCTAAGAGCCTTCATAAGAAACTCAATGAAGCTGTGGAAAACCACCCTTGAAGCCAATGGGAAACCACTTGCACAACTGTCCATCAAATGTGGGATATACCAAGGTGATGCTCTGTCCCCACTGCTGTTCTGCATCGGTCTGAACCCCCTCAGCCAAATAATCAACAAGACTGGCTATGGATACCGACTCAGAAATGGGGCCAACATCAGTCACCTCCTCTACATGGATGACATCAAGCTATATGCTAAGAACGAGCGTGACATTGACTCCCTGATCCACACCACCAGGATCTACAGTAATGACATTGGGATGTCATTCGGGCTCGAGAAATGCAGCCGGATGGTGACAAAGAGAGGCAAGGTAGTCCACACAGGGGGGGTCTCACTCCCAGAAGGAACAATAGCAGACATTGAGGACAGTTACAAGTACCTTGGAATTCCCCAGGCAAATGGCAACCTGGAGCAGGCAACAAGGAAAGCTGCAACAGCTAAGTACCTTCAACGAGTAAGGCAAGTCCTGAAAAGCCAGCTCAATGGCAAGAACAAGACCCGGGCAATAAACAGCTATGCACTGCCAGTTATCAGATACCCTGCAGGAATAATAAGATGGCCAAAGGAAGAGATACAGACCATGGATGTTAAAACACGGAAGCTCCTCACCATGCATGGAGGGTTCCATCCCAAATCCAGCACTCTGAGACTGTATGCTAGCCGCAAGGAAGGAGGCCGAGGACTAGTGAGCATAGAAGCCACTATCCAGGATGAAACATCCAAGATGCATGAATACATCAAGCTCAAGGCCCCAACTGACAGTGTGCTCAGTGAAAGTCTCAGCAATGGAGAGCAGAGGATACAGTGCTGGAAGACAGATCCTCATGGGAGGACAAACCCCTCCATGGGATGTACCACCGGACCATAACTGAAGTGGCTGATATCAAGAAGTCCTACCAATGGCTAGAAAGGGCTGGCCTACAAGACAGCACTGAAGCGCTCATCCTGGCAGCTCAGGAACAAGCCCTGAGCACCAGAGCGATAGAGGCTCAGATCTACCACACCAGACAAGACCCAAGGTGTAGGCTGTGCAAAGAGGCGCCTGAAACAATCCAGCACATAACTGCAGGATGTAAGATGCTGGCAGGTAAAGCATACATGGAACGGCACAATCAAGTGGCTGGAATAATATACAGGAACATGTGTGCAGAATATGGACTGGAAACCCCAAGGTCAAAATGGGAAACACCTCCGAAGGTGGTAGAGAATGAGAAGGCAAAGATCCTGTGGGACTTCCAGATCCAGACTAATAGGATGGTAATGGCGAACCAACCAGACATCGTAGTGGTGGATAAAGAACAGAGGAAAGCCGTTGTGGTGGATGTGGCAGTGCCAAGCGATGGGAACATCAGGAAGAAGGAACATGAGAAACTGGAGAAATACCAGGGACTCAGAGAAGAACTGGAGAAAGCCTGGAAAGTGAAGGTGACGGTGGTGCCTGTGGTAATTGGAGCACTCTGGGCAGTAACCCCCAAGCTTGAGGGGTGGCTACAACAGATACCTGGAAAGACCTCAGACCTCTCAGTCCAGAAAAGCGCAGTGCTAGGAACAGCTAAGATACTGCGCAGGACTCTCAAGCTCCCAGGCCTCTGGTAGAGGACCCGAGCTTGGAGGAGAAACCACCAGCGGAGGGTGAGAGAGGCGTTTTTTTTTTTTTTTTTTTTTTATATATATACGAGAAGGTTTTTTGGTCTGTCCTGTATATATTTATAAAAGTATAAGGGGATTTTGTAACACCCAAACTTTGAGATGATGATGATTTGTGGCTGAGATTTGATTCACTTGAATAATAAACCAAATAAGTAAACCAATAAACTCAAATTAAATAGCTTCCTGACAGAATGAAATCCCTATTTTCTTTGCTGCAGAAATGACCTTTTATCTTTCATCTTTTCCATGTGCCCTTTCAAGAAAAAAAAAAGTACTCTTTGAACTTTCTGGGCTATAAGTGTGAAATTCTTTACAGTTTGATTGAGAAATATTTTTCCTAAAAGCAGAGGTTCCAAATGGTTTGGGGAGAGTAAAGTATGACAACAAGCATTATGACTTAGATTAATTGTGTTCATAAAATGGCCTGAAATTAACCAAGCAGCTGGATTGTGCTTACTAGCTTTAATTAGTAATGCCCCCTGGTGAGCACCTTTTAAGATATATGTCCCCAGTTTATAGGAGGAATTAAAAACTTTGTTTAAACTCATTTTTTTCTGTTTAGGCTACCTGAAGTGTTATTGGAAAAGAGGCCCAGAAACCCTGGGATTAAAAAGCTCACTGATGTAGAGATTCTTTACCCTTGAACACATCATGCTACCCTACATGGCCTATCTCCACCAACGCCAACCTATGAAGTAATGCTGAGCCTTATAAATGCTGAACTGCACAAACGCTGTGCTGGAAGTGTGTCAAGGTCTTGGTTCGAGCAGGTTCCAGTGGCTCCTTCCGCTCAGCATCCTTCAACAGTTTCAACAGGTCTAAAGCTTAGTCTGATTTCTGTTGGTTTTGCACAGTTTACCAATCCTATACTTAACTGGTGACATTTCAAATGGAATGCAATTCAAGTGAAACATTTCACTCGAAAGCATATTAACCTATTCCCACTGAAATTACACGTCTCTTTCAGTCGTGCAAGTCAAGTTTGTTCAACAGTCCTTTTTTTCAGTCAATCCTACAATTTACACCCGACTGATAAATAGACACTTTTGGCGCAACATTTACCTTTATGTTTTATGTGGGATTAAATTTCAAAAGGCATAAAAAAAGATTGAACTTTTGAACAATCATGGGCTGCTAAAAAACAGCTGGAGATTATATTTGTCCAGAGGGAAATTTCAAAAAGCTTCCTGTGAATCATCTAAATATAAATTAATACATATAAAAAAAGAGCAACAACTACATGTAAATATGTATTCTGCTTGTTGTGTAAATACGCAGTTTTTTTTTTCAAACTCGAGGTTTTTTAAATTGAAACAAAAAATCAATTGCGCAGTTTTTAAAGTTGAATGATATGTTGGATGAATACTATAGTCAAAGCAAAATACTGTATTTTTCCATTTAAATCAAATGACCAATAGAGATCAATTTTGATTACACACACACATGCACCCATCGCACATATATATATATAATCCAGCAGAATGATATACACATGAGAACATACAATTAAAAATACATTTATCTAAATAATTGGTCACTGCTTGTGGTCACTTGTAAGTAACCTAATGCAGGGGGAGATGTTTATGTTGCTAAGCAACAGTGTTTGCAGAGCTAAATAACTAGTTAAATTAACATTAAAATATTGTTTTGTGACCCATTACTGTTTGATAAGCAACACTGTATATTGCATAACAATGCCACAGGAGAGCACTGCTGGAGTACATTCGGAGTCTGAGAACTCCTTCAATATTTCAAATATCCAGTTCTTTAAACCTTTCAGGAGCACTGGTAAGGTTTATTTATTATTATTTTTTTTTCTTTCAAATCTCTATCTATCAAATCTTCAATCTATGATCAATCTATGCTGTCCCATGGTACAGGGCATTCTAAATCGTACTTATTATTTTAATTCAGGTGGTATTTGGACCAACTTGTGGACACTGTCTAGATCAGGGGAGGGCATCGAGAGCTGCATTCCTGATCGTTTTCCAACATATCTTGTTCTCCCATGTCCAAATTGGCTGGACACACCTGATTCAGGTCTTTGATATCAGGAATTCATGCAGACACATCGGTCCTTGAGGCCGGGATTTGGCCACCCGAAGGTCTAGTAAGGTCTTTTAGCTTGCTTGTTTTCAACATTAAGACCATGCAACCCAGATCTTTTTCTGAACATTAGCTTGTTTTACAGAAATTGCTTTGTATTGAGTTTAGAAACCTTCTGCTTACCAGATCTGTTGCATCATTAACTCTTCCACTGCTCCTTTGCCATCCAGTACAGAGCTCAGTTCATGGTTTCACTTAACCTTTCAAGCAGTTTTGGATTTTGTGGCTCTGGTAAAACGACTACACCTGTGCAGCTGGGCGTGAATGCCTTCAAATAGAACCTCAGTAGTCAGTAGAAGAAGAAATCAGAAATTCAAATGTTGATGGACTTAGCGGCAGTATCCAAAGGCCATGAATGATGTCAGAAGCAAACTCTTTTTTTCATCTACTTTGGCAAATTTTCAAAAGCCCTGCATTTTGATTTAAAACCATGGACTTGATCCTTAATCTCCTTGAAATAAGGCTCTACCTGCCTAATGTTAGAACTTTCTAAATGTTTTTATTCATAAGATCCCCACTGCTGGAGCTCTAGTCCCATTTCCTGGTTGTGACTCTTCAATGATTGCATAAAGAGAACTGGACTAAGCGAGTGTGACGTCACCCATAGACAATGCCTTACTTGCAATGAAGCCATTTTTCCATAATACAGATGTCGCCATGTTGGAGCCAGGCAACACTAATTGGTCTGAGTCAACGTTTCTATGGTAACTACTGTCACCTATCAGGAGTGAACTTGTTTAAAGTACACCCCCTTCTCCTGGGAGAAT
This sequence comes from Oryzias curvinotus, assembly GCA_023969325.1. Taxonomy (NCBI): domain Eukaryota; kingdom Metazoa; phylum Chordata; class Actinopteri; order Beloniformes; family Adrianichthyidae; genus Oryzias; species Oryzias curvinotus. Next base: position 25,081,879 of record CM043708.1, on the reverse strand, counting down.
CTGTCAGTGGACACTACATACTTTTACTGAGGCATCTGATTGACTTGAAGGAGGGTTTAAGGGAAGGGAAGCCCATTTTAGTTTAGTCTGTTTAGTTTAGTTTAGCTATTACCTACTGAATTTAATTACTTAATGTTCGTTATGATTCATGTTTATTACACAAACTACCAGTCTGAAGCCCATTGAGATGACTATTTTGATATTGGGCTATATAAATACAATTGAATTGAACTTGAATAACTTGCAATAAAGAAGAAGATATGAAAAAAAAGGATAAGCATGGGCCACAATCACATACTCACATTCACACCTTGGGACAATTTGGAGTAACCAATTAACCTATGTTCAGACGGTGGGAGGAAGCTGGAGTCCCCAGAGAATCCTGGGCATGCATGAGGATGGGGACATGCAAACTCTTCACAGAGAGGTCCCCCATTGGGGATTCTGTTTCAGGTTCCCTAACCAGGATTTGAACCAGGGCCTTCTTGCTGTGAGGCGAGTGCTAAACACTGCACGACCATACAGTTAGTAGAGCAGAGGTAATTCTGACAGATAGAATGACTGAGTAATAGCTGTTCCTTTCTCAGTTGGAGTCTATGAGCTTTAAGCTTCTTGGATACTTCTTGTTTTGGAACGCAGGGAACGGATTGTTCAGTAGTTCTCACATACAGTCAATGGTTCAAGTGAATTGCTCTGTCTTTTTTGACAAGTTTGAGTGAATCACACTGGACTCCTCACAGAATGACTCTCAGTTAAAGCCATTACGTTAAAAATGTGATGTCATTCATCCCTTGCTTTTAAAAACGGACTTTCTCTCAACAGATCCAGCTGTTCTTACAATGATCAACAGCAGTTTGAGTTCAGATGTTGTCCCCTTAAAACATCTTCGAGTTTCCCTCTAATTAAAAACCTCTCATTAGATTCTTCAGTCCTTTGTACTTGAGACCAAATTCTAATTTTCATTTTAAAAGTCCTTGAAAAGGTGATAGCATTTTAGAAGAACATATAATACTCAAGGTTTTCCAGTCCAGAGGACAGGATTTCTTCAAAACTGTAGGTAGATGAGTTTAATTTAATGGCATACAGACTGTAGTTAGTGAATCAAACAAATTTGGTTGACAAAGTACACAACATTTATTGTAGAACCCCTCAGTCCAAAAGAAAACATGCTTACTCTAAAGATCTTCGACACAAGGTAATTTTAAAACTATGAAGTATTATTTTGTTTATCACAGAGTAGCAAATATGAATTCCGATGCAGAGGGTGGTTTTATCACTATGCTGTTAGATAACAGTGAAAACCTGTTTTTGTATCAGAGAGGTTTGATATGGAAGCAAGCAAGAATATTTAGTACAGAGTTAAAAAAACAAATACATCCAAGTGTATATTTAAAATAAGGGTCACTATACCACTCTGCTTTGGAAAAACTAGATTTTATCGTTATAAAATGATTTAAATTATCAAAATATGTGAGATTAAATCCAAACAAAAAGAGGTGCATACCTCAGGCCAAGCAATTTTGGTGTAATGTGAGGAACATACTTTTGTATTCCACCTTTAAAATACTAAGAAAATGGTAATGACTCCCTTCTATCTATTCATCCCTCTTTCTACCTGCCTTTCCCTCGTTTCCTACTGCAGCTTTAGTACGTTGTGTTCTCTGATCATCACATAACTCAAATCACATCAAACACCTACTTGCATGACCTCTGGAAATTAGCATACGTCTTTTTTTTTTTTTTTCAAGGATGTGTGTTGCAATGCTCCATTTGCATTCCATGGGTGGGTTTATGGGTTGGTGTAAGCCCAATCTCCACCAATTTAAGACCAAAGTCTTCTGTGCTGTAAAACCCGTCACTGCAGGTTTCTTCTCAAAAAGATTAGCAAAAACTGATTTAGACTAAATAAAAAAAACTAAGATATAGAAAAACTGCAAACACAAGACATGGGAAAGTGTATATCAAGTCTAATTAACTTGATTATGCACCTGCTTAAGTAAAAATGCACACGGCGGCACAGAAAGAACAAGAACTCTCTTACTTTGAAGGCAAACCAAACACACATAGAACTCTACCTGCATGAAAAGCAACTAATTATCGTTTTGGAACTACACAAATAAACCGAGTTAACTAGCATGAGTTTAAACTATTGCTAAGGCTTTCTCAGCAGGGGGTTTGCTTCAGGTACTGATTAGAAGTTCCTTAGAAACATCATGTGTTACAGGCTAATTACTACAGCAGCTCTTCTATAGAAAAAAGTAAAACAGGTGATGTTTGTCAAACCAGACAGATGAAGCTTTAAAGCTGATTTTAAGCAACTTCTTTAAGAATGTGTGAGTACTTTTTTCCATGATGTAAAATAGTTAGAAGAAATCCTTAATGTGCTGCTTTAAAAAAAAACATTTTTCCTCAAGTAATGCTGAATCTATATTCTCTTATACATTTTTTTTCTACCTAAAAATGTAAATCATGTTCTCTACAAATACACCCTTTATGGAAAAATGCAGAACTTTGTTCTAATCCTTCTTTAAATACCAAAATGTACACAGAAGCAGATTGCAAGAAGCTGTTGTTGCAAAGATCAATGTTTTTCTTTAACTTCTTCAGACATGTTTGTAACAGAAGTACAGTCTCACATTTGTATACAATGTTGCTTTGTCTTTCAGCTGCTGCCTTTTTAAGAGTTGCTGAAAATGGCTGCAGCCTTCATCTATTCCTATCCTCTCCATCCTCCTCGCTCACACCAACCGCCTACATCCATGACCCTCCTCTTTGGTCCACGTCTAGACATCCCTCCTGGTATTTTCAACTTCATCCTCCATTTACTAACATCCTCCCTGTCTCTTCTTTGAACCAATCCAAATCATTTTTTTTTATCTACTTTCCTACACACGTCTCTAAAGAACATGAGCTGTCCCTCATGCATCATGCATATTTGGATTTTCTGCTTCCCCATGTATTTTCCTTCTTTTGTGTTAAATTCATTGTGTTGCATTAAAACCAGAAGAATCAACTGTCTAAACATGATCGATATATGTCATGCTTTTTTTTTTTCTTAATAAAATACTTTTTATATAATAATGTTATGGGAGCAGTGTTACAGTAGCACTGAAGTTCAAACCAAATAAAAATTACTTGACGCAAAAGCATATTAAAGATCACACAAAATCTTTATTAAATATCACAACAATTTACAAACATTTCAGAAGGCAAAACACAATTACAAAAGAATGAAACTTATTAAAAAGAAAACGTTTTGGAGGACAGCATTTTCAGAAATCCAAATAAAATGTAAAAAAATTAAACAAAATGAAAAAACTATAGAATTATGGGGCATCCCTTGTAAGATAATAACATGTGTTCACCTTCTCATCCAGACAGCGTGGGAGTATTTCTGACAGACATAATTCTTTGAGCTTCTGGCCCCACCCACTACAAAAGTCTGGTGATTGCTTAATCAACTCTACCACATTTCAGGTAAAACATCCTTCTTACTCAGATTTGGACACACTGAGGTTTAATAAAATAATGGTAACCAGCTGTGGTGATTAGTTACAGAAAACAGGTGGGATCTGGAGGGGCAGAGCATCACCTCAATACCTGAACTGGACTATAATATCCCACAAAACACAACAGGACAAACAACTGAAGCCCCCCCCCCCCCCCCCGGAACAAACAAACAAAAACACGGGTTTTACATGTTTTAAGGTGCCATATCCTTGTGTTTTACAAAAGCAGCTGACTCAGCACGCGTGCATAATCTCATGCATATTACTACAAATTATTATGCAGCTATGATTATTTTACTTTTTGCTGCAGCCCTAACTTTTGCTACTCAGTAGCACTCTCCCTCTGTGTGTCCTTAAATTATCCCTCTCCTCATTGTGTGCTTCCCACCCATGTCATGGCAGGTGAATAATGCAATGCTTGTAAACAAAGCCGAACAATTTACCTCCTATAAGAAGAGTTGATGAGTGACTGTGACTTCCTGGGAAAGGCAGACAGAGATGGATAGCATCTGGAATACAGACAGCAAAGGTGTCATGTAGGGCTTATTGATACGTTAGCCGCTTTTCTCAGAAATGCCACCGAAAAATAACTGAGATTTGTTTGGTGTTGAACTTACATAAAACCTTCTATATTTTATACAGTGATGAATACAAATTAGAATTTAAGAGAATAATCCGTCTGTGTCATGATTTAAATCCTATTTCTGTAGCAGCACATCATTTAAATATGCAGAAAATGTGATTTAAATTATGTGCTGCTACATTTTTAACAAAAAAAAAAAAAAAACAAGCCATTTTCCATTTGACTGATACAGTTAAAATCACAGTGAGTGTGCATACTATATATTTGGACCTGAAAGCTTCTTCTTTCACATTGATGGAAGCTGCTGCCATGAAGGAAAGCAATATTTGTGGGAACTTTGTTTGACAGGGTGAATCAATCTTGTTTTGTCAGATAGAATTGATCTAGTGTGGCCATGTGAACACTCTTCCAAGGTCATTGTGTTTTCATCTTAATGGACCAAAACAGAAAATCCTACTACTATTGTGTAGTTTAAATTATAAAGTACATTCAGTTGGTCTTGTGGGTCAGCGGCAGGACTGCATGGAAACAGGCTAAACAGGAGTCATTGCAGCATTTATGGGTTGTCAAGTACGCAAAAAAGGCCAAAATTTGGTAAAAACTTTCATCTTTGCTAAAAAAAAAAGAGGAAAAGTGTCTGTTCTGACATTGACTTTAGCTTCATCTGTGTACCCAGGGGTACAATGCTGGAGGCCCGAGGATAATGCATCTGCTAAAGCTGCATCTGCTGAGATGACAAACCAAGAGATGAATGGTCCAGAAGTTTCAGGTCTACTCGTTTCCATCTTGTTAATATGCCTCTGAGAGTCGTAGTGTAGTCAGGAAAGTGACTGTAGGCTGATCTCCAGAGAGCTGAGCAAGATAAACACAGCTGTAGAAGGCACTGACAACCTTCACAGAGACATGAATAACCTTATATTAGGCAAAGGACAAGCTATTTTTGTATTCTTCTTTGTGCAAAGATAGAACTAGTGAAAGCAGTCTTAACCCCCACTTTAATAGGAATGTTCTGGATTTTTTTTCCCTGTTGTGGGATGAATCAAATCTAACTTTCAGAGTCCTGACAAACCAAACAGACCCAAAATAAATGTATCTCAGAGATCACAAGGTGGATATCAATCTCAAAGTGTCAAGAAAAGGTTATTAGGGGGACTTCACTGCACAAGAGTAAGCGCACACACTTTTAGAGCTGGGTAAAAAGCCAAGAAAATAAAAACATTATTGTGCGTTTCTTCAAAAAGAAAATTCACAAAACATATACATTTTATCATCCATATCTTTTAAGAAGGTACATACCAGTAGTCAAAAGGACAACCAATAAGAATATCTCAATTTTTTGGTTGGAACCTGAGTTCAGTTTGAACACAGTAGTCATCCACACATTGCTGTTTTATCGAGTTTGTGTATCCTTCCCTCTTCTATGATTCAATACGCATCTCAATACATGGACCACAAATCAATACCTAAAAGATTCAACTAACTTTGTATTGACACAATAAAGTCTTATTCCTTTACCTGAATGGATAGAATCTATATATTCATTATTTATTTAGCATTTAAAACTATAAATGAAAATTGTAGTAGGTTTAGGGGCTGTCATCTGAACTTGTTTTTAAACCAAGTCCAGATGACAGCCCCTAAACCTACTACAATGAACCAACCTGGATGAATGTTTTTTTTTATTTTTTTTTCCTTTCTGGAACTTTTTGTCTTGAGCTACAAAACATTATGCATTTGACATAGGGGGTGGCCGTAGTGCGGTGGGCGATAGAGCGGTCAACCTCCATGCACGCCCATGTGTGGAAGTGTCCTTGGGCAAGGCAAAGGTTGGCGCCAGTGTTCAGCAGCAGAACCGCCATCAGTGTGTGAATGTGTAGGTGAATGGGGCCGTGGCTGAAAAGCGCTTTGGGCCTAAGAAGGTCATAAAATCCTACATAAGTAAACACCTTTTACCATAAGAGTTTCTAATGTAAAAACCTGTCATGGGTCGTTTAGAGACTGCTTTGTTCTTTATGCTTAAAAAGTGTCATTTAAATGTATTTAGGTATTGTTTGCAATGCTGTGAAAAAAAGCTTATCATATGTTTAGAGCTCACAACATAGATCCCTTATTCCTGTAAAGCTTTTTCATAATTTTACAACTTTATCTGTTAATTTAGTGTGGAACTGACACGCAGAAAACCAGGGTTTAATTCCCAGGACATTTGAAACAATGAGCTCCATCCAGTGTGGGTCTTTGGACAAGGCCCTTCAACATACTGACTACGTAGCTACAGGAGGGCCTAAGTCTGGTTCCCCCTGTCCCGGTCCCCAGGTAAAATTGTGCCAGGAAGAGCAGAAGCCATAAAAATCTCTGCCAAACCACTAAGCGTGAATCAGTGACACCTGGTTACGTGACCCCTGAAAGGGATATGCTAAAAGGTGAACAACATCCCTACTATAATGACAACTTAAAGTTCTTGTATTGAGTTTTATTTCTTTCCCACAAATTACCTGAGTATTTCTGATAAGGCAAAATTGTATTAGGAATTTAAAAAGACAAATTACGGTGTAAGATGTTTAAGAGAATAACTTATATAATTGTTTAGAGTTTTCAGAGAGATGAAAACAGATAAACTCTACGCAGCGAGCTGAAGAAAAACAGCAAACCATGAGTTTGCTTAATTGCTTAGTGTTCAAAAATTGGTCCAATATTTAATGACTGAACAATTATGACTGAATTTGGTTCAGCAGCAATATAAAATTATGCTCATTGCTATTTTAAATGCAATTTGATTAAAAAGCAGACTCTGCAGCTTCATTCCTCTTCCGGTAAATTAATTGCAGTGGCTTCACTCACAGTCGGTGGCCAGTACCAAAGCCTTGGAGCCAAATTGGACTTCTCATTGTGTGCATGACTGCCTCTGCTGTGAGACAAGCAGTGCTAAAGTAATTACCTGTAATGTAATTGTCTAATTCTCTAACAGCAAAAAAACTACACATTTTCCTTTTATTTTTTAGGATGTCCAAAGTTGTTTGATTTTCGACAAAACTTAAATGGAAATGTTACCTTTTGAAGCCCATTTGAGCTGTAGTGGTGCAATATCTGAGAGAACATTACGCACAAAAAAACTCACCTCTGAGTGTCCCTTCATGGCGTAAGTGACGCAACTCACAAGTGCTTTACTGTAACTACAGGGAAGAATCCAGGCGGGCTGATTGCAGATGACAGACGGGTGTATGGAAAAGAAATTATAATGTTATGATCACAGAAAAAAGCCGCTACCAATCTTCCACAGTTAAAATAGTTGATCCTGATCACAACAGGAGAGTTGAATGTGTGCTGAAGGCAGAGGAGGTCTGTCATTCTGGTCCTGGAAAGGGGAGAGCTGTCGGGCTTGAAGCAGTCGTCGCTGATGGACTGGCAGGTTTTAAATGGAAAGTTGCATCTCAAAAGCAGCGGGGTTGAGAAAAGATGGGTTGCAGGAGCCTCACAAATCAATCCTGCAGACCTTTATAAGAGAAAAAGAGCAACCAGAACTACATCTGCAGCAAAAAAAATTAAATTAAATAAACAAGGGCAGTAGAGCAGTGAAAATCTGCCCACAATAAACTAACGATAAAAAGGTGTTATAAAGAACCAAAAAAGAGATGTAAAGTAATTCTAAAACCAACTTGTGAATCACTTTGTTCATGACATTTCATTCTTTAAGTTACATTTTTTAAACATTACACTTTGTTACAGCTATACTTAAAATCTTTTCTCAATGAAATGAAACACAGACAACATCAAGTTGTCATCTGAAGATTTTTCTTTAAGACCCACTCCAATGAAAAAGGTGTTTTTGGTGTTTTTAACACGTTTTTCTGGCATTGTTCTGATGATGGAGAGGATGTCAGTGAATATTAAAATTGTATTTTTGAGTACTTTCTTGATTCAAATTGTGGTGAATCATGAACAGACATAAAAAAATTAAGTTTGAAAAAGATCATATTTGTCACATACTGTAGAAAAAAACACTGGATGGGCCACAGGCTTTGTGCTCTGCTCCATTCTGATCCATCCATGCCAGTATTGCTCGCCATTTTTGTTAAACCATTAATGTCAGGTTGGGGGTGTGAGGGGCTATAAACTAGTGGGAAAGCTTGTAAACAAAGTGCTCTCAGTAATGTGTAGGAGAAAGGGAGGTGGGGTTGTTCCACGTCAACTGTCCTGCCCACGACCTAGAAGTGAATTTCTAATAATATTCGGCCACTCTGCAGAACTGGGTCTTAGAAAACAACAGTTTTTTTTTTAAAATTTGGCTAAAAATGGCATAATCATATTAACAGATAAGGCTTTTTAAACTGATCAAAAGATGATCAGAGTGGGATTAAAACTTACAAAGTTATGTTTCTTTGATAGGATTTGTGTCAAGAAAAATCAATTGAAATCCCTCGATTCTCTATTTTTGACTTCTACATTAGTTTTGAGCAGTTACTCATTCAGCACATCTTCTACACGCTTGCATTTTTTGCGAGAAGGAAACTGAATTTAGGCACATAAGCCAAAATGCATATAGTGTTTACAGTTAAAGAACACGGTGACATCTGATTTTCATCAACACCTTGAATCAAGCGCAAAACATGAAGCATAAAACATCTTTAAATGTTTTTTGTAGCATTTGTTGGGCTTCTTGATTGACCTATATGCAGGTTACAATGTCTCATCCTCGTTTTCCTACAAGTTCAGAAATGTTGTAATTAGTTTCTATGAAAACGGAAGATTAAGAAGCCACTGTGAAAGTTTTGCGATCTTTGAAATGAGCTGAAATCTTTGGAGGAAAAATAAGGTCAAAGCGTCTAGAAAACCAAGTGTCATGTTTGTATTTTTGCAGCTTCAAAGGATCAGTTTGACCAAAGTTTTACTCCTTAAAATCTGTCCAAGACCAGTTAGAAACTTGCTTGATCTAGATGTAAATTGCTTTTAATCATAGATGAAAAAAACTCTTGGGTCAAGTCACAATATATAAAATGTATTACCGGTTAATGGGTATTTATGTAATGGTTGTTATGGTCTATTTGCATCAAAAAAGAAAAAAGTAGAAAAAATATTAGTTATAACCCACTGAAGATATAGGGCATAAAAAAGTTTAGCAGTTATTTAGACTAACTGCTAACCTTACCTTGCAGGAGTCGGTTTAGCTCGTGCTAGTTTGCAGCGCCTTCTGTCCGAGAAACCAGGGTTTGAATCCGTGCCGCTCCCTGTTCCCCTCTCTACCTCTGTGTGCTGGATCACAGCATTATTTTAGATATTGCACCACTTTCAAGGACCAGATCACGGATCTGTGTGCCGCTGTGTCAGGAAGGGCATCCGGCGTAAAACATTACCAAATTAACCATGCCACTCATCCTCGGGAATGTGGACGGTCTGCTGGGGCGACCCCTGATGGGAATAAGCCAAAAGGGAATGCTGACTAACCATACCTTGCAAGCGTTATCTTCACTGTTTGAACCTAATATCTTTAAAAATGTCTCTCTCTGTTAGAAAGTGAAAAGTGAACGCAGCACTGCATCTGATCCAGGCCTCAAAACACAATGGAGAGCAACCATAACAAAGAAAAGTAGCAGCAGAGAAGTGTATAACCTGGATCCATGAAAATGTGCCAGACAGCCATCTTAGACTTAATGAAATCTTTCTGCTGGCCTGTGTGATTCTGTGAAGAGGAAAAAAAACTCAGTCTTTCCTCAATCTGACTAAATTCAAACTCACATGCAGCATGATGACTCTTTTTAAAGGTTTTCAAATCATGATACCAACTTTAGATATTTTACTTTATCATTAAAGTTATTTACTCTCTGTTTGAAGTTGCTCTGAAAAATGTCCAGACACAAACCTCCTGATGATTGACAAATCTTGCACAACATTTTTTATTAATCTATAGTAATTTTAGCAAGTTGTCAAACTGAACTCCAACTCCCATCACAGATACGACTCTTGAAGTCTTAGTAAAGTCTCTTAAACTATAATGTTACTGGTCAGCTCTTTGAAAATGGTATAACCTTTTGTTTCTCGCATGTATCAATGAAACCCCCCACAAATAATAAAAAACTGCCTTAATATTTAACGAGATGTTATAAATAAAATGATTTTCTATGCTAAGATATATTTTTAAAAAAAATGTCCTTTAAGCATAAAAGCCACTTTGGGTTTCTAAGGTTGAGTTGCAACAATGTAAATTACAACTAATTCCTTATATCTAAACAATAAGGACTTTAAAGACCCACTCCAATGAAAGTCGTGTTTGGGGTTTTTAACATGTTCTTGTAGATAGATAAAGAAAATTAAGAGTAAATTGTGTTTCTGAGTATTTCTTTATTCAAGTCGTTTTTGAACCAGGAGCAGACAAGAAATGCCATTGTTGGGAAAAGCCTGTAGCTGCGTTGCTCCATTCTGATGCCGCCACTTGTAGCCATTTTTGTTGCACAAGAAATGAATTTCTAATGGACTACTGCCACTCTGCAGCAACTAGAAAACAACACAATTTTTATGATTATTTTAAACATGATTACAGGGGCGCTGCACGGTGGCACGGTGGCGCTGCACGGAGGCGCTGCACGGAGGCGCTGCACGGAGGCGCTGCACGGTGGCGCTGCACGGTGGCGCTGCACGGTGGCGCTGCACGGTGGCGCTGCACGGTGGCGCTGCACGGTGGCGCTGCACGGTGGCGCTGCACGGTGGCGCTGCACGGTGGCGCTGCACGGTGGCGCTGCACGGTGGCGCTCTTGCCTCACAGCAAGAAGGCTCCTGGTTCAAGTCCCGGCTGGGGGACATGAAAAACACAACATCAACCGCGGACCTTTCTGTTTGGAGTTTGCATGTTCTCCCCGTGCATGCGTGGGTTTTCTCCGGGATCTCCGGCTTCCTCCCACCGTCCAAAAACATGCTTCATAGGTTGATTGGCAACTCTAAATTGTCCATAGGTGTGAGTGTGAGTGCGAATGGGTGTGTGATTGAGGACACTCTACCCTGTGACAGACTGGCGACCTGTCCAGGGCATCCCTTGCCTTCGCCCAAGTGGTCAGGATAGGCTCCGGCAACCCCATGACCCCGAAAGGGAATAAACGGTAAAGAAGATGGATGGATGGATGGATGTCTTAAAATGTCATAATCATTACTTAAAGACCCCATGGTAATCTTTTACAACAGATCAAAAGTGATTGGAGCAGAGTTGTTTTCTTTTTAGGGGAGGAAATTAACCTTTAATTTTAAGCAGCTTTTACTTTAGGATTGGTTTTGACAGAGTCAAAAATAAAATAACAGGAAGGTTTGCGTTATTGTTCATGTGCTGATCCCAAATTAAGCATAAATGCATTAATTGAGGCAGATTTGTTTTTCTTTGTATTCATTCACGGGTACACAACTGTTTAGATCCAATTTTCTTGGCTCAAAAGATGCATTCTGTGATTAAGGCTCAAAAGGTATTAAAGTTTCTGATGCCATTTAGCCTTATAAATAAATATTTAAAAGTTACGTACATAACTGTAACAGATGGCGAGGAAAGAGGATCAGGTTATGGGACGCAGAGCCAAATCAGGATCAGAGGCTTGTCTCTCTGCATTTTAAGCAACAGTCACATGCATAACCCAGCACAGCTGTTTACGATTGAAGACGATTAGGGACAGCACATGTATTGAATCAGGATTTGTCCCAGTCATCTTCCAAAACTGGATGGCTTCAAAGCTGTTTTGTGTTTAGCTGGTAAATAATTTCAGTTATTATGCAACTCCTGCTCAGTGGAGGTCAGCGAATCTGCCATTTTCTTGTCTCTCAAATGTCCTCTAGGTATGACAGTGGAGGAAAGAGGGAACAGAGGCGTCTGGAAGCTTTACCCCGGGCTAACTGTCAATCAGAGCACAACAAAATGGGATTTGAGGTATAGAATATTTTTATATAAAATAAAAAATGTATTTTTATTCAAGTTCTTAAATTTCTTTCTTCTTTTTTTTTAGATAAAAAAATGGATTGAAAAAAACTTTTATTAAAAAAAATCTTTGTAATTAAATTTTTTCCATCAAAAATGTACCTGTGCTGTGAATGTAATCCAAATAGAAATATACATTTTCCACTTAAATATAATAGAAAAACTTGTAGTTAGTAAAGCAAATCAGCCATTAATGTTTGTTTCAAGAAATGTCGCTTAAACTAATCGCAGAGTTAAAAGAAAGTGTAAATCCAAATTCTGATCATCCGTTTGCAGAAAAGTTTCTTAGATTCACTGGTTATCAGACAGCTGCAGCCTTTTTCACAGAGGTGCCGTTCCAGATCTTACCTGCGTCACACCATCTGTCAGTGATGCTCACATTATACAGTTTCACAGCTTTGTTTGGATGCTTGTTCGCGTTTTCATTTGCATTCTCTGAATAGTCAAGCCATATCTTTAAATGTGGACTGGAAAGGCTTTTAAAATGGATCAAAAGATGATCAGAATGGGACTTTCAAACTAATATCAATGAGCAAAAAACAAAATTAGTTTTAAACGTTTTTTTTTTTTTCAAACTACATATGAAATCTCATTACAAAATTTTTGGATGTCTGTCGATTTTTGTCAAACCTTAAATTATTTAAACTAGCGACAGATTTTGACCTAGAGTTATTCAACCAGCAACTGGAACAGGCAAATTCCACATAAGACCAAGAAGAAAAGACAGCACTGTATAAAAACATTAACGTGTTAATTATAACTTTTTTACCTTAGAAAAAAACAACTGTTAAGTCAATAGTTATTCATACCCTTCTCAATAATTAATAGAAAACTTTGTATGATCTAGTACAGTAGTTAAACATGTCCTAAAATTGCTGACTAACTTTTTGCACGCTTTTATTGCAATGTATGACAATTTATAAAGGGTCAGTACATGAATTTTTCCGTAAAGTGTCTTGCATGGAGCTTTTAAATCGCTGTTCAAATCTTTGCAATGAAATGATAATGTCTGAGATCATTTTATGCATCAGTGCAGATTGCTAAATTAATGATGATGAAGGAGAAGTGCGCCCGGGCTTTTGTATTCAGTTGATTTTACGTCTAATCTTGTTGAGCAACTGAGATGATAAAAAAAACATGATAAATCTCATTTATGTGCGGAGCGGGGATTAGGGGTAGAAGTTAATTGTGGATATATTCACACAGAGATGCCTTTTGTTCTCAACTGTGTGCTGTGACAACTGGTAATGCAGTTTGCAGTAACATTCCATTACCACTAAATACTTGCCTGTTCTGACAGATATAGAGCAAGATTAGCATATTAATGTAATTTACCCAAATAATTTATGCAGAAGATATACTTCAGTCATTCTAATTTAGTGACAGATTTCAGTTATTTTTAGATAGAAATATTTTGTACTGTTAAATGGTCAACGGATATGAGCTATTATCTACATTTATAGTGAATGTGAAGTATTTTTGTTGCTTCTGTTGTCAACTTCTGTTTATTTTGTTTGTAAGGTTGTACAGTCTGATTGGCCAAAAGTGAAACCACTTAAGTTCATATCTATAAAGTTTTAGACGATTAATACAGTACGTATTTCAGTGTTAACAGTGATGTATGGACAAGGACATTAGATCTCTTTATGCTATGGCCACATATATGTACATCTAACTGCGCAGCGGTGAGGCATTGGCTGAATCTTCAAGATTATTTACTGCCAGTTGTTTTTTTTTTTTTTTTTTTTTTTTTTTTTGTTGGAGTGGTCATGCTTGCAGACAGTCATTCAGTGGCAGTCAGTCAAGCGAGGATAACATCATTACAAAATCGGGCAACAGCAGCTGGATCACTGGCCGGCAGAAGCTCTGATTGGATGATGTGTAAATGCCTCTGCACGGCATCCGTCCACATCAAGTGCACAAGCCGCACGGTAGCCAAAGGGTATATAAAAAGCTGGCAATTCTGCACCACTAGTCCTTTGCAGCTCAGATTTTGAGCACACGTTATAATCTTGTCTATTTATTTATTTATTTATTTCAAATACAAACATAAAATGATAATAAAAACACAAGAGTAAAAAAAATAGATAGGTGTCATCCCCAATTCGTCAATACACAGGTCTGTGACTCGCTGTGGTGCCATTAACACCTTGATGAGTTATGTGCAGCACCAATGCCGTCACCCCATTTGGACCTACGGTGGCCGGGATTGCCAGATTTACGTCAGGTCGTCACCGGGCCCCCGCCCCATTTCAACAGCCCTCGTCGCTAAAGTACAATTTCTAACAATTAGACGATGCCAGTTGGACGGCAGCACAGGGGGCAAGGGCGTGGCAGTCTGAATTGGGGGACCTTGGAGACCCTCCTATCAATCAATTATTGAACTGCTGCCTTCTTACCACACTGAACTGCCACCACGCGACCTCCAAATATGCCCAGGTGGCTACTGGCCGATATCAGAAAATCGTTTAAGCGCCGTTTAATTTAGCCATTTTCTTAAAACCTCAGCGGCCGCTGCACAGGATGTAATAATGGAACTGCTGCGTGCCCTCCTACCGATTTTGCTAAAAAACTTGCATTCAGGGCTTTGTGCAGTGGCATTTTGGGATATGTGGGGGATATGCACTGGTTGCTGAGACGAATCTCTGGAGAGAAGATGTCAGATTCTTTACCGGTCCAGAAATTGCTCCTTTGGGACATGCAACATGCTCCAACTGCTAACAAAACTTAACAAACACTGCGATGCTTGGCTGTCTTGCAGGTTGTTGTTATGTATTTTGATGTTGACTGTTGTACAGCTGGAAATGTTGAGGGCTAACACGGAAACGGACTGCAGCACTACCTTTACATAGTCTGAAACAAGAAACATCCTGGAGTATAAGGGGATATTTATAGGTGCATATGTTAACAGCTGGTTAGGAAATCATATAATCAAGTCTTGCTTTTCTACAGATAAAATTCTGACTCATATTCAACAAGAGACTCTCCCAGTACGGTTAGGTTCATGATCTGCTGCAGGAGCTGCATCTGAACTTCCGTTTTTCTGTGACCCAGTCTAATGACTTGCTGTCTCACATTATTCAGAGGATGAAAAAATATAAACAAAATTAGAGGATCTTTTTATTATTATCTCAATACAAACAAGAATAATAGCATAAAGTTCAAGAGAACGATCCAATTCTGCTCCATATATTTTTTGGACTCCACCCACGGATTTCATCCTCAATGCATCATGGGCCAAAGCTAAATTCCTGTGTGGTTGACGCAATGAAAATTCTTCGCCACAGTTCAGATCTTCGAGCTCTGAAAACATTACACTGCAAAATGTTCAGAATTTTTTTGTGCCACCTGAAACACGCTGCCACTAGACCGTTGTGCCTGACACTCAAAATACGCCGCAAGACCTATGCACGTCTGTGTATTGACTTAACTGGACACCTCTGACACATGAATCACGTTCTGTGACCACGTTTTAGACCTTTTTGCCTTCAAAGTTCAGAATATACTCATTAATTTTCTTGTCTGACACGGGCAATGCTTAGAGATCCCCAGAAACAGAATAATTAGGAAACAAAAATATGATTTTGGATCTAAAATAAAAGGAACAAAAGAAATGTTGATGTTTTATCAAACTCAATAATTACATTTTTAAAATCTGAAAAAAGCTAGACATACTGTATATTTTTCAAAATAAATCACAATTCATATATAGAAGTGCAAAAAGCAACATTAACAATGGTATTTTGTTGTTCAAGGGATCTACAAAGAACAGACCTATTTCTATTTGAGAGCATATAGGATGAACACAAAGCGTTTTGAATTAGGAACTCATTCAAGCCAATGCTGTTTATTTATTATTACATTATGGGAAAGGTGAAAACTTGTCAGCAGAACAACTGATCGTTTTCACAGGTAGCCGACTCTCAATACTTTCTAACCATCCTAATCTTCACTAACCTTTGTGTTTGTGCACCATACAGCTACAAACAGAGAGCAGCCATCATTAATATTCATTTCTACATTTCAAATGCTATATATGTTATCAGTTTTTTGGTAGTTCAAAGCTGTCAGAGACAGTTGGAAATTACTTTAAAGCACATCCGCCTCCTCTGAACCTTTTGGTTTGATCACAAAACTCACACAGAGTTTGTTTCTGGAAGGCACCGTACTGTAAAGTCGATGATGGGAAGTGATCCTCGTACTTATGGGCTCAGGAGAAAAAAGGATAGCAAATTTTACGCAGCCTAACTTATCTGGCCTCCCACTCGCATCATTACACAACTGTATTGCTGAGGACACTCATTGCCCAGAAGTGCAATGCCACACTGATCAAACAGTTAACATGCCCTTGCTGGCTGCAAACGAACGCACTGTAGTAAGTGCCCTGGCATGTCACAAATCAAAAGAAAGCCATGACTTGTTATCTCGTTGCAGCTTTTCTCGAGCCTTTTCTGGCAAGCCATATCTCTAGCTTTGAAGTCGGCGCCACTGGCAATGTCTCGAGTGCTGCTGCCATCAAGTGAGCGCCTCTTCATTAAATCACTGAGCTAATTATGGGAATCCCAAAGTCCTTGGTGTTGGGCAATGGGGCAAAGAACAATGAGTGTGACACAAATGCCCCAAAAATTCACAGAGTCATGAAATTTAGGTCCCAGCAGACCAAAATTATTCCTATCTGACTAGTTGCTATAATTTAAGAGCAGGCTTTAAAAAATTAGTAATAGGAAATCCATCATTACTTTTTCCATGTATATTTTTTTCATTGCCAATTGGGTTTTGACACAGAAGACAAACACAATGACACTGAATTCACATAACAGAAAGGATTCAATTGGTTTTATTTTTGTCTGCTCAAGGCTGCCTTGTTGTGTTCATTTCTGACTTTAAGTTTGCAAATCTGCAGCACTGGATTGTGGGGCAGATGTCATCTGCGCCTTTCATCCTCTCAGTTCCCTCGTCACCTACACACCTGCTCTATTTATAACCCGTAACCATAACAACAGGTCTTTTCTCTTTTGGCATAAAAGAAGAATTTCTGTCACGTTGTCTTGAAAAAAAAAAAAAAAGATCTCGTATTTTAAAACTTTCATATGAACTGTCAAAGCCGACGTTAGTAACACAGCGCGCTAAAGGCAATTTCTGCAGCAGGGATAATCTTTATTAGACAACATCCCAATACAATTATTGCCTCTGGTGTGTGGATGTGGAGTGTGGGATGAACACAACTTTGGAGTCAGTTTGGATGTATTTATTGTCACACTTTAGAAAGAAAATTAGCATTTTAAGAACATTTTCGACAAACAGCCCTGGAGGAAGAAAAAAAAAAAAAAGAATATTTACAAAACCCTTTGCAAATGAGGCAGCATAGCAGTTCTTAGTCAGAGTTTGAAAACTCTGCAGGTTTTTTTTGTGTACCTACACCTCCGTTTGTGCGCACCAACAGTTTACCCTCTCAGGAACCAAGGGTTGCAGACATTTAGCTGAGAGGTGAGAGGTGAAACCATTGTTTGACATCGTGTTGCTCCCACCAACCCAGAACTTTTAGTGGTAACTAATTGATCCCAAAGGGACCAATCCTGAAGTCACACTTAAATGAATAGGAGCAAAGTGCATTGTGGGATATGTTTCTGAGTTTATTTTCAATGTCTAATGTTTGGTGCATCCTTGTCACAGATCCCAGATCAGCTCTGCAACAAAGACTTATGGCTGAGGGAGGGGACGGGTGATTAATCCCTGCAGTCGGAGAGGAAACCTAACTGTTTACTCCAAATAGCACTGATGGGAAATAAATCAACAACGCAATTTGTCTGGTGGTGCGGGGGGGGGGGGGGGGGGGGGGATTAAAAATGATTATCGAAATCTTATTATTTCTGAAAGTGCTCTGACCTTGTTTGTAATGTAATTTGGAGAGCTTTAGAAGATTATGAGGAGATGAGTCACTTTCTACTTTTTATATTAAGGAACACATTGAAGTGGAGGTTGACAACAACAATGCCGCTCTACAAATAGTGACTCAGTCTATTTCAATGCCATGTTAGGGGTGGAACAGTGAGATGGCATGACTGCCCTTAGAAGAAATTAAATTCTCTGCTAAATCCACAAATTCTATATAATGCAAAGAATTGCATTGTATATTTATAGACGTATGAAATTGCAAAAAAAAAAAATACTAACATAAATCAGAACAAGAAAACTCACGTACACAAGCAGCCACACAGAGAGGAAGCCAAATGGAAGGTAGAATAATCAGAACAGCATGGGGGGAAGAGCTGCTTGACATCAGTTTTTAGACAAATATTTTCAGGACAACTAATCTTTTTATTATTTTCTTTTTTTGATGTGTGTAGTTTACGCCAGTGTGTAGATTGTTCCATTCCAGACTTTCTCCAACCGTGCTCTGAACAGCTATTCTTGTCTCCCTTCATATCTTGTGGTAATAACAGTGTTGCAGTGTTGTTGAATTACAAAAGCTGAAAACAGGAAAATAAAACAAGATTTAAATAAATATTAAGAGTAGGTGTAAATGTGAGTGTAGTTGTGTGGCCCTGTGGCCGACCTGTCTAGGGTGTAATCTGCCTTCACCCCACAGAAACTGGGATAAAGTCCAACAACCTCAAAAAGGATTAGAAAAACGATGGATGGAGTAATGAATGTATTTTAACCAGATTATATATGAGAAATGAGCAAATGTTTGTCATTACACTATCCATCAGTTTATATTGGGTTTATCTGAAGCCAATTTTCCTCTCTCCTTGTTTTATATTCATTATTATTATTATTATTATTATTATTATTATTATTCATTAATTCATTCGACCACAAACTGTTATTAGAGCTCACAACTTGGTGATCATATGCCAGTCAAATACCCAAGTACCATTTTAACACACATTTAATTTAACATCCAAAAAGACACCAGATAAAAAATATGCATCTTTCCAATTATCTTGGATATCAAATCTACCCTTAAGGTAAAAACAGAGTTTGGGCATAAATACACTTTATTTCTATGTTACGTTCTTAATGGACTATGACTTTGTTTGATGGGATGGTTTACATTCTTTTGCAAACGGCGGATGACTTGATTTTTATTTAACAAGCCGCTCATTGATACTAGTTGGCTCTTCCCACTCTGGTTTTAAATTAGACTTGAGGAAGTGAAAGTGTTGCCCCTTGACTCTAAACAAATTGGTTGGAAGCTCAAGTTAATGGGATTGGTCGGGAATAAAGGGCAGATTAAGGTTTTTGATTAGGAGACTGTTTGATCATTAGTTTTGGAATGAAAACTATAAGACAAAATGACTTTACCCCAAAAAGGACAGACAATTTTTTTTGCGAAACAAACTGGATCTGGAATGATGCTGTATAACCTGACAAGCCGGCTTTTTGAAGATGGAGGGCAATTTTAGCAGGATAACACAATCTTAGGCATGACATTTTTTACCTTTGGACATGGAATTTGATGTATCTCGTTTGGCTTTCTGTGACCCTATGTGATGAATTGCTGTTAGACAATAGTCCGAGGAAAGAAAAAATAGAAACAAGTACATATTTGAACAATCATTTTTTTTATTGTTTTACAAAAAACCTATCCCCCTCTTAGAGAGCAAATTTGAGTCGTCCTAAAATCCATAAAACCAGGAGTGAGGAAGGATAGAATGGAAAATAAAATAAGAAAAGTACAATTGTCTAGTAACCACACAAATAAAAGGCACATTTTTACAATTCTCTTAGGCGTGCAAAAGGGGAACATTACCACTGATGGAGATGACGTGAAAAGGAGCAACCTAGGTAATGTCCTCAGGGATAGAAGACTTGAAGAGGTGTGGCTCTGACAATCCTACTTAGGACAGCCTTGGAAACACCCCCCCCCCCCCCCCCCCTTCTCATGCAAACAGGACTCAGGCAGGAAACTGTTTGCCAACCTGGACACACATGTGGGCTGAAAACTATTGCTTTAAATAAACTTTGCTATATTTATTCAAAAGAGAAAAGCTTTGAGTTATTATCAAATGGCACTAGGTGAGACTATGGCTGCGGAAAAAAACATAAAACATGAAAAGAGAACAAAACACCAAAAGAAAAACTGAAGGCAAACAGAAAAAAGCACACTGATGGGCACAATCCTCACAATTTCCTTTTCAAGAAACATTTTGATCATGGCAGCAAGTTAAAAATCCATATTTGTATATCTCTGAATAAGCAATGCAATTTTGTGACGTTCATTCATTCATTCATTCATTTTCTATTCCGTTTTTCCCTTTCGGGGTCACGGGGCTGCCGGAGCCTCTCCCGGCCACTTGGGCGAAGGCAGGGGATGCCCTAGACAGGTCGCCAGTCTGTCGCAGGGTAGAACGTCCTCAATCACACACCCAATCACTCTCACACCTATGGACAATTTAGAGTTGCTAATTAACCTATGAAGCATGTTTTTGGACGGTGGGAGAAAGCCAGAGATCCCGGAGAGAACCCACGCATACACGGGATACAATTTTGTGACAATGCATAAAAATTGCAAGTTGTCAGAGCAAACATCAGGTACACTGTGTAGTTTGGATGAGAGAAAAAAGGGAAGCCAGTTTATCTCTCTTTGTCAATGTGCTTTATGAACTGGAAAAATAAAACAATGTTTTGATCAGTCCCTCAAACCAAAGACTAAAGCGGACCAGACAACCATTGTGATGAATTTCACCAAATATGGTTGTCCAAATATATGAAAATTTTTAAAAAGTACCAATTTGAAGCTTAAAGAAGATACTTTTTCACGTTGTCATGGAAGAATGAAGATCTGTAAAGCTTTCAGTCAAACGCTGCAGGAGCACAAAGTATTCAATAATTGTGTTAAGACTGTTGACATTTGAAAACAGTACCTCTAATAGGTTTTGCAACATTACACCTTTAAAAATTGCACTGCCACACTAACCCAGCTCAATCACAACAACACATCTTGAAAGGGTAACAATGTTAAAACTCCCCTGCTGTTTAAGAAAAGAGAAAAAATACAACTTAATAGTTTTTTTTGTCTTGGTGCACACACGTGATAAAACCTCTTTGCTGTTTAAGGCTACAAAAAAAAAACAGATGTTAAAGCAGATATGCTTTTAATGTAAATGAGACCTGAGAAAGGAAAAAATAAATAAAACAACAACTCTGGGTTTAGCTAAACTTGTAGAAAAAAAGTCTATTACTAAAAATAAGTACAGTGGAGGAGCATATTGGCTCTCTATTGTGGAGCTCTTTGTGTGCTCCAGGTAAAGATCCCCACTTTAAATTGTATTAGCTCAAAATTAAGCAGCTTCCTTTAATTCGGGCTTTCCCTTCACATTTAATTTCACTTGTCTCAAGGGTCTAAAAATTGCAGCAGGAATCAGCACACGAAGCTACACAAACAGGATTACTTCATGTAGGCATCCTAAAAATCAATTCATTACTGTTTCAGTTGTGAGGCAGGAAAATGTCTGATTTGTTTTCTCAGAGAGCTGTGCATGTTGTGCATAAAGCCTCAGAAAAAGGCAATTGTCAGGCTGACATATCTCTTCACACAGTTATGCTAAATCTCCCAGCTAATGGTGTGCGTATGTAAGACACCCAATTTGAAATTTATAAAAATAAATCTTGCAGTTTTGACACTTTAGTGCAACAGAACATTCCACAAAAATCACGTAAACGTCCACAGACTTATACAGGTTTAAATAATGTAGTATCTCGCCAAGGGTTATGAATACTGAACATAATTAGAGAGTATATGTGGGGGGGTTTGTGTGTTTTTTAATAACATCCTGAGAATCCATTCTTGTATTTTAATTTTGTTCACAATTTTAAGACAGTGAGACATAAGGCCATGGAAACACTGCCATCTAAAATGAAAACTTACATAAAAAACATGACATACGGTACCTTTGTTAGTAAAATTCTCCAGAAAACACAAAAAGATAGTCTCCAGGAAAACACAAACACAATTGGTCCAACAGTAAAACCCACATTAATGTTATTCTTATTTATGGTACAGAGGTAAATAGAATAAGTGTGAGTGCTAAAGGTTTGTGTGGATTAAAATGTTGAGACAATCCTCTCCAAGACACTGAACATTTAAAATGACATTATTAAATTTTACATTTTAATAAAACTCTTTCACAATAAATAAACTTAAATTACTTAATTAAAGTTGTGCTTTGTTTGTAAGTAAACAGTTATATATCTGCAGTGATGGGATTAGGCTGTCATGATTCAAATTTAGATCTCATGATGTCAATCAGAGCGTAGCTTTAATAGTTGGGTTTATTTTCAATTCATATATGCAGTATAACATTCAATATTATTGTTGAATATAATTTGAAGGCTTTCCCAAAGGATTGCGCACTTCGATTAGATTGAAATGTATTCTTATGGCTGTTGTTGATGTTTCAAATCGTTATGCTAATTTAACCCTTCAATACCATAACTCCTCAACTGATCATGTGATCCGTGAGAATTGGTTGATTCTGACGTGCATTACGAACGTAAAGTGTTGCATACCAGTGCGAGGCGGCTTTTCGCCATTTTGCTGCATTCACACCAGGCACGTGGTGCGCATTCAAGAATTCAGGGAACGTGGATTTTTGAAAGCACTTTTAGCATATGGTGTTCACACTGAAATAGTGCTACCCATTACTAGCACATGTACTTGCAGTAAAAAACTTGGTGCGAAATGTCGACAAGATGCAAATCTTGCTAATCTTGCTCCAGGCTTTTTCTTTTAAAGCTCTATTTGGATATATGAAAGGCTTGTTGCCATAGAAGTCTGGCCAGGCACAAACCACAATTATTCATTTCTCCTTCATGATCAGTTTTCTAACAGTTGGCACTTCTGTGTTTTGAAAAGGACACTGCCAATACATTACTACTGTACGTAGAGGCTGAAAATGGACTTAAAATTTGCGTAGCAACGTGTGAACGCAAGACTTTTTTAAGTGAAAGCCCAAAACGCACAGTTGCATGCGTTTCTGTAGACTTTTCATTGGAAGTGGTCATTCAAACGCACCTTTCCGAGCCTGGTGTGAACGTTGCATTACAGAATCTGCCGGAATTACATTAATAACGTAAACAGTTGAAGACTTATGGTAGTCAAAAGAGCTAAAGCTCCGGTGTTAATGTGTTAGAAGTAACTAAGCTTAATGATAACATAACTAAACAATAAAAGTATCAATTTATAAAAAAAATGTACAACTATCCAAATATGGATATTGAAAAAACGCCCATGACTAGTTTATTAGGATACTCAAAAACAGGCAAAGGAGCAGATCTTTGAACCTTTTTAAACACAAAAACAAGCTCAGTGCCAGAGAACTGACACATTCAGACATTTTTTTTTCAGAGCTATTACAAATGTATGCTTTGATGAAAAAAGGGACGCATTGGAGCATAGACTGAGGCTTAGGTCAACCTGCCTCACATGCCCAGCCCATCAACCTTTTATGAATGCAGCGATAGAGACATACAGGGAAAAGACAGGGACACTGAGGGACTGGGGTGATGGGGTAACGAGCACATTTGTTACTCTGTGTGATGTATATCACAGAAGCCAATCCAACACGCATGCACTGAGAGGAAAGACATGTAGAGCTGAGCTGACATACAGGGACTTGTTGTCCTCTTACCGTCCTGGATAATAAGCATCAGACTGAGTGCTTGTTGTGGTAGTTGTCAGACTTATGCTGCCTCCTGCATCAATACAGTTTTAAACAGGTAATTAAAGAAAATGCTTAGTTTAATCTATTTTGTTAAACTAAAAATGTAATTGTAAGCTGGGGTTAATCTATGCATAGCTCCTAAAAGCCAAAAAGCTCCTAAGCTGATGCAATATGTTAGTGGGTTACATTTCTTTTTTGTATCCTCTGACTATTTGTTGATATCAGGGGTGCCCACAACAGGCAAGTAAAAACAACGCTAAAGAACCGATCCCTAAACACAGCCAAGAACATTCTACAGGATTTTGTAACAAACAATTCATATTATAGCCCACCAATGGCAACAAGATGCTGCAACAGATACAAAAGTATTTGCACTGTAGTAATGCAAAGCAGCTGAAGAACAAATTTTGAGTAAGCATACTTTTACACCCAGCCAAGACTGATGATGTAGGTTAATACAATATGTGTGCAACATCTGGATAATACCGGGCATCAGACATTCTTTGCTTTATGGTAATTGTAAAATTCCCTGTTCCCTGTTCTTCATTTGATACAGTGGTCAAAATTTGGTGCTAGTTTTGCCGTAGTCACTTGTACTCGTATGGGTGCTGCTGGTATTTGGGTTGCCCGTGGAGGGTCGTAGACAAGTGTGGCTGCCTCTTCAAGGGAGCGAAGGGAGCAGGGAGTATGTCTTACAGTTCCCTGGAGGCTTGTGCCTCCTTAAGATAAGTCATGAAAATGGAACATACGATTATCGTGCATGTGTGTTGTGAAACATTTGTAAGGATAATGCAAGTTGCATGTACTTATGATGTACGGTTGATCCTGTTGTATGGTATCCTTACACCGCTCTCGAGGCAGTTGTAAGGTGCGCACATTGGCTCCATAGCCACGCAAGGGATGTGCAGGTGTTACGTAAGTACCCAGAAGACACCCATATTACACTCTGTTTGTCTAATTTCCTAATTTCAAACAGTCAGGCTGCACGCAAGGAGCACACACTTATCACGTGAACAGCTCTAGAGGGCTCCTTATGCAGTGTGCAGGCTTTGGAGGGGGTTTGAATAAAATGAAAAAATATGGCTGCATCTTACCTACTTCAGGCTTACTTACCCTTAGGTGATGTTAAAATGTTTGCTTAGACCTGTCACCCACAGCAAAAACTAATCTTGAACTGGCTCACCTAGCGCTCTACAATCTAAAAATCTTTTGCAGGCCACCTGTGGGCCTCATACAGTTTTGCCCATTTTTTGGGGCTGTATCCAGCCGTAAGGGAAAGTTGTGCCTACTGCATAAGGATGGAGGGGAGAACTAATAATAAACTTGTTTTGGATCATTTCTACAGAAGAGGTTGGATGTGTTTCATAATGATGCAAGTTGGAATCTTTGGTGGGAAAAAGAAAACATCAGTGTGATGGATCAATTAGTCTGAGGGGTCAAAACACACATCCCCATGCTTTTGAAAGGATGTGATGAAGCCAAATTTCCAGGACTCTGGGAGAAGACTTGGTGCTCCAAATCTAGGAGCAAATGTGATTTAAAAGCGGAGCGGTATGTCTAAGAGTGCTGTCGCCATCACTGCGGTAATCACATGCAATAACACATTTTCTTACTCTTCTGCTTTAAAGTTGCGGTTCTCCTCCTTTATCAACTGGAAAAACTGCCTGAGGTTTTCAGACTCTCTGTCAGCGATTATTTTTCTTCGGTGCCTTGAGACTCTCCTGGTTCTTCTGCAAAGTTAGAAGTGGCTGGAAAAGCTCTGATGTGCTCTAAAACAGCTGCCCAGTATCACATTAAAATAGTATTTTATAATAGAAATGGAAAAAATTATTAAAGTAAATAAAGAGATTTTCACAATTTATCCAGTTCACATAGAAATGATGCATTTCCTCTTCCACTGAAACCTATGTCACATATCCCAAAATGCCACCACTCGGTGACCTGAATGCAAGCTTTTCAGCAAATTCTACAGGTAGCCGCATTTGAAACCGGATAGCAGGTAGCTGCATATGTAATCGGGAGGCAGCAGTCACATTATTACATGCCACGCAGCGGCCGTGGAGGTTTTATAAGAAAAGGTAAAAATTAAACGACTGCACGATTTTTCGAGATCAGTTGGGGCCATATAGTGTCAATTCAGCGCCTAAAGTATCCCGCATCAAAACTGTACAACCGCGCATCAAAACCCAAAATCTGCTAGTCAAAATGCATAAATTGAGAACCAAAACCTATAATTTGCAAACAAAAGCTATAACCCAAAGCACAATCACATTTCTCAGTTGCCGATTTGTTTTCTTGCCATTCTGAAATCGTGTTTTTGAGTTGAGCTTTTATTTTTTGTAGTTTTGATTCCAAAACCTGTCAACACGTAAAATCAGCGGCACATCAATCAAGGGTAGGGGAGGCGGGACATCCCCGACATCCAGTAGCTCATTGGCTACCGAATAATTCAGTCTTAAGTCAAAATACCAGTTTCAGAAGGTGAGTTTTTCATGTTTTTCAAATCTTTTACTATATTAAACGATCAAACATGTACTTTATGTAACCGGAGGATGCCAGCATAGTCAGATGAGCTCCACCAGTAGCTGCTAGTGAAAGTGAAAGATGTTCAAAAGTAAGATGTTGCATGATAACTATCGCCATTCATTGTAAACAATGTTCTACTGTGCTAGCTATGCTAGCTAGCTAAATGCTAACGGGGTTTCCGGCTCATTTCAGGACTTTTACGGATTAAACAATGTCGATTTTTTACGACAATGTCAGGAACCGTCATGTCAAACCTGGGAATAATTGCCTGTAAAAATTAATCACATATTTTTTCAAGAAGTACATTAATGTTTAACCTGTAAGGTCTTTCAACGTTTCCTTAGGGATTACATGGGGCCGTGCAGAGACAGTTGCACTTTTTTCAATCAAAGCTGCTCCCGGTCAGTGATCTGGCTGCCACCGCTCTGTGGACGCCCGATTTTGTAGTGCCGACATCCCTAGCTGACTGATGGCCGCTGTCTACATTCATGGCCACGCCAATGATTTCCAAAAAAATCGGGCGGTGGCAGCTAATCTTGAAGATCTTGCTGACGCCTCTCCATCCCACAGTGGCAGTTTAATATCTGACTGTAGCATAAACAACAATTGAATGTTGTCCATACAACAAAAACTAAAACACAATCAGCGACTGTTGCAGGCCATAATAATGTTACATTCCACAAACAGGCTGGTCGTGGGTTGGTTTTAAAATTCACAAAAGCATGCCTTACTTTGGTGTCAAATCCTCATTGCTACAGGCAAGGGCGTCAAACGCCATCTTCTCAAATCATCTTCCAAACAACACCAATGAATAATTACTTTGAGAGTAATCACATTTCCCTGCATTGTTGACGATGGAGACCCTCACTGTGAGCTCTCAGTGCAACAAAACTCATTAATGAAATCACCACACGCTCTCTAATCTCAACATATCGAATCCACATGGATAATAAATATCCTAGCCATTTCCTTTCCCTAATGTCACAAAAGAATCGAACAACATCTTGTTCAGCTCAGTGGGTACACTTGCAGATTTATTAGTTTGATTATTGGTCTGAGCCCACCAGTGCTGAAAACAAAAGCAGTTGTGGAGCAGTTCTAACTCAGATTTTAAAATAGATTTTTGCTTTTGGCTCAACAAAATGATTAATTACTTTTGGTCTCAGTGGGGTTTTTTTCCCCCAAAAATTTTACAGATTTGACAAATTAGGGCCTTCGTGCAGAACAGCGAATCCAACCAACTGACTGAGAGACTACGTTAGCTTCATTTGCGCCTAAATGCATGACAATGCAGTCTTTCGTCTGCTTTAATCTTTTTACAACTCTGACAAATGCTTTGAAATGATTATATTCCTGACTATCCTCTATGTTCAAACCAGGTCAGACAGTAGGATTGTCTTGTGAGGGTTGGGCAGAGTGTAATGCATCAGAAGTGTGGGTCACTGGTTTTGTCCTCGTGTCATATGCTATCCCTCAGAGGGAACACATGGCCGCCTCGTGTCCTTTACACACAGCTCCGCTGTCCCTCCGTGTCCTCAGCCCTTCTCCTTCACCTTCTCTTCCATGCCCTGTTTCCTTTCTAATTAGTACAAAGTCATTAGAGGAGCACAGTAATATCTCAGTGATCGAGAGGCTCAGATGAGAGATTAAGGAAACCTTTCTGGCAATAAGCCTTTTTCCTTTGTGATCATGAGCGCTGAATCCCCAAGGATCACAAGCTTAATGAGAGATATACTTTCTCCCAAACATTAAAATGAAAATTAAAGGTGTTTTTGAACGCCAGCCAAGAATACCAAAGTTTGGTAAGCCTTTTTAACACAGCAGATGTCTCTGCAAACATCAGCAACCAACTCGATAAATCAGTGACCCATGCTTATGTTTAACTTTGAAGCATATCGTCAACGAGTTTATGATCTAGTGCAAAATCCTGAATTGACTGCTGATGGGAAAATTAAATTCTGAATTGCTGTAAGAGAGACTTTGTGGTCATTGGAGGAAGAGTGAGACGATTTTTGTTCAGTGGATTAAGGGTTACGCACAGTTAACCAGATTAATAAGAAGCAACAGTTGCTGCTGCTTTTACCCAAGTCTGTGCAGCCTTGAGGTTATTGTGCAGACAAAATGAGAGGAGAAAAATATGCCGACGTGCTGGAAGAAATGTATTTTTTGATGGGTGACATTGCATAAACACATTTTTCATGTTTCAGGTGTTTGCTGGCAGGCCAGTTTCTTACACAGCATATTCTTTTTGAAGGATTGAAAATAAATCTTGAACCTATAACAGCAGGTAGAGTAAACACCTTCTTTGTTGCAGAAGTATGGAAGTAAAAATACTAATACAGTTAAAATTCGGTTGCTTTCTTTCACTGTAAACAAACCTTTTCCTAAATCGTGCTTTGGTTCCAAAAGCTGGTTTAATTAAATATTTCAAAAAGAATTCAGAATAACTCCAAGTTTGAGATCAGTATTCGAGTTATCAAAAACCTTTGTAACATTTCTGAAAAGTTTCCCAGAGTCACGTGTTTTGTCCTCAGATGTGATTTAAGGTCAGTTTTCCCAATAGAACAGCTGAGGCACCAACGACAACACAGGAAGTGCTGAACCATCACACCAAATCAATTTACCATTTGACTGACAAGTATACTTTGTTGTCGGGGGAACTGTCAACACCTGTGATTTATTTGCTTGTCCAAAGCAAGTTTAGACTCCAAGGTCTAGCCAAAGGCAACTCTAATGTCAACGCTTGTTTGCTGTGACTTTGCTGACTGATGGCTATAATTCCGATAATATGATTAAAAATGCATTATTCAGAATATTTATAACACTGCAGTTTTAAAAGGAAAGTTTGGTGAGGCTGTTCAAGACATCCTAAACTTCCAGAATAAATTCTTGCTACCAATTCTGCACATTTGGTCTCACATGAAGATTTCAGATATGTGAGTATCTGCTGGATTAAACCACAGTCTATAGGTGATGTAATTTGATTACTTGAATGAGGATTAGATATGTCATGATTTAAATAAAGTCATCTTCATCCCACAGTACTGATAACATCACAAAAAGTCATTGACTTTAACCCAGTCGTTGTTTGTTGTTTACTTTTCTTCTGTGTGACTTTGGCTCCAGTTGTGAGGGTTCTGCTCTTGGTTGTTTGTGATGTTTTTACGTTTTTACCATGTTTTCACCGTTATTCTCACCGGGTTCAGGTTGTTCATCCACAGCTGTCTTCAATTACTTTATTACCCTCATTGCATATAAAGGTTGACTTACACTGGTGCATCTGCAGTGCCTTTCCGTTGTGTTGACACAAAAATTGAACGTTCCCCATCGCCTCCATCATGTCTGCATCTGACATCTGTCTCTCAGCAACGCCGCACAAATTATACCCAGAAGTTCTATTTCCAAAAACATAACATCGTTCGTGACACAAACATGTTATGACAAGGATTCAGTGAGGAAGGAGAGGGCATGGGGCCTGATCGCTTGAGTTTTGGGGGTGGCAGGAAAAACTATTCCTCCTGGAGCCAGGCGGGAGGGGGGACGGACCAAAGATGCAATGGAGACAATGTAAACAAACTGACGGTCGTGAGACAGACTCCCCAACGCCACGGAGATACACCACAGACAGATCAGTGTAGATTTGGGGTAGGAGTCTTGTTCTCAGTTTCTCAGTGTCAGGTCATCTGCTTTGTCACCCTTTTTGTTTGTTTTTTCCATGGGTTTTGTCCTGTTTCAGTTCATTTCCTAAATATTTTGGTTTCTGCCACCAACCCTGGTCTCCTTCGTTTTGAGTCCTCCACCAATAGTGCTTTGAGCCACCTTATATGACCCCAGTAGTGCAATATTTAGATAACCTTATTCTGTTTCTTAAAAGGTAAATATTCAGCTCCAACATATTGAAGCACACAGAAGTAGAAAATGATGAAAAAGCGCCAAAAAAGCATTTAGTTTGATAAACAAACCTTTAATGACTTATTGTGCATGACATAGAAAATAGATGTGTTTTATTAGACAAAAGATAGATTCATTTTTATATTTAATTTAATTGATTTTTTTGTTTGTTTTTGTTTCAGCAGCAGCAGCAGCAGCAGCAGCTTTGACTGGACACAGTTATCACCAGAGTTATGGAATTAGCAGATAAAGGTCTCACTAGTTGGAGCTAGGATTGGGCTAAATATATAATTTCCCATTTGTGAATTTGGAAACAGTTCTTGGTCAAAAGTATTTAAAAGAAAAAAAAAACAAGAACACTATAAGTCTTCTCGTGGATCTTGCTCTGTAACTTTTCATTGGACAGCATTTGTCAGCATTCTATTGTAATTCCAGAGTTCAGAGAACGGTCTCACCAGAAACATCGTAAGCTCCAGTTTCATCCGTGGTTTTAAAGCAGAAATAGAAATCTGCTTTAAGTTCTCTCAAATCTGTTTTTGCTGGCCTTGTGACTTCTCCATTTTTGCTTTGTGTACAAATGTCTCTGCTTTGAGTTTCTAACAGTGCTGACGCAGTTTTTGAAAAAGAGCTTTCATTTAAAATTATTGACAATTATGACATGAAATAGTGGAATGTTTCATATTTTACAAGGTCCTGCTGAAATAAAGTCAGTCAATGCGGTCATCTGTATAAAGCGTGGGTCTAAACCACATGCTCATGCACTTTAATGGTACAAAACATATAAATGTAATTTATTTGTCCCATAAATTATCTGTTAGAAGCACGCTTTAAAGAAAAAAATACATGCAGTGCACATGAGCTCAAGTGGGTGATGGCATGAAGCTGCTGGTTGAAATCCTGATGTGGTCTTTCAGTTTGATGTTTCCATGCATTTTTAGTTAAAATTTTGCTTGGTGATGTTTAGTTAATACTTCAACTACATCTTGAGGCACTAAAACAGCAATAATGTTTTAGTGGGACACACCTGATGCACATCATGTCTTCAGAGATCTGCTCTACAGGCCTTTAACACTGAGTTCTGCCATAGTGCAATAAAAATGTCTGCAGCCTATAGAATAGGACAATTTCCTTTTTTTTAAAGTTTGTTTTGAGTATGAAAAGAAGCCATCACGTTGTGGCTCAGAGAGATGAGAGAGACGTGATCAGATCCCTAAAAGAGGCTCAGGTGCTTGAAACTGAAATTTAATGACGTCCCAAGAGACGACAAAGTCAAAGCAGGCTGACCCTGTCAAGTCAAAGCCAAGCAGTTACCTTGCCAGGGCACTGGACATGTAAATAGCCTCGTCTCTAGTCTTGCTTTCACATTTCATTGAAATAAAAAATGATGGGCCACATTGAAGTGCAACTGCATCCAAGATTTTTGTTTAATGTGGGTGTAATGGTGATGCATTAGCTGGGTTATCTTACAGTATCCTTTTCAGCTGAGACGGCGTGCATGCTGGTGATGTGCAACAGTGTTTGGGTCACTGAGCTGTGCCGGCCCCTCATCAGTGACAGATGGTGTGGTCAGCTTAAAAAACAGTGGTGAAGGACACACAGCCAACATGTCATGGAAGATCCCTGCTTCCATCTATATTGACTTAGCCTGAGCGCAGTG
Source organism: Oryzias curvinotus (assembly GCA_023969325.1). Classification (NCBI taxonomy): domain Eukaryota; kingdom Metazoa; phylum Chordata; class Actinopteri; order Beloniformes; family Adrianichthyidae; genus Oryzias; species Oryzias curvinotus. The sequence continues at coordinate 25,050,102 of CM043708.1, read as the reverse complement.
AGATGACCTCACATTGGACCTCCCATATAATGTACTACATCAACTTGACACAGTTTGTATCTCTATTCCCCAGATCAAACTCTGCACAGCACCCTCTCATCAAATGGGTCTAGGGGTCAAATGGCTGCACAGTCTACTCCTTGTCAAATTTACAACATCCAAAAGGCCTTGAGACACATTCTTACATTATTTGTCAGTGCAGTACATAAATGTAACTGTCTTTCTTGGAAGTTGTGTCTCTGGCTTTGGAAATGAGTCCAGTCAACTTTCTAGTGCAGAGTGCCGCAGAGAAAAAAATACGATCTCATCCCCCCACCCCCCGTTATTTATGATCTGATCATGAAGGAATTTTATTTTGGAAATATACTGGATTTTCCTCCCCACATCCGACTCATTCTTGACGCTGGTCAAACCGCTCGGTCACGTGTTGACAATATCTCCACTACTTTCTTAAAGTGGCTGCAACCGATCGCTAAATTAAAACCTTCAAGCTAGCGAAGTTAACAAAAACAAAACGTGTTTGGAACATTTTTTGTGTGCAGAAAAGAGCAAGTGAGGAAGAAGAAGAGCCTTTGACTTAAAAAAAAAACTGCATTTAAGAGACAAAAGCCAGAAGTCTTTACTACTAATATGGATTTAGTGCTACAGTTGTTCTCACACACCAAGCTCGCTCTTCAAAACATTCAACAAGCAGCTGCCTATGAGGATGCTGCTAATGAAGTTGCTCAAACAGTGGATTCACGTTGATTATTATATTCAAAAAATACCAGTTTTAGTTATGTTTTATTTATTTATTTAATTTATCTCTCACACCTTTAAAGTTAGACGAGGATAAATTTATTATTATGAAAAAAATGTTAGGTTTGTAAATCTATGTCTGATTCCGAATGTTAGTAAAGGAAAAGTATACCAAACTCAAATAAAAAATGTCTCCTTGTTTATCAAGGAAGGTGACCACAGCAACAATGCAGGAAAAGACTCCTTTGATCGTATCGTAATGGTCTTTTTATAGAGAATGGTCTCTTCTGGCTCAGCTCACTAAAAAGATCTCAGCTCCCATTCAGTTCTCCAAATTAATTGTTCCTTCAATTAATTTATTATCAACAATAATATAACATTATGCACAAAATAAAAAGTTAAAGTAAAAAAAAACTTGTTTTTTCTTAATATGTGCTTTACATGAATATGCTTTCATTTATTCATTGCAGATAAAATGTGAAAAAGAAATTAGAAAATATAAAAAACTAGAATACTAACTATATTTTTTTTAATTACCTTTTCCTTTTAAACAAACTGAAAGTGAAATAAAACAAAACACTGCAACCACAACACAATTTTTAATCAATCCCAGTAAAAGTTGGCATTTAAAATAACCAAGAGTCTCAGCTTCAGGCAGAAAGGATCTGCTCTGGTTACAAGATTCTCTCAGTTCTCAGGTGCAGGTTGTTTGTGGAGCCGGTTAGATTCTCAAAAGGGAAACGGTTCCAGGTTTTGCTTCTTTTTCTTTGCTTTTCTTTCTGTGTTTATTCTTGTTGCACCTGTCTGTGTCAATCTCTCTTCCTCGTGCTCGGTTCGCAACAAGCGTACAATTTATAGAGAAAAAATGTCTGCGACCGACTCATCACTACTGTCTTAATGCCTCAAACAAAGGATGAGTGACAATGGTTCTTCTCTGCCTGCTGCCGCGTGGCGTTGGGGGCTTCTGGCTGCCGCGGCTGCTGCGGCGGGGGTCTTGGTGTGGGGATGGCTGGTTGCTCCCCCTCCTGCTTTCCACATTCCATCATCCAATTTAGAAGAACATAGACACTCAACTGAGCACAGGTGTTAGCTCACCTTTGCACTAACAATTTGTGTGAATGAATGAAATATTTCACACTAGTTGGCTTGTAGACATAAGTATGCGTGTGTGAACAATATCTGTATTGTGTTCATGTTGAAGTGTGTTCTTTTTTGCAGCTAGCAGGTGTGTTTATAACTTTTGAGTGTGTGTGTGGACAGGCCCCGCCCCTTTGAGATTTGTATTCTATCTGTACTCTACCGAAATGATAAACATCCAGTAGCTTGTTGCTTAATGCTGCTTCATGGTTTTACCCCCCTCCCCCCTCCTATGATCACCCTCCTATCCCCCTCTTTCTAACATCCCTCTCTCTTCTTCCCTTCTTTCCTTTTCCGTCCGGTACAACACCAAAGAATTTCAAAATTAATTAAAATGAATAAAGTTTGGCCTCGATTACAAAAGGGGTTTATTCAGACATTCCTCTGGTTTGTCTGAAGATTCATAACCCCTGTTGTAAAAGTAAAACATGTCCAACACAAGAGGCCTTCAGTTCTCATCTGTCTGCCCAGCTATTGGACAGAACAAGTTTAAAAAAAAAAAAAGGATGAGTGACAACGTTTCTCTGGAAGAACGGACATACTGAAAACCCTGCTCTAATTTCTAAACTGGCGTGAATGGTCGGTACGCTGCAATACGCGAGTGATGAAATAAAGCTTTATTCAGAAAGTCACGTGATCATAAGCAATCTGAAGCAAGTTGACAATGACACTTCTGCTTTGAAAGATCGATAAAGAATCCAGCCGCCCGCTCGAGCAGACCATCTCTATTGGATCCTACATGACCAAATTCTGACAGTACTCAACTCCCCAGAAGAAAAAAAGAATCAATTTTACTTCCCTTTTTTCCACTGGCTAACAGACAACCAGGCATGATGGTGTTTCTTTTGTGTGTCTTCTAGACAACATTATCTGTATTGTTTTAATTTCTCAAAGTAATGTTCTAACTTGATAAAAACACTGTGCACTTTTCTTGACCCCAAACTCTTTTTCAGGACAGTGGATTCCTTGTGAAATCTTGGCTTTTACTACCTCGACACCCTGAAAGCCCAGTTCTTCTCAGAGAACCCCTGCAGCGATAAATGGATAGCCGCAGCTGGTGAACGAGGGCACATATTGGTCTCCATCGGACCAGTGAGACAATGACACTTATGAAGACCTATGCCATTTAATATACATCAGCAGCATGAAATGGGAACAGAAAGCACAAGCTAGAGCCCGAGGCAGCTCAAGGCTGGGCTAACTGTGAGGCCAACGGGAGAATTCAGCCTTGTCTTTCAAGGCCACTTTGTCAGCTGCCAGGTAAAAGACCTTCTCTTCATTTTCCTGGAGTTAAAAAAAAAAGGTACTACAAGATTAGCTTTCTTTGAGGGATTTTTGTTTTTTACTCTTTAAAGAAACTCCTTTTTTTTATCTCAGCAATAACACTGCATGTATATATTTAGTTATGCATTAGAGCCACAAGCAATTATTTATCATCATTAAAGTGTTTGCCATCAATCAGGCTGTTCAATTTTCTGCTTGACCTGCTTGGTTAAAACTTTTAATAGCAAAATTTTGAACAGAACAGTAAACATGGTATGGGCTTACTTTTTTATTATATTTTTAACTCGGCCAAAAAGAGTATTATTTCAGTTTTATTGTAGACCTGTTTTTATTTTTCACCTTGAAGAGAGATTAAGCTTTTAAAAGATGTTACAGTAATACAGTTATTAATGCTGATTTGCTGCTTAGAGATATAAGCATGGTAGAAAGTGATATTCAGAATAGATTAAAAAAAGTATCCTTTCTTCATGCATCCATTTTGTGCTTTTGAAAAGCATAGAAACTTTTTCAAACTTTTGCAAATTTAGAAATCCTAGTAGGAGAGATCTAGAGCACAGAAAGCTGAAAATACACTTAATCAGTTCTATAATTAGCCACATGCTTCTTTGTAAATGCACATATAGAATGCATTAATCCCTGTTAAAGAGTGCTGGTTCTAATCTTGTAAATCTGTGTAGGTTTACATTTTTCCCTAAAGAACTGGACTTTCTAGTCGTATTTTCTGTTTTAACTAAATCCACATACTAGCTAAATTTAAAACTGTTTACAGAGAGGCAAAACAGCTGTTTGTCAGGATTTGATTCTGCAAGTTGTTTCACTTTGAAAGTCTTTAATGTTCATCATGGATTTAAATGTAAAAAAAAAACAAAATGTCAAAGATGTTCCAGCAAATCCCTTTGTATAATATGTTTTTTCCATGATCTTGCATAATTGTGCAAGGAAAAAGTATTTAGCTCCTACTAACAAACAAGAATTCTGTTCTTTACAGACCATCACTTCTTACTCAAGAAGATATTTTATCCTTCACTCGTTACCTGTGGTACTCGGAACCTATTTGAACTGGTTCAAACAGTCCGTAGACTTGAATCTGTGATTCAAGTATTGATTTAGTCAGGATTAATATTCAGAAAATAATTGTACTTCCACGGAACAGTTTCAATGTTGAGTTGTTTGACATTAAAGTGTAATTTATGCATGATGGTCGTGAAATATTGCTGCATCTACTAAATCTGACAAATGAAGCTCAGCAAAAGTTTAGTTTGGAAGACTGTTATGCATTTTACAAATTATTTGTATCATTATTAATAGAATTCTTCCTCCAATCCTCCCTGTTTTTTTTGCCAGTCTGCAGTTCAGCAGCCAGTTTCAAACTGTTCCTCTTTGTTCAGTCAGTTGTCACCGAAAACCTTTGAAGCAAGCCGTCTCTTTTTCAATTCACTACGATCTTAAACTCTTAGCTCCTTTGGAATATTTTGATCCTTTATCACCTTCAGTGCAAAGATGTTATGGTCTTCTCTTCCTTCATTCATTTGCATCTGAAGTCTACGGTGACTTCATCATCGGTACATCAACCACTATATAAAAAAGCAAATCAATGATTAAAAAATCCAAACTCCAAAAAAATGATACAAAATAAATTACAAACAGTTCCAAAAACAAAAGTAATTCCCAGAAATCAAAATAAACATTAAAGCATTGAACAAAATAAGAAACCAAAGGTAGGTACTCTGAGACATTACTTTTGGATGATGACATTTGTTCACTTTTTTTAACTGAAAGTTATTTGGCATGGCAGTTTTCCGACAGACGTTATTCTTTTAAACATCCACCAAGTTTGGTGATTGGTCAATTAACACTTTACCACAGTTCAGGCAAAACTTCCTTTTGCTTTCCCTCTTCTTCTAATCTTAAATGCCATCATCCAATCAGGGATGCCTCATAATAAGCTTTTCTAGTTTCCTATTTTTGTTTTATTTTATTTTTTTAACATTTCACTTTGATTTCTGGAAATTACTTTTGTCTATTAAAATGTTTTTTTTTTTTTTTTTTCCCCATTTTGGTCTCTGGAATTTGGTTCTGTTTTCGAAAATGTAATGTTTTGTCAATTTGTTGCCTTGCTTTTATCTTTAATATGTTTTTGCGTTTAGTGATTTGTCAATGTGTTTTGTTCTTCACAGCCATCATACTCTCCTGATTGTAATGTTGTATAGAAAATGTTAACTTCAAGCTCAGGATGTTTGGTGTTGTGAGTTCACACAAGAACACAAATCTAACATTTTTTGATCAAATCCATGATTTTTCTCATTTCTATCAGACAAAAAAGTCAATCAATAAAGGCTCATAAAGGAACAATAACAGTTCAAACCAAATGTATAATCTGTAAAATCCTTCTTCATTACCACTGAGCTCAAAGCTGCAGTTCATGCAGACTTTTTTAGTCTGATATGTTCCGATTATGGATTTTTCTTAAAAACTTTACTGTGAATTCTCTTTCCAAAGTTCCAACCAACTTTGTAAGGTTGACTGACAATCCGAAAACCTCCATCTGCTTTATTTCTCTTCATCACCCTGGGAGAGCAGACAGCATGCAAAGGAGAGATCTCTCTCTGATCATATAGCACCAGCCTGTCACCTCACAAGCTGAATGTTTATTAAATGTTTGCTTTCGCATGCATAAGGACAGTCGAGAATGCAGCTGAACTTCATTAAAAATTTAACTTTAGCTCCCAGATTCACCTGTCATAAATTGGTCTTATATAATATTTCTATATTTTCCAATATGCTTCATTGTTCAGGCTGAACTCTTGAGAGTACACGTTGAAGGGCTCGGTGGAAAACATCCTGATATCTTTCTTTTGTTTCAGAAGAATATGTGGAACTGCGAGTCTTTGAAAGTCTCCAGTGCCTCCCGTATGGACAGATTGTTCCTTTTTCTTCAAGGCCTTTGTCTATGGCGCACTGATAGCTGCTTTATTTTTCCATGCATTGCCTTGATCTTAGCCACCAGGTTGTCCTTTTTGTTTAACAAGCCCATGTAAGATTTCTGCAGCTGTTATGTACACCAGCTTACATGTCCCAAAATACAGCGTCGCACTCATGCACTCAAGACTCTGCGAGGAGGTACTTTCTTCCATTTGGTAAAGGGTATGTGTGTGTTCCCCCTGCATTGTATTTCATCCTTACTTTGATCCACCAGGCAGCCTTTGAAACCTTCAAAATGTCAGGAAAATCTGTTATTATCTTTTTAGTAAGCTCCTCTATCTAATGATCTATCTTGCTCCCTTATGAAACCTGCTCCCGGATTCTTCAGCAGTAACACCGCCTCTGATGACTCACAGAGCAGCAGACACCAGAGATTATTAATGTTTTTACAAAAATAGTTACACAGAAATAACAGCAGCAGCAGTAACCCATGGTTACACAGACGACGTCACTTGGTGTCATTGATCTCTTTTCCTCTTGGCCCCCAAGTTTTAATTAATCTGAGGTACCAGTCTGTTGTTTCAGGATCTATTCTCATCAGTTCTGATTAGAATATAAAACAATTCAAACTTATTTGTGTCAAACCAACCCTGATAGTAGATGCTACCAATTTTATTTGACTTTCTTTTCAACTGGAAGATGTGCCTGACTTATGCCCTGGCTAATTTGAGAAATATAACATGACCAGAACGGTTCAGCCCTTCAACTCTCTTTGATGATCCCTGGTAATAAGTAAAGAGAGAGAAGAAATAAAAAGTTTGTAGAAGAAAGAAGCGTGGCTGTAATGAACTGGCTTCCTGCAGGGTAATAAAGGTCTGGATCTAATGCCAAGGGCAACCATGCAAGCACGAAGACCATTACAGCCGGGTGTGCTGGCTTAGCTCTGTCTGAAAGCCCCCAAACCTTTCAAAGACAAAATAAAAATCCCACCTGCTTTAGTCAGCGGACACAAACCTCTCTAGAAACTGCAGCCAATGTCTACTCAGTGGCGTCAAAGGTGAAAACATGGAAGAAATGGCTTTTTTTTTAAGAATACTTTTCTATGAACAGGCAGCGAGGACGCTCCCTTGAGCATTCCTGTAGAACAAAGACTCAGAAGAGTAAAGCAGAGAAAGGTAGACAGACCACAGAGGGAAACTGCAGTTGTCTCCAGTGCAAGAGAGCTGCTGCACTCTCAGACTGAAAGGATTCAGTGACAGCTTTTAATGCATTTTAACACATCGCTCTTATTAGAAACCAATTGTAACTGTAATTTATTTTCTAACTTGACAAGAGAGAAAACATAAAAAGCATCCAAACTTCTAATTGCCTCAACTTTTAGAAGGAAAAAGAGATGCAGTGCAGAGTCGAGGTGAAATCTCTCAACACAGAGCTAAATAATTTGCACAAAATGAGATGCACAAAAGTAATTTGAAATGGCACTGAGGCTTGAAGAGGAAAATTGCAGAGAGTGATTTCTTAAGAAGTTTCATTTTGAATCAAATTATTTTAGACTTTGAAGGTACTTATGCTTACTGCACTACAAGATGTGTCGTATCATTCTTAGGCAAATTTTTTCAAACATTTTAAATATTTATAACACTTAACTTTTGCTGAAAAGTGCTACAGTATGCTGCCATTTGATAGGATGCAACTTGAGCAGCAGAGAAAATATAGCGATTGGGACTTGAGTGCTCAAAAACCTAATTTCCCGACAGGTTGACATCCCTCACCTCCAACTCTGTGCTTCGAAGTTCAAGCTCTGAAGGGATTTTAACAAACAAAAAAACAGTCTATCCGTTTTTACTTGTGGGATATATATGTAAAAAAAAACACGCTGGAATATATGTGAAAATAATTCATTTTTCACGTCTAAATACTTTATGAAAAATAACTCTAATGCTTTCCCCTCAAGGTCCCACCAAAAATGTTACCACAGAAATCCTCCTGTGAATGAATTTTGCTCCTGACTAGGATTTCCTGTTCAAATAGATTCCAGTATGAGACCAAAACAGATAAACGACACAATAATATGCAGTGAAATAAATATGTAGATACATAAGTCTATTTTTTAAACATGGAGAACTGTCTGGATCTGTTGAGTTCTCACCAGCTCTTCCAACCCAATATTGATCCTTTACATCCATTGACCAGTTTTATTTTGAAGGTTTGACCATATATGACCATCAGTATCATATTTGGTTAGACAGATGCCCATCTCTTTATTTTGATCAGAACTTTCCTTAAAAACCTATTGGATATAACTTGGTCCATGTTTTCTGCTCTGTAGTTCTTTATGATTCCACTAGGGGCAGTAGAAGGGCTTTTCCTGCTCATTTCAAAATGGCTGCTCCTGTGAAATTTTTTGCTAATTTTCAAAACTTAAGGCTGAGAATAACTCATCTGTTGCTTGGATTTGGAATGACTTCTTGTATCCCAAAGGATACAAACATACTTATAAATATTCTTTATAACACAATTGCACCATGTTGAAGAACATGAGCAGTCATGTCAATATTTTTCTATCTTAAACCAACATTGTTCTGAGGAAAAACAACCAAATCACCCGATGGATAATACTTAATGCTAATCATATCTCATAAAAACATTATATTGATATTAATGATATTGGGAATTTATTAAAGAGAAAAAACATCTAAATTCCTAATATTTAAATTTGTTTGTCAATTATTTGATGTAGTCATATTTAGGGGTTACAATAAGTAAAATCCTTGTCCTTGGATTTTTTTGTACATCTACTGGATACCGAAACGATCATGGTGTATTTCCTGCCTCTTTGAACAATTTGGAAAGTATTTTCTTTTACAGGCTTATACTGACTTCCAGACGTCTTTAGTGGAGCCCTTTTAGGACTGTTCAGACTCTTGGAGGACCTGCTAGTGTGTCATGTCCTGCTGGTGTAAGGATGTGTTCCTTGTTTAGCCTTTTAATTGTTTTCGCCGTTTTACTCATGCTCAGTTTTTTGTGTTTATAGTTTGGTCTTTTAGACTCTGCTTCTGCTTCCTGAATCACACCAGGTATCAGTTTGACATGAAATCATATATTTCTTCTCGAGTTAATTATCCCTTTAAAATTGTGGATTTCAGTCATTTGCTGTCAAATGCTGTTGTTGTTTTTCTATTACCAAAATTCCAGCATCCTCTTGACATACTGTACTTGTTCCTTAAAAGTCTACTTTAAGGGTAAAATAAAGTCAGGATGCAGAAGCAATGGAAGTTTTCTGAATGGTGCATGGTTCTGCAACCTGTGTGTTTGATCTCCTGACATGAATACCAAAATGAAAATGTCTGGGGGGTGTACCAAGAACCAAACCCCACATGTTTCTGAAACTGAGTTATAACTTAGAGAAAAAATTGTTTGTGGTAAAAAATCTGAGCCTCTTTCCCCAGCGTTTATATCAAAATCACAGTTTTATGTTTCTAGGTTAAAATTGGATTTAATCCAGACTTTGATTTTCATCCGCATTTATTCAACGTATGGAAGGTTTTAAAAAGAGCGGAGATATGCATCACAACACAACATATAGTTTATTTTCCAGGGTTTCAGTCCTATTTGTTCTCAAATTTCCAGCAACTTGCTTCCCTATGCAGAATGAATATTTGATGTGAGATCAGTAAGACCACTTTAATATGCTGACCTATGTGAAGAAATATTTAATGGCGGTGTTGTTTTATAGCTAAATTAACTGACATGGGTAAGTCTTGTCCACAAAGAATGATGATCAAAGCAGCTCTTATTAAAATGGGTCTCGCTGCTCTTTCAGCCCAGGTATTTCAATCAGAATCCATCTTTGCTGAGTTGTTATGGCAGCTGCTGTTCTGCTCGACAGGCTGAGAAACTGTCAGGTTTTTAGATAGGAGGGCAAAAAAGAAGTAACAGCCTTGGATGAAAGGCTGTTCTGAAAATCTGTTAGGTTAAGATAAATAAGTTCATGCCGTTCAACCGTTGGCAGGCTAAGTTGCTCACAAGAGTGACTGTAGTGCTTATCATGGTTACCATCTTGGTTTCCACGTATGAAATTTTAGTCTTTTGTGATAATTCATCAGTGTTTCTTATGTTCGCCATTTGTCGACGTGCGCAGATGTCTGCAGAGGGTTTCCGCTGTTCAGTTTTTAGTTGTTCAAAAATTTTGGTCGATTGAGGATTATGCAGTTTATCCGTATTTAAAGTAGTTTATGTGGAATTATGAAAATCGAATGCAATTGTGCGTGATTTCTGCAAGGTGCATATGCACATTTGTGCCTTTCCACGACCGTTCCACACATGTCCATGTATGCTTAATGAACTTTTCACACATGTGCCACTGATGTTTATTTTTTGGAAAAGGCACACATATCATGTTCAAATTATATAAATTATGCACAGATCACAAATATATTGCATATAAACAGCACAATAGTCCCGCATGGCTCATGTTCTTTGAAGATTTTTGTGTTTTTTGAGGGGTTTATTCGTACTACTTCCAGGGTTTTATAATAGTTTAGTCAAAATATGTCTGTAAAAATGTCAAGAAAAGGCCGCAGCTTTTCTCTACGCCAAAAGTCCTGAAAGACTGAAAGATGGCTGCCGCTCGTCCTGACGGAGCTTCATGCACTCCCGACGACTGTGACCCAGGACATTGCCAACTCAAGGAAACTGTTCAGAAACTTAGACTGGAGCTCAGAGAAAAATCTGCTCTGATAGAGAAAATTCTCTCAGTATCTGCTTCCCAGTCTAAGTACATCCAACAACTACAGCTTTCCATCAACACCAACCGCTCCCTGTCTCAAACCCTTCCATGGTTTGGAGAACTTCCTGCTGAAGCCCATTCCACCGCCACGGACAGCAACATCATTCAAATATGTGGCCGTAAAAACAACGGGTGGGAGCGGACGGACGGGGCTCCGAGCACCACCAACACCAGCTCTGCAGTGGAGGCCAGGAGCCCACAGGACCTCCATGAAGACCAGGCCGATGCCGGGCCCAGGGCTCCAGCCCTCTGCTCTACGCCTAAGCAGTCGTGGGCTGAGGTGACACGTCGCGGCCGGAGGATCTGTGGATCCAAACCCAACACTGCCAGCTCGGGGAACCTAGCGCTGACCAACCGCTTTGCCCCGCTGGCTGAAGACCTCACCGCGGCGTCAGCGACCCGAGCGGGCTCACCGGGCTCACCGGGACCGACATCGGGCGGAACTCCTACCGTGGCATCCGGTGCTGCTGCTGGTCTCAGCCAGGCGACGACTCCCGCTTCCACCTCCACGGGTCCAACGGCGTCTGCTGCTTCGGGGCCCGCTTTGCTGAAGCCTGACCAACTCGCGCTTCTTCCTGGAGCCGCGGCACTGGCCCAGCCGCCCGGATCCTCCGCTGTTCCGCTGGCGCCCTGCACGAGAGGGAAACGCCGCCGTCTGCTGAAGGAGGCGGTGGCCCGACGCTCAGGCGAACTTCCCCGGGGCTCGCGCGCCGCATCCTGCGTTTCACCGGCTTCAGGGGATCCGCTCTTCACATCAAAATCAGGTCTTCACGTTGGATTACTGTCTGCCCGGAAACATCGTTCTGGAGCTCCCACTTCTCCACCTGAGCCCGCTGGAGCGGAGGCCGCTGCTCATCACCCCGCTGCTTTCGCGGGGAGACCCGCTGGGAGACCCGGACCTGTGCAGCAGCCCGTGCTCATCGTGGGAGACTCCGTTGTCCGGCATGTCCGGGTCAGAAGGTGCCACACACTCTCTCTCTCTGGAGCGGTCGTCAATGACATTAAAAACTCTGCCCACCAACTTTCTGTTAAACACCCCTCTGCGGAGACCTTTATCATACACGCAGGCACCAACAACCTGAAACAGCAGCAATCAGAGTCTCTGAAAATGGACTTCATCTATCTGATTCACACCATCCAACAGTTAAACATAAACTGCATCATATCTGGACCACTTCCTGCACCCCGTTATGGAGACATCATGTTCTCACGCGTCCGTCAGCTTCACATCTGGTTAAAAACATATTGTCATTCCATGAGCATTCCATATGTTGATAATTTCACAACTTTCTACAATAGACCATACCTCTTCAAATCAGACGGTTTACATCCCAACAATAGTGGTTCCCGTCTTCTCAGCATGAACATTGATCTCACCCTCCGTTCTTTCAATACTACTCCCAGCTGACGGTTGAACCAGGACACCCACACCTCTGACTCATCATTCTCTGCCATACAGCATCACATACCAGTCCACATCACCAATAGACTCTCAAATCATTTCCATTCATATCCACGTGCCTCGCATGTTAGATGTCTCCGGCCAATTCACATATCAGTTACAAAACCCATGACATGCACACATCAGATTTTACCCACAACCATGAGGATGGCTCTTTTAAATGTCAGATCACTTTTAAATAAGTCTTTTATCATTAATGATCTGATTTTAGACCATGATTTAACTTGTTTGTTTTTAACTGAAACCTGGCTTGGCTCTGATGCTCCAGTTATTCTCACTGAGGCTTCTCCACCTAATTTTAACTTTTTATTTTCAGTCAGGGGAGGAAAGAAAGGTGGAGGTACAGCATCGATTGCTCTTAAAACAATATCATCTGAAAATGTCTTATTTAGTAAATATTGTTCATTTGAGCATCATGCTTTTCTTTTTGGAGACCCACCTGTTTTAACTGTCACAGTATACAGACCACCAACCCCTCCTTCCTGTTTTATCGAAGAATTTTCTGAATTTTTATCATCTCTTCATATTAGGTACAATAGGATTTTAATTACTGGTGATTTTAATTTGCATGTTGATAATTATGATGAGATCTATGCCTGTGAGTTTTTAAATCTTCTTAACAGCATGGATTTTCAGCAGCATGTCACACAGCCAACTCACAACAGAGGACACACCCTGGACCTTGTCATCACTTATGGTCTGTCCACTAGGGTGTCCTCTGTTGTTGATTTGGCCATATCAGACCATTATTGTGTGTTTTTTGATGTCACCAGTGAAATCCAGCAGGAACCCTCAGTGAGAACTGTGAGGAAACGGTATTTAACTCCTGAAGTGGCTGCAAATTTTATTGATGTTTTTAAGAAAACTCCTGCTCAGATTTTACCTGCACCCTGTGATTTTATCGTTGATCATTTTAATAACAGACTCCAGTCTTCCATAGATGCAGTGGCTCCATTCAAAACAAAAACAATAAGAACCACTCCTAAAATGCCATGGAAGACTGACGACATTAAGGGTCTGAAACAGAAATGCAGGAGAGCAGAGAGGAAATACCGGAAGACAAATTTAATCATTCATAAAGACATTTTAAAAGAACAACTCAAAATCTACAATAACTCAGTTAAACGGGCCAGAACCTCTTATTTTTCAAAAATCATTTCAGAAAATAAAAACAACCCCAAATTTCTTTTTAAAACAATTGATATTTTAATAAACAAAGACTTCAACAAGTCCTCCATGCCATCATCAAATGCTGCATGTGAGGACTTCGCAGACCACTTCATGGGTAAAATCAATGCTATAAGATCAAATATTTCATCCATGCAGTACACTGATCTTAACAGACCTCTAGCATTGTTTTTACCAGAAGAAACACTGGGGAGTTTTGTCCTGGTTGACGCGGAGATGCTGGGTCGAGTTATATCCCAAGTAAACACCACAACCTGCCTTTTAGATCCCATTCCCACTTCACTTTTTAAACGATTTTATGGATTCTTTGAGTCAGAGCTTTTAAACATAGTTAACTGCTCTCTTCAGACGGGGGTCTTCCCCTCTGCCTGTAAAACGGCGGTGGTGAGGCCCCTTCTGAAGAAGAGTCAATTAGATCCAGAAAATCTGGATAACTATAGACCCGTATCCAACTTACCATTTTTAAGTAAAATTATAGAAAAAAGTGTCGCTACTCAACTGCGTGAGTTTTTAAATGCCCAAAAAATTTTAGAAAAATATCAGTCTGGTTTTAGGAAAAACCATAGTACAGAGACGGCTCTTTTAAAGATCGTTAATGATCTTAGATTAAACTATGACTCACAGAAACTTTCTGTTCTGGTGCTACTTGATCTCAGTGCCGCTTTTGATACGGTAGATCACCAGATTTTATTAGACAGACTTAGGAGTCTAGTGGGTCTCTCTGGAAATGTTCTTAAGTGGTTTTACTCTTACCTTACAGATCGACACTTTTATGTAAGTATGGATACGTGCTCTTCAGGAATCCATGAAATAAGTTGTGGGGTTCCCCAAGGATCGATTTTAGGACCAATACTTTTTAATTTGTATATGTTGCCTCTTGGGGAGGTCATCAGGAGACATGGCGTTGACTTTCACAGCTATGCTGATGATACACAGCTTTACATCGCTGTGTCTCCTGGTGACCTTGAACCTATTAACACTCTTTTAAACTGTATTTTAGATATTAAGTCATGGATGGCAGAAAACTTCTTGCAGCTCAACCAGGACAAAACTGAAGTTTTAATCATCGGTTCTGAAGACAAGAGAGAGATGATTTTACCACATCTTCATAATTTTAAACCTTCTCAATGTGTGAGAAACCTGGGCGTACTTTTTGACTCTGAGCTAGATTTTATCCCACACATTAAAAATGTCGTTAAGACAGGATTTTATCATCTTAAAAACATTGCCAGAGTCCGCCCGTTCCTCTCTCTTGCAAGCACAGAGGTGCTAATGCATGCTTTTATTTTCAGTCGTTTAGATTATTGTAATGCCCTGCTCTCTGGTTTACCCAAAAAGTCTATTTTAAATCTACAACTATTGCAGAACTCAGCGGCACGAGTTCTGACGAGGACCAGAGGGCGGGAACACATTACACCGGTTTTAAAATCGCTGCATTGGCTCCCTGTGCGTTTCAGGATTGATTTTAAAGTTCTTTTAATGGTTTATAAATGTTTTTATGGTCTTGGGCCTTCTTATTTGAATGATATTCTTTTAAAATATGAGCCCTCGCGGACCCTGAGGTCCTCCGGTGCTGGCCTCTTAGTTGTTCCTAAAGTGAGGACCAAAACTTATGGTGAGGCTTCGTTCTGCCATTATGGTCCTCGCCTGTGGAACAGCCTGCCGGAGAGCCTCAGGGCGGCAGAGACTGTAGAGGTTTTTAAGAAGAAGCTCAAGACCCACCTTTTTAATTTAGCTTTTAGTTGATTTTAACTGCTAAATTATTCTATTAGTTTTATTATAGGCTATTTTATGTATTTCATTTCATTTTATGCATCTTATTCCCAGTTTTATTTTATTTTTATTTTTTTATTTTTTAATAAATCTTATAATTTTAGAATCTTATAATGATTTTAGCCCCAGTGTTTCTTGTGGGAGTCTTTTCTGCCAGGGTTGCCGGCTTGCCCGGTGGCTGTTGCTGCAGTTCCTGCCCTTGCTGGGGCGGCTGGGGTTTAATTTTGCAGCCTCACGGCTGTGAAGTGGACCCCGGTGCTGTCCCGGTCTGGGTTGGCGCTGTGGCGATGCTCCCGGGCTGGGCTGGCTCCTGGTATGAAGAGATTCCCAAATACCGTTTCCTCACAGCAGAGCCAAGCCAAACTTGTTTGTTTGTTTGCTTATTTATTTATTTATTTATTTATTTATTTATTCTAACTTTCATTGATAATCAATTTTCATTGTCGTGGGTCATGTGTTTTAATGGAGGGGAGTGGGAAGGGTGAAGGGTGGGTTGGGTTTTTACTGTAATGTTGCGTGTTTTTTTTTTTTTTTTTTTTTTTTTGTTTTTTTTTTTGTTTTTAATGTTAAAGCGCTTCGAGCTGCACGAAATGCATGATAAGCGCTATTTTATAAATAAAGTTTGATTTGATTTGATTTACATCTCCGAGGCAAATTTGAACCGCATGGTTCTGTAGTATATCTGCATGTTTCTGGGGGACAAATGCAGGGCTTAGCACAGGAGGGTTTATGTTTGCTGTCTTTTTGCGTATTCGCATGTCGAGTCAGTTCTTGAAACTGTTTTCCCAGACCATCACACAGACTTTTATTTTGCCTAAAAACTGCATCACGATAAAAAAAAAAAAAAAAAAAAAACTGGGGATGCTTTTGAAATATATCAAATGATGATCAGAGCAGACATATAAAAAACCCATAGAACTAGTCTTTACACTTAAAAAATCAAAAGTATAAAAATGTGATAAAAAAGCTTTCAGCCATTTTCTTCATTATCTGTGCAGCAGGAGAACAACCTCAATCTAACCTGTCCTGATTGCAGCAACTTCACTGTCATGAAGGCTTAACATCACTTCATGTATTGACTTGTTGTAAAAAGCTTTGCAGCACATCAGTCTCACTAACCCTGAGGATCACAACTCATTATTGTGATTTTCTTACTTCCTGAGAATGTCTGAGCCTCTCAGGCACCGTCACTGAAGTGGTTCATCTTCTCTCTCTCTGAACTGCAGCATCGTGATTTTTGTTGTGATAGTGGATAGTGAAATATGTGAAGAGAACGGTTAATGCTCCTCATTGATATGCTCTTCGTTTATATGAGCACCAGCAGATTGTGATTATCACAGGAAAATCTTTGATGCGTGTCGGTTGAGACTGAATTCTATAAGTAGCTGACGGCTTTTGTATAGCTTTAGTGAATATTGTATGCTGTCAAAGTGAGAGGTTTGTGGAGGAGCCGTAGGGAGGACTATAGAGGTTAGGTAGCAAGAATAAAAATCTCTTGAAATATTTGAAAAACCTATTAATTTAACTTCAAACTTAAAAATGGCATCAACAACAAACAAAGAAAATGTGGAGACTTTAGGGTTCTGACCGTGCAGTGACAGCTCTTCCTCATGGTCTGCTTACTTTGCCAGTGCAGAGCATTTCATGACCCAGAAGAGGCTAACTGTACAGCCACAGCCTCCAAACCAGATTTAGTACCTCATGATCACAATGTCTTGTTTTCCTTTGTGTTTGTGACTCCCTTTTCCACCTGCTGTTGTTTATTTCTGAGGTGAGAGGCACATTAAAGAAGCATTATGAAGATTAAGCTCTCAAAAACATGTTAGAGATAAACGATTGTTGAAAACCAGTGCTAGGTCGGACTACCCATTTGTGCACATTATGTGTTTTACTTACAACAGTTGGCCATAGATCCTGTTACTCCCATCGTCATTAATTTTAATTTAAGAGCAGATGAACCAAAACTAAACAAATGCAAAAATGAAGGCAGCAGAAAAACAAAAATAATATGGGTTGTAACATCAAACCTCTTAATGATAAAACATTAAAAAATATTAAAATTCAGTCAGTTCCCAAATCAGTGCAGTTAATAATTTCCATTTTTTTCACAGTCAGGAATCATAATCCCAAGATCTCTGTTATGGTGAAAAGCTGTGACTGCGAGGTTAAGGTTAGTAGATAATATGACATAAAAAGACAAATCACTTATTTTTTCTTAGAATAGTTAAACCAGCAGCTTCCAGGCCAGAAGCAGTCTCCAAACCCTCCAGATTTTTTTGTGGCCCATTGCTAAATGGCTGTATGCTAGTGGACATTTTTATGTAGTTACTTTTTGGTTTGTTAAAGCTTAGCCTTGATATCAATTCAAAGTCCCATTCCGATCAACTTTTCAAGAGTAAATGGGTTCCCAGTGTAGCGCTGATAAAAACTGGTGTTGTTTTTAAAACTGTTTCTGCAGCGCTAGTGCAGCACAACACTGCTCCCCATCCCCTCCTCGTTCTTAAGAGCTCTCTGTTTTCATACTCTTCTGATAGCTTACAGCCCCTCACACCCCCAACCTAACATTACCGGTGCAACAAAAATGGCGAGCAATATTGGAGCTATCCGGGTGTACAGTTTGGAGTCAGATACCAGCTCAGACACGAAAAACAAAGAGATACAGTGGAGTGCAGCAGGGAGCCTGGGACCCACCCAGCTCATTTTTAAACGTAACAAATAGGCTCTTTTTCAAATGTTTTTTTTTGTCTGCTCCTGAAAAACAACAATTTCATTACAGAGACACTCAGAAATACAGTTTTGAGCTTCATTTTTGTAATATATATCCTCCATCATCAGCAAAAAGCCACAAAAACATGTTAAAAACACCAAAACACAAATTTACTCAGAGTGGGTCTTTAACTATGAAAAGTAGGATTAATCCAATTCAAATTAAGATGAATGTCGAGATAAATCCTTATAGAATTTGTCTAAAACATTTAGAATAAAATGAAGAACTATTAAGGATGACAAAAATTCTAAAAGCACAGCACTGAAGCCACACATACTGCAATGGCTCGGTCAGATCACAGACCTTAATCTCACTGTGTATCTGCGCTTTTACGTACACATACATAAGTGGAATCAATCCAGTTTAGCTAAGACAACCACTTGGACATGAGGCAATTTACGGGCCTCTATCCAAAGTCCATATATTATTCTGTATGCCTTATCGATGGTTCCAACCTCACGTTTGGGGCCAACAAATTTAACAAACTCATTAGTATTCATTGTTTGCTCCCGGTGGGGACACTTCCATGCAGGTAAGTGTGTGTCGACTTGATGAGAGCACTACAGGCGGGCTTCCACTTCTAACAGACCTCTTATTTAGACCATAAGATTATATGAGTCAAGTGAGGCTGGAAGCAGCTTTATTATAATGCATTGTGAGGTTTGTCGATTGTCTGTGACCCAGCTTATAAGGTCATATATTCAATCTCCCAAAGGCTGAAACATTCACTGTAAGAGGTAAGGATGAAAAGAACTAAATAGATAGATCTGAGGGAAAGATCTTCATTCTGCTATTGTGTGAGATGGATGCTTTTAAAATAGACCTTTTTTGTGGTATGGTGGGGATTTAAGTGGTCAACAAAAAGGAAAACTTTATTTTATCAACTTTTTCTGCAGTGGAACCGATGAATATGTTCACCATAAAAACAATAATGGGATTTTTTTCTCTCTACATATGCCATTCTGGGATTGTTTTATTTCATCTGATCCCAGTTGACCAGAGTTCATAGGATTTGTTTCACATGTGTTTTTTCAAACATTGGACTTGTAGCTTTTTGGATCCTTGAACTTCAATCACCTTTTAATTGAGAATAGCTGTAGCAGCTGTTTCATCAGTTTGTGCAAAAACATAATCTGTCTAACAGTCTGCTGATCTCTCTGTCTGTCCTATCTGCCCATCCATTCATCCACCCATGGTACATTCTCTAATATATCTTACAGGCATTCAGGGACAAACTAATCTGCAGAAAAGACTAAGCTGTGATTTCTGGCACTGCACAAAAACATGTCTCACATGAGCAGTGATGTGGTTTTATAGCTCCCCTGGCACACAGTGGAACATTTAAAAGGCACACTCAAATCAGCTTAGCACTCTTTATTACCAATCTGCAAACAGCTTAAGGATCAAGAAGCACGTCCTCCAGTTGGTAATATTCACAAGTACACCGGAAGATGAGTGCAATTAGTTATAAGAATCACCCTGAAGTAGAAGAAAGCCCCATTATTGTAACCACAGAGTAAAATAATATTCTGTATTTCGTTGTAAGGAGACATTGGATGAGAGATGTTGTGGTCGGTCAAACAAAAATGGATTTTTTTTTTACTTACTGCTACTTAGCTTTCTTGATAAAAGTTCAGGTTCACAGACCGATAGAAATTGCATGAAGATATTTTTTTGATAAAAACAAAATTTCTAAGATCTCAAAAAAATAATGTTTCCAGCATATCTTACTGTGACTTAGTAACTATTTTGTGATAGGATGCTCCTCCCACAAGATATGTAATGTAACAATATATGTAACGATACAAGGGGGGGGGTTATTAAAATTGACTTATTGATCAACTGTTAGGAGATGGCTTCACTGATGACCATTGGCTGACTTTAAACCTTGGCCTGAATCCATGGAGAACAAGTAATGATGACAAGTTAATGCAGTTCTGTTAAGAGCTTTGAGGTCGTAAATGTGCAGTTTACAGTCGGCACCAGAGGTGATTTTCTCTGTTTTACTTTGCAAACGTGAAAGCGGATTCAAACTCATGATGTGGATCAAATGGGGTCTCTGTTCATCTGTAAGTGAAACCTAAATAAGCCCAACTTCTACAGTGATTGATGGAGGTCTCATGTATAAATGTTGCATAATGAGGAGAGGAAGTTGCCGATCAGTTTATCACAATGATGAAAGGACAAGCAGGACTCATGTTGCAGTTATTAACAAATTTGATTTAACAGATGATGGTGCTCATCTGTGTTTCATTCGCTCACTGTTATAATGAATAAATCATCTTTTTTACATTCTAACAGAATTTCTAGAGATTTTAAATTTGTTCATCATCATCTTGTTGTCATAATGAGAGAACTGTAAGTTGTAGAAACAAAGATTTCTCTTGTCTTCCATTTGCCTGCTGTTTTGTGATCATCTATTTATTACTTATGTAGTTTATGTCCAAAGCACTAGAGGTTTGGCCACCTGAAGTCTTTCAATGCTATGATGATGCTGATGCTGCTGTTTGTTGTCATACAGGTAAGATTCCAGGAGTTCAGAGCTTCTTTTAACCCCTCTGCAAACCTCACCTGTGGTCATCGGGAAAGTACGGCGTTTGCAGACTTTGTAGAGCCTAATTTTTGACAGTAAAATGAGCTGTCAAACTGAGGTACGGCTCCATTGCTTGACCAGACCACAAGTCACAGTTGTTGTGGAGTAAAGACTCAAACCCTACAGGTCTCCTGTGATCTTTTCTCGTGTGCTGTTGTACAGGTGCGGCAAAGCAACTTCAGCAAAATAATTCCAGCTTGGTAGCACATACCTGGGATCCAAAGTCTTTATTTGTCCTATCATAAGGGACACAGCGTGAAAATGATTCCCCTATGGTGGCTTGTCTGTTGGTGGTATTTTTTGTGTAGCAGCTATCTTGAGTATTCAAGTTGAGTAATTCAAGTTATGAGCCTTATCATGAGGATGTATACTGTCCTACAGCTGTTTGTGATGAGTTTAATAAATTTATAAAGTTTGAGTTAGTTTACTTTTTTTTAAAACTTTATCACTTACAGTTACTTTTTAGGATGAGAAACATTGTTATTTCTCTTTAACCAGAGAGCCACAATGGAAGGATAAAAGAGCCTTAAGTTGCAGACCCCTGGTAAAGAGGTTGTGTGGGTGGAAAGCCCTTTTTAGTCAACACAGGCACTGCAGGTTCTTGCAACCTCCCTGGAACAATAATAACAGTTAATTTTAAATCTTGCTTTCCCTTCCATAGTCAGTGCCTGTTCTGAGCAGTACTGTTCCCAAATAATAAGCTGTTATAACTTTACTTTCCTTAAAAGCAAACCAAATCAAGGTGTCAAATTTTCTCTATATTCCCAAGACTATCCTAGCATGATTGTGCCTCAAGGGATCGTTTTAAGGACCTATGGTAGTACTTTCATGCAGGACATGCTCTACTACACCTGCAAATACAATGAGACGTGACTTTTTACTGATTTCTTTTTAAATCCAACTGAGTTTTAGCTGTGCAACTTGATGGTGAATTTGTTCTGTCATCAGAGCATTAAAGTAAATTCATTTCAGAGTAATTTCAGTTACTGCCATCTTTCCTTCTGAACATGTTCTTTAATGAGGAGTTGAAACCCTCAAGGTTCCGTCCCAGAACCCTTCCCATAGCCTGAGCACTGAACCATTACACACTCAATTACCATCACATGCATTCTCAGCAAAACTGTGAGAATGGAATAAGCCTGCAAACATGCATGGTCTTAAATTGCTTTATGAAAACTGGGACAGTACAATGTGACATCACACATATATGGACTGATGGTCTGAGGACATGGAGCAAATAAAACAAAAAAAAATGCCCCTCTCACCCTCCGCGGGTGGTTTCTCCTCCAAGCTCGGGTCCTCTACCAGAGGCCTGGGAGCTTGAGGGTCCTGTGCAGTATCTTCGGTGTTCCTAGCACTGCGCTTTTCTGGACTGAGAGGTCTGAGGTCTTTCCAGGTATCTGTTGTAGCCACTCCTCAAGCTTGGGGGTTACTGCCCCGAGTGCTCCAATTACCACAGGAACCACTGTCCCCTTCACTTTCCAGGCTTTCTCCAGTTCTTCTCTGAGTCCCTGGTAATTCTCCAGTTTCTCATGTTCCTTTTTCCTGATGTTTCTATAACTTGGCACTAATACATCCTCCACAATATATATATATATATATATATATATATATATATATATATATATATATATATATATGAGGACATGGAGCATATATATTTGACCTATTGTATTGCCAAAGCCTGATCAGTGACAGAAGACTCTGCTTGAGCTCAGAGCGCATCTATAAGTAATATATGGGGCTGCCATTTGTCATCATTTTAAAACATGTGGGGTTTAATGCATCTGAAAATCCCTCTCTTAAGTTGATGTATGGGGACAAAGACAGCCATTTCATTCTGTTAAATGACCCTGAGGGATCTAAGCGTATAAGCTGTCACGTTACCATGAACACTTTCATTATTCTCACTGAGGGTGGGGGGTTAAAAGTCTTTCTAAATACATTTACTTAAGGAAAAATGGGTTTTGTAGTTTCTTTTTGCAGACTTCCTATTGGGAATTATCCAATTATTTGTACTTTAACCCACACACAGTAATCAAAACCTACATAAAACTTTCATCACAACACATCATAACACATTCTGTTTTTATTTATTGCCATGGAGAAATCTGTGGAGACCCATAATCTGCAGTTTTTTTCTTGAGAGAAAGCTGATTATCAGCTAAGTGGAAAATAATAAGCATTTAAAGCAATCTAGATGGTCTTCTCTGCTCATTGCCAAAAAGTTGAAGAGCTCTAATTGCACAAATATGTACATGAGCTTTTATAAAACGATTAAATAAAACAGAAGTAAATTACTTAAACAGGGTTTAATGGTGGAACTATCAGGGTCCATTAAATATGTTAATGTGTTGCTTTTTAAAATCATGTTTGTGAACAAGAGTGTTTTTTTTCTTCTGTTAGCAAACCTCTTATTTATTTAGTAAATAAATAAACTCCAATAAATTCCAGTTTTTTTTTTTTGTTTTAAGTATAAGGTGTGTGCTTAGTAAATTATTTTCTGTCACAAACATTCACAGTCAATTTCAATTGACCTCAGCCACATGGGCGCCAGTTAAAAATGTTCAGCTGTCACAGCCATGTATTCAATTTCAGTTGAATCTGGTTGATTTTGTGGGTCATTAAATTTTGTTTTGTTAGTTTCCAAATGGATTTTTTGGTCATATTTTAATATTTTTATTAGAGTTATCAATCCTAGTACTAGCTTAAACCAGACCCTCTAAAAAGTCATGGAAATAAACTATAAATGTTTTGAGCATAGAGGTGTGCCATGGAGGGAGCATTAAAATGCTAGGCTAGTTGACTACAGCTGCTTACACTTTTATTCCCTTAATTAACATTTTATTACGATATTACAAATCTAAGGAGGAAAGTAATAATAATTTTAAAACAAAATAGAAAAATAAAACTTTTTATAAACTTGCAAAAAGCTCTAAAACACACCCAAAATAAATACAAAGATGACCTTCTTTTTGACAATCTAAAAAAAAAAAAAAAAAAAGGTTAAAAGCTTATCATTCATTTACTGTGAATAGGAACTTCATTGAAGCTCCTAACATTTTAAAATGTTTTTGTAGCACAGCTCAGAGGGAGGTTTAAATGAATAAGCGTCATGTTAGTCCACCCGTCTCCAACACAGTATGTGGTGGTAACAAAAGACTGTAGCAGTAATTTATTTTCATGTCACTCAAAAGCATTGCATTAATTAGGATTCTTGTGTGATGTTGTCCTTGTAAAGCTCAAACCCAGTGTTACAGCCAACATTTGAATAGATTTATTTGGGCAAATGTTTTTGTTTTTGTACATAATAAATTAAAAACTGACAATTGAACAATATCTATATGATTTTTTATATAGGTTTTGGATGAACACATTTCTATAAATAGAAAAATCAATTTGTGAAAGACTTTATAAATAAACCTCCAAAAAAGGTAAATTAATAAATTATGTGACATATGTGATTTTGAAATAATTTAAGTAAAGCCAAATATAGTTACGATATATTTATTATATTATTTTACTTTTTTTTAAAATAAATCTATAGATGTGTTTTTGTTTTTTTTATCACTCAAAGGATTGATGTGGAACGATGCTGAAGAAAATGAAACTATGCTTAGACTTGAGTTAGAGCAGCTTTCAGTGCAGTGATCCCTTGCTGTGCAACATGTAATAATTTTATGGGAAAGCAAGCTTTCTTTAAAGACATCACAAGAGTATTAGTCCCATGTTTTTGCTGATTTCTTTATTGGCTCTATTGGCTCCCTAAGAAGGAAAATAAGCATTTTACCAAACGCGGAAAGCCTCAGGATCAGCTTGGTTGAAGTCATTCCTGTCACCCCTGCAGAGTCACAAAACTGCATTTCACTGGTGCTGAATTATTTAAACTGGGATTTTGAAAAAACCCCAATGAAACCTGATGTCAAAGAATTTTTCCTGCTTTTTTAAATTTAGAGGAATTTCTGCTACTTTCTTTTCTAAATTAAAGTATTAAATTGCATGTTTTTGATGGAAGGCACATTATTCTAAACAAATTGAACACTGGCTGTTTGTCAGCACCTGGTCTAAAAGTAAAATTTATAAAAAAAAACTTAAAAAATAATGCAAACAAGGTCAAGGTATCACTCAAAAATGAATACAAAGGTTACTTGTTGCCAAGCAACAGTGATCTAAAAGAGCTGGGAGTTCAACAATCGGGGCAAAAAGGAACAGTTTGAACAGAGTTAGACTGGTTTTCTGAAACAAACGGAAATTGAATTTTTTTTATTATTTAGTTGTGTGTACTGTAAAACAAGGGCTTAAAGACAATAAAAACACAAGTATCTGTTTGTTGAAGAGCACAGTTTACCAGAAAATGTTTCTTGGATTTTTAAGCAAAATAAATGCTTACAGCTCAATTTTAATTTGAAGGGCTTCTGTCATGCTTTTCTTAAGCCTTTCAGAGCAAACTATATCCACATGTGTATATGTGAGTTGTTTTTGCAGCTGATTTTCCTACGCAGAAGTAAGACCACTCGACCTTTTGATCCATCGGCTTTCGCTCCGTAGGGGTGGTGCCCATTTCATGACGTTGACTTGGCGCCGGCCTTGACGCCGGCCTTGGCAGCGTGTCTGCGTTTCGCCCACGAAAACAAACAAAGTCCGAATTTTTGCAAAGATGGATGTGCGTATTGTGCATATAAAATGAAAGTGTCTTTGCCAAACACAGCCAGTACTGTGGAGAAAGTAGGTGTGTGTGTTAACCTGGGGGGCGGTGCTGGCAGTGCTGTTCCTCACTTTCATTCGTCTGAATGTGAGAACCAACTCATTTTGGTGCTGAGAGAGCAGGTATTGAAGGAATACTCAGATGTGTGTGAATGGATCAAAATACTGTTTTATAATACACTTAAATGCTCAAACAAAAGATTTTTGCAAGGTATAAGCCCTTTAAACTTTGCTAAGTAAAAAAAGTGAGATAATAGTCATCCATAATTATAACTAAACTGTAGGAATTTGTGTATGCCTTTATAATTCATCTTAAAGGGGCACAACATTGTTAAAGGTCTGTTAAAAAATCACTGGCATTGAACAAGTCTAAAATCTTTGAGGGAGAGGCAGGTGGTTCAGAAAGTAAATAAAAAATGTACACACAAACATTTTAAGTCCTCCAGCTTTTCAATGTTACCCTGATATTGTTTTATTATCCCACCAAGAAAACAGACAGGTGAACAACCTCTTTTATTCCTAGTGCTATTAAAGCTATTAAATCAGAGTGGCTACACCCAACAGTAGGGCGGTACCTGCCTTATTATAGCAGTAGGTTTAGGGGCTGTCATCTGGACTTTGTTTTAAAGTTAAAAGACGTTTCACTTCTTATCCAAGAGGCTTTGTCAATTCATTCAAGCCTTTAACTTTAAAACTAAGTCCAGATGACAGCCCCTAAACCTACTACTATGATGGAACCAACCTGGATGAATGAGAGTCTTCATAGACATACCTGCCTTATTATTAATTTAATTTAATTACTTAATGTACATTATTTAATTTAATAATTTTGTAATTAAGTGATTCCTTTTCAACACTTTTACTGTCATGTCTTCTTTTATCTTGCTACTGTCATCTCTTTTTTTCGTCTTTTTTTTTTTACTGTTATCTCTTTTATATGTTCTTTTGCTGGAGAGTTGCTTTAAACTGAATGGTAATCCATCCATCCATCCATCCTCCCATCCATCCATTTTCCCAGCTTTATCTGTGGATCAGCTAACCTGAGGAGCTGAGAGTTTCTGCATCTGTGAAGATCTTTAAAATATAAATTAAGGAATCAACTTTGGCTTTTATGGTTCATTATTTGTTCATTTTTTACCATTTCTATCTTTTGTTCTATACAGCGATTCTCAAACTATTACTTACCATTTCATATTTGTCTTCTGATTGTTGTTGTTTTTAGTTTATAGTTTTTTTTATTGTTTTAACTTGTGTTTGTATCTTTCATGTCAAGCACCTTGTGTTCTACACGAGTTGATAAATGGTTCTTGTAATGTTCTGTTCCCCGTCACTTTCACACCAGGTTCAACTTTTTGATTATCTTCAGCTGTTCTAATTTAAGTCAATGATCCTCAGGTTATTTAGGTGTCTGGTTTTCAGTTCTTCTTGTCAGATGGTCTGTGTTGTCGCCCTTTTTAAGTTCCTTATTGTTTCATAGTTTGTTCATATTTAAGGTTATTTGCTAAATCTTTGAGTTTCTGCCACTGTCCTACGCATGTAGTCCCTGACACAAAGCAAAATAAGTACAATAATTGCAGAAGATAATAAATGTAATATAGAGGTAAATGAACGATAATCAAAATGTAATGACACCAACGCCAAATGAACTATGAATCAAAGCTATTGGAATAGGTTGTGTGCGAGCAACAAAGTTTGTGTCAGTGTAAACAATGTTTAGTTGTTGAAGAAAATTCTTAAAGGTTGTGATGATTTTGCAGAATGATCAAACTGAGAGATTTAGACTCAACCATGATGAAATGAAATGAAGATCTGATAAAGGGAGCTGAGATAATGTTTTTCATCAGCAGTGTTTTGCCAGTTACTTGAAGATAAAAGATAAAATGATAAAATTACAGTCTGTCAGTTTCCTTTTTGTTTTATCTTCTCACTCCTTTGTTTTTTGTGTGTAGGAAGGATATGGCTCCTGAAAGGCTCCGCCCCTTACCTGTCTGTACCTGAAGTGCGTACAGCTGCCTGCACTTTAGTTAATTTGTTTCATTCTATTTAAGCTCCCCTGTTTCTGTGCTCTGGGTCGCAGTGTGGTTTTATGTTTGGTTCTCCGTGTTCTTGGCTTCGCCAAAAGCCTTTGATGCTATGTTTAGAGTGGTACCTTTAGTTAATCTAGATTATTCTCCTCACTCCACTTGCCTCTTCGTTCCTGCATTTGGGTCGTCCCGATTCCCTGTAACATAAAAGGAGTTAAAGGTCAAAAGGTATGTAGCAATAAATACTGGGTAAATGTGATAAAGTTTTCTAATGCTAATCAATGATTATTCCATATCAATTCCTTTAAGTGTGAATCTTTAATGTTTACTGCGAAGATACAGAATAAGAACTCTGTTTGAGGAGAATCAATAAGCACTCGATTCCAAGGCCCTCGAGAATTCAAAAGCCGATCAAAAACTTAGACCCAAAACATTCGAATGCATCCAAACTGTTTTTTTATCTCTAATTTTTTTAATGGCTTTCTTATCCAGCCATTGAATGTGTTTAGAGTAAAGTTTTTTTAATGGGAGAATATATTACAATTTAGAGGGCAGCATAATCATTTTAGTGGAACTTCGTCCAAGAGGTAAGCTGTTTAGCAAATCTTTACATCACAGAAAATTCATTTGTGACTTTTAACACAATAGTAAAAACTTTAAGGTTATTGAGATTTTCTTTTTTTTACCCAGAGAACTGAAGTATTCAAGGCAAAAACAAATGTAGAAGAACAAATGGTAAGACATACTTTTAGTCTGAGGAGTAGTTACTTTAGCTTTCTTCAACAAAGCAGCATCCCAGGTTGCAGGACAGCACCTGAACACCAGCCTGAATTGTTTTATTTTTTTTATTTTTTTATTTTTTTACTCTCTGTCATCTCGAAGTCCATCTTCATAGTTTGCACTGGACGCACCCACCTCTCACATGCACACACAAAAATAAATCACTCACATTTCCCCACACTGTATTAGTCCATTGTGTTTGATTCTGAGGGGGTACACTTGGTCTTAAATCAAATTGCACTCACCATCCGGACTTCCCACCACAAACTTTCAAACCAGAGAACTGTAAACATGGAACATTTGCAACAGGAAACAGGAAGTGTCTTCACATGTCAGAATTGTTTGGGATTTTTTCAAAATTGTTGGCTGGGTCTTTATTTTTCATTGATAAGAAACCTATCACACTTTTACGCACTTTAAGAAAGAGAATAATTCATGTTTTGATCCACTAAAACTAGACTGTAAAATCAGAGATATTCAGAAAACCTTCTTTTGTAGGATTTATGAACAGTTTTACATTTATTAGAGCCTGAGTAGTCTTGTGAAAAGAAACAGGAGACTTTGGTCTTTTTGTCTCTTGAGAAAATAAGGAGTGTTTTGGTAAACAGGTATTGCAACATGTCATGTGAGCTGATGGGGGGGGGGGATAGGTTAGGGTTCTGGAGAAGAAACGCGAAAACTTTAAATCCATTTGTAAAGTGAACATCTAGAGATTTTTAAAACTTTATGAGTTCATTTAAATTTCTAATTGATCCACAAAGTCTGGCCTTTGAGGATGCCCAAAAGAGCATGATTAGATAAGAAAAAGGGGAGAAAGCTGAGGAGACCACCCAGGAGAGAAGATTACACTGCAGAAATGCTTAACAGTTGGACTTATTGAACCACATCAGAAAAAGTCTACAGAAATTGGGATTGCATGTTATGAGTGTAAACCTGAAATGTTAGCAGATCTGAATTTATTTTATATTTAAAGTATTTTTCTTCCATTCTACTCTGACTCTGAGATTAAATAGGAATTATTTTGGTGGATCATTAAGTTTGATGGTACCTTTAGCGATATAAAAAGTCCTGCATAACCTCTCCAAACACACTTTATATCCCCAAAACATGTCCAAGGAGCTTTAAAACTGAATATGAGACACTTTAGGCTCTGGTTTGTGTACTTATAACAACAAAATAACATGCAGAAGAGTTTTGGTTTGTTCTGTCTTTCAGTCTTTTGTCCCAGAGTGCTTGAAAAATTTATTCGGGAACAAAGAACCTTCAGTCCCAACTTGGGAACGGCCTTCCATCTTGGTTATAAATTATATATTTATGAAAAACTTTAACATTTTTTCCAGTGTTTCTCTGGATTCTTGTAGTTACTATCAAAGGTGTGATTTTTTTGTTTGTGTTTTTTTTCAGAAAAAAGTTAATCCAGAATATGGTTTATAAGGAAAATGAGCTTCTTCCAGTTAAATTGATGAAAAACCATGTGTACATCTAGTCTAGGACATGAGCCTGTTTATGTTAACACCAGAATATTAAGTTGCATGTAAATCTAATCAATGTGAGGCACTTACAACAGCTTTTTTGGGGAATAGTGTTTCCTAACACAAATGAAGAGAACATTATAATTTTAACGAGGTGCACCAAATCTCCTCTGCATAAAAAAGATGAAAACATAAAAATAACGGTTAGATTCTTTTTAAGGTTTACTGCAAACAGGTTTATGATCAACAACAGGTTGAATTTAATAAAGGTGAACTGAACTATCACAGGAGATTGGTTGCACAAGCTGCACTAATCAAACATTTTTAATCTTCTTTTAGAACAATAAGAAAAATTAATTTCATAGAAGGAACACAGTTTAGGTTTTAGGTGCTCAGCCTGATCTTATTTATGACTCTGTCTCAAATTCAGAAGTATCTGTCTTCCTGTCTTCCCATTAGTCTTCAATAGATTATTTATAATGCAAAAGAGGCCCTTTTATTTTGAGCAACACTGTTTTGTAACAGAAGGAAAACCAAAACTTGTTAGTGTGATGAAATAATATTTCTTTAATGTGTAGACTTGAAAAAACAAATGTTTTTTATTTTTTATTTTCTTGGATCATGTTGCATGTCAGTTTTAAACAAATTTTTTACACTGTGAAATTAACCTTGGTGATATAACCCACTTTGTGCTCTACTTTAGTTTTACCCTGTGCATATAAAACAAAATATTCCTGCATAGCATTGACCTACTCTGCCCCCCGACTGTCTGATTTATTTAATAGTCGCTCACTCAGCCAGCAGTGGCAGCAGTTTTGCTTCAATGTACAAGGCTGTTTAAAATACATGAACAGATTGCATGGCATGAGCAAAAAGGTTGAAAACTTAAAAAGAATTTCTGTTGAAATATTAAAAGCAAAATATAATAAAATCAAAAAATAAAATGTTATCAAGTTGTTGACATTTTTCTGATTTGGCCTTTTGTAAACTCTTTACTTTGTATAATTTAGAATGGAATGGAGTAGATCACTTTATTGCCATCATACAAGGAATATGACAGAAGTTTAAGGTAACCATGGTGATAAGGCACATTAAGAATAATAAGAACAAAAGACAATAATAAAAGCAAAAATAAAAGCTGTATGGATGTATGGATGTATGGATGTATGGATGGAGCATGGGTAATACTTTTTTTTTTAGGTCTGTTGGTTCTGGCTGATCTGTATCTGATGGTTTAAACGAGTGTTGGGCAGAGTGATAGCAGTTCTCTCAGTATTTTCTTACCTCTATGGAGGCAGTGTGAGCTGGTAATATTTTCTGGGGGGGGGCAGAGGGCAACCAATGATCTTTTCAGCTGTCCCGGTCCCCCTCTGCCGGCCCTACTTGTCCACAGTCAAGCAAACCATACACTCACTGACCTCTTTATTAATTACACCTTGCTAGTACTGGATTGGACCCTTTTTTGCCCTCACAACTGCCTTAATCCTTGCTGGCATAGATTCAACAAGGTACAGAAAAAAAGTCCCCATGGAGTTTAATCCATTTTGACATGATAGCATCACGCAATTGCTGCAGATTTGTGATTCTGTGTCTTTGTAAAATACAGCTCAATGTTTCCACACATTGAGCTGTAATGCTGGTTTGATCATTTTTTGCTGCCATCACGCGTGTAGTCAGCTGCAATGACGCTTGGTTGTTTTCATGTTATAGTAAAACAAAAACCTACTGTACCTCAATCCAAATGGTATTTTCCAATCTCAATTTAGTTAATTGATACAATATATTGTATTTTGAAGGATTTTATAATTGTATAGCTCAATTAGATCAACAAATTGGCTCAGACAGATCTATCTGGTTGGACTGTGGGAACATTAATTGATCAATCGTTGCACCTCCAGCACTGGCTCTATACTGGTTTGATCGAACGACACCTGCAGCTTCTCCTCCAGGTGGTTTCTCTGTAGCAGCTGAAGGAGGTGAAGCTGTACCATTTTGACCAGTGCTGATGTGTCGGCAGTCCAGGTAAAGCCCTCAGAGATGACGGTTTCCAGGAACTTGAAGGAGGCCACTTTATTTACATATACTTGACCAGTGTTTCAATGTTTTATCTTTTGGCGTGCTGCATCATTTTGAAAAAGATGCATAACCTTTACAACTGAGAAGCTGGAGAAAGACAGCTCTCATTAACATGCAGGTCTTTGGAAATTTGGACCGATTTTTACAGATTCATCCTGAAGGCTTTGTTCTTTAACAGGGGATGATCAAGGCTGCCATAAAGGCTACGTTTTT
The DNA here is from genome assembly GCA_023969325.1 of Oryzias curvinotus. Classification (NCBI taxonomy): domain Eukaryota; kingdom Metazoa; phylum Chordata; class Actinopteri; order Beloniformes; family Adrianichthyidae; genus Oryzias; species Oryzias curvinotus. The sequence goes on along the minus strand of CM043708.1, from coordinate 25,018,180 downwards.
AGCACTCTACCTGACCTGTTTTAAAAGCTGGTAATAGCACAACTAAACCTGCGCTTCTATTTCTAAAAAAAAAAAAAAAAAAAAAGAATATTTTAGTATAAAGGTGTTTGAAATTCATTTTTTGTCTTTTTCCTACATTGAGAAGCAGATGGGACATTTTGTGATCAAACACAGCTCAGTAAACAAGACATTAGTGACAAATACACATAAAAAAATAACAAAAGCCTCCACCCTTTACACACATCAATGATTTTTTATTTTTTTTTTACCTTGCTCACATTCTGCAAAGCCTGTCAACACAAGCAAACACAGCCAGCTTTAATGAGCAGGCTTTAGGGAGCCAGTAACAGAGGCTTCTCACAGAGTAGATTAGTGAATGTGGTGGTTAGGCTGTCTCCCGAGGGTGCTTACATCTACACCACCAGAGTCACAGTGACTTCTCTGTCAAGGTCAAGCAAATGAGTCAGGTGAGCTCACTGCAGGGAGAAGAGGCACAACTGTCCTCCATCCGTCACGGCGTGCTACAGTTCTGCCGCGGTGGCTTAAGGTGTGGTGCCATTGTGTTTTGGCTCAGCAGTTACCGTTGCCTTGTCACAGGAAAAAGGACACAGGCTTAATTTAACTTCTTTCTGCCGTCGTTGGCGCAGATTTTGCCGGGGTGCTTCAGCTGCTTCTCGCACTTCAAAGCCGTGCCGTCAAAGAAAAGAAACTCACCACAGACTTCATGTTACAAACGGAAAATTAAAGGGCGGTATCTTGAAAGTACTGCTTTCAAACTCTGATTTAATCTAATTTTGTGCTTTTTTTCGTATTAAGTTAGTAGGTTTTTTTTTTTTTTTGCACCAAATGCTCTGCTGAAGCTGTGTCGGCTACCATTTCCAGGGATGGTAAGGTGCTTATTTTTTAAGAAAGTGTGTCCCAGTAGGCGAGCTTTCACAATAACGGTTATGCTCTAATTAGTCCACCAGAAGAACTTTTAAAATCTTATTCAGAGCCAGGAGCAAAATAACTACATACACATTTAAACCAGAGAAATACTTGGTGATATTATTTCCCTGTGATTCACAGCGAGGCAGAGCAATACCCTACTGGGGCTTTGCAGTTTGTTAGTGTGCCCTATAAGCTGGATGCACTTATTTGCTGATTAAAGTCATGCCAGGATTTGCTCCTGACAGCTGACCTTCTGTGAAAAGATAGGAGTGGAATCAGCTTTCAAATGCCACCATTTCCCCACACTCTTTACAGGAGGGATGCTGCACACACGCTTCAAACAAGATGTATGCTGGAAATGTTTTGGTTTAAGTATGAGGTTGATGGTTTGTGGTATGACAGCCTTTAAGTGATTTACTTTCTCTTTCTAGAAGCTGGGAGGCATCCTGGGAAAGCAGTTGCTTCGTCTTTATCTGTGTCACTGCTGAAGACCGCTGTTGGTATCCCTGAATTATCCTATACTCCATGTCATGAACACAAGCAAATATGAAACATAATGGAGCCAAATAGTCCTAATAACCTTAGTTTATTGTTGCTTTTTGAATGATCTATAAGTGAATTAATCCGTCTCACTCAAGCTTAAAATGTAATAATTATGATGTAGAAGATTTGGGCATTTACATCATCAACATAAACTGAACACTTTATCAAAAATGTAACAGATCATATTAGGAATCAAATGCTAATACTGTTCAAACGTAACTTTTTTTTAATAAAGTTTATGTGTGTAACGCTATGTTCACACTGTCATTAGCAACCCATGTACAAGCGGCCACTTCCAATGAAAAGTTGTCATGTGAACACGTGTACATGTACATTTTGGGCTCCGGAGTTCAAATCAAAGTTTTTAAGTCCAGTTTCAGGCTCTACCAACAAAATGTGGCAATTGAAGGAGCATTGAAAGTTTAACCAGATGGACTTTATCAGAAACTGGGATTTGGTAGTGACCAATGGATGGCGTCTCTTTTTTTAATTCACGGAAAGCCAACTGCTTGAGAATTGATCATGGAGGAGAAATAACATGTTGCCTTTCCAAGTCTTTCAAGATTTGCATCCCTTTGACATTTTGCACCAAGCCTTTTTCAACTGTGAATACATAGTATTGTGTAAAAACCGTATGCTAAAAGCACCTTCAAGAACCTGCGCTCAGCGCGTTCCTGAACGCGCATCAAATGCTCAGTTTGTACGTAGAATAGGAGCTGTCTTGTTTTCACCAAAACCCAAGAAAAATCTTAATTTTAAGAAAAAACTACCGGCAACTATTTTTGCAACTTATTTCGGAGATGTTGATGTTCAGAGACTTTGCAATAAAATTTAAAGTTGCTGATGCAAGAGTGCTTCCAAAATAATGTGAGAATGCAAGGAAAGTTTTAAAAATAGGTGTAGACTTCTTATATAAAATTATATACGGTAGATCAAATAATTATTGGCCCTTAAAAGTTGCATTATCATTTTATTCATTTGATTGAATGACTAACATTTTTATTTCTATTCTAAATATTTCTGTTTTGAGTTCAGTGTGAAAAAGCTACATTTAAGGTATTCTGTACAGGTGCACAACAAACACCCGGTCTGGTGGAAAAGCAAAGAAATAGTGGGAAGTAGTCACCAGAATGATGTCTCTATGTACTAATGACTGCTTTAAAAACAGGTGTATCATAATGGTTTCAAATGGTAATTCGTTGTACCACTTATTACTTGAAACTCGGCTTGTTAGTTTAAGAGCCTCGCAATCTCAGAAATGAAGCCGATCCATCTGGGACATTCCCAGTCCAATTAAAGGAGGGTCAATTTGGCATGTCTGAAGGCTGTATTACACCAAAACACATTATCCTCATGAGACGGAGAAGGTTTTAGATGCAAATCTGTGGGCTTTGTTCGGATCTTTGATTTGACTCCAGAAAAGAGATTGTTTTACAAAAGCATCGTGCATTGCTTTGCTAATGAAACATCTTCAAGGAATTTAACGGGAACTTGTCAGACTATAGTCATTAAAGTCTGTTGTTACAAGTAGTTGTACTCAAACCCACTCGAGTCCCACTCGATATCAACTCTCCCAGGAGAGAGTCCTTCAAAATTTGAGAAATTAACTCAAACGTTTTCACTTGAGAAAAATACAGTGAGATAAAAAATGAGAACTTGCATTTGGTGTCATAGAAACCAAAAATTATAATCTTGTTGTTTACCATGAAAGTTTGACATCACAAATTTGTGTATATTTTGTCATTACTAAATATACTATTCATGATACTTTTTTTTCCTTGTTTTACTTCAAAGCCCATCGAGACGACTGTTGTTGTGATTTTGGGCTATACAAATAAAATTGAATTGAATTGAAATATTTGATTATTACCATTTTTTTTATATTTTGTCATCCTCAAGCAGACTAGACTTTCCTCACTTCACTTCCTTATCATGACCATAGAAGATGCAGATTCTCAAATACCTCAATGAACCTCTGAAGTATAACATCACTCAGCAAAGATGTTGCTGGCACTCAGCTGTGAGGTCATATCCTCTGATTTATCTTTCAGTGGTTTCAGTGCTTTAGAGGAGCTTCAATTTTTATAGTATCTTAAAAAACAGAAGAACAAGACTCTGGGACAATAAAGAACTGTTTTGTTTGAAATTATTTAGCTTTTTTCAGAAGGTTTTTTTTAACATTTGCTAACAGTGAAATGTTCACATACACCATATTATTTACTATTTGGTCTGAATTTTAATTGATTAATTTAATTTTTAATTAAGTGCTTAACAGTGCCCCTTTTAACACTTTGACATAATTAATGAAAAGAGAAATCATTTTCATTAGTCTATTTATAACCTCAAAAAATAAAAAACAATAATGAAGATAACACCTAACAAGAATTGACTGTCAATAGCAACTATTTCCATCTTTTGCTGCAATGAGATGCTGATAGCAATGTCTGATGTTGTTCTGAGGCAATGCATTTCATTTTTCCATGAGTGCTACAAGCAGTTCTACCAGGTCACTTGGGAGTGTGGTTTGATCATCCAGTCTCTGCTTCAGCTAGTCTCAGATGTGCCCTATGGGGTTCAGGTCAGAGGTCATTGCTGGCCACACCATAAGATGCACTCCCACTTCCTGAAGTCCAGCTGTGACAATTCTGGACTGATGTGGTGGAGAATTATCATACATGCACAGAAAGTTGGGGGTGTGCTGGTGGAATTGGGGGATGATGGTTCTATGATGTTTCTGAGGTGAGAACATGCAAGGACTGGGCCATCTACAACAACCAAATAGGTTTTGCTCTGACTGGTGATGCCTACCCAGACTGTTGCACGTCCTCCGCCAAAAGCAACCCTGGGAGCCATGTTGACCTTGGCGTATCGCTCACCTCGCCTTCTCCAGCAATGCTGTTTATCATCATTTCTGTGAGAAAAGGACGGTAGATCATTGCTGAATTGTCCAGGTCACATGGTCTTGTGGCCATTACAAACATTGATGGTGGTTTTCTTGGTGTCAGTGGAGTCACCTGCAACAGTAGTCTGGCATTCAAGTCAAATCAAATCAAATCAAATCAACCTTTATTTATATAGCACTTTTTCGACAACAGATGTCACAGAAAGTGCTGTGCAAATCAGTTGTGTTGGTTGTGAATGGTTTGTCTGGAAACCCAAGTACAGTACCTCTCACATCTGGTAAACGGACCTGCAGCTGTAAGGCATATGCTAAACCATGTCTGAGTGCAGAGGTCCTTAGGTACCGTTCATGTAGCTTTACTTCTGGGTCTGTCACAAACTCTGCCAGTAGTTCTGTGTCTTGATGACACTTTTAGACACACCATGTGAACTTGCAACACTTGACAGACCCAAAGGCGCGCTATGGTCAGGTGGTACTGCTTGTGCGGTAAACAACATTGTGCGTTCATGGCTGTTTGAAAAAACTTGGAATGAATGACTGGCAAAATCCCCTTTTTTATTCCCACAGAGTATTGACATTAATGCCCCATTAATAAAGTTTTTCTTTTAGATTTTTGTTTTGTTTTGGCCCCAATAAGTACAACACACTGCACACAGTGAGACCATTATGTGGAAAACACAAAATGAGCTGTATGTGTCACCCCAATATAATTGCCTCCTGATCCTGAAAATTTGTGAAGTGACACAAACACTGTTTACGACATCTACTGAGTTTTTAAAAGTATCCCTTATTGTGAGTGTGAGTGTGAGTGAGTGTATTTTTATTTTTCAGTTTTCCTCTCTAAAGTTTCTTTCCAAATGTTGTGAGGATTTTCCTAGGGATTCTGCTGATTTTGAGGATTCTGAAATGAGTGAAAACTTTTTTCCTTCGAGCTAAAGTTAAAAAATAGATCAATAATCCTGCTGTCTTTGCAGGGGGGATTTATTTACAAGTTCAGAGCTGCATGTTTGTGGTTCAGTTTCAAAGCTTCACAACGATGTCTGCATTATCTATTTCAGGAATTTGACACACTTATATTTGATTTCAGCAAAATATATAACAGTGGTGAATCTTGGTTTGTCTCTTTCAGACAGGCATCCATCTGAATTTTCATTTATCATAATAAACCTTTTCCTTGCGGATCCGAAGGTCCACTCTTCTTCAATTATTACTGTTTTTGCTGATGAAAGAGTCTGACCGAGAAGTAAACACTTATTTATAAAGTGGTGTGTTGATGGTACAATTCTGAATCCTTGGTGGGGTCATAGTGACCCTGAGGCCTTCATGCTTTAGAAGTGTTTGGGTGCAATAACAACTCTGTGAAGTAAAAGGTTTTACAAACTACCTTAATAAAGTTTGCATTAAAAAATGTCAAAAACATAAAAAATCATATTCTGATCTGGAACCAAAGGAAAAATATCAGGCTTCATTATCTTTCATTTGCGCAATTCTAATTCATTTCATGTCAAAGGTTTATTGTATTAGAATATACTTCAAAATCTAGGTTACACACATGTTTGAGTTAGACCCACAGGACCTTCAGAGGACAGAAAAGAAAAAAAAATATTTTAGTCCACTGGAACTGGGCTTCAAAGTTGATCTGCTATATTTGCTTGATTCAAAGTAACTTTGGTTCATTTTAAGCTTTGTAACGCTTTTTCTAAATAAAGAAAAAAAAAAAACAGGATTCATGCAGACCAGTCATATTTGCAATGAGAAATGTATACCTTTTGGTACGCCTTCATCTGACAAACAGGGCTTAGTGGTGGAACATCACAATCTAATTCTAAACTCTAAACAGAAGTCTTATCATCCTTTTTTTGTGGGAAACTGTTGCTTCCTTTTAAAAATATCTGTCATTAAAATTAATTAGCAAAGGCCTGAGCTGTTCATTCTGATTGAAAAACAAAACATTTCCAAGGTTCAGGACTCACAGGGTCAAGCAGCAGTGAAAACTCCAATTATTAAGTTTCTTTTGGAGGCAGAAGTTGGCGTAGGAAAAAGGAGAAATCCATCAGTTTTTCAAAATAAAACAAATCATATCAAGAGTCAAGGTTCACAAGGTCAGGTGGAGAGGTCGCTGCTTGTGTCAGCGGAGTTTGGTTAAAGTGGAGACAGAAGTTTGCTTTAGAAAAAGAAGTAAAAAGAAAAAAAAAAATCTCCAGAATTTCAAAATAAGAGTCCATCCAAATGTGCATCACTCAGATCCGCTTCTAAAATGTTTTTATTACTTTTCTTAGTATGCAAAATTTATCATCGCGCTAATTGTTTCTATTTATAAAGATTATGACCACGTCTATTTTCAGTTTGCAAAAACCGTATAACTTCATTTTTAGAAAAAAAAGCTCTCAAATCCACGTTTCATTAAATGATAATTGAACCTTTGCTCTTTAAATTCAATTCAATTTTATTTGTATAGCCCAAAATCACAACAACAGTCGTCTCGATGGGCTTTGAAGTAAAACATGACTCAAAAGGATGATGAATACAAGGAGTCAATAGGAAAATACTAAAATAAACTAACAAACTGACTAAGCTATACTGGCATCCCTGCCCTTAGGAAAAACTCCTAAAAAACCGGATTCCGGAAAAAAAATGAAGAAACCTCAGGGGTGCCCACATGAAGGAGGGATCCTCCCCCAGGACGGACAGGCGATTTACCAGAACTCTTAGAGAAGAATTAACTTATCTAACTCTACATCTATATATTTAAAGTCCAGCAGACGAGCTTCATCCAGCCGGGGTTGGGGACAGTCAGGGGCGCGAGTCAAGCCGGAGACAGGAACTGATGATTGATGGGTAAAATTCCGCACTAAGTGGTTTTCAAATCATTCCAAAATAAATTTTTTCAAATGATGTGGAATGTTCACTGATACTTATTTTTTGAATTTTAACCTTTTACTTCTTCTACATCTTTAATGTTTTTTTCTTTTTATTCTTTTAAAACAAAATGTGACCTAACATTAATCTTTATATTTTTGCTGGCTGCAGCGGCTGACTACTAACTTAACTTGAGATAATTTGCTGTTCAATTAATTGAAACTACATCTGATCAACACCTTAGATTGAAACATGTGTGAGTCTATCTTTTTGTTTTAGTGACGTGTTTTCAAGGTAAAAGCGGACAGCCTTGTGGGTTTTTTTTAACAGCAACATATTAATAAAACATAATATAGATAAAAGAACAACCGTAAAAATGTAATTGTCATTGGCGGTGATATTTTAATGATAAACATCCTATTTTGATTGCCCTTGGGCTCATAATACAGTGCACAACCCCTCTACCCATAATTTATGCTTTGCAAAAAGCAAATGTGACCCAGAGTAAATAAGTTTTTATCCCTGAATGAGGAAAATGTGTGTTTGTGTTTGTAACATAGTTTTGAATAATTATACAGCCTTGAATAAATCTTGTGGACGTTGATGTTTCATCACTGACAAATAATCCTGAATTTAGAGCCGCAAATGCTATTGAATGTAATGCTTCAAATGGGGCACTTTTCCAACGACATTTTGCTTTGAAGTGCATATTTAATTTGAGGCTTAGAGTTGAAGCAACCTGGAGGCACCTGATGCTGCAATTCCTCAAATAACCACTGGAGGCAGGTTTCAAAAGGGAGCAATTTGTCTTTGACTCTCTGTCTCTCATAAAAGAAGACCAACTTGACATCAGAGATAAAACTCTACATCGAGTCTTCTTTGAAAATCTTTTTTTCGTTTTTATCCTTTATTTACGATTCATGACAATTGTGTGTGTGTTGCTGTGGTTCTTCTTGCAGTGCTGATGATAAATAGATTTTTTGCATTTGAGCTGTATGTGTCTCTTACTGAAGTACAGGAAATGGTTGTAATAAAAATATCAGGTTTTGTATGGTCCAACATACTTGCGTTTCTCTCTAAAGCTATGGACAGAGTTCAAATATCTGAACTGTGGCGAAGACTTCGTGTCGCGTCAATCAATCAGGGACTCAGCTTTGACCCGTGACATGTGATCACAAAGTCCACAATCAACATGTAGGAGAATCTGATCGTTCTCCTCCTGAATTACATCCTCCTTCCTGCCTAATATATCAGTTTTTATTAGTTAAAGAAGTTTGAAATATCCCATATATTTCATTGTGTCCCACTTGTTAATTCTTCACAAAAAATGTGTTTTACATCTTTATGTTTGCAGCCTGAAATGTGGCTTAAGGTTGAAAAGTTCAAGGGGGCCGAATACTTTTGCAAGGCACTGTATGAAGACAATAATAAAAAAGTTATCTAATTTTATTCTTATCTTTAGTCTAATTTGGATTATCAAGGGACGGCAAGCCATTAAATTGGGTCACAGAGAGATAGAACTACCGCTGAAAGCAGCCGTCAGACACAGCTCCTGCAGTAGATGGAGAACCTCACCGTATGGGGAGTCTGAATGATCGCATGAACCCACATGTGCTTATCAATGCTTTTGTAGAGCTCTTCAAGATAAATAAACCTGATCTCTCAACATCATCTATGTCTTCAATGCACTGTAAATGAAATGCACAGACAATGCTTCCATGTAATGATGGAGCTAAAAATTTGATGCTAGCTCCTCCCACACATGGTGGGAACCTAAAGTTCATTAACACATAGTTTTACCAGCAAATTCGATGTGGGAATTGTGTTCCGTGCAAACATGCATAAGACTTGAAATATTGTGAGACCATCATGAAATTGAAGTTGTTTTCTGGAATTCCTTCAGTTTGACAGTGTCAAAGATGATAATAAGAACTGATGAATTTTAATGCACATCTCCCAAAATAAAAAAATAGAAAAACAAATGCTGATTTTTAGTTGTTTTAACATACACTCACTTTAAGCCTAACTAGTGTTAAATATCTGCACTCACCGATGACAGGTACTCTGTACACACAGATTTGGAGGCACTGCCCTGATTGTGGCTGCATGAGATGCACCAACAACTCTGATGATCTTCCTACACAGGAGAGCATTTAGAAGGCTTTTAAGTCCCGACCACCATTGACCAAGCATTAACAAAAAGAACACTCCATGTTGGGAAGTATTCAGTTCTCTTACCGTGTCAATGATCATGAAGAGGCTGAGAAGTCTTCGAACCATCATTTCTCAGAATGGATTTATTATTGTGGTGCCATGGGGAGACTTGAAAAGGCTGAGCAGTTTCACTTGGGTGCGGTCAGTCATAGTTTTAACCTCGGATTGCTTTAGAATGAGCTGAAAAAAACTCCTACAACAAGGAGCTGAGTGGAGTGTTAGAGCTACCCAGCAGTGTTTTTAAACACACTATGAATCCTTCAGCTTTATCTCACAGTTTGGGATTTGTGTCAGTAAAAGCGCTCTAAAAAGGTTAATAAATGGATAAGTAGCATTTAGAGAGTAATTTCACACCATCTAATTTCTTGATTTTCTGAAAAAAATATTTGTAACACTTTCAATATTGTTTGAAGTGTTTAAAAATTGTTATGACAATCAACTAGAACTATACCCATTTCTTGGTGGTCAAAAGTCAACATGCATACATGATTGCACAGTGGAGGCAGTTCAGACAAATTATACATTTTGCAGTACAAGCATCAAATTTGGCATGGACGTGTCCCCTTTTTCAGGAAAGCACATTAGCCACAAGAAAAATCCAAAACCGCAGCCAAATATAGGCTGTTCCTCCTACTATCCTACTATAGATTAACTTACAACTACTATTATTTTAATTGTAAACAACCCACTCCAATGAAAATAGTGTTTTTGGTGTTTTTAACATAGTCTTGTAGCAGTTTTCTGATGATGGAGGTCATATATAACCAAAAATTAAATAAAATACTCATAAACTGAAATTTTAGCTTATTTACATTATTGTGAATCAGGAGCAGATGAAGAAAAAATGCTGTTGAAATAATCTTGTAGTAGTGATGTCTACAGTCAGCGGGTCACAAGCTTCCTCCTCCACACCATTCCAATTCATCCATTTGTAGACAACTAGATCTATGCACATCCTTGTTTTCCTCGAAAAGCTGTTCACCTGGATAGCTCCAATACTGTTTGCCATTTTTGTTGCACCACCAATTTTAGGTTGGGGTTGTGAGGGGCTGTAGGCTGGCAGAAGATAGTGTAAACAAAGGGATGATGGGAAACGAGGGGAGGTTTACACCACACCAACAGTTCCACGCACAGCTCTGATGCCAATTTCTACTGAACAACTGATGCTCTGCAGAAACAATGTCCAAGAAAATGACACGGTTTTTAATTTTTTGAATACAAAAGAGTTGAAAGACCATTGGAAACACTTCTACAGTAGCTAACAAAATTTAAAAACAATACATTTTTTTTTCTTTCTATTTTACATCCAAAGTGTAAGCTCTCCATTGGTTTAAGGTGTGCATCTCTGGCTGCCGCAGAGCAGTCTGAAAGTGCATTCTTTATCCCTGTCCACATGTTACACCATAGCCAATTTTAGAGCCACTGGAGAAAAATGTCTGCTAGGTCATGTACAGAGATCAGGCTGCTTTAGATATTCATGTTTAATATCCGGGGGAAATATTGCACACAAAAAAAGAAAAAGTCAATGGAAGATTGAAACCTGCCTGAGATCATGAAGTAATTTAGAACTTTATATGCTAATGTGTTTAAAATGTCACCAAAAGGTTCTCATCTAAAAAGAAAAGTACTTGCTCTTGTTTCATATGTGTTTGTAGATAATAATAATAAAAAAATATTATGAAAAGTACGTTTTACGTGGACAACAAATGTCTGTCTTCTTTCTAAATGGCATAAACGACCTACATTTCATTAAGGATAGAAACCAACGGTGACATTAAAACTTATACATACTTTTTTTTTATGACACTGGAATGCTCTGAAATTCAGTTGTTTACATGAATCATGATTAAAACTCCACATTAAGTTGACAATACTGTAATAATAAATTTTGGGATTTTGATAGATTTTTTTTTCAACAATAACTGTGTTTTGGACAATTTATTGGAAGTAGATAAGCCAATGTTTGTACTAAACTATGGAGAATGTGACTTTATTCTCTTTAAATAGAAGTTTAAGGGTTACAAACAATAATCAAGTACACATGAAACATTAGTCACTTACACAGAGAGCCAGTTGGAACAGTGTCAGATTTAATGTTTAAACGGTGAAATGCAACATGTTAATACGAGTGTGGACAAACTTGAATTCTTCTCCATTTTTTGCACTATTCCAAAAGGAATCAGGTTGCACGGGAAATTTGCTGCATGCTGTTTTTCTGTATGGGGTAAGAGAATTGTCAAAAAGGAACCTATACAGAAAAAAACAAAGGTGTGCACAAATTATTTGCGCACACCTTTGTTTTAATGTATATTTTTCTTTTGATTGTTCTCTTACTCCATATTTCTGCAGATGCTCTTCACTCAGATATGTATATTTAGGATGGCATGGAATCTGTGATCTGCTGGTTGCAAGCCCACCGCAGTCAATTTCAGCAGAGTTAAGGCACGAGTCATTTCTATTCTTAAAAAACAAAAACAAAAAAACAATATTAATTTATGTTCCTTTGTTAACCATATTTTGCTAGAATAAAGTGATCACTGATCTAGCGAAAAAAAAAGAGTAAAACAAGAAAGCAATGACAACATTGAAGCCTTTTGTCATTGAGTAATTTAACCTTTTCTTCAGAAATCTACACAAGTAAGAATAGAGGGTACAATTCAGTTAGACTATTCTATGGTAGAAGTAAGAAGTGATGAGTTACTTTATGTCACCCTCCTTTGGAGAAAACGGTACGGCAGCATGAAGTTTACTTTGATTTAGGTGGAATTTACTTAAAAAACGACAGTATTCCTACTGCATTTGTTTCTTTTTCTATGTGCAACTTTTGTTCCACTTATTCTAGGAATCCATTAGAATTATTACCACAACATCAGTGTCAATTGATAGTAAAAGATTGTTAAGTGTATTGACTGGGATACATTTTGTAGCCAATAAGTCTTACTAAGATAGTTCATCTTTAACTATATGATGTATGAGACAAAACACCATGACAAAATATTCATTATTTCTTCAAAAAAGGATAAACTTGGCGTCAATAAAAATAATCATTTGTTATCAGTTTTCCAAATACACATTCAGAAAAATTGTCACAAGAATACAAGAATGTAGCATTCATTATTATTTTATTAACATATGTGAATGTTCTGTTGTCAAAAAGACTGTAAGGGAATCACACTTTTTTTCAATTCATTTGAAGTTTGATTTCAATCTGTGGAAATACCAGAAATTGCACAGAAATTATTATTTTTCTTTGGCTGAGTCCAAACACTGTAGGCTATAAATCAAATATGTTTTAACTAACTACGGTTTTGTTTTCTGTACAAGTCACTTTAATACTTTCTTTTTGGACCTTCCTTTTTTTTTTTTCCTTACCTCGGTAAAACTTTCTGCCTCTCTACTTGTGTCTGGTAAATCCATCCACGCATGCATATTTAGATCCCGCTGGATCCAACCCATCTGCCGTGGGACGAAGGCGGGATGCACCCCGAAGAGTTCACCAGCTTTTGCAGGGCTACACATTCACAAAAAAATAAAAACAAAAAACACAAACATGCACAAGGAGAACAATTTTATATATTAAGCTAAACGTCATGATAAGTAGGTGGTCTTGACAATTAAGTTGTTGACTTTTGTGTGTTAGGTCTTGTTTTGTTTAGTTTCAATTTAATTTGTTTTTACTATTTTGTAAGATTCCATTGGTGTGTGACCAGGTAAAAAAAACGTACATGTTTCTGTCACTACACCACCACAGCATTTTATTTTTTTGAGTTTTGATTAATCTTGTTGTAAAAGAATGTTATTTTTTTTTTATCAAATCAAATTAAATCAAACAAAACATGCAAGCTCCATTCAGAAAGGTCTTAGCCGGGATTTGACCCATGCAGGGCCTTTTTCCCCGTGAGGCAAATCTGCTAACCACTTTTATTCTTAAAACTACAAAAACAAACACCCAGGTAGTTGCCCAAGCAAATATGACATTTTCCAACCTGCTCTGCAATTAACACATTAGCCACAATTACAGAACAGTACCTGCATAGACTTGGTGTGTTTTTGTGAATTCATTGGTTAATTAGGGGCATCATCCTCCAAATGAAAGGAATTAGTCAAACAGATTTCTATGAAACTCCTCAAATCAACAGTTTTTAACAAGGAATCAACATTTTAAGTAAATTTAAATTAAACATGACAAAACTATGTTTCTTTTTCACACGTAGCATCATTTTCTTCATTCTGTTCAAGAATTGGAACTTTGTTTTTTCATTCCTTCAAAAATGATTCACAGGAAGGCCTCCCAATAAACATAGAAGCATCTTAATCACAGGACGAATGCCTCAGCCTGTAATACATCAGATGAATATTTAATGTTGATTTTAAACCTGCCTTTCTTGAACTGCAGCACGCTGCCAGAAGGTGTCAGACACTGGGGCCAAATATATAACTGCTGGATGAACAAGGCTACAACTCATCTGCTTGCAATTCTTGGGATGAGACAGGTCATCCCGTGGTCCTGACACTAACATGAATCCTCCTGATGCAAAATAAAGCCGTCCTGTAGAACATAGCTCAGGTGGAAGGTTTGGACTTTGAAGATTGGTAGTTAGAACTAAGTGGATGCGGATCTTTAAATGCACCCCATATATAAAAGAAGGTTTAAAACTCCACATGTCTGGATTATTTAGGTTTTTTACTTAGTTTGGAGGCAGGTGCTATAAAACAGATACAAACCTTTATGTAACCTATTTTTTTCCAAGGAATAGATCCATATGAGGTTTAAGGGAAACACACAGTAACACACAATAATATTAAATCAGTAGACTCTGGTTCATTTGGCATTTTAAAATATTACCTGAAGCTTTTTTTTTTAGGTCCCACTCCAATCATCTTTTGATCAATTTATTATTTATTTTACTTATTTAATAGGGACAAATGCCAAAAAAACCTAGATCCTTACATTGAAACAATCTGAGGCCTGCATCACACTATTTATAGCCATGGCTAATTCACAACCTCCATTCCTTTAAAAGTGCTCCTGGTGGTCTTTTAATTGTAAATATGCCATTTTTAGGCCAAATAAAAAATGGTGTTGTTTTCTAGGACATAGTTTCTGCAGAGCAGCAGGAGTCCATTAGAAAGTTGCCTCTAAGTTGTAGGCGGAAAAGTTGGCGAGGAGTAAGCCTGTGCTTTCTCTTCATGCCATTGTTTACGCTGTCTTCCACTAGCTTACAGCCCCTCACAACTCCAACCTAACATTAGTGGTGCAACAAAAATGGTGAGTGAATATCTGAGCTATCCAGCAGAACAGTTTTGAGCCAGATACCAGCTCGGACAAGGAAAAGGAAAATGGATTTATTTGACTTCAAATGGATGCATCAGAGTGGAGCAGAGAAGGGGGGTCGTGGCCCGCTGATTGCAGCATCTACAGCCCAGGTACGACCTTTTTCCAATGGCACTTTTTCGTCTGCTCCCGATTCACAAGAATTTGAATAGAAAAAATACTCAGAATTGCAATTGAATCGGTTAGTTCAAAAAGAGAACAAGTCCACAATTTTTCAAAATAGAGATTTTACATGTTTTATGGTGTTCAAGGGAAAAGCTATCTGATGATGTGCAAAAAAGTCCCAAGTCCGTTGTAATGTATTGACTATGCTTGACATTTAAAATGCATTAAGTGCAAAATTCCTGGACTTGGGCCTCTCTTGCATGGGTTTTGCTTTATCCCATAGATGGCAGCACTAGTCATCCAACATGGCAGCGCCCCTGTTTATTTCAAGAGGGGCCCAAGTCCAGAGTCATCTGAAATTATAAAATTGACGTACTTCATATTATAGCATTTGTAAGCTATGAACTGCTGCTAAATCTGGGTAAAGTATTAATCATTTAGCCTCCCTTTAAGCTATGCAATTGAAATCATTTCCTGGACAAACAAACCTCTTGGACTTGGGCCCTTTTTGAACTAACCGATTCAATTTTAATAATAATTTCCTTATAAATGTCCTCTATCATGAGAAACGGCTACAAGAACATGTTAAAAACACCAGAAACACCATTTTCATTGGAGAGTGTCTTTTACAGTGTTTTCTTTGAACTGACACAATGAGTCTGACATGTGGTTTGCTCTCTTTCCACGCCAAAGTGTTCAGCAGGGGACGGGCTGCCCACGCTGGGCTTCTCCTGTCCATTGATCAGCACCTGACTCCATCTGAATCCACCCTGACTGGAACCGTGGAATGAGGCACAGCATACATTCAGCTGCTTCATCTAACGGCACCATTTCTGCTCCACAGATTGTTACACTCAACCCAGAGGGTTTTTTCCCCTTTAACAGCATCTTGTTAAGCTCTGTAATCATCACATAAAGTCTTTGTTGTCTTCATTATAAAATGATACAGCAGCCCTTTTTTCTCATTAATTACAAGCTGCTTCTGCGAAGTGAGCCAACCACATGGACTTCTGCACAGTAAATAATAAAAAAAATCTTCACTCACTAATTCTTTTTCTTTTTTTTTCATTTAGAATACTGCATGAAAACTTAATGCCCTCAACATTTCAAAAAAGTCTAATCTTTCTTTCTTGTTTTCCTTTGATAAATCACAGCTCTGTGAACACCTTTAAGGCACTGACCTGCTGCATGTGACATCACAGCATGTTGTGTTCAGATCAATACCACAGAATAAAACAGCCCACTCTGATGAAGAGTCCTGGGTTTATTCTGTCCTGTGTAATTCATTACTCAGTTTCTCGTGGTCGTTCATCAAAATCAATCAAAGGGCAGCGAGGCCGAAAGAGCAACCGAGAGCACCGCATAGTTCTGCTGCTGCTGAGTCTCTAATAAGTTTTGTGTGAAATCATACGGGGCAATATTGAACTTTGGGCTACAGATTGTGTCAGAATTCAATGAATCATTCATTACTGAAGATCTATAGCTTACAAGTCTGCGTCGGATCAAAAATGAATTAAGGCTGAACACGTGGGCTTGCCAAATGTCGGAAAATGTGTTGGCTGATCTGAAAACAAAGGAAACTGCAAGAACAATAGAGCCAATGTCTAAGTGAATGTCTCTAAAGAGAAGGCAAAGAGGAGAATACAAAATGTTTTCTTGTATTAAGTTACTAAAGAGATGTAGCAAAAATAGTAACAATATTCCGAGGGGGCTATATAATAGGCTTCTGTTTGCTCTGGGCAGAATTGAGATCCCAGCACTATTGATTATGAGTAACAGCAGATGCCAGAGTTGGATGAGCAATGAGCAGTGAGAGGATGGAACTGATGAGAGTGCCACAAGGAGGTTGTTTGTCTTTCGGCCAGGGGATTGCGTCAAAACTCACAAGCCTCAAAATCAATCAGCGTCAAGCTGTCCAGCCCAACGCAGGTTCATTTACGCACATTACACAACCTGACACGTCCTTCCCACATATGTCATCACCTGGTTAGTGTCATTAAAATTCAACGTTGAGCCACTGATGAACTTGTGCGATTTGTAATAGCTTTAACGACCCACTTTAATCATCTTTTGATCTGTTAAACCGTTCCCAGTGGTCTTTTATTTATGATTATGCTGTTTTAACCCTTTTTGGTTTTTTTAAAAAAGGACATAGTTTCTGCAGAGCAGCAGGAGTTCATTTGAAATTTGTCTCCTAGGTGTGGGGGGGACCATTGGAGTAAGGCCACCCCTGCTTCCCGTTATCTATCTGTTTATTTGCTCTCCCGCTAGCTTACAGCCCCTCACACCCCAAATCTAACAGTTACGGTGCAAGAAAAATGGTGAGCAAATATTCGAGCTACTCAGCCATATAGTTTTGATCCCAGATCTTCATGCGAGGAAAAGGAAGACCTACATGAATCTGGTCGTCTATAAAGAGATGCATCATAATGGAGTGGAGCAGGGAGCCTTTGGCCCACCCATTGCAGCACCTACGTCACATCTTCAAGCTATTTTAAAGTTCATTTTAGTCTGCTCCTGATTCACAACGATTTGAATAAAAAAAATATAGAAATGTAGTATTAAGCTTAATTTTTTTCACATCATCAGAAAAATGCTACAAGAACATGTTAAAAACAGTCTCTTACATGAGCTGGGAGCTTATTCCATAAGGTAAGAGAGGCTGACCCAGTTTCTACATTCAAAGTTAGACTTAAAACATTTCTCTTTGGACAGACTTATTGCCAGACTAGCTAGCAATCAGAGGATATTTAACTTACTATTTGAATGTTTGAACTAAACTTGATAACAATAACAATTAGTTGTTAGTAGGCTGCTTGAAGTTTGAAGCTGGGGAAAGTATGGTGCACTGGGGTTCTATCCTCTACTCTCATCTACTTCTCCTCTCCTATTCTTAATCATTTATTTATCATCTCCATGCTTCTGTTTGATGCAGTGCGATTCATGTATTGCCCCTCATTCCCACTCCCCTCCAGAGGAGCAGGGGTGATTCCAGATTCCAGTTGGCTTGTCCGTGCTTCTGTACTTGGCTGTGGACCTTACCTCTTGATCATCTGTGCTCCTGTACCTGACCGTGTACCTCGTCTCTGCTCCTGCTCTTACACTTTGTTGTGGACTCTACCTCTGGCTCGTCTCGTGCCCCCAGCTGTCCCCCAATTCATCTGATGAATCCCATCCGCGGGACCATTTAAACGTGTAGTTGTAGAGTTAGATAAGTTAATTCTTCTCTAAGAGTTCTGGTACATCACCTGTCCATCCTTCATGTGGACACCCCTGAGATTTCTTCTTTTTTTTCCGGAATCCGTTTTTTTAGGAGTTTTTCCTTGCCTAGAAAGAGGGTCTAAGGGCAGGAATGCCCAGTTTAGTTTAGAATTATTTAAATCTATGGCTACGTTCCCACCGCAGGCTGAAACGACCAGTTCCAATTTTTTTGCCCCTATGCGACCT
The DNA here is from genome assembly GCA_023969325.1 of Oryzias curvinotus. Taxonomy (NCBI): domain Eukaryota; kingdom Metazoa; phylum Chordata; class Actinopteri; order Beloniformes; family Adrianichthyidae; genus Oryzias; species Oryzias curvinotus. The sequence goes on along the minus strand of CM043708.1, from coordinate 24,999,845 downwards.
GTATCTGATCTTTTCATGACAGTCTGAACGACACAGATCCGATCTTTTCAAATGCGACCCAGGCTACTTGGGTATGTGGTCCTGAATCCGATACGTATCCGATCTTTTGAAATGCGACCGCTGTCGGACCGGCCTGCATTGAAGTAGGCGGGAACGAGAATATAAACAACAACCAGGGTGGACGAGGGTGCTAATACAAGTCAGTGGAAGGGAAGCGAGGTCACCGATTGGATTAATATGTGGGGTGACAGCTCTATTCAGGCCAAACTCAAGGGCTCTTATCGCAACCAGGCGGTTTTTGAAAACATTTCCAGCTAAATGGCCGAGCGTGGTGTTGAACCTTCCCCGGCGATTACTCTTTTTCCTCTTTCCGACTGTGGTCAAAAGCGCAGGGGAGACGTTCTCCAGGGCCGAAGGCGGATCCTCCTCCGGGGTTCACTTCCCTGTTCGAACTCTCAGAATCTCCAGAGTGGGTTAATAAAGAGTCAGTAGCATTTATTCTGGGGGAAACCTTCTTTTATTACCGTTCTCCTTCCTCCATGACACACAACATGAATGCGCCCCCCACTGCCCCCCTCATTCCTACCTCGCTGCACGCGCTCTCTCCTGTCTCTTACACACACATACACACACTCGCGTGCACGGGCCCAGCACATAAGCATCCCCATTCCACTACAGTGGGTACAGACGATCCCAGCTCCAATGCCTTCTTAAAATGAGAAGATTGTAATTGTGTTGCTCCTTGTGAAAATAAATGTAATAATGCAAAAGAGCTCCGCTGTTGACAACACTGTTGTTGACATTCATTGCTAACGTTAGCTACTTTCGCAAACAATGAATGACGTTCACTATTGAGTACTCTTCTGCGCATGCGGGTCACTTCTGGGTCATTTTACGGTCACACAGGCGATCACAAAAGTTCGCATTTAACTGGAAATGTAAACGGGCTTGCAAAAAAATCTGATTTTTTTTCCCAAAAAATCGGAATTGAGCATTAAGCTCTGGAGTGTGAACGTAGCCTATGAATTCATGTTCCTTATGATTTTATGTTTACTATGCAATACCGGTATGAAGCCCATTGAAGTGACTATTGTTGTAATATTGGTCTTTATCAATAAAATTGAATTGAAAATTGAATTGAAAAACACCCATAACTGTATTTTCATTGGTGGGTTTTTAAAATAGCTGGTAAATGATACATGATCAATTTCACGCAAGTTTTTTAAGGTAACCCTGACTTGACATGTCCTTTTTTTTTTTTCTTAAATAGTAATCGAAAGCCTTCCAGGGATTTTACATCCTTCCAGGCATCACTGATCACATTTAGTATTTTTCTGGTTAAGTCTGCAGATACACCACACAGCGTGCACAGCTCACGGTCCCAGCAGAGACTCACTGCAGCTGCTGTGCTGATGCTTCTTAGATCTTCGGGACTTGGGCGATGTTTTGCCCCACTTACACACAGCGGCTTTGTGAAATGAAAAGACTTTCACAATAAACCTTGTTCGGGCTGCAGTGGTTACCAAAGCCTTCCTGTGGGCCTGAATTAGTGTTCTTGGACTAAGACCCGCGGTCCCTGCAGCCAGATCAAGTGCAGAAAAGATATTTTTGCTGGCTGACACCAGCAGAGGGGGGTGTACTCAAGTCATGAAAAGCAAGTGACTGTGTCATCTGTACAGGCTCAGGTTGTGGATCATCTTTAGCAGCCACACCCTAAAAAAACAACGTGTGAAATCACAGTGACGTTTGCATATCTGCATGGCAGTTTTATTCAAGTGCAGCCAGGTGTATTAAAATCAGAAAAGAACCGTATCAAGGTAAAATCTTGTTCCTCTAGTCAATCTAATGCATTCCCCACAGACGTCAGTTAAAATTATCAACGGGTATGAGCACACCTGGCATTTCAAGAATTAAAACTACAGTAGTTTACCACGTAGAACTATCAAAACATTATCCAATAAGCGTTTAAATAGGCTTTTCAGAAAGCTGTCACTAAGCAAACAAAGCTAACAAACATACTGCTGTAGTGAAGCAAAGTGGATTTTTTTTCTCTGCTCCAATATTTAAAAAAAATTTAATAAAAGAGGAGGCTAAAGAAAGCCCTTCTTGGGGGCTTTATGAAATAATCTGAGATGAATTATGCACATCCACTCTCTTTTGATATCCATCCCTTGGGCCTTTTTCTCTTTTCATTAAAGCTTTATTCCCTCCACCTCCAACCCTCAATACATACTTTTTCCCACTCGTTCCTTATTTTTAGAGAAAATGACTGGGTAAAATCTTTTACTTCAAATCAGTACAAGATTAAATAGCTTATTATATGTGCATTATGGAAGGATGATGAATGAGCCCAGGCTCAGGGCGGCAATATTTCATTCCGGCTTAATTTTGTAAGCCAACATGTTGAGGTGGCACTTTGATCTCATCACAGTGAGAAGATTGACAGGACCTCAAATGACTACTGTAATGCCTAAATCAATTTTACTCTCCACAGCTCCTCCACAGCCAAGAGGATGGATGCTGTCAGAAAAGCCCAGATGACCAGAGGCTTTTTTCTTCCCAGAAACAAATCTAAACAACTTTTCAACGTGTTTTTCCTTTAATTCCAAAAGCTTTTTGCCCTTTTTTATGTTGAATTTGATTTCATTTCATCCATAACAAGCTAAAAGTCCTTTTCAAACATTCAGAGCAGCTCTGTTGTCATCAGCCCTGCTTGTAAATCATAAATCATAATTCATAATTAATCAGTGACGTTGGGCTCCATCTGTTTTATATCTTTGTTAAAGGGAGTCAGCTGCGCTACAGCAGTGGAATGAAGACTTGCATCGCGCCATCTTTCCGTCTTTTGGAGAGATAGAAGAAAAATGCCCATAGTTTGATTAAACAGTGATCTTTTTCTGCTCGGAGTCCACCGGATGGTTGAAGACACTCCTCCTGCCGGCGCGCCGCTCGCCCTGCTCCGCTCCTGTCAGCAGTCGATGCGCAGGGAGGAAATTCGCAGCCCCATCTTTATCAGCTACGCGATCGCCGAGGAGACAAAGCCGCCACTGCAATTGAAGAGGAGAAACCGCCCTTAAAGTCTCTGCCACTACAGTTGTGTTCGCCCGAAGGCAAAAACGCAGGCACCGGTCCTTGGAGACTCTTTGGAGGGATGCGCAAAGATGGGAGAGTACGGAGCGAAGGGGGGATTTTGATTGGCCGCACTTATCCTGGAGGAACTAGGCGCGGGGAGGCATGTTTGTTCCAGGCAGAGAATTAACGAGTTGACATCAAACTTGACGGAGACGTGCTGTCAGTGTGCGCAGTCGATGCGTTCGCAGCATCAGCCAGTAAACTTGCATCTCTCCAAAGAGGCGGGCGAGCTTTCAGTGGCGCTGAAAACGTTCAGACGGGGCTGATCAACTAGTGCAGAGGAGGGGAAGAGGACGCTCTCACTTCGCCACCTCTTTCTGAGCTTCATGGTAGATTTGGGAGCCTGTGAAAGGTACGTCCACTGCTCTGCTGCAGCGCGCAATGCAAGGGAAACAAGCTGGATGTGTAAAATCATGGGATGTTTTTATTTTGCATTAGATGTGCAGGGCTCCTGCTGTCTTCTATGAAGTTTAAACTCCAAGATACCTAAAGTTTTACTGGTCCTGATGCACCAGTCAATGACATACAGACTTTAAACTGCCCAATGTTTATTTGAATTTCTTAATCTTGTACTTTTACAGCTTTTCTAACTTTTCCTTTCTCTTGTTTAGTTTGTCATCCTTTTTGATTTATATTGAAGTTGATGGTAAACCTTGTGTTGGCTTCATTTTTGTTCACTGCTCCATGGGAGATATTATAGTGAGTAAATATTGAACAAGTGTTTAAAAAAGTAACCGAAGAATGGCAACTTTATGCTTCTTACTTCTTTCAGACTTTTCCCCTTTTGCTTCTAAACACTGACATAAAGTACAGAATTGGAGGTTCCTGCTGTCATTATTATTTTTAATGCTCTTGCTTTGGCGTCACAGAGGATTCGTGGGCGCACTGGACCATAAAAAATGAAGAAAAACAGAACACTTTGGCATGTGTTTTTGGACGGTGTCACTTTTCTTTAATAATACATGACTTTTGCATCTATAACACAAACATCAATGGTGTGAGAGTATCTGCGCTGAACCTTATGGGCTGGGAAATGGCTGCATGAATGAATGTGTGAAAGTGGGGGAAAGTGCCATAAGTGGTCAGCAATAATAGTAAAGTGTAGTAGTTGGAAATGTTTTCTATCTATATGTTGCAGGACTCGATTAATCAGTTGAAAGAAATCAGGACATAAGCAAATTTGAGCAATGAAATGATGGATGTCCTATTGTCTTATAATTTGTCTAAAAACGATGTTTAAATTTAAATAGGCATAAAGTTGGAATAGTTATCTGTAAGCACCATACTTATGTCCAAATGGTATAGATTTCAGTCGTTCCTAAATGAACAATCTAAGACTCTAAGCACTTTTTCATGCAACAAAGTCACTGATCTTCTCACCTGTGTGCAGCGTTTTGATATTGAGTCTTCATCCACGGACGAACATGTCATAAACAGAGCCGTAACTGCTAATAAGTTTGCTCAGCAGCTTGCGTCAATTACGCTGCCTCTCTGCTCCCTGTTAGATGCAGGTGTCATCAAAGCAGAATGAGGCTCCTTTGACATGGGAAATGCAAGACTCTGTGATTCCAGTCAGCCGGGTCACTGGACACAGTAGAGCTTTGACGCGTGTGAATTGTATGGCTGGCAGGGAACCAGCAAAGCGGGGACATTGCACTCCAGATGGCCCAGAAAGGCCAAAGGAAGAGTGCTGTCCAAGCCCAGCTGGCAGTTCAGGAAAGTGGGAGGCAGCAGGTACCAGGGAAGCAGGGAAATGTATAGTGGAAGAATGTGTGCATTTGTGTGTTGATTGGCCAGTGAGAGAAAATGAGAGCAAATGATACAGGCGCCTCAGTGTGTGCTCACGCGCATGGAAGTAGTGATAGGAAAAGTGTGGGAGGGAGAAGAAATGAAAGAGGAGATGAAGGAGCCCGCATGTCCGCGTGCTTCTTCCTGCAAGTGGGTGTGTGAGCAGTTGTGTCCTCCTGTGTGTGCTCATGCTGAAGGAGTGACGGCGAAGTAAAGAGAGCTGGAGACACCGAAAATAAAAAGAGGGAAAGAAAGAGGCGCATGTGTGTGTGTGTGTGTCTGTGTGTGGGAGGGAGAGAAATGAAACTGGAAGAAGCTGGCATGTGTGCGTCTAAGTGCTGGTGTGTGATTGCAAAGAAGGCAATGCTGGGAGAAAAAGACAAGAAAATGAAAACAAAGGCTGAAAAGATAGGGCGCTGGAAACTGAGCCTATGTGGAGAAAAAGATAAAGCAGAAAGAGTTATTAGTAAAGTTGAGGAAGCAGGTTTAGATTTAAAAACCTGTTCTAATTAAAATGGTGTTATTAACATGTTTTTGTAGCATTTTTTTCTTGTGATGAAGGACATATATTAAGAACATTAAGCTCAAAATTGCATTTATGCGTATTCTGTATCAAAATCGTTAAGTCAAATCTACAATCAGCGGGTCACAAGCTCCATGCTCTGCTCCATTCTGATGCATGCATTTGAAGATAAATAGATCCATCTATGTCTTCGTTATCATTGTTTGAGCTGCATCTGGCTCAAAACTGTACGGCCAAACAGCTCCAATATTGCTCGCCATTTTTGCTGTACCAATAATGTTGGCTTGGATTGTAAGATGTCATGACGCTCTAGCGTGAGGACCCAGATGCTGTAACCCAGAAGGAAGACAGGTGAGTGATTTGGCGAGAAAAGGTTTATTATTCCTCCTAGGAAGATGGAAGTAGTAGTAGCTGGGTGAGGTCCGGACTTGACAACGGCTGGTGGTGTGGCTGGAGGGCTTAGTGCGGTTAAGGAGAGCCGTGGGATCCTCAGGATGTCTCTGAGCAGCAGGAGGGAAAAGAACGCTGACGTCACTCGTGAGGTGCTGGTAATCCTGAGACAAAAGGCAATAACTAGGCTTGGAACAAGACAAGAGTTTGCAGAGCATAAAGTTAAGACCAGGCATAGTCACCATAAGGCAGGGGGTGTCCAATTCCAGGCCTCAAGGGCCGGTGTCCTATATGTTTTCCAATCAACCTGCCATTGAAGTTCCTTATTGGTTAAACACACCTGATCCAGGTAATCAACAGCAGATGAGGCAGGATTTCTGGAAACCCAGCAGGAGGCCTGGATTTGGCCACCCCTGCCATAAGGGGTAACGAACTGGCGTTGAACTGATGAGTGAGGTCTGCTTTTAAGCAGTATGACAGATGAGGTGAGTGGCGTCAGCTGGTGGCAATCAGGGAGCAGAGCAGGCAGAGCTGGAGGGGGAGAAGTCTGATAGGCACCATGACATGTAAGAGGCTGTGAGGTAGCAGGAGTAGGTGAAAACAAAGGGATTAGGGGTAATGAGCGCACTCCACGCCACAACTCAGAGGTGAATTTCGAATGACCTCCCACCACCCTGCAGAAAAGATCACAGATATTTTTTATTTTGCCTAAAATCTGCATAGTCATAATCAAAAGACCACTGGGAACGCTTTTACAATAGATCAAAAGATGATTGGAGTGGTAGTCCCTCCTTCACAATCAGCAGGTCCTGATGTCTGACATTGATAAGCTGGTCAGCACACGCCTGTGCAGGAACCATATGAGCCACGTCAGTCCGTCGCAGCACAATGCTTCAGGCAGGTGACCTCCTGTTGTGAGGTCCTAATCTGATATTCAGTCCTTGCTCTGATTTGGATGACATGTTGCATGTGGGAGGCTTTTTTCACCCAGCCTGTTACATCTTTGAGGCATGGCAGTCGCTTTTTTAAAGCAAAGCCACCTGAGAGCGCCTCGGAACACATGACGACAGAGGCTTCACAGAGATAAGTCTGTCTCACCGTTTCCATTTGGGAAGTCACTTGAGAGCAACAGGGAAAGCATGCTCTTTTCATTTTGCCACATCTGCTCTGTGATGGAATGGAATATGATCTGCACTTTGATCACAATGAATTATTCCTATCCCCAGCTATAAATATGGTCCGCTGTAGTCTCTCCCCCACTCTTTAACTAGGAATCTGTGCTTGCCTCTGAGTAGCTCTCTCCACGACTGTTTCACTGCGGGTGTGCTGCAGCTTCGTCTTCCTCACAGTGTGGGAGAACCAGCACCCCCACCCCACCCGCCTCAGTGAAAATCCTAAATCCAATTGAGTAATAGAGCAATTTTGGCAGAAAGTTCAATTTAACAAATTACAAAGGAGCTTTCTTGGAGCTGCTGTCAGTTTACTAGAATGTACTTTTTTGAACCAAAGAAACGGCTCAAAAAGGGCAAAACGATGAAAACATATTTCTGTCTAAGAATTTTCAGACATTCTTTATGTGTATGAATGCCACTCTGAAAATGTCTTCAACTTTGTTTCCCCGTGGCACATGTCATTGGATTTTACTATCTGACACGATCATAAGGTAAAAACGAAAAGAAAGTCCTATGTGCTTCAACTCCAAGATTTTAAAGTAAAAAAAGTCAAATAAATCTTTTTCATTGCCAGATCTGACAATTAAAGGGCGATTTTTGACAAACAAGCAGTAGTAATAATGTCAGTTTGTTAGTGTTTATCCCTTGTTCTATCTTAGATGACCCCACCTTTACTTTGACGTGTCCTCCCTACCATGACAAAGGAGGATACAGGTGGAAAAATTTCATGTAATCTATTGAACCAGTGAAGATCACAAATCATTGGAAAAAAAAGGTTCAGAGCTCTGTCTAGTGGGTCTAGATGACCCCACTCCCAACGATAAAGTGCCTAGGATAGCACAGGGGTTACGACAGAAAACTAAGCTTAGACACTAAAGTGTCAAACTTAAAGACCCACTCCAATCATCTTTTAATTATCAGAATGGAGCGCAGCATGAAGCTTGTGGCCCGCCCAGCGTATTTTCGACGTCACAACTATCTTTTTCAAATGGGATTTTTTTTGGCCTGCTCTTGATTCATAACGACTTTAATTTTTTATTTTCTTCATATATGTTTTCAACATCAGAGTAAAATCCCAGAACCTGGGAAAAACATCTAAAACACAGTTTTCATCAGAGTGATAGAATCAGTACTAGTGTGTTTAAAAATGTTGTTTTATTGATTTTTAATTGATTTTCACTTAGACGATGTGATGTCAATTTAAAAAGTATGTGGATTGATTTTTGAGGGGGCATTTCTTTTGTTATGAAGTGTACAACTGTTTTTTTTTTTGTTTTGAATTGAAATATTAATATTATAAAAAAATGCAACTGCAGTTTTCTCAGATCAATCCACCAGTTTGTTAAAACTGTTTCTTATGACCAGTCCCAATTGCTTTTCAAATGAAACATTTTATCAGACCTAAGTCAAAATAGACCAAAGCATGAATACAATCTAATCAGAACCCTTTGAATCCTAACAGAATTTATAATTTGATTGGTCAGGGATAACCTGCCCCAGAAAGTAGAGTTTCTATTTGCAACACTTTTTCGCTAAAATATTAGAAATATGCATTATATCCTTTAGGTTTGTGACATTCTTTTGTCCTCATCCTCTTTAAGGGCACAGCTTATTTCTTGTAAGGCTGCAGTGATAGTATATATTTTTATTTATTTTGTTTTGGTTTCCAGATAACTGTGTTGTATCAAATAGGGTCACATTTTTTCCATCAGCACTGAAAGAAGGATTACTGGGGTGACTGGGAAACAAGCCCATATCATCATTCCTCCACCACAGCAAACAGTTTATACCCATGTATCTCAATGAAAGCCAAAATCCTGAGTTAAAGTTCTGTGGCTTCTGTATTTGACCCACAGGAAGCGGCATTCCACTTTGGAAACAGGTGATGTTGTGATATACTATACTTAGATAGAGTTTCAGCTGCCAGTAGCTAATGTATTTCATCTCAACAAGCAATGGGGTTTTAGCTCGCAGCCCCGTCTGGGCATGTCTCCCAAAATTTCAGTATTCTTTCTGTGGTTTTAGTGGTGACTTTGGATCAGTGTACATTTCTGAAGTGTCTTAGTCTGATCTTATACATTTAGCGAAAGCATTTATGTCCTTTTCCCAAACTGCCACACGCTAACTACTTCATAAAAGCTCTAAAAAAGTTAACACCCTGGTCACTTTGTAAAGTGGAGTTCTGTTCTAATATAGCAGTTTGGCTTTTAATTTATAATTTTATGAGGTTATAATCACAACTCTTAATTTATTTTCAATAGGGCAGCTAATACATCAAAAGCACATCTTAATTTAACTCAACGCTGCCAAAACCCCTACTTTTATGGAGGTAGACACACCACTCTAACTGATAATGATCAGGTCATTAGGAGTGCTTAAAAAGGGGCACCTGCCTGCTGCTAAACTAATGTCAGAACAGTACAGCTAGTTGGAAACCAGGCTTATAGAGTTTTTTCCTGTCATTATTAACGTCCTAATTTGAGAGCACATTAAGATCAGTTCAAGATAGTCCAATGTGATCTTCACACCACAATACTAAAAATTTGGTGATGATATTATGCAATCCTTGTAGTTTTAAGTTAAGAAAACAGTTTTGAGAAAGAATTAACAAAAGACTCAACAAGGTAGGATACAATGAAATTAGGAATTCAAACTTAGATCTTCATGCTTACATTTGGTATATTTGATGTTTAAAGATCCAAAGTTAAATTCTCTTTCAAATCCAAATTGGGAATGAGATCATCTCTAATTAAAATGTGACCAATCTGGATTCTCTCCCACTGAGCTGGGATTGATTTGGTGTCAGTCATCATTTTTCAGGCGCAGGCTCTAAACTGGCAAGATCAAAACGCTTATGATGTTTCAGAAACAAACCAGTCAACAATTCTTCTGAGAGTGTGGAGCCGCTGACAACGACTGGCTCCAGGCTCTGCTTTTGGAACAATCATCAGAGACTGCATCAAGCTTTTGTATAGCAATGCATCCCACAGGGATGCAGAGTGCTTCTTTTCCTAGCATTGCTGTTTGTGCCTGAGAGTTTGGCCGATTTTAATTCGAGAAATTCCTAGATCTGGTAGATGAATCCCCTCTCATCATTAAACAGCCCTACCTCAAAAAGTATGGTGGTTTCGACCCATCACATCTAACAGGAGCAAAAGGTCAGTCCTTAATTATTCATTCAGGATGTCAAACAATGCTTGCCGGCTGTTATTTAGGGTGGGGTAGACCCACATGAATAATTCAGGTGCAGGATTCTCTTTCCTTCAGAAAGCAGCATGGTGGCTCAGATGCTTGCGAGAGTCTTATCTCCATGCAGGAGCCCTCTGTCATTCCCGAGCTGACCTTGGCTGTCACTGCAGCAGCAGCACGGGTGGCACTGAAGGTGGCAAGGACTTGTGTTCTTTCCATCTCTGTAGCCCTCCTCCACACTGTGAGCGCGAGTGGGAAGGACAACAGGAAGCTGGCTGCTGCTTGTCTAACTTCCCTGAGTGTCTGTTTACAGTACATTGTGTGCCACACTGAGCTGGATAGTTGCCCAAATATATGAAGAAAAAAAAAAAAGTAGATTAGGCTTATACGATACGTTATTTCGTTTTCACCTGAGGTACAATCCTGTTTTGGTACACCAGCAATGTCAATTGCTCTTAAGCAGCTTTCTTAAGTTGGACAGGGTGTTTATTGCAGCTGAAGAGGCAAAAGCAGATATTAATGCTATTAAAGTACATTAAACTGAAGAATGTTGTAATGTGAGTCACTTCCACGGAAGGATTAGAGGCAGCCAGCGCATGGAGAAATAGGAGAGTAAGAAGAGAAAGTGAAAATGCTCATCTTGTTATGTGAGAGGCTGGGGGTAAAGTGAGGGACAGAAAGTGTGAGGATAAAAGCAAATGCTCATGACTGCTTATCCATCCAGTTTTTTTTTTTAGTATCCTGTCCCGTGGCAGAGAAAATCAAATAATGAGCATGTTTGCCGTTCTTAATACTATCAGCAAAATAATCCCATCCTCCCATGACCACCACTACGTCTGCTGTTGGAGCGTTCATTGTAGGAAGGAGAAAATCATCAGCTCTGCATTAGTTCTGTTACGGCTCAAGTGCTTGATCAGTCATTGTGAAAATCTAGTATTGAGCGCTTCGATTTGACAAAATTTGCTATAAGACTCATCGAAGTTGATTCATCACAAAAAGACAGTAATGACTAGTTAGAGCCTCAGGCAGAAATACAAACTACAATGGAGAAATCATAATGCTCAGATAATGTAATTACAAGAATAGAAGAAATATCTTCATCCTGTTTAAATTTGTTCTCGTTATTTATAATGACATACAATAAAAGGAGTTACTCTTGAGGGACTGTGCCAAACAAAACAACACTTATCTATACATTCTTATACATGTTTTCCTCAGCAACACCTGTCAAACAGGTACGTTGTTGATTGATTAGACCAGTAAACTGCTGCTCAGGTTAATTGCATTAGTTTACTAATGCAAACTTTTCTTTAGAAAAGTAAATTGTAAATTGTAGTTGAAAATAAGTATTTGATCACTAACAAAAGTTCTACTCAATACTTTGTTTTATACTCTTTATGGCAATGACAGCACTCGAACGTTTTCTTTAAGTCTTCGCAAGGTTTTCACAAACTGTTGCTGATGTTTTGGCCTATTCCTCCATGCAGATCTCCTCTAGAGCAGTGATGTTTTGGGGCGACACAGAGTTAAAACTCCCTCCAAAGATTTTCTATAGGGTTGAGCCTGGAGACTGGCTAGGCAACTCCAGGACCTTTGAAATGTTTCTTACGAAGCCACTCCTTCGTTACCCGGGCAGTGTGTTTGGGATCCTTATCATGCTGAAAGACCCCGTTTCATCTTCAATGCTCTTGCTGATGGAAGGAGGTTTTCACTCAAAATCTGATGATACATGGCCCCATTCATTCTTTCTTTTACACAGATCATTCTTCCTGGTCCTTTTCCTGAAAAACAGCCCCAAAGTATGATGCTTCCAACCCCGTGCTTTGCAGTTGGTATGGTCTTCTTTTGATGCAACTCAGCATTCTTTCTCCTTCAAACACGACAAGTAGAGTTCTTACCAAAAAGTTCTCTTTAGGTTTCATCTGACCATAGAACATTCTCCCAATCTTCTTCTGGATCATCCAAATGCTCTCTAGCAAACTTTAGACAGGCTTGCACACGTACTGGCTTTAGCAGGGGGACACGTCTGGCACTTAAGGATTGAGTCCCTGGCGGTGTAATGTGTTACTGGTGGTAGCCATGGTTACTTTGGTCCCAGCTCTCTGCAGGTCATTCACTAGGTCCTCCATGTGGTTCTGGGAGTTTGCTCACCATTCTTGAGATCATTTTGCCCACATGAGATGAGATCTTGCAGATGGAGGGAGATTATCAGTGGTCTTGTATGTCTTCCATTTCCTAATAATTGCTTGGAGTGTGACTGTTTGAGGTTGTGGACAGGTGTGTTTTATATAGATCACCAGTTCAAACAGGTCCCATTAATAAATTTAACAAGTGGAGGAAAGAGGATCCTCTTACAGAAGAAGTTACAGATCTGTGAGAGCCAGAAAACTTACTTGTTTGTAGGTGGCCAAATACTTCTTGTCCACCATAAAAATCAGACAATGTGATTTTCTGGATTACTTTTTCTCATTTGGTCTCTCTTGCTTGAGGTATACCTATGATGAAAATTATAGGCCTCTCTCATCTTTTAAGTGGTAGGACTATACATATATATACACTCATATGTATATAAAGGCCATTGTACATTATCAAAGGTGTCTTGATTAAATGCATTGAATCATTTTACCAATTGTGTAGTACTGCAGTGTTCTTACCTTTCTAGAGCCCTTTCACTATACTGTTGAAACTTCCCAATCAGCTCCAACTTCCCTGCTTTGCTCACATCTAGGAGTTGTAATCAGCACGCAAAAAAAAGAAAAAAGAAACAATTAGCATGTGTTTTCTTCATTATATAATGCTCCTTGTAGCTTTTAAAAAAAACATCTAACATCAGTACTGCATTCTGAATAAGGATTCACTACATGCAACATGCCCATAAAGTGTTAAGACGTGTCACAATGTGATATGACAAGTGTGGCTTGGTTTACATAGGAGGCAGATGACTTTTAAGTTCAGGTCCAGGTTTTTATTTGCTGGTCTCAAACCTGGGCTGCACAGCTCACACATGCGCTCTCTCTCCTTTTTTACACTGAGCTCCTTCTATTTTATGGGCTCCAGTTAATTGGCTGGCCACGCCCAGGAAGGAAGCCGCGTTTAAACAAACATTTCAAAAAATTACAACAAAAGATAGAAATGTCTTGTAAATAATACAGTTAAAGTCCTGCAAACAAAGACATACATAAATACACAAACAGCTCAAATAATTACAACAAATTGTATACACAAAGAAATCCAAATTCTTTCTACTTCCTGTGCCCAACTTCTAAATAGGAAGTAAAGACCTTTGCCACCATTTTGTTCCTTGGGCAACAGGAAGAGAAGGTGAGAAACATTACAAACTCAAACCGGCCTCAAACATTTGGTGGTTGTGCATGAAGCGTCTAAAGGTGATGAGCTATGACAGACAGGTGACAAGTAGATACTAATACTTTGTCACACCACTGTCAAAACAGGTGCTGTTTAAATGAGGTCATACCATTCTAATTGGCTGATGGTTGTGCATTAAAAAGTGAATTCAGATTTCCTGAAACAATTCAGAAACATTCATGATTAAACATATTAGAAAGCAGCTGGTTGAATCCTTATTACACTGCCTTCTGACACAGATTTGTCTGTAAAAAAATCATAAATAATATTGTTTTGATGGACTTGAGTAATTAGAAAACACAGCTATTGATGTAAAATAAAACATGTTTTGATTTTTGGTTATTTTATGTTTTTTTTGTTGTTGTTTCTTTTGCCACAAATAACCCTGAACTGAAACTTTATTAGATATTTTTTTTCCTCTTTTATTAAACCCAAAATGTGTTGCACTCCCATCATTAGAATTTCCAATGGAGAAAAAAAAAGACTATTTAATATTATCTGTCCCTACACATGATTAAATAAGAAGCACAGTCAGAGGGTCATTCATTTAATTTGTATTTAATTTACCACATTTAATTACCCACAGCCTGTGCCCTCTTTGACCCTGCTGGAAACCTCCAATCACTAATGGATGCACTTAGTTGATTTCTTCGCCTGGAAACTTTGGAAACACTTGTGTCTTTTTCACATCTGCTGCTCAGTGAAAAGCAGTAAAGATGGTGACAGGAGATTAAAGGTTTTAGTTTTGTTCATTGAATATAAAGGATAAGGGTGGCTGAATTTATTGACCAAATCAGGAGTGCAAAGCCACCCCTATGAAGGCCCTGTGAAGCTCTTACAGCAGCCAGACACTTTGATCTTTACCCAAGCTGTCACAGTCAGTGCAGGTTTTGGTTTGAACATCAGGTGAACCGAAAGGGACAGAGACTTGCATTAGTGACCTCAATTTAAATTAAGAAAATGTCTCCCGCTGTCTATTTGTACCTGTTGGGATTGAAAAACAAGAGATGAGATGAGTTTGGAGTCTTTCTTTAGTTGCAAGGGGAGAGGTGCATTCATTCCTAGGCAATCTAACCTCTCCAAAGTACAGAGGTCAACACACGATATTTAAAGCCAGGAATGTTAGTCGACCAAAATTACACAACAGCTGTCATTCCGGTTTGTTTGTTCAAGTAGATTCTGCCTATGTGCAGAATGTTCCAACCACAAAGAGAAAGTTCATTCTTAAGTTAGATACCTGTGAGTTAAAAACAAGGAACAGTCTGCACAAGCATTCTCATCATATTATTCAAGTATAAAAGAACAGACCAAATAAGTCAAGGAAATGATAAAACTGCAGAAACCCATCTTCCTAAGTTGCTTTAAAACAATTTTTTTTGGAGTGTGTAACCAAAGAGTGCATGTTATTCTTGAGCTGATTGTTGTTGTTCACCTTTCGGCATATCCCTTCATGGGTCGCCACAGTGATTTGGGATTGCACAGGTAGATTGCCGGAAATTTTTGCGCTGGATGCCCTTCCTGACACAACCCTGTATTTTATCCAAAGTGGGGGTTGCCCTTTTTGCTACATATTTAGGCAGTAGCGCAGAAGGTCTTGCCTAAAGTCCCAAACTGCAAGCTCATTGCGCCCTCACTCTAATGTTGTGACTAAGCTTATTAAAAATGACTCAGCGTAGCTTAGAAAGGTTACTCAAACTACAAACACAGACATACCACGTAGCCATTTGTAATTTACTAGATGAATCGATTAATCAATCTATCCTACCAGATCGATCTATATGAGGTAAGTTGTTATTCGAATCAAATAACCCCATACCATTAAAAAATAATATTTCAAATATAATTAAATCTATCACATACTATCTGGAAAAATACCATTTGGATTAAGGCTTTATGATTTTCTTGCAAGTAATACAATGAATCTGGAAGACGTCGCCTGCACTGTTCAGTACCCAGGTATTTATCTCTGAGTCACACTGGTTGAATTTTTGGCTTTTAAGTCAGTGAATCATATCGTTCAAAATGAACCAATATTGACTATGAATCATATCGTCAATCACAAATTTTGATATGAGTGGAATCATTGGTAAAATGAATCGTTACACCCCGATATTTTCCCCTATGAGACTGTAGTTTTAAATAAACCTTCATTCCTAACAAAGGAATAACACAATTATTTTTCTTTATATTTAAAAGCATCACTATAACTACGCAAAGAAGCATCTGCTGTAGGCTGTTTCTTTACAAAACATGCAAATGTGGGGCTGATGACATTAGATGAAGGGCATGTTAGAGCCATTATTCATACAAACATCCTCAAAACAAAACCTGAATAATTAGTTTGCCATTAAACACCTTAAACGCACAGGTTGTGATACTGTTTAGTGATGTTTAGGATGTTTTCCTGTGTACATGGACTCATTACGATGTTTGACTTGAATTTACTTTCAGTCTTGAGCTTTTAGCCACTTTGTTCCCTAAAGGACGGCAAGATTAATTTCTCCTGCATTTTTATGAAATACACCTGCTTAATAGAGCATTAAGCAGCAGCATATTATTCCCTTAACTTAAGTGGTTTGCATTTAACTTTAATGAAGAGTGGTTAATAATTAAAGTGAAGGAGCCATGTTTCAGTGTTTGACTTGGCTCACTGTTTATTTCTTTAAGGTGATTGTCATTTTTTTTAGCCGTAATAGACTATTTACGCTGTGATTTAAAAATAATTTTACCTCAGAGTTACTGTGAATGTGTTTCTGGTTAGACTTGAGTCTTCCTGCTTTAACTTTTCATAATTAAAAAGTATTTGTCATTGTTGATGACATAACATGACAACCTTAATGTTTACTCTGAGCTGTGGTGATGCTGTCACTCACGGTGTAATGAGTTCTTTTAAATCTGTGTTCATGCCATTTTCTGGATAAAAGATGCACTAAAATAAAAGGGAAAGATAACAGGGAAGTAGAGAATATGTAAAAGAAAAGAAAAAAAAATTTACAGACAGATCATTTTTCTCTTCCAAAACAAAATCCTCTGTTTAGTTCTGCAGGAAGCAATGCCACCAACATACCTATAGGATAGAGATGCAATAAACTTTTGACATTATTCTTTCCAAAACCATAAATTAGCTTTCGTGGAAATGCCCAAAACAAACATTTAGGAACGACATAAAACATTTTTTTCTGGAGGATTCTTAGAATTCACATTCATACAACTTTTTTTTTTTGAAATGTTAAAAAAAAGAAAACATTTAGCTGAAAAAGAGATGTAGGTTATGTTAATTTCATGTGACATACACAAAAAAATTGTCTTACCTAGAGATGCTATATTGAACAAAGCAAAATGAGCTTTTATTAATTGTTTAGTAGAGCAAGCAGAGTTATAACAGAGAAGTCAAGGATTTTTTTCTCAACTTATAAATGATAAAGCAAAAAGAAAACTTAATGTGACCCGTTCATTTTGAGAGAAAAAAAGTTTTATTATTTTTTAGAGTTGTAGTCGAGTTTAAAACATGTCATGGAAAAGAAAAAAAAAACATATATCTGTATAAACAAGTCAAACAAAATAAATACATTAAAAAAAAAACAGAAAATGTAAAAATAACCCTGTTTTTATTGTTTGCTTTCATAATGCCAAACTGACACATAAACCTGAAAATGTTAGTTTCACTCTCAGTATTTGTTAGTAGTAGTAGTAATACTTTCATTTATCCATGAAGAGATGTTTAAGGATGAGTTTTTATTTAAAATCATGGCCTGGCCCAGTGGTCGTGCAGATATTACATAAAACAGTCCAGACACTAGAATTACCGGGCAGGTATACATAAATACATCACAGCACCGTTGTATCAACAATGACCTGGTGAAGTGTCTGTCTGAACAAAGAGATAGAATGTATATGATGAGAGTTTGCAGGTTTGAAATGAGTTCCAGTCATTTGCAGCATAGAAGCGGAAAGTTAAAGTTGCAGACAAGTTTTTCTCCAAGGTAGGTGGAAATACAGTTAGTTTGTGGGTCCAGCCGGTTAAATATTGTCTGTTGTGTGTGTTCTGACACAAAGCTGAAGATTAGCCCCAAAAGTTGGTCCTGCTTTGCTCTTTACCAGCATCCCTGCTTGTTCAACTGATTGAGGTTTCTCCTTTGTTTTTGACCTTTTGACTTAAACTATTGAATCTAAACCTGCAGAGATTACAACACCTGTGTTTTACTTCATAGATCACTTATACCTAAAGCTTTACAGAAGATGTGGAGCTTATGCCTTAACGGAACAAAGGAAAAATATTAGTTTCCCTTTTCTGTGTCACAGAATAGAGGGAAATTGACCTTTTTACAGGTGGTTGGTAGGATATTTTCTCTTTTCAGCAAATAACCAGTTCAGCACTCCTAGGTGCTTAAAATGTTTTAAACTTACAGTTTCTGCTGTAACTAAGCAAAGTTCTTGGAGGAACTTTACATTTAGGAGACTTAATGTTTGTAGCCTCTCGGCTCTTGGATGTAGCAGAAACTTGAAAGGAGGAAATGTGAGCAGAGGTGATCAGTGTGTTCTGTAGAAATCACTGCTTAAGGGGGAAAGCCTCACCAGAGCAACCTGAGGTCTCCGGGGATCGCTCTCAGGTTCTTCTCCTGGCAACATCAGGGCTCACAGCGGAAAACTGACACAAAGAAATTTGTCCTTCAGAGTAAAAGTCAGGGCTTCGCTGAGAATGTGATGGAGGAAGACAGAGGAAAACAGCTTGGAGCTGTGATTAGGAAAGCACGCAGGGAGGAAAATGCTCTGCAGGGTTTCTTTAAAAGGTTCCTAAAGCATATCAGCAGCACCTTTCATGCAGACATTTATTTATGCTGAGTAATTGTTCATTATAGAGGACTCTGTCTATGAATGTCTCAGGCTCATGTTTACTGTCCTATGGAGCCTTTATTAGCTATACATCTTTCAACGTAGCAGATGTTAAATGGATTACCTTTTTTAAAAGATAATTTACCCATAATGCAGCAGGTCTGGACAAGTTCATGCTGATTAAGGAACAAGAATTAAAGGGCTTGACAAAATGTAAAAAAAAAGATGTAAAAAAAATGTAAAAAAAAATAATTCAGTTTGCATATTCTTCATTATACTTAGATCTAACTTTTTATAGTTGCTGAGTTACAGTATTGTCCACAAAGCTCCCTAAGAATTTTAATGAGTTCCTTCATCTTTAGTTTGTTTGTTTTTAACATTACTAGATAAAAAAAAAAAAAAAAAAAACTGAAATTCTCTTTACAGAGTCTTGTGTCATAAAAAAGGCTTCAGTTATTTTTAAAATTATGCACAATTTCCTCTTAGATCTCAGTGACAAAACCTTGAAGTCTAAAATACAAATTTGTTTCCTTTTTCATTTTAATTTTTCTCATCGTTTTTAAATCTTATTGATTTAATTTGTTGGTTTTGTTTCTCACTGGTATTTTTTAAGGAAAATTAAGCAGCCATTGAAGTTAAATCCAGTAAAGCAGAACAAAGAACATTTTACATAAAGGATTACAGGTTAATTAATTAAAAATAGGATATACTATTAGTGAAAATGCATCAGAATTGGGCAACATGAAAACAAAAATAGTTTTTTTTTAGATGGAAATAAGGTAGTAAGGCTCAGAATAAAAAGTAATTTCCCCAAGAGATACAATTTTAAATTAAAGCTACAAGTAGCATTTAGCGGGCCCGAGCACGGGCGACCGCCTGGCACGGGCGACCGCCCCGCGAGCCACGCCCTGTTCGAACCGTTTGGCATAGTTATTTCTTCTCCATTCTGGAGCTGCAACCTACATTTAACATGACAGCAGCATGTCGGTGGAGGGGGGGTGGGTGGGTGGGGGTTGTAATCTGTTGGCTTTAAGGACTGAGACGTTTGCATATAGCATGAAAAAAAATCTTCAACCAAAGCCTCGTTTAGACCTGCTCATTTTCTCATCAAAAAGAAGGCATTTTCAGATTAAGAAGCTGTCAATCAAGCAATCATAATAATTACTAACACTGTACCTTAGGATGAGAAAAATGGAACTGACCTAATCTCCACTACAATGTCTAGACAAGAGTCAGCTATGTCTGATAACTTGGCCGATTAGCTGGACCGGGATATTGCGAAGTGCAGGTAGTCTAGCATCCGGTGTGATGAGTCTGTGGAAAGCAGCAGTACAGCGCAGCTGTTGGTTTATATTAACATCAAGAGATAAACTCTTGACACAACTGCCCTAACAGACAACTAAAAGAGAAGATGAAATGTATAACATGGTGAAGGAGTTTTTGTGCAGAAAAAGGTACCATTAGAAAAGCTGGTAGCAGTGACTGCAGACGGGGCTCCTGCTATGATCAATAGACAAACAGGTTTCATCACTCACTGTAAAGCTGACCCAGACTTTCCAAAATGTCTGCATTACTGCTGCTTCATTCACCAGCAGGCCTTATGTGCAGAAGTGATTGGCTCTGGACACATAATGACTCCTATTGTGAAAATCATAGACAACCTCAGCTGCATGCGCCTGTAACCAATGCCTTCAGTGTGTTTTGCAAAATAAGGTTGCGTAGGTCTTTGGACAGCTCTTTGCTTTTACCCATCATGCAATGCTTCTTGTCTAACACCTTGCTGGTGAGAAACCTTTTTAAAAGGCATCAGGACTATACCAGCTGATATTACTTTGCACTAATAGGGGGCAGGTTACCTTCTGAATACTGACAAAGTCCAGCTGCTTTCTTGGCTTGCCAGACCTTTTTACCCCTCCTTTTCTTCATGTGTTCAATACTTATTCCCTGTGCCATTTCACTTTATTACACATAACTTCATTTATGGACATAAATGTTTGGATTTCTTTCTATGTGTGCATTACTTGGGTTGATGCCGATATCCGGTGAAAATTTCATGTCAATAGCTCGATTAGAAATATGTTTTTTGAGAGAAATGTTGACGTGTTCAATACTTTTTTTCCCCGCTGTAAAAGCATTGTTTTTATATTTAGAGCTCTAAGCAACCAAACAGTTGTTTGAATCGGTGATTTATTTTAAAAAGCTGCTGAAAAAAATGATCTTTTTCAAAATGTTGATTTCTAATTTGTGTTTTACATTTTGTGTTCCATTTTTTGTGCTTTAATTGGGAAGCATTTGTTATTTGTTTGGTGTTTTTAAGGTGCTACAAATATACACATCATTTTTAAGAGACATTTGTTATCAGTTGTGTTTCTTGATTTGTAGTTTAATATCATTGGATGTATAAAAAGGAAAAGAAGTTGCAGCATTGATTATAAAAAAGGATGTAAGAGATATTTATCATCCTATGTCACATCTGTAGGAGTGTACTGAGGTTGGTTTTTGTTGTGTTTGTAAAAAAAAGATACAATTTAAAGTTAATTGCATTTTGCATAATGATTATTGTATTCATAAATAATGGTTAAGATCTGCCTCTGTAGGATATAGATTAGTTTCAGCACAGCCACAATTTCTGTGGGATATTTTGGATACAAGGGTGATTTTGAAAAGTATGAGGGCATTGCTCCTGTATGTCTGATGACCCATCGTCAGTGTCCAAAGACACTTGCAATGCATTGTTAAATGTTCTGCAATGCAGAGAAGTTGCTGACGCTTCTTTTGTTAAAGGTTGTACTGGCAATTGTTAGAATTCCACTTTGGATGTTCTCTACCTGCTGCCGTGTGGTGTTGGGGGGTTCTGGCTGCCGCGGCTGTTGCAGCGGGGGTCCTTGGTGTGGGGGATGGCTGGTCACTCTCCCTCCTTCTTTCACATTCCACCACCCATTTTAGAAGAACATAAACACTCACCTGAGCACAGGTGCTAGCTCACCTTTGCACTAATAGTTTGTGTGAATGAATGAAATATTTCACACTAGTTGGTTTGAAGTCACAAGTGTGGATGTGTGAACACTATCTGTATTGCGTACATGTTGACTTGTGGACATTTTTGCAGCTAACAGGTGTGTTTTTAACATTTGAGTGTGTGTGTTTCACATTTTGTGTTCCATTTTTTTGTGCTTTTATTGGGAGGATTTGTTATTTGTTTGGTGTTTAAAGGTGCTATGTATATATATATATATATATATATATATATATACACATCATTTTTTAGAGAAATTTGTTATCAGTTGTACTTTTTGTTGCTGTTGTAGTTCAATTTTATTGGATTTATAGAAAGGAAATAAGTTGCAGCATTGATTAAAAAAGGATAAAAGAGACATTTACTGTCTTATGTTACATCTGTAGAACTGTACTGAGAGTTGTGTTTTGTTTTGGAGCACATTCATATGTTTTGTTTGTAAAAAAAAAAAAAAGATAAAATATTGAGTTAATTGCATTTTAGATGACTAAAAAAGCAATGATTAGTAGTAAAAATGTATAAAAGACATGCAAAACAAATGAAAAAGCAGTCTTTCAGTGTGGCTGAACTCTTGTCATCTTGACAGTCCTGGGTAATTAGCATATGAACAGGCAGCGGGGGGGAGGGGGGGAGTGAAATTTGACTCCTGCTGCAGAGCAGACTGAGGAAACGGCTGGAGCATGTTAGAGGAAAATACATCTTACAGATGACCAGTTTATTTTATATCTGTAAAAAATATCCAGCGACCACTCAGACATGTTCAGGTATATGCCTGTAAAATCTGGTGTGGATAGTTGAAACATAAGTTATAATAAAACACACTTGTTTGGAGTCCAGACGGAAAAAGCACAGATTTTGTGATGTAAAATATTTATAATAAATACATCTGTTTCACCTAGAAGTCTGAAAGAAATATGGAAGGCAGCAAACACAGATCCCTACCGTTTTCTATTTTTTTGTGTTGATATTTGAAGGATAAGTTATGAAAAAAAATAGGTGTTTGCAGTTTTGCCTAAAAAGACGTTTTCGGACCTTTTTGGATCTACGGCTCTCTCAGACGTCACCTGTAACTTCAATTATTCTGAATTTTTTTAGGAAGCAGTAGCACATAAATGCCTATGAAAGTGGAATTGTTGGTACTGATAACCCAAACAGAAGTTATTATAATAATAGTTGTTTAGTCCAAAATTTAATTAAAAAAATCAAGTGATGAAGTTTCTCGTAGACCCTGTAGTGTTACATATCAAAGCTAGAAATTATTAAAGGCATCTTATTCTGAAATCTCAGCTTCCTGAGACAAACGGCTGATTTGCTATGAAGCTTTGTTTTATGAGTAAGTGCAATTGACCACTTCCTGTTTGGGGGGGCCTTATGAAGGCACCGTCAGATTGACACCCATGAAATTTTAGATGATGAGAGAGGACCCTTCTGAGTATCTCCAGTTTTAATTTCATGCACGTCGGACGAAGCGCAGAGAAAAGATAGGGATAATTGCGACAAAAACTGTGTTTTTCAATAACTAGGTGGCGCTATGGAGCTCGTCCAAGATTTTCATATCCATGGGTTCAGAATGGAAGCTTCATCATATCCATTGAATTTCAGTGAGATTGGACAAGGAATGTGCACGTGAGAGCAACTTTTGTGTGCATGGCGAGACGCCCAACTTTGCCGCTCTGTCACGACCACACCCCTGATTAGAAAGTTATGGTTTTTTGTCAGAGTAAACTTCAATGGCTTTTCAACAGGTGGACGTCATTTTCAGGTGTGTCGGCTCATCCTACTTGGAGCAGTGATGCTCCAAGTCAAACATGTCATTTCCTCTTGCCAGCAGGTGGCGCTACACTTTTTCCAGGATTCTTTCACTGCAGATGTGTTCAGAGTCAGACTACAATCATGCACATCAATTTTGGATCAGATTGGATTATGCATGGCTGAGTAATGGCCATTTTTCTTTTCATGGCGTGTTTTCGAAATGACCTCCAAGTTCGACGCGCCGCCACGGTCACAAACATCCGTAAAAACTTAAAAGCTTCGCAATTTAACATCGGACATGGGTCTAGTTTACAAAACCAAAGTTTGGAGTCATTACTCATAAATCTCTAGGAGGAGTTCGTTCTAGAACGAGGCCTGCAAATGACCAAAATGGAGCAAAAATGACATATTGACATCAATATAGCAGACTTCCTGTGCGACTGACAGGTGGGGCCTAATATACTTTTTTGTAGGTTTCCATCAGATGAACATGCCCTGAAAAAATCAAACTTGTACGTTGAAGCATATGCGGGGCGTCGGGACAAAAGTCATTGTAGGTGGCGCTGTCGAGCCGTCTTTGTGCACCCATGCCAATCTCCTATAAAATACGAAATTTTTCACGACTCCTGATATGTGTGCCAAATTTGGTGAGTTTTGGGGTATGTTAAAGGCCTCAAAATGGCCACTTTTCCGGTAGAATAATAATAATAATAATAATAATAATTAAAGCTACAAGTAGCATTTAGCGGGCCCGAGCACGGGCGACCGCCTGGCACTGGGCTGACAGCCCCACGAGCAAAGCCCCGCTCGAGCCAGTTCTCGTCGTTCTTATCTTGTCCATTCTGGAGCTCCAAGCTACTGTTAACATGACAGCAGCCTGTGGGGGGTGGGGGGGGACTGTAATCTGTTGCCTTTAGGGACAAAGACATTTGCATATAGCATGAAAGAAATTCTTAAACCTAAGCCTTGTTTAGACCTGCTCATTTTCTCGTCAAGGAGAAGAAGGTTTTTATCAGATTGAGAAACAAGCAATGATGATAACTGCTATCACTGACCCTAAGGATGAGAACAATTGAACTCTTCTAATTTCCACTACAATGTCTAGATGAGTGTCAGCTATGTCTGATAACTTGGCCAATTAGCTGGACCGGGATCTTGCAAGGTGCAGGTGGTTTAACGTCCAGTGTGTTGAGTCTGTGGACGGCAACAGTAAAGCATAGCTTTTCGTTTCCACAAGAGAAGAACTCTTGACACATCTGCCCTAACAGACAACTACAAGAGGAGTTGAAATGTATAACATGGTGAAGGAGTTTTTGTGCAGAAAAAGGTACCATTAGTAAAGCTGGTAGCAGTGACTGCAGACGGGGCTCCTGCTATGATCAATAGACAAACAGGTTTCATCACTCACTGTAAAGCTGACCAAAAGGTTGGAGAGTGAAAACAATATTAGATATTGGAAAAGTTACTTCTGAAGTTTTATAATACCAATTTGCATATACTCCAGACTGTTATGAAGACTTATTGTTACTGTTTTGAAAAACTTTCCTGTGTATTTCATTGCTGTCATTGAAGGACCTGCTGAGATCATTTAATTTGTTTACTGACAGAATTAAAAGCAGTAAGACAAAGTGGGGATATTGTTTACCAAAGGAATAACAAGTTGACCAACCACCCTTATACCAGGACACCAAAACCTTGATATATACAACTATGAGTGAGATATGGACTTTACATCACGGAATCAAATACTTTCCTTAGACAAGTTGAATGCGGCTATCTGTTAGACAAGATAGCACAGTATGATGAACTAGAACTGTCAGCATCTCACACCAATGATAAAGATCTGAAAGATGTTGATATTGATCCTGAAATAAATGTTTTTCTATAGTGATAATACTATAAAGAGAATCAATTTAATATTGTAAACATAAAGTTCTCCATAATCCATTTCAATAGAACCTTGTATGCCAATTTCTATACAATCAAGGGCTACGTAAAACAGTTTTCACAAAGGTTCAGTATAATTACAGTCTCAGACACATGGTTAAAATGAATGGTGATAGAAGAAAATTGCACTGTTTGCACAATTTATTTCTATTTATTGTTCTAACAATTTTCATTTTTTATTTTGCTTACTGTTGTTCCATTTTCATGACACTGCTCTGTTAGTCAAAAATGTGAAATAAATACTCCTTGAATCCCTTGAATTGAAGGGGTCAGCATTGTTCTGCTAATTAACCTGACCCCTTAGCTGCGTGTGTGTGTGTGTGGGGGGGGGGGTGACATTTGACACCCTTGTAACAGCTGTGCTGCTGTGAATGTCTGCTGCTTATTTTCCTCAAGACAGGCTGTTTAAAACAAGTGGAATGAAATAAATCCTTACACTTCAGCAGTTCATTGTATGATTGTGAAAATATTCAGGGAACATTTGGACATGTATGTCTGTGAAATTTGGTGTTGATAGTTAAAAAATAAGTTATGAAATACATATGTGCCCTATGAAATAACTAGGTGGCGCTATGGAGCTTGTCCAAGATTGTCATATCCATGGGTTCAGAATGGAAGCTTAATCAAATCTATTTAATTTCAGTGAGGTCGGACAAGGAATGTGCACTTGAGAGCAACTTTTGTGTGCATGGCGAGACGCTCAACTTTGCCGCTCCGTCACGACCACACCCCCGCATTGAAAGTTATAGTTTTTTATCAGAGTAAACTTCAATGGCTTTTCAACAGGTGGACATCATTTTGAGGTGTGTCGGCTCATCCTACTTCGAGCAGTGATGCTCCAAGTCCAACATGTCATTTACTGTTGCCAGCAGGTGGCGCTACACCTGTTCAAGATTCTTTCACTGTCGATGTGCTCAGAGTCAGACTACAATCATGCACATCAATTTTGAATCAGATTGGATTATGCATCGCTGAGTAATGGCCATTTTCCTTTTCATGGCGTGTTTTCGAAACGTCCTCCAATTTTGACGCGCCGCCACGGTCATACACAAACGTAAAAATGTAAACGCTTCACAATTTAACATCGGACATGGGTCTAGTTTACAACACCAAAGTTTGGAGTCATTACTCCAAAATCTCTATGAGGAGTTCGTTCTAGAACGAGGCCTGCAAATGACCAAAATACGGCATAAATGACATATTGACATCAATATAGCAGACTTCCTGTACGAGTGACAGCTTGGTACCAAGAGACTTTTTTGTAGGTTTCCATCTGATGAACATGCCCTGTTAAAATCAAGCCTGTACATTAAAGAACATGGCGGGGCTCGCAAAAACAAACATTGTAGGTGGCGCTATCGAGCCGTTTTTGTGCACCCATGCGGGTGCTGTGTATCTAAGGTGGAGATATTTAAGAGGCACCTTATTCTGAAATCTTAGCTTCCAGAGTCAAACGGCTGATTTTTTATGAATTTTTAATTATCTGACTGCAATGCAATCAACCACTTCCTGTTTGGCGGTGGCTTGTGCAGGCACCGTCAGGTTTACACCCATGAAACTTTAGATCATGAGAGAAGACCCTTCTGAGTATCTCCAGTTTTAATTTCATGAGCGTTGGACAAAGCACAGAGAAAATACAGGGCGGAATGCGACAAAAAACGTTTTTTTAAATAACTAGGTGGCGCTATGGAGCTCGTCCAAGATTGTCATATCCATGGGTTCAGAATGGAAGCTTCATCATATCCATTGAATTTCAGTGAGATTGGACAAGGAATGTGCACGTGAGAGCAACTTTTGTGTGCATGGCGAGACGCCCAACTTTGCCGCTCTGTCACGACCACACCCCTGCGTTGAAAGTTATGGTTTTTTGTCGGAGTAAACTTCAATGGCTTTTCAACAGGTGGACGTCATTTTCAGGTGTGTCGGCTCATCCTACTTGGAGCAGTGATGCTCCAAGTCAAACATGTCATTTCCTGTTGCCAGCAGGTGGCGCTACACCTTTTCAGATTCTTTCACTGCAGATGTGTTCAGAGTCAGACTACAATCATGCACATCAATTTTGAATCAGATTGGATTATGCATCGCTGAGTAATGGCCATTTTCCTTTTCATGGCGTGTTTTCGAAACGTCCTCCAATTTTGACGCGCCGCCACGGTCATACACAAACGTAAAAATGTAAACGCTTCACAATTTAACATCGGACATGGGTCTAGTTTACAAAACCAAAGTTTGGAGTCATTACTCATAAATCTCTAGGAGGAGTTCGTTCTAGAACGAGGCCTGCAAATGACCAAAATGGAGCAAAAATGACATATTGACATCAATATAGCAGACTTCCTGTGCGACTGACAGGTGGGGCCTAATATACTTTTTTGTAGGTTTCCATCAGATGAACATGCCCTGAAAAAATCAAACTTGTACGTTGAAGCATATGCGGGGCGTCGGGACAAAAGTCATTGTAGGTGGCGCTGTCGAGCCGTCTTTGTGCACCCATGCCAATCTCCTATAAAATACGAAATTTTTCGCGACTCCTGATATGTGTGCCAAATTTGGTGAGTTTTGGGGTATGTTAAAGGCCTCAAAATGGCCACTTTTCCGGTAGAATAATAATAATAATAATAATAATTAAAGCTACAAGTAGCATTTAGCGGGCCCGAGCACGGGCGACCGCCTGGCACGGGCGACCGCCCCGCGAGCCACGCCCTGTTCGAACCGTTTGGCATAGTTATTTCTTCTCCATTCTGGAGCTGCAAGCTACATTTAACATGACAGCAGCATGTCGGTGGAGGGGGGGTGGGTGGGTGGGGGTTGTAATCTGTTGGCTTTAAGGACTGAGACGTTTGCATATAGCATGAAAAAAAATCTTCAACCAAAGCCTCGTTTAGACCTGCTCATTTTCTCATCAAAAAGAAGGCATTTTCAGATTAAGAAGCTGTCAATCAAGCAATCATAATAATTACTAACACTGTACCTTAGGATGAGAAAAATGGAACTGACCTAATCTCCACTACAATGTCTAGACAAGAGTCAGCTATGTCTGATAACTTGGCCGATTAGCTGGACCGGGATATTGCGAAGTGCAGGTAGTCTAGCATCCGGTGTGATGAGTCTGTGGAAAGCAGCAGTACAGCGCAGCTGTTGGTTTATATTAACATCAAGAGATAAACTCTTGACACAACTGCCCTAACAGACAACTAAAAGAGAAGATGAAATGTATAACATGGTGAAGGAGTTTTTGTGCAGAAAAAGGTACCATTAGAAAAGCTGGTAGCAGTGACTGCAGACGGGGCTCCTGCTATGATCAATAGACAAACAGGTTTCATCACTCACTGTAAAGCTGACCCAGACTTTCCAAAATGTCTGCATTACTGCTGCTTCATTCACCAGCAGGCCTTATGTGCAGAAGTGATTGGCTCTGGACACATAATGACTCCTATTGTGAAAATCATAGACAACCTCAGCTGCATGCGCCTGTAACCAATGCCTTCAGTGTGTTTTGCAAAATAAGGTTGCGTAGGTCTTTGGACAGCTCTTTGCTTTTACCCATCATGCAATGCTTCTTGTCTAACACCTTGCTGGTGAGAAACCTTTTTAAAAGGCATCAGGACTATACCAGCTGATATTACTTTGCACTAATAGGGGGCAGGTTACCTTCTGAATACTGACAAACTCCAGCTGCTTTCTTGGCTTGCCAGACCTTTTTACCCCTCCTTTTCTTCATGTGTTCAATACTTATTCCCTGTGCCATTTCACTTTATTACACATAACTTCATTTATGGACATAAATGTTTGGATTTCTTTCTATGTGTGCATTACTTGGGTTGATGCCGATATCCGGTGAAAATTTCATGTCAATAGCTCGATTAGAAATATGTTTTTTGAGAGAAATGTTGACGTGTTCAATACTTTTTTTCCCCGCTGTAAAAGCATTGTTTTTATATTTAGAGCTCTAAGCAACCAAACAGTTGTTTGAATCGGTGATTTATTTTAAAAAGCTGCTGAAAAAAATGATCTTTTTCAAAATGTTGATTTCTAATTTGTGTTTTACATTTTGTGTTCCATTTTTTGTGCTTTAAATGGGAAGCATTTGTTATTTGTTTGGTGTTTTTAAGGTGCTACAAATATACACATCATTTTTAAGAGACATTTGTTATCAGTTGTGTTTCTTGATTTGTAGTTTAATATCATTGGATGTATAAAAAGGAAAAGAAGTTGCAGCATTGATTATAAAAAAGGATGTAAGAGATATTTATCATCCTATGTCACATCTGTAGGAGTGTACTGAGGTTGGTTTTTGTTGTGTTTGTAAAAAAAAGATACAATTTAAAGTTAATTGCATTTTGCATAATGATTATTGTATTCCTAAATAATGGTTAAGATCTGCCTCTGTAGGATATAGATTAGTTTCAGCACAGCCACAATTTCTGTGGGATATTTTGGATACAAGGATGATTTTGAAAAGTATGAGGGCATTGCTCCTGTATGTCTGATGACCCATCGTCAGTGTCCAAAGACACTTGCAATGCATTGTTAAATGTTCTGCAATGCAGAGAAGTTGCTGACGCTTCTTTTGTTAAAGGTTGTACTGGCAATTGTTAGAATTCCACTTTGGATGTTCTCTACCTGCTGCCGTGTGGTGTTGGGGGGTTCTGGCTGCCGCGGCTGTTGCAGCGGGGGCCTTGGTGTGGGGATGGCTGGTCACTCTCCCTCCTTTTCACATTCCACCACCCATTTTAGAAGAACATAAACACTCACCTGAGCACAGGTGCTAGCTCACCTTTGCACTAATAGTTTGTGTGAATGAATGAAATATTTCACACTAGTTGGTTTGAAGTCACAAGTGTGGATGTGTGAACACTATCTGTATGCCGTACATGTTGACTTGTGGACATTTTTGCAGCTAACAGGTGTGTTTTTAACATTTGAGTGTGTGTGTTTCACATTTTGTGTTCCATTTTTTTGTGCTTTTATTGGGAGGATTTGTTATTTGTTTGGTGTTTAAAGGTGCTATGTATATATATATATATATATATATATACACATCATTTTTTAGAGAAATTTGTTATCAGTTGTACTTTTTGTTGCTGTTGTAGTTCAATTTTATTGGATTTATAGAAAGGAAATAAGTTGCAGCATTGATTAAAAAAGGATAAAAGAGACATTTACTGTCTTATGTTACATCTGTAGAACTGTACTGAGAGTTGTGTTTTGTTTTGGAGCACATTCATATGTTTTGTTTGTAAAAAAAAAAAAAAAGATAAAATATTGAGTTAATTGCATTTTAGATGACTAAAAAAGCAATGATTAGTAGTAAAAATGTATAAAAGACATGCAAAACAAATGAAAAAGCAGTCTTTCAGTGTGGCTAAACTCTTGTCATCTTGACAGTCCTGGGTAATTAGCATATGAACAGGCAGCGGGGGGGAGGGGGGGAGTGAAATTTGACTCCTGCTGCAGAGCAGACTGAGGAAACGGCTGGAGCATGTTAGAGGAAAATACATCTTACAGATGACCAGTTTATTTTATATCTGTAAAAAATATCCAGCGACCACTCAGACATGTTCAGGTATATGCCTTGTAAAACCTGGTGTGGATAGTTGAAACATAAGTTATAATAAAACACACTTGTTTGGAGTCCAGACGGAAAAAGCACAGATTTTGTGATGTAAAATATTTATAATAAATACATCTGTTTCACCTAGAAGTCTGAAAGAAATATGGAAGGCAGCAAACACAGATCCCTACCGTTTTCTATTTTTTTGTGTTGATATTTGAAGGATAAGTTATGAAAAAAATAGGTGTTTGCAGTTTTGCCTAAAAAGACGTTTTCGGACCTTTTTGGATCTACGGCTCTCTCAGACGTCACCTGTAACTTCAATTATTCTGAATTTTTTTAGGAAGCAGTAGCACATAAATGCCTATGAAAGTGGAATTGTTGGTACTGATAACCCAAACAGAAGTTATTATAATAATAGTTGTTTAGTCCAAAATTTAATTAAAAAAATCAAGTGATGAAGTTTCTCGTAGACCCTGTAGTGTTACATATCAAAGCTAGAAATTATTAAAGGCATCTTATTCTGAAATCTCAGCTTCCTGAGACAAACGGCTGATTTGCTATGAAGCTTTGTTTTATGAGTAAGTGCAATTGACCACTTCCTGTTTGGGGGGGCCTTATGAAGGCACCGTCAGATTGACACCCATGAAATTTTAGATGATGAGAGAGGACCCTTCTGAGTATCTCCAGTTTTAATTTCATGCACGTCGGACGAAGCGCAGAGAAAAGATAGGGATAATTGCGACAAAAACTGTGTTTTTCAATAACTAGGTGGCGCTATGGAGCTCGTCCAAGATTTTCATATCCATGGGTTCAGAATGGAAGCTTCATCATATCCATTGAATTTCAGTGAGATTGGACAAGGAATGTGCACGTGAGAGCAACTTTTGTGTGCATGGCGAGACGCCCAACTTTGCCGCTCTGTCACGACCACACCCCTGATTAGAAAGTTATGGTTTTTTGTCAGAGTAAACTTCAATGGCTTTTCAACAGGTGGACGTCATTTTCAGGTGTGTCGGCTCATCCTACTTGGAGCAGTGATGCTCCAAGTCAAACATGTCATTTCCTCTTGCCAGCAGGTGGCGCTACACTTTTTCCAGATTCTTTCACTGCAGATGTGTTCAGAGTCAGACTACAATCATGCACATCAATTTTGGATCAGATTGGATTATGCATGACTGAGTAATGGCCATTTTTCTTTTCATGGCGTGTTTTCGAAATGACCTCCAAGTTCGACGCGCCGCCACGGTCACAAACATCCGTAAAAACTTAAAAGCTTTGCAATTTAACATCGGACATGGGTCTAGTTTACAAAACCAAAGTTTGGTGTCATTATTCATAAATCTCTAGGAGGAGTTCGTTCTAGAAGGAGGCCTGCAAATGACCAAAATATAGCAAAAATGACATATTGACATCAATATAGCAGACTTCCTGTGCGACTGACAGCTTGGTACCAAGAGACTTTTTTGTAGGTTTCCATCTGAT
Organism: Oryzias curvinotus; assembly: GCA_023969325.1. NCBI lineage: Eukaryota > Metazoa > Chordata > Actinopteri > Beloniformes > Adrianichthyidae > Oryzias > Oryzias curvinotus. Next base: position 24,967,698 of record CM043708.1, on the reverse strand, counting down.
GAACATGTCCTGTAAAAATCAAGCTTGTACGTTAAAGCATATGCGGGGGCTCGCGACAACAGTCATTGTAGGTGGCGCTATCGAGCCATTTTTGTGCACCCATGCCAATTCTCCTATAAAATACGAAATTTTTCGCGACTCCTGATGTGTGTGCCAAATTTGGTGAGTTTTGGGGTATGTTAAAGGCCTCAAAAAGGCGACTCTTCCGTCGGAAGAAAAAGAATAATAATAATTAAAGCTACAAGTAGCATTTAGCGGGCCCGAGCACGGGCGACCGCCTGGCATGGGCGACCGCCCCGCGAGCCATGCCCTGTTCGAACCGTTTGGCATAGTTATTTCTTCTCCATTCTGGAGCTGCAAGCTACATTTAACATGACAGCAGCATGTCGGTGGAGGGGGGGTGGGTGGGTGGGGGTTGTAATCTGTTGGCTATAAGGACTGAGACGTTTGCATATAGCATGAAAAAAAATCTTCAACCAAAGCCTCGTTTAGACCTGCTCATTTTCTCATCAAAAAGAAGGCATTTTCAAATTAAGAAGCTGTCAATCAAGCAATCATAATAATTACTAACACTGTACCTTAGGATGAGAAAAATGGAACTGACCTAATCTCCACTACAATGTCTAGACAAGAGTCAGCTATGTCTGATAACTTGGCCGATTAGCTGGACCGGGATATTGCGAAGTGCAGGTAGTCTAGCATCCGGTGTGATGAGTCTGTGGAAAGCAGCAGTACAGCGCAGCTGTTGGTTTATATTAACATCAAGAGATAAACTCTTGACACAACTGCCCTAACAGACAACTAAAAGAGAAGATGAAATGTATAACATGGTGAAGGAGTTTTTGTGCAGAAAAAGGTACCATTAGAAAAGCTGGTAGCAGTGACTGCAGACGGGGCTCCTGCTATGATCAATAGACAAACAAGTTTCATCACTCACTGTAAAGCTGACCCAGACTTTCCAAAATGTCTGCATTACTGCTGCTTCATTCACCAGCAGGCCTTATGTGCAGAAGTGATTGGCTCTGGACACATAATGACTCCTATTGTGAAAATCATAGACAACCTCAGCTGCATGCGCCTGTAACCAATGCCTTCAGTGTGTTTTGCAAAATAAGGTTGCGTAGGTCTTTGGACAGCTCTTTGCTTTTACCCATCATGCAATGCTTCTTGTCTAACACCTTGCTGGTGAGAAACCTTTTTAAAAGGCATCAGGACTATACCAGCTGATATTACTTTGCACCAATAGGGGGCAGGTTACCTTCTGAATACTGACAAACTCCAGCTGCTTTCTTGGCTTGCCAGACCTTTTTACCCCTCCTTTTCTTCATGTGTTCAATACTTATTCCCTGTGCCATTTCACTTTATTACACATAACTTCATTTATGGACATAAATGTTTGGATTTCTTTCTATGTGTGCATTACTTGGGTTGATGCCGATATCCGGTGAAAATTTCATGTCAATAGCTCGATTAGAAATATGTTTTTTGAGAGAAATGTTGACGTCTTCAATACTTTTTTTCCCCGCTGTAAAAGCATTGTTTTTATATTTAGAGCTCTAAGCAACCAAACAGTTGTTTGAATCGGTGATTTCTTTTAAAAAGCTGCTGAAAAAATGATCTTTTTAAAATGTTGATTTCTAATTTGTGTTTTACATTTTGTGTTCCATTTTTTGTGCTTTAATTGGGAAGCATTTGTTATTTGTTTGGTGTTTTTAAGGTGCTACAAATATACACATCATTTTTAAGAGACATTTGTTATCAGTTGTGTTTCTTGATTTGTAGTTTAATATCATTGGATGTATAAAAAGGAAAAGAAGTTGCAGCATTGATTATAAAAAAAGGATGTAAGAGATATTTATCATCCTATGTCACATCTGTAGGAGTGTACTGAGGTTGGTTTTTGTTGTGTTTGTAAAAAAAAGATAAAATTTAAAGTTAATTGCATTTTGCATAATGATTATTGCATTCATAAATAATGGTTAAGATCTGCCTCTGTAGGATATAGATTAGTTTCAGCACAGCCACAATTTCTGTGGGATATTTTGGATACAAGGATGATTTTGAAAAGTATGAGGGCATTGCTCCTGTATGTCTGATGACCCATCGTCAGTGTCCAAAGACACTTGCAATGAATTGTTAAATGTTCTGCAATGCAGAGAAGTTGCTGACGCTTCTTTTGTTAAAGGTTGTACTGGCAATTGTTAGAATTCCACTTTGGATGTTCTCTACCTGCTGCCGTGTGGTGTTGGGGGGTTCTGGCTGCCGCGGCTGTTGCAGCGGGGGCCTTGGTGTGGGGATGGCTGGTCACTCTCCCTCCTTCTTTTCACATTCCACCACCCATTTTAGAAGAACATAAACACTCACCTGAGCACAGGTGCTAGCTCACCTTTGCACTAATAGTTTGTGTGAATGAATGAAATATTTCACACTAGTTGGTTTGAAGTCACAAGTGTGGATGTGTGAACACTATCTGTACTGCGTACATGTTGACTTGTGGACATTTTTGCAGCTAACAGGTGTGTTTTTAACATTTGAGTGTGTGTGTTTCACATTTTGTGTTCCATTTTTTTGTGCTTTTATTGGGAGGATTTGTTATTTGTTTGGTGTTTAAAGGTGCTATGTATATATATATATATATATATATATATATATATATATACACATCATTTTTTAGAGAAATTTGTTATCAGTTGTACTTTTTGTTGCTGTTGTAGTTCAATTTTATTGGATTTATAGAAAGGAAATAAGTTGCAGCATTGATTAAAAAAGGATTAAAGAGACATTTACTGTCTTATGTTACATCTGTAGAACTGTACTGAGAGTTGTGTTTTGTTTTGGAGCACATTCATATGTTTTGTTTGTAAAAAAAAAAAAAAGATAAAATATTGAGTAAATTGCATTTTAGATGACTAAAAAAGCAATGATTAGTAGTAAAAATGTATAAAAGACATGCAAAACAAATGAAAAAGCAGTCTTTCAGTGTGGCTGAACTCTTGTCATCTTGACAGTCCTGGGTAATTAGCATATGAACAGGCAGCGGGGGGGAGGGGGGGAGTGAAATTTGACTCCTGCTGCAGAGCAGACTGAGGAAACGGCTGGAGCATGTTAGAGGAAAATACATCTTACAGATGACCAGTTTATTTTATATCTGAAAAAAATATCCAGCGACCACTTAGACATGTTCAGGTATATGCTTGTAAAACCTGGTGTGGATAGTTGAAACATAAGTTATAATAAAACACACTTGTTTGGAGTCCAGACGGAAAAAGCACAGATTTTGTGATGTAAAATATTTATAATAAATACATCTGTTTCACCTAGAAGTCTGAAAGAAATATGGAAGGCAGCAAACACAGATCCCTACCGTTTTCTATTTTTTTGTGTTGATATTTGAAGGATAAGTTATGAAAAAAAATAGGTGTTTGCAGTTTTGCCTAAAAAGACGTTTTCGGACCTTTTTGGATCTACGGCTCTCTCAGACGTCACCTGTAACTTCAATTATTCTGAATTTTTTTAGGAAGCAGTAGCACATAAATGCCTATTAAAGTGGAATTGTTGGTACTGATAACCCAAACAGAAGTTATTATAATAATAGTTGTTTAGTCCAAAATTTAATTAAAAAAATCAAGTGATGAAGTTTCTCGTAGACTCTGTAGTGTTACATATCAAAGCTAGAAATTATTAAAGGCATCTTATTCTGAAATCTCAGCTTCCTGAGACAAACGGCTGATTTCCTATGAAGCTTTGTTTTATGAGTAAGTGCAATTGACCACTTCCTGTTTGGGGGGGCCTTATGAAGGCACCGTCAGATTGACACCCATGAAATTTTAGATGATGAGAGAGGACCCTTCTGAGTATCTCCAGTTTTAATTTCATGCACGTCGGACGAAGCGCAGAGAAAAGATAGGGATGATTGCGACAAAAACTGTGTTTTTCAATAACTAGGTGGCGCTATGGAGCTCGTCCAAGATTTTCATATCCATGGGTTCAGAATGGAAGCTTTATCATATCCATTGAATTTCAGTGAGATTGGACAAGGAATGTGCACGTGAGAGCAACTTTTGTGTGCATGGCGAGACGCCCAACTTCGCCGCTCTGTCACGACCACACCCCTGATTAGAAAGTTATGGTTTTTTGTCAGAGTAAACTTCAATGGCTTTTCAACAGGTGGACGTCATTTTCAGGTGTGTCGGCTCATCCTACTTGGAGCAGTGGTGCTCCAAACAAACATGTCATTTCCTCTTGCCAGCAGGTGGCGCTACACTTTTTCCGGATTCTTTCACTGCAGATGTGTTCAGAGTCAGACTGCAATCATGCACATCAATTTTGGATCAGATTGGATTATGCATGGCTGAGTAATGGCCATTTTTCTTTTCATGGCGTGTTTTTGAAATGACCTCAAAGTTCGACGCGCCGCCACGGACACAAACATCCGTAAAAACTTAAAAGCTTCGCAATTTAACATCGGACATGTGTCTAGTTTACAAAACCAAAGTTTGGAGTCATTACTCCAAAATCTCTAGGAGGAGTTCGTTCTAGTACGAGGCCTGCAAATGACCAAAATAGAGCAAAAATGACATATTGTCATCAATATAGCAGACTTCCTGTGCAACTGAGAGCTTGGTACCAAGAGACTTTTTTGTAGGTTTCCATCAGATGAACATGCTCTGTTAAAATCAAGCTTGTACGATAAAGCATATGGTGGTGCTCGCGAAAACAAATTTTGCAGGTGGCGCTATCGAGCCATTTTTGTTTACCTATGCCGTTCTCCCATAAAATATGAAATTTTTCGCGACTCCTGATGTGTATACAAAATTTGGTGAGTTTTGGGGTATGTTAAAGGCCTCAAAAAGGCGACGGAAAAGTCGGAAGAATAATAATAATAATAATAAACCTAACAGATACAATAGGGTCCTTGCACTCCGTGCTCGGGCCCTAATAATAACTCTTACAGATACAATAGGGTCCTTGCACTCCGTGCTCGGGCCCTAATAATAATAATAAACATTCGAAAAACAATAGGGTCCTTGCACTCCGTGCTCGGGCCCTAATAATAATAATAATAAACATTCGAAAAACAATAGGGTCCTTGCACTCCGTGCTCGGGCCCTAAAAAGTTTCTTCCATTTGATAAGTAATATTACGCTGATAAATCAGTTAGCTAATATTTTTACTATTAAATTCAAAATTAATATTTGTAAAATGGTGCAAATCTCTCATACATTATATTAAAGGAAACATGGAAATCTCTGTTATTTAAATGTCAGCCAAGAATTAATTCCTAGCAATTGACCTTATCTTTGCTGCACACTCCCAATGGTAAAAGCAAATGTTACCGTTATTCTAAAAATAACCAGCTGAGCCATAAAAAGCATTACTTTATACATATCGCTACAAGCAAATGCCATTTTTCCTGCTGCTTTTACCATATTTCATGGGAAATAAAAGTAACCTCTTGAACTTTCTTTTTACACTTCAAGTGCTTGCCTGGCAAAAAAAAACCCCCAAAAAAACCACACACATAAAACTTATAAGACACTAAGCTAAAATATTTGCATTCCTTAAATATTTTAAAACTAATGTTTATGGAATGTTTTGTGAGTTTCCCAGAATTTGCTGTTTATCAATCCTCTAATTTTTAATATCTATCTCTTTTTATTTAATTTTATTTAATTTTTAGCTACTTCTTGACCACATTTTCTCCATGCTTAAACATTAGTTTACGCAGGGCAAGCATATGTCAAGCAGTCTGCAAAACTATCCGACGAAGATTTAATTAAGGCGAGATCTTTGGAAAGCGATTAATAAAGATTTATTTGTAACACAAAAATGTGAAGGAAATAGTGCATAGTCTTTTAGCAGTTAGGCTCTGGGCAGATGATGTCTTTATTCTGGTGGGATAAACTTGGAGCAAAACCTAGACGCTAGTGGTGCTTGAGGCCAGTTCACAACATTGCATTGATGGAGAATAGGACGGCGGAGGGTGGTCATAATTTATTCAGCCAACATCTGCACTGAGCCGTGATTTAACCGGGTAAATTGTCTCCTTTTATAATAAAATATACATTTTTTTTAAAGTGATAACACAATTTTGAACAAGCGAATAAGGTTTTGTTGTGTGGCTGTAGCACCGTATGCAGCATTTATATATACAGGCTCATACAAACCATCTTTTCCACTCTAAGCTTTCTTTTTTCTGGGGAACATGATGTTTTATATCACAGAAATGAAAAGGATAATGGGTTCAGGGTGAACACGTTACGCACATCATAGTCAATGAAGTTTACAAGTAAACGTAGCAGAAAGGAAATCTTTGAAAAACCCTTAATATGAAAGAACATTCAAATAAAAAGAAATTGAATTGTATCTTCACGTTAAGAGCGAATAAATTTGGTTTATTTTTTTAATACCTATAGCACGATTACAATTACAAACATATAAATGCAAAATACTGCAAATATTTGGGAATGATTCCTGCAACAACTACTTGTGTTTGAAAGAAAAGGGATGTCTTTTGGAGTACCATAAACAAAAAGTATACTAATTTATCCATTTAAGTTCATCGCTAATTATTTTGACAGTGATTGAAAAACTTAGAGTCCCGAGGTTCACTGACATTTACAACCTAAAAGCCTTTTTTTATGTGTTCTCAGAGCTTTTCTCTCATTGAAATAAACTTTTCAGTTTGCTTTAAACACATGTGATCTTTTTTCTTTTGGCTGCTCCCTTTAGGGGTTGTCACAGTGAATCATCCATCTAACCCTGCCCTCTCCATCTTCATACCAACCACCGTTACCTTCTTCTTCATTGCATCCATGAACCTTCTCTTTGGCAGCTTTTGTCTTCCTCCTCCTGGAAGCTTTAACCCCACCATCTAAAACCTCTCAATCTTTATTTTCAAAGCATCTAGCATGACACAACACATCCCTCTGATGTAATCCATCTCTCATTCTCCAAATAGAACCTCAACATCTTAAAACAAATTTGCCATTTAGACTTTTTGTAGTTGAAAAACATAATAACAAAGTTAATAAAACCCTTATTTGATATAAATGGTGGATCCTTGTGGAATTTTTAGTCAAGCATTGGCCTTTTTCTACTTTTGCTTCACAATATATTGAGAGTTAACCATATTTTTTATCCATTCATGACATCTTTTACTTTGTAAAAACTTTGTCTTTATTTTTTTCTTATTTAGAAAGTTTAGTTAGTCATACTGTCATCAGACAACATGCGACTGGTCGAGAAGCTGTTATATATTTGCTTTTATGTCTAGCTTTTTTGTGTGTTTAGGACTATGTTTCCATGGTTATTTATTGCATACTTTTTCTAAAACAGTCTTTTTGAATCCTTTTTACTTTGTTTAAGAGGGAACTCATATATGTAACACAAAAAAAGTAAAATGCTAAATGTTGTATAATTATTTGGTGCTTTACTACCTTCTTTGAAGGCCCAAAGCGCTCCAACATAAGATAACATAAGCATAAAACCAACTTACAGAGAGAGAAATTCATTTAGAGGCTTTTTTTTTTCTTTTTTTTTAGCTAAGTCAGGCTCAGGCTGCGGAAACAGGCAGCAGCAATAGATCACAAGAACAAAAATGATATCTCCCAGAGAAAAAAAATATAAGATCTGGAGGCTGCGGTCTCATGCTAACCTTGTAAATAAGAACATGCGAGTGGGCAGCATCTACATCTGCCCAGCATGCAGTTTGAGCAGAAATGATAAGCCTCAGAGCTGTGAAAGATTATAACTGATGGGATGTTTGAAAGCATGTATCTATTTAAACAGCAATGCTGTAATCCATCACAATAAAGTGACAACAGTTGGCTTTGTCAGGCCCTTTTCTGGCTTCATTCAACCACCCTTTCATTCCATCTTTTTTTTAATGCAAATTGTCAGATAAGAGATGCAACTATGAACAAAAAAAATCTCTTTTATCTCGTTTAGTCTTACCAGGGTGTGCTTCAGTCCTCAAGCAGATGGAGAGCTGATGGTTTTCTCAGGTACATTTTTAGCCTGTTCTCTGAAGCCTGTGAGGTTTATTAGAGGTGCTGATGACAGTCTGCAGCTCAAGTAAACCATCACATAAACCGACTTTTGTGAGATTATCTTGACATAATAAATCCCAAATTTATAGTTATCGCGTTATCAAGCGGTGCAATACGCATATTGCAAAGCCGGTCAAAATTGCGATAAATGGTTACCTTAAAAAAAAAAACAATCATCTGGCAGCTTGAAGTATTTAACAAATCAAATAAATCCATTTATCTATTTGACCAATCGGATGGAACCTTTTATGTTGGATGGCCACCTCCTATGTAGACGAGGATCATTTGGAGTATAATTTAAGTTATGTTGACTCTTATTTAAATCAAACTGTTGCAGTGAAATGGAAATGATGTATTTACCGGTAGTTGTCTTGCTATTTTTATGTATCACAAGTTGGGTCTGCCAGTTGGCTGACAGACCCGATTCACTTCCGTTGTAGTTTTCTTTTTGTCTGCATCGCTTTTTTTGTTTGCTGCAACTTTTTTTTTTTAATGTGATCGCTTTTTGTTTGCAGTTACTTTTTTTTCTGCTGTGATGGTGGTTATTCACAGCGTTTCTTTTTTATGTGCAGTTACTTTCTTTATTTTGCAGTTGCTTTTTTTATGCAATGGCTGTTCTCGGCCACCATGTAGAGTAGCCTATATTGCAATACAAACGAATTTCTATCTGTTTTTTCTTGCATTTTTTTTACATGACTTTTTATCTGAGTTTGTTCTGTTTTTGTTGGAAAAATTGTCTGATACTTTAATATTCAGTGCATGATCTGGGTTGACATTGTGTCTTTTTTTGATTATAATCATAAAATGATATTATAAAAGTCATTTCTGCTCTAAAGGGACTGTGAGGTGACCCGTGGATAGTGTCACTTTAGTTTCCTCGAGAAAAGGTGACTTCAATAGAAAAGCAAAGCCAATTCAAAGGAGCAAAACAGAAAAGGCAAAATGAGGCACTTGATTTCCTAAAAGCCTTAAATGTAGTTTCCAATGTAAATTGTGTCTTTGGTGCTTTTGACATGTTCTTGCGGCATTTCTCTGATGATGGAGGATATATTTAAAGAAAATTAAGCTTCAGACTGTGTTTCTCAGTATTTCTTTATTCAAATCACGGTGAATCAGTTGACAAAAAATGTAGTTTTAAAAAAGCTATTAGTTGATACATAAAATCTGCAATCCACAGGCCACAAGCTCTCTGCTCGCTCCATTTGGAAGTGAATACATTGGCATCTTTGTTTGCATCACCCAAGCTGGAATCTGGTTTAAAACTGTACAGTATGGCTTAGCATTTTTGTTGCACCAGCAAAGTTATGTTGCGGTTATGAGGGGCTGTAAGCTAGAAGAAGAAAGTGTAAACTAAAGGGAAGACAGGATAATAAGACTGAAAATGCCATATTTGGAGCAACATCAGCAATCGCAGGAAGTTTTAAAGCTATCAAACATTCAATTTTACTATTTCAACAAGTTTCTTTCGTTGTTTCTCATGGTTAATAATGGATCCTATACAAAAACCACCATGAAAAAGCAGACAACTTTGCAGCTGTTCGCTTGTTAAATGTCTAGTAAGCAGATTGTGTCAGTGGGGAAGGGCTCACAAACCCAAAATGAAAAATAGCAAGCAGTGAAGAAGAAAATTGGTTGCTACCAACTAACTTCTGAATGGAAAAGTTATCACAGCCTTCGTTTTTTAGGCACCCCTCAGCTGATAACAGCAGCTGACTTCACACCTACACACAGTGAGCAGATGGAGATAAAAGGTCCGAGGTGTTGAAGTAATGGAGGGTTAAAGCGACCTGTAATCTTCCTGTTTAACAGGCAGCTGCCCAACAGATCTGGCAGATCCAAATTTTGCAGTACAATAAATATTTTCTATAATATATAAAGTATTGCTGTAGAATTATTTACAGTATATGTTCATTTCATTAGTTTACTTTCATATCAGAACTGCGGTAGGAGTATGGGTTTCTACAGTTGAAATAAAATCAAAGGAGAGAAGTTTAAATACTTCAGAATATAGCAGTCTCTGACCAGAATGTAGACCTGGATGTGGCAGAAAGTTTACACAATAAAATGCACATTTAAAGAGGAATGGCTCCCAGCCCAAACTCATGAATGTAGACCCCTGCAGGTCCCGAAGCACTATTTGTTTGAAAAGCTCAAAACCACATCAATAATTCAAAGCAGTTTTCAACTTTGTTTGTGGAGCTCTGAAACAAATCGGGATCGTTTTTTGCAGCTTGCTGTGAAAAGGGCTTGTGCAGAGGTGGAGCCATCGACCTCTGATCAGAAGGCTTGAAGTTCAGTGTGTTCTTAAGGAAACCCCACATTGCTCCTAGCGGTCCAGCTCGCGCCTGGGCAGCTGTGCCATCACTGGACAATTGAACTGCTTTGACTCTGGAAACTGAAGATTGTGGAGGAAAAGATAGATTTTCCTTCCAAGAAATCCTATTTATGGTTTTATTCACTGTCCTAATGGTTCAGAGAATGGAATTACTGTAACCCTCACCTACATCAGACACAGCACTCTTTGTTACTAATGCCCAATTTAGGGGTGCTGGTTTGGACACCTTTTTAAGTTAAGATTTTTTTTAGCACATTTAAGGTTACTTTAAGTTTTTAAGTTTATAATTTATATTTTTCTTGAATTTTAATTCTTCTGTATGCCTTATTTTTTATTTAATGTGTTGACATTTGGACCTCAAGTCTGTAAAAAAATTAGTCTAATCTGTTTGAGAGTAAAAGTATAGCATTGAAAAAAATACAAATGTTTGTTTCAGATTTTGTTTAGCTTATTATGGCTTATTTGATTAGTTTGGTCATGAATTTAGTAAAATAAATGACAAATATTAAGATTTGATCTTTTAGATTTACTTCAGTTAAAATGTGTATTGTATTCAAACACATGAATATCCAGACAGTCTGAATGTTCTGTTTTAGTTCTTTTAAAGTAATCTGATGTCCTTGTTTTTGCATTTTGTTGGCATCGTTCTAGTTAGATGTTTGTAACTGTGGCTCTACCTGACATGATCTTTTTTCTATCCATAATCAGTTGCTTCAGTGATGCTTTTTTTTAAGACACACCTGGATTCACTTTGTAATGATCACAGCTGCTTCTTGTTTACTGATTAGTCCTTCAGCGTGTCAGAACACTACAGATAATCTGTTACTGGATTTTATTGGTGGTTTGCGCTTCTTCTGTTTCTTGTTCAGATTTTGATTTGTGTTTTATTTGTTTAATGCTCTCCAGTTTATTCTTCTGTCGGCTTTTGATTACATTTAAGACCTTCACAAACACCCAAAGTGAAAGCCAGCGAGGGAATCTGGATCTGGTGAAAAGACACATGTATGTATGTACGTATGCATTTATGAGAAAGAGGCAGCTTCTTTTTTTTTTCTTCTTCCATTTAACTTAAACATTAGCAACAAGCTGACCTGGAGTACCACAGGATACTTTTGTTATCTGCTTTAAACGTGGCGCCATAAGTATTTTGATTGTATAAAAGTGGACTTTATTTTTATTCTGTTTTTATATTATCTTTCATTTTATTTATTGTTATTTTAGTCTGGCTAATGTTCCAACTTTGTAGTACAAGTACTCCAATGGTGCACAAAACAAAAACACATCATCTGACTAAAATAAACCAAGCTGTTTTTGCTTTAGATTTATGATTATTAGATTTATATCCAAAGAAAGAAGACTGTTTCAAAAACAAAATGTTTTTTAGTTTTCTCCCAAAGATGTTTTTAGCAGAATGAATGGATTTAGCCCAGATTCTGCCTTAATTGTGTGATGCAGCCAAATGTGCAGATCTCATAAAAAAGACTTTCCTAACAAAGGGAAAACAGAAAAAGTGTCCAAAAGATGAGGGCTCAGTAATGGGAATGTGTTTCTGAATATTACCCTGATTAAAGTTACACTGAAACCTTAGAAAGAAAAATAAAATTACAAAGGGAAGCATTTCCTAGAGTTCCACATGTCTGTTTAAAGCCAGTATTATTAAATGTGGTTGTTAAAATCACATTTAGTGCCAAATGATTTTTGCTGAGGTCTAAATTATTACAAACTGGAATTTTGGTGGTTTGGCATCTAATGTTCCTGTTTATAAGCTAAATCATGGAAGAGAAGCAGCAGAATGTTCATCCTTTATGTAAAATACATAACCATATAATCTAAAAAAGTACATATTTAGATTGATTTTTTTTTTTTTTTTTTTTTTTTTTTTTTGCATTTCTGCTAAAAATGGAAATGGATTTTTAAGAGCCTCATTTAAATTTTTGCTGTAAAGTAAAACATTGTTTTAACTCAAAGGAAAAGATGAATAACATTCTTTTTGTCTGTTAACTTGCATTAAATGTTTAGGTGTATGTTCAATAATTTAAAGGTTAATGCTAACAGAGAAAGCAAAGTCTTTAAATATTTAAGTTTATATCCAAATACTGTGTGGATTTCATTTTTCTGCTCATGTATTCCACCAGCCAAAAATCATCTGACATAAACAGTGACAGACAGTTAATGCAAGTAAAAACCGCAGAGCTTACAGGTAACACGTTTATAGATGGACACATTTTTTATTACAAGGTGCAATCTTGAAAATCTGAATTCTTTTTAGAAGTTTTTGAGATTCACTTACAAAACAAAGAAATAACTTGATGAAGACCTAATTAGCTATGTATTTTATTTTTAAGTAAAGAGGAGTGTGATTACAGCTATTTTCTATTATTAGTTATAGCATAAATATTCAAAAATATGTCTTGTTCTAACTTTTTTAAAGTCTTGCTGCACATGCAGAAGTACCCGCTGAGTGTTTAGGTAGTATAGCACTCTACGGTCACATGCTCATGGTGCATTATTAGTATTGTTAGTTTCCACTTGTTCACTAGTTTTGTTCAGATGTCTGAGAGATGTCTAAAAACAGAGTCCCAAACAAGACTAGTGGTTAACTATACAAGAGAAGAATCGAACGGACACTTTTGGAATCTTAAAGTCCAAGTTGTGTCTCCAAGTTAGGGTCTGACACACAGAGATTTTGCTTTTGATGAAGGCCAAGAATTGGTTGACTATTAACATAAACTGAAGATGAAAAACATTAGACAGCAAAGAAGTCACACCCCAGACAAGTTTATGACATGATATGAAGTATAAACGGGTGTAGGTATTTCCATTGTTGTTTTTTTCCCATGAGGTGAAGAAATACATTATGTTTTTGTAGGAATGCTCAAATGAACTTTATCAGGCAGCAGCGCATTTCAGGCAGCATATTACATATAAATATCAATTTGGGCTTTGAATAAAGTAACGCAAAAAAAGTCCCCTATGAATGCATGCTGTACTTCGTATATTATTTTTTTCTGTCTAATTTCTTCCTTTGAGAACAAACATCTACTGACATTTCAGCATGTAAATGTGGGCTTGAAGAGGGACCCCGATGTCATAGCTTTGCACCATAGGTAGCTTGTTGTTGTCAGTAGTTGGTATGTATTCATGTGTGCAGTACTATGGCATCAATGTCCTTTATTTCTGCTGCTGCGTTGCCCTGTATCTCATTAAATGATCAATGTCAGTGACAGATTCTTGAAAAAGTGCTAGGTTGATATTTTGCTGTGAAAAGAGCACAGAGACTAAAAAGGGCAAGGCTGTCTTTAGTCTGAGCTTCATTTGAGCACACATGCAGACTTTGTACATCCTGGAATTTCTATTTATATCCTTTGTTTACCTTTTTACTGATGTCACGGCTATTGCTAACCTTCATATCTACATGAAACTAGTTTGTTTAGAAGTTTTACTCTTTCCATTTGTCTTTACTAGTTTATTAGTTCAGGACAACCTGCCAAGGCTAAGGCAGCTTTTCCTTTGAATGTTACAACTCTAGATTATTGGGAAAGTATCTTTGGTGTAGATGTCGAGTTGTGATCGGCGGATCTTAGCGTTTGGTTTTCACTTTGCCCCCCATGTCTTAAAGTGTCTTTGGGTGAGACACTGATGCCCACATTGCTCCTGGTGGGTATAGATTGCAGTCAGTGTTTGGTAGCAGAGCCGACATCAGTGAGTAAATGTGTGTGTGTGTGTGTGCAACAGTGAATGGGACTGGGACTGTGAAGCATCTTAGGCCTTAAAGAAAGGCAGTAAAATGCTATAAGTATACAACATCTACCATTGAAGTGCTGGGATTATTTCAATTTTGCTATACTTTATATGAGAAGACAGAACAAAATGTAACATAATATTGTAAGACTCATAGCTGTTTTTTACTTCTTCCATTTGTGCCATAAAACACTTTTAATAGGTAACAGGAAAAACTTTTTTAGTCAAACCTGAAATCCTGTTGCCTTTCTTTTGTTTTCTTTCTTCCTTTTAGTTTGTAGTTTGACAGATAAGGGGCAAAAAAAAGTATTATTGGAATTCAGTGTTTTTCTCTTTTGCTTAAGGCAAATGAAGTTTTGCTGTGGGAAAAAGTTATTGCTTTAATAAAAAACATCTTTTGTTAAATTTAGATGGGTAATGTTTTTAATGTGCACCTACAGCCAGTCCTTGAAAGAGCCACAGAGTTTTGCATGTTTTTGTGAATGTAGTGCATAATCATCTCAGGCCATGGTAAAAGTACTGTCTTCCAGATGCACCTTTCAAAGTGTCACTGCCTCGTTTCCCAGTATTTCAGCAGTTCTCATCACCGTCTCTTGGTTATCTCGTTTGGGCTCCTCTCAACCTTGAAATTCCATCTTATCTCTAACCATAAAAACTTCGGTACCAAAAGTTTATTATATGTGCTTGTAGGACTGCATTAACATTTAACGATCCCTCTTTAAAAGTAAATTGGAAAGTTAAGCTTATGGAGCGCAGGGTTGTCATTTTTCAGGTGCTGCTTGGGTTGGTGAGACTACTGGAATGAAATCGCCAACCATTTTTTTTTTTTTTTTTTTTAGGATGGCATGTGTACGTTACTGTTGAGTACCTGAGAAGAGATCGTTTCATAGAGCAACCATCCTTCTGATTCAGTCAACTCACGAAAACCTCTCTCGAGATTTCTTTGTGCCCAATATTGTTTTCTGTGTTATTGGGGAGCTTGGGAAGATTTATTACATTTAATATTTTTCCTTAAATTGAAAAAAAAGTTTATTATAGTACTTATAAAATACTTTTGATTGGTTTTAGGGGGTTTCACATGGGTATTTTGAAGCATTATGAAATTAAGCTGTCTTCCCTTTTATTAAGTTTAGTCAGAACTTTTTTAATATCAAAAACAAAAAAATTTATCCAGGTTCGATTTTTAAATAGACTGATTTAAAATAAAAACATATTTGTTGCTTATAGAAACATGAATTGGTAAGTTTAAAGTTTAGCTATAAAGTTTACAAATTCCTTTCTTAATATTGCTGTTTTCAAAAGTGTGAAACTAAAATTTAGGCATATAAAAATATATATTTAACCGTATTTCATATCAGTGACTAAATCATATTGAAGCGTAAATAAAAACTTAAAACTCTTGTCGGATTATTATAATCACATGTTTAGATACTTTGAGTGTTACGGTGTTTTAAAGTAAATATGTAAATTTTTAAAATGTTTTCAACATTCTACCTGCACCATTGTATTGTTAGATATTATAAAGATTTATTTACATAAATATGTAACCCAAATCAATGTAGTGTACAGTTTTAAAAACAAACTGTTTCTGTTCCGACTCCAGAATTAAACATTTTTAATGAAATATGGACAAAAAATAAGTGTTCTGTGTTTTCGCACTAGTCTGATTTTTAAAATAATATATTGTACAAAATCAAAAAAGTACATAAAGCATTTTCAGTTGGTGTCCATCAAAAAGAAGAGATGGGTAATTCAAATTTATTTTAAAAAAAGAACTGTCTTTTTTTTTTTTTTTTTTTTTTTAAAATACTGTCGTATATTTTTTCCTTTGTAATCTTTTTAGGATTTTATTTTAAGTTGTGTTTTGGGCCAAGATAAGGCGGAGATGTTCTTGATCTATCCTCACAATCCTATATCAAGCTTTGGCTTCAAATTGTGCAGCATAAAGCACTAAAAGATTGTAACCACACGAATCTGATATCGATACGTTTCCCACCACACAGGGATTAGTAGGACTCTTCGAGGTGACAGTGCAGTTACCATAGTTTTTGAGTTATGTGTTTCTTCTAGATTTTAGGAGCTTCGTGAGCAAAAAACTTCTAGTATTTCAACCATAATTGACAGCTTTCAGTCCCATGATGTTCCACGGGTCAGGAGCTTTAAATGAGTGTTTTAGATGGGGGCTTATACCGGACTGCTGGTTTTTCTAAACAAGATTTTCAAGCCCCTTCAGAAAATGTAAATAGAAAAGAAATGTTGAGTTTGTGTTCTTCCATTACCAAAACTGGCAGAATTATTCAAGTCTCTTGAGATGAATTTTAGTGATCTTACATCTATGGAAGAGAAGTTTCAACCTCACAGAAAATTACAGCATGTAGAAGTACTGACGGTTCTCTGTATTTTATTATAAGGATAGGATAATTCAATGAAGAGTTAAAGATAAAAATTTATTATTAAAGCAAAAGAAGGAACATTTCCAAAAGTTGAACACAGAATGACTGCAGGGGGGAGCTACACTTAAGCTGTGATGAGAGGAAAACTATTGGGAACAGGACAACTCAGTCTGGTCCAATGTGGGAAAGACTTTGAATTTAACAAAGGCATGTGACCTTACAGTGTAGAATGTTCTAATACTGTTTGTTTTGTTGGAAAAACATATGACTATTTGTAATTATTTAGTCCTGCGAGCCTCTTCTGCCCAAATTAATCCGCTTGTTTCCTAAACTATTCCTCTAGAGAAATGTCTGTTAAGATTTTTTCACATATAATAGACCTCTATATTGCTAAATGTTGATAAATTCATTCGATTACTTGTTGTACTAATATTCAAACAGGCCTTTCATGTCCCCACTTCGCCTTCTGTAATCTAATTTTAGCCTGAAACTGTAGGAGGTTTCGGTTTCCAATCATTTTACTGCCACCCTATTGTGATCCACAGGCTGAAATAAGCGTTGCCAGTAGCACAATGTGAAAGGTGTATGTTGGCAGCGTACGTCGGTATCACTCAACACATGCTCTGATCCAGAGGGGGCCAGAGCCTGCCGGGCCCCAAGCGTGATGGCAGCCACACAGCCATGTGTTATCCCTGAAACCACGTCCTCAAAGTCTTACAGTTAACAGAACTTAGGGCAAAACTCAGGCTGTAAAAACAAAATCAAAGGTAGATATATTTCAAATTATTGCTCATGCATCTGTAGTTTAGTCATTTTATGTAAGTAAAATGTAAAAATAAAGCGACTCTTGTAAATGTGAAATCAGATTTTTGACAAATGACTCAGTTGCCTCCTTTAAACTAACAAAACCAAAAAGAAAATAGTTATAAAAAGTTATATAACATATAAAATATAATAAAGAAACAAAGCAAAGCAAATAATCTGCAATAAAAGGAAAGAAAAAAAGTTTGTCTGTCCTTGCATTTCTGTGCGCCTTTCAAGCTGCGGGCATTTCACACTTAGGAGTCAGTCGCCAACAGCAGTGACATCGCATGTTGTCGTGTCGGGAGTGAAACCTGAAAAACAAGACCTGCAGAAGTGTCAGAAAAATTATCTGAGTCTTAAACATGTACAAATGCTGCTGTCAATCAACTGACTAGTCGTGTGTGAGTGTGGGTTTGCATGTTGCACAGAATAGCACGCTTTTTAAGTCATGCAGTGTTGCAAAACGTGCCTGTAAGAAAACTGGGTCAATCTGCTTCATATCATTTTATTTTGATTGATCCAAAATGTGTTCAAAGCAGCATTTTTTTTTTATTTTTTTTTTTAGCCAGGTTTTACTCTATCATTTATTTCCTTAAAGCTGTTTGTGGATGCTCACTAATATACAGTAATTTGTGAGTTGTTTAGTCAAGACTTGGAAATACTTAAGTCAATGAATTTTTAATTTTTTTCTCTAAAACCCATTTAAAACAACTCACACTGGCCAAAGTGCTGGATAACAATACACAATAATAAATAAAATAATATAAATATCTGCAAAGTAAATGGAATTTTTTGTTGTTTGTTTTGTTTTTTAAGATGGCTCTAAGGGGGAAACAGGAAAAGTGGGGGAAAAAAGGATGGAGGCCAGAACCCAACGCTGGGGCAGTCCACAGGTCAGGACACTTTAAAGAAGTGCTGGACTCAAGCTGGGAAAGAGATTGTTGTGCTCCACTGTATCAAACGGAGCAGTGAGACATCAGTTTTACCAGAGACCAGTTAAACTTACCAAATTACACCAACAGTGCTGGGGCATTTTCTCAAACCAGAATGGTCATTTCCATGCATAAACATTATCATCACTGTAGTTGACCCTCCACAACCTTCGCTGTGAATTTGAAAGAAAACGTTTTTTTTTAAAGATTGGCATGAAATTGGACAGACCTGCATAGCCTGCTGTCTTTTCTCTATCGCCTTTCAGCCTGTTCACAAACATGTCTGAGTTCTTGAGTGGACGGACAAGATTTAGCTACTGGCTCCACTCGTTGGACAACTGAGTCAGTAACTCCGTCCACATGTCAAGTTAGACAAAAAAAAATGTTTGTCAAGATTAAAATCACAACCAAAAGTTCATATTTCTCTTCATTTACACCATTTAAAGCTACAAGGTGCCAAAAGTTGTCATCGACATGAAATACTGCCATATATATTTTTATTTTATTAAAACTTATATGATCTATTATTATACTTTTCTTTTCTTCCCCCCCCCAAAATCTTTCATAGCCTTGATTGTGCTTAGATAAAACCAGCTAAAGCTTTGAGTGACACATCAATCTGTGTTTGCACTTCCTCAATTTTACCACCAGACCACATCAGACTTTAGTGACGGTCGCAAGTTCTTATCTTTGGGTGTTAGCGAACGCCATTTGCTCCAGCTGCATCCACCAAGAGCCAGAACCTTCCTAAACGTAAGTAATAGTCAGAAGTTTGATGTTTAAAACTGCTGAAAACATCCACTGGAAGGTTAAAAAACAAAACATCATTTTGCAGTCTTCAGTTCAGTGGCCATTGTTTGTCTTTTCAGTGTGAAAGCTTTCTGAAAATTGATAACAAGTCATAGAGCAAGTCATGGTTTTATTTTTGAAAGGCTTTGCCTTTTTAACTCAGAGCAAAGCATAAAAACTGAGGCAGAAAAACTGCATCCAAAGAGTTACTAAAAAGTGTCTTAAATGTTACATTTGCTAAATCCATTCTAATTGTTTCTCTCCATTTATTTTCTTGTAAGCTTACTTCAAATTTAAGCACACAAAACAAAGGCATGATATATATATGTACATTAAATGTGCTGTGTTTCTTGACTGTTATTGCACATTTCAACATTAAGCAACTGTATTTTACAAAAATAGCTCTCTTTATGCAAAGAAAGTTTATTTCTTTGAATACATTTCATTCTGGTTTCATTTTTATTTATTTCTGTAGGTTTTTTTTCTTTCTTATTGTATAAGTTTATAAATAAACATGTAGTTTATGTTAAAATGCTTTTTTTGGAACTCAGTCTCATGTATAGTTTTTAAATAGGTCCAATTTAAGACATTTAAACCTTATGTCATGATAAAGATCATCTGGATTTTCCTTTTTTTTTTTTTTTTTTAATATTAGGACTAAATTCGGACTTGTAGTTTCATGGCTCCTCCCTCGCAATCTAGACTTACCTGTAGCCTGTAGCCTGGCGGACAACGTCTATCGCGAACAGACAAGAAGAAAACTTGAAGATCAGCGATCAAGCAAGGGTTAACATCTCAATCTTAACATTTGACTGATAAACAAAGACAAAACAAAATTATGTATATTTGAACATAAAAAAAATTATTTTTTTTGTTTCATTTTTTTTCTGTGTGATTCAAAGATCTTTGCTTTTATTAATGAACAGAAGAAATAAACTTAGAATGTGGTTTCATGTCATGATGAGTCTCACAATTTATAATATTCCCTCACGGTCAGTGGTATCTCTAACAGTGGCTGATGAAATTCACTAGAAATCTGTGCTAGAACGTTGTGCGTTTGAGCCAAGAAAAGAATAAATCAAAATCAAAACACGGCCTGAATGAAACAAAGACACAAATGCTCTGCTCTCTTTGGCCTAAATATTATATCACATCTTAGTTTTTCTTGTATCAAGCCACCCTTAGCCTCATTTTTTTTTTTTTTTTTTTTTTTTTTACGTCCACCAGATTCAGCTATTTAAACCAAGTTGAACCTGATGATAAACTTAGGTTATTTTTAGTGTCCTCATTATGAAGAGATCAGCAATCGTAACAAAGTTGACCGAAACATATCCACAAAAAGATTAATTTAGTTTGGTCCTAAGTTTTAAACTGTTATTGATGATGCATTTTATGTTATATTAAAAGGAAACAACAGGATGGATGAAGCTTTTCCTAGCAAAAAAAAAAAAAAAGCAATAGATGAGAGGATTCATGGGTTCCTTGCTGTGCATTTAAACTTGTTTTATTGATGATTCATCTCCCAATTGAAATCCCACTCTGATCATCTTTTCATCTATTTTAAAATGGTTCCCAGGGGTCTTTTAACTGTAATTGTGCTTGAACACAGTTTCTGCAGAAGTTCATTTGAAATTTTGCTTGTAAGTTGTGGTTGAGACTCTTGGAAAAAGAGTAAGCCTTCTTCCCCCTCCCATCATCCAGCTGATCCAGCTCACACCCCAACGTAACGTGCGTCTGTCTGTCTGTCTGTCTGTCTGTCTGTCTGTCTGTCTGTCTGTCTGTCTGTCTGTCTGTCTGTCTGTCTGTCTGTCTGTCTGTCTGTCTGTCTGTCTGTCTGTCTGTCTGTCTGTCTGTCTGCAATCCAAGCAATTATTTTAATCTTAATTTTCTTTATATATGTCCTCCATTATGAGAATACAATGGTGTTTTTTAGCACCATTGTAATCAGAGTTCTAAAGAACTTACCACTTCATTATACTAATAATTAAGGATCAGAATAGCCAAGAAAACGATATGAGACTGTTGTATTTGTGTATCAAAGATGGTCTGCTTTTTAGGTAGCCTCTGTTTTATCACACAGAATTCGAACATTTGTGTGGTTAGAACCTCAAAGGCTGCATTAATGACAGCAGGGGAAATTGACCCTGTTTTTAAAATCTGTTTTCTGCAGCAGCTGTTGCTGCTCTTTATTTGACCACAAAAGGCTCTTATTCAACTTAAAAATCGAAGTATAAGGAATTCGGAGGCTTAAAGGAGTCTTGAATTCCATCTGTAAAATTGGCTAGTTCCCCTGGGCAGGTATTAAGATGACATTATATGAAGAGAAGGTGCTGTCATCACCTGCTCTGCCTGCACTCTCACTTACTTGGTAGGACAGGCCAAAGAGCCACAAGGGGCTGAATTGTGCATGGCTGGAGTGCACACACACAACTCCAGGCGCCACACTTGTTCTCTTTACAATCATGTTCAGTCATGATTGCACACATGTCAGAGCCTTCTTTTTTTTTTTTTATCTGAAGACAGGAACATTTTTGAAAGACGGAACAGCTAAATGATAAGAGTTTGAGTCTTTTGTGTGTGATGATGCATGGTTTTTTTTCAGCTAAATTTACAGCAAACTGCAATAACTAAAGCAAACACAAGCAAAAAGTGAAAGACGCATCAATTCTTTAGCTTCACGACTCAGCTGACTGGATGGGAAACATTCCATTCAAAGATTAAAAATTACTCGTGTTCCTTCCTGTGCCTTCCTCTCTTGATATGAAGGTAATCTGACCTGTTTAAATCTTTGTACAATCTTTGTTTATGAGAGCGTGTCAGCATACCTGAAATCTAGTCAGGGCCAGGACAAGCTAAAACAAACAAACTGTTGTCTGCATTTCACTTACAAACCTGGTTTGATTCACTATGCTGAACAAACTTGAGAAAGGCATGAGGAGGATCTAAAGCCAAACAAAAATAAAAAACGGTGAAAAACCCTTTGTTCAAATCCAAAAAGAATTAATTCCTCAATATAAATGTGTCCTAATAATAATGATGCCTCTTTAGGTGAATAGCCAGTTATTATCATCAAAGATGTGCTCCTAAAAACAAAAAAGAAATTGACACAACTGGACCCTCCCTCATTATGTTTGGAACCTTATTTTTAGATATCAAATCACATTTGCAAAGGAATAATAAAAATTGTTTCTTGATTTCCTCTTTTTATACGCTGACTTACTTGATAACTCACTATTTTTTAGGGGAAAAAATGCTATTATTTCCAAATGCTTCAGATTTTTTTAATTTGACTTCAAAAAATGAATAACCACAACAAATGAATCTGATGTGGTTGTGTTCAGGTGATGTGATTGAGAGTCAGGTCACTTCTTTTCTGTATGCATTCAGTCAAACCCAGGCTGTGTGCATGCTCTGCGCTGATCCAGAAGTGACAGAATCAGCAGGTGAACAGAAGAAGCAGTCGCCACGACAGACAATATTTTAAGTGCAGTGTGCATCTCAGTTATGAAATAAAGAGGAAGGCACAAAAAAAAACACTTTCTGGTTAACTGCAATAAGCAAGGTCCAGTGATATACAAGTCAAAAATAGATCTGCATAAAAATGCTTTTTTTTCTGAAATGTTAAAATTATTTTGTATTTTTTCTGATTGTACTGTAGACAAGGTGGTATTAATGACAGGATGATAGGATTTTAATTGTTCTAATTTCTGTGAAACATCACCTAGATAATAAAGTTCAGATGTTGAACTGAAAAATGAAAACTTTACCAGGAGATCTTTGACATGACCCAAATCCCATACACTTCCCAAGAATAGGAATTTAGTTGTTATTATAAGGTCTAGTTTAAAGAATAAAAATTCTGGATTGCAACTCCTGGGCCAGCATGTCATTTACTTGGAGTGCTCTGCTGGTCATTGAGCTGCAGTTGGACCATGTGTATAAATAGAAACTAATCTGTGGCCTCATTTGAGAGGTTGATATTGGAGCACAGCAGTGCCCCTTGGCAGGTATTGGGCTGACATGATATGACAAAGATGTGTTGTATCTGAGCATGTCTGATTGTACTGGAGCTCCCATCAGCCGAGCTGCCTGAGCTGGAAGCCGTCCTGAGGCCAGAGGAGCAGGTCACCGTCACGCAGCTCTCTCATTTGTCAGGGACTCAGGATATGTTTCTGCGGTACAAATGAAGCAACTAATAACACAGATCCATATGAAACATGACAGTTTCCTTTTTGGATATCTAGTGTGCAGACCTTGTTACAGAAGTTGTTTGTTAGGATAGGATCCTAATAAAGGGAGTTGTAGGGAGTTAAGAAAAATTGAAATACTTTAATATACCATACATTTCATTAAGAACACATGGCTTGACTGTAGAAAAAGTCTTTTCAAAGACCCACTCAGATGAAAACTGTGTTTTTGCTGTTTTTAAAATGTTCTTGTAGCCTTTTTCTCACGATGGAGGACATATATGAAGAAAATTAAGTGTAAAATGGCATTTCTGAGCATTTTTTTTTATTCAAATCATTGTGAATTAGGGGGAGATGAAGAAATGCTGTTGGAAAAAGAGCTTATTCGTGAAGTTAAAAACATGCTGGACAGATCTCAAGCTTCCTACTCCGCTCCATTCTGATGCATCCACTTGTAACCAAATACATCTGTGTTCTGAGCTTACATCTGGCTCAGAACAGCACAGCTGGATAGCTCCAATATGGCTCGCCATTTTTGTTGAGCCTGTAACGTTAGGAGTGGCGGGATTTCTTTGCTCCAATGCTCCCGCCACACCTGAGGCAAATTACAAATGAACTCCTGCCGCTCTGCAGAAACTATGTCCTAGAAAATGACACAGAATTTTTATTTTCATTTTTTTTGCTAAAAACGGCAATTCTAATTTGAAAAAAGCTGAAACGATTATCTGAGTGGGCCTTTAAAGCAAAAATGCTGTAATTGTTTACAGCATCTCACCTTTTCCAAGTTATAAGTAAAAAAAAACATGGAAGGGTCTCTTGTATCTCAGTGTGTACAATAAGACAACAAAACTTTGCAGACAAACTATTGTGTAGTTTGGTGCAACTTCAAAGCAAGTAGGATTTATACATTGAGGATTATAGACCTTTACTCTAAGTAAATGCCTGTGGGATAATGCTGGAAGCCTGATGGCTGATTGCAAGGCCTCCTCACAACAGTGTGTCCAATGCATTAACTCATCCTAGAGATCACCAGCTTTCATGAATAAAGACAATTAGCAGTGCTTTGAACACAATCCGACCAGCTCCCATTATGCGATCCTCAAATTCCCCTGCTCATAATCATTCATTTATGAAGCAGTCCTGGCAGCGGCCTTCAATCCTTTTTGCTTGCAGCCAATTGCAGCTCATTCTCACTGATTTGCTGGTGGGACTAAACATAAACACAAAATAGCCGGAAAAAAAACCCAACAACCTTTTTCTGCGGTGTAAAGTGTTTCTGATCACGATGTTTAGAAGGCATAGTATGATATTTTATATTATACATTTCTTGTTTTGATTCCTTTGTTTGGAACTTGGTTGCATTGATTTAATTAAGGTAAGGTTGCAACATTTTATCTCTGATTTTATTCTTTTTTCATCGTTGATTAGACCTGTGGTTTTTCTTTTTCATTTTCTCACCCACCTTCCAGGTGTTGTGCGATTTTCGTTTAAACATTTGAAATCATTTTTTTGTGAAGCAGGACTCTCTGTTCACGTTGGGTCCTCTTTACATTTGTGACTTGCACAGCCGATCAAGATTACACAAATAATTTGTATTTGAGAAAAGGTCACCTTTTCAGGTGCCTCAACCAACTTAGTAGCCTAATTACTTATTATAAAACATTCATTCACAGCCTGAAATGTAAATGTCGAAGATCGACCGGTAAATTGAGAGCTTTGCTTTTTGGCTCAGCTCTCTCTTCATCCACGACGGACCGATACAGCGACCGCATAACTACGGACGGTGCACCGATCTGCCTGTCAATCTCACGCTCCGGTCTTCCCTCACTCATGAACAAGACCCCAAGGTATTTAAAGTCCTCCACCTGGGGCAGGGACACTACATCCACCGAGAGATAGTAAACTACCTTTCTCCGGTCGAGAACCATGGTCTCAGATTTTGCGGTGTTGACCCTCATCCCAGCCACTTCACGCTCAGCTGCAAACCGCCGCAATTCACGCTGGAGGTTCTGGCTCGATGAAGCCAACAGGACAACATCATCTGCAAAGAGCAGGGAGGAAATCCTCTGGTCCCCAAAGCAGACACCCTCTGGCCCGTGGCTGCACCTAGAAATTCTGTCCATAAAAACTATGAACAGAACCGGTGATAAAGGGCAGTCCTGCCGGAGTCCAACCTGGACCGGGAACAGGTCTGACTTACTGCCGGCTATGCGAACCAAGCTCCTACTCCGGTCATACGGAGACCGGACAGCCCTCAGTAAGGCTCCCCGGACCCCATACTTCCAGAGCACCCTCCACAGGATACCACGGGGGATGCAGTCGAACACCTTCTCCAAATCCACAAAACACATATGGACTGGATAAATGAACATCCCACAATCCCTCCAACTCCCTAGATAGGGTGTAGAGCTGGTCCACTGTTCCACAACCAGGACGGAAACCGCACAACAGACTCTGGTCCACTGTTCACAGCCGGAGACACGCCCCCTCTGTGCATTCACGCTGCTTTCCTCCTTCTGCCCGTTTGTTCATCCCAACGGTATCATAGGCACCACAACAATCTTATTGCATAAGTAATGGATGAAAGAGCCCCAGGTTGCTGACCCCTGCCCTAACCCAAGGGCCAGAAAAAAACCCTGCTTTTCTAGCTTTGCCTTGCCTGCTTAATTCCTCACTTTTTAGTTACTTTCACATTTTGTTTCATGAACATAGTTTTGTCAGCGCCTTTTAGAGACTAATGTCCCTGCTGCTGATTAAATCACCCTAACCGTAAGTTAAAACTGATTACAACTTCTGCTGTTCTACATAAATGTGACACTGCTAAATAATCTACAGAACTTTAATTAGCAAAATATTTACAAGACAATAATTTAAAGGATTTTGTCTAGATTTAAAGTGTTTTTTTTTTTATTTGGGCCTTTTTAACCTGTTTTTCACCTGTTTGTAATAAAAAGTCTCAATAGAAGTGGAATATGCCTCACAGCGTTTGCATATTCCACTGTAGATGATGACTAAACTGATGACAAACGTAGCTCACTATGTCACATAGGGTTTCAGCAGAAACGGAGAACGGAAAGTTACCTGTACTGGGGAAAGTAACATTATTTATAATGTTGTAAAAGAAAAACTATAAAAATGATCGTTTTGAGTGATAGTATTCAGCTATGTGTATTTATATAGCGCTTCATGCCTATTTGCAAGCACCAAAGCGGTTTATCTGGTTTACTCACACTGCCATGAGAGACACTAGCCAGATCACTGTGTTTTTACTTAGAAGTTCTTTAAATGCAACTTTTGAATGTTTTTGAGAAAACTTGTCACTTTAAACAACTGTTGTTGTCAGTGGGCCAATTGAACTAAAAACAGGTTCCATGCAGAATATTATAATACAAGTTTAAGTCTTTGTTGACATTTAGATGTTTTTTTGATGCTTTCGAAAACAAAAATGATAATTTTGTAAAGGGACAAATTACTATATTGTAAGTAAACCTCAAGATCAGAACATTTCAAGATGTTAAACAGGTTTCAGGGTTCATAACTTAATTAAGCGAATGACTGATCCTTACTTTGCTTTGGGCTCATTGCCATTTGGCTCCTATCACTCTATTTGACTCCAGTTTTATGTTCCTGGTGTAATCTATAATAATGAATAAATTGTCAGAAACTTCGCTCATCGTTTCCCCGTCAAAGTATTGTGTGCAAAAAAACTGCTTTAGATCCTTTTTTTTTTTTAAATATCTGTATGTCTTAAAGTGGATTTTTTTCTTTTTCTTTCTTTCACTTATCAGAAACTGTAAAGAAGTTTTCTAATCTCTTCTTTCCCCTCACATCTCATATGTTTCCCACTGCCCACCCATTAAGTCTGTTAGTTTTTTTTTTTTTTTGTCAGAAGCAGGAAAAACTAAATCTGTCATTCACACGCTCCGTCTGTGTCACTTTCTGACTGTCACCTTTTAAAAAAAGAAAAAAGAAGAGTGATTTTGATGGATCCGGCAGCAAAAGAACAAACTCGACTATTTTTACTTCACCACACTGACACTCTATAAGGAATAGGAGACGTATTTGGAGCAAGCTGCTGGAGAACGGCGCTCAACAAAGCTGCCTGCTTCTGCTTAGGGAAGCTGAACAAAATACTTTTAGATATAAGAATGAGGAGTTTTATTATAATTACAAAGCATCACTTACATATATTAAAATTAGAATTATTTAGTCTCACTTTAAGGAAAGAAATAATGTGCATTCCATCATAAACAGTTACGTATAATAAATCACAAAATAATAAAAATGAAAAAAATAAGACTTATGAGGCGTGTTAAGCTTAATGTGCCAAACGACAGGTGAGAAATGATCTAAAACAGAAAAAAAGTTATTCTGTGTCTTAATACTAATTTGCCAACTCAATACCATTATTAACACTACAGATTTATGACGTGAAGTTATTGAACACTACCTAACAGATCAGAGTGCTATATGTGCGAGTCTGTGCAGACATCTGCGTAGACTTTATGGCTGGCAGGTTGAACTCTTCATTGTCTTCTATGTGCGACATACAACAGCACACAATGATACCAACACATCAAAGAGGCAAAAACTGAAAAAGCTCAAATTTTCAGCTACTAACGGTTCATTTGAAGCACAGCGCTGTCAAACTTTAAAACTCTGCCTTAATGTTTGCATCCAGATTACTTCCTGCATCATTTAGGAAACTTTTTTTCTTGAGTTACCGTATGTATACTACAGCCTTTAGATATTTCCTGACTCTCTTTCTGCTGTGCTTGTAATGAATGAATTGGAGTCATCATAGTGTGAAGAAAGACAACTGAAGAAAAAAAAAAGTCCTTCCCCATCTTCTGTTTTGCTCTACATGCAGGGTTGGTGCTTCACGCTTATTCACCAAAAACCCAATTTTTGGATTTCTTTCTCCTAATGGTGCTCTTCACTGTACATCTTTGCTTGGATCGTTTCCCTGCAGATTGACTGCAGGACTATATATATGAAAATGCAAAGCTGACAATAAGAGAAGCGAATAGAATGGGTTTATGGGAGGGGGGGGTTAATGATCCGACATCTGAATAACTGCTTTATTTGGAAGTACAGCAAAAGCTATGATGTTGTTGACTCTGATATGAGATTTACTGCCATGTCAGGACACGCAAACAGTGGCATATCTGTGCAGGGCAGGGCTCAATGACAGCACATAAATCATGTCTATTTATGCTGCAGAATGGTTCTGAAGAAGCCGCTCGCAGCAGATTGCCAGGACCAGAATGTTTTACAAATTCGAGTTCCATTTTTTTTGGTCACGCACTTAGGTGTGTGAAATGTGTTTTCCGCATTCGACCACTCCCCTGGGGCAAGGTATGAGCTGCAGACATGATCATTCAGGAACCATTTTGTGGTTTAAATACGAGTAATTACGAAAATGTAAAGAAAACAACAAATAATTCTGCCATTTGTGCAAATATGTGGCTGCTTAATGAATTTCTCCGCTGCCCAGTGACGCAGGGAGGGGAGAGGCAGGGCATGGGCATGCGCTGTTTGCGGAGATAGATGGTGTTGCCAGATTGGGCATTTTGTTTTCGTCTCCAATTTGGCAACGCTGGAGATAGACAGACACTGTGCTTGCATGAACTCCGTAAGTAAATTTAAGCTTGTTACTGTACGTATTAAAGAAAAACTGCAACAGAAGTATTGAAAGTATCAATCTCATCACGCTAGTATCAATACTTCGCCTTGGTATCGATGCTCAGATCGATCCGCCCACCGCTATTGGAAAGCTCTGGGAAAAAATGTTGAAAATAGTAGTCAAATATTTTTAACGTTGTTAGCATAATGAGCTAGCAAAATTGGCATTTCCTTGTTGATCCCACATTTTTTGCCAGAAAGTTGTGAAAATGCAATACAGGAATTGTTTGATTGAACTGAAGAAAACAATATGATATACGATATGATCATTGATTTATGATTCACTTTTTCAATTACCGATACGAAGCCCATCAAGACGACTGTTGTTGTGAATTTAGGCTATACAAGTAAAATTGCATTGAATTGAATGGTCATATTTGACTTAGTTGCCGTGGTTAACAAAGAACCTCAGCTGCCAAGGAAATTCAAATATGTATTTTTACATTGTCAAAAAAATCATAGACCTGTTTGTTCCCCCCAGGTGATCAAAAAATAAAATGGAAAAGCCCCAATTAAAAAAAATCAAAGTAAAAACCTTTTTTTATGAATTTTTCACATGCAGCTCTGACCAGAGTGGCAGTGGGATAAGTGGAGAGTGAGAGGCGTTTAGCATCCACCAAGGCAGTGAGGGCGGGTCAAAGCAGGGCAGCGAGGGTGGGGCAGGTAGGGCGTACAACACCAATACTTTTTGGTGGTTCTTTTTCAACAACAGGTTTTTAAAACAACCATCAATTAAATGTTTCCAGGATATGTATTTTTTTTTTATCTAAAATCGTGGCTCTGTCTCCAATGTTTCCATTTACCTAGGTGTGTGACACCTAGGTGCGAAATTTGTTCTCCGCATTTGACCCATACCCTGGGGTGAGCTGCAGACAAGCCGTGCCCGGGAGGCAGGAGCGTTAGGGGTCTTGCCCTCCACTGGGTGATGTGAATTGCTCGCTTTTGATATGGTAATTGCCCCTAGTACCATTGTTTATTCTCCTCCGGGAATTGAAACCTGGATTCCTGCGTTGTAGCAACCGAGCTACCCAGCCGAGCCACCCAAAAACAGCTAAGCAAACAGATGAGAGCTGAAAGCCTTTTGTGTTGGACATTTCTTAATTTTACAACAGGGGTTATGAATCCTATGATACACCAGATGTATATTTAAATAAACCCCTTTTGTAATTTCAGCTAAACTTTATTCATGTTAATTATATTTGTAAATATTTTTTGTTGGACCGGACGGAAAAGAAAAGGAGGAAAGAAGAGAGAGGGATGAGGAGATGGGGGGGGGGGGGGTAGAGGGTGATAATAGTAGCGAGGGTAAGATCATGAAGCGTCAGAAAGCAACAAGTTGCTGGAGCTTTATAATCACAACTGACAGGTTAAGGTGCGTAAAAAGTTCAACAGGGGGGCGGGGCCTGTCCACACACACACACAAACATTACAAACACAAACAAGTCTACATGGACAGACTACCATGATGACGATGACATCCACAGACGACAGTGTATTTTATATGCTCAGGCAAACACGCTCGCACGCAAGTTTTATTCATGCTCTGACAATCTTAAAATTCTTTAATTCAAAACTTACTGCACACCTTTGTATACTGCACCTGTGGACAAATATAGGGCATCCAGCATGAGGAAGCTACAGGTAGCCTATAATGATCCCCTAAGGATTTTATTAAAACAGCCTCAGTGGTGCAGTTTGTTAATTGGTGCAAGAATTAATACTCTCCAAGCGTTATTAAAACATTTTATCTATGGTTTTATTTATCGTCTTAATGCTTCAAATAATAATATCATTTTAACTTTCACCAATGTAAAGCACAGCACTTTTAGATACCAATCCCCTATATGGAAGTTTTGGCACAGTCATCTTTTTTAAACTCAAGTTTTTATTTTAACTTTTTTTAAGTCAGCCGTTTTAGTCTTTTTAGTCATTTTATTAAGTTCAGGATACCTGGTTATTTTACTGTTCTTATACTTTTATGTCATTGTTTTTATATTCCTATGTCATTGATTTTTATACTTTTATGACATTGTTTTATTTTTAAATACTTTTTATATCATTGTTCTACGACGGAGTATTAGGGCCACCAAAAAAAAAAAATAAATAAATAAATTACGACTTTTTATCTCGTAAATTTACGAGATAAAAAGTCGTAAATTTAGGAGATAAAAAGTCGTAAATTTAGGAGATAAAAACTCGTAAATTTAGGAGATAAAAACTCGTAAATTTAGGAGATAAAAACTCGTAAATTTACAAGATTTTAAGTCGTAAATTTATGATTCTTGTGGACGTGAGCATGCAGAGCAGCAGGTGAACGCCGCGCAGCAGCAGAGCAGACCCACTAAACTTTGTTAAACAGGCGAGATGAATGTTCATTGATAACGTTCCAAATGTCTGGAAGCTATTGATGGATGGTGCGGGATCTCTGCAGCCCGATGAAGCCATCGTTGGCATTCCTGCAGCTGTCCACGTCAATCCTTACTTCCTCCACCAAAGACAAATCTCTACATTTGTGTGACACTTCCGTCCGAGGAGGAGCACTTATTTGTCATTTTCAACGATCTAATGATAATACAAAAGACTATTTTCATTCCTCTTTATTGTTTTATGCTGAAACGGGACGTTTCATCTGCAGGAGGGGGCGTATGTAACAATGTTTACTTCCGCATTGGTGTTCGGATGACACGTTCATGACGTCAGTTGACAGATGAACTTCAGGGTGTGAATGAAAAGGAGAATAAAGGCTGCAGCGGTCCTCTGCACCCAAACGTGTCTCTGAGCTTCATATTTTACGCATTAAACTCCGCTTTACTGACACTCAACCCCGGACAGACGGTTCCACTGACAATAATCTGATTTTAAGTCATCTAAAGGTTCAGGATCTGCTTTTTAAACCTGTAATCCGGAAATAAAGCTTCACAAAAGGCTCCATGTATTTAATCTTCAAGCTAGGCTCCGATAAACGGACAACTTCGGTGTTTTCTCCTTAATCTACGACTTTTTTTCTGGTAAATCTATGAGATTTTAAGTCGTAGAATTATGAGATAAAAACTCGTAAATTTACGAGTTTTTATCTCCTAAATTTACGTGGTAAAAACTCGTAAATTTACAAGTTTTTATCTATCAAAATTTAGGACTTTTTATCTCGTAAATTTAGGACTTTCTAACTCGTAAATTTACGAGATAAAAAGTCGTAATTTAACTTTTTTTTTTTTTTTGGTGGCCCTAATACTCTGTCGTATTGTTCTTATACTTGTTTGAGTGTCCTATTTTATCCTTAAGTCTTTTATAAGTTTTGTGTATGTTGTGGCAAATGGACCTTGAGTCTGTAATAAAGCTTATTATTATTATTATTATTACCACAAACATTCACACACACATACTTATGCATTCAGACTAACACATGTAAAACATTTCATTCAGTCACACAAACTGTTTGTTTAAAGGTGAGATAGCACCTGTGATCGAGTGAGTGTTTATGTTCTTCTCGGGTGGATGATGGAATGTAAAAAGAGGGAGAGAACCCAGCCGCCCCCCCACCAAGGCCCCCACCGTGGCAGCAGGGACCCCCCAACACCCACACAGTACAGCAGATAGAGAAAGACCGCCTGCCGAATAACCACATCCGCTACCCAGGGCAGTGCCAGCGTGACCGCCACAGCGGCCCCCAACGCCAGAGAGCAGGGGGGCGCAGGGGGTAGAGAGTGCAAGCTAATTAAAGTATAAAACTACGAACACGATATGCTATTTTTTAATCAGTTTTTACCATTTTCCTTCTTGTAGACTATAGACCTATAGGCCATCTCAAGTATATTTAATGCTATATTTTTATAATTTGAGTATTTTTATTGTTGGGCATACATGCTTCCCAGCAGATGATGTGACATTTTGCTAATTTACCTATTGTTTGAGGCGATGTAAGAGTTGACTTGTAGAAAGAAATAGAAGCTCTTTTTCCTGTGGCCACACATATGCTCTTTTGCATATTAAATTGAGTCGCATCGATTCTGTCGTATGAACAGTAGTCAGAGCTTGTTTGCCGTCTCGTCGGTGCAGCTGGAATTGTGTTTGCCAAGCTGTACCCTCATAAACAGAGCGCAGATTTCTTTGTTTAGAGGAAATACCTCTCAGCTCAAACTGTATATTGAATTTTGTATTGCTCAGACCTTATATTTCCTATTGTCTTCCTCAGACTGGGCTCCACTGCACTGTGACTGTGCTGCATCATAGTGTGGATGAAGATGAAGACGGTGGTGGACGTCCTGTGTGGACGGAGACGCAGGCTGCCCTGTTTCCTTCTGTTCATCCTACTGTTCGGTGCTGGAGGTCTGGTTCTCTTTATTCACCAACAGGAGACGTCAGAGTTGGCGCAGGCACAAGCCCACGGTGAGTTTGTCCTTCAAATGTTGAACCACAGCGGCGTTTAAACTGCTCCTGTGATAAGTGTATTACACGTCCAGATGGGGCACATTCTTCTGAGGCTGTCCGTCATTGTGCTGACAAAGCATGCATTGACTGGAAGACATTTTTACCTGGAATACATAATGGATGACGTGAATGTAGTGAACATTATTGCCCCCTTTTAAACTTTTCTTTATGTTTGCATCTAGTTTTCTAAAAGTTTTGCAATTTGGAAAGACTAAATAACTAAATAAAGAGACCAATAGAGTAGAAGCACATAAAGGTTTAAGGTACATCAAATTTATTTTGAAACCAACAAACACCTTATGGAAGTTTTTACACACCTCACTTTTTGTGCTTTTCTCAGACAGGCGTTAACATTTTTACACTTTTCTCTCTTCTTTCTGTGTTGGACAAATAAGTCCAGTGATATTAAATGAAACCAAAGATATGCTAGTAATCAGAGATTTATTTAAATTTGGCAACTGAACACATTCTGTACAGGAAACATGGTACGGAGTAGAATGATTGAAAGCCAGTCAGAACACAATGCGTAGTGGAAAAAAAAAAAGAAATTTCACACAAAATCTGCAAAACTTTGATGCCATGGAGGAAGAAGTGCATTATAGCGAGGAGTCACTGTAAACGAAGTATAGACCAACCAAACTGGACAAGCTCTGTTTCTTCTCAAGTTCTCAGTGGGTGGAAATGTTCTAAGGTTGTATAAGTTTAGTTTTTTTTTCATTTTTGTGTCTGGGTTTTTGTGCATTTTACACTATATTATAAACTAATAGCATCTGAATTGTTTTTACTAAAAAAAAAGCATACTTTTCTCATATTTTCTATCTTTAATTATGTTTTATTTTTCAATTTCAAAGCCCTTAAAAAGTCAGATTTCTAAATTGAATATTTTTTAATGATTTAATTATTCTAATATGTCTAACATTAATCAGCAGAACT
Source organism: Oryzias curvinotus (assembly GCA_023969325.1). Classification (NCBI taxonomy): domain Eukaryota; kingdom Metazoa; phylum Chordata; class Actinopteri; order Beloniformes; family Adrianichthyidae; genus Oryzias; species Oryzias curvinotus. The sequence goes on along the minus strand of CM043708.1, from coordinate 24,933,420 downwards.
CATATCCCTCTTTCTTTGTTTTAATCTCAATTTCTTTGATAAAGGGCAATGAGTGCTTGTTGAAATGACAACGTTCTTCACAAACTCTAGAAGGGACCATGAGCACGATAATCTACATGAAGGTGTATTTGTTGGACCATAAACTGCAACAGAGATTTCTGACCAAAATAACAATAATAAGTCATTATGACAGTATGAAGTAGTGTTTTCTTTGATGTTTTCGTGATTCAGGTTGATGAAATTTGTCGTGTTCCTCCAGCTTTAACTCCCTAAGACTCGAGGCTTTGTTCTGATAAAGTGACCCAGCATTAAGGATATTGGGGTTTAAGCATCCATGATGGACGTGTAAAACTAAGCAGCTTGGTGTCTCAGAAAGGAGAGATTAGCTGTGTACTCGATCCAGTCATTCAAACAAATTATGGCTGCATCATTTGCCTACATCCTCTGTTAAACCAACACTCAACTCGGGTTATTGTTTACTTCAAGTTCATGACAAACTTCTTTGTAATTAACCTAAAAAGATGCAACTTTCTTTATATCAAGAAGCCCCCCTCCCCATACACACACACATAAATCACTTTAGTTAAGTTTCAAAAATACACATTTTGCTGTTTGTTGACGAACCTTAATGACAGAGTCATTAAGGTTTGGTTTGTTTGTGTAGTGAGAAAAATGGTTATGTACTTTTCAAAGGGCTATCTGGAGATGGAACCAGCAGCAGCAGAGAACCAGCAATTCACTGAGTGTCTGTACTATCATGTGTCAAGAGTATTGTGAATCATTATGAATATGAGTGGTGTCACACTCGGCTCCAAAAAGAGCCACTTATGCAGAGTGGGAACTCTCCAAGCCTCTAATATTACCCTGATTATCAGATGCTTTCAGGCTCGGTGTTGAATGGGAAAAAAAACATGGGGAGGAGGGGGGTACTATTAGCAGTTCAGAATCAACAATAGCAAAAGCAAACACACTACAAATGTACTTTTTATATTATACCAAGACTCACATGGCATCATGACCAACCTCTGTGATTCATGGAAAAACTCACAAAGAGACTCGCACTTTTTTTTTTTTCAAAAATGACCTTTGTTTAAAAGGTTGTTTCAAACACAGTCAGAGTCTAAGGAGATCTTTGTTTTCTAAAGGATTTTAGTCATTACAATGATATTTATAATCAACTGGCAAAAGCAGTGTTGTTTTAGGACTACAAAAAAAGGTAATTTATCTGCATGTATGAATTTTACTGCGTACTTGAATTGTAACTTAGCAACATGTCTAATCTCATAAAAATAAAGATTGAATCAGTATTTTTCAATCTTAGGATAGGATAAAGCCTCTCAGCAGTCACTTTTTCGCTAAAATGATGTGGCCATGTTCTGTCATATCTGTAGGCATGGGCAGGACTCATTTATGCTCAACAGGGGCTCAATGCAAAATGATGGGGATTGGGTCCAGTTTATCAGACAGAAAATAAGGATTTTAAAATAATTCAGGCCATCGATATTCATTAAATTCATGAAGAAAAAAACAGTTTCAGTATGGACACATAAAAGCTTCTCAGCAGGTTAAATCTAAAAAAAAGCATTGATACAAAGAACAATTCCATACAGATAAAAAAAAAAAATATTAACTATTACCAATGGTAAACAATGCAATAAACTAGCTTCCATGCATCTGACCTGAACAATGAAAACTAAAAGGAATTCAAATAGTATAAATCTTTTAAACAATTGTATTGTTTTAGTTTTCATTAGGCCAAAACACACAATGTTTCAGAGATCAGTAAATCTGTAGCCTGAAATAAAAATACAAAAGTAAAAAGATGTATATGTTTAATTTAAAAGCAAAAATAAAACACATTAAATGTATAATTTACACTCTTTGTTCTACAATTAATTTGTATTTTAAAAAAGGAGATTATTATCATTATTATAATTGTACAATTATAAAGTGCCCGTGAGAGAAATGACTCATAAATCCCTAGCCAACAAGGCCAAATGTCTGTAGTTTCTGTGGTGGCCCCACCTGTGTTTGCCCACCTTGGTTTGAGGGGGCTCTGCCAGCCCCTCGGTGGACGGCGTCTGGCAGAGCAAACGAGTGGCGGCGTCCAGGGGCCAGCAGAGCTAGCTACGCTGTCCACCCATCGTAGCTGCTGCGTCGCAAACCTGAGCTTTTTCAAACCGCAAGGGTTTGTTCACTGCTGATCTATCATGATTTGAATAAGAAATACTCAGAAATGCATTTTAATTTGAATTATTTTATTTATGTCCTCTATCAAAACTAAATGCTAAAAACACCATTTTCATTGAAGTGGATGTTTAATAAAGTGTGATTGCAAAGTTGTAACATCCTTTAAACGGTTTTTAACAGGGAGCAGAAGATGGCGTTACGTTATTCATTTGTCTTCACTGCAAGCAGCTTTCAGTTGTTCTGAGGTAGGCGTGGAATAATGAGCAGGTTCCTTTAGGAATAGATTTTGTTTTCCTTCCTTGATGGTTTTAGCACATTTTAGGAAGACAGTGACAGGATTTAGTCTTTACACTGCTGTCATCAAAGTGAGATAATGTAAAAAGCCAAATGATTCATCTGTAATGATCAATGCATAATGGTGACAGCGTATGTTTAGATTGACTAATAATAAATATGTCACCTCAACACTGTTCAGCATGAAACAAATAAATAACTTCTGTCAGATTGTTTTTTTTTCCCTACATTTATTTAGACACTGTATTGTTTTTGACATAAGGACAAACTTTGCTGTTCCATGTTTTCATTTGATTTATAGGACAATAATTGTTTTCCTTTTTTTTAATTACAGTGTTAGCTTTTTATAGCTTTTTTTATTAATTTTTTTTTGTCTGTGCACATCTCTTTGTGGCTTGTGTTTCATTGCTTTCTTGATATTGGAGGAGGAATTTCACTTTACTAAATCATGCATGAGGGATTGTGTGCTGTATACTGAATACAGTGGCACCACACTCTTGTCAGCTCTCTGTTAAAATACAATGAGCAAGCAGCATCCTTGCCCCAAGCTGCGGTCCTTCAGCCTGGCAGAAGCTCATATCTAATAGAGCCCAGTTATAATACATCGGGTGTCAGCTTTTATCTGCCTCCCCCTCCTTTTCCACCTCTTTATTTGGTTTGCAGTGTGCTTGGGAGCGTTGTGTCCTGTGGTGTACATAGTCTGCACAATTGCAGCTGTGAAAACTGCACTTTAAATGACAACAGTCTCCCCCCCCTGATACCTCCAAAGGATTTGTTTTAACAGAATTGTAGGGACAACAACCACTTTATCATGGAGAGGACACCTAGCAATTCGGATAAACCCTCCTCACAAATTTACACCTTTGGACATATTTCAGATGACCGTGGCAGTGATGAGCGAGTGCTTCTGGGAGCAGAAAGTCTGCCTGGGTGGTCACCTTCCAGAGCAATTCACAAATCAAAGAAAGGAGAAAAAGGTGCTCCACCGTGTTGCTGCGGAAAGGATGTTTTTGGGGGCAAGCAGGAATCTTTTTATTGATGGTATTTTGTAACACCTTATAACAGCTTATATGCGATCCTTCCACTCTAACCAACTGCTGCTTGTGGAGTCTGTACACCTAAACGAGGGGAACCATTTAAAATAGATTTCTAAAGTTCAGACAGACTAGCGTAAACCGATGGAGCAAAATGCAAAAAAAAAACTTTCTATAGCAGGTCTTTGAAAATGAACTTTCTGAGTCTTGTGTGCATAAAAACATATCAAAGAGTGGAGTCTTATACGCAAGCCACCCTCCTAAGCTTTGTGAAGCCTTAAGTTAAGGAAGTTTCAGGTATGTGGCCCCTTTTAACTAACTTTGTGAGTCTCAAAGTTTTGTTGAATGCAGTTTTTGGTGTACAAGTATTGGAAATGCAGTGATATTCTTCCAGTCACGATGTGGTGGGTGGAACAACAGGCACAAAGGCTTTCTCTGTCTTAATAGCAAAACAATGTTTTTTCTTTTGCATATACATGTCATATTTGAATTTTGAGCAAAACTAAAACTCTATTGGGTACAATATGCCACACTGTGTATAAGGAATGCTATAAATCTTGGTTTAAAACCAAACCACATGTGACACAATTGAACCGAATTGCAGGGAAAGTGAATTATTTCACCCCGACTGAATACATTTATTATGTTTACATTGAAGCTGTCAAACACATATGTTGTGTTAAATTTAATATATTTAATATTGTTTTATAGCATTTCACTACATTTAATGAAAGCCAACCAAAAGTCTGACTGTATCTTCCCCAGTATTTGTTAAATTTCCATGAACTTACAAGAATTTCATGATTATCTTTTCATTTTCTTTAAAGTGTTGCAATAAATGATTCAATGTTTAAAGCCAAAACTCCATATTGGTAATTCATTTTTAAACTTGTCAAGTAAAAACAGAAAAAGACGATGAACACCATACAGGAACCATAAAGGGTCAAAACGAGGTGAAAAACTTGAGGAACCTTTATAAGAAAGTGCAAGTTTTATCTGAAGATTTGACGTACAAAACGTCAATCAGTTGTTGACTTTTGAGATTTTTGTTTTTTCAGTTATTTTTCTTTATGAACCAGGACTGATGTTTAAAGTGTTTTCCTGCTGAGTGGGTGTGCATTTATATTTGTCCCATACAGTTGCTGATGTAAACTGAAGAAAGATTGATACAGGTCTCAATTTACTAGCTTCCACAACTCAAAGATAACTCAAGATCAGCATATACTTTTATTCCTAGTTATTAAAATCCACTTCTGCGTTTGGATTCCTGTCAATTGTGTGTCACTTCCAGCTTTGTTCATGAACAAAGAAACCCTTCAGCTACAGCTCACTTTTTTTAATTATTTTTCTTTTTTCTCTTTGGCTCAGAGAGACCAGATAAACAATTTTGAGTTTGTGTCCACGATTGACCCTTCATCTATTCATGGCAAAAGCAATCACTGAGATCCCAGCATTCTAAAAGTTTTTCTTTGACATGAGTCATTTATACCTTTTAACAGAAAGCAGATTTTATGAATGAAGCATTTGTTAAATAAGAAAAAGGAATTCATCACAATGTGTTTAACTGTATGCTAGAAGCATTTAAACTCTGAACATCTTAATGTCACTGCGCATATTATAAACAACTTTAAACAAGCAATAATGCATTTTTTTAGTCAAAGTGTTGTGCTGTTTGTTCTTGGAATCAATTTAATGTTTTACACATCAGACCTTTTTCTCAGTTTATTGTAAGAGTGGCACAATTTTCCATCAGCATATTGGCATTCATAGCTGTGAAAATCATTGCAGGTACTCATCACTTCCAGGAAGTCAGACTTTTTGGTAAAGTCCTCTCTTTTTTTTTTTTTTTTTTTTTTTTAGAAATCATTTAGTATTCCTTTTAATCACAATTAGTTTTTTCTTTTCCTTTTTATTTGACCCTTTTCACAGGGTTGTAGGATTTTTATTAGCTTGTTTGGCTCTCAACTGGAACAAATAAACGATTCAAGCATAAAAGGGCAATTCATTAAAAGTGTGAACAAGTGCTGTACTCACACTCAGGTATGAGGAAATTAGACTGAATATAAAAATAAATGTGAGAAAAACAGCCAAAGTTCAAAGAGAAACTTTCAAAAAGTCTGCCATTATGACTGAATAATTGCTGTTAAAACTACTTTAAATTAGAGGAAACCCAGACTCATTATAGTTATTAAGAAAAAGTATGCTTAATACATTTCACCTTCTCTGACGATGAGATTCCTCCCAGAAGAATAGAAAAAGGAAATATTTGCGTAAAGTGCAGCTTTGAAAAGAGAGTTTTGAATGGGGATGACAATGAAGAAGGAAATGAGATAAAGTCTTGAGTGGAGAGGACAGCATCAATTAATGAGTTATGTTTGATCTGATCCACAAAAACAGATTCATTCATAGATTCTAAGCACTTTCTTCATATCATTATATAGACAAGCACTTTTTATAGTTATGCTGCAGAAACTCACATTTTGAATGGCCATTTATTTATTTTTTTCATTTTTACTTTTGAAAAACTGTTTTTTAATGCTGTTGAGGGACTATCCGTTTGAGATTATCACCTGATTTTTTCATACAGTTAATCTTTAACACGTGTTTAAGTATTTTAACCAGTTAGGCATCATAATATTCAGCTCCTATTTGGGAGATCTTTGTCTGTACTTTTTGTTTTTTGTTGTAGAAGCTAAAAGGTTGAGCAGAATTTCAGTTGATAACCTCATGGAAATTTAAAATAATCAGTAGGTTATTTTACTTGTACCTATGTTTATTAAATTTATCATTTCTCTATTAGCCTTTCCCATTTTAGACTGTTTATTTTTTTTGTATCCTTTCTAATGTCTATTTTGCATATATATATATATATATATATATATATATATATATAAAAATTTAATTTCCTAAAACAATTAAAAAGAAATGTGTTCAGCTAGTTTTGCTCATCAAAATTTGCTTATCATTTATCTAAACATTGTAGCACTTTTATCACCATTCAGATGCTTTTCCAATAGTTTCAGTCTTTTCTTATACTTCTGTATTTGTTTTCTGTTCAATGTATGTTCTAATTTTACCAATAAGTAAGTAAAATTTAGGTTTTATCATTGTTTTCCAGTGCTTAATTTTACTTTGGCATCTTCAATGACCTCAGCTGTCAGCATTATCATTTTCATATAAAATGTGTTTCTCTTAGTATTTTTGTGGATACGGCATGACCTTGAGTCTTCAGTTTTTCAAAAAGTCTGAACTATAAACCTATATCCACCCTTATACCTATCTGTCCCTGCATCCACACAGGCTCTACACTCTTCAGAAACATCTTGGGAGTAGGAGGTTATTGCAACTGTCACCAGCTAGAGGAACAGACCCTGGATTGATTACCAGTCTGTCGCGTTGCAGCTATAAGACAAACAAGACAAACTACAATTGCATTTACAGAACAGTGATAGCAGAGATCACTGTTCTGCTTCAAATTCCATGTCCTAAAAGTGCTCCAGATGGCAGCTGCTGGGGGAAAACGCTGACAAAACAAAGAAACGATGTGTCTCAGAGAGTAAAAAACATATTAATAGAACTTAACACAAAGGTAAAAGGGAAGTGAAGAGAAAGTGGGAAAACCATGTTTCTGTCATTTAGCATAAATACATTGAGAATGGAAATAAAGTTAATCTGAATATTCCCTGCTGACCCCCCAGCAGGCCTCTGTGTCTATACATGCCATTTGCCCGGAGCCAGGCATATTGCTTCTCACTCAAAAGAAAAATTTGATCTCTCTGTCAGAGGTCCATTAATCCCTTAAGCCTTGTCTGTTTGCGTAGTCCAATTTAGCAACCTCTTAATGTAATTAAATTGTGTTGATGACCCCCCCAGAGCAGCACAACACCACTGTAAATGTAAGCTAATCCACCACTGAATGTAGAATTACTTCAGTATGTTTTTCCCATTCTCTGTCTTTGCAAAGCTCTTCCAACAAAGCCATTTTTGTTGCTCCGAAACTAAAACACATAATCTTCCCAGACCATAAAGCTCGGAAAAGCAATACCTAGTGAGTTACTTGATCACATCACTATTGTAGAACCCTAAGTGCAGTTTTCCAGTGGAAAACATGGGCTGCTCTGTCCTTTCAATAGAAGTACAGTGGCAAACCTTGAATTGTGTCAGCACTTAAAGCCAGACATTGTCATCAATTTTTCAGTCATATCCCATCCGCTGTGGGAAATAATAACAATCAGCGCATCCACTGTTACACAGCCACTTCTGCCTCTCCTATTTACCCCTAAAGCAGAGGAAAAAGTTCCTGAGGACAGCTGGAAAACCTTAAAAGAAATGTTAAAAAAAACAGTTTCCATGTGTTATCAGGAGCATGTATCACTCTCCGAGCCTCTTTTTCCAGTCCTGGGATGTTCCAATTGGATTTGAAATGGAGCTGCTCTCAGGCAAAAAGGAAGGTTGTGGGGTTTTCCATTAACATTAATGCCCAGGGTTATGCCATGGGAGGCTTTCACATAATCTGTTTACCCTGCCATCTGATCCCACTCTCCAATGGCTTCAATATTCCAAACAGATTTTATTTTATACATTTCCTGCTCTGCCAGAGGTCAGTGCAATAAATATATTAATGTTTAAGTTGGTGATGGACAAAGGGATTTAAATGCTTAGAAGCCTCTGATTTACTGATCAGATGTTTCAAAAATAATTCAGATAAATTATAATCTGTCATTTACATTTAAAAATGTGTATTTTTGAAAATTAGACCAGAAATTAGTGTGCTGAATAATACCACAATGATAAAATATTAATAAAACGTGCCCATCCAAATTGCCACGGTTTAAAAATCTATTTTTTCGCTGATCTAAAAATATTAGAGTTTGAAGTACTAAATATAAGAGGAAGGAAAAAACATGTTAAAAATCATATGCAGTGTTGTTCTCTTTGATTAACACAGGCATGGCTTTATTTTGGGGCATTATCAAATAGACAGGGTAATGACCCCCCTCCCGAGAGGCTTAACGTGCCTTGGTCATCACACAGATGATGCTGGGACAGGTTGCCCTTTTCCATCGCGCCACGCTGAGTAACATTCAAAACTCCAAAGCATAAAAAAACATAATGAGGCCAGAGCAGCAGGTGGATCCAACAGCGTGGCAGATTTTTCAAAGTCCCTTTGAAGGCAGGCAGTCATCACAGACACTTGATGCTGTTAGTCTTTTCCATACCGTGTCACTGTAAAAACACAATATATTTAAATAGAATTGACTGACTCTGAGGCTGTAGCACTCACTGTACAACAGATGTAGTCATCTATAAAGCTACATAGTTAAGGGTAAGTGTGCCCTGAACTGTGGGGGAAATAGATGGTGCTTGGTGCTAAATTTACTACTTTTGTATACGCACTGAGTAATCTTTAATATTCTGAACAATAAATGGCTGCTACAGGAGTTTTTCCTGTTCACATTTTTTTACGTACAAGGTCCTTTCGATCAGAGGATGATTAAAACACAATACGAGACATTTTTTCCAACTTATTTGTTGCATCTTGTGGTTTCACAAGTTTTGTTCAGTAGACTACATCGACTACTGCAAAGAAATGAGAATAATGCCACGCCATAGCAAATTCTCATGTCATACATAGAATATGGTTTCTGTGGAATATGAACTTATTTTAGCTAGGGTGACCTCAAACATTGTGCTTTCAAGGTCTTTGTGTGTCTGTAAATATGGCCTCTATGTCTCCAGTGAGTTTATGACTGTCGCTTCTATTGGGGAGTCAAACTAAAGATTGCCAAGTCTTGTAAAACCTTCTTTGATACTCTGTTTAAAGACTAGACTAGAGAGACTTGTTTAAAAGCCATTGGAGGACATGCAAGAAAAAGGCCTGCATTCTCCGTTCACACAAGTCAGGCCTTTAAAAGTATTGAGAAGGCTTTCTACAAAAACAGATAAAGCTGCAAGTTTCTAAGAATTTTTCCTGTCAATGTTCGTTATACGACAGTATGTGTACAGTTATGCATAAAATGTACAATCATTGCCTCTAATTTGTACAGAGTTAAAGTGACAGATTTGTAATAAGAGGAAAAGTAGAAACCCCCCGAGCATTTTAGCTCTTTAGAAAAAGATCACTGAAAGCTTAAAGTGGTGCAATAAGAGAACTGAGGTAGAGATTCTATTGCATGGATAAGTTTTGTCTCTAAGCTCATAAATCTACAGACATTGGGGTAGATTTTTTGTTAAAAGGGGTTACACTATGTACAAGTAGCAACATTTCTTCTATCCTTTATTAGTGGGCAATATGCACCCAAATATCAGACGCCTATACCTGAGATCCCAAGATTTGTCTTTGGAGCATCTCATCAACTGTTGTCCACAAACCTCACAGTCCGTCTGAATTTCTTTCGTAACCTCTGCATTATTTCCTAACTTTTGCTCTGTCCCTTTTTCTCCTCCTCCTCAATGTCCACAGGTTCTACAGACCAGAAATGCTGCAGCTCAGCAGTAATGGGAGGCATTCATCTTGGTAGTGGTGCAGCTTTAAAAAAATGCTGGAGCTGCTTCTGACCACAAGCATGACTATAGGAGCATTCAACCAATCAGAAACCAGTTAAATCTATAATCACAAAGGCACCAAAATGCATGCAGGGCATTTCTGAGGATAGCATATCTTTGGTAAAAAAAAAAAAAAAATGCAGGGTGTAGTAAAGAACTCTAACATTCAGGTCCTTGCAAAACTTAAATCTTTAAGAAGGTCTTGTGGTCAAGATGTCCAAATCCTCTTTGTGTGCCACATTGAGCTGGACTAACAAACTCACAGCTTTTGCAGCTTAAAAATCGTCTTGTCTTATCGTCACCTAGTATTTGCAAGAGGGACAAAAAAAAAGAAACTTCCCAGAAATATTCAAAAAACATTAGCAGGGGAAATGAGACAAACATTGTTGGCATTGCACTGTGGTTTTTTAAACAGAAGCTGGTAATACATTGGAAGAGAGTTCAAATAAAGCTAAGCCTGTAACTGTATTAAAAATTGAGCAACTCTGGAACAACACCAGCAATAAGCCAAAGTGAGACTTGTTCCACACTGTTGAAAGTGACCACTTTGGGCCTTACTGGGAAATTCTTTACCAACGTCCTTGATAAGGGGCTATCAAGGAAATTGGTGAAAAGATTCCTGGATCGTTACATTTTTCCTCAGAGTTGATGGAGCTCCTATGTACCACTGACAGAATAAGACTTTACCTCCTGATTTCATCATACAATGATGAAGTCTTACATAAGCTTTTTTATTTTTCTTATGTCGCTGCTGTCATGTGATTCTGTTAAAATCAAAGAAAAATGTTCCTCTTTGAATGCGTGTTCTCATTGATAAGCACAGTGCCAAACTGCAGTCAAGCCTAATCAGATAAATTAGAGCTATACATCCATCTCTCAGTTCGACTGTTACAGATATTAGAGACATGCAATGAAAGAGTGGGAGAGACACAGAAGTTATGCAATCACCTCTTCCATTGAGGAAATGTTCCACAACAACAATCAAAAAGACACCAATGTTCGAGGTTGATCAAGCCATCATATGTTATATATTCTTTGCAATCTTCTACTGTTAGTATGTAAAAAGAGAAGTACAGTAAGTGTGATCCAAAAAAAAGTTCAAAATTGTGTCAGTAAATAGAAAAATTGTAATTGTTACAATAATTGTTTGCAGAAAACTGATAAATTGGTTTAAGGGAACTGATTGTGTAGTTTTGTCTAAAAACTGTGCTTTCCATAAAACAGGGAACACAAGATAATCTTCATATTTCTGAAGTTTGATCATTGCTCAGTTTTTGCAGGAAAGTAAACTTTTTTGAGTGATGCAACCCCCCCACCCACACACCTACACACACACACACACACACACCTGTCATTTCATTTGAAGTCCCAGAGTCTGAAAGAATACCACAAGGGCATAGAGTCCCCTAACTGGAGGTCCACTAAAAAGTCGATGGTTGGTGATGCTTTGAGGCATGCCAACTGCTGGTGTTGGCCCATTATGTTTTCTGAAGCCCACGGTCAACGCAGATCTCTACCAGAACCTGGTACCTGCCCACATTGCAAAAGGTACGAAAAGTTGGTTCAATGTCCAGGATGTTTCTGTGCTCAACTGACTGACCTGAACCTGATAGAAAATCTATAAGCTGTTGCCAAAAGGAAGATGAGAAACATCAGTCTAACAATGCAGATGACCTGGAGGCAGCTATCAAAGGAACACTGGCTTCCATTACACCTACACAGAGCCACAGACTGATCACCTCTAAGCATTAATGGAGTTATTCCTGCAAAAACAGACCCAACAAGTATCAAAGTTAAAAATGAAGAGTCAAAAGCCTGAAACATTTTGGCTAAAAACTTTTTTTTTTAATCTGTCAGATATAATATGCTGTTTGTGGAAGCACTAAATTTTTGCTTTTCATTGCTTGTAAACCAAAATGGCCAGAAATGCACAAAATAAAAGGGTTAAAATGTGTTTTAGTCTAAGTATAAAAATTGTCTACAACACAAATGTTTAACCATTAAACCTACGCAGTCACAGACTGAAGTTATCCCTGCACAGAGAGACCCCGCCATTAAAATGAAATGAGCATAGCTGTCAGAAGCCTGACATTTACCTGACTAAAAATATTCTTTTCTGTTCTGATGTAATATTTTGATTATAGAAACAGTACATTTTAGCTTTTCGTTGCCTGTACACCATAATTGTCAAAATATTGAAAGTGTTTCAATTTAATTTTAAAGATTCTATGCAAATCAAATTTCCATTGTTCAATTGAGGGATAAAGATTTCCAACTTTTTCATAATATTCTAGTTTTTTTTTTAGATCTCCCTGTTCATATCATTGTTTTAACTTTGAAATCTAATTGTGTTGCCAGCTAATATTTCAATCGCTAAACAGTCTTCAATCTATTTGTAATAACCCCATACAGAAAACAATTTTTCTTTTTTGAATTTACTGACAAACACAGGATTCATTTTTTTGATGAAAAAAGGATCTTGAGCTACTAAAAACCGATTCTGCTAAGCGATGTTTCATGTGTGTTTCACTTCTTAAATCTTTACTCAGACCAGCGTGTTTTAGGATCTGACGCTACACCTGTATCATGTCATCATCCACCACCCATCATAGATACTATTTCATGATGGTTTCCAAAGGACGAACTCTGATTAAGGATCAGCGAACCATCCTTTCAGTCTGAAGCCTGCATGCTTGTTATTAAATCAGACTTGAACCCATTCCCTGTCTACCATTGAGAAATGTTAAATGGATATTATTGTGCACCGCTGAAGCTTCCATCACTGTAATCCCTCTGCAAAGTGCTGGTGCTCTTAGAGAGAGATGAAAAGAGTGGAGAAGAGAGTGGCCTATTCACCATGTGTGTCACTGCAGAGGGCACGAGGAGTGAAGTTGGTCAAATCTGTGCCCTGAGCTGGTGATTCCTCAGCCCTCCCTCAGTCAGAAAAGAACAAAAGATTAAGCCCTCCTACTGTCTAAGGTGATAACAAGCTGTCAACTTCTAAAATGTAATCTGCTGACTCTGGGAGGAAGTCATGGTGTCAGTGAAGAAGGCCACCAGCTGATGTTTATCTCTTGAATGGCATGCCATTGAAGAAGAGAGCTGAGACCCTGCTGGCAGACACATAAAAGCCACCTCTGGCTGCCATCAAACAAAGAGGCCCACACGGGCAAAGGAATCCATACTGGGCCAATTCTCAACATATTTATGTACATGCATTCCCTCAAGACGTCCTCTCGCTCTCTAATGTGAGCCCCAAAGAAAAGAAGATAGGACTGATAAATGGCATGAATACTAGCCAATAGACTGGAGATAATAAGGAATTACCCATGACAATGCTGACAAGTGATGGGAGGCTCTGTCAACCTGTCTCTGGAGTCCTTCCACTCGGTCTGTGTACAGATAGTTAAATGTAAAAGCCATATTGCTGCCAATACAAAGTCCTATGGCACGCTTCAGTGGGCAGTGAAGCTACAATATGGGAGCTCTCTCCAGGCTGCAGCCAGTAAATCAATCCAAACTGGGTATTATCCAGCCTTTTAACAAGGGTATTGCCGTACAGCTAATTGCCTGCACCTTGTACGTCATTGTGTCTCTCATCAACCTTATGTCCTCGTAGCCTGTCTTTGTTTGTTCCTTCCAAATATCACAACTGCAAAATTGCTTTGAAATTACCCAATGGAACTGCCAGATGGCTAATAAAACATGCAGGGCCTTCTTTGATCGTATTAGTTATTAATATTGACAAGCCAGATTTCCTTTATGTCAGATCTGTGTGGGGGTTGTTTCTCTAATAGGGTAAAGGATCTAATTTTCTGGTCTATACAAAAAGCCACTTATGATTCCAGTGGTTATAGCAGAGAGAGGGAATTAGTCACACAGGAGCTATTTCAGGCTGTTTACAGTCTGATTTCAGACCGGAGTGAGGAGGGAAGAGGGGGTTCCCTTGTGGATTTTGGGCTATTGATCTTGAAACATGAGTCCATATGATAAGAAATGGCTGCTTTTAGTTGTTTTTCTACAGCCGAGCAAGAAAGAAAGAAATGACTTGGATCCTTCTGTGCAGGTTTGTTGCCTCGAAACAGCTTGATTGAAGTTGCATAAATGAAATAGCAGAGTCTTTTGCTATCACCTGTCATGTGGATCATTCATAAAAGGCAGATTTTTTTTTTACCAACTTCTTGTAAGCCTTTAGTCACATAACCAAAACTATGAGGCTGCTGTGTGTATATTATTTAAAGGAAAAAAAAGACTCTGGGGTTTTTAAGCTGCTTGTGAACTGCCGTCTGTTGTTGTCTTCCTGAAGACAGCTTGCCAGTAATCCAGAGCTTTGTTTACATCCAGTCCCCAGTAATTGTAGAATGTCACCATCTCACTGTTATGTCCTTAAATATTATTAGGGGAAAGGAAATGTTTGATGTTGTCCTTTTCTACGGTAAGCTGCTTTAGGCATAATCATCCATATGATAGTCATCATCCAACTACTCTTACATAGTCTGACTCCCCTTTGGCATTCCTCTCCTTAAAAACCTTCAGGAAATGTAGTGAAAAAGACTAAACAAAGTCAGAGTTAGATATTTAGCAACAGGTGCTTTAATTCCTGAAGTCATATGATGAATTATCTGCAAGTAAAGCAATCATAAATAGAGTCTAATTCAAAAGTATTTCCATCTTCAGTCCTGGAGATGGAGAAGGAAGGTAAATCTTGGTTACAACTGCCCTTACAGGTGGATACGGGCTCTCTGTAGACTAAAAATGGGCAAACCTGTACGGGACACAGGGGTGAGCCGCACTAAATTTTAGGACTGTTGACCATTCGGTGAGCCTATAGAGTGAGAATGTTCATGCACTTTGCTGCGACGGATTGTAGCGAACACTTGGACAGCACACAAGGGAGAAGGTAAGAGGGAACTAGGTGAGACGCAGGCACATCATCATATGGATTTTCCTTTTTTTTCAACCCTCTGAACTGTGCATATTGCACAAGAGGTCCGTTAGTACTGTTCAAGTGATACGTCTGGGGCTCCTGGGCAGTCTGACTGTTGGAAATGAGGAAATTAGACAAAGTGTAGTTTGTGTAAGTTTGTGTACATAAGTACGGGCACTTATGTATCACCTACACAACCTGTGCGTGCAGCATTTGCGGGCAGTCAGCAAGGAGCCAGTACTCGCACCTTACTAATGACTAGAGCGTGGCGCTGGGGCACCATACGACCGCATCATCTGTAACTTACATTATCCTTGCAAATGCTTCACGATAGACCTACCACTCACACAACAATTGTACATTCCATTTCCATGATGTCCCTTAAGGTGGCGACATAAGCCTCAAGGAAATTGAAAAACACACCTGCACCCCCCTTAAAATGGAGCCACACATCTCTATAACCCTCCACGGGCCTGGACCACCCAAAAACATGCAGCACCCATATGGATCAACCCCCATACTGCATGTGTCTAGTCTACGGCATAAGGAATGAGCAGATAGCTGCTGTGATGTCCAAACTGGTGACCAAAGGCATTCCTAACATGTTGCATTAACATGCAACATGCAGAAAGCATTGTTATCAGTAAGCGCAGAACCAGATCTACTGAGAAAAGTCTGTTTTCATTTTTCCTTCAGTCAATGTGGTTCCTCTGGTTTCTGCACTACGTGCTCAGAAGCGTCTCAGAATCAACACTTCATACCAAGATGCCAGTGATCTGCTTCAGTTCTGATTTTTAGAGAGTTGCAGCCTGGGTTTTGAGGTAAAAACTGGCTTTCTTGATGCGTTTGTTTTGTCTTGAATAAAAAAAAAGTCGCTGGTGCACAACATGAAGAGGGGGGCAAAGATTCCCAGAGGTGATCTCATCTTTTCTGCAAATGTCCTTGAAATAGACTCCACTTTCTCATTGGCTGTTAGTTTGTAATCTGTGTTTTCTGAATTTCTCCTTTTTTTTTTTTTCTTGAGCAGAGTGGGTCAAGGTCGGCAACAAAATCAGAGGTAGAGAGCAGCACTTTCATAGGCCAAGGTCACATCTTATGTTGGTAAAGTTTCAGTGGTTTACCTGGATGTTTAAAGAAAACAGCATTTTTTTTTAAAAGTTTTTCATCTTAAAATTTCCAATAAGATATTTAAAAATATATTTATTAGGGATCACTAAGTTATTTAGTTTTCTACAGTGCATGGCAATTTTAGTAATAGTGATATCACTTTTGAATATGAAAAGCTTTTGTTTCTTTTAGTGCAAGAACAATCTAAGGAGTCATTCTAAGGAGTCAATAAACTCACACTGAGTGATATTTCCAAAACCATCAAGTCCTTCTGACTACAATAAAAGTGCCAATATTTCAGTTTTTGTTCTGAGAAATCGCTTGCAATTAAAAATAATAATGATAACATAATTAAATGGAAATTTACATTTAGTTAAATTAGAAATATTGGTTTTCAAATACCTGAATTAACAATGATGGCCTTGAGAAGAAACAAACCAAAAACCGTTTTCCTGACCTGTGGCCAGGTTTCTCATGCGATAGTAATAAATATGTCTAAGCTCATAAAAGAAAAACTAGTGGGACAAAGAAAGAAAACGACAGTCTGAAGATCCAGTTATTTGTTTTGTTTCATTTCGGTTAACATCTAAATATCTGGTTGTAAATTGAGTCTGCAAAGATACTTTTGTTCTCAGATTCCTGTTTCCATTTCAGGCAAAACCCTGAGGGTCATTTCTCCAGGTTAATCCATAAAAACGGTGGAAACTTACACATGTCTTTGTATTTACTGTATCCCCAAAAATGGCACAGGAAGATTGTGTTTCTACAGGGAAAATATTGAGATCCAATAGTGGAAATCCTTCAGTCTGTGCTTTTGCCATGTATTTATGTTTTTTGTTGTTGAAATTGGTCACCTAAGTCAGAAAAATGTCATTAGTAAAGGTGCTGTCCATAAATAAATAAAGACAACTTTGCAGAGAGGCGTTTTGTTTCATTGAGTTGCTTCACAGCCAGCAATATCCTGTGGGGTAGTGTATTTCAATTCCAAACCATTACTCAGTGCAACGCATCTACCCACCTTATGGCAGCTCTATCACAATGTTCGTTTTTAGCTAATGGCCTTTAGCAACTGAATAAGAGCCATTAATGTCAATTCTGAAGATGCAGCACGACAATCTCTGCCTGATTTCTCACTACTACTGTCATTTGATGCCCACATGTGAAATGGGCTTATTTCCCTTGTGACTGCCTCAGTTCTTCATCTGAAGCAGGGATTTCATGCCTGACCCTTAAATTGACCTCTCAATTTAATAAAAAAAACAGCATGTCATTCTTTATTTTTTGTATTTTGACCCATTCACTATTTCTCCCCGTATTTTTTCTTTATGTACCAGACTGCATCTCAGAAAATTGAAAAGCTTTCAGGCGCCGGCTCGGCAGTATGCAGCCTTTTTCTCTGAACAAGGGGCCATTTTTACACGTTTTGTTTTACTGCATTAGACTGAGCCTATAACAGGTACAGGCCATTAAACTACATCAAGACAAATTGAGCTGTTCACTACCCATTCCAATTTTCTCAGAGGTGGGAGCAAAGGAGAATTAGACATAGATTCTCTTATATTTATTTCCTGAATATCTCTGAGAGGGTTTGAAGTGTTTTGTCTTTATCTGCCATTAAACACAGGGCTGATTGTTTTATGAGAGATGACTTTGGTTAAGCTGAGGCTAGATTACTCCAAATACTGTATGACTACATTCCACTTGATTCTTTTTCACTGTGAGGGATTTTGTCCACTTCTGCTCAAACTCATTTGCTGCCATTACTCTGCGTTTGCTGTATTGTGAGTTCCGCTGGTACTTTGCCTTATTGGCACAGAAAGCCAGACTCCACCTTTCACACCCACCTTTATTATCAGGAATCAGACTCTTTTTTATGACAGAAGGTTTCTTCATTTTTTTTTTTCTTTTTTTGCCAACTTCACTGTGGGTGTTTATGTGCAAAGAGGATTCCGGAGGATCCATACAAAATTGTAGAAGCACTGTTAAGAAATAAGCCCACTTCAATGGAGGGATTTGCAAAGCCCACTCAGAGGTAGGAGGGTGCCTTTCAAAGCCAGGTTTTTTTTTTCTTTTTTTTTTTTCTAGGGCTGTTTACTGCACTGTACTCCACACAGACTAGTAACACTAGTCACTAGTAACTCTTCAGCCACCAGCCAAAAGATCTAACCTCAGCTGGCATAATAGAGAACTGAAGGTTCTCCAAATACTTGTTAAAACCAGCTTTGAGTCTCTATTACTCATTATTCTTTAAGAGGAAATAAAGCCCAAACAAATACTCTATAAAAAGCACCACTTCATTCTGATACATCCATTTGCTGAGAAATATGTACGTCTTTGTTTTCCTTATCCGAGCTGGCATCTGGCCCAAAACTGTACGACTGGATAACTCCGACATTGCTCGGCTTTTTTGTTGCACTAGTAATGTTAGGTTGAGGGTGTGTGAGGGCAGTAAGCTAGCTGAAGAGAGTGTAACTAAGGGGATGGTGGGAAGTCAGAGAAGGCTTTCTCCACGCCAACGGTCCTGCCCACAACTTAGAGGCGAATATTTGATGAACTCTTGCAGCTCTGCAGAGACTATGTCCTTACAAAATGACAGATTGCCTAAAAACAGTTTAAAAATGGTTAAAAAACCATATGCAATGCTTTTACAAGAGATCAAAAGATGATTGGAGTTGGTCTTTAGTAAGAGCACCTCACCTAAAAGAACTGCTGTTTTAATATCAAAAGTGCTTGAAATACATTTTTTGTTTTTGTTTTTAAAGCTTTAGTAGGAAAACATTTTGAAATGTTACAACTTTAACACAAATTGAAAACAAAGAGTTTTTTTAGCATGGTTTTCCAAGAACATCAGAACTTTGTTGCAGACGGTTATTTTTTTTATTCACATAGAGTATATAGATCAAATCACATTTATTATCATTCTACATAATTTCTGTACAGGTAGACTCAGCATACTCTGTCCACTTGGACCATGTCCTATAAAAGGTGTCCATCTGCACCCCTTTACCTGTCACTTTGATTTCTAACATTAACGGAACCTTTGTAAATCAGGTTTCCTGCTTTATTTCTGTGGATAAAGAACATTTTCCTTAAAACAACAAGGTTACAATTAAAGATTCCGCTAACAGATCAATGTCGGCTTAAGATGAGGCCAGCGATGTCTCTCTCATCATTGTTTGACTGACCCCCAAATGGCAAGTCTATCAATTCATTGTCACTTCTCCTCCCAGTAGAGCTCCACAGAGAAGTGAGGCAGCATTAATTATGAGCCGTCAAGTTCCAAAGGACAGTTAATCTCTGTCATTTTGATCCCGGAGACATTTAGATCTGTCACTAAGATTGGAGCCAGGTCACCGCTCGCGACCCGTAAGTGGAAAAGAGAATTCTTCTCACGTTTATGGAAACTTGTCTGCCTTTTTTTTCTCTCCTTTCCACTCTTCCACTGTTTCTAGTTTGTGCAGTAATGTCATCTATGGGGTGAAAAGTTTCCATCAAAAAGTAAAGTAAAGTTCACCCAGTGATGGAAGAAAACTATACTTTAGAGGGGTGGATTATTCCTTCAACAAAGGCAACCAATTTGTTCTTTGTAAAATCTGCCACAATTCTTGAAATCGTCTTGATATCTTCCCTCAAAGTATTCTCCCTTTCTTTGTATAGCCTGATATAATGTGTTTTTTGTAAATTCATTAGATATTTTTGGATTTTTTATGATGCGTCTTAAACGTTCCCTTTTGATTGAAAATGTCATTGAGTTGTCTGTACCTTTGGCGAAAGTGCTCTGCTAATGATGCCCCTGTAACTCACAGATGCCAGTGATGGCCATCATACCCCACGTGTAAAGCGCTGATTGATTCTTGCAGGCGAGCCAGGCAACAAAGCGCCGCAGAAAAGAGCTAGCAAGGACTCAGCGAGGCTACGTTTTGACAGAACTGGGGCATCGCCTCGATTATACCTTCTCAGTGCCCCTTTGTGTGTGTGTGTGCTCAAATGTTTCTTTGGAACAATGCAGATTTCACTGCAACGATGACAATGTCAGCAGCAAAACTGGATATTTCCAAGAGCGCGCGGAAATTCCAGCTATTTACATGAGGCAGACGGTCATGAGAATGGGCACACGCTGTTTTCGAGCTCTCACAGAAGGCTGGGAGCACAAACACTGCATTAAGAGCGTAAGCCTCGCTGCAGCATGCAGGGTCACGGGCACAGGTGTGGGAAATGCTGCTTAAGCGGTAATTCTGCACATGTCCTCACACACATTGTATTCACATGCACGCTCTGTTTGCCTTTCATCAGCTTGCAATCGTACATAAAATGTTCCACAGTGACAATGTGTGCTGCAGCTTGAAGATTGTGCACGAGGCTCCCGGGACTAAATGACACCCATCAGACAGTTTGCAAGGAGAGGGAAACTGACTGAAGCTGTAGGAAAAACTAATGGGCCTCCTGATGTCAGTGTCAGTTTTGGACCATCTCTGCTCTATGATGGGATGGGGGATGTTTGAGGGAAGTAACCCGCTGTGGAGAGCCTCCCAGTTTGAAGTATGTCGGTTTGAAAAACTAAACAGATGAGGGTTGGGACACAGAAACAAAAGTAGGATAAGTTGATGGATGGAGAAAGAGGAGAAGTTTAGCGGCTTTTTCACCCAGATTCATCAAGATAATCAGCTCTGCTAAATTCGGGAAAACTCGACAGCTGCTCCATCTGGACGCCCAGCTTCCGCTGCCATCATCTCCACCATCACACCCTGTGAGGGGAGCTGTGAGTTTCCACCATCCTGAAAATTGAGAATGACTCGTGATGAATTACTTTGCGGATAGAACAGTAATGAAACCCTACTTCTTGAGTGTCACTTTTCATTTTAGATCATAGCAGTTTCAGATAAAGCTTTATTGTTTGGGATTCTTGTAAGTAAGTAAATCTTTATTTATATACATTTTTTCTCAGGGAGGGAGTCCCAAAGTGCTTCACATTGAAACATTAAAATCAGAGAAATAACACTGAATGGTTCTACTTTATACATAAGGAAGACTTTTTAGAAAGATTATAACACATAAAATTAAAAAAATAAAAATACTATATAATACTTGACTTAAAGACCCACTCTGAGGAATATTCTGTTTTTAGTGTTTTTGACATGTTCTTGTGGTACTTTTCTGATAAAGGAGGACATATATTAAGAAAGTGAAGCTTAAAATGGTATTTCTGAGTATTTCTTTATTTGAGTCATTGTGAATCAGGAGCAGATGAAAACATTTTGTTTGAAAAATATTGTATTTGTGATGTCGAAAATACGCTGGGTGGGCCACAAGCTTCCTGCTCTGCTCCATTCCAACGCATCCACTTAAACCCATGAACGTCTAAGTTTTCCTCACTCGAGCTGGCATCTAGCTCAGAACGGCTGGATAGCTCCAGTATTGCTCGCTGTTTTCATTGAAGCGGTAATGAGTTGTTGTGGGCTGTGAGGGGCTTTAAGCTAGCAGGAGAGCTCAATAACAGAGCAATTTCAGCACTGGGGAGAGGAAAAGGGGTTGGGGTTGTGGTGACACAACTCAGAGGTGTATTTCTAATGATTAACCATTACAATGAATGAGCCATTATTAAAACACCACCACTTGGAAGACTTTTGAAATGGATCAAAAGATGATCAGATCGGGACTTAAAAGCTGTAATCTTCAGTAAAATATTTGTTTATTCATATTATAATCAAAAACATATTTCTGATGTTGTCAGCAAATTAGAGAGTCTTCTGTTTGATGTTTTGGTATGACTTTAAATAACCCTTAAGTTTCAACCACCACACTCGGCCTGATGTGAAAGAGGTGGTTAAAAAGCTGCAGTTTTATTTATTCTTTTGTCACGCAGGTGTTAAAGCTATTTTTCCAGCTAATGACAGATGCAATCATGCAGCTGAGAAAGAGGATTCTGACTTTCATTTTCATACACTGAGTTCATTCTCAGGAGTTTAACATAATCTAGAAAGGATATTTGACTGTTCAGTGGCCTAAAACTTGCATGTTGTGTATATCCAGATATTATTGCTCACTGCAGATAATAAGCTTTTGCCAGATGCTATAAAAGATTCCCTGAATTTGCATTCTCTAACGTTTGAAAAGAAAATGCAACAGCATGGAGGCTTTTTTTCTGAAGACTGTAATGGGATTACTCATTTTTAGCATTACTGTGTGTCCCTGTTTGGAGTCACTCTAAGCCAATCAGCTCATCAGAGGTGCTTACAAAGTCCGCAATTATGCATCGGATCAGGTTGAATTGACTGTTCATTCTTTGGAGGACAGTGCTGCTCCATTATGCCGGTGATACATGAGAATGACGTGCAGTCATGCCTGCTCCTTAATACTAACAGCCCCGTGGATGAAGTAATTGAGACAATATTTGCAGAAGTTATTCTCAGAGTAAATCCACAGACATAATACCAGTTTATGGATTTATTTTTGTCAGAAAAAAAATTGTTTTGGCCCGAAAAAGCTTCTCATATTCTCGCAAAGTGAGAAAAATGTCTTTGTGTCGTAATTTAAAAAAATTCAAATCACAGACGCTTTATGGTGCTCCGTAATCACATATTCCAAAGCCATTTGATGAATGTGTTGCTAAAAACAATGGCTCAAAGTTAATGACGGTAAAACTTATTAAATGTATTTCATCACCCCACTTGGTTGCCGTGTGAACAGCACAGCACTTTGTTACATAGAGAATTACCTCATCCTATTTGTCAATGTCTACAGGGAGGCAAGGTTGTCTGCACCCAAAGATTCATCCATCTGCGTATCTGTGACACATCCGCCTCACAATGATGCTCCCACCTAAATGCTCTGGGAGAAATCCTTATCTTCCTCTTTATTACACTCTTGTCATTTGTTTTTACCAGACTATTTAATAAAACCACAGTTACATCTGTATCTACCCCTTCGTATTTGACGTAGTTGAAGATCAAAAGGCAGGAAGGCTGAAAATTTAACATGTATTCATTGAATAAACCAAAGAACGGTTTAAAACTAAAGAACAAAATAACAACAGGTAAATAAAAAGGTAAAATAGTATCTAATATCTTTGAAGATCAGCCATCCAGATCATGGTATCACAGGATTCTGTTCTTCCAGACAACTGGACTTTAAGTTAGAATTCAGGCTCATAAATTACCTGAACTCTTCAGAAGGTACAACTCAAAAGGCTGTTTAGATCCAAAAAGTCCAATTGACCAAAATAAAAAAATAAAAAAGCCTGGGATGTAACTGTATTATTGGATTAAAATTATAGAAAGTGTAATTAGAAACAAGAGTCTGATGTGACAATCTGGATTATTTTAAAGTTAAGCGTAAAACAAAATGTGAAGTACATGGAATGTATTTGTGGATAAAAATATTCATAAAAATATGAAATTAGGAACACTTTCACTGTTTTTACTTTTATCATTTAATTTTAGCTGGGTTAGGGATTTGGTGGAACATCCCTGGTGATTAGTGATTACTTTGGTCTTCAATTTAGAAGTATTAATGAATTTAGTAACACCAATATTGTCCAAAACCTTCTGCTGATCTGCATCATATCATGTATTTTTTTTTTAAATATTTCTTTTAGTTCTACATTTATTGTGCATTTTTAAACTTTTAGAAAATCAAATCAATAAGTCAACTTCAGCTTATGGTTAAAAGACTGAAAACTCTTTCACTTGTATGCATTTTGTATAATTTATAATTGGAAACTGTCAGGTTGATTTCTTACTTTCCTCTATGCTGGACTTTGCAAATGATTTTTTTTCCATTTAAATTTGGTGTGTTGTATCAAATTGTTTTGGTTTTCTTGGCATGCCAAACCACATGGAAGTATCTCAATTATTACAGATCAAAGTGAGCGTGACGTATAAATGCAGCCTCCATGAAAAGCTCAGCTGATCTAATGAGTCTTCTGAGCATAATGTGGACTCATGGTCCACCTCTTCGTGATCATCTGGGGCAGAGGGTCAGTGGGCTCAATAATCCCCTCTTTAATTACTCTCCTCATGATCACTCAGTTGCTCTGACACTTTAGCAGCTCGATGGTCACTCATCATCAGCAATGGCAACACGCCTGTGACAACACACAGCTGGATCTCCAGATTTTTGTTGCTTGTGATGGGCGCCCACACACATCAGACAGGAATCCATGCGTTTTTTTGTTTTTTTTTTACTCAACAATCTATCATGTGTGTTGTTGATCATGCATGATGATACTTACAAACCTTTTCTCAGAGAGACCATTTAAAATGAAAGTTCTATTATTTATTTATTAAGAGTGACGTTGCCTTGAGGGTATCTTGCCTTCTTCTTTTTGGCAGTTAGTGCAAAAAGGAAAGGATGAATAGAAAACCAAACACCCAACACCAACACAGCAAGGCATTTAAAAACAAAGCAGTTTCAACTATAATCCTAAAGTGTTAGATTACAAAAAGTTTTGAATAATGCATTGACGCAAACCTCTTTCAGGGATCGGTGGCTTCTCTGCTGACCACTGATAAATTGCACCTGCATTATCAGCACTGCTTAAGTTAAAATGATAAGTAAGGCAGCAGCCAGGCAATGAAAAATATCCATCTTTTATGTGGGGGATGAAGGGGATTTGGTTGGTAACTTTGGTCTACCTTGACATTTGTGCTATTGATTTGCTTTCTTCTGTGCTGCTTTGGCTTTGGTTTTTAATTGGATCTGTCCTCACCGTTTGGTCTGTCTAAACAATTCTTTTTCTCCTTCTATGTTGTTAAAGTGCTAATTTCAAATTATTTTGTTCTGCTTTTAAAGACTCATACTTTTAGGAAGCCTAACATCTAAGGATAGAAAACCCTGAAGGGACTTTCTCTCATTTTCTTTTTTTTTACTTTTAAAGCTCCCCAAAACATCACTCAAACTGCTACCTGGAGACCATAACTATGCAGCTGCACTGATAACTGTTGCATTTTAGTCATGCTTTATGTGAAATAGCAAAGCTCAAAAAGTAATTTTTCTGTGATTCGTGTTTGTGTGTGCCATATTTTTATATGGTGCAACAACAATCCCATATACTGTCCAAATCTGATTCTGGGGCTACAACCCACTACTAGCACCGAATATTGGCACAGGCGCATCCATTCTACTGACTTATCGCCTCCTGTCAGTACGTTCCATTCATTTGATTCCTGTCTCTGAAAGGGCATCATTGTGTTTGAAGCCTGGAGTTATTGCAGCTGATTGTTTGCTGGAGATTGGCTCCATCGAATAGCAGCTACAGTGAAATATGTTTTCTGAATGAGACATGCTGCTTAGTCCTCTCCTCCACTCTGTTGGAGGTTTGACGTGATTAATATTGTCGTGGACTGTATTAATAAAAGTACATTTTCAAACCCAGACAAAAGCTGTGCTCACGCTTGTGTGAAACATAAATTAAGAGCTTCAGTTCTGCTGGGAGCATGAATAAGACGAGAAGTTTGAATGGCTTTTGAAAGCTTGTTTGTGCGTTTTTTTTATTTTATGAATGGCAGACTAAGCTCTACTTATGCTATTGTGTGCTGCTGTTTTATTTGCTATAATTCTATTTTTTGGGTTTATATTTGGCATGCATGGCTGTTTTTTTTTTCTTTTTTTATTTGGATTCCTGCTGTTTACTCCATTGATGATGTTTCTTCTGACTGTGATGCTGAGATTTAGAGGTCAGTGGAACACAACTGTCTGGATTATATCTAGCAGAAAACGTATAGTAAAAAAAAAAAGTATATTTCTGCCTTGTCATCTGTTTAATTAAATGCATCTGTTAAAATTAAAAACGTTAAGTTGTTTCTATAAAATGGGTGTTTATCTTTAAGAGCTTTAATCAAAATACTCGGACAGCATTTTGCTCTAAATGGTTTTGGGTGAGAAGTGGTACTTTGGAGGAGAACCAGGAGGGAACATCTGCAGTTTTAAGTTATTCAGAATTCTTAATTTGGTTTGATTTGGTTTGATTATTTGAAGCATTAAGTATGGAATGATGAAATACAAAATTACAAAATACAGATGTATCAAACCCATTACAGAGATTTAGAAATACATGTTTTATAATTTAAAGAAAAATTAACAAAGATGTCCGAAGATGATGTTCTTGACAGTGTAATTGTTACGGGTAGCCGGTGTAGATAAACCCAGGAAAACTTAAGCAAATCCAAAGATATTTGAAGGATTTAACAAAAGAGCCAAACACATATTCCAAACGCAAAATACGCTCCAACACAGACCACAGCAAAGAACCACCTTACATAATGAGTACAAATGACAGTTGCAGTCAGAGCATCTCCAAGAGAACTCAGGAGGGAGGGGCCTACAGGAGAAGGTACAGCTAACCTGCACAAAAACAAAACACAAGAAAAACCCAGAAACAAAGACGCAAGGGGGAAAATCACTACTCATATTCATAAATAGACATAATGCATACTGTAAACACATGTCACATTAGTCTCATTAAGTATAATGATTATCAGTTAAAATCAAGTGGAGTTTGATTTAATGCTTGAAAGGGAAGAAACACATTTATATAATTCCACCCCTGTTGTGGTATTTCTTTTCATTTAAATTTTCACACAGTTACCATAATCCAGTCCTAGATTATTTATCAAGTCACAAAATGATCGATTATCCTCAGAAAACATTCAATAAACAATATTATGAATCACATATCATACATATCATGCAACATATATATAGTACTCATTATTACTCATTATACATGTGGTACAACGTCATTAAATGAATCCAGTAATCATTGCAACACAGTGATGACAGAAAATAATACAATATGTTTTCAAAGCTGGTTTGCTCAATGCTCATGGTCAAATTAGAAGGGAAACAGTAACACAGTGGTAAAATCAGACAGCTGGATTACTCTGTCTGTATTTAGGCCTTACTTTGTGAGCTGTAATGTTTGGGGATGTCATAGTAGGCTCAGAACTACTCAACCAAAATTACAACTATTGTGTCACGTGACCAAATACTTCATTCATATTCTAGTCGAATGGGGCGTTTGAGGTTCCTTGGTTTTTGTATTGGACAGTCAAAAGATCTGCCTTTAGGCCTATGGCTAAAAATCTAAAGCCTTTTGTCTGTTTGTTATTTCTGATTCTTATTTTGGCCTTGAGAGCCCAAAATATCAACTCCAACTATTTGACAACAGATGAGGGGCAACAACTTGGCAGCACTAATTTGTGAAAGTTGTTTCTGAAAAATCGAGATTTGTATTTTAATGAATAGAAATTCTCTGTAAAATAATAAAAACAGTTTGCTTTTATGAGTGGAGGTTTTGCCCAGTAAATGTAAAAAGCAGATTCATCTGCCACAGATCAGTGAACTGTGTTTCATAGAAGCTTTAGTAGAACATTTAGACTGGTTTAAGGCTGTCTTGCTGAGCACTTTTTAATGTGAAAAACTGTTTTTGCCTTATTATTCCCTTCAACTGTTGACTCAAAAACATACATTTGAAGTCAACCTTAGCATTGTGTTTTCAGTGATTGTATTGTTGTTTTCAAATTGATGGGTGTCTCTTGACCAATGTACTTTTAAATGTATTCTACCAAGTTAAATGGTAAAACATTCAAGACATTTATTTGTGGTGTGGTGTGTCAGTGTTTGAGCTGTAATGGTAAAACACTTTCATCAACAATGCTGCTGTCACTCGCCTCACCATCAAGAATCTTGTCTTTTTCTGATAACACTTCCTTTGTGAAATCAATTTTTAAAATATGCTTTTTTTAAGTATCCAATTGTTTTTGTTTTTTTTTTGCAGAAAAGCATCTGAAAACTAAATTAATTTACTGCAACATAAACCAACCTCATAGCTGCTTCACCACCTCAAGCTCTACAAGCATTTTTACAATGTCTATAAACTTTATGGATTATTGTTTTATGTGTCATTATTACTTCTGTTCTGCTCAGCTTCATGTTCAAGAGATAAAAATGATCTCATCACGCAGAAATCTAAAGTAAGCATACATTATACTAAGACACTGTCAAATGTGTGTGATGTGGGAGACTTTTTCCCAACAGTGTTGCTTCATTAAATGATGCAAAAACATTTTCTCAAAAACATTTTCCACAGTATAACCTTCCTCAAAATGATCCACGCTTAGTTTGCACGCCACTGAACATCATTATAAACAATTAAGATCCAAAAACAAATCATGCAACTGGAAGATCACATCGAAATATTTAAACGCCAGACTCGTTGTTGTCTATTAGTAATTTGTTCCTCATAGAGTTTGAAATAATAGATTTGAAATGTCTTAAAATAAATGAATTTAAGTGGAAGATCAACCTTGTGAGTACCAGACTCCATAAGTAATCATTTGAAATTGTTGCCACTAAATC
Organism: Oryzias curvinotus; assembly: GCA_023969325.1. Taxonomy (NCBI): domain Eukaryota; kingdom Metazoa; phylum Chordata; class Actinopteri; order Beloniformes; family Adrianichthyidae; genus Oryzias; species Oryzias curvinotus. Next base: position 24,904,965 of record CM043708.1, on the reverse strand, counting down.
ATTTTAGAGCATCTCTGTCTAACATGCATCAGCTCTGCTCATGTATTTTTAACAAGCTCATTCTGCATGCAATAAACCAAGCTGCAAATGTATCTGAAATGCATAAATAATAAACAAAACTTCAAATCAATACGATGAACAAATCTGAACTAGGATAAGTATTTTGCTCTGGGTTTACTAAAGATCCCTGATTACATATTTGGGAAGATTTTCATTTTCTCATCTTCCTTGAATGAAAAGAACTAGAGTAAAGAGTATTTTAGAGATGCCATCATTATTGATTTTTAGAAACAGTGGTACCTTGTTGTAGTACTGTGTACCTTTTAAAGCAATATTGCGCATTGTGTTCTGCATCCTGATTGGCTGTAGATTATCAGTCAATCTTTTCTGTGCCATGTGTCCTGTACAAGCCAAATGTGCATACATCTTTAATCGCTACCAGTGGGACTCTGAAGCACTTGACTTGTTTTCCATGAAGGCTTGGACTTTGAATGTGCAGACAGGAAAAAAGTGTAAAAATGTTAATGCTTTTTTTCTGAAAAATGTATACAATTTGTAGTGAGAGCTTTTTACAGCCTTAAATAATAAAGATGACTACTTCCTAGTTTCCATCGATCACTGGTTATTTTTAGAACATAACATCCCGCAATAAGCAAGGGACTACTGAATCTGAATTTTAACTTATTTACTTGAACACTTTCTTTTCCTCTGAGGAATGTCCAACCCTCAAAGCCATGTCCATACTACTCAACAGAAGCACCTATTGGGTCAGCCAATTGACAGACGTTTTGAAACTTGCATCTGATTACAGCTATTTTATTTGTTCATTTTAGGAACTGTCACATACGTGTGGTGTAAGTTTTGAACTTCCTGTTCAATCAGTTTATATCTGTTTGAAACTGAACAGGAACCTTGCATCTTCACTTATGTATAATGTCCAAAATAATTTGTATAATAGACAACAAGTTGTATACCAACATGTTCTGCTTATTGCATTATCAAAGTCAATTTGGTTGTTTTTCTTCATTAAAACTTCCTGTAACTTAATTTATTGACAGACAGATGAGTTTATAATCCTCTTGGTTCCACTCTGTAAACTGCTGTTATCTACCTTTGGTGTAGTGTATGAGCTAGGTGAAATGAGTAGAGACAGCAGTATTAAAAATCACATTTGGGTAATGAGCCCTGTGTCTGCAGCGCAGCACTTTGCAGCCAATTGGAATAAATGAATATCTACAGATTTTGAGGACTTCTGTTTGGTTGAAAAGTTCTGTGTTTTCTTCCCATGGCACCTTCTGTTATGGAGGTCTTGAAGAGGGCACAAGGAAGCGAAAAGGAGAGTCATTATGAGGAGTCTTCCTCGGCTGCAGGGTGGGTCAACAGTTAGATTAGCATTTTAATGAGAGGAGCACCAGGAAAGCACAGCAGGATGACCTATCAGGTGGCACTCGGAGTATGTAAATGATTAATTACTGTATCTAAAATGCATTGGGATCATTCACCTTTTAAGTGAATGAGGGGGCTGTCAGAAGGCAATTCCAGTATTGATGCTATCTAAATGCAACACGGTTTTTCTGCCAGAAACCCACCAAATGGAATCTGTTGACAATTAACTAAGAATTAATGAGATTTCTCTGGGTTTCATTAAAGAACACTATCCAGTGAAAGTTAATTTTAAGTGGAAATTCTTTCTATGTTTTGCACTTGTTAAAAACCAAGAAAAAGATGGCAATTTAGCAAAAGCAATTTAGACATGCAGAAATGAGTGATATACATAAGGTGCTGTTATTTTTTTCTTTCAAAACCTGATAAATATATACATATGTGTTTTTTTCTCATAAATATAAATGCAACAATAAGTGTCTCCCAACCTGATCTGAAATAGAAAATAAAATTTTAAGATGTTAATACATTGTCAAAGAAAAAAAACATGAAAAAACAGAACTACTGCATGTTTCAAAATTATGAGCATTCATTTTTGTGGAGGGAAAATTGACATTTTCTGTTTTTGTGACTGACAATTTTACTGTCAGTGACTCAGCGGAACTACAAGTGCGCTGTGGCTCACTTGGCAAAGCAGTAAAGGTAATTTATTAGAAAGACTTCACAGATGAAATTGCTGGAGTGGAGTTTCTACTCAGCATAAATGCAGTTTATTTTGGCTGCATATTTAACAGTCAATTTTGTTGAAAGAAACTCCAAACCAGGCTTTATATTTAGACACTTTATCCTGTAAGTATTTTAAAGTGTCTTGTGCACTTTTTTTAATACTTGCCATCTTGACACTCAGTTAACATTTGATGAATTGTAAGTAAAGGCGTTTTTATTTGCAGGAAGTAGATGCTTTCTTCGCTGACACGTTCAGCTCCTCCCAGAATGCAAACCACGCAGGGACATGAATTTAGTTGGGTTGCTCAAACCATTATTACTTTTGTAAAATGATTTTAGCGTGTTTCTTATTCTTAGACCCAGGTGCACATGTAGGGAAGAAATCTGTAACACATGCCTATCTCATCACAACAGGCCTGCTCAGAAGTAAAACCCTAAAACAAGTGAAATTTTACTGTGAAATTAAAACCAGCTCAGGGTGCTGCTGTGGGCAAAAATGGATGAGCCATCACTAATTTATCAATAAATCGGAACAGGGATTAAAAATCTGCACAAATCCCTCTTTTCACCTCTGTACCAGTTCATATGAACCCAAACATTGCAGACTTTAGTCACTACAGTTTAGGTATGCACTAATTGCAAAGGTGTATCACAAACATGAAATCTCTGGAACTACCTGGTAATTTTTTCGGTTTCCATATTACAAGACTGACTCAGTGTGAAGCCATGTTCTTTTATTCTATGCATCCAATTACGTCCTCTTGCATGCACAAATTATTATTGTACAATCAAGGCTGGTCTGGCAAAACCTTGGAAACAGCTCAGGCTGGTAGTGTGTATACATGTAATTACCACCCAGGGACTGTGCTCGGAGAATCATGTCTTCCAAAATACCACCTTCCCCATGGTTCTTTTAATTAATCTAATTATACTACTGATTCCTTTTCGCCTGTGATTACTTTCTGGGAAAAAGCTGACAGCAAACAAGCTATTCTGCGCACAAGATTTAAGGAAAGCTTTAGAGACACATTTTTGAAACACCCCCACTATGACCTAGTTGTAATTTACTGTCAGGTTTGGACCTAACTTTCATTGTGTGGTTTACCACAGAAATTGTGTGTTGTTTAAAAAAACGTTTTTTAAACAATAAAATAGATGCTGCTGTGGAGAAACATTAGGATGAAACATGGATGGTCCCTTCATTTGACCAATTGATGCTGTAGAAGTTTTCAGTGCCTGGGATTAATTATTTAAAACTGTTTGCAATTTCGCATCTGCCATGGGAAAGTTCACAGCTGTAGCTGTGAGAAAAATGTGCAGTTTTTTGAGGGATGTAACTCAAGAGGTCTGTGTAAAAGTGAATCTCAATATTCAGACAGTATTTTTCTTATGGTTGGATGGATGGAAATACATTATGGATAGAAAGATGATGGATGTATTATGGATAGGAGGATGAATAATGGATGTATTGATTATCGATAAATGGATAGATTATGCTTTAAGGATGGATAGGGAAATGGATGGATGGATTGTGAATGCATGAATAGTGGAATGTAGAGCCCTGCGCGGGACTATTTTCTTCATCCCGCTCCCGCCCGCACCCGCTGAATTTCTGACCAATCCCGCCCGCTCCCGCAACGTATGCGTTACACTCCCGCCCGCTCCCGCAATATGTATGTCCACTCCCGCCCGCACCCGCAAAACTCAGAGAATTTAGTCCCGCACAGTAATAGAGATGCATTGATTTTGTATCGTCTCCCGTCCCGCAGGAAAAAAACACTTATTTGTGTTGATATTATTAAAGAGATTCATGTCCTCCTCCAGCCTCATCTTTTCATCCATTCCTCTTTGTGTAATGTGCAACTTAATTATTAAATATATTTTCACAAATCCTGTTCGGTTAAAATTGTGCGTGTTTGCGCGCGCAGACAGACGGCCTGAAGCGCGCTGAACCAGCTGTTAAAGATGCAGGTCAAAGTCATTTGAATTTATGGAGAAAGAAAAACATTAATTGTTCAACAGAGCTGAAAATCTATGAATTAATTTTTTCCTGACGGAAAAATACTTTTTTTTTTTAGCTTCAGCCTTTTCCCGTTTTTGCTGTTTTGCGCCTCAGTGGGGCATCAGCAGGCAGATCTGAACAGCATGCGTGTCTCACGATGAACCTCGTTTGTGGTTCTTTTCTGCTTTATCCATTGACATCATGTCCCTGCCAGGTAACCTGCTCCTTATCCCGCGCAGTGTTGCCAGATAGATTGACAGCTCTTTCATCCTTCTGCTGCGCTAGAGCGTCCCGACTAACGTGTTAACCTGCTATGACCGTATTTTGCGCTCTCTGTGTAGAATACTCTGGGAGCGCGGGGAAAAAACAACTCAGCTACAGAGGATATGAACAGGTGAACAGGTAGAGAGGAAAAGCAGGTAAAGATGCGGGGGAGGGGCTTTGGCTTCAAACTCTGTCAGAGAGATGCAAACACGGGCGTCAGATTTAGACGCAGCTTTCACTGCGGGAGTTAAAGCAGAGACTTTCTCTGGGATGATTTTATGAACTCAATCATGGAAACATGATTACCAAGTAGAACTCTTCAAAATAATAAACCTGATCTCTCCACATTCTTTGGGTCTACCATGCATTGATGCACACATTGCTCCATGCAGCGATCAGACCATAACTTTAGTTCTTAGCTCCGCCCATACGCGACCGCGGTATTAAGCTTTAAAGAGCACAATTTCTAAGAGGCGGGGCGCACCCCCAACAACAGGTTAGATGATAGAGGCGATTGGGCGTCTCTACCTGGTGCGTTCACGGAGATTCAGTACATAAGACTCCAACAGCCGCACAGCCTAACGTAGTCCGCTAATATATATTCATGAGATATTCATGGCAGCACTGGTCCCGCTAAGTTTTTTTTTTGCCGCCCGCTCCCGCCCGCAGTACAATTCAAACCGCCCAATCCCGCGAGATTTGGGTTGGGTCCCGCGGGACCCGGCGGGACCCAATCCCAATGCAGCCCTCTAGTGGAATGGATGGATAGGTGAGTACAGGTTGGAAGGATGGATGGATTGATGATTGTTAAATTATCGATGGATGAATTTCAAATGCAATGATTGTGGATGAATGGTTAGTAAATAAAATAAAGTTTATTATAGTGGTTTAAGGATGGATGGGGAAATGGATGGATATATTGTAAATGCATGTAAAATGGATGGATGGATGGATGGATGGAAGTATGGATAGGTGACTGGATGGATGAATAGATGTTTGATGGGTGGTTATTGAAGAGATGATGGATGAATGGATATATGAAGGTTGGATGGGTGCCTAGGTGGAGGATGCAGAGATGGATGGAAAGATGTTTGATAAATTACTGATGGATGGATATTGGATGTATTGAATGTGGATTAGATTAGATTAGATTAGATTCAACTTTATTGTCACTGCACATGTAAGTACAAGGCAACGAAATGCAGTTAGCATCTAACCAGAAGTGCAATAAGCAGTAAGTATAAAATAAAAGTCTATAATATGTACAATAACTATACAGGTAAGTATTATGGACATAATTTACAGATAGTAAATACTATATGCAAGATATACAGATAGGTGTACTATGAACATACTATTCAGATGGGCTATGTAAAAGTGTATGAACATTATAGGCAGAACTATGAACATAATTTACAGTATTGCAGTGGACAGTAAAGTGCGTAGAAAATATTTCAATGAGCAAATGGACAGTAGTGCAAATAATAACAAGTTACTGTTTTGCTTGTGAGTAAATAAATAATACAGAATGTTGAAGGGGGGGGGGGGTCTATGGTGGTGTGGGGGGTGTTGAGGGGTGTCAGAGGGAAGAGTTCAGCAAGGAGACAGCTTTAGGGAAAAAGCTGTTCCTGAATCTTGTGGTCCTTGTCCGGAGGCTTCTGAAACGCCTCCCGGAGGGAAGGAGGTTAAATAGTCCGTGGTCAGGGTGAGAGGAGTCCTTGAGAATGCTGCGAGCTCGACGCAGGCAGCGTTTCCTCTGGATGTCCTCAAGAGCAGGAAGTGGTGTCCCAGTGATGCGCTGGGCAGTTTTCACCACCCTCTGCAGTGTCTTGCGGTCAGCCACTGAGCAGTTCCCGTACCAGACTGAGATGCAACCTGTAAGGATGCTCTCGATCGCACACCGGTAGAAGTTCACCAGGATGGATGAAGACAGCTGGTTCTTCTTCAGTGTCCTGAGGAAGAAAAGGCGCTGGTGAGCCTTCTTGACCAGGCTGGAGGTGTTTTTGGCCCAGGAAAGTTCCTCTGAGATGGTGGTTCCCAGGAACTTGAAGCTGGAGACACGTTCAACTACCATCCCGTTAATGTGGATGGGGTCATGAGTGTTTCCATTCTTCTTCCTGAAGTCCACAATGAGCTCCTTGGTTTTATTGGTGTTAAGGAGCAGGTTATTGTCAGCGCACCATGTGACCAGGTGCTGTATCTCTTCCCTGTAGGCAGTCTCATCGTTGTCACTGATGAGGCCAATCACCGTGGTGTCATCTGCAAACTTAATGATGGAGTTGGATCCATGCACAGGCTTGCAGTCGTGGGTGTAAAGGGAGTAGAGGAATGGGCTCAGCACACAGCCCTGTGGTACGCCAGTATTAAGTGTGATGGTGGTGGAGTGGGTGTGACCTGACCGAACATGCTGAGGTCTGTTGGTCAGAAGGTCCATAATCCAGTTGCAGAGGGAGGTGTTGATTTCCAGGTCTCCAAGTTTTGTGGTCAGCTTGGAGGGAATGACGGTGTTAAATGCTGAACTGAAGTCAACAAACAACATCCTAACATATGTGTTGTTATTGTCCAGGTGTGTGAGTGCAGAGTGCAGCACTGTGCATACTGCATCCTCTGTGCTCCTATTTCTGCGGTAGGCAAATTGGTGTGGGTCCAGTGTGGGTGGGAGGCAGTCCTTGAGGTGTGCTAGTACTAGTCGCTCGAAGCACTTCATAATGACGGGTGTGAGTGCCACGGGGCGATAGTCATTCAGGCACATTGGGGAGGAGTGTTTCGGTACTGGCACAATGGATGTGGATTTAAAACATGTTGGCACAGTTGCCTGGGAGAGGGACAGGTTGAAAATGTCAGTGAAGACCCCTGCAAGCTGCTCTGCACATGTCCTAAGCACACGTCCAGGAATGCCATCTGGGCCAGCAGCCTTGCGTGCGTTGATCCGGCTCAGTGCAGTGTGGACATCTGAGGGGGTGAGTTTAAGGGGTTGGTGGTCTGCTGAGGGTGCGATTTTGGTGGCCGTCTCCTTGCCGTCGCTGTTGAAGCGAGCATAGAAGTCATTTAGCTCGTTAAGGAAGGAGACGTCCGTGACTGTTGGTGTGGAGTTGCTTGACTTGTAGTCACTGATGATCTGGATGCCCTGCCACATGCGTCGGGGGTCAGAGTAGGAAAAGTGTTCCTCTACCTTCAGCTTGTAGCAGTACTTGGCCTTTTTGATGCCCCTTTTCAGGTTAGCCCTGGATTTACTGTAGGCCTGAGCATCATCTGACCTGAAGGCAGCGTTGCGGTCTTTCAGCAGAAGTCGAACCTCCTTGTTCATCCATGGCTTCTGATTAGGGTATGTTGTTATCTGTTTCTCTGTTGTTACACTGTCGATGGTGGAGTTGATGTAATCCAGTACAGAGGAGGTGTAGATATCAATGTCCGTGTGAGAGCCACAGGCAGCCTGTGAAGCAAACATGCTCCAGTCAGTGTGTTGAAACCTGTCTTGAAGTAAAGAGTCTGCTCCAGCTGGCCACACTTTGATGGTCTTCACTGATGGCTTCACACGGTTGATGAGGGGTGAATACTTAGGGGTGAGAAACAAAGAAAGGTGGTTAGACTGTCCGATGTGGGGGAGGGGGCTCGCGATGTAAGCTCCATTGATATTTGTATAGACATGATCCAAAGTTTTGTCTCCTCTGGTGTGGCAGGAAACATGCTGGTGAAATTTAGGGAGTACTGTTTTTAAATTGCAGTGATTAAAATCACCCGCGACAATAAAAGCAGCCTCTGGGTGAGCAGTCTGTTGTTTACTAATGGCTGCATTAAGTTCTTTCAAAGCAAGCTTGGCATTAGCATCCGGTGCAATATAGACTGCAGTTATTATGGTGGAAGTGAACTCCCGTGGCAGATAAAAAGGTCTACATTTAACCATGAGAAATTCTAGGTTAGCTGAGCAGTGTCTCCCAACAATGACAGTGTTCGTACACCAAGCTCTGTTGACATAAATGCACAATCCACCACCTCTTGTCTTGCCGGAGTCATCTGCCGTTATATCTGCCCGGAGCGTGTAGCGTCCTGCTAGCTCAATAGCATTGTTGGGTACGTCGCTGTGTAGCCATGTTTCTGTGAAAATCATGACATTGCAGTCCATAAGTCTCTTACTGTGGGTGATGCGGAGTCGTAACTCATCCATTTTGTTCACCAGTGACCGCACATTAGCGAGGAAGATGCTGGGTAGAGAGAGCCGGAGCGGTGTTAGCTTTAGCTTGGCTCTTAGGCCTCCGCGCTTCCCCCGCCTTTGTTTACGATCACGACGCCGCCTGCGAGCACTTCCGCCCGGCCGGGTAGAGTGCGAAGCCTCGGTTGTTCTAGCGATCTCGGGGATGAGTCGAAGATTGGTGATAAAACTGCTGGTAAAGTCCTCACCGATATCCAAAAGCTCCTGTCGGGTGTATGATGTTAAAGCAAAGCTGTTCAGTATGAAAAGACCCGAGATGAGCAGGAATAATACTGCAAAATTGCAAAAACTGGAGAGACGCTGAGCCTCGCGATGTGTTCGCGCCGCCATCTTGGTCAATGAATGGATAGTTAATGGTTTATGGATGAATTGGGAAATTGTTAGATTAAGAATCCAAGTATAGAGATTAGATGGATGGATGGATGGATGGATGGATGGATGGATGGATGAAGGTTGGAGAGATGATTGGAGATGGATGGATGGATGGATGAAAATGGATGGATGGATGGATGGATGGATGTTTCTTGTAATGCTTACTATTGTAAACAGTTGTTTGGGATCTTTAAGTGAAAGTAAATCCATTGTGGAGTATCCGATCATTATAACTCTGTATAACAAAATAAACCCAAAAACTTTTTTTACTTTGTTTTTTTTTGTTTTACTTTTTTTTTTTTTTATTTGCATTACCCTAAATCTCCCAGACATTATAATGATCCTTTTTTTTTCTCTCAAACCTTGCAGCAAGCATGCACCCTCATTATATTTAGAGGTAATTCATGACAGCATGGGATCCAGTCTTGAGGCATTGCAGCAAAAAATTCAAACATTTTCATAGAGTGTTGACCCTGTGCCAAATAAAGTGAAGACAATACCAAGTCAGATGCCCTGACCTTTCAATGAACTCCTTACTTTGGGCATAGTTTGCTGTGGCAGCAACCATTAAGGAATCATAAGCAATAATAAGTTTAGAAATCTTTCACTTCTAAACTGGAGTTTTGACATTCCTCCAATACTGCGGATGTCATTGCCTGAGAACGCCAGAGGATTTGCATTTGGGAATATCCCATTGTGTTCAGATGGGATAATAAACTCAGAGCCTCAGACAGAAAGACATCTGGCAAAGTGGGGAGTTATTTTTTGCATTAGTGTAACAAGAGAACACACTGCTCACATTTGTGATGGGTGCCAAATTCTCTAATTAATTAAAAAAAAAATCCCATCACCACAACAGCACTCTGTACTGCAGATTAACAGACTGGACTACACAGAATTAAAGTGGAATTGTTTTTATTGAAAACAGTGATTGTGGTCAAAATTCACTGAAGAGGCTGATTTCAACAGATGATATGTTTTGGGCTTTAGGCTCTGGCTTTGTTTCCTATTTGGTGCTCAGAGCCACACAAATCCCCCGATAAGTAGCTGTGGAGGCTGCGATGTTCCCCAGCAGAGATTTATTTACTAAGTCATCTGAAAAATTAAGTAAAGGGGGGAAACAGTTTTTGTTTGTTTACGAGGCTGAAGGCTTTCTATGTAGGGAGGATTTCTGCTCCACAGATAATGTTTTCCTCCTCGGAGACAACACACAGCGTTATGCCAAACCCTGCCTGGTAAATGAGGGGGTTTCATACAGCAAAGTGTTATCCCTCTGTAATGGGAACAGAGCCACCCTACCAGTCAATAATGAATGAAACAGATAATAATGTAACCAAGTACATTATTCAAATGATCCCTCAGCAGTCAGAGCTGTGTGTAATGACGCCTTCTATTTGACAGTCTGTGAAACAGAAGTCATTCATTCAAGACGCACATGAAACCCAGAAGCACATGACGTGATTATGCATGCCTCTAGTGTCCCTGGGAAAGGACAAGGCCAGACTCTCTGCATGGAAATGTTCGTCTTCTGAAAGTCTTAATTCAGCTTCGGAATCATTTCCTGTTTGCTTTACCGCCAATCATTCAGACTATCGCCTGTTAGGTGTGGGTCAAGTTTGTGCAGTTACATTAACCATTGGCAAAAGCACAATGTGGTGTAAAGTTTTGGAACTCATTACGCCACAACCAACCAAATGGCGTGTCACTTTTTTTTAATTTTTCCTTTGCACTTCCTCTAATATTTTCCATAGTACATTGAACACTTAACATGGCTCACTGTTTTAACCATACAGTCATTTTTAACAACAATAAAATCTCCTTTCAACTGACCACTACACCTGTAGTTTATTTTTTAGACTGCATACAAGAAAATGGAAGAACCTGTGTCATGTTTGGGGTTTTATAGAACCCATTTGAAGACAGTTTATTTTAAGCCTTTGTCACATGAGGGTTGACAAGTATAAGTGCTGAAGGTTTTTGGGTTGTCTGGGGAGTTGTAAACAGGAGCAGCTGCCTCTTAAGGGGAGCATAGGTGTGTCTTGTTGTTCTTTTGAGGCTCGTACTGCCACTTTAAATGACATCCTAAAAATGGAAAATATGATTGTTGCAAATGTAGTAAGTGTATTGTGAAGCATTCGTAAGACTATTGTAAGCAGTTTGCGCTTATAACATATGGGTGATGATGTCGTTCTGTGCCCTCCTGCCATGTTCTAGTCATAAATAAGGTGTACGTACTGGCTCCTTACTGATGTGTCCAAATGCTGCAAGCAAGTAACGAGTAACTGTAGAAGTGAGTGCGCAAGTAGCACGCTCCTTATGTGCATTTATCGCTTGAACAGCACTAACGGATTCGTTGTGCAGTGCCACAGGGGTTTGAATCCTGTATCCTATATTGCATAAGTATTCTTTAGGACCTGTCACCTACAGCATGTCTATAGAAAAAAAATATGCATGACCATTTTTGCTCTACAAGCTGACCGAGCAGTCTGCAATCTTGATTTTTCGTGCAAGACACCTGCATGCCCTGTATAGATTTGCCCATAAGGGCAGTTGTGTCTAAGGCCTTAGCTATGCAGGTGGCACTATCTTGGCCTAGAATTGGAACACCGGCCTTTTCTTAAATTGGCAGTGAAATCAGTTCGACAAACACGACTAACAGCACATTTGTACATCCATTTAGGCATCTGATTCTGCAACCGCCTGCTAATCAAAAAGCCATGGCCCCATTTAGGAGCAATTTTATTCTCAAATATAAAACAGAATAAGGTCATAAAACTTCACCCAACTACATTTGTCTTTAATATGCATATCTAATCAGATTTTTCTGTTAAGAAGGTTTTTACATAGGAGTGAATGGGGACTGAGCTGATGGACTTCATCAGTGGTTAGCTGCAGGACTAACCTGCAGGTACCTTTGTTTTAAGCACTTAATAAAAAAAAGTTGCTCCACAGTTTTGTTATCTTATTGAACTTCACCAAATGCATAACGTGTCCGCCAGTAACTGCGGTTATATGTGCAACATGTCTTTGATCTGATCAAAGATTGGATTAGAATTGAACTGTGTACATGGGGCAAGAAAAACGTCATCCAATTATAACCCACATTTACATACACCACACTTACGATCGAGATAAATCATTTCGACATGCGTAGAACTATCTAAAATATTGGAAACAAAGCTGCGGCATAGAGCGAGATAATCTTCTAAACGTGCTTTTATTATTCTTATGATTATTATCAAGTGCCTGTTCGCTCATCATTTTCTAAATATGTGTGGCCAGTGCTCTATTCTTGGCTAAACGGACCAGGAAGAAAGGTTAGGCTTAGGCTAATACGTGCCAACAGCATTTAGCTTTGGATGCACTTGGATCCATGCGGTCAATGCTGCAATGTGCATCTTGGCAGCATTTAACCCTTGTGCTATCCTAGGCACTTTACCGTTGGGAGCTGGGTCATCTAAACCCACTAGACAGAGCTCTGAACCTTTTTTTTTCAATGATTTATGATCTTCACTGGTTCAATGGATTACATGAAATGTTTCCACCTGTATTCACCTTTGTCGTGGTAGGGAGAACACGTCAAAGTAAGGGCGGGGTCATCCAAGACAGCACAAGGGATAAATATGTGGGAATAACATCAGCCTTTATTTTGTCTGGACATGACTGGTAACACAAATTCACATGATTGTTTACACAGTTCCTCAGGACTGTGTGGAGTAGCATTCTTTTATTCAAAAGCTGCCTCCACCAGCTCAAACACCATCCAAAGCAGCTCCTCTGCTCGGAGACATGGTTTCCCTAAGTCCAGCAGCTCACTCACACAGAGCAGCCGGACGGACTGCAGTCCGAAGCCTCCGGAATTCCGGAGAGCGCACCGTAATAAAGCACCCTCCCTTGCCTGCAAACATAAAGCTATGAGTCCGCTGCTCTGCTCAGAGACATGGTTTGCTCGCCCTGAGCAGCCGGCCGGTCCTGTTTGCGGTTCTAAGCCTTCTCCGGAGCGCCACTCCATCTACACATGACGTAAAGCCAACGCAGTAATGGCCCGCAATTGGAATAAATTGTTTACATGCACTACAATTGAATCAACAATCTGCGTAACCCAACTTTCTCGATCGGAAGGAAATTTTGATCCGAATGAGTCTGATCGGGGCAGAGTATTCCGAACGGTGTGTTTACATAACGCATTTTCCTTCTGATCAACGTTTATTCCAAATACTTTTGTCCATACGACGGCAGCTAATGTTGCCCACTTTAAGATACTATCGCCTCATTGCAGGAATCAGGGCTTTGTTACAGGTGAGTGTCCTGCTGTGGGTAAAGACAGATGACTCAGCAGAAGTTCGCCTGCCTCTTGCAGACTGACTTTATTATCCACTTTTCCCCTCTCACTCATATGGGAAGAGCATAGAAACCAGCAGGGCAGATGGAACCAAAATTTAACTCATTTAAACTGGCCTTGCACTTTCCAGTTGGCATTTAGCCTGCGAACCAAGGCAGAAAATAACACCTCCTAAATAATGAAATAAAGCTCTGTTTAATGAAAGATTCAGGCTTCATGTCCTTTAACTAAATCCAGAGGCCTTGGCTGGGATTATGTTACTATGGCAGAGGCTTCCTGTATGCCGGTGAGTGATTTCATATATTATGAATATTACTCACTCTCCTCTTATTCCCCTCTGTCTATTTTTCCACTTATCTTTGGCTCCACTTCTTTCAGCTTATTCTGATGTATTAAAATGAGAAATTTAACAAGCATAAACAAGACCTACAATAAAGGGGTGACATTCTATGGAGTAAAAACACTGACAGATGTTGTGCAGCAGCATTTTAAACTAAGCGAATGGAATGTATACAGTCAAAGCCAAAAAGTGCATGCATCTAGAGATAACTGGTAAATAAATATTATACTGTCAGCACTGTGGAGGCTGAAAACCCATCAAACCATAACTTATCATATTTTTCTAATTAGACTTCTCCATGGTGCATTCCAGTGTCCTCGTCAGAAATTATACTTCATTAATATTCTGCTGTTACTTGTTCTACTTGCATAATTTTTCACAAACATAATGTGACTTAACAACAAAAGACATCGATTCACAGCAGCTCAGCTCACAAAGTTTCTTGTTAAAGCCCAGAGACAGTTCCCTTATTAATGTTTCACAGGATAAAGTGATGTATCAGTCGCAGCTGGATTATTGCATGGATGCTTAAGCAAAGACTGTTAAAGAAAAATAAAAAAAACAGGCCTGCAGGCATAGGCATGAAAGTGCACACAAAAAAACATGGGTTTAAACTTAATGAACATCGATCTGTGTTTTGTATAGTTGACAGTAATACCAATAAAGTTGGTTTCCTTTTTTCACAATTATTTATTGATTTGGCACAGGATCAAGAGTCGCATCTAAATTAAATTAAATGCTGTTTGTTAAGCATCTTTCATAATTACTGCATCCCAAGAATGTATATAAAACCCCATGGACACAGAAGGTTAAAAATCTACCAATCATATGCGCATCAACAGACATTGATTCAAAACTTATTAGATATGTGCTATTACAAGAAAAATAACCTAGAAAACAAAATAATACTAAATGAGACTATGGAGTACAAAACTAACAATAAAAAAGATAAAACAAGAGGTGAATCATTAGAGGTCCACTTTCTTAAATTACCTTTAAAACATTCCACCACACAAAAAAAGTGCAAAATATTATTTGGAATGTCTTTTTTTCTCATTTGCTTCCTGCTGCGCTCTCATAAAACAGCAATTTTAAATCAATAACTTCACAGCCATTTAATACTCAAACTCAAAGGATGACATTCTTACAACAAGTAATCCATCAGATTAGAAGTGACAGAACCAAAAACACAGAATTGGACTTTTTCTGTGTGAACAAACGTGAGAGTTTGTCTAAACTCTGCCAATAGCTGCATTTGCACAAAACTGGTGTCGCTCTTTTCGTATCTTGGACAATGGTTAGCGTCTCTAGTAATTTAACTCATTGGGCGCCCCTCCTCCTAATAATCGTCACCCCCAAAGGAACATTTGCTGAAACTGCACGATTATTTTCACAGTTTTGTCAATTTAGTCTTTGCTTTTCTCCTGAGAGTGCAGTGTGTGAAACCAAAACAAGCCCAAAAAAAAGTGTGAAGCATTTCCTGATTGTTGACTAGAATGTCTAACTATAATGGTACAAGTTCAATGAGAAGTGTAAAGAAATTCATCCAAATGCATTACTAAATACAAAAGAACATCACACAAAGTCTTTGCAAGAAGTAGTCTATTGAAGTGTACTGCGAGTACTTAGTCCCTCCTAAAGGTGAAGTGGTACACATGAAGTTTACTTTATAAATACTACTTACAGAAAACATAAAAATTGTTCCAGTTTTTTCTAAAGAAGTAACTGGTTATTATACTTCCTACACTATACATACATGGTCTAAAGTAGACTTGCTATTCTTACTTGCTATACTCAAGTTAGTTAATACAATAAACTTCAATTGTTCTACTTTTTTAAGGGTGCTCTCGAGTGCATCTGATTGTTTTTCACAAAAAATAGTAACATGTAGTGTTTAACACTAAAATAAAATGTTGTTTCTTGTGATGTTACAGTTTATTAAACTATCTAAGCTATTTTGTTTCTGTGTTTGATCAGAAAAAGGATATGCTGGTTCATTAATTGATTTAAGACTTGAAAAATGGGGTCAAACCTTAAAGTGCAATGGAAAAAAAAAACATTTGTAACTTAATTAAAACATCTAAGAAATCTATTAAAGTTTCTTGCCTTTGAATGTACGGGGATATGTGTTTTTTTTCAGTGCAATTCTGTGACTTTGCCCTCAAGAGAGGGCTCTCTGCCTGGTGGCTGGCACAGAAGAGGTTCATTCCTCTTATGTGGACGTCTGATTGGCCTCAGTGCGTACTTTAGAAGACAGCAGAAAAGCAAGGAGAAGACAGATGTTGGTTAGTCTGTCAAGAGAGTCCTCTTCCCGTGGCTTAGGGTTTCTCAAGATTACAACTCAGAGCCTCAAGTCATCATGAGTTAGAGCAGACAGTACTGTCTCCCACAGTGGTAATACTATGAATATTGGCTGTCTACACATGACACTGTTGCTGTCTGAGAGAGGGGTAGATTGTTATAGGAAGATAAATATTTCTTTAGCTGTGTGATAGTTTTCTTAATTCCATCCCTCTTTTTGCCCTTGGATTTTTGGCTATCACATCCAGCTTTTACATCCCAGCTATTTACACAGCATGAAAAACATACCGGTAGTGTAATATAAAACTGATCGAGTGGAAAATACCTCAGTCTGTTCAGTTTTGTACACTCAATAATTTTTTTTTTTTTATCAACATCGAAGTGTAGAATTTTATCTGTACTTTGAGATATGTGCCACATAGCTTGTTGAATTTTGAGATTCTCATCTGTGTTTATTTAAATGAAGCATGTTTGCCCTTTCTTTGAGTGGCCTGACATTATTTCCACGAACGTAAATGTGCTGCCTCTGTTATTGCACTTTTTTTTTAGTTTGTGCTCCTGAAGTGCAAAGAATACAATATGATACAGTTTTTGTGTATATATAAAAAGGAACAGGCTACCAATTCTACTCTAAGTTAATGCTTGCGAAGCCGCATTGTTTTCTGTATCAGAATCCAGCTGTTTTAAGATTTTTTGGAGAGAACAAATTGATTTTTCCAGGCCCAAAACAGGTTTATTTTGATTGTTTCTATTTTTAAATTGATATTCAATACTAATAGATTCTTCTTTTAGCAAAGTAATAGGTGAAAATCTCAATAATGTTTTACAGATTGTAGTACAGAGGAAGAAATGAGGAGCTCCAAACAAAGCCCATCATTCTCTAAAATAAGATGCTCTCTGACATGATCCCATCCTCGGCAGAGGTCAGAAGTCTTTGGTCTGAGGCGCTTTTCAATGATTGGATTATTCTACTATTCAAGCAGAAGCGCTGCTTGGCACTGAGATGCAAAGTGAGAAAATTCAATGTGTAAAGCCAGATGAGATGCTATTAAAAAAGACGAGCTGGCCTTTAGACATGTCTCAAAGTGGATGCAATACATGCTTGATATTTTGATACTGGGAGAAAGGTTGATATCTAATGCCATCATATCTTCAGTATTAAAGACGGATAAGACTCTGAGTGAGATCCTCACAAAAAAAAAAAAAAAAAAACAATCGTTTTTTTATGTAGGAAATCATAACTGCACTGATCCCCCTTCAAGCCAAACAATCCCTTTGTTGGCGTGTTTGTAGCTGAGCAGCTGGTCAGCAGCAGATACTGACTTGCGTCAATGGAAAGATTCTGACTGTGTAGCAGCCTGCACCGTGACACTCTAACATGATCCTGCCCAATATTTCACCCTGCCAAAGCTAATCCTGCAATTCAAATCTGCAAGAAAGTAGCCATCTTTGATTAACCCATGTAAGCAGCGGCGCATATTCACCTAGAGACAAGCTGTTCCTCTCAGTAAATTAGCTTGTCAATCACAGCACATTCCACAGACTCGCTCATTTCCCTCCACTGCTGATTAATGGCGTGGAGTAAATTTATCAATGCGCCATATGTGGAACACAATTCATTACCCTGATCAAGAGGATTCAGCAAAACGCATGTGCTGTCTCACCATTTGTAACTGTCTGAAGAAACATATAGTAATAGTGCTTGTTAGCAAATATCAGTTTCCCTCGCATGCACCTTTAAGTCCAAGCAGCCAGGAAGGAGATGAAATTAAGACCCCTATAGGCGAACATGCATCAAGGGTGCCCATTAATCCATTAATTCACAATAGAAACCTGAGATTATATCCCTTCTTATTTGCATGTATGTGATGGAGGACTAAGAGCCTGGAAATATGCAAAAAACATTAAAAGACTTCATGCAAATCTGCTTGAAAAAAACTATGAACTGCAGGATAAAATGCAAATTTTTTAAACTGATCTTATAAAGTGCTCGAGTCTTATTTATTGGCTGCAATTATGCTTTACTGATTGCATTTAAGGGTAATTGTCAGTAACTTGTTTAACTGTCAAGAATGATTTTGTCTTTCAGATAATTTCACCGTGTTGGAAAAACACGCGTCTCGAAATCGCAGAAGTTCTTCCTACTTCAGTGTCAATTTAATTAGGCAAAACATTCAATTAATTTAGCGGGGAAATCATTTTCTCAATCAGTTAACAAGGCACCCAGGCATAATTCAAAACTTTGACTCTGTAGATTGATAGTTTATATGAATTTTTTTCTACGCAGAAATTCAAGCTGTCAGAACACTTCAGCAATGCGATACTGCTTCATTCCCTTAATTACCTTTATGGAAATGAAATGGACCTGAGCTGCTGCATGCTGAATAGACAAACCAAATACACCAGGGTGCCCTTACACGAATACAGGAAAAGTTGCTGCAGGTGATGTCACTTTATCTGGTGAACCAAGGCTTCAGTGACTACTGATAGCTGGTGCTGTCTTTTATCCTTGAGTCCTTTACGCTATCTTGGCAGGTGTGTGATGTCTGAGAGAAAGCTGCACAGTAAGACCTCAAAGTCAGTTTGAGCAAAGTTGCAGCATGGTAAAGAAATGAAAAAAAATACCCTAAAATCATAATAATAAAAACTGAAGCCAAGGCACAGAGTTTGGGTGAAAGTGTTGAAAAAAATGTCATTACTTGCAGCATCTCAGTGTTTAAGTTTGTGGCTAAATTCAAATTTTTCACTGTTTTATTTAATCTAATTTACCATGTAAGTCTTTTTACCTGAAATAACAATAACAATTTTTGCATTCTTCAAATTTAAACCTTTGATATTTGGTAAACTTACTGCCTAACAATTGCTTTTAACCTAAATGACTAGAACACCATTATTCTTCGACAGTCGAAGAAATACAGTCAGGTTATCACTTAGAAAATAATATAGTGGTCCCTCATTTATTGTGGGGTTACATTCAAAAAATAACCCGCGACAGAAAGATGTTTTAAGGCTGAAAACCCCCTTACAACTCACAATATACACTTTTCTCAGACATTGACAAACATTTTTATTCTTTTCTCTCTGTTGCATAAACTCTCAAAGTTCAAACCTTTGTATAAAAATAAGTCCAGTATTAGATAATAATAATAATAATAAAAACATATGCTTGCAATTAAAGATTTATGTAAATTCGGCTAACTGAACACATTTTCTATAGAAGACATGGCGTGAAGGAGATTGACTGACATGGTCAACAGCCAATGAAGATGCAGAACACAGTCAGCTGTTTAAAAAAAGAAGAGAAGAAAAACAGGCACATTTTCTTTTCTTTTTTGTAAAAAAAACTGCTGTAGCTATTTTTTTATGTACAAATTCATACATTTATTTTTTTAAATTTAGCATTTACTCAGATTAAACTCTACTCCCTAACAAAATGTATTTTGTAATGAAAAGTTGACACCCCCACCGCCACCCAAAAATAAATAATTGAAATCGATCAAGTTTGTGTTCATTTAACATCAATTGTCACCAAGCTGATACAGAAATCAAAGGTTTTGCGGGAATGATATTTCCTGTAAATCTAAAATGTTGAAGCTCCTGTCAAGTACTGATTGTCCCCTCCCTCTTCAGTGCATGTTACGTATGCAGAAAACTGAAACAAGCGTTCAACAAAGCAGCAACAGCGTGATGACATTCAGTGAAATGTCTGTCTTGACTTGAGTGAAGAGGAGGAAAAAGCTGTTTTTAAGTTGCTGTCCCCCAGAGACCGGACTAGACACAGCCACACCCACATTCAATGTGGATTGAATGTGGGTCACTACACCCGCATCAAAAAAGATCTTAAATTAAAAAATTGTTCTTGGTTTGCTGTTAATAAATTCCAGATGAAGCCATTAGAGGCTTAAACATAAAGGTCAAAATATAATCACATAGAAGCCCCAAAAAACATTATGAACATGTTCAACCGGGACTGAATGATTACTCAAGTCCCTCTGTTCCTCTGCTCCGTTGATGCTCCTCCTGTTTGTCTAACTTGTTTAGATGGAAGATGAGATGAGTTTGGGACGGCACCAGAGCTTCTCAATTATTCAACACACACAGAAAACATAATATAGGTGTCCCTCACTGTAATAAACCCCCAAATTATAAATAAAAATATGTGCTATATTTACCCATTAATCATTCATTCCTAATATGCCGTGCAAACAAAAGCTCATAACCTTCTCCTCTGTGGATGTCTCCTCTGCCAGCACTCTGAGTTTCTATGGTTACGTGGACTTTTGTGTTAACACGAGCTGCACTTCTGCTGCTTTGTTCAGGTTCACAGATACAAAATGTTTTTTATTTAGCATAATCTTTAATTCTGATGATAGAGGTAAAGTCAGGATGATTTTTTTATTACATCTTCTGCTTGTTAAGCAGAGTTTTGTTTGGGTTTTTGGCTTCGGATGGAGATAAATGTTTCTTCTAATTAATGGTTTTCTAAATAATAGGACGACTTATTATTTGAGTTTTTACTGAAGCATTTAAAGGAAATATTTTTTATTATCTTTTTTATAGCACAATGTAAGTAGATGTCTCTTTTTGTTCATGTTCTCGTTTTGCCCATCCATCCGTTGGCTGATTTTATTGTGCTTTTACTGTGTTGATTTTATTTATTTATTGTATTTTCTGTATTGTGCAGTGTCCTTAAGTGGAAAGAAAGGTCCTTTTAATAAAATGCATTATTATTATTATCATTGTTATTATTATTATTATTAAAAGTACACAATTTAGTTGAAGTTACTTCCATTGAAACGTTTCTTTTTTGATATTCTTTAGAGAAAAGAAACCAAAAAAAGACTTTAAGAGTTTAAAATATCATATCTTATATTCAATCAAATTTCCTATTTGAAATTAATATAAAACTCCTTTACGAAAAACAAACAAAAGATGTTTTGTAATTGAAATCCTTTGGAAATTAGTCACTTATATTCTGTTTCATAAGGCTATTTCTCCATACTTAAAGTTGCGATGCTCTGCACAACAATAACACACACAACAAAAACATGCACAACAGTTTGGTGTATTTGCAGTTGTGACATAAAACTAAGTCTATTTAATGGAACTTTCCACTGAGTTTGACTTAGAAAACATTCAGCCACACGAGGAGTCGTGTCTCCCCATGTCTGACCCTCATTAGTGAGGCTGATTCTATTCCTTCAGTGAGAGCTACAAGTGGGAGAACCATATGGGAAATCACATTCAATAATGACATCATCTATAGACTAATAGCAGTGTATGTTCACATTTTGGTTCCATTACTTCATGGAATTGCAGATTTGATCTCTTGCGAATTCAGAGTCGAAGGCTTTTAGTTTTTATTTAATTTGCATGTCAAATGACTCAGGGGTACCCCCGCCCACCCCCTCTCATTTAGTAATCCATTATTGTAACAGCCATTGAATAGACTGACAGGAATCTACACTCCCATTGCCTGTGTGTGCTCTATCTATAATGTGTTAATGAAAGGTTCTTTACATACAGTAATTACAGTGCTTCTGTATTGTTGGAAAGCCTTCTGTAAACAGTGATGCACATAGCTGAATGACTTCATGATGAGGATGTGATGAGCACACTGTCAGGACAAATACAGAGGAATAGGAGAAAATATTTATTTGTCTTCTTTGATCTGTGTTTCTGTATTTTTGTCTGAGTTTTTGGAGCTGTCATATAATGCTGTTTAATTAGGTCAGTAAAAACATGCATAGGTGTTCTAAAAGAACCTAAAGCCTTTCTTTTTTTAACTGCGCTGGGATTAAGACTTAAACAGAAATTCTGGATCTTAATAAATGTATCTTTAAAAACTGAAGGGCAGAATTAATCGAAAGCTTATTATTCCATACAGAAGACTTAGGCGTGAACAGAGACTGAAGGCTTTTTCTCCTGAGCCGGGGTTTAGAGGACTGGCTTGGGATTGCCTTGTAAATTGAGAGGAGGCAGTGGGGGGTGGGGGGTGGGGGCAAACTGCTGGGAGGATAATAGCCTCCTGTTTCTGGGGTCAAAGAAAACTAATTACACAAACTCTGCTTCTGCATTGTTTCTCATTTCTGCATCCAGGTTTAAAAAAAATCCTCTTTTTCATAAAAGGTCATTTGAAGAAGTGTTAGGAGGCATCAAGATTAATTCCGTTTTATCCTGCAGCTGCCACAAAAGTGCCAGAAAATATTTAGCAAATAGTTCTGTTGTGTGGTTTTATATATATATATATATATATATATATATATATATATATATATATATATATATATATATATATATATATATATATATATATAGATCCCAAAAATTAATTAAAAAGAGATTTGACTAACTTTACGGTGATACAAGAAAGTCCAGAATTAGACACAATCTATATGTTTATAAATTATTTTATGTGTAAAACAGTAAATTAACAGATACATTATTATTATAACTATTACCTGTACTTTTTAAGTTGTTTCTGAGTGTCAGACCAGAAACATGTCTGATCTAGAGAAGATCTATGTGGAGGATTGGGCCAAAATGCCTGTTGCACTGTTGGGACACCTGTTGAAAAACTACAGGAAATGTTTTACCCATGTAATCGCAAACAAAACTACCGTACCAAATTATTAACATTGATTTTCTCAGGTGTTTAAATACCTTTTTGCAGCAGTAGCATTCAAATAAATTATTTACAAAATCATGCAATGTGATTTCCAGATTTTTTAAGGAAATGTCTCACAGTGGACGCACAATCAAACATTTCAGACCCCTCCGTGATTTCTAAGTGGGAGAACTTACAAAATCCCAGGGTTTTGAAATACTTATTTACCTCACTGTATGGCATGTATAAAGCAAACTGAGAATTTAAAATATATATATATATATTTTTTTAATTTTTGCTTTCCTTTTAAATATACCAAAAACATATACTATTCCAAACTGCAAGTTGTGCAAAAAAGGGGACTTGAATTTAGTCAGTAGTGCGATGGATTGTTGACCAGAGTCTTCCTCAGCCGCTTTCCAAGTGCTGCAGAAAATTGCCTGCCAGCAGATTTGTTTTATCATCAGCAAAACAGCACGCCGTGAAGTCATTGCTCAGCTTAAGGACTGAAAAGAGTCCTGCAGACAAAGTCATTCATATAAAGTTTGTATCAACAAAACTATTCACGTGCAGAGTATCTGTAAAGCCAACAAGCCGCTGCAGCTTTTGTAGCTGATATTTGCAGCCACATTAAAATAACACTTTGAACTCACACTGGAACATGGACGCGTTGACCCATTGCTGCTTTGATTGGGCATTTCTGTGAAAAGAGCTGCTGTCACCGAAGCAGAGGTTTATGAGCCACAGCCAGAGGCTGCGTTTGTTTTATGATGGGCTTTCAAAGTAAAAGAGAAGAAGTAGAAAACACGGATACTACCAATATTCCTTCCACTTGGTCGTGAAAGTCTGTCCTGAACTCTCTGTGGTCATTTAGGGAACATGTTTCTGTGTATTGTTGGATCAGTTTGGCAGTGATTACTTAATGCAGCTCATTTATTGCACTTGAACCACACTGCTCCTCTGCCCACTTATGCCTTTAGTGCAGCTCAGCTGGGTGCATTTTTTAATATTTTATAGTTTAAACTCTTGTTCCATACAGCGTCTTCACATAATATAAGAGTAATAGAAAAAAAACATATTTTAGGGGTTCTAAAGGGTCAAACTTTCTCTGACTTTCTTTTTTTTCTTTATAATAAGAGTTTTGTTTTCCATCAATTACAGTCCTGCAGAGGTTGATGATATTATCCCTTGTGCTATCCAAGGCTGCGGGACACTTGGCACCGGGCCGCGGACTGATGACGGGCCGCGGGAAATTTTGGCACTGGGACACACAGAAAGAAAAAATAATTTCCATTTTATTGAGTTATTTTTTTTTTTCGAAAAAAAACATTTTATTTTGAAAAGTGACATACATCACACTTAACGCACGTCAAAGTCGCGACACCAAACATCACGTGATACACCCCGATAAAATTAAACCCAAACAACCAAAATGAGCAAAAAACAAACTTCTTTAGAAAGTTGCTTTGACAAGGGGAAACGGTCCCATGAAGGGACAGAAGAGGAACCAGCACCTGCTAAAAAAGGGAAATCTGCCTTTAACAGGCAGTATCAAGAAACCTATTTAAATATGGATTTATCTCCACGGGCAATTCCAACGCACCAAACCCTCTGTGCATAATATGCGGTGATGGTAGAAACCATGTTGCTCATGTGATGTTCTGTTGTTGGTGTGACGTTACCAGGACACCGCTAATAAAGTTGCACATGATTACACAGTGGATTTACGTTCATTATTATTATTGTTATTATTATCACTAAAGAGAGAATACCACCCCCGGTCCACGGTAAACGTGTCTTGCGTTGCACCTCAAACCCCCCCCACCACCACCACCACCTCCACACACCCCCACTCCCCCGGTCCGTGGTAAACGTGTCTTGCGTTGTACCGGTCCGCGGTGACAAAAAGGTTGGGGACCACTGATCTAGACCCACTAGACAGTGCGCTGAACCTTTTTGCTTCAATGATTTGTGATCTTCACTGGTGTCCATGGATTACATGAAGTCCTCTTCACCTTTATCCACCTTTGTCATGGTAGGGAGAACACGTCAAAGTAAGGGTGGGGTCAAAGGATAGCACAAGGGTTAACAAGCAAGGACTACTTCCTTGGCCTTTTTCTGAAAATCTAAATAGGCAGCAGCAGCTCCATGCAGAGCCACAAAAATGAAGACTCAAAAAGGACTGACTACTTCTTCCTGTGGTTACTGCTATCTCTCATGCTAATTTCTCCTGTTGCGAAATGCGTCAAAGTCTCCTGCATGATTTATTAAAGACTAAATTCCGACAGTCTCATGAGTGACAGGTGAAATGCTGTCTCCATGATTATTGCTCCTCTGCAAACGTAACAATTCCTCATCACATATTTCACATGTGTTTTACTTGCTTTGAATTTATTAGTCTTTTGTGAAACAGACTTTTCTGAATTATTGGAAATTAAAACCAGCGATGTAGGAGTATGGCCAATCCAGTCTACATAGCTGCAGTGATGACAGCAGGTTAGTATAAAAAAGATTCAGTGTCTCAGTAGAATCTCAAGGTTTCTGTGTCATTTCTGCTTACTAAAAGAGTTGTGGGATTGCTATTTAAAAGAAGTGCCAACCTTGGATGTGTGAAGGTCTTCTTTGCAGCTGCAAAGCACTCCAGACCACAGTTTGAGCTTTTCTTCATTGTTGGCGCCAGCAAGGCATAAATACTGCCAGGCAGAAAGGAACAGATAAAGAACTTTACTCCATGCAATAGTGTAAAACATCCACCTGATATCTTCAGTGCAATAATAACCAAACATATAGCATCATTATTGATTGTCTTAAGTAATGTCTTATGTAAAAATCAGCAAAAATTATCCTTAAAAGTTCAATGTTGTTAAAACATTTTTTTCCCCCAGTTAACTTGAAAAAAGCTTTTCTTTAGTGAAACAAAAATGTCAAACTTTCTTAGATTTTCTGTTTTTTTCTTTCATAATGAAAGTATTTTCTATTAATTATCCTGCAGAAGTTAATGAATTGGAACAAACTAAATTTTGGTCTCATTTTTTAACTATCATTACCTCCAAATGAAGGTGAAGTGAACCAATCACAGGACTACATTGTTTTTCTATACCTCAGAAACTACAATAAAATGTTACTTCATAGGACGTCTAGTCAAACACATTTACATCCAGTTGCTGAACATGTCAGTGAGTTGATGTTTACATTGAGTCATTTGGAGAATTCTATTCAAATTAACTTACAGATTTCCCACAGTCAAGGGCAATGTGGGCTAAGCGTATTGCCCAAAGACAAAATTATTTACTGGGGTTCGAACCCCTGACCAACCAAGCTGGCAGAAAGCGTCATAGACAACTTCCACCACAAAGGGGGGAGCACTCAAGAAGAATATTGAAAAATGGACGACATATGAAGTTTTTGTTCGATAAAGATTTTGTTTGAGTTTTCCTGCACTTCTCCATCGTTCACACTTTATGTTGGTTTTTTTTAGCTATAAGATAAAAATGTTTTGATGATTTGTTTCCAGGAATGTCCTTCATGAATATTAATTTTCTTTGTACCATAAATTGTAATTTGCATAAATGCTGCACTATGTCATAAGCCTTTTTTTCATTAAAAAAAAAAAATCAGGATTAATTTATTGTTTCTCTGTTTTTTAAATAATAAAAAGACGTAACAACAAACCAAGTTCGTTTTTTACATGTTCCATTTAATGTGTGTAAGATCTATCTTTTCACCTAAAAAAAAACACATATTAATCCCAGAAGATTTTTAGAAAAGCTACTATCCAAAAACTAAATTGATTAATATGCATACACATAACATTTAGAAATGTGAGGAGTGAATGCATTTGAACTTACATTGGCACTATTTTCCGCTGTAATTGCATCGGACCGGAGCCACCATCAAATGTTGGTTTACTGCCATAAGCTCCATCCATATTAAAATCACTTTCTAACAGCCACATACCAAGCCTGGCAGTTGTATTAAGGACCATTAGTCAGATTTATTGTTCTCTGTAAGAATGTATATTTGAACCAAACATCTATTCCACGTTTCCAATGAGTCATGCTTGATTAAATGCAGTGTGTTAAAGATGCAGGCTGTAATATTAAGCAGAGCGGGTATGTGAATTGATTAAAGTCCTACTTTTGAATTCCATATAAATGTCAGGGTTTTTGTGTGGCAGGATATTGAAATCAATCAGGTTTTAATATAAAGTGATCTGCTTTGTGGGCCTTGGATGGAGCTGCCTGTGTCACATGTTTGCTGCTAATGCAAGGGGAGGAGGAATTTTCGGTTTAGCTGAAGGCTCAGAAGACGTCATTCTCATCTTTTTAGGCCAAAGCTAAAGCACAGAAGAACAGCTCCTGATAATTCTCAGGAACGGTGAATAAGTGGAAAAGTGGATTTGGTGTGGCTACTCAACTCTCTGTTGTCATTTTTCAAAAGAATTAATTTCCCTTAGAAGAGTGTGGTTCTTTGTCTGAATGTAACCACTCAGCTGTGCCTTTATGGAAACTTGATTTTCAGAGAAGAAAAATAATAAAATACTCCAGCTTTTTTCCATGAAGCAAAATAGGAACAGTTATTTTTAGGTTTTATAGTGAAGTTGTTTTCTTACTAGTTAGAAATGATAGCAGGAAAATGAATGTGTAACACAAAATATCTTAGTCCAGGGGTGTCCAAACGTTTTGCAATGAGATATTTGGTGAGGTGAAAATGCGTGAGGGCTAAACAAATCAGCCTGCATTTGGTTCACATGCATTTGCGGGACGATTCCCACCTTTCCCGCCCATGTGTCGAAGTGTCCTAGGGGAAAGCTCTGAACCCCATCTTGCCTCTGGTGATTATAGGTCGGCAGCCTTTGGCAGTGAAGCGTGTGAATGTGTGCGTTTGTGATCGGGTGAATGGGATTTGCTTTGCCTTCGAGGAAAATAGAAAAGCGCCATACAAGTATACTCCATTTACCATTTGCACCCGTATAATAAAATTAAATGCACATGAGCTATTTATCAGCATTAATTCTGGGTTCATATTAAATGTTACCTATTATTCACTAGAGCTGGTTGTCACCAATAGCTTCCAGAATTGATTTGATTTGATTCACCAGAGCTTGCATCAATTCCAAATTTTTTCTTTTTATATCCAATACGTTTTGATTTTGAATTTACTAGTATTCGGTTTACACATTTTGACACATTTGTGTAGACATACAACAATTATCAATGTATATTTTACTTATATTCATATTAATCTGATACAGTTCAGATACTGTCTAATTTATAAGTGAAATAATTACCAATGAGATTGTTAACATCATACACTGTTACATGGTTTCTCAAAAGCAAAAGCTCCAACAAAACTGTGCAGATAATTTATTTTTGTAAAGGCACTAAACTTGCTCATAATACAAACTAGTCACTCATCTAAGACTAAGTAGCCACAGGTTGTTGCCGCAGGTTTACAATATCTGATGACAAAATGTAGCCAATCACAGTCAGGAAATTGTACATACACTTCTTAAAAAGTGCTGGGGGCCCTCATATTATTAGTTTTATTACAGGAACCTGTGGGCCAGTAGAAATTTGACTGCAGGCTGCATTTGGCCACGGGCCGGACTTTGGACATGCCTGTCTTTGTCCTTCAAAAAACTAAAATTATGGTCTTCCCTAATTTTTTTGCCTTTGTTAATAACCTCCACCATTACTTTCAGAATCAAAATCAGAATCAGAAAAAGCTTTATTGCCAGGTTCAGTAGAACGCACTTTACAGAACGAGGAATTCGACTTGGTGTTGGCAGGTGGTGCATCTCAGATGAGAAAAAGTGCAAACAGTATAACATACAGACAGTGCAATTAAGGATAAGTTAAAATTAAGTTAACAACAGTCTATATAGAGTGGAGTAAAGTGGATGCGCAGGTCGGCTGGGATGGTGGGGCCTGTAAGTGACAGCGATAGTCCTTTGATGGGGGGGGTCAGCTAGGCGGACTTGAGCTACTGTTCAGCAGGCTGACTGCAGTTGAGAAGAAACTGTTCTTGTGGCGCGAGGTCCTGATGGACCGGAGCCTCTTGCCAGAGGGGAGGGGCAGAAAGAGTTCATGTCCTGGGTGAGAGGGGTCGGCTACAATCCTGGCTGCCCGCCTCCGTGTCCTGGAGATGTGCAGCTCCTGGAGAGACGGGAGGTGACAGCCGATCACCTTCTCCGCTGAGTGGATGACGCGCTGCAGCTTGGCCTTGTCTCTGGCCGTGGCTGCAGCGAACCAGACTGTGATGGAGGACGTGAGGGTGGATTCGATGATGGCAGTGTAGAAGTTTACCAGCATCTTTACAGGGAGGGGAAACTTCTTCAGCTGCCTCAGGAAGTACATCCTCTGCTGAGCCTTCTTATTGATGGAGCTGATGTTCTGCTCCCACTTGAGGTCCTGGCTGATGATGGTTCCCAGGGAGCGGAAGGACTCCACAGAGGTCACAGAGGATGACGGGGGGAGGGAGGCTGGGGCCTTCCTGAAGTCCACTGTCATCTCTACTGTCTTTAGAGCATTAAGCTTCAGATTGTTAGCGCTGCACCATGACACCAGACTGGCTGTCTGGCTATATATTTTCAAGATAAATTGGATTTTTCTAACAGTCTGAGCTCACATGTAAGGCAAAATTACTTCAACCTGCAGGCTTTTTGCATTTTTGCACCTTTGGTCATTTTCTCTAAATTCTTCTGGACTGGATTTTCACTGATCAAAAGATTTATGATTGACTCAGATGTGCTTCCATGAAGAAACAGAAGCTTTATAATTAAACTGTTTAAGAATTAACCTTAACATCACCTCAGTCTAGCTGTGAACCTCAGCATCAGCAGGAAGACTGAATGAAGGCCTTAAAAACACAAAGCGCCCACACATTCCATTATACTTCTCTTTTATTGACACATTAAAAGTTTTCTTACCAGGAAAGTGAAACGCCAGTAAAAGAAAAAGTAGAAGATACCTTCGGGTTTCAGCTTGTTTGATTTATTTTCATTTTTATTTTAAAGTCTATTTCTTCATTTTTATACTTTACATCCTGGCAAAAAAAGACTAATAATCCTAAATATTTGTTTTATAGAATCTTTTACAATACTTTTTTGATACAAATGACTTCCTTTCACCGTATTGATAGTATTTTCTTTTGATACTTGACTTTATCATTGCATTTCTTAGTAATACAGATCAAATGGTCTCATGTTTGGAAAAAACAAAACATTTTCATCCTGACCTTTTTTCTATTTTTTAAACTGAGTTCAACCCTTCAAATCGCATTTTGTTTTTCTCTTTACAGAGTGAAGTAGAGAGGTGGACATAAGCTCTGTTTGAAGGAGTCAAAACATATTTTGTTGCCAGATGGCCTCTGGGATGTTTTTTGCTAGTAAAATATGATATTTATCTATCTGTCTGTCTGTCTGTCTGTCTGTCTCTGTTAATCAAATTAACAATTTATAATTGTTTTTGAATTGATAGTATCTTTATCCCTTTAACACCGGAGATGTCGCAGGCAACAACTCAATAAAACCCATTCTTTGACCTATCGTAACTCTTTGATCGTTTATCAGCGTGAATCAGCTAATAAGCATTTCATAACTGTAAAATGTTGTATATCAGTGCCAGGAGGATTTTCTCCATTTTGCTTTTCTCCCGTGGAATTGTGTTATTTGCGTAAATGGTTAAAGAATTATGATAGTTGAAATAATGTAAACACTGGAGCTAACACTTTGGTGTTAAAAAGTAAAAAAAAAAAAAATAGAAGGTGTCTAGTTCTCAGTTAGTGACTGAACTAAAGTGGCGTTGCTGTAAACACTCATCCATCCAGAGTCCTTGTTATTCTGTAAAGCCTTTTTGGAAAATCTTATCATTAAGTTTGTAGTTCATAACAATTGGGTTTATTTTGGAAATCCAATAAAGCTGATGAGAACCGAAAGGTTTATTCTGGATGTGTCCCCATTTTTTGTGTATCTTAAATACAGAAGAGAATGCTTCAAGTGGTTGGTGTAAGCACTGAAAGAGGTCACCCTTATTTCCTCATTAAAAGCAGGGTGTGTGACGTGTGTGTTAGAACACACAACCATCCAATCAGTGTCTCACCTCAAATCTTTTTTTATCAGAAGCAGGAGTTTGAACATTTTTTGATTTGCTGCCACAAAGTCTGGTTTGACAGGTCAGACGTCTGAGATATTTTGCACTGAGGAAAGCGTATCATCTGCACAGCCTTTTGTTATCTAACTCGATTTCTGCTCCGCTCTAAATGATAAATGTGCAGCCCTTTCACATGAGCTGTGTAACTCTCCACCACATAATGCTCTGCCAGCCAGAGTGCCCCTTAGGCCACAGTGGTTCTGCAGGCAGCATGTATTCAGAAACCTAATTGAGGGTAGAATTTCTTAATTTCATTTTTAGCACAGACAAATCAAATATTGTTTTTTTAGGTGTTTTGCTTTTTGTGTAGCACTTTGAGACAACCTTGGTTGTGGAGTGGCACTTTAAAATAAACTAAATTCAACTAGAAAATGATTCATTTCTGCTAAGGACTTTCATTGGGAATACTGATGAATATATTGCATTAATGTACTACAAATACATACATGCGGATGACAAACTAAACTACTTTAAAAATGTGGCTCTGGCCAAACCATTATATGTTGGTCCAGATGCAAAGTAGCAGGTAGTAATCATAAATCAATTTATATTGTAATGAGCTTAACATCAGAGGGAAGTTTGGAAAGGGTCTTGCTAAACGATGCAAAGCGAGGAAAACTTTTGAATCCTAATAAAGAAGATAGAAAACCAGCTGACTATGATTTGTGGTAATTGGCAATGCGTTCTGGTTGAGTGTGCGCAGGCGACACGTTCAGTCGCACTGTGTGCCTTCCATTCAAAAAGAAGCAAAAAAAGCATAATTATGTTTATTACATTTCCCCACACAATGTGAGCGCAATCGATACCAACTGCACAGCTCCAGTCTCCCGCAAGATACAACTCTGGGCAATATTACACCTAATTATTTTTGCTGACTGATCTGAAGCATAGCAACAGTCCCATAATGAGCTGCACTTCTGCTCTTTGTAGTTTAACGGTTTTCCTATAGTTACAGTTGGATGATAGCTAAAAAAAAATAAAAAAAACTCACTCAACTGAAAGCTATTATCGTACTCCAAAGAAATATGACTCATGCTTATTTGTGAACCGAAAATTTTAAACAGCTTACTGCTTGGTGAAAAGATACAAGTTGGATATGCCTGAGTTAACTGTCAGATCTGGGATTTTAAAACCCTCTCCAATGGAATTCCAGGTTTGGGTCTTTTTAACATAATTTTTCTTGTGATGGAGGACATATATGAAGAAAATTTAGATTAAAATTGCATTTCTAATTATTTCTATGCAAATCATGGTAAATCAGGAGAAGAAGAAAGAAAAGCTTGTAGTTGTGATGTACAAACTACGATCAGCAGGCAACGAGCTCCCTGCTTCTCTCCATTCTGATGCATCCACTTGCAGACAAATGGATCCATGTACGTCTTTGTTTTCCTCGTCCGAGTTGGTATCGGACTCAAAACTATATGGCTGGATAGCTCAGATGCTGCTTGCCTATTTTTGTTGCACCAATAATGTTAGGTTGAGGGTTTGAGAGGCTGTAAGCTTGCAGGAGAGAGTGTATACAATGAGATGATGGGAAATGGGGTCGGGCTTACTCCCTGTCAACAGTCTCGCCCACAACTCAGAGGAGAATTTCTGATGAACTCCTACTGCTCTGCAGAAACTATGCCCTAGAAAAGAGAAGTTTTCAGATTTTGGTTAAAAAAAAGTCTTTAAATCTTTAAAATTAAAAGACCACTGGTAACACTTTTACAATAGATCAAAAGATGATTGGCGTGGGACTTGACCTGAATTCAGTCATTCTGGCAACTTTTCACACTTAATTTCAAAAAAGACAAACACAAATCAAGAAGATTATTTTAGATTTGTTCTGATGCTAATTTACAAAAAAGTTACTCACTCCTATGGCCTCATTTACCTAAACATTTGTGTCTGTTGTGTTCTTGATAGCTTGTGGAAATGCCTTTTACTTTTAAATGTTTTATTGTCATTTGGGTAAAATAATACATGCAAATCATAACATGGCCTGAATCTTCATTTAATATTATTGTTTGCAGATCTTGTCTTATTGATCACTTTTTGTCGATCAGTTGGAAATCCTAGATTAGCAATATGGAATTTATTTATATGCACAGGTAATTTTGCTCTTTTCCTTTGCGATTATGGTAAGTCAGGCTCTAAAGGTGGATGTACAAAGTCTGTTCGGTCTCAATGAGAGTCAGTTTCTCAGATAATCTAATCTTGGTTGAAAATCAAACAAGCAAGCCCTGGCCCCCCAACAGAAAGGTGAGCTTTTATTTTGTTAACGTGAAGTGAGTCCTGATGAGATTCACTGAAAGGAACGTTTTTTATCATCCAACAACTAAACCCGTCCACTGGGATATTGTAGTCTGAATGCAATCAAAAAGAAAACACTATATTTTTTCTTTGGTTTCACCTGACATAAAATGTTTACATTTACATTTCTTGTGGACCTCAGCCGATTACAGCAGATGTTTGTCCTGCAGAAGGTTTTATCCTAATATTCCTTTTAGAGCAGGGGTGTCTAAACTATTTCCAGAAGGGCCAGATTTGGTAAAGTAAAAATGTGTGAGGGCCATTCAGCCTGTGTTTTTGAGCCTTTACGATAGTATAAAATCCAATTAAACTATTAAATGAAGATGTTAATTGCAACGGGATTCTTTTCATTTCTTCACAGAACAGAAATGCATCTAAATACATTTTTTCCTAAATTACTTTGAATTTCGTGTTTGAAGATCAGAAATAAAGTGATATAACATATTTTTCACATTCACATTAAATGTTACAAATTATTCACTATTAAATTCTCACTGTTAACGTCTAAATGGAAACTATCTGGTACAAACCTCTGAGGTTCTGATCAGAGAAACATTTCTGTTCATTTTGTTTACACTCAGTATTTTAGAAATGGGCTAGAAAGAGTCACAGAGGGGTCCTGAAACAGGGTTGCCAGAGGTTTACACTGGCTTGTGACATAATTTGGACAATCACAATCAGGAAACCGTATGTAGTTTTTAAATAGTGCGGGGGGTTGTAGAAATTTAAAAGTAGGACGCATTTGGCCTGTTTTAGGGGGAGTTCACATCTCTATTGGTCTCCTTTGCTTCCTTGACATGCAGAATACACAGACAAACCCTTTGATTAGATTTGTTGAACAGTTTTATAATTTAGTTTAAAGCTCAGAATACAGTTTAAAACAGTGTTATTTGATGATCTGCACTGAACTGGAATATATTAATTTTGAGGTTTTGGAATGACTTGAATAATAATGATGGTAATAATAATAATATTTTGCTGTTTTTTCTGTGTGCCTTTTTTGTTTCAGTGGAGACGGCCTCGGTTGTAATGTGGAATTTTATGAAGAAGCTAAATGGATTTGCATTGAATTTAAATTTCTGACCACGAGCAGCGCGCAGCCTGGCTCAAAGTTGGGTTTAATTATATTCAAATGTTGAAATTCTCCAGATGTCATCAGATACACCTGAGGATTTAGTGTTGCAAAGAGTCAAAGAGTCTGCAGAGTTGTAGGCCTTTTTTTTACGTAAATTGCAGCCATAGGTTTGTCCTGTCTAGAGTTTTATCAAAGTGACTCATTCCCTCCCTCAGCCAATTTTAGATTCTTCTCACCAAACTAAAAGTGTCAGACTAATTGTTCTAAGCTTAAATTGCAAATATTGGCTCTTAATAATTGCCAGCAGTTACCTGCACTTCCTGAGAGAAATAATAAGCAGAGTTTATTTCCTCTGCAGATTTACTCTGGGAGCCACACAGACGTGTCAGACCCCGCATGACAGTTAGATGGATTGCCACTGTAATTTCCTTTCGAGGTTTCAGTGAAATAAACGGAAAAAAATCTCTTGCAAAGCCTAAACACATTAGTCTAAATCAAAAATGCTGGCTGTCATGCAGGTATGAATGATGGATATCTTCATTCCAAACGCCTCATTGTAGCATGATCGCCATACTGCAGTGCAGGTTTGCATATCAGTGCACTGCTGCACTGTATCAGCTTTTTCTGATAACATCTGCATGAGAGCCTGCACTGCTTCCTGGAGTTTCAGGCAACGTTCTTGTGATGAAAACATAAGATCCGTATCTATGTCCATGTCCGTTTTAAAAATTAAATAATGGAGATACAGAGAACGGCTTGTTGTATATTTTGTTGTGATCCTTACATTTAAGTGGTGCCCGACCTTATAACAGACAATATTTTCACAGACCGACCTGTACAAAACTGAAGTGAGCGTCCTATTCTTTTTTTTTTTTTTTTAGCTTCCTGTTTCCCTGAACGTTTAAGTGATTATCAGCCTCTGTAAAGTGTCTGCAGCTGCTTTAAGCTTTATTTGTAAACTAGATTTTGTGTGGAAACCGATAAAATGTGAGGTGGATTTCCCTTTAACCCATAGTTGAAGCAAAAAAATCAGACAAAAAAACCTGTCTCTAAAACTGAAAAACGTGAATCCACCGTTTGAGCAACTTTAACAGCTGCATCCACATAACATTAGACAGCCGGTTTCTGAATATTATGCATTATTATGGTCTGTAAGAACAACTGTTTAAATAAATCCATATTTGAAATCATCACTCCTGTTTTTGTTTGTTAAATGCAGCTTTCTTTTATTTTGAAGTCGAAGACTCTTCTTCTTTTTCCTCACTGGCTCTTTTCACCAACAGAAACGTTCCAAATGCCTTTCGTTTTTGTTAACTTTAGTAGCTTTGGGGTTTCAATTTTTCCTGAAATACCAGATAGGTTTTTTGACATGTGATCAAGTAACTTGATATCTGTCAAGAATGACTCGGATATGATCCAAAATAACATTTCCTTCAGAATCACATTATAAATAAAATGGAATAGTTTTGTTTTGTTTTTTTCTCTGTGGCCTGGTACCAAGAGTTGGGAACCAGTGGTTTAAGTAAAACTTTTTAACACAAAATGAACGCTTTTAGCCACATTACCAAACCAGCTCACAAAACAGCATGTCACAGCATGAAACAACTCACGGGATGGAAAGAGTTTCACCTTTTCTTCGCCACTAACCTAAAAAGTTCCCTGTTACACTTCCAAGTCATTGTTCACCTCAGAACTGTCCACCCCTTTTGGAAAATGTGTTTAGAAAAAGGTGTGCATGATGTGTGGAGACGGACTCTTAATTCAATAAGATATAATTCCCCTCATGTTTTATTCAGCACCTGCACAGAATTAATTTAATCAACAGCAAGTTATGATGAAGCAGCAACACACGTGTGAACATCAAATAGGTTAATGATACAAAAAGATGTGGAAAACATTCTCCAATTGTAAATTTTTTTATATTTATCTTTTAGATCATTTTAGTATGCATTTTCTTTCCCAGACTTTGATTTAAAAAGTCATGTTTTCTGCATTGATTGTGATCTGTAATGCCTTAGGCATGGCCTTAAAAACAAACTGTGTACTGCAGGAGGCTGCAAGAGCCAACGGCCAAGGGCAGTCCTCAGTGCGGCCCCAGGGCTAATGGCTGTGGCCAAAAGCAAGGAGACAGAAGCTGAGAGAAGACTGCAGGATATGGCTCCTGCATTAATAAGGTGGTAGGTAGCAAGTTTAGGAATTGGTGTCAAGGAAGAAAAGGGTCTGTAAGGAATATCTTGAAATCCTTTTGAATAGGCTCTTGAGATTTCTCTGTTTCATGTCGAGCGAGTTGAGTTGCCCCTCGCCCTCAGCCGTGTCCGGGCTTACACCAAGATCCCTGTGCAGATCGCAATTTTCTGTCTACAGTGATTTTAATGCATTTTTCCTGTTCGTCTCTGACTTGTCTTTCTCAGCTGCACGCATTAGCAAAGGCAGAGAGCCGGAGACAGAAAAAGCACTCATGCATGGGCAAACATATGGACTTTTACACAAGTGAAAAGAAACCTCAAAATGCAGCTCTGCATGTAATTCTGCAACACTTTTGGCAGCTCCTCGCTGCAGTCCTCAACTGTCATTTCTCTGCATTAACATAAAACTGTAAAAGACGCATCGTCTTTCTCAGCCCTGCTTGGATTCTCATATTGCACTGTTAGCAAAATGTATCAGTCAGGAATCAAAATATGTTTAGAATCAAATGTTCACATTTTGAGCTTCAAACTCAATGCTTCATTCATTTTACAAGAGACAGCACCTCTTGCAATTAGAAACGACACATCTCACCTTTCTGCAATAAGCTCCCGTTTTTTATGAGTTTCCGTGGAAACCAGATCTGTCACAGTAACATCAGCTCACAACATCTGTTTCACTCACTGACACACTGCTGCTTCAGACTGTTTTATAGCTCACATGTAGAAGATTGATAGTGGAGGTCACCTTGTGCGCAAAAATCCAATGATCACTGTATGAGTTAAAAGTGAATACAAGTGTGCCAGAAGGCTAACTTGTTCCTTTGTTGTCTCCTCTCATTTCTTTGTATGTGCTGCTGCCATCAACTTGGTTTATGCTGATGCCTGACAGGTAAGAAAAACAGTATTTTTTTAATCATTCCAGTGATAATTGCGGGGTGGGGGGGGGGGTGTAAGGGGTATGTTTGGTCACCCCAAGACCAATCCTTACTGCCCCATAAAAACTTGCCAAGACGTCAAAAGGTTAGCCATCAAAAAGATATGAAAATAAACATGGATTCAAGTAGTTCCTATTGTTTCTTATGTAAGCTAAGTAACGCAAGCATTAGTGAAGGTCTTCCTCATACAAAAGCCTGACGATTTAGGTGCCTGAAGGCAAGCTGTTGTTGGCAGACTAACAATGGCAACGAGCTGAATATTGATTTCAAAAGAAAAATAAAGCAGATTTTAAACGAGTTCCACAAGGTTGCTTGTTCACAGAGAAAGCGAGTAATAGATATGCAAAGTGCATCCCTATGCACAGTGCAGCACAGCAGAAAACATTTCAGCAAAGCTTGCACACTTGCATATGTTTGAAGATATGAAGGCTATTGTTTTCCCCTGGAGGAATTTGGCTTTGTGGTGGAGGACAACTTTTCTATTTTCTGCAAGAAGATGTAAAACATCTGCATGTTTGCTGCTACATAAAAGCAAGATGAGAAAATCAGCCTCCTTTGATCTGATAATTTGATCCACTTTTGTAGCCGTCAATCTGCAGCACTCATCAGCAGAAATCACCTCTCAGACCTCCATCATGTCATGCAAAGAAAAACTGACTGCATTCCAGAAGAGTCATGTGATGTGGGAGCGAAATATTGACTCTCTTAACCACAAGCTCAGAGGCCAGTTTGAAATGAAAGCTTCTGACTTCTTCTTCAGCGTGCGTCAGCTCAGCTGTGAAAATATTGTTTTCTTGGTATTGACTTTTTGATCACATCCAATATAGAACAACCGTATTATTTCCCTAGAATTACAATCATCAGTGAACCCATCTTGACAAGCTGGATGATTATGTATTTCTACAAGGTGGTGAGGATGAAGTTTGGAAATCAGAAGAACATTTCCATTGTGTGCCGTTTTCTAACATTTAACTTGTATATCACTGAATTAAAACTCCACAGTATTCATGGAGGCTGTAATAACTTCTGCTCAGCAACATTGTCAACAAGAGAAGGATGA
This sequence comes from Oryzias curvinotus, assembly GCA_023969325.1. Lineage (NCBI taxonomy): Eukaryota > Metazoa > Chordata > Actinopteri > Beloniformes > Adrianichthyidae > Oryzias > Oryzias curvinotus. The sequence continues at coordinate 24,866,714 of CM043708.1, read as the reverse complement.
TTATTAAAAAAGAAAATGATTTCTGTCACAGAGAAACATCAACTGTATTTATATTAAAATGTTAAGGAGTGCGGATGAGGGTCTGATTTATATGATAATCTGGGTTTCGCACAGGCATCTCGTCTTGGGAAATAACACCTTTTTTTTTTCTAACAACAAAATTAGGACAATCGTGTTCAGCAGAGACTGTATCAAATGAATTCAGGCACTCACAGCTGAGTGGGTTGGAAGGCAGTTGATAGAAAATGACAGGACTCTCCAATACCGACGGGCTCTTATTTTGCGTTATCCGTGCAGTGATTTCACTCCTACGATGATGGAAAAGTCAGCTTAGACAGGCCGTAGTTCAGCATTATTTTAAATTCCCCCCTCAACCCATTCCGAGTGCCTCCACCCACAGCTTGTTTCTTGCATTTGTGGCCGTGTCTTTGATTTTTACCGGGCTAAAACGTGACACATCAGCTGCCAGAGTACTGTCGAGCTCAACCCTGTCACATGAGAGGCGTCTGGCTCGTTTGTCGCCGCCGCTCTGCTGCGACTGGCCGCAAGCTTGGTCCGCCTGCTTGGCTTCCATCTCACACTCCGAACTGGAGCAGTCTTCCCACATAAATTGAACCCCTCGCCATGAGCTTGTCTCTACGAAATACGGCCACACAGTTCCTCACAGCCTGTGATTTATCAGGGTCAGCCTCCCACTGCTCGGAGCCTTGCAGGAGGACCTGAGAGTAATCCTGCTCTTATCCACACCGACCTCATTGATGAACCGAGCCAGAGTTCACATCTGCACACACCAGCATTCATTCCCAAGTTCTTCTAAGATTCAACGTGATAACGAACACTTTTTGAAGAATACTTGATTTAGTCAAACATGTTGCAGGATTTTCATGGCATCCATTAAAGTTACAAACACAAAAACTGATCATTTGCTTTACTTTTGACATCAACGACACTGACTCTAGTAATGTCAACACTGAGGAGATGTAAATGTATTAATCACCTAATATTTAGCCTGTTTTATCGCATCTCAGCTATAAAATGCATGTTAAGACTGCAGAGCAAAATGAAACATTATGTGTTAACGGAACATTGTAATGGAGGGACTCTAAGTCACTTCTGCTTCAGTATGACATGTCAGTGTGGTATCACATTATATGTATGTAATATGCCATTATATTTATTCCATACATTCAGTTACAAAACAGCTATTCCAACAAACAGAAAATGGCAGAAATAGAACATATATCTTAAGTTATGTAACTTAAGTTTGAACCTCACACTGCTGTGTAGGATTTAAGTTTAAGGTTAAACGTTCATCTGAGAAAAATAGAGATGCTTTGTTTTGTCCTGAGAATTATATTTTTGAATAAACATACACATAACTAAATGGAAATGTATGCATTTATGCATCTATAATTTATCTCTACATAAAACCAAAAAAAAGCTGATTTATAAAATGCTTTTTGGAAAAGACTATAATGGTTACAGTCTTGTCAAGAAAATGTGGGTCATGAGAAAGAAAACTCTTCCGACTAGCAAAGAAGTTGTGATTGAAACTCTGAATCAACGTCTTTGTATCCCTACAAAGGAAGTGCTGTGTAAATTCGCCAGTGAGGACCTTAGTAATGTTAGAAATAAAGACGACATTTTAAGGTGAACATAACACCTTTGGCGTTTTGTATTTCATAGCACAAAGCCCAAGAAGAAAAAGACACCAGCCCGGTCCTAGAGAAGCTGTTATTCAAGAGTCAGACATGAGCTTATGGACGGCTGAAGCTTTGCTGAAAATGACGTCAGGCAACAGGACAGTGATGTCTATAAGCACAACTCTGAAAGAGTGCAAGCACCAAAGTCCAGACCCTCACCACACTGGAATGCTTTGGCTCAAACGTAACAGAGGTCTCTGTTATGTTGCATGTATCAAAGATACCATCACTAACTAACCATTTTATGCAAAGTTTGTAGAGGCAAGTCAACATGCAGTTTATTATAAGAGGGGGTTTGAGTTCATATAGCTAAGGCTTCTTATAGTTTCTTTATTGCAAATGTTCCTATGTGTTCCTATGTCTGGGAGTGTGATTCCACAGAACAACGCACCGTTGGATGCTGCAGTGAAATTCAGATCAGTCCTTTTGTGTCTTATTTGTATGAGATTTTCTTTACAATCAAAATAAATGACCGCAATCACGCCCCAAACAACACGAGGAGATGCATTTTCAGCCCAAAGTGATCCCTTTTACCTACCAATTTGTTACAAATATTTGTTTTCTAGCACGATATAGAACTAAAAGATTTCTAGAATATCTTGGTTTTAAGAAAAACATCAACAGCTGAAATACCATGGCAGGATAAACAGACGAGAAGAATAACAAGACATGAATGAGACTCCAGCAACCTTTGTGACCCTGCACAAGAAAGAGTGAGAAGAGAAGATGGATGGATGGATGGATGGATGGATGGATGGATGGATGGAATTGAGGGCTTGTGTGGTCATGAGAGGCTCTCTTCTGCCTGGAAAATGTCCTGCAGGCAGGATTTGACTCCACATGTTGCCTTGGAGCCACTACACATCAAGTGCTCTGAATGCTCACTTTTATTCTATAGTAAAATCTTTCACTGCTGACCTGATTGGTCTCTTTCAGGCTCACAATGACATCGTTTAGAGGGTGCACATCGTTCCTGCATGGTTTGAAATCTGGACAATTTTGTGAATCATGTGCTTTAGCTATTACAGTCCCAACAAGTCAATAGGTTCTCCTTTTTCCCATAAAAGTCACTGTGGTGTGATGGTTTTCAATCCCTCAGTAATATTAGAGAGATAACTTTGTGCGGCAGCAGCAGCAGAATGGATTTATTTGCTGATATTTTTGTTTTCTCAGATATTCAGAGGTTTCCTGTAATTATTTGCTTATTGCCTTCTTGCATTGATTATTTCTCCAGCTCTGCAGAACTCTCCACCCACATTGATCTAATAGCCCAAGGACAGAGAACCACACAAGGCTTACTCACCAGCCCACTGGCCCACCATGATTACCCACAAACCCAAAGAGATACAGCACAAAGCGGCCTGATTACCACCCCACCGTGGGCTGTTTCCACACAATATGGACGGCACTGATAGAACTGGTATCTTTGAAGTCACTCAAGATCCCACGCTCTATCAACCTCCTAAAGCTTCTTTATCGTTACAGCAGTCTCCTTCCATCAAACATTTGTTTCCATAAACAGCATTCATTGAAGCAGGGATCCCAACCTTTTAGACTCATTAAAAAGAAAAGTTAAGCTTCTTTCTCTTGCAAAATATTATCTTGTTTTAACCAGATACTTTAAAGTGGCTCAACACTCTAGCTCATTAAAAAGGAGAAACAGATCAATTAATTAAACCCTTCCTTAAGCCAGCTGTAGTTATTCAGATAGTGCTGATAGTTTAAGAGTGAATGCTGTTTCCTTTGATTTAGGCCTTAACCACGCGTGAAGTCTAGCAAAGCCACAAAGAAGCTGCAGAGACCTTTAAGACCTGCATCATCCGATGGTTTCTATTCGTTCTACCACCTAATGACTGACTCTCACAGCCGACGTGTCACATCAAAGAGTGAGAGCTTTGAAGAGAGAAATCCAATTCTGTGCAGAGAAGAAGGGGACAGCTGACTTCTGCATGACATTTTTGACTCTGAAACACTAGCCGACCTCTGCTGGCCGCAGCATCAGACACATAACCCTTCCTTTGTTAAGTTGCTCACATGTCCCCGCATACTGTATCCGTTACTCTTCAAAATGACCTTATCCTCTGCACGTTTCACACTCGGTGATAAATTGTGCATGTTGTGCATAAATCTTAGACAGCGGTCTTCAAACTTCAATCAATGCAAGGCTTTGCAAGGACTTCTGCATCCTGCCGCATACTGAAAGGAGCTCAGTGCATCGGGTGGTGTCCTGTTCGCTGAGCGTTTTGTCTGCAAGGAAGCTGCCAGATAATATCATGTGAAGCGTGTCTCCTGATGACAGCTGTTGGGATGTTAAAACAGCAGGATCCACGTATAGGATTCAGAACAGGCTGCCTAGATGTTGTATCTATTTAAATGGTCATCGTCTTATTCATGACTGCATGCAGTGCTCAGCTACATCACATTGTCAAGGAGCAGAAAAACAAACCTCAGATGTGGGTCTATTTTGTATATTTGAGTTTGGAGTTAATTTGTTTTCCCCTGCGACAGACTGGCAAACTGTCCAGGGAGAACCCCGCCTTTGCCAGATTAGGCTCTGGCTGACGCCAAAGAGATACATCAGGTCAAGACGATGGATGGATGGATGGATGGATGAAAAGTTTATTTGCTTCATTAAATGTAACATTTTAACTAGTTTAGAACAATAATCAGCATTAACCAAAAAGGACTGGGCTGAAGAGTTATGTTAATTGAGGCCCATCCAAAAAAAAAAAACACAAAAGAACTATTTAATTTACAAACTGTAACATCAGGTTTACAAATATGTCACAACCATAAAATCTAAATATTTAACCAAGTACCTATTTATATATAGATACATTTGTATACACAACTACATCCATACATGTTTACTAGTACATACATAAATTACACTAATATCGACCAATTATTTGACATTTTAACAGTAAACTATTTAAACATTTTCAAACTTTTGCCTTTAAAACCTGAAGGACATATTGACATGAGTTCTTTCTCTGTATGATTGAAACATAAAAATTTATTTTTAAATTATAACGTTCCTCTATTTGTTAAAAAAATTCTGCTCTCCTAAAGCAAATAACTTTTAAGCCACAAAACAAAATTCCCCAAATATCCACAAACTTAAAAGTAGTAGATTTGTTTTTAAATAATGCATTTGTAGATTTACAAAAAAAAAACAACTTTGTGTATTACTCGAATTTCTCTTTTTTAAATTTTAATTATTGAACCAATATTCATTTTAGTTATATTTCCCCAAATTTCACTACAATACTGGAAGTATGTTGACTATAAATATATACTATTTTGGTTTTTATGGATTTTTGCTTTAGATATTTATTTAAGTATAAAAAAAATCTGTTTTTGAACCACATAAAAAAGTCACTTCTGCACAGATTTGCTCATAAAATCCACTGGAGCTTATTGAACAGAGAGGACGTTCCTCAATTTCACTGTGGCATTCATGTTGTCAAAACAGTCAACCTGTTTTTATAAAACTTTCAATGGCTGAATAGTTTCAACTTCTTGTTTTTGTGACAACAAAAGAATCATCTTTTGACAGCTGGTGAAATTGTTTTAGTTGGACTCTTACAAAAAACAACAACAACAAATGTGTTTGCATATGAATTTGACTATTAATATGTGGCAATAAAGTACACAGAATGTTTTTTTTTCATCATTTATTTACTCTGAAAATGTTGGCATCAGATAAAAGTGTACAGCTCCAAACAGGTGTTGTATAAATGAATTATACAACTGGTTTTGCACATCACAAGGCATGTTGGTGCTTCAAATTAGTTGTCTTCTGTACTATAAAAGGAAAGCAGCAGACCAGATTTTTATGTAGATCAGCTGATTAATGCAGTTCTTTGTTGCCCCCAAAAAAGTAAGTGTATCTGCACCCAAACATGTCTATATTTAATGGAAAAATATTTCCAAAGCACATGCAGCTAACTTTACAAAGACTTGGCTTGAAAAGAGGCTGGTGTCCCGCTGTGTAGGACAAGTTGGCCCATCACAGCACCTTGGAAAAACAGGCTTTCCTTTTCTGTCCCTTACTAAATTGAGGTTGACAATAGAAAGACATACTATTCCAGCTTGAAGTGGCTTCCAGCAAGTCTTATGATGCAATTCAGAGTAAATACTTTTTTCTACCCAGAGAACTTTTTCATCCTATGTTGCATTTCTTTGACCCAATAAGCCATCCTGTTCTTTTCTGCATACTCACTGCATCGGGAGACAAAGTGCTTTCATTGAGTGATACTAGTAAGCTGATTAATGAACACTGATGCAAGGCAGTATAGGGTAAATGAAGCTCAAGGATGACGGCTACTACCAAGCATGGAGCCTCACGGCTGATCTCTTAATTGTGTTTTTCTTACTCGGGTCAATAAAAAAGAAAAAAGAAAAAAAAAGGATTTTCCGGTTTGTTAAAATTGAGTTAAAGTTAATTAAATGTGAAACCTTTTACGCCTCTTTATGGACATGTTGCAGCACAGTGCATCTGAAATATGAGCCTCTGCTGTCTTATCCTCACATGCTCCATGAAGGAGAGACTTTATTTGTATGGGAGACGGCAGCTCTGACATTTCCAGGTGGCTTTGCTGATGGAGGAAAGACAGGGGAGGGGTTTGAAATCGTATTAGGAAGACTTCTATTTAAATGCAAAATAAGGCTTTAAATGGTCTAAAATAAGGGAACATATTTTGTCAATAAATTTCTCTGACTTTTCTGGCACAGAGAGGAATTCCTGCATTCCCAAAGTAGACTTTTTGCCACATTAACTATTTATTGAAATTCTGTGCGGCACCCTGGAAATGCCCCCGTGCCATCCATTACCTGTGCGAGGGAACAAAGCATGGATGTGAACACAAGTCTCAGACGAGGATGAATCTGAGTCTATTTTTCAAACCTGGCGATTCATTTGTCATCCTTGCAGCCAGAGGAGCGGCTGCTGCATCTCAGGACTCTGATTAAACTGGAGAGAATTAATACCAGGTACCTGAGAGAGGTGCGTGAAAAAGGTTTGCTTGGAAGGCAGGCCAAGCAAGGAGCTATAGCCTGCAATTAGAAGATCAGCAGGCCATGCGATCCAAAGAGAATCAGATTCGTCTAACCTCTGCTGTTGAAAATGACTGCTGTATAAATGAGCCAAATGAATCATTGAGTTCAATTTAAAAAATAAAATCAGTTAAAATAATATATATATATTTTTTACAATAAACCTAAACAAAATCCTCCCTTGAATCATTTACAGATAGAGGAGGAAAAAAAGGTGCAAGCAGGAGGCCAAGGGAACAGATTCAAGAGAATCTTTGATTACCTCAAATTTGGTTATAGGTAATGGTGACCTGTCTCTGAGGAGCCAAGCCTGAGCTAAATTATATTTCAAATCCATTAAGCCGTACCTCCGATCCATGATTTGCTTCCAGCAAGCAGCTACCCAGGGCAGCAGGTAATTGAATTTCAAACCTGAAGCCAGGAAGAAGATAGGCCCCTGAGCTAAGTCCTCTGCATGAGGTGGAACACTGTTATGCATAAAGACTTGATTTATTTATGCCTTCAAATCCTATAATGGGGTACTTTCTGTCATGGAGAGAAATCTGTTGAAACAACACTTACAGAATGTGTAACTATTAGATTAGGCTGACCAACGGACATGCAAGGTTATTAAATTTATAGATTTAACCCCTATTCTGCCCAGGAGGACACTTGAACAGGGCGGAGGAACATCCACATTAGGGAAAAACATGTTTTTAAGGTCATCTTCAATAAATCTGTCTCAATTCACAATCAGCAGGAACATCAAATCATTACACGCCACATTATAACAATGATGTTGGATCAATTACTGGCTCAGGTAACAGATGAACGGCTGAGGTAATGACAAGGTGTAATAAAAAAATAATTAAAAACACGGAGATCCCATTTAGCTGGGTTCAAAGAGACGCGCCTTCGTCATGTGGCTTTATTTTAGCTTGGTGACAGCCAGACTGGGCGTTAACCTTGACTTGTCTAATTGCTCTTAGTGGGCCGAACACTCAGGGATGCTCTGGACAGTTAATCAGATGATCTTGCACTCAGGGAAAAGTATTGGCTCCTCTTTCTCCTCGCTGTCAACCCTGCTATTTCAAGACATCCCTTAAAGTACATTCCAGACAGATGACACCAAACTCAATACTAAATCAATCATTAGACCAATTTACCAATTAGGCTTGTTGTACTCTATAAATAAACACATCACACCCTCCTGTGCTCTGTCCCTCGAGATATGGTCTCAACACCCACCCTGACAGCTAAGGTGCCCTGGAAAACACATTTAACAGGATTCTTTCCTGATACTTCCAGTGCCTCGGAAATCATCTCCACCCTCATAGTCATTAAATAAACCACAGTATCACTTGCCCCTAGCGTTTGTCTGTTTTCAATTTGCAATGTGCTGTTTAAATGCACATTTTTATGTCATGTATGCAGTGCATTCCCTGGGTTTAATTATTCACTGAATGTGCGTCTAATGAACACCCACCCCTTCAGAGATTATCCGAGAATACGTTGTCATTAAATCTGAAAGAATTCCCCAGGGGTCCTGATTTGTTTCATTTGAAGAAATGAAATCATCGTATGGAAATCAAATTTGTAACTTCATTATACCAAGAATTTAAAATAAGCACACGGATGCGGAGCCTGTGTCTGCTTTAGGGAGAGTTACTCTTTATTGTTGTCACAATAAAGTAAAGCATTTACAATTAAATCAATCAACAAACATCTGGAGGATCATTTGTCCAAATGACTGAATATTACGGTTCAGGCGGAATGGAAGAAGGCTTTCAGAGAAACTAGAGTTGGGTTTCAAAGGCTTGCTTCATAATTAATGGAGGAAAGGGGATTTTGTCATGATAGCACAAGTCTGGGCTTCATCTCCTTTCTTGGCAGGCCGGCTCCTGATCTCAGCCTCTGTGCTGCTGCTGCAGTTTGCTACAGATCTAGCATGCTGTCTACCCACCTGTCAGCATGTGAAGCAAACATTTCATTCACATCCAAGATGCATGTCACAGGCTCACATTGAATCCAGATGCATTCAGGTTACCTGACATTTTCATTAATTCATTTCAAGTCTCCATTATTCACAACTTTTCTGACTTTCTGTCACAGTCTGAAAAGCACATTTGTGTTATACAAATTCTGTTGCAGTCATTTCTAAATATTTTACAATATTGTCAGGATACAGATTTGGATTTACATATTCCAATACTGTTATCATTAAACCTGATTCATGTTGATTATCCCTGCAGCACATTGAGCCAATATAAATAGCCTCCAGTGTTTTATTGCTTTGATGTCTTCCAAGTCTATGAGAAACATTAAAAAAATGAAAATTGTATCTTTCACCTACACATGTATCATAACGGAGTAGTTATCTTGTAGTAGTTTACTTAATTTCCGTATTGTTTAAAGGACAAAAAAAAAGGGATTTTGCTGCCTTTTCCAACTTTGAGCCCTTCCCCCTGTCCATGTCCCTGGTATGACATATAGTGTGAGAAACAATGTGTATCCTGTTAAAAGTTGTTTTAATGAGCTTGCATTTATCCGCCCAAATTTCAACAAGTTGCTCCACATTTGTCCACAGCTCATCAGTTGCTGCCTTTCTTCTCTGTTTACATCCCATAATGCCCTGCTACAGTGACCATTTGGTTTAGTTGTTCCGCTCCGAGCATGGAGCCCATTCAGACCCAGGGAACTCAGAGCGAACTGAAGCTCAGTCTGATTGGAAAGGAACCAAGACCACCTCATAAGATGGGTAGGAGAGCGTTCCTGGTCCCGGATCAGGATCTGCCTGAAGCCTTGAAGCGAACCAAATGTGTCCAGTCTGAATACACACCCTAAGACAAGGCAAAGTGGGTTCGGTTAAATATTTGAGCTCAGACAATTTTCTAAACACACAGTCAAAAGTTATAAAAACTAAATATATACTTAACTGACATCCCACTTGTTTTTTGGTTTAATGTAAAATTGACTCACCCTGTGCAGCTTTAACACCTTCAAGTTTCCTAGAAAGGCTTTGCACAAAGTTTAGAAGTGTTGATGGGAATGTGCACTGGTGTGCAGACATACTAGAACGTGACTGCAAAACTGAAGACTTTTGTTCTAAGAAAAATGTCTTATTTCTTGTCTTTGCAAGAAAAAATATTTTATTGAGAAAGTTTTTCAATAGCAAAAAAATCCCAACTAAAAAAACATGTCTTAGTGATGATACTTTTTTTTTCTTAAAATAAGAACTCTCGGCTAGACCATTTTTCTTACCGAATTGGAAGAATTTGTGCTTTTTCAAAGAAATGTTTTTCAAAATTTAAAACTTCAAGTTTTATTTACTGGGGGTTTGTTTTTGCATTCTGCACACCAGACTGTTCTCAGACTTTTGTATTTACAATCTGCATGTTTGAATTTGACTCCATGATTTTTTGGCCAGTTTGAGTGGGTTTTTTTTGTTGGTTTTGTTTTGTTTTTAACATCAAACTCTCTTGGTAACGCAAGATTTTTGACATTTAGAAATATTAGCTGATCTTTCAACGCAGTGGGAACCCTCCCCCCCCCCCCCAACTGACTGCAATCACGTTGAATTTCTGCCGACTAGCTGCAATTTCACTGCACATGAACTTGTTTTAAATATGAATCAATGAGGAAACAGTGGTGCATTGTACTAAAAGAGTTTGCTAAACAACACAAATATATTGTTGAAGCCTTGGGGACACCAAAGCAGTCCTATTTAACCAAATACCGTTTTCCTTTACTTTTCAGGTTGTGTAACTCAAAGCAACAAAGCAAAAGCAAACCCTTAAAACTAAAAGCAGGACAGAAAATAACAGCTCTCAGTCTTTCAGCATCAGTCCAGTTTCAGTAAAGACCTCCCAGAAAGTGAGTGTTCCCTTCACAGAAATAAGAACTGGTTATTGACTTTGCACTTCGCCCAAGTGGGTTTTATGATTTAGTGCAGTGAGCCGTCAACTCTCTGAGCCATGAGTAGCAAACAAAAAACATTTTATCAATATTCCATCAGCCAGTAACCCTTTCCCTGTTAATAAAGTATCTGGACACATTTCAGCGCCCCAGTAGATCATGCTTTTTAGGCAGCAGCTGCCCCGCAGCGCACTGAACACTCAGGATTTTAGCAGATAAAGAGCAGCTGGTTAAGTCTGATGTTATTATTACAACTATTATAAATTCATGTTCAGTAAAAAAAAAAAAAAGCTTTAATAAAAGTATAAATGGATTTTCAGTTGTTTTTCCTATTTTCTTTCAGACTACAAGTTAATGTCTGGTCAGGAAATTGGTTTATATTAAATTACATTAATAGGTTAATCTGAAAAAAGTTTATTTGGTGTTTTTGTTTTACTGCCCAGAGCTTCTTCTTTGTCTTTGCTCCCTTCAGGGGTCGACATCTGATCCCATCCTCATCTTCCTCACTCACACCAACCACCCCGAGGTCCTCCACCTGAATCCATTAACTTACCTTTTGGTCTTTCTATATAAACAGCAAGATCTAAAAAGAGAAACTCCAAACTTCTGCTGTTTTATGCTTTATTTTTTTTAACAAAAAACAACAATTTTTTTACGCTAAGTAAAATACATAAATTGCTTGTAATCGATTATAGTTTTTTGATATTCTCTATATTAGTTTCATAATTCAAAAAGTACTAGGTGCCTCTACAAAATCAGTCAAATTAAAACTATTGAAGCAGTTCACAGCAGAAACACTGCTAATGTTGAGTGTTTTCCACATGCAATTATAAGTTGAAAACATCTGAAGACGTCACAATTAAATGTTGTTTATACTTTTTTTCCCATTAGCCAAATAAAATTTCTATTTTACTATTGATGAACATTAATTTTTTAGATTAAATGAGCAAAAAATAACTGTGAGGAATAGACACAAATTGAATAATTCAGAACTTGCAACTAAATGTGACAAAGTGACAATCTGCCAACTGTTTGCTGCAATGGCCTGAGCATTATACCATATCATCCGTGTCTCAAAAAGGCCTGCAGACAATTTCAATCTTCCAGCTCCCCTCTATTCTTACAGTATCTACTCTATGTACCTTAGCATATGCTGAATCTTGATCCCGAGCACACTTCTTTGTGCACATGCAATTTTTTGCACTCTATTTTATTTGATGTTGTAGAAACAACAAAACAACTCTGATGGAAAACTCATATCTTAAAAACAATCCAACTAATTTTTTTGAGCTGCTGTCCTGTGTGTATTTTTATTAGATTTTCTGATGCTTTTCAATCTCTCACCTTTACACCTGCTCAGGGAGAAACAGGCAGAAGAATGTTGATCCATTGGTCCAAAAAGTATAATTTTATATTTCATTAATTCCCACCGGAGAATACCAAACCTTCTGTGGCTTTTTATGGATTCGAGTCTTGCAAAGGCAAGGCAAGGCAAGGCAAGTTTATTTGTATAGCACAATTCGTACACAAAGTAATTCAAGGTGCTTCACAAAACAGAAAAATGCATTAAAATCACAATACATCATAGAAATAATCAACATAAAATTTACTTTAAAAGAAAAGAGAAAAAAAAAGATTTAAAAAGAAAGGAAGGACAGAAAAGTGCAGATAGGACCTTTCAGTCATATACACGGCTAAACAGAAATGTTTTAAGTCTAGATTTGAACATGAACACAGAAGAGGCCTTTCCTCTCCGCAAAGTGGATTTTCTATCTGGTTGTGCAGCTGTATCCACTTTTCAGCTCTGGGAACTTTTATTAGTTAGTAAAATCATTTTTACAAGTTAAAACCTGAGAGCCTTTTGACACTAGATCCTCCTGTTGCTCATTTGCAGTGTCTTGAGGGGTTTTGACCTCCTGGCTCTTCAAAAATCTGCTGTCAGCCCTTGATATCTCCCTTAAGATCTGTCTGCCTGTTTGTGGCTTTGCAGCATTGTAAGTTTATGTTTTCACTCTAAACTATGCAGGTTTTCATATTTGATGCATCCTCTAACACAGTGTTTTTCAACCAGTGTGCCGCGGCACACTAGTGTGCCGTGGGAGATGGTGAAGTGTGCCGTGGGAAATTGCCCTCATTAATTAACTGATGTAAAAACATTTTCCATCTCCAGGAAATCAGCTCTTTGTTCATCCAAACAGGCCCTGATAAAACACAATAGCTCAATAGCTTTATGTTTGATAAAACATACAATTATTTTTTCTTTGTGTTTACTTGATTCTATTAAAGACATTTTGATAAGAATGACGGTACCCGATTTAGCTGCAGCTATAACTGTTAGCGGAAAAATCCCGCACCTTTAACTGTCTCCACCAATCATTCTTGAAGGCTTGATCACATGTCATCAGTCTGACCAATCAGAAGTGGTTAAAGTATTTACTTCCTTGTTTAGATTTAGCTCAAAACGTCGCTCAGTTCTAACAAAAGTACCAGCTAAAGCTCGTCTTTAGTGGTGTAGCTTTCCACAGAATCCGGTGTCAGACCGTGGAACAAGAGAACAAAACAATGAAGCTCAGAGACGCTGGTCTTTCTGCGGTCGCGGATTTTCGGCACTACATCTCCCATGATGCATTGGGTGAAAGCGTCTGTCTTAGCGCACAATGAGCCTCTCTTAACATCTTTAAACAACGAACACACATCAAACAGTTTTTGAATCTTTTAACTTAACTTTTAATACATTTTTAGAAAAAAAACAACTGCAGCGTCCAGCTTTTTCTGCCACAATTATCACAAAAATGCACGTGAGACTGCAGAGGGGCTGTAGATCAATACAGACTATCAGTTTTTCTTTTTTTTTTTTTTTTTTGGATGCTGGTGTGCCGCGGGATTTTTATCAAGGTTAAAGTGTGCCGTGGCTCAAAAAAGGTTGAAAAACACTGCTCTAACAACAGCGTGCCATCTTGCCTTTGTGTTAATTGACTGTTAAACCAGAAGTTGCTTAAACTGCAACTGTCTGGAAAAAAAAAGATTTAGAACAAAAAGTCTATTATAAAAATCTCTTAGCTTCCAGAATAAGTGGATCTTTGACCTAAAGTATAAATATATAAACTTGATGAAAGTCATGAGTTTTTGGTTCCCTTTAGGGAGCTGACCCAACAAGATTCTGTCTTTGCCAGTAGAAAAAAGCTGCACAAGGTGGAAGGTCCTTTTTGGACCTACTCCTCCACCCTGTGGATGTATATGTGCAGATAGATGAGTACATGTCTCACACATTGTATACCTGCAGCATGAAAAATAATATGTTACTATACTGACAGACATATATATTGATATATATTTTATTTTGGGTTGGATATAACTGATACCTTGCATTTTTTGCCAAAATAGATAGGAGGGAGAAAGGAGAAGGGGTTCTGCTAGTACTTTTAGTCTGAGAGAATCGAAGAACAGACGCCCCTCCCATGAGAAACAATTGAACAAATTCATAATAAAATTAAGATTAACGTAGGCAGTTTATGGTTTTAAAGATACAATTAGCTTCTGTTTCAGCAGAAGCTGTATGGCAGCAACAGATTCTGTGACATTTTCATACATTTAATTCCTGAACAAGTTCAATTGATGTTTGAGTAACAGAAGCCTGTGTGCCGCTAGACCCTTTTGTCTAGATATGACCACAAATGTCTCTTTCATTTTTAGTAGCTTGATTTAGTGCACGCCGTTTTATAAAACGTGCTCTGCAACCTCATGGAAATATAAAACCTAATTAACTGTAATGATATAGGACTGTTCTACACTTTCAATATAACATTTCATTTAACTGCCAGACTGACTCAGGTTGTAAGTCGTGCAGGTTTTTGCTCTTCTACTGCTGAGAATATAAACCCCTTGTTCCATCATTATGGTTTAGATTTTTCTATGAGTATTTATATCATATATTTAAAGAAATGTGGAATTAAGATAAGATAAAAAAAAAGGTCAAAAGCATCTATTTAATGTGCACACAGCAAAAAGAGGTAGCCCAAAACAAGCAAAAGAACTCAAATCTTTTGAGAGAAAAAAATCACTAGAAAGTAGTAAAATAATTGTCGGTGAAGCAGGTCATTCTTACTTTGCAAGAAATCTTATAAAATATCAAAATCAATCAATCAATCAATCTGTGAGGAAACTGGATTTTCTATAAAGGACTGTATTAATAAAAAAAAATATTAGGTTGGTTCGTTCCCTTCAGTTTCCAGCACACAGAAATGAATGAATGAGGACACAGAGACAATACTTAGCTTCAGTGAAGATTTACTCCGCACAAAACAGCACAGATTTGTACGCAGGGTTACAGACAGAGGAGCAGGATCACAAAGTCTGAACAAAGACACTCAGAAAAGGGCTTGGTATATATACCTGGCATTTACATATTCAGAAGATGGTCCGAGGGTCTATGGTGTGAAAAACCCACCCACATGCTGTTGCAGGCTGGATACTTGAAGGTCATAAAGCTTCAGGTATCAGATCTTTCTGATGTTCTCACAGACATTTGCCAGAGCACAAACACCAGAACACACAAAAAGTAAAAAGGGAGGATGAGGAGGAACTGTGAGGACAATAGTTTGGTTGTGCTGTCTTAGGATGTAATATAATTTTGAGATGATAATACATGCTCAGTGAATTAAGTTTAAACCATTAGTGTAATAAAAGGTACAAGTAAATGTAATAAAAGTAAAAAGAGAGTTTCTAACTATTCTATTTCTAATTATTCCTAACACAATCAATCAATCAAACTTTATTTATAGCGCACTATTCATATAAAAGTATGACAGAAAGTGCTTTACATTAAAACAAAACAAAATAAATGATATAAAAACAACAATGAATATTAAAATAAACAAGCACAAAAATAAATAATTTAAAAATAGGGCCCCCCTCCCTGTACCTACACAAAACCCCCCACTTCTTTCACACCTCCCACCCCCCTAACAAAGATAAAATATCAAAATATAGAAACAAAGAGTCCACAGAAGCACTAAAAAAGGGAAAAAATACGCTAAAAATGCTAACTGTTAGGCTAAAAACACACCGGGCATGTGACATGCATTCAAGAATGTGCTGAAGGTGGGTTCTTAAACACGGATTTAGCCCATGGTGTTCACGCTAAATAAGCAGGGAGGGGCTTATTCTTCTTTTTCTTTTAATACCTAGCGCATTTCTGCCACCAAGAATTGGAAGAGGCTTCGAGCAAATTGTGGACGCAGTGCAAATCTCATGTAACTTGCTTTTTTTCACTGCTCTTTTCCGACATATGAAGGACTTGGTGTCATATAATTCCGCCTGGGCGCAAATGCAATTATTCATTTCTCCTACATGATCAATTTTCAAACAGTTGGGATTTCCGTGAATTAAAAAGGATGCCATCCACTACGTCACTACTAAATCCAAGTTCCTGATTGTTCAGAGTTTGAACTGGTTTACCATTTAATGCACGTTCAATTTCCATGAGCTTTGTATGTAGCCTGAAAACGATTGAAGCAACTTCCATGACTTCACATTAATGCAAGAGTTTTGAACGCGAAAGCCCAAAACGCTTATGTATGCACATAAACATAAACTTTTCATTGGAAGTGCCTGCTTAAACATTCATTGCTGAGGGCGGTGTGAATGTAGCTTGAGATAGAAATTCTTAAAATTGAATTTTATATAGCCGAATAGTACGTATTTTTCTTTTTTTTTTTTGCTATAGTTTAACCTACATAGTTTTTTTTATGTAATTGTAGTTAATTTTGATTGACAACAAATTAGTGTAATAAGAGGAAACTACTGATTTTAAGAATGCAATCTGAGACGATCACAGAATCCAAAACTTCTACTTACTCTTATAACATAAATCTAAATGCTAAATTCTAAAAATATTAAAAGCCGTCCAAAGTTTAATGTGGCTTCTCTATGGTGTGAAATAATTCTGTTTAATAAAATGCAAAACTTGTTCAACTTAAATCAAACAATTTACATTTTTTTAGTCTTAAATGAAGTTGTTCTGTAGTCAAGCGTGTGCAGCAAAGGGATTTTGACTCATTTTAAAAAACGATTTGTTTATTTCTAGATCATAGCTTTTAATTAGATAAAAAATCTAAATTGTGCTGATTTTGAGAAAAGCGCAAAGAGAAGTTTAAACAATTTAAAACCTGGTAAAACATCTTGAATGTCTAAAAACAAGGTTTTAAATCTTTGCAAGTACTCAATAGTTTGCAGTGTATGAGTTAGGAGGTTAAAGTTAAAGCAAGTGTAAATGCATTTACAAATAGTACTGGTATATGTTGTTTTGTTAATGTTGTACAGTGAAGAAAATTCGTCTTTAAACTCTGCAGTAGGAAAACAAATCAAGTGTGGGAGCAGGCACATTGATGCGATGTGACCAAACTAAATCAGAGCATAAACACAATCTCTCTCTGACCACTTGGACGCAATATTAAAAAACCCAAACCCAATTTCTGCTGAATTACCAACTGTATGAAACTCTAACAATGTATACTCTTCTGAAGGAACAACTTTGTGTCTGCGGTACTGAGGTAAATTGATTTCTACGGCACAGTTTGTTGCTTTCCTTTTTATAGCTAAAAGGAAAATATGTTTTTTTTTTTTTTTTATTGAGCAAAGAGTTTTGTATGATTACAAAAACTCTGGACCTAAACACACCTTTCTGTTGCTCCAGCCGCTTTGAATCTTCCCGCAAATTACTTTGGTGTTCAGTTGCAGTCTGCTGCCTTTATTCATTTCAAGCCAAAACTGAAGCAAACTGCTGTGGAGCTAGACTGATAATGAGTGACTGATTTCAGAGATAGTTCACGTCAGCAGTGCCTTTTCACAGTTTGTGCTACACTGGAAATACTTACTTTTTCTTGTGGTTCCCAGGGCAATTCGTACTGTGTGCCTGGTCTCAGAAACACTCAGGAGGGAGGGTTTTACTACTAAAAATCTGCAAGACAGCACTTGTTGGAGGGACACGGGATGCGTCTAGAGTTGTTTGTGTAGTAGATTATGATTTTCATCAAGTGGCAGCGTGCCATTAAGCATGGTGCGGTAATCCAAACAGCCCTCTGTGATAAGTAGATGCTGCTGCAGATGATTGCAGCCCTAGGAAAGAACCACTGAACCAGAGCCTGTCCCCACCGCCTCCGCCAGCAGAGAAGAGCGCCACAGACAGCAGACAGGAACCAGCCTCACAGCCATCAGAGAAACAAATGACACTAAGCAGAGAGAAGAATGCAGTTTATCCAGTCAGAGAAATCCATTTTTAAGGTTTAATACATCTATTTTTTGTGTGTTAGACTAATTTGCAACTGTATCACCTAACGCTGCAGAGACAAAAGGTAATAATTATTGTTCTACCATTTTCTCCGTATTATAAGGTGTCCTTCAAGGCCTTTTTTCTTTTTCAAAATACCATACATAAGCCTTACATATGGATTAATTCTGGTTGTGCTTACTGAAGTCGAGGCGATTTTCAGAGGAACATGCCGCTCTGTCAAATTATTTGGTTGGGTGGTATCGTAAATACACGAACACAGCTAGCATGTAGAGACTTTTTTTTTCTTTACTAACAAAGTTGGGATTTAGTGTAGTCACAGTAACTTTGTTTTAACTGTATCTGTCTTTTTGTCCCGTGTTGCAACCTGTAACGAGTTCTAGAGTTCACAGTAACTCTAGAGCATTAGCCACGTTAGCAACTTGGGAGTTACCTCTGACTCTGTGTGACTCTAGTTAATGCACCTTATAGTTCTGTGCGCCTTATGACATCACTTTGTAATTGGACCATTCATTGACGGTGCACCTCATAATTCGGTCTGCCTTATAGTGCGAAAAATACAGTATTTTGTCTAAATACGATTTTGGCCTCTATGTAAGATAATATCTGCTGCAGTTTGGAATTAACTTCTCTTAATAGTATATTATCACAATGCATTTAACAAAAGAAAAGGTGCTTAATTATAGTTTCAAGCTGTTGCTACTTTCATGTGATTTTATGAGTCAGACTGAGGAAAAGCTGTATCTCGTTAATTTTTCCAAAAGATGTTTGCATAGAGTGAGAAGACATCCTATTCTAGTTAGCCCTGATATTTAAGGATGATATATAGCATTGCTTTAATATACTTAGCTAAATGGAATCATCAAGAATGAGAAAGTGTGACCTCAGTGAAATTCAGAGAAACCAGAAGATGTGCATTATGTGCCAGTTCAGAGCACAATGTGGGCGTGCGGTGTTGCCACATGGCATTGGAAAAGCATTCGATAGGCAGCGCCAGAGCAGTGGCTTGAACGCTCCTCAAGCCTCGGCTAGTTTAATGATGCAGCTTGATGTAGCAACCAGGTCCACTGGGCACTCCAAGAACCAGATGTCACCCATACACACGCTCAATCCTTCAAGCACAGCCCACGTTCAATGTTCAGCCCATCTGCTGCTCCCGAGCAGAGTCAATATTTAGCCACTGGGAGAAGGACAGACACGCTCTGCACCTGGATCATTACAGCAACGCTGCAGAAATGGAGGTATTTCTTTCCCAGAGCCTAACTAAGAGCGAGAATGCAACTTCTTTTCAGCCCACTCACAGTAAATCATTGGACTTCACCTCCTTGTTTTTTTCCTGCATTTCTGTTAACAGTGTTTTTTTAATGAGGAGAAAGCATCACATCCACCAACAGTTGAACAAGCTTCACAGCTCATGCTGCATGACTCAGCAGTGAATCATGGGTCGCCAAGGCGCCACTGAGCAAAACTGGCATGCAATATGCCGGTTCTCGGTTCTGAAGATGTTAACAAATTAGTTCAAGGAAGAAAAGAAAGCATTTCCTCCAAAGACCATTGAGGAAAATCTTTGCTTGTTGTTTTGCACTGACACTAGTTTGTTAAATCGTTTATGTAAAGACATAAATATTTGTCTCCAGGTCATCAAGAAAAAGGATAAAGCAGTGAAATTTCAGCTTGGGGTGGTAACTATACCTCTATAGACACCATCTAAAGCTAACAAAGGTAGAGCAAACAATATATTCAAACTGTTAAGCCCTAGTTTAAATACGTTTTAATAGCAAAAGCTTATTTTTTTATAATATATCCTTTTGAATAAATTCAGTAATGATGCTGAGTCTGTGCTCACCGTCAATGAACACATGCCAGAACCTGCTCTTCACGCTAGCACATTTGAAAGTAAAAATCCATAAGCTCCCCCTCTTTTGATTTTGATTTTCTTGGACAGAGTTTCATAAATAAGAGATTGGCTTGTCTCCTTGGAGAAACAGTGCACCCAATTATAACACTAGCTGCTAAAACTGAAAAAGCAGGGCGGTTCAAACTTTCAGGAAACACCTTTGGCTTTGTGATCTTCGGGTTCATTTTTTTTGAGTGTCTGACAGTTTTTCTGTCATGATCCAAATTGCACACCGTACGGCTTTTCATTTGGAAGAGCTGTACAAAAGCATCGGTAAGCATGTCTCCATGTCTGCGTTCATGAGATCAATCCGTTTGTTTTTTCACACCGATCCTTACCACCTACTGCTAGAGCTGCATCTGAATGGCACAGTTTGATTGATTAATTGATTGATTTATTCATTAATTCATTCATTGATTGATCGATTTCAGGCATTGTAGTCAAAACAATAAAGAATTCAGATTTATTGAACTCATTACAGACATGAAATTCATAGATTAAAAAAAAACAGAAAACAAAAACAAAGAAACACTTAAGTCACATTGGCTTAACTAAGTATAGTGAGCATTAACTAAAGACATGCTGAGCCTGAGTTATTGCTTGAAAAGGAGTGAGAAGCAAGTTTATGTAATCCCACCCCTACTGACTTCATTAACTTTATAGTTGTACATAGTTTTCCTCTGGTTCTGATCAAATAGATTCTCTTTAAGTAAGAAAATCCAGTGATTTTAGATAATTGAATATCTTCAGAAAACATTAATTCATGATTTTAATGAAATGACCGTAACCACAATCGTTAATTATCATTAGAACACATTATCAGATAAACAGGTACTTATTGCTACACATTGCAGATCAAGTAAAGAAAATCTTAGCTTATTGATTGTAATTTAAACATTTCAGTAATCATTGTTGCACATTACACAATGTAATACTCATTGGTTTTCATTAAAAGAGCTTTAATTATTTTACCACAATCAAGTTCACACATGTATTTGGAATCATTCAAACACCTGTGGATTATTAACTCCTCTAATCTTTATATTGTATAATGAGAGTTTCTTTATACGTTTTCTTGCATATTTGGATATTTGAACATTGTTTGAGCTCATGACGTAACTTATCCCAAATTAGTGCCACACACACAGACCCACAGAAACCTTTCTTTGTGGTTCTTATCAATTTTATCTTGAAGTTCCTTCATCCCCTCAGTGTGTAGCCTCCTTCGTTTTCTAAGAACTGGTTTTAGATATTGAATGGAATTGATTTTCCACTGGCTCTTGATGACTTACCGCCCTGCATTAGTCAAAGAAAAGAAAAATAAGAAAGACTTTTAATGTCTTGATGCACATATCAAAATACCATAATGTTCAGGAGGAGAATGATCAGATTCTTCCCCACGTTTGTTTTGGGCATCGCTTCTTCTTCGGTGTTGCTGTCAGTAGTAAATACTGAGACACACACCTACAGAGGGCAACGGTCTGTTAGTGCGAAAATAATAAATGTATGAGCCGATATACATACATATATCCTTTTATTTTATTTATTTTTTTACATTTATGTCTCCTTGGAGAAATAGTGGACCTCATTATGACACTAGCTGCTAGAACTGAAAAAGAAGGGGAGTTCAAACTTTTAGGAAACACCTTTGTGTTTATGACCTTCGGGGTCATTTTGTTTTGAGGGTCATGATCCAAATTGCCTTACGTTCTTTGGTTTGCTTTTTTTAGAGCCGTTAGAACTGTAAGTTTACATAAGTTTTTTCTCTTTCCTGTTTTGTGCTCACAGCGAAACGGGAAATGGTGCCATGTTGCACTTCTGCAGCCACACCACAGTCAAACAATCTTTACTCTGGGGGTTAATTCGATTCTGTGGTGTATCGCAAACACACCTCAGAGTTGTATTTTCAGTGCTACCGTTCCGGGTTGATCATGTATGTGAGCTTAAAGTGCAGCATATTCAAGTATTTGTTACATTACTTTGCATCTCCAGTTTGCAGCTTTAAGAGAACAGCAGGACTCCGAGAGCAGGTGGTTCACCCGTTTTGAAATTCATAATTCATCTCTGTTGAATAAAACACATGTTTTTCGTGTGTTGTTCTGCAGATGTCTCCTGGGCAAGCCTGGGCAACCATGTGCTCGGTCTCTGAGGAGTCAGCATGATGTTGACGATGATAAAATCATAGTGAATCTGCTGAACGCTACATGGATTTATACCCGTATTCACAGAACAGCTTGCATTGTTTCAGCAATGCCGTTCTGCTTACACCAGGAGCTTAGAGCAGGTGTTCATGTCGGCTTTAAGTCAACTTCCTGGCAGAAAGAGTGGAATGTTGCTGTTCCACCAAAGTCTCAATGAATTGGAACTTGGCTTTCAGTTGTTCTGGACCAATGAACTAAAGAGCTCTTGTCAGAGTTCATTTGACTTGCATGAAGCTCCTCCTGGTAAGTGTATGCCCAGCTTGAGCCCATTATGAAAATTAAGGTCAATAATCAGTCATTGATTTTTCCTTTTTTTACACAGTAAATACAGTTAAGAGCATTTACATTTAAAGAAAGTTAAAAACCTTAACCAACTCTTAACAATCAGTTACAATCAGTGTTTGCGTCAAACTCACAGCCTGAAATGGCTTAGAATGGCCAGATCTACAGGGATCGTCAGTCTTTTTGACCAGTTTGGATATGGATCTAATAGAGCTCTTGCTGGTTTTTGACCCTTTATGTCTAAAAATGCGTTCATAAACTAGACGCTATCGTCAAGCATGGGAGAAGCTACTGTCAAATCATTAGCCTCATCGCTAAATAAGTCTCTCCTCAGTATAAGTTGCAACCCTGGCCAAACCATCCAAAAAACTGACTTTTACTCCAAAAAAACGGTACATAAATAATATTTTACTAAGCATGCAATTGCAAAGTTGCACATCAGCTACATTTTTTATCTGTAAAAAGCAGCAGCACTGGTAAGAAAAACCAATTAAAAGCAATTATTTAGCTAAGAAGAGAAAAAAGTTCTTTCTAGGTTTTTGTGAAATAAAGCTACCATCGTCCTTTTAGCGTCTGATGGGTCAGAGTTACAGTGAACGCCTGCATGTGGCTGCGCGACTTGTCAGTACAAAGCATGTTGCCCATGAGCTCGCTGCCACATTTTTATGCCATTAGACGCACAGCTAATATGGCTGTTATGAGGCCAATGCGCCTTAAGGGCCAGACTGCCCTTTTCAGCTGACGCCTCTGTAATTACGTTAACTTCAAACATAAAGCATCGCTATTGTTGATTAGAAGAGCCAGAGCTTCCTCAACGTATCTGATCTGTTAGAATATCTGGCAAAAGCAAAAATCATGAAGTAGTATTAGATATGTGGCTGTTTTATTCTACTATAAATTGAGTGGATGAATAAATATTTGTGCCAAAGTCGGCTGGAAGTGGGGCTGAAATGACATTACTTTGTTAATATTCTTTGGTAGTGGCTGTTTGTCTTGTGGTTTCAGGGAAAATTGAGACCCCTGAGTGGAGTGCTCTGTCGTATATCTGTTCTGTCAGTTTTCATGCCCTTCAATCAACAGTGTACAAGATAAGTCCCCCTCTCCTTGTAAACACAAGATGATAAGGCAGGCAACCCTCATAATCTCCTCTGATTTCTGTGTGGTACTGCTGTGCACATCACAAAGTCACACACACACACATTTCCTAGGGTTCATTTCCATTTGGATTGCAGCACCACTTCAGGGATTTCTTTTGTTGTTTCAGCCAAATAAATGTATTCAGCAGAAGCAGGTGCATCATCTGTTTTCATCTGAATAAACTCTTTTCTGCATGGCGCACTGTGTTCACTGTCAGAAACGTTTTGGTGAATCTATGAGATTCAGGTTGTCCCTTTCACCTCTGCTTGCTTTGGTGCAAAGACTGGAGAGTTTAGTTGGTGTAAAGAACCACCTTGGTCCACAAATGCTTCAAATTCAGGATGAAATTAAATAAGAACAAGACTGAAGCGTTGCCTTTCTCATATCTTTTTTGCTGAGGAAGAAATACAGATTTGATGCTTTTTTTGTTACTAAGTAAGCAATTTAGTAATGTTCAAAGATGTGCTTCATTTCCTTTGATCAGATAAAGAAAACAGAACCCAGTCTCCACCATGCCTCTTAACACAAACACCCAGATGTGACCTTTGGATGATGCTGATGCTGAGATGACTTCCAATCTAATAATATCTCATTAGAATATAAAAGCGGCTCAGTTCATTCCTACTGGCTATAGCTGCGGCACAAGAGGATAATCCCAACACTTGTATTTCCTGCCAAAAGCAGAGAGGGAGACCTCTTTATTCTTAGCTTCTAATAACGTGTCACAATCATTCATAACTTTCAGTTTTGAAAATGTGTTTTGTTTTTTTTCTTCCACAGTAAGGCACGCATAAACTAGAAAAGGGACTGTAACATATGGTGTTTGTTGGCAGTCTAGAGTAAAATACCTGGAGGATTGATATGTTTTCTGTATCAAACTTTGAATTGAAGTTTCTCTTTCCTGCAATTTATTGGCAAGAGGCTGTGGCCTAAATTTCCTCATTCTTGGATGCAGAGGCCAAGCATCCTCCCACCAGCAGACGCTGATGTTCACAGGGACCTGCATTAATTCAGAACAAGGGGATAAAAGATACCTGCACAGGGAGGAGGGTGAGGGGAAAAAAAGAGGCAATTTTGAAGCAGATGGTCTACGACAGTGCACATGAATCTGCTGCTTGTGGAAAAAAAAAACCAGTCAGGATGAGGGAAGGAAAAAACACAAAAACACGCTTATCATAGGCACTTAATGGCTTTTCAGCTTTCTTTTTATTGCACCTGGTGATTATCTCATGAAAAGCTTCAAACACATCTCATCAGATAGTTTTTTGTCTCTCAACTCTGATGAAAGAAAGTAAAAAAAAAAAAAAAAAAAGACCTGGTGCTGATTATTACTGAAACTGATCTAGTCGATTGAAACAAAACCTTTCCATGAATTTCTTAGAACTTGCTCTGTCTAAACATCTAAAATAGTCTTAAAAGCTCAGCATCACCTTGCTGCAAATGCAGTGTGCGCAATGAATATTTGAGTTAAAGATATTTGAGTTAAAATGAGATTTGTGATGAGGAAAAAAAAAATGAAAGAAACGTGGCACAAAGCTCATCTCAACACTTCATACCAAAAGCAGCTTTATTCCAACCTGGAGAGACCCTATAAGATTGTTGCATCAATCACATTTCTTTCTGTTCTCAGATTACTTTGATATATGCAGTGCAGCCAATCCGATTACTCGCCGATACAAAAGCGCCACGGAATCCTGTTTTGTTCTTCTCACCAGCTCAGCACTTTCCATTTATGCAGAGAATTATGAATTGTCAAGGTCAGGTTGTTGGTGCCTCATCCTTTGCCCTTTGATTGGACGTTTTATTATTCAGTCACGACCAGCTCCCGTCTCTGCTATCAGCTTGCTCCTCAGAAAGTCACGCCAACCAAGATTCTCACAACTAAGTGTTAGTCGCTCTTTAACGTGAACCACAGAGGCAGTGGAACAAACAATTTACAACTTAAATGTTTTCCACATGTGGATGTACGGCTGAGGCCACTTTGTCCCTGTCTGGAATCATAGAGTGCGCATGGAGCAAAGTGATTCTGATATGAGAGCAGCCGAGGTGAAGGAAAAGTAATGAACCAAACATGAGTTGTCACATTACAATAAAGCAGGGACTGTGCCCTTTTCCAACTACAAACCCATAAACTGCTCATTATTACAGGGATTATTGTGTATACAATAAGGATAACTTCATTGATCCATGAGGAAAGAAAAATCTCCATCACATTTAAAAACATGAATACAACAAAGAGGAGGATTCTAAAATAAAAATCCTATAAAAAACACATACATTAAACGTTAAATTTTTCAATATAATTTCCTTTGAAGACCCACTTTGATGAACAACATAGAGCTCTAAGTAACAGTAAGGGGAAAAGAGGGTGGGGTTGCTCCATGCCAACAGTCCAGCCCACAACTCAGTTGAAGTCGCACTACCGCCGCTCTGCAGGAATTATGCCCTCGAAAACAACACTGAGTTTTTGACTTTGAATTAAAAGACCACTGAGAACACTTTTAAAATAGTTCAAAAGACTTTAAAATGTGCCACAACTTCCATTACCAGAACTGCACTTCAGCCCTACATATAAATTTAAGAGGAATTCATTGCAATCTGATTTCTCTTTGATTTGGCCCTAAAAGATTGAAAAATCTCATTTTCTTTTGCTTTTCATTAAATCGGATCATGTTCTTAGATTTCTATCTTTAGATTTCCTTTTCCCAGGAAGTGGCGAACTATGATAGCTGAAAAAAAAAAAATATATATATATATATATTTTTTTTTTTAGCTCGGAGTCTCAAATTACATTGTTGAGATAGCTCTTAACAATACCACTTTGCCTCATCCAAAATCCTTAAGTGGACTTTGCGGTTTGTTAAAAGAAATACGGGAATGATGTTTCTACAGCGGGGATCTCTCACACTGCTTTCATTTGAAGGAAAAACAATCCTGTTTAGCTTGTCAGCTCCTCAAGGAGCTTCAGCCAATATTGTTTTATGAGCGCAGACGTGCAGGATGTGCCTGCAGCAGGCAGCAAAAAAAACAACCTGGCCTAAATTTAAGGGCTACAATGTTTTACAAGCATGCACTTCTTTGCACTAGACAGTGACAGTAATTAACTGAGGTTGGAGCTTTGCAGATTTCAGGTGTAATGATCAACCTTTAAAGAGCTTTTTTGTCATTTAGCTTTAAATGCACATTAAATAAATTTTCCTTTAATTATTTGGTCTACTTCTAACCAATAATAATTCTAGGTTTTTGTATTATAAGTCATAATAGTTAAGCCATAACTATTGTAATGGCGTATGACTGTTTTATTTCTAATGCTTGTATTTTACCTTTTCACAAACAAATACCTTTCAAACATTATTTCTACTTCTGTGAAAATCCTTAGCAACACGAAGACCACATGGAAACCTAGGAGGGTTAAACCTATTTTCTTTAGAGAGATTTGTCAAAAATTAAATTTTAGTAAGGGCTCAGCTTGGGCGATGAAAAAGGGACACCTTGAAGGCCTTTTTCATCATTTTTCTTAATACTTCCTGTCTTAAAAAGTGAGTATATTCATCCATCTATTATTTTCTTTTAATCTGGGGGTTCAGTTGTGAGGGCAGCAGTCTCATCAAGGAAGCCCAGACCTCCCCTCCTCCAGCACTACCGGGAGGACCTTGAGCTATTCCCATCTGAGAGATAAAATCTCTTCAGCATGTGATGGGGATGCCTGGGGCCCCCTCCCAGTTGTATATGCCTGGAACGCCTCCCTCAGAGGGTGTACAGGTGGCATTCTTGCCAGATGTCCAAACTACCTTAACCTGCTCCTCTTGATGTGGAGGAGTGAAGCTTCTCACTTTATCTCAAACTCTACATTCACACGGGGCTTGTTCCTTGTTCAGAATATGGCGTTCACAGGCAAAATGTCAAAGTGGTTCAAATCTCACAAACCTACCTCCAGGCTTTTCCTTCCACGGCTCTATTATGATAAATGAAAGGCTTGGTGTCATAGAATTCCAGCCGGGTACAAACTGCAATTATTCATTTCTCCTTCATGATCAATTTTTCAACAGTTGATGCTTTCATAAATGAAAATGGACGCCATTCAAACGTCACTACCAAATCCAAATCCCTAATTGGTCAAAGTTTGACCTGATTTTACTGTAAACACAGGTTCAGTGGTTGTAGAAACTTTTATAGCGATGCGTGATAAACATGCATTTACTGAGACTTTCAATTTAAAGTGATCACTGGGCGGTGTGAGCACAGCTATTTTTACCGGGGGTCTCTTAACTATCCTTCCATAACCATAGTTCAAGGCTTCAGGTAAGGGAAAGAACATAGATTCAACAATAAATTAGGTTCTTTGTGTTTAGACTCAGCTCCTAACAAAAATATGCTGCAGCCCAAAGATTTTAGGACAAAGGTCCTCTGAAATTACGTAACTAACACTTCCTAAAATGTTTAAAATATGAGAAACATGCCCCAAACTTTTACAACGTTTAGCTTCTTGTCCTCTTAGGATTTCAGAATCACTAAAAGAAATGTCCCACACTGAGGAGAATCTTCAAACAAGATCCCAGGAGATGGGAGTTCAACAGGGCATTGGAGGGTTTTAGATTAAGAGTCCATGAAAGTTCAGATTATTTAAATGAGTGATAACTTCAGATAATACGCTGTTAAGTGTAAAAGAGCATTAAAGCTGGAAAACAAAAAGTGAGTTTTAAAACTACCATGAATGTCAATGGAAAAGAATTTGGAGATTATTTCAGTAATGATAACTTCAAAACACGCAGTGCTAAAAACATTGATTATAGGTTCTCTTGTCTTATTTTCATACTTCTCTACATGAATGTCTTACGAAAGAATTCTTTAGATTTATCTACAGATTTTAAAATGTTTTATGGTGAGAAATGACGATAGGAAAGTTATGTAGCGGCCGTGGTGCAGCAGTAGGGTCATCAGTGTGTGAATGTGTGTGAATGGGTGAATGGGACTGTGAATGTAAAGCGCTTTGGGCCTTGGAGCACGGTAGAAAAGTGTTATGCAAGTATAGGCCATGTAACATTTAACATTTTATTTTCACTTGGGAGCACATATTTTTTATTTTTTCTATATTTACCAACAACAATTTTGAATTAAAGAAGTTGTCAGATGTAAATGCTGCATGATGTTTGTTTAGCAAACTGTCAGCTGCTTGATGTAGTCATAAAACGTCAGAATAGGAACAAGGTTACGTTGGAAAAAGGTCTGAATACCCTCCTTACTCCCAAACTACTTAAAAACTATACGGTGCAGCAGGAATATCTAATGTCCTAGGTTTTAAACCAATTCTGAGTCTATATTCCCCTGTCTCATAAGCATCGATGCACACTGTTTTTTTGCAGAGACTTCTGGGAGATTTCCAGGGCACTCAAATTAGGATTCAGACAGCTCTACAAAACTGCAAATGCAGTGTAGAGAACTGTGTAGTGAATAGTGAAGGAATTCGGACACAACCATGCTGTTTACTTTTTGGTCGTATCATTTTATAGCTTTTATAATGATGTGGATGAAGAATTTTCTTAGGTTAAAAAAATATATATATAGTGCAATCTAAATAGAGAACAAATGAATCACAGTGTGATCTTGAGAGTTATCTTCAATAAGAGGGATTTATATTTACCCCAGTTTGAATGTTGGTACATTCCAAGTTAAATCTTGTTTTGTGGCTTATTTGTGATACAGACTTTCTCTGGTTAAAATGGGAGTATTGGATGCGCCTGCAGTGATCAACATTGTTATTTTCTGCATTTGTGAGACATGGCAACGTGAATGGTATCCATTTGAAACTCCAACTGTCAGCCTTTATCCATCTGTGAGGTTTTTTTTTTTCCTAATTACAGCAACGAGGGGTCAAGCAGAGTAACCTACTAGTGCGGTGTGCTAGTCCCTCCTCTCAGTTGTTGCCAAGTAACAGACAAAAAAAAAAGTAAATTTAAAACAATTTCCACCAGTGTTTTATTAGGTTTTTATTCCATTTTTATATGATTACTTTTTTCCCTCAGTAATTTATTCTGCAACAATATAATTCCCCTATAAGAATTGATAAATTGTTATTCAATGTCAGTTGGCTCTCAGTTGGAAACGGATGTGTAAAATGGAAAGAAAAGGCTCGGCTGCCCCCTTTGCTCCAGTAAATGCTCTATATATAACTCTGTTATGCACAGAAACTTGACTTGTCTGGCAAAATGTTTTTATTCCTTGTAATTTCAAAAGATCGATAGAAGCAATCACTGACCCAGAAACCTCCCAGGATGAGTGCGGGGCTATTTATAGCAGCGTGCATGCCTCTCACAAACAAGCTGAAGTTCAGCTGCTGCGGAAGTTCAGGCTTGTTAGAGAAATGGGTGCTGGTGTGAACGACCTGCTGATCAGATGAAGGTGCTCTGTTTGTTATTAGTGTTGATGGAGGAAGCAGAGGTGTAAAACCGGTGGGAAAATGTGGTCAACAGCACTTCCACCTCCGAGAATTAGTTTTTCAGTCACAGCTCTGACTTTTATGCAGAGTAAATGGGGTTTTACAGCATGCCCTGCAAAATCCCAAACCGTTACATTAAACTCACACGGAGCGGAAGAGCAAGTAATCAATTACAAACAAACTAAATTGGATGGCAGGGTGGGAGAGGATGGACAGCTGATGACATATTTATCAAAAGGCAATCACCACTGAGGAATTCTGCAGCTCTGCCTGCAGTGAGGGATAGATTTAAGGGGCTCTCTCTCTTTAACAGTCTCCCCCAAAGATGGAAATGGGTCCATCCAGTACCTTTTAGCCTTTTTAGGGAGGAAGCTCAAAGCTACAGGGCATGTAATAAAGAATTCATCTTTTACCTGAAATAATAAAATGAAGAAGGCTGAATTATGCATGTGATCCCTTTGCATGCATTTCTAACTAAGCCAGAAATGGCCGCATGAAGCAAATGAATCCAAGACAATGAGCTTCCTCCAGCAGAGTGTCATAGTGATCCTCACACAGAGACTAAATCTTCAATGGTGATTAAAACAGTACAAAGTTATGCTTGTTCTGCACTTGATGTTAGCTTTTCTTGCCGAACAAACAAGGAAACTCCTCTGGAAATGCATAAGGATACAATGATGAGGACAACAAAAACAAAACATGGATGATTTTTCCAGCTCGCTGTGCATGTTCCAAATGAATCATACAAATGTTTATTTAAAGAGATTAATTCCTCTTATAATGATTTATTCATCAGGTTTTTAGGGGCATCCTGGCTTATAATATAGCTTGTCATTTTCTCCAGCTGACTGAAGCAAGGCTAAATTGTCCTAAATAATTCAGGGAGACGGTAAATAAAACAGCAGAAGAGGCTGCCATTTGCCTGAATGGAACAGACTGAAAGGACTCTTCGGTCTCCAGGTGAAGAGTCTGCTCCTCTTTCAGAGGCAAGGATGCAGGAGAGAAACACACATTATTTAAGCTTGGAAGCACTGGGCCTTCATCCAGAGTAGGAAGCTTCTGCAGCAGAGGAGGGAGGAGCAGTTGGCAGCTCATCGCTGAGCCTGGAGAGGGAAACAAACCCTACCAGTGAACAGAAGGCAGGACCTCAGAGGAGAGGAGAGCTCACAGGGCTGGACAGAACAGTATCAAAGCAAAAACGGTGCTGGTGCAGCTAAAGGCACCAAAGGAAACTCAGAATCCACAACAATGCTCACACAACTAATGTGGCAAAAAAAATATATTCTATTCATCAAAAGTGAACTCAAGGGAAAGCAATATTTTTTTAGCTTTTTTTCTTAAAATAATTTTAAAGTCTGATCTTAAAATAAAAAAATTCAGACTTCTGAGAGAAAAATCAGGTTTCAACTTTAATTCCAGGATTAAAGTTGCAGTTTTCTGAGAGTAAAAAAAGAGAATAAAAGGTAGGTATAGTGACTGTAGACGATGGCTAAAGAGTTTCCTGCCTGGCATGAAGATTGCTTCGAAACTGCCCAAACATTAAAATGTGGAATAATTTTCTTTGGAAACTGAACATTTCAATCATCAGGACCCATTTAAAACTGTCTATTTATCAAAATCACAAAGAGACAGAATAGACATGAGGGCACTGAAATGAATTCAAACTGTGTTCATAGCGCAGAGCATGCTCCTTTGCATGACAGCAGAAACATTGTATGGAGTTTTCCAGATGGTGTTGGAGAACAGACGGAACGGAGAATACTTTGTTTTCATCCCCAAGTATTTGAATGCAGCATGCAGCTTTCAGCACGGCCATCAACAAACTGTGGGTAATGTAGTTATGAACATTTTGGTTTGGTTTTTGCTGTTGTTTTGAAAACTGAAATAAAGGAACTTCAAAGTTCTGTCTCAGTCGTTGCTGCTGTCTGGGAAAAGTAAAAAAAATAAAAATTAATGAGCAGACAAAGTTTTAGAATGCAGCAAAAGATTTTTCTTTTCATTCAGATCCTCCCATCAAATGCACAGTTAAAACTTTCCTTTTAACACACCCTACTGCGCACTTCACAGAGAACCCATCATCCTCTGATGATGGCATTTGCATCACTTCTTTGTGGGTTTTCATCTTTGCTATGACGCTCGTGTGATGTGCACAGACGAGAGATTGGTCTTGTTGTTTGAGATGCATCAGTGAATATACTGGTTTCAGACCTAAAATAATTATGTAATTGATTCTGAAATGACAGGACAAAAAAATGTTAAAACAAAAATGTTTATCTTTGCTCTTGAAGAAAACTAAACACTAAAATGAAAGGACACTTTTATTGCAGCTGAAATTTCAGCAGATAAAAACCTATTTGTTGATAATGAATCTCCACTAAATAGCTTTTTTACAAGAAACGGTGAACCAGAAAATCCTCTGTAATGAGGGAGCAATTGGTTCTGCAGAGGACCTCTGAACAGATCATTAGCTCTGATGACAAAACACGGGATCCTCAGTTAGAGACTGAGTCTTCATCGCCAAATCCTTCTGAATGGATGCCTAAGGAGACCCTCATCCAGGTAATGAGGATGCTGGAGGAGCAATTATCCCCTCAAACTTTAGAGGTCCAAACTCATTCTGATGACAGCTGAAACTCAAGTTTGGACGCAAAGGAGAAGTGGTTAGAAAGTAGTAAAAACCTTTTGACCAACACTCAATTAAATCAAAATTTGCTTACACAGTAGTGGGTTACTTATGTCCTTATCATTGCATTTAAGTTCAGGCCTTTAATAAAGCAATTCTTCCAGAATGCTCTCAAAGTTTTTACTTGTTTAAAGACCAACTTTGATAAAAGATTATGGATTTTGGTGTTTTGTGGCATTTTCTTTTATGATGAAGGACATATATCAATGAAACTGTCGCTTAAAATTGTATTTCTGGGTATTTTGTTAATCAAATCGTTGTGAATCAGGAGCAGACAAACAAATGCTCTTCTAAAATGAACTTATTTGTGATGTTATAAAAATACATTCACAAGCGTCCTGCTCCACTGAACTAGAGGGCTCTCAGCAACGGGGAGGAGAAAAGAGGTGGGGTTGCTCCACGTCAACAGTCCCGCCCACAACTCAGAGGTGAATTTCTAATGAACACCTGCTGCTCTGTAGAAGCTGTCCTAGAAACGACACAGGTTTTTGGATTTGGGCTACAGACAGCATGATCATAATTAAAATATCCACTGGGAACACTTTGAAAATAGATGAAAAGATGACTGGAGTGGCTCTTTAAATGCAACAAACCTCATTTTTACATTGTACATCCATAAGTATTGAAGCCTGTATTTTCTTCATATTTCAGTATTTGTTGATTCCATTAAAACTTCATTAAAACTTTCCTGTTGACACTTGAAGGAAAATATTTGTTTCTATTTATTTCAAATTATAGCAGCCGGTTGACTAATAGGCTCAACTAATCATTTTCTGCCCCCAAGTCTTCTGTATAAACACAGGCTTCACTCTTCAAAACTCTGTTACCTTTTCTGCAGTTTGTGCTGGAATGTCCCTTTGTGCAGTTTTCCTCGACGTCTGCTACATGCACCAGCCTCTGAGGCATTTTGATCCAGGGGGTATATGTGTCTAACAAAAAAACAGTTTGAAAATAGAATAAAGTGTTTCTCTTTTTAGGGATACGCCCCCAAACTTAGACGAGATAAGCCAGATGCATTCTGTAGTTGTGTTGTAAACAACCTGGAGAGAAATCAAAGGCGAGCGTCAGATGGGCTTTTATTTCATTAACAGCTGGCCTCCATGGGAAGCTTTGCTTCTCCCCCTGAGACTGTGAAGTGGCTGCGCCAAAAAGTCAGAGAAGGAATCCTAATGACAGGATGTAATCCTTGTTGTCACCTTTATGTGTTAGACAGAGCAGCACTTGTCTTCATGTGGAGGAAATGCACAAATGCACAGGTCTCCAGACGATTGTTACCAAGCAGAAAACTCTGGATTAGGGTTCGTTAGCATCCCACACAGATACGGTTAGAACAAACTGAAGCCTCCTGAGGCAGTCACTCCCCATTACCCTGCCTAATCACTGAACATGCGGCTGTCTGCCATTAATGGACTGACAGTATTGGGCAGCATCTGTGATATGAGTTGAGTGGCATTCAGCTCGCTTAACTGAGTACTTACATGGTACTTGCTGTGTATTTATGTGGTACTATCTGGTTAATACTGATGTGGTACTTACTGGGAATTTAAATGCAATGTAAGTATCATTTTGTGAAAAGAAAGCATTACCCCATTACTTTCAGCATTCTGTTCACCTCAGGCCATAACATGAATAGACAAAATGTTTACACTCCTGATGCTTTAAAAATGCTGCTTACAAGCAGTTATTGAATAATGTGACGCTCCATCCATTAAATGTAAAATCAGTCAAATTTTTGGCCATAAATTGATTGAAAATTTCATTTCAGTAAAATACATTTCTTGAGTTTCCCTCTATTTGCTTAAACTGTGGTAAATTTATAATCTTCACCATTCTGCCTTTGTTATTTGAGACCCACGTGTGAAATGCGCCCCATGTGATGCTTACAAATAAATCAAAAGAGGGAGAGACTCTCATGTCTCTGCCCTCCAATTATTATTCCGCTGTGTCACTTCATGCTCTACATCTGCATCTGCTATCGCTGATGCAGGTTGCAGGGAGCCATTTCAGATGGAGAGATAAAACGAATCCTGCTGTGGATATTAAATTATAAGAATATTAAAATGGCTCTTCACAGGGATATGGAGTGCTTTTTTATGAACCAAAGCCTTTTAATAAGAATAAAAATATAGCTTTGGATATTCATCTAGATTTTGTGCGAATGTTTTAGATGGCTCTGTGTCATTTTGGGTTTTAGATATTGGTTTTCTGCGGCACTGGAGCTCTTAAAAAATGACATTTGTTGGAATTGAGTTTGACTTATCCTTGCGCAGAGTAAATCAACCTCTCTGGGAGAAATTTGCCACCGTTGGAAGCAGTTTATGTTACCACCTGTACAGCTGTCGACCTAAAGTGGAGGAATTGAAGCATTTTCAGGCTAAATGAAATCTTTTCTATGCTCATAGCATTTATGCACGCACTAGAAAGGTCATTGTTGTGTTGAAAACATCACAACAACATTTGAAAAATATTTGTTCTGCAACAGGTTGTAAACTTGCAAATGTAAACTTGTACCACAACTATGAACATATTTTATTGTAGCCACCAGTGTTGTGGAAATTTCACATGATCAGGAGGAGAATTTGATTTAGTGAAACTGTTAATCTGCAGGGTTGTTTTTTTTTTCTGTGATGGCTTGTGTAAGGAGATGGTGGAGAAGTCCTGGTATTTTTTGTTGACCGCCTTAAACAAAATCTACCTGGTAAGATTTTAGAAATCCACAGAATGAGTTTCTTTTTCTTCTTTTTTTTTTGTTGTCACATATTTTTTGTTCAAGAGTAATCAGTAGGACTTTGGTAGCCAAGGAGTTTTTATTATTGCATATTACAAACAATTGACCTTGTGCAGCGTCTCCAGGGTCTGGTCAAGCCCTTAAGTTGCTACATTTAAGCTCTGAATACAATGAGTCTTATACTACAACCAGTTATATTAGGAAAAAGAAAAATCAAGCAGTCAGGTATTTCAGAAAAGCTGTTATTTCACACTTCAGAACAACCACTAAAAAAGACTTCAGTATATGGTCTTGGAGCTTTATTGGTTTTATATACAAGATTTTCAACTCAGTATTCAAGTTTTAAGAAAATCTAATAATGTGTCACTGAAAATATATTTTTTTACAAAATTTAAATACAAAAAAGGAGGAAAAGAAGAAAATTGAGAAAAAATAGTTATATTCAAAAGTAAATTGGTAACATTCAATAAAAATTGTGTACTTTAAAGATCCTACTTACATGCTATTTAAAATTATTTTTTAATTGGACAAAGTTACAAAATTTGGTGTAAATGTGTTAAATAAATCCGTTTGCCAGAAATTATTGCAGATTACAAATTCGGATAGAAAATAATTTTCATGTAATATTTAAATTACTGTTATTGATACTAAATAACCTTCATGTTTCATCCTTTTCTGCATTATAAGAAACATTGTTCCTTTTTTACAAAATTCATAAAATTTCTGTTGTCACTACATTTACCCAATCAACCCTCAGAATTAATTTATAAGAATAGTTTTTGGAAAAGTGTTCATTTTAATAGGAAACTGACGTGGTTCTTGTTCATTTCAACTGTTGGTTGTTCTATGTTCCCTTTGAGAAACAACACAAATATTTGCCCATCTGTCAATTTGGTTCAAAATCAACATCAGTGCTCTAAAGGCTCTACAAGACTAAATAAATCCTTTCACTCAAAGCTGAGGAATAGTTAAATTTTGGTTTATCTGAATCAGTAACACAATTAAAGCCATGATGAAAGTCAGGAACTGCTCTGCAAACAATGCTGTTTTTATTAGTTCACAAATATCAGTTTGGAATGCTTTTTATTGCTTTCCTGAGTTAAATATTTAGCTTTATAGTTTGTCAGTTTTTATGTTCATCCTGTAAACCGTGGGACCTTGTGCAGCTATCTGAGGTCTCCATCGTGTGACGGTTCTCCTATAAATCCTGGCTGATACCCTCAATAAATATCACTTAAATGGCTTTGAGAAATCCCTAGCAAACAGAGTAAATTGTTGCTCTATGACAGAAAAACAGCAGAGCCTTATTTCATTTGTCAAGCAGGATAGCGTTCATCGATTGGTAAGCCTGGTTCAGCTGCACCGCGGCGGCGTTGCACAGGCTGTCAGATGTTGCCTCTGTACTTGTAACAAACAGGGCTAAAGCTGCCCTATTTAAAAGTTCCACTCAATCCTTTTTCCTTTTTTTGGGACGTTTTTGTATCTGTGCTGTCAGCTCTGAGCTAACACCCTTCAGCGAGCGAAGCGTTCACAAGACTCACAGAACAGATGTTTGTTGACGTCATTAATATAGGTGATCATGAAAAGCTATTTTTAACAACAAAGAAACAGACCTTAGTTTATCCCTGCTTCCTCCCTTCTTTTGTGTGTCCCTGTGCATACCGGTTTTGGTGTTTGTGCTCGCATGTGTGTGCAGCAGACTGACCTTTGTCTGATGGATTGGTTTTGCCCAAATGAAGACATAAAAGAGGAGGAGCAGGTTTGTGTGACTATGTTTGTGTGTGTGTTTTATGGAAGAAAGAGGATGTTTGAGGACATGCAGATGAGCTATCCTCTGCCTTGTAATTATGCACTCCTTAGTCACCCCCCCCAAAATGATATGCTGTAGTTTTTTTTTTTTTTTTTTTTGTGGGTTCTCCTCCTGCAGCAGCCTCCAGCTGAGCCGCAGGTGGTGGCAATCTCTGTCTGTCCTGCTGCTCAGACGACACAAAGTGAGCTGAGAGCTTGAGGGCTGCTGCCCAATAACACAGACTTACCTCTCAGACGGCGCCGCCACAGCACATCACATACCGGGAGAGAAGGCAAGGTCACACGCTAAAACATTTATTGTGTTACAGTGCAAATGAAAACAAACACACACAGGTGCAGTCATGAGAAAATTGTTATATCCTTGTTTCTTTTTTAGATACACAACAGGATATATTTTCAGAAATCCTTTGAATAATAGTAAACTGAATTCATGTTTCTCAAAGTGTCTATAAAATGTGAAGTTTGAATCTTAGACATGTTTCTTATTTTCTAATCGTTGCATTTCTATAAAAAAAACAAAAGGGGAAATCTGTACATTAGATTGAAAAAAATATGTAAATTATATATTCATGTTGCATAGAAAATATGTACATTTACCCAATAAGTATATTAGGTTAAAAAAGTCTCTGTGTAACAAATAATACAATATTTTAAAAGGTAACATATTTAAAATATAAAATATTTACATTTTTTAATAAGTTTATACTTTCCTTTTTTATAATACCAATGCTGTGTAGTTTCTTACATTCTAAACTTAAAACTGATTATTTTTATGATTTAAGGTGATAATTATTCTCTTTGTTTTCCAAGTTTGTCACCAAACTCCCTCTTCGACTGCCTCTCTTTTTCGTGCTGGGCGGGTTCCTCCTGTATGATGGTGGCCTTTCGTTTTGCTAATGTAGGGTGATTTTCCCGCCGTAACAGCTCCGTAATCCATCTCCTGCTCACAGGAGGTGGCGAGTTATCGTCTGCGCTGGGATTTAACGTGCCGCAGCTAAGAACAGAGGCAGTGCTTTAGCAGATAAGACTCCAGAATAAGATGGAGCATTCAGATTAGCTGTGGTGTCAAATAAATTGCATGCTTTTGGAGTATGCGCTCCAAGTTGTAAAACACTATCCTCTGTATCAGATCTGCTGCAGATTTAGGCATGGCATTGGGTAAATGAGGCATAGCCTTGCAGGGGTTGCCTCCACACAAAACCCTCAGAATGTCTCCCATTTGAGAGGAATTTCCACATAAAACTTCACAGAAGTATCCTGTAGGTACTCATGATTTCACAGTTTTTCCTGCACTTTATTTTTCCCCTGGATACGCAAAGCCCATGTGAAAAGAATATCAGAAGCATTTGTTTCAATAAAAAGAGGTTTTCCATTTAAGATATTTTAATTGAATTGCTTAAAAAATATAGATATATAAGCATAAGCAACTCCATTTGTATCTCTGTGAAATTTAATTATGCTGTGATATTCTAGTATTGATATCCAATTTTCTGCACTGTGACCATGTTCACTGGAAAATGTAATTTTTGCTTTGGAGTGAAACTTTTAAGACTTTAATTATCCAAGGCATAATTACTGGTGCATGCTTACAGCTGCATATTGTTATAATACGCCTAATGAGGGGAAATGGTGGTTTAGGAATACAAAATTTTGCTGAAGTTTTAATTTTGCCTTCTGTTTGCCACAGCTTATATGAAAGGAATGACAACTGCTAATCATGGAAAAATATTTTAACGTATAAAACTTTCTGATTGGTGGATTTTTTATCTACAATTTAGAAGATTAGATAATGTTCTGTTTAAAGAGGGAGTTGCATGTATATTAGTGGGGGTATTGCTGCCATTTAACCATTTAATCACATTTCTTTTTAACAAATAAAAACTTTTTATTTATTTATTTATTTTTTGCAGATTAAGCTACAGATCATGCCTGAATTTTCCCACAGAAAATGTTGTTCATAATCTTTTCATGTAAAACAAAACACTAACTCAAGACAAGCACCCTCTTTTCCTTTATTCCAAATAGCCAATGTATTGTTTGGAAAAAAGAAATTAAGCCAAATAGGCAATTCTTCAGCGGTGGCATTACAAATATCTACTTCAGATCCAGACAAATGTGGTTGTGTGTGTTAATGTTTGACATTTTCTTTCTATTTGGAGTTAAAACAAGTTGTATTCTGTCTTTTGTGTTTCTATTGGCAGGAGCAGGTTGGTATTTTTATTTTTTATTCCAAGGATGTTTGATAGAGATAAAATTCTGTGTAGGCCAGCCTTCATGGGGCTTGGTTTGCTCTCAGAACCGTCATCAGACTATAACAGAAATAGTGTCACCATACACTGAAATTAAATGAAAAAAGGAGAGCCAGCCTGACGGTTTTTGCTACACATTAAATGAATCCATTTAAAGAAAAAAAATTAAAAATGAAATCTGAAATATTAAAAAATTGACTTTTTTTTTAACAAGATTTTACTCCTGTGTAACGGTGTTCAAGGTCATAATTTGTTAAAATAACAGTTTAGAACTAGAGAACCATATAGGCTTTTACCAACATTTGATTATATGTCACAAAAAATAAACTATAACTAATCTTTAGCAATTTGGAATAATGATGCACGCTAAAATTCAAGTACAGAAACGATAACAGTTCATATCTTAGCTTTAGATTTGTGATTGTAAGATGGACAATAAAATAAAGAGTTTGTTTTATACTCTTTAAAGGAACAGAAAAGGTTTGAGAACAACTGGAGTAACAGCCGATGGTTACCTGATATCTCTGTTTTCCTTTTCAATCTTGCCTCAATCAAGTGTTGTCCCTTCTCCCCCACACAAAATACACTAAATTAGTGTGTTTTAGTACTTCACCCTGTGCTGTGGTCCATGTTAGGCCCCTATTTGGGAGCTTGTGTATTTATTCCATGAAGCTCCATCTACACTGCCTGTATACTTTTATTAATGCCGGGGCAACTTTGGAGCTCTTCAACTGTGGAACCAGCGTGTTTGTGACGGTACCTAATAGTTAGTGTGACCCCACTCTGTGAAGTTAAACGGTCTTCTGCTTCATGACTGTTGTTAATAAACACCTGCACATTCGTATAACGTCCCTTTTCATCTGGATTGAGAATATCACGGATGGTGAGCACGGCTTAACCAATACTCCCTCTCTTGAGTGAGTGAGCTGCATTTGCCGGGTGAAAGCCTGAACAGTCAACGGCTGCATTACCACTGAGCTCATTTGCTCCAGCATGTGGTGGAAGAGGCGCCATCATCCTGGACAAACAGCTCCGGCCACCAGCCAACGCTTTGTGCCTTTCAAACTCGCAGCCAATAATGTCCTCTGTGTGAGGTAATGACCTCAACTTCTCTTCATTGATGGCGCTGTTTATGAATACTTGAAGGCGCTTTTCAGCTCTCTGTTAGAGAAAACAGAGAAATGGCAGCATTTGTGGGTGGCATTTATCCTTTTCCAACACAATGCACTCGTCTCTTCAAAAGCCCGAACAAAAGGAAAGTGAATGAGGAGCAACGTGAATCCTGTGTGGGGAAATGTCAGTATCACCCAAAGGACCATCAGCCACACCCACAGCTATGATCTAGTTCACATCACTCCTCAATGTTTGCCTTCTGTCATCCTTTGTTTTCTTTCTAATTGCAGCGACTTTTTTTAGATCTTCATAAAACAAACCACGATGAAAGGAAGCGAGTGCAAAACTTGATTCACTTCAACAGGTGGCTTTCTTTGTTCAAGTGAGCGTACCAAATAACACACTTATGACAGTGGTGAGGGAAGTAAACACAGAAGAGACTGGAAAGATGACCAGAGCCTTTCAGAAGCTCCCACACGTTAAGGTGTAGCTGCCAGGTGGATGATTCGACCTCTCAGCGTGCCAGTTGCTTTGGATGAAATCCAGTCCCAGCCGCCTCCAGAGAAAACAAAGCTGACCTTTTCCAGCTCTTGAAGATGCTGGATATAAACTCTGAAAGGGTTACGATCCTTGTATTGGCATCACTCTTGTGATTTATATTGCTTTCTCTTGTGTGGAAGCAACTCAATTGGCATAGCATGTACAACATTTTCTTCCCTTTATCCTGGTCCACACATGTATGTTTTCAACTCGTGAAAAAAATGCTAACTTATAAGTCCATGACCATCCTTTTATTGGATTTTGTTGGTTTATGAGTCAGCTCGCTATCGCAGGAGAGTTGGAAACATCCAAAAAAGCTGCAGCCTTCACTATTATCAGCCTCCTCGAAGTCTTCCATGTCATTTCAAACCCACCCTCTTCTTCCTTCCATCTGAAAACTCTGGTGTTGGCACTGAAGGCTGTGATACTGATGGTGTTGGAATCGAGTTGCTTTGGACCAACACATCAAGTGAATTACAGTAATGAGTTTCTGCAGCCCACACTACTGCCTTCTGAAAGATAAATTCCGCTTCAACTTGAACTAGCAGCATCATCAGCTGCCCTTCCACTTGAAGACAGTAGACAACAGTGATGTTATCTTTGCGCAGGTTTATCAGAAGAAGCACTAAGGAAAAAGACCTGTCTTTTGAGCGTGAAACATTTGACATGGTCCTTTGAGGTGAGATTTTGTCTTTGCTTGATGCAAGGTCAAATGTGAGGGAGGTATCAGATGTTTGGGTTTAGAGGTTGTAAAAGAGCCTCAATACTTATAGCTTTTTTATGATCATCTCAGAATGTCTCTGTCTTGTGACAGGGCAGCTTTACCAGCAACACGATTTGCTCACACTGAGCCAGAAATGACACAGCAACACGGGACAGGAGGGCGACACAATGCGGCTGTCCTGTCACTTTAACTTTCTCAGAATGACAGGCGTCAGATCTGTTGTTTCCAGCTCAAAAATGCAGCAGCCACGTGTTGTGCTCTTTGTTTTCCTTTCTTTTTACTTAGAATGTTAAACCTGTATGACCTATGGGCACTTGCGTATCACCTGCAATCCCATTGCGTGCAGCATTTGCCCGTAAGGAGTCAGTACTGATGCATTACAAATGAGTAGAGCCAGGGAGTCAAACTCCAGGCCTCAAGGGCCAGTGTCCTACATGTTTTCCTACTAACCTGTCACTGAAGCTTCTTATTGGCAGAACACACCTGACCCAGGTAATCAGCAGCAGGTAGGACTGGCTTTTCCCCAAAACCAGCAAGATGTTTGCCCTCAAGGCCTGGAATTTGACACCCCTGAACTAGAGTGTAGGGTAAGAACACAGAACAACAGCATCTCCTGTAGGTCATAAATGTGTGACACTTCTGACAAATACTTCATGATATACTTTCCACACGCCCAACAATGGTATGTTCCATTTCCATGACGTCCCTTAAGGTGGTCGCACGAGCCTCAAGGGAAACTGCAATACACACCTCCACAACCCTAAAAATGCAGCCGCTACAACCCTCAATGGACCCAGAGAACCCCAAAATTCACAACACCCATACGGGTCAACCCCCCTTTACTGGCGCAGGCAGCTAAAGGCCCATACACACCGGGACGAATTTCGCGCGCGATATTCGCCGACATTTAACGCCTCGTGACTAAACAAAGGGCACCAATGTGAGTGTGCACACCAACGCGTAAATCGCCACGCGTCAAAGCGTCACTTTTTAAAAAACGCCTCGGGTTCATTTTTTTGGTTTGACGCGCCGCATCAAAAACTATACAACCAATGAGAATGGCGCTTTTGCACACGTGTCTGGAGCTTCTGAAGTTACAGTAAAACACAACTTGGGGGCGCTCAAACACAAAACTGCCTTTCTGAGCACACATACCAGCAAAGATAGACGGCAAGTAGCGGCTACATTGCCGCAAAGAAATGATGACGGACATTCTAAAATATCCCCGAAAACGCTCATGAGACATTTTCAGCTCTTGTACCAGTCGATAAAACTCACCATGTTTTTCTCTTCTCGTAACTATGGGATGTACCCAAAATCGGCGTCTTTTCCGGCGTCTTTCATCATTCAACAGAACAATAATTTCTTCATCATAGGAACCGGAGCTGGAGCTACTGGCGCTTGAAATATTCCCGTTTTCTTTGTATGATTCTGACAAGCGCGTAAATACTGGCTCTCTTCTTCTGAGTGAAAAGCGACCACCTTGTGTACAGCGCCATCTTATGTCAGGGAATGAAATTGCATGTTCAGTCGGCTCATCGTCAGCGAAAATCGCCTGGGTGTGAACACAAAAGACGTGGCGAAAAACGCCGGCGAATAACGCCAGGCGAATATTCGTCCCGGTTTGTACGGGCCTTAAGGCTTTAACTTCGTAAGCACAGAGAATTGAAGTTTATCTACAGAGGAGTCGGAGAAAGAGATTATCTTCCTGAAATTATTATTTTTTTTGTTGCTACTGGCTGAAACCTGGCATTAAGCTACGCTGTATACCCTGCTGTAAAGTATGATGCCTTCTAGGTTTCATTTGCAATTAAGGTTAATTAGCAAATGTACAGTTGCCCCTAATCTTTGCTGAATGTGGATTATAAGTCTCTGTAAGACAGAAAGGCACCCTATGGACTTGCAGTGAACACACACTGAATGTGAGTTAATGGCCTTAACTGTAATTAGTTTACCTTCGGTCTCCTGATTGTTCGATGAGGCCAAATCTTTCATGTCACTGCGCTGCAGGAGCACTTCTCTGCTAATGTGACCCACTGAGGCTTGCAAAGGTGCCTTTCCCTTTGCAGCTTTTGCTGTCCTTGGATGTACAATATGTCTTAAGTGCAGCGGCACTGGCACGTATTCTGGGAAGCTGCACTCTTCCTTTAGAACGGCCTCTGCAGCAGTAAAGCTCCCTCTCGCATTTCAATAAATTCTCAAAGCCATAAATTGTATTTTTTTTTTTACATGAAAAGTCAAAAGTGCTCCTCGTTGTGTTGGCTTCTCGTAAAACTACAAGAGTTTTTAG
Organism: Oryzias curvinotus; assembly: GCA_023969325.1. Classification (NCBI taxonomy): domain Eukaryota; kingdom Metazoa; phylum Chordata; class Actinopteri; order Beloniformes; family Adrianichthyidae; genus Oryzias; species Oryzias curvinotus. The sequence goes on along the minus strand of CM043708.1, from coordinate 24,822,682 downwards.
TGATCTCCTGCACTTGATAAACTGCTGAAACCAGACTTGGAATATATTAACTATCTGAACAATCGTTTTACCTTAAACAGTGGTAAAAGTCCAATTCTTAAATTAACCTGCTGAGAAAGAAAACGATAAAAGCCTTTTGTGATTTTGAGTCAGGAAAACATTTTTGCTGGCCTGTCTGATTTGCAGGGTTTTTGAAGCACAGGTCGAGAATAGCCTTTTTGCTTTACAGTGAAGTGAGAAGGTCCCAGTGCAAATCCTATCTCTCTGTGTGGAGTTTGCACGTTCTCCCTGTCCATGTGTGAGTTTTCTCTGAGCATTTCGGCTTCCTCCCCATTAAAAGGCTTACTTATTTGGGTTCTGGCTGTCAATCTAAATAAGAATTGGTTCTCAATTACCCTGTTAAACTAAATTATCTTGCTAAATAACAAAAAAACAACTCTCTGATCCATCTAATAGCAGATCCAAGTCTGATTTTGGTGCCTTTTAACTGTTTATACTCCAAAGGCGGATTTACACTTCACCTGCAGTGTGTCTCTATTGCGTTGCGGTGCATTGACACAGAAAGAAACAGTGTTCATTAATCCTTCAGAATGTTTACATCACCTCCGTCATTTCTGCGTCTCACATCTGTCCCTCTGCAACGCAAGCTTTACGCAGGAGTTCTATCTCTAGTTCTTAGACCTGTCGATGTCGCGGCAAAAAGCCGGAACATCTGGAAACAGGTTTCAAGATAAAACTGTATAAAATTTCTATTATATTCAAGCTGACGTGCCCAAACAATAACGCACATTAACACCCGCATCCATTTTCCCTGTAGATGACAAAAGTTTAATTTCAGAACTAAAAAAACATAACATAAAAAGGCTTTTGACCAAAAAAAAAAAACAGTAATTACAAGTAAATACAAGGACTCGGTGGGGAAGGAGAGCGCATGAGGCCTGACTGCTTAAGTTATGGAAGATTGAAGAGAGCGGGATGAACTACTTGACATCAGGGTGGCAGGGCAAACCACTCCTCCGGGAGCCAGCGGGGAGGGGGGACGGACCGGAGACACAACGGAGACGATGTAAACTAACTCAAGATTGTGAGAAGGACTCCCCATGCAACGCAACGGAGATGCACTGCAGACGGACCAGTGCAAATTGGGGGTTGGAGGCTGTATTGCTATGTTCCAAACAGAGTGATAAGATGATTCATGTGGAATTCAATGTTTGGTGCTCTGAAGCTTTCATCACTATGGTCAAAATAAAACTAAATATAGAAAAATGTTCATATTTGCTAGTAACAGAAATCTATTTTAATCCCATTATCTATCGTTATTTTGGCAATGTTATTATAGCATAACTGTTCCCAAGCTTTTATATTTGGATGATTCGTTTTAAAGAGGGACAAACAGCTTATTTCCAATCTCATAAAATATTTTTATATTTAAATTACCATTTGTTTTATTGGAAATTGTAAATGACATGATAGTATGTAAATTGAACACAAAAATGCATCAGACAGTTAATCATCTATTACTTCTAAAATCACTAAATAAAACTGATTTTTGTCACTTTTTCTTTTGCTTCTTCTCATAACTTTTTATTTTTCTAAAACTTCAGACTCACATGTTTGGTCAGTCTTTTTTAATGCTGATCTGTTGCTTAGATTTTGGGGGTTTTCATGTGTTTGGAGTTATTTTGTTATCACTCAAACATCAACATAGAAAGTTTTGGCTGCAAGACATAATTTTATTTTCCTCCAATCCAACTTTTCCATGCATGCGCTTACAGCCAGCTGTGTGTAAATTACATACTCATATCTTATTTATCTTATCAGTGTAATAGTTTCTTTTCTCTTTTTGCTTTTGTGGTAGTGGAACTGTTTTTATTTGGAACTCACTGCTGAGAGCCACTTTAAACAGAAAACATGACCTAAAATATTTTTTTAAAGCAGCTTGTGTTCGATCAAAGTAACATAACCTCAGAAATGATGAAAACACAGAACACTTCTTCCATGCTGGCTGGTGGTTACTTTGCAACGATGCACTATGGGGATGATGTTTTATATAAGCTCCAGGAAACTGAAAGCCAAACACGTCTTTGTTGTTTTGTCTGGCTGTACTATTTTTTCTTTTTACAAATGAACTTAGGCGTCAGTGAAGAAAAGTGTATTTATCAGAGGAGCTGAAGCAGTATTTTCCGTGAGTCACTCTTCTATTAAAGGTTAAAGAGTAGCGCAGCTTTAGCTGACCCTCTCTGTGACACTCAAACTGAAAGCTGATAGTTTCTCGTCCATATTCAGCAGCAGCATTGTTAAGATTAATGGCAGGCATTAAGTCCATTGCCATGTCATACTTCAGCTATTTAACTTCCTTTGAATTTGAGAATTGGCCATGGGGAATAACATTATCACTTGAGATGGTAATCTCACCTGCTCATTGCTGCGCTCTGACAGACCCTATTGTGACTTGGCACCTTTTGTTCACACAGAAAGCTCCATTCCACTTTTATAAACTCCACTTTTCTGCTGGTAATAAAACAGCTCCATATTATTTTGGTGGATTGGTTAAGCGTGTAATTTATTCATTAACCTGGCCAATGTCTGCCTGGCTGAATCACTGAGCCACCGGGCGTGTCCAAGAGCTGGGTCTCTAATACGGCCTTAAGTGTCTGTCATTAATAATGTTATGCTGACATGATGCGAGGCTGATCTGTCCTGGTATGTGGATTTTTGTGGGGCTGCCGTCATTAGAGGCCATGCCTGGCAGGACGGTTGACTGTTTCCTCTCCCCTTTCAATGGGCAGTCAAGTGTTTCCTGTTAGCTTCCAGACGCTGCTTCTCTGTTTGCAGCAAGTTTGTCCATCATCTGACTGATGGCTCATCCTCCTGATGCACAACCACTGCTGTTTATGTATACCCACCATTGACAGCTCCTATGAGTCTGAAGCACTGGACAGTTTAATGGCTTAGGATGATGAGGTGCAAAACCTGATCCTATCTTCAAATCCTGCTGGGAAAAAGCACTTCTGCAGAATTTCATTGTAAACAATAAAATGTAATGGATATTTAAAAGTCTTAAATCCTAATCTTGTATACAGGTATATCTTTTTTAATATACACCCCAGGAGTTTAAATATCTTGAAGTCTTGTTCACGAGTGAAGGAAGATCGGAGCAGCGTCCATAGTTACGTGGTCACTGTGCTGGTCCGTTGAGAGACAGGCGAAGAGCTCGGAGTAGAACTGATTCTACTCCATGTGGTGAGGAGCCAGTTGAGGTGGCTCGGGCATCTAGTCCAGATGCCTCCTGGACGCCTCCCTTGGGAGTTGTTCCGGGCATGTCCCACCCAGGACACGCTGGAGAGACTGCATCTCTCGTCTGGCCTGGGAACACCTCGGGGTCCCCCCAGAGGAGCTGAAGGAAGTGTTCAGGGCAAGGGAAGTCCCAAATAAGCAGAAGAGGATGGGTGGATTTATTCAACACAACTTTTTTTGGCTTTGAAGCCTGGGTGTGTACAAAAGCATTGTGCAGGCATTTCACTTCTCGAAAGACATCCTGTGTTCTTCTGTTTGATTTTAAAGCTGGTTAAACAATAATCAGAAATTTTTACCCTTTAAAGGGTGAAAGGGATGAACCAATTTCTTTTATTCGTGTTTCTTGCTAAAAAAAAAAGAGTCCAAAACATGCTGCCGAATTTGATGTCTCAGTTAAACAAATGGTAGAAAAGAATAACTAAATAGCAGATACTTGAAAAAAATACAAAAACTCCTAAAAAAGATACGTTCAGAAATAAAACATTAAAGGGAAAAAAGAAAGAACTACACTAAACCACAGCAGAAGCAAACAGATCATCACTCGAGTTTGGTTTTTCACCTTTTTGTCAATGCTTACCTGCAGAGCCCAAATAAATGAGACTCAGGTCATTGTTGGCCTTTCTGCCCAAGCTCTGTAGTTACCCGGCCAAACCCGGCATGGCACAACTGCTTGTTCTGTGGAAGAATTATTCAAAAATCCATTTGGTTGATTTAAATTAATTTTAAGCTTTGAAACATCATCTTGACATTTTTAGGGTTGGCCCACCTTAAAAAAGGTTTTGCATCATTTGTAAGTGAACCCTAGTGTGACTGACTAAAGTGTGAATTCAAACTGAACCTAAAGTAAATCAACAATTTAAGAAAAAAATGCAGATGTTGCAACTTCAATCAAACAAAGATGTGAGGGTTACTGTCTTTCCCAACCAACCTTAATCAGGCCTAGGGATAAAAATGATAAGATATTTTCTCCTTATTTTGTGCAGCAAGTTTTGCCTGTAAAATTATCCAAATTAATAAAATGAACTGAATTGGTAACCATCAAATGGCCATGCTGCTTAAAACCCAATTGAAGTTAAAAATTAGTTTCTAATGATGAAGCACATCAGCACAGCTCTGTGACAGCAATGATTGACTGCAGATCAGTGTGAGGGGCCTGTAAAAGCATTTCATCTCTACTCCCTTCATCTCATATTTGGGTCACATGGTGGAAAACTCTCTCTGTGCTTCAATGCTTTCTGTTTCTTTCATTGTCTCCTTTCTTGTTGTCTGTCTCCCATGGTGTCACTTTTTTCCCGATCATTCTCTGACTATGCTCCCTGTATCTCTCTGTCTCCCAAATTGTTCTCTTTCTTCCCTTTTTTATATTTACAACAGGCACCATGTTTACAGCCATGCACAGCTTCTATCCCAGCTGCCAGCGCTGCACAAACTTAAAAAGTGTTACCACGGTAATAGTCCATTGTCAACCACGGAGCGAGTTGCAGGGTTCAAAGCGAGCTCTAGTAGCACAGATCTCCCAGAGAGCCACTCCTCTGGCAACGCACCGCCAACCAAACTCGACGCTCAGCCAGAGCTCTTGTCAGCCAAACCTGCTTTTCATGCAACATCAGAGCTGTCAGTCAGTGGAGCAGCTGAGGATATTGAAACTGCTTAAGATCTGCAGCATTCTACACAACACTGGCATAAAATAACACACACGCAGACATCCTTTTAAAGGGAGGGGCGGGGTTGTCAGTGGGGCAAATGCAAACTAAGGTTACACAGCCTGGGGCAGAACTTTGAAAGCAAAGCTGTCAGTAAACACAGACTTTATCTTGAAAGTTACTCTCATGCATGATATGCCAAAAATGTTCAGATGGTATCTGTTGATTGTTGATTTAAAGTTTTCAATCGCCCCGACCTGATATCCAATATGTTAATCAAACTGCATGTGTTTGCTTATTTCAGTCAAATCAACTATATCTGAACCAGGAAATAGCCTGTATCATGTGAAACAGGAAAATGATTTTTACTGATTTGCTGCTATAGTCAAGCACTAAGGTTAACACAACTTCAGATAGAATAACTTTTCTTTATTGAGTGTCTAAGAAAAACTGAACAGGAAGCAATTCATAACCTTGATAACAGTGACTTGATTCATTTGTGACTTTTCTCATCAAGAAATTCACACCAAGCAGCTGTTCATAGGAGTAATAATTAGGAGCTTGTGGTTGCAGCCTACCCTTTAAAAGCCTACAAATGACAAAAAACAAACTGTAATACAATGTTTTACATCCCAAGTTGAGTGACAGTCACTGAGACCCCAAAATGTCCCATTTGCACACGTTTTGACCTGACTATGAAGGGACTTACTGTACTTTTCACTAAAAGAAAAAAACCTTCAACTTAAAAATAAAGGCCCAAAGCTGTACTGAGTCACTGCAGAGGACAATGTGAACCAAAATATGTAATCGTCTGCACCACAACTGTACAATAAATCATCCTCCCACTCTTAGTCTGACACCAGCTCCAGTTGGCTGGATGCCTTCATTCCACACAGCTCATTCTCACAGCTTCTGTGCATTTACAGCCCAACTGGATGCTTTAGTTTGAGCAAAGGCATCATTATGCCTTTGTTTTTATTCAAGTATTTAGATTATATGCAAAGAAGAAAACTGAAAGCTACATTTTCTGCTGTGATTTACTACTCTGTGACCGGTTTAATAAACAGAAATGGCTCATATAGCTCATCTTACACAGAGTTTATTAATCAAGCCCAAATAATAAATGCTTTGTTTTTATGTCGTAGTCTGGATGACGTTATTTTGAAATTTTTCTTTTTTTTTTTTCTTTTCTGATTCTTCTAATGAGCCACAAACATGGATTCATAAAGAAAACTGCAGCACAAAAGCAACAAAAATGTGAGATTTATTGCCTCAAAAGTGGGGCTGCACGGTTGCGTAGGTCCCGGCTGGGGGACCTGAATCAGAACATCAAAGGGGGACCTTTCTGTGTGGAGTTTGTATGTTCTCCCTGTGCATAGGTGGGTTTTCTCTGGGGACTCCGGCTTCCTCCCACCATCCAAAAACATGCTTCATAGGTTAATCTCAACTGTCCCTATTAATCAATGTGAACATGCGTGGGTGTGTGATTGTGGACACTCTACCCTGCGACTGACTGGCGACCTGTCCAGGGTGCCCCCTGCCTTTGCCCACAAGGGATAGGCTCCAGCAGCCCCATGACCCTGAAAGGGAACAAACGAAAGCAGATGAATTGCTTTAAAAGTTGAATAAAAATGGCTTAATCTGGTCCAAATTATGAATTATGAGCAAAAGATGTATTGATGAGCTACAGGGGCGGACCTGCATGGTGGCAAGGGATGGAGAGCTGCCACCCCAGCAAAATGCTTTGCCCCCCCACTTGCCACTCGAAGTTTTGAGTTGGTGCCGTCAGAGACATTCTCAGCCCAAACTGATTTTGTTCAAAATGCACCAAAACTGCACCCTTATTTCTCCACCTCACTGATTCACTTTCAATATCTTGTTTTCAAAGATCAGCTTGTCCTGAAGCATCTTTTTTGGCCGACAATCTTGTTGCAATCTAAGGTAACTTGAGCAAAGATACAAATATGTAGATACTTAATGATTACTTGACTCACTACAATGAAGCAGTAGAGTACTTATGATTAATATCTTTAAAGATATTTGACGATTTGGTGCGACTGCAGGCTACAAAGACGATGCTATTTTTCTTTATTCACGTGTGCCCACAGAAAAACAGCAACTGCTTTTCCCAGTTGAGCTGAAGCACAGTTTCTGCATTGAAAGGACAATGCTGAAATTATATCTATTTTATGTGCTATTGTCAAATGTAATCTTTCAACTTTATTTAGCATTTACTTGAACATTTCCTTCATTATTGGAGAAAAAATTCAGGTGTCAAGTAGCTGTTTTCTTATCAAAATCAATAATTAAACTTTTTCATCCTTTCATTTGTAATGGCCTTCCGCTGTGCTGTCCTTATTTGCCAACCTTCCAAAGACTTCTGCGCCCCTCCCGCCACCCCAGATGAAGTTTCTAGCTCCGCCACTGCTGAGCTAATAGTAAATACTTGCAGTTTGCTCAATGGATTACAGTAAACAAAGATAGCAGATGTCCACTCGTGAGTTTTAACACTCCTATTTTTAGCTTGCTATCCGCTAAAACTAGCTTTTTTTTTTTTACTACTTTTTTTTTAGTCTTGCACTTAACAGACTTTTAAATCTGGTAAATTTTCTCCACCAACCTCTTGTTCCACACCTCCCGCCTACAAATCTAAAACTCTGCAGGCGAAGGGAATGAATGAATCAGATCACAATGTGAGCTGTGCTACTCTCAGGTTACAGACTGTGCAAACCCAGAACAGCAGGACTCGCCTTCCTCCACTAGGAAAAAAACTAAAAAAGAGATGTCACACTTCTTTTTTTTTTTTTTTTTTTAATTCTGTGCCTACTGTTATAAAGTTTTTCATTGATTTCTTAATTTTCAAACAAGTAGACAAGGAAAAAGCAATTATTTTAACCTGCAGCACTTGAACGTTTGGGGGAAATAGATGAAATGGGCAAGGCTTTAAAGGAAATTCTTTTAAAATTAATTATTTGATTTTCTCACATTTTCCCACACGAGGAGCTCAGACTATATCTGTCTGTGTTTTTACTATCATTATGCAGGGAAGCAGGTGTGTAGCTTAGCTTTAAGCACAAAGAATGTAAATGACTTCTAGCTGACTTATCAAAGATGAAGATGCCGTGGCCATTCATGTGGTGTTTAAAATAGTGACGCCTCCTCATATCTTTTACCACTTTGGTTTTACTCCACTTAAAAAGTAATTAGCTGCATCACTGCCTTGTATGCCAATTCCATCAATTGGATTTTTTTTTTCTCCTTGGTAGAGAGTTTTCCAAAACATATTTCAGAACACAAAGGACCAAATAACAGGAACAGTCAGTAAACATAGTGGTTGTTCAGTTTTAGTGTTGCTATTTCTTTTGTTTCCTTGTGGTTTTAGAGTATTAGAGCCACCATAAAAGAAAGATGAAGAAATATATGAGAAAAAGAAAAGGAAAATATAAGAATAAAGCCGTAATATAATGAGAAAAAAAAGCCATGTTTTTTTGAAAATATAGTTTGTGGTGTAAGCCTTCATCAACATTACCAAATCTATTCATTCAGCCAATTATGGCAATGCAATGGAGCTTATGTGCAATAATGCATTTGGACCTCTGCAACTATACTGCCAACGGTGTAAACGGTGTGCCTGCTGGAAACCAAAGAACTCCTCTGAATTGCTCGTTTATGTAACCAGCGATAGTCCTGAAGCCGGCCAACTCCAACGATTTCTTCCTCCACAAAAGGCCCAGTTTGCTGCAAATTCTTTCCAATGTCCGTATACTTGTAATAGAAAGATGTTAACCCCTAAAAGATTTAGCATTTCCTTATTTGTGAAACAAATGCTGAAGTAACCGCTTAATGCGCTCTACATCTCTCATGCTGACACACCATATCGTTTCTTGCCTCACAGCATAAGGGCCCCCAGTTCAAATCCTAGCTGGGGGACCTGAAACAGAACCCCAATGTGGGACCTTTCTGTGTGGAAAGTTTGCATGCTCTTCATGTGCATTCATGGGTTTTCTCCGGGTTCCTCCCACTGTTCAAAAACTTGCTTCATAAGATAATTGGTTACTCTAATTGTCCCTTGGTGTGAGTGTGTGTGTGTGTGAGATTGTGGCCCTGCGACAGACTGTCCAGGATGTTCCCGCCTTTACCCAAAAGTGGCTGGGATAGGCTCCGGCATCCTGACAAAACGGGTTTAGAAGATGAAAAAAAGCAACAATTGTTGACTTTTTTCTTGTATATTTATTTACTTTTATTTTAGCCCTAATAGCGTTTTCAGTCTCTTGTTTTTTGGTTTAGATTGTCTTTCATACCTTCTTATCACTCTTTGTAATTCTCTCTGGAGAGATGCTTTTTTACCTCTCATCCTCATTTATAAGTGTGCATTGATGTGGATGATGCGCATCCATTGGTGCGTCTTTTCTGGATCCAGCAGCCCAGCAGTTATGGCCTGTTGGCTTGGCCTCCTCAGGGAGCACAGCTGAGCAGAGAAGAAAGAGGAGTAATGCTTTAGCTTCAACCCTCTTGGTTTCCTTATCTTATCAAGCTTCCTTACACTGTAAAATGCTCACACTGACACACAAATGTGTTTTCACAAACTCACATCCGGCCTTTCTGGAGATTTCCACCATGCACGTCTTCTCGTAATTTCCTCGCAGGTGCAAAGCGTGGAGCAGGTGTACCTGAGACCTTAATTACTCTTTGCCTAATCAAGTGTTGCAGTAAGCAGTCATCATCAATGTTATTGAATCCACCCGCTCTTACCAACTATATCAATTCAAAATCCCTGCAGTTAGGAGCGCCGCAGAAATTGAGTGTTTGATAACTGAGTAATCAGAGTAAAAGGACGGCGGCATCGCTGCTCCATCGAGACTCTGACACAGACGCCTGTGCCAGAAAGGTTCAGTGTCTCACTTTAGATGTTTTTTTTTTCTATAACCCCCTTTCAGAACAGACTCAGATCTTGTTGTCATATTGATTTATGTTTTTGTTGCAACATTTTTGTTTTTCCCATCAAATCTACACAAAATAATTAATTTCATTTTATTTATTTTATATCGGACTGCTTTGAATGAGATAATTCAAGAGTTTTTTTTATTTTTTTTATTTTGGTAAGTAGTGTGTGTTACTCAGGTACAATCCAATATTCAAAAGAGTTTTGATTTTTAACCAGATCTTTTTGGGGGTTTTTTGGGTTTATAAACAATTATCATTTTGCAACTGGAAAGCTAAAATAACCATAAACATTTAATTGCAAATATTGCGAAAGTTATATGCCTTTATATGCTAATTGAATAAAATGCCCCCCTTGTTTGATAATCTGTGAGTAATTCTTTTTTTAGTGCACGATTTTTATCTCTAAACTGATTTAATGGCTGTTAAAAAGGAACGGGTGATCTTTCTTCTTTAATAGTAACGCTAGTCCCCTAAATTTAACTCATAGTTTAGTTATTAATTTGATGCCACTCTGGCTTAATAAAAACAGGAAATAACATTTTTTTAAAGACAGAAATAAGTATGTCATTATGCAAAACCCCAGTGTCCTGATGACAAATTCTTTCATCTTATCTATTCCTCTGAATGGTCTTAATGAAGACTCATCAAACTCACAGTGCTTGACAACGCAATCGCCATGGCAACAAGAGCCACGGCAAAGCGCCGCCCTTCACCAGACGCTGTGAGCCAAGCCCAGACTTTAAGAGTGTACACATGATGTTTAAACACACACAGTTACAGTCAAACACAACATGATGCTTCTCACACATGGCAGCGGCGGTGTCAGTGGGCGGTCCACGGTGAGCCAGAAACACACTAATGGATAATGACAGGGTTTGACAGCAGGAGAGTGAGCTGAGTCACTCCAGCCGAGCAGGCCATGAATAAAAGAACCGAATGCTGTCTGAATATCGCGCGCTGACTGGATTTCCTTTGATACTGTGCTATTCCTGCCAGTCTCCCTTGGTAATCCCGCTCATGACATCAGGTTGCCCCGCTACTTTTGTGAAAGCGGCAGCAGCTGCCAGCAAGAGAGTCGGACAAGAGGGATGGAAAGTCACCCTGGCCACTAAGCCAGCAGTCATATAGGCTGCTCTCAAAAAAATGGATCATCCTGCTTTCTTCTCGAGGGTTTCTCAGCTTCCAAAATTTATACTGAAAATATTTCCACACGTAGGTGAAACCTTTAGAAATTCAAACTTCCCCAATAACAGATGCTACTTTTGTTTATGTGTCACATTCTATGAAAAGGAACTGGGGAATTTTTCCCTGTTTTATAACAAGTCTTTGTGAGATACAAAGACTTTATTTGACAATGTTTTGATTTTGATTATGGATTTCCCTTCTTTCTTGTGTTAATACAAGACTAACTTTCAGTAAAAACTGCCAGAATGATCCGCGCCCACTGAGTGGAGTCCAATTAAAAACATCAGAGAGCCCCAGCTTTGACCGTTGGCTTGGTTTTCAGAAGACAACATGTTAGTGAGTCTGTTCTTTTAGGCACAAACAGCTCTGACAAAAGACTGGATGTGTAGTTTGTCTGATTAACCCACTTTTGCTTCAGGAAGACAACTTGTGAATTCAATTCCAGAAATCCTAGACCTGACGTTTCCCCTCCAATTCCAGTCGGACACGTTAAATGTTGCTCTCTCTTTGTCAGTGTCACATAGACGTATAAATGCTACTCCAATTATTCTGCAGCCTCTCTGCTCGCTGTCAAATTACCAGAGCAGGGAGCAGAGCATGGCTTTCGCTGCACCTCGCTGGCATTTTGCCTTGACAGGGAGAAGAAAGGATTTGAAGATAGCACGACGAGGGAGGACTCACGGCACAATGAGCATTGAAAATGCTGGAGCCAGGTAGTCAGACAGAATTGGGCTGAGAACTGTGGCATCACAGGCTGTGGATGGTTTTCAGTTGATTTTCACAACAACAATGCAGAGAAATCTGATCATGACTCACACCAAACCAGATACAGTACATTTGGTGATAATTTATTTGGATTGCAGCCATCTTCTTCTAGCAAAATATTTAGGTAAAATTTTAAAAAATCAATTTCATTGGGTTTTTATCTTAAGCTGCAGTGTTGACATACTTTTGACTACTGTAACTCTTCAACCGTTTATATAATCAACATAATTCCACCAAATTCTGAAGCGGAGAAAATCCACCTCGCGCTGATATGCAACACTTTACAGAAGTGAGGTGCTTTTGCAGTTTACGTAAACTAATTCTGTCGGAATCAGCTGATTCACATTGATTGCATTAAAGGCAGAGGACTGAAGGTGGCTCAAAAAGCGTGTGTGATTCAGGTGTCTGCAGCGACATGTCTGGAGTTACAGGGTTTCATTGTAATAAACATTCAAAAATGATTTCTGGTGACAATGTGTAAGATTTTTAATTAATGTGTATAATTTAATTCTTACAGCATGGAGGGATTAAGAATCTCACAGAAATGCTCAAACGTCTCTTTTTGAAAGTCCAAGTGAAGCTTCAAGTCTTTGGCTTGAAGTTCTAGTAAATTTAAGATGAATTATTTTTTTTCACAAATTATAGTAAAGGTGGAGTCACAGGAACAGACATTGGTTCGTTTTTGCTTGTTTGTTTGTTTGTTTGTTTGCTTGTTTGATTGCTTTTGGGGGGGGGGGGGTGTTGCTTCCCAGCAATTAAGAACAACAAAATGTTTAAAAAAAACATGTTTTTTTAAAAGCGAATTAACAAATATTTTCTGGAATTCAAAATAAGAGTCAACAAAGTATCCTCTAGTTTTAAACTTTGAGTCCCTGGAATTTTTACCAGAATTTTTTCAGAAATGTGTTTTTTATTCGGTTCAGTCGGGTTCTTCTTCTGTTTCACTCTAGTTTTCAAGCATAAAATTGCAAAACATGGTTACTTCAGGTCCACACTCAACTTCCTGCCTTTTGATTGGTTCCTTTGATTAACATCATGCAAACACAGCAAAATGAGGCAAAACCACTTATGATTTCTGACTCTTTATCTTGTTCCCCAACATTGCTGCTTCATCTTTCATTTATTGGCAGTCAGCTGCATGAAATCCGCAGCAACAAGTTGTGCTTGCTAAATGACACCTCAGCTCTGGGGACCATGGAGCAACAGCCACCTGATGTGCGCATGAGCTATTTCAGGCATAAAGGAGTGTCAGTCAAAGTGACATCTTTTTGCAGCATTCACCCTCAAACACGCACACACACACACACACACACACAGTCACAGTCTTCTCATTAGCACCAAGCTGCAGAGGGCTTGAGTAAGTGCTGCTCCGCTCAGAAGTTCACATACACCTCTCTGCCTGTCAGAGCTCAATCACGCAAAGCACTGTGGGACCACAAGTCCCTGTGAAAAAAAAATATCTTGGAGCAAAAGTGTTGCAGCAGTTATTTCGATTGTTATTACCATCCCAGAATGAAGAGGGGAGAAATCTCTCACAGAGACTCGAGTCTGTTTTAGAACTCATTGTGGTACGGTGCTGCTTTTGTTGTTTGGTTGCTTATCATGAGTAGTAGATGGGGAGAAACACAGAAGGCACAGTAAGGAGCATGAGGAAATTATAGGTTGCAGTTTGGAGGCCAGAAGTGATGTACTGAAGAGGAGTGGGGCGGCGGGGGGAAGAGCTGATAAGAGACTCTGAGTGGGACGGATCACAAATCAGCATCTCGAGCGAAAAACAAAACAATGGAGGGGATGCGAAGGAAAACAGAGGCGAAAATGAGCTAAGAAAGTGCTGGAGGCTAATCAGGAGTTGCTGTGAAGCCTGGAGTGGTCCTGCGTGTGGGGTGGCTTGAGCCACAGAGGTGAGGCATGTTTAGAATCCAGGGCTTCAAGGCCGCCTATAGAAAAGCCGAGACGTTTGGAGGCTTGAACCCAGCTGGTGCTGGTATTTCTGTTCCCATTATTCCCAATTTAAGCTTCAATGAGGACTGTTTACATCAACGTCTGTGCTGCAATCAAATGTTTCTTAAGGACTCACTCCAAAGAAAATTATGTTTTTGGTGTTGTTACCATGTATTTGCCGCCTTTTTCTCATGACATATAGAAAATTAAGGTTAAAATTGCATTTTTGAGTTTTTCTTTATTTAAATTGTTGGGAATCAGGTCCAGACCAAAAACATGCTATTTGAAAAAGCTTTTAGTTGTTATGTACAACTAGGGGTTATATGTAGCTCATTTGGAATATTTTCAAAAAAAATATCCAACTGGACTAACAAACCTGAAACAAAAGCCACTTCAGCCAAAGCAATTTCCTGATGTGTGGAATGTGTTTGTTGCAGCATCATCTTCTGGTGGGCCCTTTTTTTGTTTTTTTCTGTTTAGAGAGGAGCCTTTTAATAAAAATGACCTTTGTTTCCAGCACAGCAGCATGTAAAAACTAGCTGAATGTTTGCACAAAGACAGTTAGAACATTTAGAACGCAGGAGTTTTTGGAAGTCGATCCTACCGTCTAATGAGGCCAGATGTGGGATCTCGGTTGTTGCTCTTTTTTGTCTTCAACAGTTTCCACGGAGATGCTGTAAGGGCTGTTTTGCTGCTTCAGGCACAGAAAGTTTTAGAGTAGTTTAAAGAGAAATGCTGAAATATAGTTTTAGTTTGCTGCAGGGTCTTCCAGCAGACAATGATCAATAACCTTTGTTTAACTTTGGTCAAAACTTTGAAGAAACACCCAAGCAAAGGTTTTAAAGTGAAAAGAAAAACTGTTAAAAATGCTTGAATAGCTTATCCTGAACTAATTCAAGTTTACCTAAAAATATACAATAATTACCGGCCAGGTTTTACTCAGATAAGATTTTAAGAACCACATGGATGTTTATTTTTCTACGTTGGTCAAAACATATAAGCTACATAATGTGGTACATGAAGTGGCAACTAATAAGAGCATTTAATGTCCGTGAAGAAGGGGTGTAACGATTCTTTTTAACAACTATTTCAGTCAGACAACTCTTTGCAGTAAGAAATATTTATTTGACATTTTCCACATACTTTAGTTGGCATTCACAACTTTTGGTTTGGCATAAGGCTCCGTTCAATTCCATGAGAGATTTCCATAAAACTTTTTGGGTAACAAAACCCCCCCTTTACGGAGCCCACAGGTGGAAGCCGGGGAGGAGGGTGGGGCGAAGAATGAGCGCTGAAGGTAAGAAAGAGAATGAACGCCTGCGCACCTGGGCTTAAATAGGACGCTGAGCAGGTGCGTTAATTGACTGGACCGCCCTAGGGTAAGCTGGAAACACTGCTACGAGTTGTCGCCCGAAATACGATTACATCGTCATTTCATTCATATCATCATTTTTGATTCATAGTCGATATTGGTTCGCTTTAATCTGATTCGCTGAACTAAAATGGATCCAGGACATCTTTAGCCAAAACTTCAACCAGTGTGACTCAAAAATAAATACCTGGTGCTGAACAGTGCAGGTGAGGTTTTCCAGATTCCTTTTATTTCTTGTAAGATAATTAAGTGTAAATGAATCATGTGTACAAACAAACAAGTAAACAAGAAGTATTGACAAATCCAGTCACACTGTTGTTTTTCCATGTCAAAATAATATGTAGTAAACATTATTAGAAAACTCTATCAAACTGGATGGTCAACATGTCTTTGTTAAATTCAGAGTTTTTGCACACACTGGACTGTATTGGTAATCCAAATGGTACTTTCCAATTTTGATTATAATCTATTTATTTCATTTTAAGACAGTTTTTAATTTTACAGCTCAATTATTTGAACAACTTGCCTCACACAGATTAATCTGATTGGATCGTAGGGCTAAAAATTGATTCATCAATTAAGTTGATTAATTGTTACATCCCTTCTATGGAGTATTTAAGTATGAGATGTCACTTTACTTAGGTGCAGAGATTTCAGACTCATAATGACAAGGTCAGCAGCTAGTTTTTATAATAAAACTCAACTCTAATGTTCTAAAAGAGTCAATAATGTTCATAAAATGTTTATAGTTTACAGATTAAAGGCAGAGTTATCAATCCGAGAGCTCAAATAATTCTTATTTCATTTGTTCTTCCTGATTTTAAACTATTTATTTATTTATTTATTTATTTAGTTAGTTAGTTAGTTAGTTTTAGTTTTCATTTCTAGTTTTATCTATTTTGCCCTTGAAAAAGACAGCAGGGAATAGTGACCAAAAGACTGCAAATTATTCAAAAATAAAATAGAAAAATAAACCAGGTGGAAAATGAGTAAAAAAAAAAAAAAAGGGCAGTAGGTGAATAAATATGTACCACTAGATTAAAAAAAAATACATTTTATGAGGGTTAGAGAAAAGACTTGTCAAATTTGCAATGGCAGTTCAGTCCATAGTTTTAGACCAAGAACAGAAAAACGATGGTTAGTTTTTACTAAGACAGGCGGAAGAACGTCAGGGATTTTTGTTGTTTAATATTTTCCAAATATTGTTTTTGTTTTTTTTACTAGCCTATGTTTAGTTACAAGTTTCTCTAAAAATATATATTTTTCTGGTTGATCAACTTAAATTTATTGATTATTTGGTTCCTGCTGGCTGGTTTCCCACTGCAGAGGCAAACTTGTGTGTAGGTCATTGTAGAAATGTTTTCATCAAATCTATGGAGAGTCTTAGGGGAGTTCAAGGTCAGAGTCCATGTTTGCAAACCATGCAGTTTTAGGGGCTGGGACAAGTTTCCATTAAATATTAAAATAACAACCAGGGGAAAAAAATGTAAACGTTGCTGTGCTGCAGATGCGTTTTGAGGTCCATGCAAACAGAATCAACTCGGTGATACATTGAATAAACTTGATGAAGATTGCTTTTTTATCTTTTGAAACCAAACACATTAGACATGCTATTTCACATTTGATAGACAAGGCTGCCGTCTGAGGGTGAAGCTCCACATCCACCAGCCTGACAAGCCTGTCCCCTTAACTATTCAGTTGGTATTCAGCCGTGGTCCCTGTTCTTTACTCACATGTCTGGACTCATCAGTCCCAGCTGTAATCAGGAGTGGTCTGACAGGAAAACAAGGGGTGTGTAAGGGAACGTGAAGCTAACTCAAATGAGAGGCTAGCGTAAACAGTGACAGGGCCAATTTCAGTTCCCAATCTCACTGCAAATAGAGGTGAACAGAGAAGCGCCGGGGCTTAACGAAGACATAGCAGCATCTGTTCGCATCACCTCAGCCTTTCTCCGGTGTACCACGAGGTCATGATAAAAGGATGGCATTGACTTTAATCTAGACAATAAAAATGAGGGAGAAAGACATAAAAGTGGCCATCAAACGTTTTTTACTCAGTCGCTTCCTCAGACCATGCACAAAGCTTAAATGATTTTGTGGAAAAACTGGTCAGCTGTTTGCAATCTTTTTTTCTTTTATTTATTTGAAGGTATATCAAAATCATTCAACCTTAGACCAAAATATCCACTGGTTAATAGAAACAGAAATGATTACTTTTATCAAACAGATGATTTTCTCACATAAAATTTGTGCAAAAAAATGACTCAATTCTACAAGTTGATGGTGATTTTAACCTGTTTTCTTTCAGATAGACTTGCAGCTTTATGGTATCCTCTCTGCGTTTAACCACAATGCCCAAACCACCTCAATATAGAGGTTTTCAAACCTGGATTTACAGGCTTGAATGCAATGTGAGATGGAAATAAAGCCTTTGCTGGTGAATGCCCTCCACTACGTGACTGTTCTGTTCAAGCAGCAGCGGGCTAAGGAGAGGATGGAGGTGGTGTTGCAGCAAAGGATCATTCAAACACAAACATGTATAGGCACCCGCAGCTTTGCAATATACCTGTTGAGCTCATAGGAAACCCTTTTTTTCACATGAAATTGTGGTGGAATCCTGTTTTAGGCTCGGTCACACAGAATTTTGCGAGATGGATTGAAGATTTCTTGTATTGAAAACATTCAGCCAGATCTGTCTTCATTTCAATACTTGATATAAATATTAGAGGGAGAATCTTGCTGTTCAGTTTATGAGATCAATAACAATGTTTTATTCAAACGGTTTGTTTTTTTTATTAGCTTGCATCAACATTTTATTGTGAAAATTATGAAGCCTTTTCACAGTCGGTGCTGGTCCCTGAAAACAGATTTTTCAAGTGACAGTGTAAACAAAATATTTTATCTAACAATGATGGTTATTTTGATAACCAGAAATCCCATAGACACATCAAGATTTTGCTTAAAAAGTTAAGAAAATGGAACTCTTAATGAGTCTGACAATGAATTAAAAAATGTAGAGCAGGATTTTCTGACAGATACATTTGTTAAGTCCATGTAAGTGCAGTTTTTTTCTGATTATTGCACATACAGAACCCGATCTCTCTTTGTTTAGGTTACTGTTATTTCCTTTTGAGAGGACTTGATGCTTGAGAACATGTGATTCCTCTTTCATCATCTGGCTCCCTTTTCAGTGAGCTAATTGTCTGCATTAAAGTTTCAGTACAGCGCAGCTCAGCTCCACATGACAGTTTTCCCACCTCACAACAGAAGAGCTTTCCAAAATCCCTCATTACTTTGCATTTTCTGTATCCGAAACGCCTCCTGTTGTCATGGACAAGTGAATCCACAAAAGGATCACTGCAGCCTGCGTACTCTGCCAATACATCCACAACTGCGCTGCATCTAAATAAGATATGTGCCAATTAAAGCCATTTGCACCTTGTTTCAGCTGGGATAATTCACTTAACCCTGAGCTTTCAGCTGACAGGTAGCATTTGTTTACACATCCCTCATCGTGCAAGCTGCCAAGCCCTCTTCCTCTTTATGATATTAAAACCAGCCGCCTCCCACCACACCCCCGCACAGCGCTCTGACTCTCTGTTTCCATGGAAATCTGCCCTGAGAAGTCTGTGCATGTCCCAACCTCGAAGGTACCCCAAGTAGAATCGACTCTGAGAATAGATTGTTGCCGAGATGTGTCGCCGCACTGCTAATTGTTGTCTTTTTTGATCCACTGTTTTCACACCTTTTTCACATTCGACATCCAGCCTTTTGTGCTCAGGTTACCCCCATGAGAAAGTACTTTTATGTTACACAGAAAAAGAAATCCTGTTTTAAACCTTAGTAGAAATTAAAAGATAAAAATAAGTGGCTTTGACTTCTGTTTATTTGATCAAACTTAGATCACTGCGTAAAAATCCTTACAAAAACCATGATTTTGTTTTTAGGTGATGCCAGAAAAGTGAAGCATCTTTACCTGCATTTTAACACCAGCGTTTAGTTCTTGGTTCTGCTTTTTAACCTTTTACATAATGTCAACCTAATAGCATATCTGCCTAACTAATTTTTTCAGGTTTTTGGAAAAGAAGAAAAAACACCTTTTTTTCACCAAAGGAGAGTAGAGTTAGGCCAATATCTCAATTTGGCCAAAAAAAATGAGTTAGGCAGAAATGCTATTAGGCTGATGATAAACTGGAACTGTGGAGCAATGATGGAGATGATAATATGAAGATGAAGCTGCAAAGGTGCTCTTAAAATAGAGCAGAGGGTCTGTGGCAGCACTGCAGCTTCTTATCACTCTTCCGCACTCAGTTTGATTCTTGTTCTGAAGAAACGATTACAAGCCAAACTTCATTTTATTTACGGTGCAGAAGGCACAGTGATTTAACAAAATGGGATGTTAGAGGAAACACTTAGAATTCTGCAGAGACATATGACTATACAGTGTGGTAGAATGTTCTAATAATGTTCCATTTGTATTATTATGATGTAGAAACATTGAGCTGAACTTTAGGAAATTAAAATATGAATGGATTTGCCGTTAATTTTTGTTTACTTGTTTGATTGTACACATACTTAATTCCCACTTGATTATCTTGTAAGAAATCCATGAATTCTTGAAAACCTTTTCTGCACTGTTCAGTACAGGTATTTCTCTCTGAGTCACTGTGGTTGACGTTTTGGCTAAAGATGTCCTGGATCTATTTTAGTTCAGCAAATCCATTCTTTTAAAATGAACCAATGTCAACTATAAATCATATCGGTAACCAAGAAGGATGATATTTTTAAGGGGAATAGCTACACCCCTAACACTAAGTATTAAGTGGGAATTTGGACACAACCAATGTTTTTGTGCTTCCCGCCACAAAGTAGGTCTAAAACCGTCCACATCTTCATTTTCATCCGTGAGAAAAGATGCACACAAGCCCTAAATGTTCGGTGTTTAGTGTTTAGACAGTCTCTTCTGGCACGTTTAATCTCAAATCTCTAGTTGCTCACCCATCACCTCCTCCTCCGCCCCACAGTAACTGCTCTCTCTTGCCCAGTCCTGCAGGAATTCTGCACAAGCTGAAACACCGTTTCATCTCTTACCACAACAAGTTAAAACATCAATGAACCAGAGCTCAGAGCCTAATGCCTTCACTTTCAAGCACTTTTCAGCTGATAAACCACACTAGCACGCCTGTGCCTCGTATTCCCCCAAAGAGTCAAGCGGAGGAGGAATCGGTTGAACAGAGTGCAGGTGTAGGTAAAAAGGAGGAGTGCAGGTGGTTGGGGTCACGCTGGCTCAGCATGGCGAATGACTAATCAAAGGTTTATGGTGGCGCAGCATGGCTGCCTGGTCTGAATGGTGGGCTGCAAGGAGGCACGCCTCGTCTGGCTTTCAGCTCCCTCCTGCACCGTCTCTGGTCGAAAGCAAGAATTCTGCCACAATGCTGGGCCACAAGCCCTCACTTAACAAGCTCATTATTTCACATTGTTTTTGCTCTGTGCTCCTCCTCGGTGGCAGGGCAAAAGATGATGTTTGATGTATGCCTCTGCTAAAAACGCTGCACAAGGATAATGGATCTGCTAATGATGTGACTCTTGCTCATGTGGATTCTTGCCTTAATGCCAGGCAGAGCATGAATATTCAGAGGCTATGTCTCTGAAGAAAATGTGGCAGCTCAAGGTTATTATAGAGGGCAACAAAGGACAAGTCTCAAAAGCTGGTTTGGCTTTCTTTTATTATCTGTAAAATTACTAGAAAAGAAAATACCCGACCATCAGCATAAAATAAAGAAACCATGAAGGTTTTACTTAACCCTGATGGTTTTTAGAGAATTACTAACTTAAAATTTAGCACAGCCTCAAACCCCAAACAGGAACAAGATATTTTATAAACTGAAATTAGGAGCACAATTTGATTTCTAAGTTAAACTCCTTCTTACATCCAAGACCAAATCAGATTATCTTTTGATCTGTTTGAGAAGTGTAAGAAGTTATGACAATGCAACTTTTAGCTAAAAACAAAAAAACGTTTTAGTTTTCTGTGACATAGTTTTTCCAGAGCAGCAATAGTTTATTAGAAATTAGTCTCTGAGTAGTGGGCAGATCGGAGCACCCTTTCCCTTCCTGTTAAGCTGCGTTCGCAACAGCTGCGTTGACTCGCGTTCAATGGTCAGTTCACTGAAAAGTCTATGAAAACGCAGGTCAACAGGAATTTTAGGCTTCCACATCCAGAACGCCCTATGTTAACGCGTCGCTATGCAGGTTTTTAAGTCAGGTAGTGAGTTCTACATACAGAATGGGCATTTATTGATCTGAAGTTCAACCAGTTGAAATTTTTGGCTGCTTTTACACGATAAAGCGGCACTCGGATTTGGTAGTTAGTTGGATGGATGGATGGATGGATGGATGGATGGATCTTTATTTGTCATTGTCACAGGTACAATGTAATTAAAAGTCCTTTTCAAAAGACAGAAGTATAAGGGTTAGGGTGCATTTTTTTGTCTGCTCCTGATTCACAATGATTTGGACAGAGATACTATCTTTAATGCAATTTTAAACCTAAAATTCCAAATATATGTCCTCCATCATCAAAAAAATGCCTCAAGAACATGTTAAAAACAGCAAAAATACCATTTTTATCGCTGCTCCTTGCTTTGTGAAGTACCTTGTTTATCAAAAACAAAAATGGCTATGACATATTATGCAAAAGAATTTAGAATACATTCAACTTAGTGACCTTTTTAAGCAACTCAATTTGTTCCACAACAGAAACAATGAAACAAATTTTAAAGCAACCACATTTTTGTATCCGCCTGTTTGAATCACTTCTCAATATAAAAATTATTGGTGTGAATTTTTTATTTTTGTATCTTGCCCTCTGATGCTTCCCTTTTAACAATCAATCATTGTTTCAGTGTGCAGCAGTAAAAATCAATAGCATAGATATACTGAGTCGAATTGAGTGAGTGTGAAATTGCAATCAAACAGAAACTATTAGCCTCAACCAAGTGGATACTACAGAGATAAATGATGTTTTCAAAGCCCCATAACATTTGTTTACATTGTAATATTACTTGTTTCATTCGCACTCTGTCATGAAAAAATGTTCCTCTCATGAAATGTAATTTTGGCAGCTCACATGAGGGGAAATTGCTTTTTCAGAGGCAGAATCCTCACTGTTTGTAACCAATTTAAGGCTTCGATTTATCAAATCAGCTCACTCTTTGTTGAACAGGACGTTCCATTCAGCAGAATTACATCACATTTCAAATTTTACACGGCATGCCGTCTGTGAGAGCACAAAGGAGAAGTGGGAGAGACGATATTGACATCATCAGCCATGACAAACGTGTAACAAGAGTGAGACACGAGACCGCTTAGAAGGAAGCAAGCAAACCCTCCGAGATTTCAATTACCACCCTGATGGGGTTTTCGGATCGATAGAGAAGCGTGTGCCTCAACAAGTTGCTTGGGGATAGCGAGGTCTCGGCCTCTGCAGTTTCGGGCTGCTCCTTTTGTTGCATTCAGATGTCTTTTTGTGGGAGTGGTGTGATAAATATTCATGTTTTTCATGCGTGGTGGCGTAAATTGAACTCGAAGATGTGCATCCTATACCTGTAGGAGCGTTAGAAACACTCTATGAAGTGACACAGCCACATCCAAACAAGATCTCACTTCAACCGACCCCTTTTTTTTCCCCTCCCACCCCCCACTTTTTCTCACTGTTGTTAAGAAGAATGAAGACAGAGGTTGAACACACAAAGCCATAACAGAGGGCTCTCCGGTGCATACTAATCTGAACAACACTGCATCAGGGCAGCGTGTTTCATTCCCTCCCCGCTGAGGCGTGTCTAAGTGGGAGTTAGGCTCTGCACATCCCATCACTTACCGAGGCTTGTGGCCTGCCCTTTCCCTCACCCCCTCCCCCAAATCCCCCCATGTGCAGGTTCCTATCACTTCCGCTATCAAATTGGAAGTGACAGGTTACTCAGGCAGAGGTGTCTTCACTCACCCATCAGCAGCCCCACTCAGAGCCGTCAGCCTGATTACATATCAGCCCGATTGGGGAAGCTCAGGAAAGGAGATGTCCAACTGGAGACAGACCGCTAAACACATCGTCTGTCCTGCTGCTGCACATCTGCCAATACATATCCCACCTACCCCCACGCCCCCAGGCTGCCACTAAACCAATCTGTGGGTCTCCATCGCTCTCCTGCTGTCTTGGAGAAATTCAGACAGATGCAACTTTCTTTTAGTCTCTCTGTCAAATTTCAAGTTCACTCATTTTCTGTTTCAGAGTTGTATCTTTCTGTGTTTCAGCCACAGGACTTTAAACAAGTCACTAAAGTCATTAAGCTCCTCCCCACGTTTTAATCCACCTAACTGTGTAATTTTGAGAAAATGTCTGATTCATCAAGAGCATCGGGACAAAAATGACCAGAAAATTTAAAAAAAGAAGTTTGTTCAACTGAGCACTGACTGTTTTCATTTTTTTTTGTCTTTTCCCAGCTATGAGGCTTGCCTCCACTCTGCGGCAGTCCAGAGAGGTATGAGTTTACTCCGTCTCTCCCAGCACACAGGCACACGGTTTGCTCCCACCACCTGTTATCTATAGCGAAAAAAGCAACTGTCAGCCTTGTACCTCTCAGCGAGTCTGATAACATCTGTGTCGAGAGGCTGACCTCACACTGTGCACTCAGTCACTCCAGCGAGTAAACGACCCCAGCTGAACAAGGCCAGACTCCTCACGGTGTGAAGAACACCGCCACCTTTTCTTCTTTCATGTCTTCTAGGAACTTTTTTCTTTTGTTTGATTTACTTTTATTACGTTCAAACCCAAAGCACTCAGTGTGTGTTCTGATTTTCCCATATGTATAAACAAATCTATTTTTTAAGCAAAAGATATAAAAGTTCTGTGTATTCACATAAAAAGATGTGCATGATTTCGTTTCATCAGCTAGCTTCACACTGACATCTGTGGAGAAACAATGACAAAACATTTTCTTTGTTGTATGACTGTATGTGAGAGCTGGACTGAGCGAGTGTGATGCACCAATGGCTAATGGTTAATTTTTCGGTGCCAATGAAATGAA
The DNA here is from genome assembly GCA_023969325.1 of Oryzias curvinotus. Taxonomy (NCBI): domain Eukaryota; kingdom Metazoa; phylum Chordata; class Actinopteri; order Beloniformes; family Adrianichthyidae; genus Oryzias; species Oryzias curvinotus. The sequence continues at coordinate 24,798,453 of CM043708.1, read as the reverse complement.
GTCAATTTAGTCGCCACCTTTTTTCATAATACAGATGACAACATGTTGGAACCAGATGACATCAGTAAGCAGCAATTAGTCTGAGTCGATCTGAGTCATTGACTGTTTAAGAGAACTGGACTGAGCGACTCCTCCCCCCTCACGTTCCAAACAGGAAGTACCTGCTGGTTCCAAGAAGCCAACATCCCATAGACTTCTACAGAGAAATGAACAGCTGTTACTCAGTCATTTTATTAGTCAGAATAACCATTCTTGTTCTGCTACCTCTTTTTGTTTACATTTTCTAGATAATCCAAAAAATGTTTTGCAAGTCATTCAGTTGCCTAAATAAAATCATGTGATATCCGCTGGCCCCCACCTGAGTGTTTGGTAGACAGATTCTCCCAAGCCTGCTTTTAGTACAAGGGGTGTGGACTTCAAATAAGATCACTCCTGACTGACGACAGTTGTTGCCACGGAAACGTTGGTTCAGACAGACTTGGAGCAATAACTGTCACCTGGCATCAACATGACGACGTCGGCATCGTGGAAAAATGGCAACTGAATTGGTTTCAAATTGCTGGAGCTGGAAGTAACACATTTTCTATGGATGACGTCACACTCACTCAGTCCAGTTCTATAATACAGTCAATGGTCTGCGACATCTTTTCTATGGCAACCACTCTCACCAATCAGGAGTGAGCTTGTTGGAAATCCCTCGTGACATTTTTACATTATAGTAAAAATAAACCTTCCACTTAAAAGTGGGCTAAACAGAATCTGTCAAGCAAACGTTTCTAACGTTTGACACGGGGGCCATCAGACACCCCTGCGGAAGCGACCGTCCTCCACTTCACGTCAGACAGTTCAGGCTTCCACATTGTCTGTTAATTTCTCAAAACGGACACCTCATCGGCCATTATCCCTTCAATATAGAATTTTAACCATGTGCAGATTTGTTTACAAAAACTGTTTGATTGGAATTTTGAGCAGATTTTCTCTCATTTGTTCAATGAAAATTGTAGCAAATAGCAAAAACTGGCATAAACAAAACCGAGAATTACTTCCGTCCTGATCATTTAATTTTGGGAGCAGCAAAGTGAACTTCCTTCTAATGGAGAGGGCAAAAAAAGTTTTCACTGGCTCAACTGACCCTTCTCAACCTATTGTCTCCTCTCTTCCTATCTTTATTTGCAACATTGTTCTTAACATTGTTCCCAAATCTGGAGTCTGCCTAGAATATACAGACTCCTGCAGGAAGAAGGAGCAAACAATATTTTCTCCTCTAGAAGTCCCTGCAGGTGAAGAAGAGAAGGACCTGGTCCCATCACCTTGCCTGCTGTAAAACCTAAATTAGACATTCAGTCTAATGGTTTTATGATGCCATTATAACATTTAATTGAAACAAAAAGTGGGAAAGTGTGGACGCCTTGGGGATCATCTGATGGTCATCAAGCAGTAGATAATTTTAAATTAGGTTCCTATCTGGGTGTTTATAAGGCATTTATATGGTATTACAACTCATTTCACTGACGGGTCACGGATGGCATTGGACTCTCTATATTAACCTGTCAAAGTTATAAACTTGAGTACTGATTGAACAGCACCATCAAGTGGTCAAACTGAGAATGTAGGCTCTTACTTTTCATTGCAGGAGAGTTTGGATCTCATTCATCATCGAATACAAATGTATTTATTTCTTGTTTTTACTTTCACATTTTACTGTAAAGCAAATACATCTGCTTCTTTTGATGTTTACATTGTTTTACAGACTCTATCTACACAAGACAAAGAGAGGCACAAATCGTATGGTTACCAGAGGGCCCAAACACCAGAAAGTGTCCTGACCAGCCTGATTCCCCCTATGCAGTTCCCTCACACCGAGAGGAGGAAGCAGAAAGCCTCCGCGATGTCCCAGGAGCATGATATGGACTCCCTTCATGTCACTAAACGACAGCTGAAGCTGCTAAAAACAAGTCCACTCGTCCTGCAAAATAAAAACAGTGGCTTCTCAAACTCCTCCATCTTTGCAGCATCTTCATCCCTCTCCGTGTCACCTCTAGATCCCTCTTCCAGCTCTTCAGGCTCAGCACTTCAAGGAAGCTGGAAGTTCTTCAGTATTCTTGAAGCCCGCAAGCAGTTGATGAAAGAGATCTGTGCAAAGTACAAAGGCAGCATCTCCAAGATCATCACTAGGAGTCATGTGAAACACCTCTATGTGGAGGACAAGCATAAGCTCTTGTACTGCCAAGTTCCCAAAACAGGGTGCTCCAACTGGAAGAGGACTCTCATGGTGCTGGCAGGCAAGGCCTCCAATGTTCAGAACATTCAACATGACACAGTGCACTATGGTGGACATCTCAAGAAGCTTGAAAGCTTCAGCCAAAGGGAGATCATGCATCGTTTGGAAACCTACAAAAAGTTTGTGTTTGTTCGAGAGCCTTTTGAGAGGATTGTGTCGGCTTACAGGGATAAATTAGAGAATCCCAACGACTACTACCACAACTTGTTTGGAAAGCCCATTATATCCAAATATAGACTCAACCCATCTGAGGAAGCCCTCAGGACAGGTAGTGGAGTCACGTTCAAGGAGTTTATCCAATACCTGTTGGATGTCCATCGGCCTGTGGGGATGGACATCCACTGGGATCAGGTCAACCAGCTCTGCCATCCCTGTCTCATACACTATGATTTCATTGGCAAGTTTGAGAACATGGGAGAGGAGTCCAACTTTCTTTTACGGCTCATTGGTGCACCGCTAAGCCTCACTCTACCCACTTTTAAAGATAGAAACCCTGGAGACGAGCGAACCTCCCTGGAAATCACAAAGAAGTATTTTTCACAGCTTAGCATGTTAGAGAGGCAGAGACTATACGACTTTTACTACATGGACTATCTGATGTTTAACTATTCTAAACCTTTCAAAGATTTATATTGATGTACTCTTGTAATTCCTCAATCAGTCACATTCCACTGCATCTTAACCCTGACAGGAATCGAATCATGAAGCTGTTCATTTAACATTCTCACAAGTCTTTGAAAGTATGCTGGGGGTTCAGAGAGACCCAGGTTTATTTGATTTTTTAAAAGCAGATTCTTGTTTAGCAGATAAGTTCTTTTTGGGAGAAAACCTGTCTAGAATAATTAATATGGTTCTGAATCAGACATATTAAACTACCTTGGATGTGCAAAAAAAAGTCTATTTTACAAGCAACTGATGTGATAGTAGAGATATTAAATATATTAGGGGTGTAACAATTCATTTTAACAACCATTTGATTCCTATCATCATTTCTGGTTACCAATACAATTCAAAGTCGATATTGGTTCATTTTAAGCGATCGGATTCACTGACCTAAAATGATTCCAGGACATCTTTAGGCAAAAATTTCAACCACTATTGAAATGTACAAGTAAAAAAGAATTAATGGAAAATCTATTCACATTTTAGTTTAGAAAAGTTCAGCCCACTGTTGTTTTTCCATGTCAAAACAGCACAAATGGAACAGTATTAGAACCATCCACCACACTGTATGGTCACATGCCTTTGAAAAATTCATAGTTGGACTGTAGTAATGGTTTGATCAGTTTTTGCTTCCATCACACTTGTGTCATCTGCTGTAATGCACTTGTTTTTTACATTATAGTAAAATAAACCTACCATGTCTCAATTCCAATGGTATTTTCCAATATCGACTATAATCGATGTATTGCATTTTGAAATGATTTTCTAATGCTATAGGCCAATTCCATTAACACCCTCCTAAGACAGATTGATGTGGTTGGATCGTAGAAATAAATCCATTCATGGATAAGTTGATTATTTGTTACACACTTTATATATATATATATATATATATATATATATATATATATATATATATATATATATATATATATATATATATATATATATATATATATATATATATAACCAATGCCTTACTGTGAGTCAACAATATAGAATTAAATTATATAATATATAATTCAAAATTATCCAAATATTTCTGTTCTCTTAATCCAATCATTTTACAGGAAAAACATAAAGAATTGTAACTTAATCGTCCAGATAAACTTATTTACTTATTTTTTTAATATTTTCATTTTCTCTTTTATTTGGAGCAGGTTTGACATACCTCTTTGCATCATTCCAAACTAATGCAACTCTACTTTGTGAATGGCTTTACCAAGTATAAACCATAACAGAATTTAGCTCTAATTATTCCGAACTTGTGTTGAGTGCTGCTCACTCAGACGCTTTGTGCACTTTTTGTAGCATTTTTATACTTCTAACTTTGTCGGTTTGTGCTGTGTTCTAACACTTTTGTGGGCTGTGGTTTTCTGTGCCACCGAGGCTCCTCCATGTGCAGTTAAACTAAGGACATCTACCTTCCTGCTGGGTTCAAACTGTTGTTGCCACTATTTCCTAGCACCTGTTGTTGTTCAGACTTCTCACTCAATAATTCTTCTCTTGAAATATACAAACACCAAAAACATACGCTTAGACTGAGTTTCTGCTGTGTTTTCCAGATTGTTTCACCGTTCACAGACAGCTTTTATTCAGCAGCCCTCTGTATGCATCACCACCATCCCTGTACAGGCTTCTGCTCTGACTCTACTGTGTAGAATTGTATAACAGGCATTCAGATAACTTTATATATTTTTCTATGTATTTGTGAAGAGATGTTTAACTTGTTTATATGCTATATGTCCCTCTTTTAGTAACTCCTGTGTAAAGTGTTGTGGCACTGATGAAGAGTTTCTTTCCAAAAGCGAAATATCCACCAGCAGAAAGCCACACTTCTAATCCACATCAAGCTAAATTTTAAAAAAAATGTTATTAATTTCCCTTAACAATCCCTGGATGATAAAATTATAAGGCTGGTTGATCTAGAGGCAGAAGAAGATTTTATTAACAGGAAATGGATATATATCATTTTGGAAATTAGCTCTGTGATTACCAATCCCTCGTTTGAATTATAGACTGTTTATATGAGCTTCACTCCTCCTAGTAATTATCATTTTATCTTCAACTCCTCTTTGTGAGTTTGCCAACCTCTTTGCGGTATTTTAAAACACTCAGATGCTCCTGATTTTGGCCAAAGCTACTGTTAACTGTGTGGAATATTGGTTTTTATCATTTCAGCACATAGCAACGCTAAATTTTATGAACACAAGCAGTTTATAAGATCTAAGCAACTTATTGTTGTTAAAATATAATTTGTGATTTTACAGGTTTACAGGTTGGTAATAAAAAAAAACATTTTTCATGTGAGGGGAACTTGCTGAAATGATGTGAGATCCACTAGGATACATAATCTCTTTAATCTAACAGCAAAGTGGGGTTTGCTCTGTCGTGATGTTTGTTATGGTTCAGCTCCTGTAAAATATTTTCCCTTTTCTGCTATTCTATGCTGCATACTGGAAATATCATCACAAAAAATGTTATTTAATCAATTTCCTGGGGAAAGAGGGATATATGTTCAAAAAATTTACTATAATCAGGCTTTCATTGTGATATCGTTTTCAAATGTTTCTCTAATAAAATGAGATGCTTATTTTTATTTTTTTTTTTTTGTTATTCTAGGATTTTGTCCAGATTGTGGTCAGACACTATAGCCAAGCTCTGTCAAAAATACAGTTTTCGTATCTAGATGAAGCTTAATCTCTTCTTGCCCTACAGCTAATGTGGTACGTGGGTGTGTGGAACATATGTAACCATAGCATAATTCCAGTAACAAGTGAATGTATAACTAATTGTTGGTGCAAACATTTAGAAAAGAAGATCTTATGCCCTTTGCCTTATTTTACACTGCCAATCAAATGGTGTCTTTCAGGAAGATAATTTTCAGGTAATGAGTGTAAACTAATAAATTGTCTTTTAGCATTTTTAACGTCTTTTGACTCTGTTTGGTTTTTTTTTTTTAATGCACTTGTATTTGTTATGCACCTAAAGCAGTTTCTGATAATGAAAGAATAATTACTCGGATAAGAATCGTTCATGGAATAATTAACAAACTGTTCACGTTAAACAAGAGGTTTTTTCAATCACACATTATTGTTTGGACCTATTAATGTAAAGGTTGTGATAATAATTGGAAACAACAAAAATTACATCCAATTTTAAATTTTAAATGTGTCTGCGTTGGATTAAAAGAAGAAATAAAAAGTTTTTGCTGCTTTTGCCTTAGGCTCCAATGAGTCTAATCAAGATAAAGCGTGTATAGATAATAGATGTATGTACTCCGGCTAAACGTTTTGCCTTTTTTTATATAAACGTTGCATTTTCTTAAGCAGAAATGGAGTACATCAAATTTTTATCACGCACTGGATCTTAGACATTTATGTATTTGGGTAAAACAAGCGTGGAATATTAACTATGCCTGTGAGCATGTCGTGGGAATCCAAACTTAGGGATCAAATTTGACTTTTTTTTTCTTGGCCATATGAGTTGAAAAATGTTTCATAAAATGTCTTTAAAAAATAAGACAAATTGGTTTAAACTTAGATTGGTAAAAAAAAAAAAAAAAAAAAAAAAAAAAAAGCTATATTTTTGTTGCTAATAATATTAGCCCATTGGTGTAAACACAGATGTCAGCAGGGTTTGCCATGCATTACCCTCTGCAGGCCCATAAATTAGCGCTGCCACATTTTACATAAAAAGTCATCTGTATGGCTTTTTACCTGAAAAACACACAGACAAAAAATGATTTCCAACAGAAGCTTTTTAGTATTTCTTATTACTCATTGTCTTTCCCCATCAGTTAGGGGGTGGAGGATGTGAAAGAACTTGGGGGTTGTGTAGGTATGGGGGGGGGGGGGGGGTATTTTTATGTATTTATTTTTGTGCTTGTTTATTTTAATTATTATTTTGTTTTGTTTGAACGTAAAGCACTTTGTATTTTACTTTTATATAAAAAGTGCTTTATAAATAAAGTAAAGTATGATTGATTGAAGCACAACACTGGGATGACCATATTCTATGTGAGACCTATTTTTAAATCTTAAATCTTACTTCTCTTGACTTTTGTTATTTTTTGTTTATGTTCTACAAGTGTTGCGCATCATTCCCACAGTTGATAGGATTTTGTCATACACATAAAGTTTTATAGACTGTCTGTCCAAAAAAAGTGGACCATTTTTGTTGTTGCTGATGTAAAGACAAATTGTAATGCACCCCATAATAATATATGTTATTGTTATTTACCTTCGGGCAAAACCCATGGTAAATGGCATATACTTATATAGCACTTTCTACATTCTTACGAAGGCCCAAAGCGCTTTACCCATGCTTTATCCATTCACCCATGCACACACACATTCACACACTGCCGAACACTGGCACCAACCTCCCACCAGAGGCAAGGTGGGGTTCAGTGTCTTGCTGACACTTCGACACATGGGCGTGCAAGGTGGGAATCGAACCTGCAATCTTACGATCATGAGTCAACCGCCCTACCACTGCACAACGGCCGCCCGTCAGGGGTAGCCACAGCAAATCCGCTCACACCAACCCGTACACATGGTTTGGCAGAAAGTTTTACACCGGATGCCCTTCCTGACACAACCCTGTATTTTATCTGGGCTACATAGGCAGTAGTGTAAGTCCTGTCTAGGGAAGAAACATTAACAGTGTAGACATATGACAATGGAAACACGTTTTTATGTGTTAAACTGAGCACAAATGCAAGTGCAGATGGACAGGTGCAGAAAGGTAAAAAGACAGGTCCACTGGCTCCCAATTCAGTTTAGAACCCCTTTTTAAAGTTTAGTTCTTACGTTAGAGTTCTACATGGTGGGGCCACCCAATACATCTCTAAGATTCTTAAATTTCACAAACCACTCATACTCTTAGGTCACTAGGTCAGGTTCAAGTAGTTGTTCCACTCACACACTTTAGGGGATGGTGGCTCCTTAACTCTAAACCCCTCTGTCTCTGTGCTCCATTGACTCGACTAAGGCTTTTAAAACCTAGCTGAAGATCTATTTGTTTCAGCAACTTTTAACTAGACTGGATTTTTAATGTGGGCGTGATTTTGTAATTTTTGTTTTTTATCAAAGGTAATATGTTTTCACTTCTTGTTTCATCCTGTTATTTGTGTGATGTTTGGATTTTTTTTCTAGAAAAAGCACTGTTTCAGTAAACTGTCTTAAGTTTGTGCATGTTCACTTTGAGGCCTTTAATTTTGAGCTCTGCAAACCACTATGTTTAGGTGGTGTTACAAAAGCTTGGATATTTGAGCAGTCATGAGTTTCTGCATTACAATTTGTCTTTATATCCGCAGCAACAGACAGACAGTCTATAAAACTTTATTTTTATGACAAAATCCTATCAACTGTGGGAATGATGTGCAACACTTGTAGAACCTGAACACAAAAAAATAACAAAAGTCAAAAGAAGCAAGATTTAAAATTTAACAATAGGTCTCACATATGATAGGGTCATCCCAGTGTTGTGCATAAAGCTTCTGACTTTTGTTATTTGGGCACAGCCAATCTCTGATGGGATGGTGGGTAAACAAAAACAATAACATATATTATTATGGGGTGTCAAAGGGAATCGAGCTATTGTAGGGTGGCAGTTGGCCTAACTTAACCATGGCAGGACTACAAAAGTGCAAAGCTAATGTGTAAAATGCTGCCTTGCTCAAATTATTGTAGTTTTTATTTATTTATTCATTTATTTTTTATTTATTTTAACCCCTTCATGCACAGATGTATTTCCAATTATCTAAAAAAAATTCTTCAGTGTTATTTCAGATCAAGTTGGTGATAAATTAAGTGGATTACATGATTTGCTTCAGATTAGCGACATGAAGAATTTTTAAAATAAATGTAAAATAAACTTAAAATAAAGGTGATGTTAGGCCATTTTTAAGTGACCATCAAGCACTAAGTAGCCTATTTCTAATAAATGTTAGGTGCCAATGTACTCTACTTGAAGAAACCTTGCAAAAAAAAAATATAAAAAGTTAGTGTTTTTGGTGCCAGTAAATAGTAAAAAGAAAATGTGTTGAGGATTTTTTTTAAATTTTGAAATAACCAAAAATTGACCATAATTACCTTATTAAACTTAAGAGCAGCTCATTTCTTTGTGCTTTTCAACTGCTTGTTTTGAGAAAAAAAAGAAACAATGCAGAATTTACTGGGAAATATAAATACTGATAAAAAGGCTTTTACATTTACTTCCCAATGGCTATTTTATCAGCTGTTTCATCCACCAAAACCTCTGACACGAGTTAGAGTTCAGCTTATAACTGAACAAACAGCCATTAAATGATTTGTTTTGTTTTACTAAATGTGATCAAATAAAAAGACTGCATCACTGAAAAGGTAAATATCTCTAAAACATAAAGCATAAAACTTTAGCTAATAGTTAACTGTGCAAGGAGTTTTTACAACAAAAGTGTGTTTTATTAGTTTATTAATGAAGCTAAATCGCCGCTATATAGGTTCTTATCCTGAAATGCTAACACTGAAATCCTAAAGTGTCTGTCATTTAACTGAAATTGCAACACAAACACACGTTTGCTGGTTAATAAGCAACTATGCAGCCCAAAGGGATTGCATATTATTATCTCTGAATGCAATCTTGTAAAAAGTTTTACAAAATACCCTTTACAAATGTTTAATGTATACTGAGCAAAACTACATTTGGAGATCTGACTGCTTTTAAATTGATGTTTGAATTGTCATAACCACTAAGTGGCTGTTCAGAGGGGAAAGATTTGCTTCATTTCCATTCAGTGATTAGATCATAGCAGGTACCTTATGCTGTCTGAATCATTTTATACCATGCTCTCACACACACACTTATTAGATTTACAAAACGATAAACCTGTCACAGCAGCATTTTTATCACTCTGCTGTTCTACAAAATGGCATTGTTCCAGCACAATAAACAGCAGCTTGATGTGTGGGGGGGGGTTTCTGCAAAGCTAGTATATGTATGTATGTGTGCTGGTGTGAATCCACAATCATGCACATGCTTGTGTGGCAGATGAATATTGCAGCACGAATTGATCACTCTGTAGAGTTAGAAATTTGATTAAATGCTCAAGGCTGATTTCCACAACAGCTCTTGTATAAGTCATGAGAGCACTTTGGGGGAAGTTAAAACTGTGGAGAAAACAAAAGCCATCCATTTACCTCATTAGTGTGCGTGGAAAATCTTGACATGCTTTGAAGAGAACGTGCTTGTGCAGCTAAATCAGCTTAAGGGCCCAAAGCAGACATTCAAGACTGGCAACCAAACATCTTCTCCGAGTGATAAACAACCCAAACAGCCTTGGTTGGAAGGACTGCAAAAAGAGACTTTGCTCCATTTTTCAAGTCTTATTATTATAAGTTTCTCAGTTCATGTTTGCCTCCAAGCCAGCATTAGCATGGAGGATGACAGGTTCCTGCTGATTCTCTGACGACATCCTCCACCACATAAACACCAACAGCCGCGTGAGAAAGCATCAACAATGTGGTAATAACAGTATCCGTGTCTGTGGAACCTCCTGCTTGTTAGCACAACAAAAGTCATTCCAAGGGTCGATTTTATGGCGGAACAGCATCTCCTTTTACACAAAAAATGCACTTTATTTGATGGAACTGATTAGTAATCCTTAAACTATCTCACACAGATACAAGTTCTGTCACACCCAAAATAAATAATAATTCTGCTTAAACCTATCACTTAAAGTCCCAAACAGTTGGTTCTCCAGGTTTGACTGATCCTCGGGGGGGGGCAGTGAGGTATGGCCATGGATTTAAACTCACAACCTTCCATTGTAAGTGCAGACACTCTCTCACTAGGCCACTGCGCTGGTTAAACTCCCACCATTTCTCCAACATTAGGTTTTAGATAGATAGATGCAATGAAATTCAAAAAGTTTTCCCTGGTCTTTGCAACACTCACATTAACATTGTAAAACTTAATGAAAATAATAATTAACACATAAAAATTAATTTTAAAAAAGTGCATCATGCGGTCACTAAAAACAAGAAATTAAAAATAACTTGTTGCCAGATTAAATAGTCATTAAAAAAACAGGAAACACAATGAAAATTTGTTAAAAAATCCTCCAATGTAGAAAACAAATATATGACTAAGAGGATCAGCATGTAGTTCTTTTTTTTTAACTTGGATTAGGGTTAGGGTGTAATGCGACAATTTTCCAAACTAACATTAGAAATTCCAACATTTTCTACATTTCTTAATCCCTACATGTATTTTTCACCAATGGTGTCTTCCAGTGTTCGACCACACGATGGCAGTGCTGCATCTGAGATGTGCTGAAGAAGAATCATGTCAATTCTGGATATCACAATTTTTCCAGTGTGTGAACACATTTCCTAATCCATTTGTATTTTTTTCCTGCCTAAACTAAAGCATGTAATGCTTCTCTTTTAAAAGCAAAGTATCTATCAAACCCTCTAATCAGGCCGTGTGCTGAAATGAGCATAATTATATATATAATGCAGCAGCTTTGATAAACTCCAATCAATAAACTGATTTTTTTTTTTTTAATGAGGTCACAGAGGCTGCTGGGAGTATCTTTAACCTTGAGGCTGCCTGTTTACCGAGCTGACACAACTGCCAGGGGCCTTTTCTGTTGTTCATACCATCATATTCCCCCTCAAGCACTGATGGCAGCATATTGTAGATGTATTTTTAATATAAAACCCCAGCGAGGGCTGAGGCAAACATCTGGGTGACGTTGTTGATGGACAGGATGAGGAAGGAAGAATGCTGAGACTGTTGAAAGTAGCACAGGATCAGGACTGTATTTTTAACACACATTTATCTGACCTGAGGGGAAGTAGCTTCACATTTCTACTAAAGCTGCAACTTATGTGAGCATCACATGGAGAATGGCAAAGAAATGCAGACCTAGAGATGTCGTTAGGAACAAAGGGATATCAGTTCATTTTTAATTGGGAGGAAACGCAGATCTGAGCCGCAGATGATTTGTGTTGCAGCGTTTTTCAGCGAAGCCTTCAAGCAATGACAAGCTCCAGAGATGCAAAGAGGGCAAAAAGAATTTGACATATGACTGGAATAAAGAAGATTTATGTATAAATGTCAAATAAGTGAATGTGCACTGCAAAAATTGAATAACTAACAGCTAAGATTTAGCCAAAGGGTATTAAACCCATCACTTCTAAATATGATGCAGGGAAAATAAAAGACTTCAAAATAAAAGACTTCACCCTAACAACAGAATGCGCACACTTCTGGTTATGCATTTAGTTTGCAAACCTTTTTCCTCCATATAGTTGGATTTATTATTGATGGTGGATGTTGTTTAAGTAAAATAAAATGCTCCTGTCCCTGTTTTTTGAATGTTTTGGTGACATTATACTTTATAAAAGTTTCAACAACTGCAAAGCCAGAACGTAGAACAAAATATGGACCACCTTTTGTACAGACATTGGGTTTAAACTAACAGGTTAAAATAATCTTGTTCTGCAAAAGTGTTGCAGCAAGACGTTGTTTACAGATGCCTCGATAGAGGTGTAAGTCACTCGTGTATCCCCAAATGCACTCAGTTCAACCGACATTTAATGTGGAGGTTTTATGCCACGTTGGTCATGGTGAACCACTGCTGGTGCTGGCAGAAGCTGAAACACCATTGGTAAAAGCATAAGAGCTTGATATTTTTTTAAATATAAAAAAACAGCACAAAAAAATAATAATAAGATGAAACAACAATCTCAGCAATTTCTTTAAAATTTCTCATGGTGATTCATTTTCTGTAACATATCTACAAAGAGGCAGTGAACACAGAAGCCTTCAATTGTCATGTCTAATGCCACTAATTCAATCTGCTTCAATAATGTGTGTTAAGCAGATTGTGCTTTTAATGAAGCCATGGGGAAAAAAACAACCCAATGCACACATCCATTTTGTACCATTTACACTTTTACATTACTACATATTTTCACACACTCTTTAATAGTTAGTCCTTGTGTTGTGATTATTTGCTTACCACAGAACTTAGGTCTGATTGATATCATGTAAAGTCCTCTCTATACATTTTATCATTTTTCAACTTTTTTCTTTTTGCTAAACAGTGCTAAAGAAGACATACCAAAGAAAAAAATTAAGATTAATATGAATTATTACTCCATGATTGGAAAATAATTAATCAAAAACTAAAAGAAGACATGTAAAAGATGCCATTCAGTGACTGTTAATCTTCAGTAGTCATATTTGCCCGTATCCATACAGTATATGACATGTTTGAACTCGTTATCTTTATAAAAGACACCTGTCCACAACCTCAAACAGTCCCACTCCAAACTCCACTGTGACACAGACCAAAGAGCAATCTAACTTGGATAATACAGAAGACAGTTAGTAAGATGAAACCAAAAGAGAACTTTTTGGTAATAACTCTACTTGTTGTGCTTGGAGGAGATAGAATGCTGAGTCGCATCCAAAGAACACCAAACCTATTCTAAAGCACAGTGGTGGAAACATAATGCTTTGCGGCTGATTTTCAGCAACAGGATCAGGACGATTGATCCAGGTAAAGGAAAGAATCAATGTGGCCGTGTATCATCAGATTGTTTGGGCGAAGACGTCCTTCCATCAGCAAGGGCATTGAAGATGAAATGTGGCTGGGTCTTTCAGCATGACCCTAGATCTTAACCCCATAGAAAATCTTTGGAAGGAGGTCTAAGTCTGTGTTGCCCAGCGACAGCCCCAACACATCACTGCTCTGGAGGAGATATGCAGGGAGGAATGGGCCAAAACACCAGCAACTCTTTGTGAAAACCTTGTGAAGAAAGCATTTGTCTGCTGTCATTTCCAACAAAGAGTATATAACAAAGTATTAAGCTGAATATTTGTCATTTACCAAATACTTATTTTTGATTCTTTTCGATTCTATTCTTTATATACTAAAACCTTTTTTGCCCCACTGTATCCCCATCTTCTGGCTGAATCTTCAACTGTTTTCTTGCCCTTTTGCAGAGTAGCTAGAGAAACAGACAGCTACTCTTGTGAAATCAACCCATGGAGTCAATACTTCAACATTCATTCATTCAGCCCTCTTTTGGGGTCACGGGGCTGGGGGAGCCTCCTGGACATCCTGGACAGATCGTCAGTCTGTCGCAGGGCCACTATCACACACTCATACACACTCACAATACTTCAATAGTTTTTAGAAATGTTTGAAGTTTGTTGAACAAATAATAATAGAATAAAGTTCAGATTAAAAACTGCTAACTTTAGGGCTGCATGGTGGTAATGTGATTAGCCCTCACAGCCAGAAGGCCCTGGCTTGAACACCACTGGGACCTTTTTGTGTGGAGTTTGCATGTTTTCCTTGTAGCACATTTGTGGGGTTTTCTCCTGGAACTCTTCTTACAATCAAAAAACAGGCTTCACAGGTTAATTGGTGTCTCTACATTGCCCTTACGTGTGCATGTGAGAGTGTGGCCCTGCAATAAACAGGGCAACTTGTTCAAGATGTGCCCCGCCTTCACCCTTTGGGTTGGCTCCAGCAGCCCCATAAATCAGGGATTCAGCAGGTTCTGAAGATGGATGATGCTAGAGTTAGAAATCCCATTATCATAAACTAAATATAGTCTTGGAAAATAATTTGACCAAAAAGCAAATCAACAAGCAGCTGCTGCTTCAACAAGAACCCTACTGATTTATAATTTCTCAAACAAGATGGTTTTATTTCTTTTGATCTTGGTTTCCTAACTTTATAACATTTGTGTCATCCTGATTTAGCAGTAAAGTTAAAGATTTGTTTTAACGGCATTGTTTGTCTCATGTAGAAAAAACAAATCTGAGGTACAAATTCACTTTTTTTTTCTCTGAAAACTGCTGAGATCTCCCGCAGCTTCACTTCCTTTACCAATAAACGTGTCCCACACATCACAGCTTCCACTTTTCTGAGGCATGTTTGGAGTCTCAGAAATTCAAACACACGTTTTCACCTTTACGTCTTTTTTCTTTTCATGAGTGTCAGCCCCCACAAACTCCCAAAGAGACTTTCTCTCGCAGAGCCACAGAGGGGAGCCCTCCATGAATCCCCGCCCTCTTCGCCGTGTTCAGAGGAGTGTCTTCTCTCCGTCAAGCTGCGTGAGTGATGGAAGTGACAGTGGAGACACCTGCCCTGAACCACCGCTGATAGAGTGGGAGTGAAACGAGGAGCAAGTGAAGGGAGGGAGGCCCACTGCCTTATGGGAGAAACACACAACGAGGCAACAAACTTGCAGAGACTATCACTTATGGTGACAGGCCAGGAGGTGCCGTGCTATTAGCAAGCCGCAGGGCTGACCATGGGCATGTCCCACCTGACCCAGGATGGATGGTCCTCTCTCTCAGGACTAAATTAATATTGGGAGTCTAGTGAATTGCTTTTGGAACAATGTCCTCCTAAGGAGCTAATCAGACAGGAGTTATCTAGGACGGCCTGAAGGCAGGCTGCTGTGGCTTCAGCGCTGCTGCTGTCTGGCAGAAGGCAGGTGCAGCACCCCAGTGCACAGCAGTTTATTGGTGAGCCGAGCACAGAGTGATGCTATCCCTGACTGTCACGATGATGAATCCCAAGTCAAGCCGGAGATGAATGAAATGAGGTAAAAGTCCCTCCAACACCAAAAAAAAAGATTTAATTCTTTCTTAATTATGAGCAACAGAAGATACATCAAAGTACATCAAGCTTTTTTATTGTAGATATTTATAGCGACAATGTTTTTTGTTTGTATTTTATTTAGGTTTTTGGCTGTGTAATTTAAGAGCAATGTCAAATAGTTACTTAACCAAGTACACATATTTTATTTTTGGGTTTCAGGATTGAAAGGTGACAAAAAAAAAACAAAAGACTGAACAGAAGAAGCTCAAACAAAGGACACACATGATGGATCATGTACAAGAGAAGAAACCTAACTGAGTGAGTTAACAGCGAGAGGAGCACTTCTAACCACTTATCATGTTTTGTAAAAAATAAATAAATAAAGTGATGTCTGTGGAGCTTCTCAGCCTCCATTAGGCCAGCCTGGGAGCAGGGAGCGCCTCCAGCAAGTCCAGATCTCAGCTCTGCATTGCTCTCTAGAGGATGGGAAACACATTCAAGCAGTAATTCACTGCACAAAACAGATAAATCACGACTTAACAAGCCTGTAATACACCCAACAAACACAGAGATATAAGCTCAGGTTGTTTATCTGGGATTTAAAAATGTAAGGACATAAATTTCTGGCACAAGACTGCATGACTGGAGGAGGACAGTTAGATTTTTACAAGTTAATAAGACATTTTTCAAAGTTATGTAGTTTAAAGTAAAAGTACTGACGCATCAGAATGCTGAGACAATAATGCGTTTGAGTGTTGCAGAAAAGTAAACACTTGGCTCAAGGTGTTTGCAGCTTCTCAGTCCTACTGCAGAATCTGCATACTGTAGTGTAACAGTTCAAGTTTTATTTGATCAGAAATACTTTTAACATTTAAGATCAAACTTAATGAACTCATCCATCTTCAAAAGCTGCAGAATCCTTTTACAGGGTCTTTGGGTTGCTGGGAAAGATGGGGTGTACCCTGCAGGTCCAGGGACAAAGTAAACTCTATTTTTTTATTTTATTTTATTATGACTGACTCCCCTGTAAATAAAGAAAAAGTATTAAATTAATTCTGATGCTATTAATTAGGTTCCTATGGTGAAAACAAAACAGTCAGCTGAAAAGCAAAAAACAATTTATTCTTTTAGTTAGGGAAAAATGAATGATAAAAGAAAACTTCTTAGGAATTTTTTTTCTCAAATTATGATTTGTTTTAAAACTTTTTTAGTACAGTCAAAATTCTGTTATGATCTGCATAAAGGGGCATTAGGAGTAGTACCACACATTTAGAAGATAGTAGGGATCTTGGAATGTATAACAAAATTTTGAAAATGCCCTGTCCAGCTGCAAAAAGTAAACTAATGCATGAATTAAGTTGGAGCTGCCATAGAGCTGTTTGAACAGCTGTGTTACTTCTAAACACAGTGGTTTCATGGTTGGGGCTGCCTGTAATGCTAAGCTCTAAGCTGGTGACATTATTGGCATTTTTTTTTTTAAACTGTCTGTAAACACCAAATTTTTTGGTCTGTCTGACATAAAATGAGTCTGTAATTCGTGTCGGAGCAACACAGTAAAAACTTTAAGGGGTCGTGCTATAAATAATGAAATGTTTACAGCCTTTCAGCCAACTTTGAAATACATTTTTGGCTTTTTTTTTGTCAAAAATCTGCAACTCATCATTATTCACATTTATGTGTACAGGATCAAAAAGTGTCTATTTTTGATCCAATTTATATTTACACTGGGAAAAAATGTCCTTTTCAAATCAGGTTAAAAAAATACAAGATGTTTTTCTAATGTTAAAAGTGAAATAATCCAACCAGTAGAATTTGTCAAGGTAACATTCTTAAAATACGTTGTGACGTATTAGTATTTTAAGACAAAATATAATCTTAAAATTAGCTGTAAACACTCCTATTTAGGCAATTTTGCTGTGATTATTGGAAATATTATGTCCTAATACAAGTGTGTATAATGAAAAAAGTGATATAAATTAGGTACTTTTACACACATGGTAATACTTTTTCCTCAAAAAAATACCAGCGCTGCATTGGTGCCCACTTTCCTTATTTTAAGACCGATTAAAATAATACAAGAATTTCACATATTAAGATAATGCTGCCAAAATTATGTGTAACATTATGGGTCAAAAAAACTAGTGAGAGATGTTACTTAAAATAAGATATTTTCAAGATAAAATGACACAAGATATCAACATTTTCTTATATTTAAATAAGTCTTACTGATAAGTTACTGTTCCATGTCAAGTTTAGTGAGATATTTCAACCAGAAACCAGACCAAAAAAAAACAGCAACATTTTTGCAGTGGATAAAACAATTGAAGTTTAAGAGAGTTACAGAAAACAATAGTAACAATAACCCTACAAATAAATTATTTTTAAAAAGCATCAAAAGAATTCCATATGTATATTTACAGCTTACACAGCTATTGCACAGCGTTTTTATTAGAAGCCTATAGCCTATAATAATAAATACTTGGACCAGCTCTGTTGTTTCACCATATGGTATTGTTTTGGAGGATATTTCACCGCCCACTCTTGTGTTTACAGTAAAAGAAGTTCAGAGGACATGATGACACGCCAAACTACATCATTCTTTGTGAAGCTGCAACAAAACACAAAAAGAAAGAGTAGCACTCGTTGAAAACTGGATTTTTACCAGCTAGACTTGGTGGGATTGCATGTTGTGACCATAAAATGTCATCAGCCAGCAGCCTCCGTCCCTATCAGGCAGTCTGCTGCACAGAGCACTCTGCTCTCGCCCCAGGCTCTGGCCGCACTAGCAGCACCCCACACACACACACACACACACACACACACTCCTCCCCATCCTCTCTCCTCCTCTGTCTGTCTCTTTTTTGCAGTGACCCACCCTTCCCATCCACCCCGACTTCACCACTCCCCTCCCCTGTCAGCCGGAGGCGCTCTGCTTCCATAGTGTCAGTGCAGGGGCCTCAGTGTTGACAAAGCAGCAGGCCTTCAGAAGACACATCAAACCCTGTCCCTGCTCTGCGCTCCACAAAGGGACGGGGACTCCAGCTTCAGTCTCAGGCCATTACGGCGCCAAACAACATGGCAACAGACAGAAAAAAAAAGACCCTGGAGGGGGCCGAACGCACCGCGACTTACAAACATCAGCTCCAACCGCTCAAGACTAAACCCATGTTTTCTGACCGCTCAGATGTTTTGATGGATGGTTGTAAATATAAAGCATAAGTCAAGGCTGCGAGTTGATGCCATCATGACACATGCTCTCTAATGAGGACTGTGGGTGCTCTGCAGTGCCAGGGACTCCCCCCCAGGGTACTGAGAGTGGGGAGGAATGGCATGTGATGCATACCAGATGTGATTGGAGACATCACACTGTTCATGTTGTTACTGCTAACCAAATAGTTGCAGCCGCAAAAGATCATTTTTCTTTTGTTCACACATTCAAGGCATGATGCCAGATTTTTCTGAGAGCCAGAAGCAAGATAGCACTTTTTTTTTTCAAAAACTTCAGAGCAGTTACACTTAAAAAAAAAAAGTCAGGGGTGGGGGGGCTTGGTGATGAAAACAACAGATGACGCAGAAGAAATCATCACCTCCTTCTACCTCATGCAAAGTGCCTGAGAAGCCAGCAAAATTAAAATTTAAATTCTTGTTTTTTTCCCCTAAGCTTTTACGTTTCAGTCACACATTGATATTTCACATCAAACATACTAATATAAAAATGAATGCTGATAATTATGGTGCAAACATTAAACTTCAAAAGTATTACATATTCTGCAATAACAGAGTTTACCCACTTGATGGCAGCAAAACAGATTTCAAACCCAGATTTGAGATTCTTGTGCTAAAGGAGAATTGAGTTAAATCAAGGTGAATGAGAAGAATTGATTCCTTATTGACAGTTCAAATTTCAGTTTTAATTTAGTTTTTTTTTTTTTTTTTTAGATGGGTGGAATTTTATTTGCAATATTTTTCTGTAACAAAAGGAAAAATCTGCAAAGTTTGAAAAGTATTTCATTCCTTTTTTGGGTGAATATGTTCTGAAAGGAATGAAAATAACTGCAATGAAGTTTGGAGGTTGTATTTTTTTTCCTTCCCCCTGGTTTGGTCAAGGTAACGAGTACCATGAAAGCATCAAAGTGAATCCAAAGTAATCCAAGTTTATTTCAGCAGAGAGGTTGAGTCAGATGAACGACTCCATAGGCAACCTGGTTTTTGGAAAAGACATTTTATTTTGAAAAAGAAAATAGCTTTTTTTTTAAGCCTCGCTGAGATGAACAATGAAAAGAAAACTGTTTTTGATGTTATTAGCATGTTCTCGTGGCATTTTAGAAATGGGAAAATTAAGTTTAAAATTACATTTCTGGGTATTTCCTCATTCAAATCATAGTGAATCAGGAGCAGATGACAAAATGCTGTTGAAATTGATTGTATTTGTGATATAATAAATATGTTCAATGGGCCACAAGCTCCCCTCTCCGCTCCATTCTGATGCATCTACTTTTTATTTATTTTTTTATTCAAACTTTATTGAATGTAATCATTCAATACACAATAATTCAAAACAGCAATAAGAAATGAACAAACCAGGGGGTTATTATTACATTTTACACAAAGGCATTGAAACTGACGCACAGATTGAATGTTTTAATGGCTTTCTTATGGTCAGAGTTTCTTATTGTGTTTATGTTTTAACTCATTGATAAAGACAGAGAAATGAGGGGTATGATTTGTAATTTGCGATTTATGAGTGTCCCATTTGCATAAAAACAATAAAAGGTTAATGATATATAATTGTTCTTTTGTATGAGATGGACAGTGGGTGAGGCCAAACATAACATGTTCTAAGTACAAGCGGAAGTCTGGGGCAATGTGGGCGGAAATAATATTACAAACTTTAGACCAGAGAGTAGTGAAAAAGGAACATGGCCAAAATAAATGTACAGCATCTTCAGGCTGTTCTTGAAAAAAGAGCAGGTTACATCAATATCTTCTTTGAACCTTTGCAGATATAGTTTAAATGGGTAGAATTCATGGATTAGTTTAAATGAGATTTCTTTCTTCTAATGCATACACTCGCAGACAAACAGATCCATGTACGTCTTTGTTTTCCTCATCTGAACTGACATCTGCCTCAAAGCTGTTCAGCTGGATAGCTCCAATGTTGCTCGGCATTTTTGTTGCACTAGTAATGTTAGCTTGGGGTTGTGAGAGGCTGTAAGCTAGTGGAACAGTGAGCAACTAGAGAGCTCTCACTTATGGGGAACGGAAAGTGGGGTCATGCTTACCCTGCGTGTCCCACTCACAACTCAGAGGTGAATTTCTAATGAACTTCCTTCGCTCTACAGAAACTATGTCCTAGAAAATGACTGTTTTTTTTATTTTATTTGGTCTAAAAACTGTCATCATAATTAAAAGTCAGGCAGGAGAACAGCTCAAAAGAGGATCGTAGTGGGTCTTAAAGTGTTTCTGAAGTGATCACCAACCCAAAAACTCACATTTGACTGCCCTGTTATAGTTGGCACTAAATCTGTGTTATTCTCTCAGGTGCCCAGACTGGAAAATCTTTTTTCTGCTGCTTGATTGTGGAAGTGGGCTGTGCAAAGCTGCACTATCAAGCTAAGTTGAAGAGGAACACATATGCAGCTGTGAATGAAAGTTTATGATTTGAGGAAAATGCTTTTTCTTTCTTTAACCAGAGGCATTTCTAGGCGTGAAAAAAAATGCTTTAAGGCGTCATGAAATCAGGTTCAAATCTTCTAGCTTGACATCTTAAAAGATGTTTAGCATTTTAGTTTGTACTCTTTAAACTCCAAGTGAGGTAATATTGACATAACATCTTAACAAATCCCGCCAACATACTAAATAGACTAAAGAGATCATGTGACCACATTAGGGCCGCATTTTACCTGTAAATGTGGAACTGACTCAATACAGGAACTCTCAGAAGTACAGAGCAAGCAAACATTCCCCTTCCGCTCAGCTTTTTCGGAAACTTAATTGCTGGCCTTAAGCACTTGAGGGAATTCTGCACTGTGCTTGTTAGGTGTTTGTGTGCAACACAACCCATATGTTCTATTAATAAACTGACACCCTATTACCCCCCCCCCCTCCCTCATCTCTCTTTCGAGCTCTCTCCCCCTATGAAATAATGAACAATAAGTGTCGCTGCTGCACCTCAGACACACCAACATCAAGCAGAATGTCAAATGGCTGGATGAGCCGAGCGATTGACAGCCACCCGGCTCCACGAGGCATGCAGATTACTGAAAGCAAGTTCTGAATCTTTCTTTTAAACTTTCTCCACATGCCGAGGGGTTAAATAGGAGTTCTGATCTGATGTGGGAGGCTTAAGAAACACTCTTGCAAATGCATACAGTTAGAGGAGAAGAGGCTGTTTTCACCTTGGTGTGCAGTTTGTGACAGCCATGGGCAAGAGGGACATCCATTGATCGAACACCTTTAATGTCTGACGATTGATTAGAGCATCCATCCATCCTTTTTAGGACACGGTAAATCCCATGTGGGGTAACAGGGCTGCTGGAGCCAACCCAGCTTATGTTGGACGAAGGCGGGGATACACCCTGAACAGGTCACCAGTCTATTGCAGGGCCACACAATCACATTACACACACACACTTACCTAAGGACAATTTGGAGTCACCAAATAACCTATAAAGCATGTTTCTGGATTGTGGGAGGAAGTCAAAGTTCCCACGCATGTGCAGGAAGAACATGCAAACTCCACACAGAGAGATCCCAGTCGGGATTTAAATCAAAAACTTTTCAATGAGAGCGCTAACCAATAGGGGTGTAAAGAAAAGCAATTTGATTATTTGGTGATACTTGTATCTATTTAAAATGCTGTCAAGATGATATTTATTTAATTATTCTTGGGGATTTTCCACATTACCCTTGTGCTATCCTAGACACTTTAACATTGGGCGTTGGGTCATCTAGACCCAACAAGACAGTGCGCTGAACCTTTCTTCTTCAATGATTTGTGATCTTCACTCGTGTCCATGGATTGCATGAAATCCTCTCCACCGTTATCCACCTTTATCCTAGGGATAACACGTCACTGAGCCTCTTTGAGCAGATCAACACCGCACCAAAACCACCAGATATCATGGGTCAGCATATGTTAAATGCTAAGTGCTCAGTCAGCCTCACAGTTTTGAGACAGCTATACTTAGTTTTTGCTTGGGATGGGTACTGAACTGAAACTCTGTGCAATGTTGCTGCCAGTACCATATAAATATGCAGATTGTGGTGCTGTGTAGCGGGCTCCACATGAGAACAAGTGACACTTGGGGTGTATCGCGACATACATCTCGGCTCAACCCATCATCATTGATGGAGCAGAGGTGGAGGTAGTTAACAACTGCAAATACCTGGGAACCCTCCTAGGCTAAAATCCGAACTGGTCAACAAACATGGAGTCCATATACAGGAAGGGGCAGAGCAGGTTGTACTTCTTAAAAAGACTCGCCTCTTTTAATGTGTGCTCAAAACTCATTTGTATGTATTGTTAGTCTGTTGTTTTCCGAGCCCAGTTTTATGCAGTGGTGCGTTGGGGGGGGGCTGCGCGGACAAAAAGAACATAATAAAACTAGGGGGAAAAAACAAAACTGAATCACCTGATCAAGAGGGCAGGCTATGGTGGGGTAAAACCTGGAGATGGTGGAGGCAGAGCAGAGGATGCAGAGGATGAGTCTTCGCTGACCACAGGAGTGTCTTCAGTGACCGCCTTTCGCTCTCTGCCATGCTCTACTGAAAGGTGCAACACAACTATTCATTGCAGCTGGGAGGGAAGGGGGCACGAGAAGGGGTCCCTGAACGGTCAACTACTTTTATTCTTTTTTATTCTGTTCTTAGTTCGATTGACAGTGTGCAAATGCAAAGTTTTTATAATTACATTTTTAATATCCTTTTATGATCCTTATATTTAATTTATTGTGTATATTTGGAGCAATGGGCGGTTCCCTCAGCATTAATAAAGTACTCTATCTATCTATCTATCTATCTATCTATCTATCTATCTATCTATCTATCTATCTATCTATCTATCTATCTATCTATCTATACATCATATTGTGAGATGCATATCGCAATATGTATCATATCACAGCCCCTTACCAATACACACCCCTACTAAACACTATGTAACCGTGCAGTCTGAAGTGTACACCCTGGACATTAAAGGCTTGAGAATTTCAAGGAAGTTAGAGTTTTCCAGGAGTTGATGACATCTAGTTGCATTTATTTTCCAAATGAGTCCGATTCCAAGAAAAAGGATCAATCTGCAGAACAATGATCCTTTACCCAAACTCTGCCTGCAAAGTATTGTTCCTAACCAGCAGATGGTACTGTGCTGCACATTCCTGCAAACTATAAGTGGCAGAATATGATTAAAGTCCCTACACAGGCTACAGACACTTCATAAGAGACATAAACCTAATGAGTAGTTTGTAATCTGATTACATTCGAAATTTTCAGACAAAAAAACTGCTTAACCTCTGCAGGCTTTTTGTGCTGTTGAAGGTTCAGGTGAGATCCAGCACAAAAGCGTTAAAAGTCATTCTTTGGTGAAGAGACAAAGCTGTGAGCAGAGACAGGCGTAGCGTTGCCATGTGTCACTTTAAGCACCACTAATAGCGTCTGCATTTGAACCTAGAGGCACAGTTTTCATCCGGATAAGGGCATACATTAATTCATACATTTCATTAGCAGTTACTACAACCAGGAGAGGGAAATTCTGACTCTATGTGAGACCTCCATGTGGGTTTTGATTTAAAATCAAGCAGATATCTGGGTTTCTGCATGTCAAGCCAGCAAACATTTCAAACTGTGCAGAAATGTAGTGGAATAATCCTTGAAAAAAAAAAACTAGAACAGAGCTGTTATCTTTTACTCAGCTGCATCACAGACACCAGACATCAATAATCTTATTACCTGGGTCAAAAAGTACAATCAAGATAACCATTCTCGATCTTTAAAAGGGGGGGGTCATTTTAATCAGGACCCATGTGCAGGTGGGGTTCAGTGCAATACCTGCAGAGGTGCAGGTCAGGGGGGCAAACCTCTAATTCTTAGCAAATCTGGAAGCTCCATGCAAATTTGTGTGATGACCTACTTCTTCCACACAGACACTGATAAAATCCATAAATTAAGGAAATTAACTGATGGGGCCCGGGGCCACTTTGTAAGCTATTTAAATCTTTAAATTTACAACATCCCTGCATACTTCATGTAATTGAACTAACTCCAGGCTTGTTTCCTTTAATGAGAAAAAAAATCTAGTTTCCCCTCCAGTTTGGACCCCTGGTAACAACAAATCTCTGCCAGGGGGGAAGATGGGAGCGCTCTGAGGCACGCAGGGGTCTCTCTAATTATGAAAACTTGCCCTGCTTCAAGGAGAGACACATCCTCACACTCCCATCCGTCTCTGCTGGTAAATATCAGGAGCAAAATTTTAACTGGGTGACTTCAAGCACTTTCAATGGTTGAAAATCGATACTTCAATGGAAAAATGGACACATGAGGACCAATAGCAAGGCCGGATCTAGGCATGGCATGGGGGGGCAGTGGCCCCTCAATGCAATATACCTTCCAAAACATAATGGCCCACAATAATCTTCAACTAACCAGAAAAAAACCTGCAAAAAATAAACAAGAAAAACTCTCAAAAAATACAAAAAATAAAAATAAAAATGAAAGACTTAAAAATATATGGATGAAAGAAAGATAGACTAACATAACAAGAAAATAAATGCAGCCTCAAAAGGGCACCAAAGACCAGTGTTCTGCTTCTGCCTGTCCCAAGTCTGGAAATTGCAGAGGGTATAGTGTCAGGAGGGGCATTCAATATAAACCTTATGAAAAGTAAATATATCAAAGGAGAAGATACTTATGTGGATAGATGGACTGATATGATGATGGTTTTCTGTGCATTTTAGGGACTTAGTGATTTGACACCCCAAACTCCCAGCACTTGACTTGTCCTCTGATATTCTACTTGCACCCCATAGTGAGGCTGGCTAAATTCGGGCCTGGTCAATACCCTGAAAGAAAAAGAAAAAAGTTACCAACATAAGAAAGAAAAACTTGCATATGCATAAAAATACAGTAAATAATTGTACCAAATAATCAAAAAGAGCGATATTGTATGTAGAAGCTGTGGACCAATAACACGTTTCTACACTGGTTGGCGCCAAATGTCAAGAAACGAGCGTCAGGCCTCTCTCACGAAGCCGGTACAGGATAATTACCGGGCTCAATGTTGCATCAATTATTCACAGTTATTTACCCGCAAATAAACAAACACGCAAATAAATAAATAATGTCTCCTCGGTGTGAGCACCTGCTTCTCCCCTCTGCAAAAGTGGCGCAACACTTGTGTGCCGCGCCGCTTGCATTGTGTCGCCCTGCTGCTAGAAAATAACAATAATCATGCCACAATCTTCCTCTCCAAAAGTCCGGAGGCTGCCTGCTTTCACCGGGGAGTGAGGAGGAGGAGGGAGAGGAGGAGGTGGGTTGGGGGGGGGGGGGCGCTCTGTACAGATATCTCCATCTAAGCCCTGCGCTATAATTGAAATGGCGCATTTGGCTGCAGGCAGGTTGTGAGGGCGCTTTCTGCAGCAGCATGCATGCATGTCCATAGACGTCATTTGATTTTTAATGGCCTGCAGGAAATTTGCCGTTGCAACTCCAGACATTAAGGCAAAGGATAGAGGGAGAGGAGAAGAGAGCGAGGGCACAACGGAGAAAAAGCCCCACGTAAAGATACTCGTGGATTTTTCCTCTTTTTTTTAAAACATTTATTTTTTCTTTGAATACGACTTTATCAACAAGTTATTGCGCCTTTTGTGATCCGCCGCCTGAGTGAAGGATATGGCTGACTAAACTTCAAATTCAGGCTGAAGATGCATTCCTTCTAGCCGGACTGCTTTGGAATTATTGTATGAGATGAAATGTCAATGATTAAAATCTACATCTAAATCTGGCAACTAATAGATGCCTGTCAGGCTCCCGCCCCCCTCAAAATCCTAACTTTGAACCTTCAGAATGAGCGGTCTACTTGTGCCCTAAAAAGCCAGATAACTTATTGTATCTGTGTAGCCATAATTTCTGGAATAGGGGAGTATCACGTTCTCTTCCTTGAGAAAATTGCCAGGGCGAGAGAGTGGAGTTGAGCTAATTGTAGCCTAATCCCTGGCCCAGAGGCGCCTGGGCAGCCCGGAGCAAGAATTTTCTTTTTTAGCTCCGCTCTGTTATTTAGAGAAGGATTATTGGCTTTCTTCCTCTCATAACAAACCACAGGGGCAGTTTCATTTAGGCAAAAAAGACAGACAAGAGGCAGAAAAACGAAGCAGGACTCCGGCAAGAGCGCACATTTTACGCGTATCCAAATAAGAGCAGAGAAGGGGAAGGAGATCATCTCATCTATGTTCAAGGTAAGGACGCTTCCTGTGCGCTTTGGTACAAAGACGCTTGGTGAGGACAGGTCGAGCCAGCCTTGCGATAGAGCCTTTAAAGCTACAGAGACTCTTTGAAAGCAGTCGATCCCGGCCACATCCCAGTGTCTTATAGAAAGCTACTTTATGCGGGATTCGGACGGAATATTTTTTCGTGCAGCAGCGGCTATAGGCTCGTGTTGGAGCTGGATGGCGGCGTAGTTTTGACAGAAAACTCGTTTGGAGAAAATATTGAGGGTTAAACGCGGACAGCAGCTGCGACTGACCGCCGGCACGGATTTCCTCTGGACTCCCTACAATGTTTGAAACGGTAGGGTGGCTGCTTATTATCACAGAAATCACTGGTTTTTACGCAGAGCGCAGACTGGTCCGTAGGGATTTTAGGAGAACAGTTGAAGAGGACTGTCCGGGCTTTCGCTGGACCTCACGGGGGGGGGTCTCCGGATCCTCTGCTGAGCGATTCTCACACGTTTAGCTTTAAGTTACACATGTGGGACTGTTTTTTTTCCCCCTTACAGTGCGAATAAGACGCCATATTGAACATTTTTTTAGATTATAGAGACAGAGCGGGCTGGTGCCGTTCGAGCAGAACGGACCTTTAAATGTTTGTTTTTTCATAATGATTAGTATTACTGCCTTTTCACGGGGGGAGCTGTGTGGATTTCATTGATCAGGAGTGAATGGGGCAGACAGGGTCAGAGGCTGTAGGGAGAAAGTTGATGATGCCTGTATAGCAGATTTTGTGGCGGAATGTGTTTTATTGTGTGATTGCGCGTGTTCCTGGTGCGTCTGTGAGGGAGGGGGCTCATGGAGAAATGGCAGACATAGTGATGCAGTTTTTTTAAGGACAGTGATGCATTCAAATGCACGAATGTGCTTTGTGTGCGTGTGTGTTTTTGGTTGAACTGGTTGCGTGGGCTAGAGGGGGCAGAGAAAGGCGCACCGACGGTGGGACGGACCCGGGTGTTTGTGACCAAAACTTTGAGTTCGTCTAAGTTTTTTTCATTTCCCTTTTTATTACAGTTTCATGGGATTTGAAATGTAATCCCCCCTGCCTGTAATCACGTTAAAAGAACACGATACCACTCTGAGGAAGTAGAGGGAAAAAGCCCCACTTTGAGCCCTGTGGCTCCTCTCTCAGCGCCGCGGGCGTCGTCTGTACTTTCACAAATGCCATCACTTAAGTAAATAAGCCCACATTTTCTAAAACAACCTTACTTGTGAAAATGTTTGCTTTTTACTTAGTTTTGACCAAAAAAAAATTCTAAGGTGGATATGTGTCTATTATCATGGTTTTAAAATAAGTGGAGTTTGATTAGGAAATCTGAGGCCAAATGCAGACGTAATCTCTGTTGGCTAAAGATTACGCACCTGCAGGATGGACGTATGAGCTCAAATAGTTTTAATTGTTTTGCAAAAACACAACCAGTTAGTCGAAACAAGCTCATCGCTGACTTCTGAGTGCTCCCGGTGACCCCAGAACAGCAGCACGTTGGGTTATTGGAGTATTGAAGGGAGGTTGACGGAGTAGAGCACTTTATTTTTTTGGCCTGTGGCAACGCGCTCGTTTTTGTCTCTGAGCTCCGGTGCATTTTTACCCACGTTTGGAGTTTACGCGCAAAGGACGATTGCACAAACTCCAAATGTGCGCACGTTTTGAGTCCATGCAATCGTTCTCAGCGTAGTCACACGACGGGAGAACACCTAATTCTTGAGTGTCTGAGTGTGTTTGGGGGTATTTGTGTGCGTTGCGGAGGAAAGTTGCGCCCTCTCCTCCCGCTCACAGATTGGTGCTTGGCGTGTCTGGGCGCATCACATCTAACACATAAGGCGACCTTTAATTAGAATATTGCAGTAGCAGTTTATTTTATCTCCCTGGAGGCTGACACCTAGCATCACCCACCCCCGCCCTCACCTCCTCTCCCTTCCCATCTCCCTCTCTCTCACCCATGTTCTCTAATAAGCATCCTCCTATCCTCGCCTGCGGTCCTGCATGAAAAGATGCAAACATACTTAATTAGAGCGGTGGCAATAATTTCCAGGCTAAATATGCGACCAGACAGACATGGAAGTGATCTGATGCCATTCAGAGAGGATACCATCTACTTCCCTGTCTAGAATCACAGTGCAGACTTTTTTTCCCTCCTCATCCTTGACTTGCATTCCCATGGCTTTCCTCTACACCTGCTTTCAGGAGGGAAGAAGCATGTCACGACTGTCTCTGACCCGGTCCCCGGTCTCTCCTCTGGCCGCCCAGGGGATCCCTCTGCCGGCTCAGCTGACCAAAGCGAACGCCCCCGTGCACATCGACGTCGGGGGACACATGTACACCAGCAGCCTGGCGACCCTCACCAAGTACCCGGACTCCAGGTAGGACGACTTTCTTTCACACTCTATTTTATTTAAATGAAATATTACAAATGAAGGCAATCCCACAGTTTATTATCCTAAATCCCAAATCCCTTTTTGCAGACCAAAATGTTCTCTTAATCTCTACTTTCCAAGATCTAAAGTTATGATAGTTTTTGCTTTAATGGTGACTAATATAGTTTGTTGATAAACAGCTTGCAGGCTTTTTATATGCATCCTTCCAGAGGTGTAAATGAAGATTTCAACTGTTGCACATGTTTCTCTGCTAAAGGCTCTGAAAGTCTTACAGTATATGGAATTTCTTTTCTTTTTATTTTTTTGCAATAAACTCCAATGCTTTCGCAAGTTTTGAAACTTTTTTTTGTTGTCAGTGGATCTGAGTGCTGTGAGGAATCCTTGGAGAAAAAAAACAATGATGTAAAGATTTGAAATTATTTCATCACAGCTGCTGTAGGACAGCTTCAAATGTGATTGAAGTCCAGTTCATTGGCGGGTTACATATTGACTTTCTTTTCAGCTCCAGCTTTAAGCACTATTTGCTCTTGAACATCTACTTTATTTTGGGGACATATTCCTTATTTTGTATTTAAATTAGTTTAAAACTGACCGTCTGTCCTGTTAGTATTATAAAGACTTTGGATTCTCTGCAATGTGACAGAAAAGTCCCCATCACTACATTTCAGATAGACCTCCAGTTGTGAGATTTTATGATCCAGATTGATAAAAATCCCAAATCATACCTTTTTCAAAGTAATCCTATTTTTTTTGTCCACATATATTCTCAAAAGCAGAAGAAATATCCAACTTCTGTCCCAGCTGAATTGCATTATCTCCCTGAAGCGTTCGTGTCTAATGTATCATTCATGATATTACAGTGAATCCCATGTGGGCCAAAGTAAACGAACATAAGAAAATCAGCCAAACTGGCTACAGGAAACAGTCCATGTAATCCACTAGTAATAAAATCTTGATCGTCCACTGGCGGGAAATCCCTGACAGCTCTGCCTTTGATACCAACACGCAATGAGAAAAGTGAGTTTAACTCATAGGAAGGATTTAAGTTGATTTGGATCAGATGTTCTGGCCTTCAAAGGTTATCTCAGGTCACCTCTGATTTTTTTTTTTTTTTTGCTTGTTTGTTTGATTTTCTGCCATTTTCCGTCACTATGTATGCTTTTTCTGCAATCTTTTTTTCTCTTTCCGTGGCTTTATTTTTAACAAAGAAGTTATTGAAAGAGCGGGCTCACAGGGCGCCGCGCACATGCCGCATAGAGCAACGTCAGAGCATCCAAACAGTGTTTTCACAGAAAAAGGCCGGATATCGGTGCCGGTTGGAGCGCTCTTTCCGTCTTCTCTCTTTTTCACACATGCTCCTTTGCTCTTTCTTTCTCTCTTCTTGTCTCCCTCTTTCTGTCTCTTGCTGTTTCTTTCCCACTCTGGATCACACACACACAAACACACACCAACGCACACACACACACACACACACTGCTTCTCCCACACTCCCAGCCGCCTCAGCGTACACTTGCCCTCCGGGCTCCACTTTCCACTGAAGCCAGTGGAAGGAGGGGCCCTTTTGTGTGAATTAGGATAATGGCTGACAGCAGAAAGCAAAACAATTACACTGGCATAACCATGTGTGCCGCGTTCAGACACATCCGGTCGAGCAGGGCACGCAGGAAAAAAGCAAAAGAAGTGACAACCAAAAGGAGAAGTTAAAGAGTTTGAAGCCGCTGATTACTTTTAATAGATCGGTCCTTAAATAATGCAGGATGCCAAGAGAAAGTTAGTCTAGTAACTAATGTGTGCTCATTCATCTTCTTCTGTGTGGGCCATATTAAGGGACAGGGGTCATAAAACATTGATGTGCACTCTGTGTAGCTCTCAAAGAGGACAGTCTCGGCACTCGACGAGAAGCTGAGGAAATTAGGGCAAATGTTTCTGAGACAAAGAAACTGTTTGAAAGGACCACTGGGCATTTTGCTCTTTAGGAGGATTCTGTTGTGACCAAGATATAATAGATCTGCTCCAGTTCCACAGTTCAGAAGTTTCTTCTTTTGGAAAAAGAAGTTAGTCTGGCATCAAGGGTTTGTTGTAAGAAAAAGTGGAAGTTTGTTTTTTAATTTTGTTTGAATGTTAAGGCTTTTCTTAACCTTCTGACTATCAGCAGTGCAAACGTCTGAACTTGAATATCCCCAACCACTGAATTACCTCCGGTTGGTATCTACAGAGAACATCTGGTGCTTTTTTCTGCGATACCAAATGTGAATGGGTGGGGCTCTGGGAGTTGTAGTTTTTTATGGATTTCTTTTTTTAAATGGTGGAATTCATTCCAACTTCATGGGGTGTTCTCATGAAAAGCACATACATTCTGTCATTCTTTGTTATTGCTCAAATGAAAAGGAATTCTCCTCTTTGTTTTTGTCCTGACATGAACCTGATTACACTTTTTCCACAAGTTAAAAGATTTAACAAAAATCCCTCAGTTCTCTGTGCCGCTGCTTTTCAGCCAAACTCAGGGAGTCGGAGCAGAGAGATCTGCTTTTTAGCTCCCCTTCTTTCGCTGTCAGACCCGACAGGCTCACCCAGATCCACCTCCCACTTTCCAGGAAGTTGCTTGGAGACTCCACCACACAGCCACCTCTGAACCTGCCTGTGCTGGCACATTTTGCCCACTTGCTCCCCTCGTTTGTAACCACTGGGTGGTAGATCTGAGCAGCTGCTGTCCTTCACAACCTCCTGCCACCTCCCTCCTTCTCCATGGCTCTTTCTTAAAGTATTTTTTTTGCTTTTCTTTTTCTCTTAACTTCCTCTTCCTCATCCCATCTCTGTTTTTTCTTGTTGCTCTCCTCAACTCGCCAATCTTTCTTTTTCCTTCAGGCTTGCTCTGTTTGTGTATCTTGTCTTTTAATTTCTCTTTGTGCTTCCCCTCCAGGAAACCCCCACCCCTCACTCTTTTTTCTCTCATCCTACCTGTTCAAACCCCCCCCCCCACACTCCTTCCAATATAGGGATTTAACAGAAAGGGGAAAAATGAGTAGGCTAACAGAGGAGAAGGGGAGCGAGTGAGAAAGTAGTAGAGGAAAGGGAAAGAAAAAGGAAAACAGGCAGCATTTTAATTGCTTTTTAAAAAAGTGGAGATGAAAAACAGAGGTAGCCTGAAGGGGTATGGTGAAATTCTAGCTGGAAGAATTGCAAGACCATATGAGAAAGGAACACCTCAGGCAAAACAGGGAGATGAGTATTGGTTTTTTATAAAGCTTTTTGCATCGATTTCCAGAGAGAAAGCGAGCGAGGGAGAGGAACGGAGGCAGAGGAAGAAGCGAGGGAAGGGATGGCAGGAGGGGAGAGAGGACCATCTTTGCTTCTTTACAAGTCAAAGAAAAGAGACGGCGCCAATTCGACTTGATGGGGAAAGCATGTTGTGCCGACCAATCAGGATCAGAAGATCCGAGGAATAAATGCAAGCTAGTTCACAATTGTGAGAATGGGTTTGTGGGTGAAGGCGGCTCCTCTGTTTGCTCATTGACATTCCCTCTGTAGCTCCCCTTCTGTGTGTTGTAATAGAGTTTGACAATGCCCGTGCTCAGGCAGCACTGGGTGTGTTTACTGATCAGTGTTTTTGCAAATAGGTTTTGTGCTTTTCCTCGTCACGCAGCGTTGTCAGCCAGCCTTGAATCTGTTGGTGTGATTTAAATGCTGCTTACTTCAAACTGACAGCAGCAACACAGCTGCGTGCCAGGAGCTGTCTCTCCAAGAGACGATGTACTGTACATGTTTCAATTTCTGAAAGCTGTTCTGTATTACAATTCATTTTTTTTTGATTAATGCAGCAGTTTGGCATTTTATGCAGCACAGGAAGAGTACTGGTTTCAGATCTTGAAAGCACTTCCTACATTTTCCCCTACCACAATATTAGAACGATAAGTGATTAAAGGAGGAGCTTAAATGCAAAAAATGAGGTGATGCTTTAGAACAGAAGGGACCTGCAGGTTGGTGGCAGGAAAACAGAGGAAATGAGTATCTGTCAAAGGTTATCTGGAGGCTCGTCGCCAGCACGGTGTGATGGAAGCTTTAAGATAATAGAAATGTCCACGCTTTGTCCTGACGAGTCCCTGCAGCTAACTTTAAATAAGTCCTTAATCTGGCCGTGCATTTGTCAGCAACAAGTGTGCATAAATTACAATAAACTTCCTGACATGTATCCTTTGTTTGGGTATATTTAAAATCAAATTGTATGTGTTTCATTAAAAAATAAATGATTTTTGTTTGAAAATGTAAAATTATATTCAAACTCTGCACCTTATAATTTGCTTTTGCATTCACTGTACCTAAAAACAATGTGATCAAAAGTCATAGCAACTAACAACTGACTTGCATTTTTTACTTTTTTAATTGTATAAAATGTCTTAAGAATGTGCCTCTTGGCCAGGACTCCTTAAAAAAAAAACAGATCTCAATGGGATTTTTCTTGTAAAATAATTGATAAATACAATTAAAAATCCCCCTAAACAGAAAGGGGTTGGCATACAGTTGTGTGCTGCTGATTCTCCCATAGTTCCTCTACTCTGACAGATGGAATAGTAGAGCCGCGATGCTGCAGTCACCTCTGTTAGCACGAGCAGCAAGCATGCAAATATTGTTGAAGTCTCTGTGCAGAGGGGACGCTTCAAACAAGTCTGGAGCTGCACCCAAAGCCCCTCGTTTCAGACCTGGGATGCTAATTCAATTCCAGCTTAGTGCTTATGAAATTGAAGAATAAATGGAGGGTAATTGTTTCATGCATTCAAAAGGAAGCTAACTGATTTTTTTTATGTGTTTTTGTGTGTGGCTATCTGTGCGTTTCAATTTTCAGAATCAGTCGTCTGTTCAACGGCACTGAGCCCATCGTGTTGGACAGCTTGAAGCAGCACTACTTCATAGATCGGGACGGGGAGATATTCCGCTATATTCTCAGTTTCCTGAGGACCAGCAAGTTGCTGCTTCCAGATGACTTTAAGGTAGGAATCCAGGCTGCCGCACAGTGTTTTGTGTGTAACTGTGTGAAGTTGTGTTTAATTTTTCTCAAACTAAAACTGTTAAAAAGCCTGCTGTATTCCTGTGTTAGCTCTTTTAAAATGATCTAAAGCCACTGCAGAGCTGCTAACTGCGCTTGAGCAATACCTCCTTTAAATCTCACTGGATTATCAACAGTGTCCATTAGAAAACAGAAGCACGACTGAGCTGTAACTGGGTGACTGGAGCATGGCCTGGTGTTGTGTTCACCAAACCCCCTCAGAAATGGGGGAAAAGGTGGTTTGATACCTACAGGCAAGCTGCACTCTGGTCCTTGTTACCCAAAAAAGGTGCCCTCACATGGCAACTTGCACCCCAAATGATTCTTCCTTACCGGACTGTTTTCACACACGGCAGATGTTTGTGCCGAGCGCCGGAAAAGAAATGTTGCAAATGTGCAGATCCCATTTTTGAGTTTGATACAAAAACATCAGATGTGTTTCTGGCTGTTTGCCCGATGATCATCCAGTGTTTCTAATACTCTCATTCTCTTTGATTGCTAAATGCCCCACCGGCTCGGAGCTCCAGGTGTCGGCCTGCTGTTTGCTCCTGGCAGGAACCGTCTGGTTTGCATATCACAAGCTTTTACTGAACACATCTGCATGCCGCTGCTGAAGATTAGCCTGATAGGAGTGAGGAGAGTGACCCCAAAGAGTTCAACTAAAACAACCCCCAAAAAGCAGAACAGCGGGGTGGCAGTGTACATGAACCCACCTCTCTGTTGATTATTTGGCTTTGAAAAGACTATTTTCTCCTTTCCTGTCCAGGTTTTTCTTTGGTTTTCTAGATCTATTTTTCATCTGCGACTCAGCTTGCATGACCTTTCTCTGGTCTCTTGTTCATCATGCCGAACAAGGTAACAAGGCGAGGCTAAGCTACTCAAAAGCCCGGGGCAAACTCTCTGGGCCCCACGGACGGTTGGAGCAAGAACCAAACCTCAAACAACAAAACATGACATGAAAATCCTGCATATTTTGGCAAATGATTGTATGACTCAGAAGCGATTAGTTTCCCTTCTGCGTTTTTTTTTGTCTCCTTCGCGTTCTGCGAAATCTTGACGGTCCAATCAGGCGCCACGGATGAGGAAACTGCATTGGACTTCCTCGCTTCAGCTCATTATGACCCACTCATGTGAGCCCGTGTTGATCTGCATACCTTTCAATTTGGCTGAAGTAGAAAAAAATGCAAATAGTGAAAGGCGGAATTGAGCATGTCCTTATCTGAACACAATCAGGCTTGCCGTCGCCCGAGGGCTGGGTCTGTTCTGCTGCTGGCAGCCGCAGTGCTGTGTGTTTTGCTAAATCAATGTGAAAGTCTGAGCAGAATAGAAAAAGAAATATTTCAGCCTGTATCAGTGGAAGAAAATGAGCGGGGGTTGCGAGCAATGCTCAGTCAAGTTAAGGCCATAAAAAAAAACGTTTTGATTTTAGTTTTTGGTTTGGTTTGCTCAAGCTTTCACATTAAGCTCAGATGGATTTCTTTTGTTTTAAGAGCTAAAGGATCTTTACTTTGCGTTTTTGCATTCATTTTAGCATATATGTGAGCAAAGTGACATTTTCCATCGTTTTCTCCTCCTTCACATCTCTCTGTTCTCCCCTTGCTGCCCTGAAATCCGGCCTCACCGATGACTGTTTGAGTTGGATCATCATTTTGAGGCTCAAACATGTTTTCTGGACACAGAATTAGGGGGTGAATGCTCTCGTAGAGCTTTTTAGCTTTGGCAATCGGGACGAAGCTCTTGGCCCCCTGTCTCCCTCTCATCCTCACCTCAGCGCTTTGGAGTATTCTGTTGTTTTCTGCTGCTCTGGATGACTAAAGTGCCTTGCAGACAGACCCCTGTTAAAAACATATCCATCCATGGCTTCAGACCGGTGAAGGATGAGGGGCAACACTTTGATACAAAAAGCTGCCTGAAGGGAGGCGTCTCACTACGGGTTTTGTCAGCTGCAGCAAGAAGGCCAGGAGAAAAAGAGACACAGAGTAAAGGAAGAGAAGCATGAGGCGGAAGAGTACCTCTGCTTCTTTATTCTGCAAATTGAAATCATAATTATTAGACCATCAACTTAAAATATGTTGCGTCAAGTCTGCGTCCAGATGGAGCTGTGTTTGGGTGTCAATTGCACGCCTCAGATGACAGTGTAGAGGCGGGAGGCTTTTCAAGGCGAAAGAGTCTGACAGAAGCAGTGAGGTTAATGAATATGCTGTTTGCAGTCACGCTCGTGTCTGTGCCCAGCAGTGGTCCGGAAAACGGAAGGGGAAAAAGCTCTTTTTAGATCAGGGCTCCCCAGCAGCCCCAGCACCAAACATCCACTGTCGCCACTGATGCAGCCTGCATGAAACATATGCTGCTCTGGAAGCAAAAAACACACTGACTCACTTTGGAGGAGGATGTGCTCCAGCCCTCACCCATAAGATCCCTGCTTCAGTTTTTACTTTTCCTTCTCTGAAACTTCTCATTGTGTCGCCGAAGATTTATTTCTGAATGTCAGCGTCAACATTTTGTCGGGAATTAAGCTGTCATCCTTCTTTCATTGTGATACACTAACCGGAACATAGACATATTAATTACTAATTGTTTAGCAAAAAGCTTTGCGGTATTTAGGTGTAACCTAATTAGATCTTGTTCTAATAGGAGCTTAACAGCGGGCCACGAGCCTTATTAACATAAAACTCCCTCTGTACGAGGAATACATTAAAAAACGTCTTCAGCTGGTGATTGTCCTCATGCTCTCTCACACAAATCTTTGCTTCACCTCCCCTCCGCCTCCAACCGCGAACCTCTGTCTCTGTATTTCTATGGTAGCGGTGAAAGATGGTGCCATCTGGTCTTGTGGGAAATTAGAGGCAAAAGCGTAGGGGCGAATGGCCCCCAGCAAGCCCCTTCCAGGAGCGAGAGGCAGGCAATCTGCTGCCGACTGTCTGCACACAGGAATGCAGCATCCCACGTCGCTGGAGCCCCTCTGACGGCCTTTCTGGAGTCAGTGCATGCTGGAGGCCAGAGTTACAGCGCCACAAAGGAAGGCCTGGCTGTGCTTTTATTATGAAGGGTTGCCCTGCTGATCTCACTTTACTGCTCCTGTTGGGAGAGGAGGATGAGAACATTTGTTTGCAAGTTCAGCTTAAAGACAATGAAATTCATGTCAGGGTGTTTTTAACATTCTTGTGGCATTTTTCTTATGATGGAGGACATTTATATAGAGAATTTAAGCTTAAAATGGAATTTCTGATCATTTTTTTTCTCGAATGGTTGTGCAGACAAAAAAAAATGCCATTGAAAAACGGATAGATGTGACGTAGGAGCTACCTTTTTGTCACATCCACTTGAAAACGAATGGATTCATGTACGTCTTTGCTTTTTCCTCGACTGAGCTGGCATCTGTATATATATATATATATATTAGTTGATATTGCTCGCCATTTTTGTTGCACCGGTAATGTTAGGTTGAGGATGTGAGAGGCTGCTAAGCTAGCGGGAGAGCACGCAAACAGGTAGAAGATAGGAAAGGGGCAGGCGTAATCCTCACCAACAGTCCCGCCCATAACTAAGAAGCCAATTTCTGATGAACTTCTGTCGCTCTGCAGAAACTATGTCCGAGAAAACGACACACGCTTTTTTAATGTTGGCTAAAAACTGCATAACCATAATGAAAAGACCACTAGGAATGCTTTTACAATCGAATAGAAGGTGATTGGGGTCGGGCTCTAATAGGTTTACAGATTTAGGTTTGTTTTGTGTTACTTTTGTCTGATTTTCAACCAGAAGCTGTTGTTGGAGCAGGTAACTGAAACCATAAACTGCTGCCATTCTGACAATTTAGAAGACTGGACACTTTGGAAAAAGGTGGGCTGACAAGTTTAAAAAAGACAGCTCACTGGCACATCTCTGTGCATTAGGATTTTGATCTTTCATGCATAACTGTGACTTATATCTGGTGTTGCTGCATGTCAAGTCTGGAGAGTCTGCTCAAGGATATTTTCTGTATTCTTTGCTTTAGGGTGGCTTACAGGAATAATAACTTTTTATTGACTTCTCAATATTACACAGAACTTTATATGTGCTGGATTTTCTCTGTGACCTTGGCAAGGAGATGCGCTGTAAAAGACACTGTGTGTTAGTCACACATATAGCCAGGAGGACTGTAACTCACCGCTCTCGTCTCCATGCTCATTTGCCTGTACAGGACTTCCACCTGCTGTACGAGGAGGCGCGCTACTACCAGCTGATGCCTATGATCAAGGAGCTGGAGCGCTGGAAGCAGGAGCGGGAGCAGCGACGGATGGCACAGCCCTGCGACTGCCTGGTGGTGCGAGTCACGCCCGACCTGGGCGAGAGGATCGCCCTGAGCGGCGAGAAGGTCCTGATAGAGGAGATCTTCCCTGAGACTGGAGATGTTATGTGTAACTCCGTCAATGCTGGTTGGAACCAGGACCCAACGCACGTCATCCGCTTCCCGCTCAACGGCTACTGCAGGCTCAACTCTGTGCAGGTAACAAAGCAGAATGAAATTCTCTCTGCTCGCCAGCTTTTTTTTTTTTTTTTTATCCCCTCTTGACATTTCTGAAAAACAATTACTGTGTGTCCTCATGGAACCAGGACCCGGGTGGAGGTTATGATAATCAACGTTGTTATGGTTGATAAGTGCTGCACTCAGAAGCTCAGTTTTGGTTTCTAATGCTCCATTAGATTCTTCACTGTTAGACTGTAGGGAGGGGAGGGGAGGGGGTTCTCTGACCTCCTCAGAAAGTAAGGTTTCATTCAGGAGGGAGTCCGTGTCCTCAGTACAGGACTGGGATGCTGAAAAAAGCTGGTTCTGTTTAAATTCCCACTCTGATCCTCCTTTGATCAATTTTTAAAAGCATTACCAGTGGTCTTTTAATTATTTTTTATCCCAAATTTTAAAAATCGGTGTCGTCTTTTTGGACATAGTTTTTGGCAGAGCGGCAGTTGTTCATTAGGGCAAACCCCGCTCCCTCCTCCCGATACCCATAACTAATCTGTTTGTAAGATCTACAGCCCCTCACACCCCCAACCTAACGTTA
The DNA here is from genome assembly GCA_023969325.1 of Oryzias curvinotus. Lineage (NCBI taxonomy): Eukaryota > Metazoa > Chordata > Actinopteri > Beloniformes > Adrianichthyidae > Oryzias > Oryzias curvinotus. The sequence goes on along the minus strand of CM043708.1, from coordinate 24,758,954 downwards.
CAAAACAACAAAAATGGCAAGCGATATTGGAGCTATGCAGTCGTACAATTTTGAGACAGAAGGCGTAGATGGATCTGGTCGTCAACTAGTGGATGTGTCGGAGAGGAGCGGAGGGAATTTTCTACATCACAAATATGCTCTTTTTTTTTTTTTTTGGTCTGCTCCTTATTCTAAACGATTTGAATAAATATTTAGAAAGGCAACCTTGAGCTTAGTTTTCTTAACGAATGTCCTTTTAACATGCTACACGAACATGTTAAAAACACCGAAAACACGATTTTCATTGGAGTGGGTCTTTAAAGCAAACCGTATTATTTTATTTAGGCCAAACTGAGCTTTTTTGCTCAGCTATAGCCTTCATCACTGTGCACCCTCTTTTGCATTGCTATCACCCTTAAAATATTCAAATATGCAAAATGGTTGAGCCTTCAACTGTTTTACTTTCAACAGGTTCATGACATGAGTGTCTGTTTCTGAACATTTGCTGGTTTAATGGAGCTTCTCTATGTTATCCATAGTTCACATCAAGGAAGAAGCATCATCATTTTCTGTGCTGCTGACTTTGGTGTTGCAGAACTTTTGTTTTGGTTTTGGACAGTCGTAAACGTTTTTCATTTTATTCCTGATTAAATTTGAAGTCGCTGACCTTGGATTGCGATGGTTTCCTGCAAGACCCTCAAAGTTCTGCTAAGTCAGATTTTCTCAATGTTACTTTTTTTTTTAAATATAAATATAAAACACATCTTTTCTGCTCTTTTTGAAGATTTTCCTGATGGAAAACCAGGATAGCATACAGAGGCGGGAGATTTCTTCCTTTCACTCTTTTGCACGTCTGCAGGTTTATTTTTAAGTAACTTAAATTTAAAATAGGGCTGCACGATATGAGGAAAAACTAGCGATGTGCGATATTAGAGATTCATATTGCGATAACGATATAATTTCCGGTATATAAAAACAAACAGCAAAATAACCAAAAACATCATTCTGATTTCATTGCAACAGTTTAAAAATGATACTCCAAATGATCCTCGTCGACATAGGTGACAAACATCTAACATAATAGGCCTCCATCTGATTGATCAACAACTTGAAGGCATCCATCTGATTGGTCAAATGCATGAAGGGATTTATTTGATTTGTTAAATTTGTTGATTTTTTAAATGCTTCAAGCTGCCATAAGATTGTTTTAACACAATTTATTGCGATTTTCGCCATCTTTTGTGATATGCATATTGCAGAGCTGGATATTGCAATAACGATAAATTTGTGGTATATTGTGCAGGCCTAATTTAAAGCATCTGTAGCTTTAGACGGCTTAGAGATTGTATGGTTAGAGACTTTCCTACTGAAAAGGTTGATCTGATGAACCTTGATACAAAATCTCGGCCTGAAATTTTTTTGTTATTCCACTCATATTTTTTAAGTAAAGTGTGCGCACAACAGTGTTGGAGGTCAGCCGTCTCCTTTGTGACGTCAGATCTGACCTTGGTGTGGAGATGTCAAAAAAACAACTTCAAAAATGAGTTTTACAGCTGTGTTAGCCAGCGAGGTCTGAAGGAGGGGCATCGAAAGGAAACATAACAGTCTCACACCACATTCTCCATATAACACACTCACGAGCCTAAAGCCATCAGCAAACTAACACATAGAGGAGCCTTCACCCCTCCAGCACCCACGAGACCCTCTCTCAGGCAGGCTAGTGTGCTCTGACACCTCCACCCCCTCCTCCTGTGATAGACCACCTCCAGGGAGGTGAGCAGACCGTGCGGGACAAAGCGTGTGTGGACTGCGGCCATGTTTTCCTGCGAAAAGCAGAAGAAGAGGAATGGAAAGAGGGGGGAAAATGATATGCATAATTTACACTTTACTCCTTTTTAAGACACAGCTCCTTTTTTAAAAAGACTCCAATATAACACCGCTCAGGGCAATTGAAATACACGTATTGCATTTTTTAATACCGTACTTACAATTTCTCAAACAGCCTAAACCAGTTTATACTTCTTTTATAGATTTTTAAATGACTTACAATATAATTAATTGGCCGCATCAACTAACACAACATTTTCCCGCTCTGTTTACCAGTGAGGCTTACAGGATGGGAGCTCATCTGACTAACAGGATCTGAAGGGCTGCTTTATTGTTCTGGCTTTTTATTAAGTTGCTGAAATGAAATCCTCTTTTTCAGACAAACTGCTGGATCTTCATGACATCCTGCACACAGACCTCTTCCTCACTGCACATCGTGCTAGATTTTGGTTTAGGTCGGAGTCTGATGCCTCCCTTTTGACACACAGATGCATAATGTTCCATCAGAAACACAATCAAAATCACAAACACACGCATGCGGGCGCAGTGGAGGCACCCGCCTCATTGAATCCATGTAGATGAGGCAAAAGCAGCAGATGGTTTCCAGTAAAGCAAGATTTTTCTACACAATTTGCTGGTTTTGTCGTCTTTCGCTGTGCCGTGAAGGTCTGAGACAGGAGTGTCCAAACTTTTTGCAGATAGGGTCGGATTTGGTGAGGTGAAAATCTGGGAGGGCCAACCATTCGGTCTGTATTCTTTGAAACCTTAAAATAACATTAAATGCAAAGGAAATTTAAAAAAAAAAAAATCAGTGGGATACTTTTCATGTTTTACACAAAGAACAGAATCATTTACAAATAACTTTGACCAGAAATACTGTGAATTTCATATTTAAAGACCAGAAACAAATGAAAGAAAAAGACTAAAAAAAACCTTTGTCAACATTAAATCTGGGTTCATATGAAATATTATCTATTATTTAATATTAAATGGTCATTGTAAATTTAAGTAATTTGAACAGGACAATAACAGTAATGGATCCTATTTAGAAGTGATTTAATCACAGGAACCAATAAATCTGTTCTTCTTGTTTGGCCCCCCTTGAAGGTCAAGTAGCCTCAGGTTGTTTCCACAGGTTTACAACGACTTATGACAAATTTAGCCAATCACAATCAAGAAATCGTAGTTCTTTGAAAGTGCTGGGGGTGGCGCACGATTGACATTACGACAGGAGCTTGAGGGCCAATAGAAATTTGAACGTGGGCCGCGTTTGGCCCACAGACCAGGCTTTGGACATGTCTGGTCCAAGACAAGGTCTGTAAGCTTCAGAGCTGATTTTCAAGCCTGAACCCCCCTCCTGCTCACAAAGTCACCTTTTTTTGTGTGTGTGAGTACAAAAACTTGCTTTGTGTGTTTATCTGTTTCAACCATTCCAATAATTTTCTCTTTATGAACACAATTTTTTGGCATTTTCTTATTATCTTTTCTTTAGTTAGGTGTGCAAACAACAGCATTATTTTGTACTTTCCAGAAAGAAGCTCTGTGAGGATGAGTGCTGAAAACAAACCCCCCTCTTCAATTCCTTTTCTTGTGCATCCAAATGTGAGACAGCAGGAACAATCACCTGTTTTTTGGCAAGTGATCCTCCATAAAGTCATTTTGGGAATAACTCCAACCACCTGCACAGTGATGAAGGCTATAGCCGAGAAGCAGAAAATAGAGAAAACATTTAGCCAGGGAGTCACAGAGGTGTACACACACTTGTCCCGGCGCTGGAGTTAGACTCGCCACTCCATACATCACCATGATGAAGCACTCAGATCAGACCACAGCCGATCTGTCCTTCATCAATGTGACAGCTGATGCAGCCGTAGAGAAGGGCCCCTCGTCCCCCTGCTGCCAAGGCGGGGAACGCAACATGTCGCAACACTCCCTTACATGTCACGCCGGCGCTCCATCAATCCTGAGCTAGCTGAGCAAGCCGGGCCCATCAGAGCAGACAAGGCCACACAAGCTCACACGCAGCTCCTCTGTGGCCTGAGCGGCGCAATGAGATGTTAACACGGGGGAGTTTGGGGGACTGATACGCCTTTGTGGGTGCAGGAGAAAGCAGATTAGAATGTCCTGCAGGGAGGATAAAACCTGGAAAATCAAAGCAGGAGATCCAGGAAAGTGCTTAACATATATTTTCTGTTGGGTTCATCTGTTTATAGTTATTCTAAAATGTCTGTTTACAAGTTTAGGAGGCTGAAGAGTACATCTTTCATTAAAAAAAAAGAACGATGGCATTACATAAAGGTAATAATTTATTTTTTTCACAAAACTAAAAATGAAAAATGTAATTATTCAGCTACACAGAAGTTGCAGTAAAATGCATTTTGTTTTTGTTGATGGACAGCTTGGAAAACAGGTTTTTAATATTTTCTCAGAAAAAAAAGGGATTTATGATCATTTAATCTGAGAGTTTATCTCACAGTTGATGTTATGAAGTACCAGTTTCCGGAAAACCAAATGGAAGGAAAAAACTGTTTATTTAACTGCATCAAGAAAAGCAAAAAATTAAGATTTGATTCATAAATATTGGAGCGAGAGTTAGCTAGATTGTGTAGTTTAGTGTGTAAGACTTCATCATAGTCAGGTTTTGCATTCCTGCACAAGTGATCTGATCTAAACTCCTCTGTGAATAGCTGAAGATCCTAAAAGTGTCCACTTGCACCGATTTTCCACAACCTCTCTGGGAAAACGCTCCACTTTTGTCGGAAAAAGCCTGTCAGATGGCTTGGAGGATTACAAAGAGTCGGAGCTTCCTCATTCCTCATGCAGGCAATGATCAGGGGATGCGGTGCAGGGGCTGCACTTAGCGCTTCTTGTCGAGTTTGTGCATTGCTGAACAAAAGCGACCCCCTGAGTTCTGCGCCCATTGCATGCTCCGGTGTGTGTCACACATGTCGATCAGTTCTGAGACCTGTGCCAAGAGGAGCAAGAGTCTTCCAGCTCCTCCTGTGAGCTGCTGCGAGTGTGCCTGCGCTCCCTGGCAGCCATCAATATTGCATTGTTCTCCGATTTCCAGGCCTGAGACTCCTCCACTTTGATTCCTGTGCTGCCATCTTTGCTGTGACGATGGGAGGTTAGAGAAGGGAGGCTCATCCCCACAGCGAGCCCAAGCTGAGTGGCATCTCTTTAAGCTGGTTAAATGCGGTTTGATATGTTTGTTTGAAAGGCCTTCTCCAGTAAGGAGAATGCTTTATTGCTGTGATGGGGATTGACGAAGTGCCTTTCAATGCTTGTCAAGCTGGAGAACACAGACAAAAAAAAAAGACCAAGTTTGACAAAGACCCAGAAAACTTTCTGCTGTCACAGTTTGATTCCAGTGCTCCTGTTTTTCAAAGCAGGTTGAAAGACAAACCAGCTAATTAGGTATAAACCTGTTTCATGGAAATCTTGGTGCTCGACTGGAGACTTTGTCCAATCATCTGCTCGGAATCAGAGTATTTTGTTATGCATTGGTTCAAGCAGGAAAGCAAGCAGAGAAATCTTCCTAAGTACAATATAAGCTGAGGTATGGAAGCCTGCAGGGATCATGCTGAACTTTGCAACCAGAAATGTTCTTTTGCATTTCTTTCTGCTATCAGCAGGGATGGATTTCAGGACATTGTCCTGTGGAAATGAAAAGATTCTGCTTGGTTACAGCTTAATTATTGTGTGTATTGTTTATCCCCCCATGGAGCTAATTCACTGTGACAAAACTAAACGTGAAGATTTTTTTTTAACAGCTGCTTAGTGTCGTTACACTGTCCTGGAGTCACTTACAACCATCTATAATGATATCCTTAAGTCTTTTGCGTTGCCGTGCGTTACTGATAAAAAAATGTAAAAAAAGTTTTCAGTCTATCTTCAATGATCAGACCTTTCTCCTCTGTGACCAAATTTGTTGCCGAACATGACAGTCCCACATGTGTTAAGAGAAGACGGGGGGAAATGCAACGTGATGCAATGATCAAAGAAGGCGATGTAATATGATTTCCATAATTGTTGGGCTTTTCTGTCGGCTGTCATGGATTCGGGGGGGGAGGGGTTGATGTTTGGGCAGGTCTCTTAATTAGCCGTCCTCACCGTCCGCTGTCTGTCTCACAAACTGCAGTTTGTTGTCATCTTTTCATGGCTGGGAGACAAGGGGGTACGATTTCCCAGAAGTCCTGTGTGTACAGGAGCAGCATGTGGTTTTAGTCAGGAGGTGAGGTCTTTTGAGGTGGTCAAAAATTGGCCTCATCACCTCAGTTTAGCATCTGATGGGCTTATTGCAATTAGAGAGTCATCTCTCAGTTTGGGTCTGTGTGTCAGTGTGAGCAGGGATCCGAAAAACATCTATGTTGTGTGAACCTCTCTGGCAGACAGGGTTAGCCCTTGGCGGGACCTTTCATTTCCATGCTCTGCACACTCCATTAAAAGGAAAGGGGAAGGAGTAAACACGCAGCCGTCCTCTGACTACGATTCAGACATATGCCCAATCCAGAAAAACAACATCCCACGTGGATTGCAGCAGACGATGGGGAGAAAAGTGATGTCGGGTTCACGGGTTTGAGTCTGAGCATCTCTTTGCTCAACTTTGTGCGAGTCAATCCCCAGACTGGAGGGCTCACATGCATCCCCATCTCCTGTTTTGGCCCTGCAGCTCCGGCTCTTTGTCCTCCCTCAGATCAGCCATATCTTCCTCCTCGTTTTCATTCCTCACACGTCGCTCCGCCTCGCGTACCAACCTCACTTCTCCTCTCACCCCAGTCTCATTACTCAAATTAGGGGCTCCAGTAATCACCATGCTGAGCTCCACTCAGCCCCTTAATGCACCCCACTCACACTCCACTTCCCTTTTCCCTTTGAGCTCATGGCCCTCAGTTAAGCAGACAATCCAGCACCAGCTGCATGAATATTGCAGAGGTGGTGTGATGTTTGGAATGCCCTCTGGTTTTTATCCCTGTTTGATTGGAAAGAGGCGAGCGGGATTAATGGCACACGATGCATGTTGTGACTGACGATTATCAGCATAAATGCTCATCTGTTTGTCTATTAGATCGATAACATTCATTTCTTTCTTGAGCAAATACCAGTGAAGCTGATTTTCCATCCGGTGAGCCTGCAGAGCCATTAGGTCTGAACCAGCTGACCATCCAACATGTAAATTAATAAATGTCGTCTAGAAGTCACTTTCAGTACTCGTAAACTTGAATAAAGTTGCTCCTCAAACGCTGTCAAAGGAGTTTTATTTTTAACTGCTTACAAGTTTTAATTCTGACACTTCTGTTGAAAATTGAGGAGGAAAAGCTCAATTTTTCAGTGGAAAACTTTGATTTAATTTAAGGAATAAAACAAAAGCAGTTCTGTTTTTTTGTTGTCAAAAAGTCTCCCATTATCACTCCCAAGGGCCTCTGGCTATTTGTTCAACTTCTTGTAAAACAACATTTTAGATGAAAATTGTGTTTTTCTTTCAGAAAAAACATAAACAAAAAAACGTTCACTTTAGGCTTAGATAGAGGTGGAATACCAGAAGCTCTGCCTCATTCGTCGTCTCCTGTCCTCTGCAGGTTCTGGAGCGCCTTTTCCAGAAGGGATTCAGCGTGGCGGCGTCATGCGGCGGCGGCGTGGACTCGTCTCAGTTCAGCGAGTATGTGTTGTGTCGCGAGGACCGGCGCAGCCTCTCCATCAACACGCCCATCAGGATAAAACAGGAACCTCTGGACTAAAGCATTTCAGGAGAAGGACTGCTGACATCCCCACCTCTGAGCTCCACTCCCTCCATGACCCCAAATACCACCTGGACCCCCCCTCTCATACACATTTACCTAAATGTTAGCAGATGCTTGTTAACCTCACTAACTCAGCAGAACTCTGAGGGGAATGTAGTATCAAACGATTAAAAAAGCATCAGGAGCAGAAATTTTATGGCCAATCTGCTCAAAGAATCTGGGATTAAGATAAAAAAAACAACACCAGGAGAAATGGACGCCACAGCAGCTCACCCATTCGATTGTGGTGATATATAAATCCAGATTTTTTTTTTTTTTTTTAGGGATGCAATGATTCCCTATCTGAACTTCCATCCCAGCCCTCCACCTTCTTCATCCGTATTTCCGTGTGTGAGGCTCGATCACCTCTGTCGGGTGACCAGATTGACCTCCTTCGATCCGATTGAGAAAATTTTTTCTCAAGGACGACTAAAGAAGGACAACTTTTTGGGACCCCATAGCTCTGCATTGTTGCCAAACTGATTGTTCATCACACTTTTTCATTGTCGTTTTCTAAAGTATGTTCTTTTTTTTTTTTTTATCAAGACACAGTGTAAACAAAAATTATTAACATGATTATTTTAAATGCCTCTTTTGTTTTTGTTTTTCCTTTCTCCCAAATGAAGGATGTGTGACTTTGTGTTCATTAGGCTTTGAGAGCTTGAGGCAGAGCGCTTCTTGGCATAAGCTGCAGAAACTCAGATGTCTGCAGGCGATGTGGCCAAAGCCGTCTGACTGGCAGTGCGTTTGGAGCCAGAAAAAAAAAAAAAAAGAAAAGAAAAAAACTCCTCATTGTTCCCACGGGAATGGAAGAAAACCTGGATACTTCCACATTGTTTAGAATCAAATGTCGCACACTTGGTTTTAAAAAAAAGAAAGAAAGCTCTCGAATTTCTGCCGACAACATATCTGATATCTGATTCAATTACACAAGCTGAACAGGTTGTTCCTTGGCGAAGATGAGTTACAAAAGCTCACAGTGTTTTTTTGTTTCTTTTTTACAATCTTGTCAAATGATTAAGATGTGAAGACCATCGGGGAGGGTGAACGTTTACCAGTATGTCTAAGATCAGGTGAGAGATATACTTTAAATGCTTAATGAATCTTTGCACTTAGCCGTTTCCTCTGAGCTGCACTGGCCGGCCCCTCAAAACACAGACAATGCCCAATAAATGCTGATTTTCATCTCTTCCAGACTCCGAAAACACAACAATCGAGAAAAAGAAAAACCCAACAAGACAATGTTTTTTGTTCAAATAAAAATATGTTGTGTGGTTTGCAGAAAAATGCATAATTCAAAATTGAATGAAGGGTTGCTACATTTGATCCTCCGAGCCTCCAGTTGGACAGATTTGCCGAGAGCATCACTGAGCCTTTCGGGTTCCAGTTTGAGACGCACAAAAGGCTGGGGTTCAATATTGTCACTTCCTAGCCAAGATGGTTTTGAGTGCTTCTTCGCACACATGTGCTGTGGCAGAGCCAAAAACTAAACTGTTTTCTCCACACATCAGCATCTTCTCCACAAAGAGGCGAGTGAGCGACGGTTACTCAGTCCGGCTCGTTTTCTTTTTTGGTCTTAGTCTCAACAGTCGCGGAACAAAGACAGAAACAAGAAAGGGGGCTTGTTTTCACGCTTTGTGTTTGTATGTAACTTACACATGCTGTTTCTTCCACTCCAAAGGCTTAAAAAAAAAAAAGGCCATTCTGATCTTTGTGGGTGCTGGCAGCTGCTTGATTTGAACTCTTTGAGCTGTTCATTAGCTGTGGACTGCAGCTGACCGTATGTCCTCATAGCTTTTCTCTGATCACTGATTAAACAGTTCCGATGAGAAGATAAACAGCGGCTTTTGTGAGTGCGGGCCTTCCCTGGAGGTCCTTCTCACAGTCCTAGCCCATCTTTGCTCTGACCTGCCGGCGGCCTTCATTTTTCCATCCAGTCGCCTCAAAGGGAATGGTCAACCAGGCCTTTTTCATGTGGCATGTCGGGCTTTTCACAGCCTCATCCACCCACCCCCCATTAACTCCCAGAAGCCCCCAGCTCAGCAGTGCCAGTAGAAAATGGGGCTGCACCCCCTGCTGCTGTGCCATCCCTCATGCCCCATTTTCAGAATGCCCCCCTCCTCGCCGCAGCTCGATGGAAGCCAATCAAACTGATGAGTCAGAGAATGTGCAGATCGCACTGTGACTCCACTTTGCTGCTTCAACCAGACTTTTCTTTTTATCCCACTAAAGGGGGGGGGGGGGGGGGTCACTAGTGCTGTTTTGAAAAGGCTTTAAATGAGCTTTCGTCAAGTCACAGATCACTCATAACTTTTTGACGTCAACAGTTACGAAAATTCTCTTTTTTTTTTTGTGCGAACTTAACAACTCGTCACAGGAATGACGGGTTAATTGCAGCTACACAAACCTGACAGACGTGGAAACTGTCCGCTCACAACCCTCCCTTCAGTAGACGAAGCACCGGTCAGTGTTCAGCCAGTCAGCCAGGCGTTCAGCCCCACCCTGAAGCGCCTCCTTTGTACAGTTGCTGTATATTGAATTATCAGGACTGTGGGGTTTACGGGACCCTCGTGTTTTTATGGAACCTTCTAGTCCACTTCACCAAAAGAAAAAGAAGAAAAAAAAAAAGAACAACCAACATAACACTGTGTACATATGGATAAAAACATTTTAAGGGTATAATAAGGTGCAAATGTATATTATTTAAAGTGTTTAAAACAATTAGACTGTGGTATTAAAGGGCATGTGTTCATTTACAGTGTCTCCATTTGACTTTTCTGCATATTTGCGATAATAAAAAGATGTACTGTACGATTAAAGTGTGTCTTATTGCTGTTCTATCTTACTTTATGCCTGAAAATAACTGCAGGTTTACAAGCATGAAATGTCTTGACCTCAGCAACAAATTCCACTGAGAATAAAACAATACCAAAGGAAAATAAAAATCTACTCCAAAAAAGATTTAAAGACCATTTAAAAAACAAATTGGATTCAAGTTTTTGAGGAAAAAATAAAACATCTCCTGTGCAGAGCAGAAAACAACAACAATCATACCTAAATTGAGTTTTCTGTAAAGAATCACAAAGAAATGCAGGTGAGAGTGCAAAAATAAACAGATTTTAAAACCTTTGGGTGTTTTTAATGGATCATATCAGCTTTTTTAAACAGCTGGGTTTTATCTGGTCCTGATCTATCACAACTTGAATATATCCAGAAATCGAGTTTTAATCTTTAATTCTTTTACATCCCTCATGAGCAAAATGCTACAAGAACATGTTAAAAATACAAAAAACATGATTTTCATTGGGACTTTAACTAAATAGCTCAGTTCTTTAGTTTGTTTAGAGTATAATTCATGTTTTTTCTTGTCCGTTCTTATAATGTCTTTGGTTTTTTTACGGTCTGTAAAATGTGTTCCTAAGCATAATTCTTCCTGAGAAAATAATGTACTAGATACATTTTTGTAAGTTAATGAAACTCAAGTCTTTTATAATAGCTTCATAAAGTGTGATGATAATGTAAAAATCAGGCGATGTTGTACATCACCCTTTCCTGTAGTAATTATGTGCACTTTGGTGAAAACAAATTGCTGAGTCTGAGCTTAATGATTCAAAGAGCAAAGGGGAGAATTGGAAAAGCCAAGTCCTGATATAATACAGGTAAAAGCTGAATTCTGCAGTGTCTGTGCGTCAAAACGATTTGGATCATTAAAAATACTTGAAATGCAAAGTTCATCCAAAAAGAAGGAGAAAAAACATTTATAAACCCATTAAGACTGAGTTCAAAAACATGTTTGATGTTCTAGGAAAAGAAGAGATGATGTAATAAACTGATAAGACACCAGATAAAGACAAAAAAACCTGATATTTTAGCCATAAAAAAGAGTTTAGGTACTAATATCTTGATCTTGTTTTTGTTATTTTTTTACACTAAAATACATATTCAAAGCTTTCTTGCAAATACACTTACATTCATATTAATTCTTGGCTTCTTCTTTCTGTAAAACATAAAAAAGGAACACAAACAGTATCTACTAAGTTTAGTAAACAGCTTATTTATTCATTTACAAAATAGGTACAAATACGTAGGTTTAATTGTTTTTCTTTTCACACAAACAAGAAAATTTCAAGATATGTACAAGAGTTTACCAAAAATAACCTGGTTCTAATAAACACATAATTTCATAAACAATATTTACAAATCATCCTTACGTTGAAATTTTTTCTCATAATGTTCTGTTATTTTGCCTAAAAAGCTGTAGTGGTAGAAGTAGAAATGTCTGTTGAAGCCATAAAAATCATAAATAAATGAAATTACCCTAATAGACATTGTTGTGCTTGCTTTTAAATCTATTTTTTTTTAAGTGAAATCTAAATGTAATCAAATTTTACACATAAAAAGCCAATCTCAACAACAACAAAAAAGGAAAAGGGTGTTTTTTGACAATAAATTGCAGTACTGTTTAAATGTTAAAATACATTTTGCTATAATACAGTGACAGCGTTCAGTTGTCGGGTAAAAGGGATGTAAAAAACAGTGTCGTCTACATTTACAACGCGCAACAGTTTTTAAAATGTCACATATTTTTAAAATAAATTTTCTTAATTCAAGAAAAGCTGCATAGAGGCCGAGGAATTGTGTTAAATAAGCCAAAAAAGAAAAGAAAAAACAAGATCAACACTGAACAGATAAAAAAAAAGGCCAGACTCTAAAGACACGTGATAAAAAAAAAAATCATTATTTCTTATTGTTCTTTAAATCAGTAATACAAGAAAATAAAAGGCTGGAATCGTAGCACTGCCTTCTTCCACTATGAAACTTTACAGCCGAGTCGTCTCATGGTTGCTTGAAAATACAAAAACAAGTGCTCTGCACCAAAATACTTCATGGATGACTTTTGTTTTATTCACTCCTGTGAGTGTGGGGCTAAATGTTTTTTTTTTTAAACATCAGTGATGCACACAGGACAAATAAAGTGAAAGATCCAGACTCACCGTTTTCTGCTCAACTATCACTAAAACAGTTTCTTAAACAGCATTTGGGCGGAAAACTGCAGGACAGAAATGACTGATGTTCACATTATATGTGATAAATATAAAATACTGACTCGCTCAATAATAACCCGTCAAAGGAGGGGTGTTGACCTTTGCTTGGGGGGTGGGGGGTTTGCAGGAATGTGCATTTTATCAATACTCTTCTACATCATAAGCTGTCTACATTTGACCCTTTGAAAGCACAAAACTTCAGGTTTCATAACATTGACACATGGATTACTCGTTTTCTTACAAAGCTTACATGTGATAAAAAATATACATGCTGTAAAATCATTTCAAAAGAAATATTTACACATACAGTGAGGAAACCCATGGTGATGCCATTGCTTGAAGTGGGACTGATTGAAAATAAGATTCTGTTCTGCTAGACTACATTCATTGAATGAGGTTCAACAAAAAAGCTCATGGAGACATTGAAGGTGTGAATGCACCTGTCTTAGCCATTGACTGTATGTGAAAACTGGACTGAGTGACCCCTCCCACCAAACAGGAAGTACCTGCTAGCTTCAAGAAGCCAAAATTCCATGGACTTCTGTAGAGAAAATAAACAGCTTTTACTCATTCTATTTGTCAAAGTAGCCATTCTTGTTCTGCTACCTTTTTTTTAACATATCCTGGCTAATCCTAATTTTTTTAATGATGTTTTTTTCTGTAGTGGAAGTTATTCAAGTTATAAACTGGCCAATCAGATGGCTCAATAAAAATATGTGGTGCCTTCTGGCCCCCACATCCAATGTTGAAACGCTTGACAGATTCTTCCTGGGCTGCTTTCAAGTGGTAGGGGAGTGGACTTAAAATGAGCTCACTTCTGATTGGTGAGAGTGGTTGCCATAGAAACGTGGAACTCATTTGGACTGCTTACTGACAATTTCTGGTTACAACATGGCAGTTTCAATCTCACAAAACGTGTAGAATGAATTGATTTCCTTTAGAAAAGTAAACCATTATCTGTGGGTGACATCAAACTAACTCAGTCCAGTTCTAATGTACAGTCAACGGTCTAAGCCCACGTTGGCCTGAGTCTTAAAACCAGATGTGGATCAAGTGCATCCGTTCTCTGTCTACACAGAAAAGTGTTGTCTTTACATGAAAAGACCTAACTAAACATCCTGATTCTAAATGGAGAACACAGGGAACATCAGCTTAATTTTTGTATTTTTTCCCCCATTTTTCTCTTTCCTGTTTCAACGAGCTACATCAAACGTCCCGACGGTCCACTCGGAGCTGAAACGTTAGACCTGATCTGAAGGCACGTGGCTGGGAAGAAGAAGGAGACTGAGGCGGGAGCTGGAGCAGCAGCTACTTGAGGAGGGCTCGGTAGAGGAGGAGGGAGCGGGTGGATTCTCTCTCTTGCTCCAGGTAGAATACTAAGTCCCTGAGGTTGACCCGAGTGATGCGCTGCCGCGTGTACTGGCGGGATGAGGAGGACAGAGTGGAGGAGCTGGCCGGAGAGCCTGCAGAGCCTCCGGAAACCTGGAGAAAGAAAAGCCCAAGTGTTGGACGGAGGGACCTGTGCAGAAGTTTCCACCATTCGAAGCCACATCAAGATCAGGCAGACTTGAGGTGACCACATGGAAGAATCCAAACATATACACATGTTCCTCCATTTACTAACAAAAGTCCCCAAAAGAAGGTAAAGTATCCTCTAGGAACTCCTTTAATACAGATAACTAGTTCAAAAAGGTGGCATCAATAGAGGATACAAGTGGAGGATGGAGACAGGTTTGTGAGGGACAGACTTCTTCTTTGTAAGAGACAAATGCTTGTTTTTCTGCAAAATTATATAAATACTTTCTTTAAAAATCGAAAGATGTGATTTCCTTGCTTTTTTTAAAATTTTTTTCCATGTTGTCTGTCATAGTTAGTGTTTCTACGATGAACATTTCAGACCTCTCTCATATTTTTAAGTGGGACAACTTACAGAACCAGTGACTTACAAATACTTGTTTGACCCAATGGAGCTCGGAAACTTCAGAGGGCTAAGGTGGTTCATTAAATCATTGGTGGTTATCAATACTGCTGGTTCCACTGCAGAGTTTAATACAAACATAAATCTCATTGACCTCAGGGGCAGGACTTAACTTCTTACAAAGAACTGTTTTATTTTCAGCATTTTCCGATAAACAAGCTTTTCAAAGAAAGCATTTGTGAAGCTTCTGTTAAAAACTAAAAGACCTTTCTTATCTTCTGAAATATATTTGTCCAAAAATGTTCAATCACCTAAAATGCAAAAGCCTGACTTTTTTTTTTTTTTTTGGTGAAGCAGAGGTTTTCAAAGAAAACTATGTTTTACTGAATGAGCTTATCTCAAGTGTATGGCAACAAACTAAGGAATGCACTAAAGTTCACACATAAAAAACCCCAATAATAATACCTCCTGCACAGAATAAACTAGATTAAAACAATAATAATGTACAGATCTTTAGGTTGAAGATTGTTTTATTTAAATTCAAGAAATCAAAGGCTTTTAGGGCCATTGGTGACTCACTCAGTGTTCAACCATTATCCAAATTTAATAGGGTTTTATGCTTCTTTTATGCAGCCTGAAACATGAACAGATCTTTCTTGTAAACTCAGCTGACACAGATCTGGACTGACGTTTTGCTCTAAAATAGACTAATGTCCAGAAAAAAACCCCAAAACACTCAAAAAGGGGAGTGTCTATTACCAACGTACAAATGAAAAGTTTCTTATACGTTTTAAAGCGAGAAACTCCGAGAGACAGCCAATGCCTGAGAGAAGTAAGGCAGACGTTTGAGTTGGAAACACCCTCACACAATTCCATTGATTGCACCGCTCTGTAAACATGCGGTTCAGAGAAGCTTTAATTGCTAACATACGACGGGTTTGAATTTACACAAAGCGAATCCAAGCCCCCCTGCCCCCACCCTTTCATGTATTTGGGTTTGTGTACACAGTGTGACGATGCTCCGTCTCAAATTTCCCTCGGTACACTCTCTGACCCCCTGTCAGTCGGATAGCGAGGCCGGTCGGGCCACTGCTCTTGCCGGCTTACCTAAACAATATGCATCATTTCTGGCTGCTGGTTGAAGGTCAAGCCAGCTCATCCGAGCCCCACGGCACACCAGACCCCTCACTCTGGGGATCTACCCAGGCTTAATCAGGTCAGTCTTAGCTGACCACAAGTGAAAGATGGCCCTGCCTGCTGCCATGCCAATTACTGCCACTCAGAAGTCGGGCCGACGACTGGGCCGCAGATTTTACCAATCAAAGCCATCCATCCACCTGGACAGATGGGCAGTGGTAGCCACAGGCGGGGCAGTCGGTGCTGGGGTGGTGCTCTGACGGCGGTGGGTGATGGAAGGAAGGAGAGACACAGACAAATATCACTTGCTGCAGCTCCCAGAATGCATCACTGCCTTCAGGGACAAGGACAGCCTTCAGTGATACAAGCAGAGCGTAATACAGACGGAAAGGTCAGATCTCGTCGCTGGCTCACCTGCCTCTCTCTGCCTTCACATGTCCTCCACATAGAGAGCGTGGTGGGTTGTTGCCAGTAACCACGACAACGACTCCTCTCACAAAAGTGTGTGCATTAAATTATGTGGAGCAAGAGGCGGGGATGGGCGGGTCAAATGCGACAGCTAAACAAGGTAGTTGGCAGGGTGTCAGTCAAAAAGGGAAGTGATGCATCAAAGAACACCCGCAATTACGCAGCAATGCTGTCTGAGAGGTATTAAGAGGCCAACGAGCAGGCTGGGTCACGGAGGACAGAAATGAAACACAGGGAGATGAAAATAGGCAGGAGTGCAGAGTCACAAAGAGGCGGAGCAAAAGTAAGACCTAAAATCAGCACGGCCGAGGAAGATCCAGGAGGCAAAAAACAGCATCTGTCATTTTAGCTGTGATGGGTGCTGGGAGGCAGTATGTCATAAGACATATCCATTGTGCCGAATGCACTGAGATCCTTCAATACATGTCTTCAGACATTTGACTTGTTGGCAATGGGGGTGGGGGTGGGGGGGGGGGCAGAAAACCACAGAGCAGAGGGTTAAGTGTGTTTATTTCAGGGCCTCTTAAGTGGTTTTGGTCATAAATTGCAGGACTAAACTAAACAAAATCTGCAAACAGACCAGGAGGATTATTTTACACCGTTTCACCTTCAAAATGAGACCAAACTGGAGAGCCTTCATCTTCGTTTTTAAAAAACACAAGAAATAAAACCTTAATACATATACTTTTTAAGGCAATCAATGAATTAATTGGAAACACTGGACATTCCCTTAAAAATGTTAGTTTGATTTAAGAATTCATCATTTAGTGAGTTAAAAGTATAGCAGAACTTATACATTATCTTAAAAAAGGAAAGCTAGTTAATTAGAAAAAACAAATTGAAATTAAATTTATTTTCACCTAAAAATAAAATCTAGATGCATCAAATTCATGAATCAATTTTCCTTTTGGTGCAATTTGTTTTGTATTAGAGCAAAAAATGTCGTTTTTTATTGTAAGAACTCATTATTTATCAATGACAGATGAAATTTTGCTCAGTTTAAATGACCAGCTATGTGAAAACAAATTAACCAAATTTGCCTTGAAAGTTTTCTGCGTCTGTCCACCTTTATT
Organism: Oryzias curvinotus; assembly: GCA_023969325.1. Taxonomy (NCBI): domain Eukaryota; kingdom Metazoa; phylum Chordata; class Actinopteri; order Beloniformes; family Adrianichthyidae; genus Oryzias; species Oryzias curvinotus. The sequence goes on along the minus strand of CM043708.1, from coordinate 24,741,727 downwards.
TCCTATATCTGCAAAAGTGCAGCGGCAGCAGCTCCCCTAACAGGTATCTGAGGTCTGAACTTACATTCACTTCTTTATTGTTTAAGAAAAAGCGGAAGGGGTGGGGGCCGCAGCAGAGCTGAGGCTTCTTGCTGATCTGCGGCTTTGAACGTTGAGTGGCGTCTGCGCCTTGATGCCGGAGCCAATATTGGATTTGGCCTGGGTCACCCACCTGAGGGCGGCGGGGTTAATGGCCCACTTTGCCAGGCACACAAAGCTGCTCGGCCCCGATCGGCCCAGCCTGCTGTGTCAGCACTCCGCTCCTCGTGGCAGAGGCAGCAGACAGAGGCTGCAGGGTGGGAGAGGGGAGCGTACGCGCTGAAATGTGACAGCACACCCAGCGCCATATTGCTGGAACCAAAGCCACGAGACCCAGGGAAAACATTGCTCAGCACTCGCGTCTGAGCAGGAAGATGGCCTCATGTCGGCTCGAGAAACAGATAAGCTGTTCATGATGCAACATTACTCTATTGTTGTTATTACTTTGATGCGGAAAAATCCGTTTAAACTCTGATGTCTGTGCTTCAGGCAAGGACATATATAGCACGAGGGAGACAGACTGTTGATGAGCTAAACAAAGAAGTGAAGCAAAAGCTGTACCAGGTGTTTTTCCCTCTTCTTTTTTTAGCTAAGAGCCAATACTTCTGAACACGGATGCATCCTTTGTAACATCATGACCAAAAGAAGCAGCGTTTGTGTTCTGGTGAGCAGATCCTTTGACTCCGAAGGAACAGGCTCTCCTGACTTTCCGAACCTAGCATGAGAGCTGTCAGACAAAGATGAGCTGACTATTTTCACCAAAGAAAGGTTTGTTTGAATGGCTGGCACGGAGCCGGATTGACTCATTTACTGACTGAGTGAGTCTGTGCCAGGAAGCAAAGCTTTCCCACATGTTCTCTTCCATGCTGCATTTCAGTCGAGGAACGCCGCCTGGTCCGCTCAGTGCTTACAGGGTGTAGCCCAGCCGTAGGAGTGCAGCCCCGCTCCATCTCCACTCCGGGCCTGAAACGCCTCTCCTACGGCCGCCATTAATCAGCAACAGAGACTTTCTCTCTCCATCCCTCGCCTCTCCCTTCTTCTTGCTCATCAACGCCCACAGACATGCTGGATGAGGCCATTTTGAAAGAGTTAACAGATGTCGGCTGATTTGCCCCGGGCTTTCTGACATTGCCCAAGTGATGTATTTGATGTGGAGTTTATTCAGCTCTAATAAACGCATAAAGAATTAGAATAATAATTCACAGATGTACATACGCAGATTATACGCCGGAGCCTCTCCTTGAAGCAGATAGGGAAGCCAAGATTAACAAAAGCAAAAGGGAGAAGGATAAAAAGGGTTTTGGTTCAGTCCACCAATAACCACAGATGTCAGAACGGACTCCGGCTTTCTGTTCGGGCGCACTTTGCTTCCATCACACTTTCTGAGTGACTACATCTGTTCGTCTTGTATCAAACATGCGTTTCTCTTTATGTGTCGTTTTTTTTTTAAAGATAAGAACAAAAGCCGGGGCTGCAAAAAGGACACAACTGAGGTCTAGCCTTCTAATCTGAGCCAGAAAAAAAAATGAGAAAGAGAGATAATTACTTTCAAAACAAACAACTTCCCTTTGCTTCCCAACTAAGGAACAACAAATCTCCAAAATGGTCAGTTTTAGAGTATCTTAATACTCACATAAACCATAAAAACAGCTACCCGGCACCACAGCAATGCATAGCAACTGTGCAGAATTTCAGTCAAGGAGAAAGAAGGCAAAAAAACACCTTATTACTTCTAACTCCTGCAAGCCATTTTGGTCTCCAAAGGTTTTAGAGCGCCGCAGGCCATGTGTCTGCAGTGTTTCGGGAAATGACTTGCCTTCGCACGAACACTGCTATGTTCTGCAGCACTGCTGCCCCAAGCATCCCCGCTCAATTTCTATTTAACCCCTTCCTTCCTTCCCTCACACTGACTCACTGCAACAGAGAGCTCACACCCCGCACAATACTGTCACATTGTTCAGCGTACGACAAACCAAGGCGAATGCGAGCAGCTTTTTCATGAGTTAACACATTAACTCTGCGTCTAATTTGGCTACTTAAGCATGTGATGGCTCCTAACAAACCCGGCTCAGGAAAGGCGCAAGGTTACGTAGGGAGGAGGAGGAGGAGGAGGACGCAGAAAACAGTCCCGGCTCCATTCCACTTCATCTACCACAATGTGCGACAGAGTTTGCACACTTGAATGTGTATCAACGGTGGATTAAATCTGCAAACTCGTTGACACAACACATAATTAAAACATCTTGCTGGAGGTTAGGAATTTTCTAATTAGTAGTGTACTGACAAAGCTGCAATTCCATCGCCCTGAGTTTGAAAGTCCACAGGTTACTGCGAAGATGAAAGCAGACCCCGGAGCAGAATTCTGCAGGGCTGCTCACACAATTCCTCAGAAGACAGTCACAGGGTCAGCGAGCTAAACCGAGTGCTGCACCCGGAACCTCGCTTCCAAACAAAGGGCTTCAAACTTTCCTGCCTGGAAACACAATCTCGCTGTTGTTTTCCCCTCGCTCCTCAACCTGAGAGAAACAAAAGATTGTGTGAAGGCAACCATAGGAAGAAAGCAAAACATTGTTTTTCATCTGTTTAATTAAAATGCTCCGAGCCTGGCCAGCTGAACGACTTCTGAAATACTAAAAAGGCTTCATTAGTTGGCTTTTTGAAGATTCAGACGACAACAGCATCTACGATTGTGAGGTAAAAAGTGTTAACATTCTCAAACGATCTCATCAAACAACCTGTTTTTATTCATCAGAGACATAAAGCGGTTAAAATGCAGCTGATACACCAACAATCTGAACCGTTTCCTGGTCAAAGTGATCAATGAATCACTTTGAAGCTCATAATAAAAATATGTTTTCGGCCGGAGGAGCATGTGATGCTTACAGCTTCTCTAACCTGGGCAATTAACACGGGCAAAGTATCTTTGACTACATAAAGTATCAGAAGTAGAACTTTTCAAGCATTAAATATTCAAAGCATTTCATATATAAAATGAACCCAATTAGAGTTAAAATAGGAGAAGTGTAATGAGTCAGAATGCTTGTCTTCAGAACTGCTCACTAATGAGCCATTGTTGGTTTTGCACACTTTACTTTCAATGGTGTGGCACTGTCATTTCTGCCCGTTGTTAATTTTTAATTTAAGTTGAATGGGAGGGCGGTGACTGCGTTCATAATCGAGGCACTGGGGTGTTTTGCAGCCGATGGATTGCTGGGAGAAGACACCAAATGAGGCTTCTGGTCCAGTCTTTCATGTCTGTGCTAAATATTCTAAACAGCAAAACGCAGTTAACAAAAGCCAATCAGTTCGGAATGGTATCAAACATAAATGACCACGAAAAGGAGAAACAGCACCCTGAAAATGGCCTAATTAGCGGGAAAAGGAGGCTGGTGAAGTAGTGCGGCAGTTTCAAAGAAACTGACTTGAGAATGAAACGAGGCACCACCAGGCGACACCATACATCCCACAGCTCTGCAGACGTGCGCTCCGCTCCGTTCTGAGCTGTCAGTCTTCACATAAACACTCATATGAGCAGTGACACATTTCGCTTACAAGAAAAAGGATTGCACCAAGGGGCCACGGCAGACATTCAGACGGAGGAGATTAAAAAGCACATTTGCGGCTGAGGTTCACACTCTGAACTGGCTTTTGATCTCAAATTGACATTAATGGGGCCATTCTTGACATCATTTAGCCATCACAGGCTCCGCTTCAGCGCTGCTGACACTGGTCCCAGTGCACCTAACGGGGCGCCGGCTCAGAGTAAGCACAGAAATACGGCCGTCTGAAGAGCAGTTCTGATTAAAATCCATGTTCTTTGGGGGAAAGGGTAGACAGAGTTTCATGTTTTATGAAGAAGGCCCAGAAAGACGGGGGGAAAAATAGCTTAAATTCAGACTTGGAGTCTTTCTCTGAACAGAAGCGGACAGAGTTTTCCCAAACATTCAACACTTAACTTTAACCAAGGGCATTTATGATGAAAATGAAAAATGTAAATCCAATTTATTCAAAATTATGACAGTTTCGCCAACAAGTTTGCTTATCCAACTTATACTTATATTGTCACAGATTGTCAGGATAAAATGGCAGGAGACTGAAAATTTGGACTCGGTTCAGCTGGGCTTGCTAGCGCGTTTCTTGAGGCCCACCCCCCCAACATCAGATTCTTGTTCCACTGGCCCAGGAGGCTTCCTTCCTACCTGCAAAGCATTCTGGCAACCTGCTTTAATATTTCACATACAAAGGCATCCTTTTCTAATCAGCAGTGTGTGTCTGTGTTTGCATAAAGCTTATCTACATATTGACTTGGTTTAAATCCACACCCTTGTCTGCCAAAATAATTACATATCTCATAAAAGGAAGTTCTGAATTCTTCCTGCACCTGAGGCGGGCAGCTGCAGGAGAAGCCCATCGGCGCCCCGCAAACACACCTCCGGCACTGCCTGGTATCCAAACAGCTTCAACACACACCCAGAGCCATTACCTTCCATGATGTGATGGTGCCGTTCCATTAGATTAGCTTAAACACCCACTCCAATGAAAAATGGTCTTTTTGGTGTTTTTAACATGTTCTTGTGGCTTTTTTTCCTCATGATGGAGGACAGAAATTAAGAAACATAATCTCGAAATTGCATTTCTGAGCATTTTTTATTCAAATTGATATGAATCTGGATGAAATGGTGTTGGTAAAAGCTTGTAGCTGTGACATAGAAGCTATAATTGGCAGCTCCCTGCTAAACTCCAGTCTGATGCATCTACTTGGTGACAAACAGATCCATGTACATCTTATTTTTCCTCATCTGAGCTGGAATCTGGCTCGAAACTGAATGCCTGGATAGCTCCAATATTGGTCACCATTTTTGTTGCACTAATATTGTTAAGTCGGGGTTGTGAGGGGCTGTAAGCTAGCGTATAAACGGATAGATAATGGGAAGCAGAGGTGGGCTTACTCCACGGCAATATACCTGCCCACCACCTATAGGTAAATCTCTAATAAGCTACTGCCGCTCTGCAGAAACTATGTCCTAGACACAAGCATTTTGGCTTTTGGAATAGTGATAGTAAAAAGGCCACAGGAAACACTTCAGAGTGGGTCTTAATGGCAACTCTAAGAGAAGTAAATGTGTTTGTGTGTGTGCTGCAGGAATGCAGCGATCTAGATGCATCAACCAGACGTACAAACATACGACTCACCAAAAATACATGCAATATGGCAGAAATATGGAATAACAAATGCCAACCTGAGTAGGGCGCTTAAAAAGATATTCAACCCCCAAGATAACCGAATTTAATCCAAACTGCCATAATGCTCAAAATGAATGTTGATTTGGGTGATTTGGGCCATTTCTTGCTTTTTACAACTCAGCCAAAGTTCTATCAGTGCGAGGCGTTCATTAGTCCAAGAAATACATAATTTATGCCGTCTAAAAAATACATGTGATCATGAATCAAAATGAAAATGAGAGCTACAGCAACATGGAGCTTCTTTGGAGATGCTGGTTTTCTGTCTAACCTGTTCACTGAGACGATAGGATGGACTGCTTACAGACTAACACAAGCAAAGCACCAACAGCATACAACACATCCAGCAAGAAGCCTTTTTCCTCTCCTCCTTCAGCACTGATAATATCCATGTATATGGTAATGTCTGAATTCTGTTGAGATTATTTGTCAAAAACGCTCAAATTTCGCAGTTAATTGGCCTCTCTAATTAGCACAGGATGTCTAATTCCCATTGCAGTTAGTGTGCTAAATGGTAAAACTTTAGCAAGCGGATGCCATTCCTTTTTGTCTGAGCAGAGAGAGTCCCTGTGCAAAGCCAGCTACACTGTACATTACACACTCAATGATCGATTCTAAATCTTAATTAGGGAAACAACAAACAAGCAAGGGGACTTAATGAACTGTGTACCTTGTCAAACAGCTGGCTGATTGTATTTGTTGGGATATATGTTAAATTTAATGATTTGGGCAATTAACTCCAGAGCCCCTCTGTAATCTCTGAAGGACAGGAAGGGGCGAGGGGGACGAGCACCAGGGCCACGAACCTTAATGAAAAGCAGCTGAATATTTGTCATCCCCAGAGTGCTGAGGAAGGCCCCAGCAGCCTGAAGGACCTTGTACTCAGAAATAAAGATGTCACACCAATATCACTCCCTTTTGCGCTTCAGTGTCGAGCTCTCGGTTAACACAGAAAGATGCCACTCGTTTCAGGAACCCCAGCTGTACTGGGTCCTCATTTCATTTAATGATCTGAGATGCTCTGCAAAAACAATACAGAAACATAACAAAAGACATCTAAAAGTGGGCACAGCCGCTATCATGAGTGTGTTTTTTTTTTTTTTTCCATGGCCCTCCATTTCTAACTTTTTTTTCTAAATTGGTCAAATGGAAAGCAGCGAAAAGCGAGGAAAAAAAATTAAGCTGAGCTGAAAAGTGCGACTTGGATTTAATATTTTATAATTGCCAAGGGACATTCTAAGATCAATGAATTTTTGCCCGGGACGCACATCAGAAAGAGATGTACTTCAGTCTTTTTAGGGAACATTGGTCTATTTAATTCCAGTGTCTGATGCATGTGAAATATGCCTTCCATGGCCTCCTTCTTCTTCCCCAGGCGCTGCTGCAGGCAGACATTATCACTTTTAATGGGCCGCCATGAGAAGAGGCAAGTCAGCCAATAACCCATCCTCACTAATGGATGGCCTTGTTTGTTCGCCTTCACCATTTTCTGAAGCTAATTTTAGATTTTCTGTTTTCCTGTTAAACACAAAACGGAGGACACTGTATCAAACAAGATTTTGAAGAAATAAATAGTCCTCAGGATGAAAGACAGGAGGAGAGTGGGAAGAGATGACATTTACATAAACCATTTCTGACCAGATTAAGTAGAGGGAGCAACTGTATCCAAAAGTAAATATCTCCCATTGTGAGAAAAAAAGGACACTTGAGAGGTCATGATGAGGAGCTCAGTGTTGAATAATAAGGGACAGTTAACCCTTGTGCTATCTTATGGGGTCCAGATGACCCCACCCACATTGACTTGTTATCCCTACCATGACAAAGGTGGATAAAGGTGAAGAGGATTTCATGTAATCCATGGACACCAGTGAAGATCACAAATCATTGAAGAAAAAAGGTTCAGCACACTGTCTTGTGGGGTCTAGATGACCCAACTCACAATGTTAAAGTGCCTTGGATGGCACAAGGGTTAAGAGATTTAGCTTTTAAAAGCTAGAAATATCTGGATTTGCTTATCGCTAATCAAATCCCTCTCAAAACCAGCCAACGCCTTAGTTTCTACCATGATCAGACACATGTCCGTATTCCATTTGTGCTAATTATGAAACACTAGAACCACAACTGTAATCAAAAATGACAACACTCTCTAAGGGTGCCTATCAACTATTAAATTCTTTTGATCTGAATTTAAAAGTGTGAAATTCAGTTTGATTTCCAATTCAGCACAATTTGATTTGTCAAATTTCCATTAAAAAGGTTTTTTTTGTGATGAAAAACTGGAATCATTCAACTAATATTTAAACTAAATGAAAAGGGGAACTTTTATTTGAAAAAAAGTTAAGTTCTCACATAAAAACGGACAAAAATGCTTCATAAAATTAAATAAATTGCTTCGATCCTTAGGAGTCTGCGACCTCTGAGGTTTTTTCTACATTAAAATTTGCTCTGTTATTTATCTTTAAAACGTGACAATAGATACTTATAATTTTTCATTATTATAGAAATGAATTCCAGAATAAACCTTGAACTGTTACAAAATTCAAGTATGAATAGCAAATTATGTCATTTTTTTAATACTCAACGCAACAATCACAAAAATTGAAATAAAATAGTTTTTTATGTTATAATAAAACAAAGATTAAACATGAACAGTTTAAATAAAACTGTAAAATTCCCCAAAAAAAACAAATTAAAGATGAGGTCAAACTAGATTCAATGTTCCAAGGATTTATTCTAAGCGTAACCACAAGTATGTGTCATAACGCTTGCTATGTTTGTTTTAAACCAAAAATTTTAAAGCTAAAAACCTTTTACCCTAATTTTTTCATGAAAACAATACTAATAGGAATGTGGGTGTGGTCAGTGTCACTCCAACATCATTGTAAGCAGCCATTGTGATTGGTGAACAGACCAGTGAGATCAGAGACGATAAGGGTTAAAAGACATTTTGATTTATATATTGGTGAAATAGTTTTCTAAGTGGAGACTCATTTCATGTGATCATCTGAATATCAATATCCGCCTCTAGCGCCTTCATGAACTAGTGAGAAAAACACCAAACCACTTTGTTGTAGGACTTTCCAGAACATTAAATCCATACAAAACACTATGAAGTTAAGAAACTAAGCATATATCAATCAAATTCTGTAGTGAGGTTTAAGTGACAAAAACACACATGTACACAATTTTGTGCTTTGTGCTACCTTTTAATAAGATGTCTTATTGAATTTCTAAAAGTGATTTCCAGATTTTGGGCTCCAATAACAGGGAAAAGTACAGCATTTCTTAGCCAAAAAAAAACCCCACAAGAGATCAGTGGTCAGTAATAAAAGTGTGAGTGTAAGGATGATGCTTAATAATTTAGAAGGCAGTTTGAAGAAGCTGCTTACAGGATGACTGATGCATAACAAAAACCCCTGAATCAGATCCGAGAAAACTCAAAGTCCTGTTTATGTTGGCATTTCTGCCATCTAGCTGCAGTGTTTCGCCTACTCCCTATGTATGCCCCCCTACCAGCAGGTAATGAATGATCTTTCTCTTCTCCCCATTCCTTGGATCAAACTTTGACAGCTGACGACGGAGCTGACGTGAAACTGTAAGTCAAAGGAAAACAAACTTAAAGCGCGTTGCTACAATAAGATGCTTAAACTTCCAGCACTGAGATGCACACGGCAAGCAGGGTTTAAATCCAACAGCATTGCAGGAGGTCCTATAAATAACGACAGAAAGTCACACAAAGGCACAGAAGTTTCTCAAGTGAGCCACAACAAAAAGAAGTGTCTGGTCTCTCCGGGGCTCCACCATGTTCAGAGGCTTTGTGTTGACAACATCATTAGCAACTCGCTTTTCTAAATTCTCAAGTTAGTGGATGAGATTATAACATGTTGAAAATCAGAAACTGGAGGGAGAGTTTCCATTTCCTTCAGGATACAGGAAACACAAGCAATTACACAGGGGCAAATCGGAAACTGAGGCGTTATTTTTTTCCCTCCTCTGTCTTTCCCTGTGAGGAGGAGAAGGCGTAGGAAGAGAGAGTGGGTTTGCACTGCGTGATGCGGTACAGCATGGGGCCCGTGATGTGAGGCGGTACCCACGTCCCTGGCCAGTAGGCTAGCTATAGAACCAGCCATTATTGGTACGCCTCCATAGCAGCTTGGCGGAGATGGGGGGGGGGAGCGTGTAGCACATTTCGTTCTTTAGAAATTTAATTATATCAAGATTAACAAGGGAGGTAATTAATTTCTTTAAGATGAGTATCTATCAAATGCCCAAGGCTCAACTTTGTTGTCAAAACTGTATATTTAACCATATTATTTCAGGGCAAAGTTTTACAGGCAAAGATGAGGGGGATCACTTCTTCCGCTTGAACATATGGAAACTTCTTATCTAAATACGAAGATTACAATTACAATGTTAACACATCCCTGTATGTTAAAACATGGGTTTGAATGCTATGGTTTTTGTTTTTTTTTATTAAGGAATTGTTCAGAAAAAGAAGAGTAACGATTGGATCAGTATTGCATCATCTGTCAGTCCTTATGATGAGCTTTTCGGAACCAACAGAGAAATAAAATTGAGATATTAAGCGTCAGGATTTAGTTTGTAGAGTTTTTATGGTTGGATGTTTTGCATCTTGCTTTGTGTAGCGTTGCACTCTGGAGTTTGCTCACACCCTATTCCTAGGTCTCTCCATTTTCAGGAGCTTTCTGCCAAATTCTCACGACTTTTTTTTTGTCTCTCTGCATGTTTCTGCTTGTTCAAGCGCAGTTTCAGGTTTTTCTGCTAGAGCAGAGTATTTTCTTGCTGCCGTAAAAAAAATATTTTTTTTTGTTGCTTTTTTACAAGCTTGCTGCTCAATCCTGCAGTGACAAAACCATTTTTAATTACATGGGAACTTAACTAACTTCTATGACAGCAGAGCCTTTAATGTTCTGCTGTAAAATATAAGACAGAATTCATTTTTGTAATAAGCAGAAGTTAGCAATTTTAGAGTGAAAATAGTTGGTAGGATAAAACAAAACTGGTCAAAATCATAAATTAAAATTGCAAAATTTCCAATAAGCCACTTAAATGTCAACCAAATAGCCTCTGGGTCCTTATTGATCACCCTAGTGACCAACCCTTTGCTCTGATGTATCCATCAACTGATACCATCGTAAAAAAATTCAAATGCTGACAGCAAGAGTCGATTTGTCTTTTTCAACAGCTACAGTCACGCTGTGGCTACAATAACCTGATTTCTATTTAGAACTGCTTTGACCACTAAAAACCGTGATTGGGTTTGGGCTACACATCTGTGTGTTTTTTTTTATTCCTTTAAAAGCTTGTCCAGCAGAGTGCTGCACAACAGAAAAGTTAAAAATAACAATACTGATTCATTTTCTTCATTTCATGCAATTCTTATTCATGTATTTATTTTATTTATCATTTAAATCTCGGAATGTTTGTTCTAAACCAACTTCTTAACAGACTTTTCAAGAATGTCTGCATCTAATGTTCCGCAACTGGAGAAAAAGGAGACATAATAAGGTTTGCTTTGATGGAGTTAGACCTGCTTTTGGTTAGAAACATTATTTTTCCCATTTCACCTCCTATTGACTTTTGATCTAATAATATCTATTGTGTGCCGTTGGAAGTGTCTTTGGGCAAAACACTGAACCCCACCTTGCCTCTGGTGAAAGGTCGGTGCCAGTGTTCGGCAGCAGAGCCCCCATCACTGTGTGAATGTGTGCGTGAATGGGTGAGTAGGACTGTGACTGTAAAGCGCTTTGGGCCTTCGAGGAAGGTAGAAAAGCGCCATACAAGTATACGCCTTTTACCATGCGCCAATATATACACATGTTGAAAATAAACTGAATTTTGCTAAGGATCTTCTTCAATTGTCCTGTTGGTTGTGCCATGACAGACATCATTGCATTGATCGATGCCAAGATTTTACTACTATAAAATACCACTAAGCCATAGTCAGACATAAACATGTTACTAAATGCACTATTTTAACAATTTAGATTTGTGTGATTGTTTGTCACTAGTGTTGGATTTGAAATGATTGTAACATCAAGTGCAAATTGTCTGAAAGAATTTGCGACTGGCACAGATCTCGGCTTTTCAGTTCACCATGTGTGAACTCTACCAGCAAGGGCATCAAGCCCAGGAAGCCCTGTGAACAACTCTGCAAAACAGTAGCCCCACTGAATTCAATGGCCAATCAGCAGCTCCTACTTTCCACAAAAAAACATCCACCGTGTTTGTGGCCATGGGAGTAAAAAGAGGAAATGGCAATGAGAAAGCAGATTAGCTTAGCAGTGGCACGAGTCTCTCCCAGCCAGAGAGCAGTCATGACTTTTAACCAAATTTTACCCTCAATTGATTGAAGATTCAAGATGCTTTAAGAAAAAGCAGGGGGATAAAAGAGATGTGTAGGAGGAGCCAGCATTTTCCCTCATGCTGTCCCCTCTACAGATCTCAGTTGGCCCGTCTTCTTCCTAACCAAACAGCCGGGCTGGTCAGAGTCCGTCCATCAAACCCCCTCCGGGTCCGGAACCCTCCTACTCTCCGAGTTTCCTGTTTGTCTGGTTGAAGACCTGACCATTCCACTCCCAGGCGGCACATTGGGAGGGGCGCACGAGGAGGGGTAGGCGAAGGAGAAAGACATAAGGACAGAGGGGAGGTTGGCGGGGAGAAGGCGAAGGAAGAGACACTGAACACTCCCGAGTTGGGATTGATTTACTTCATTAACCAAGATTACAAGTTTAACTTACAAACCAGAGGTCAAAATTTCTCATTAACAAGGGGACCGTGGAGAACCTCGGGGCTTGGAGACCACTCTTATTACTGACTACACATTTCAATCTGTCTTTGATGTTCCATGTCTGCCTTTCTACCCCCTCTTTTCCCCTCCTATTTTTTGGCAGCGAGGTTGATTTTAATTGTAGCTATAGAACAGAGCATAGTTTGCCTGTAAGCCAGCCTCCACATCTGTAGTGAGTGCAGCTTTAGTGATATTGGGTGCAGTCCATAGCTTGAGGCTAATTTTAATGGTCCCCCCCCCCCTCCTTCCTCCCCCCTTTCATTGGAGACTTAGATTGTTTTCCACGTGATTCCTGTTAATTTAGCTGGAGGAAAGGGCATCAGTTTTCCTTGTGCTTTTCCCCCTCTCTCCCCATGCCTCTCACTCTATTGCCTCACTCCTTCTTTCTGATCTACAGCCTCAAAGAAAGAAGGTGAAATGAATTCAAATGGAAAAATAGACTATGTTCACCATTAAAGCGCTCTCCTTGATTTGGAAGCTACTGTTACTCTTATGCCATCGAACCAAACTTTTTACTCCTAAAGTCCCGCTCTTGTCATCTTTTGAGTTATTTTAAAATTGTCTTTTAATTATGATTATGCTGTTTTAAGCCCAAAAAAAATGTTGCTTTCCAGGACATAGTTTCTTCAGAGCAGCAGTAGAAATTCACCTCTGAGTTGTGGGCAGGATTGCTGGTGCGGAGTAAGCCCCGCCCCTTCCCATCATCCATGTGTTTACACTGTCTTCGCCCCTCACAACCCCAACTGAACATTACCAGTGGAACAAAAATGGCGAGGAATATTGGAGCTATCCAGCCGTACAGTGTCTACAAGCGGATGCATTGGAATTCATGTGGGGCGGGAGCTTGTGGCTTGCCGTAGTAACATGTTTGTCGCACTTACAAGCTTTCTCCAACAGCATTTTGTATCTGCGCCTGATTCAAAACACATTGAATAAAGAAGTGTAGTTTTTAGGTTAATGTCCATTATAGATGTCTTCAATCATGAGAAAAATGCCACAATAACATGTTAAAAACACCCAAAACACGATTTTCATCAGAGAGGTTTTTTTTTTTTTTTAAATAAATTCTTGAAAGGTAACTCAGAATGTTTTCAAGCATTAAGGATTTAAAATGTTGAAGGATTTGCATCCAGACAGATTTTACACCTGGCTGCGTTTAAAATTAACCAAAGCGATACAAAGGGGCTTCCTAACGGATCTTAGTTTAAAAACAAACAAACAGAAAAATCTACACGTCAGGAGGAAGAATGCTCATGAAATGCTAAACAATGAATTAAGAGGATATAAAACTATAAAGTGGTAAAATTATGTTGAATGTGTGAATTTAAGTAGATGTAAAGGGGGTGGTAAAATAATCATTAATATGACAGTCTGCCTCTAATCCCTAATTCAAATAGAAAAAAGTCCAACTCTTCTTCATTCCTACAATCAATTTCAAAATGCTGCGGTAGTTGGAGAGCTCCAAACCCCCCCGTATGCCCGGGCTGTTCCTGCTTCACATGCTGTTCAGCTGCAGAAACACTAAATTACAAACTGAACTTCAAAGTACATGAAAATAATTAAAGAAAAATCATCTGGCTGTGATGATCATAAATGCAAACAGAACAGATTCCCTCCTTTCCAGTAACCCCCCCCTTCAAATTAAACAAGTCCACATTTTAATTAAAGAAGCAAACAAACAGACTTGGCAGATCAAACTTCGAAGTTTGAAGCCGTTTGTTTACTTTGGCAACAGGTTGGAATCAGATTGTCAGATTTTCTCCAAGCACAGAAAACTCGCCAGTTCAAATTATTTCTTGAAAATGGTTATGCTGAAAATCTCCAAAACAACAAACAGACTCAAATAGCAAAAACTTGTGGTGGAAAAAAGTTATTGGCAAACACAACATGAATGTCCTTGATTATGAATAAGACAGGGGAAAATACGGAAGGTGAAATTTGAAATGAAGATCATTATTTTGCTTGGAATCACGTTTCCTTTTTAACTTCCTAAGGACAACAAAGTGAAGCGATCCAACTTCAAAGAACTTCTATTTGGGGACCAAATGGAAAAAAAAGGGCTTGTAAAGGAGGAAGACTGTAAAGGTTTAAATATTGTTGGTTTGACTGAAGGTTAACTGAGATTTCATGAAATTATGCACCTTATATCAAATAATTTGGATCTACGTTAAGTTAATAAGGATGACTAAAATGAATTATCAAGAGGATATATCCCACTTTAAATACCCATCTGATGAAGCTTGAGTTGGGGTGTCCCACTACTGGGGTTATTGCTAGCCCGGGTTAGAAAGTCAGCCAACAGCCCCAACCACCAGCTCTTTGGAACTAATCTGCCCTGCAGAGGCCTGTAAGACCCCCTTTGTTGCCTCCTGCAGACTGGATCCGGCCGAATACGGCCTCTCCAGTCTTGACTAGCTATCAGTTTCATAGCCTCTGGCCTTCTACAACTGGGCAAAAGCCTAAGTCTTACAGAGCCACCATCAAATTAAAGGTGGGTGAATAGGGGTTCAGATGGAGGGGAAATAAAATCGTGTCACCTGAATTCCCTTACAGCCTGAACAAAGTGGAGGTGGTGTGAGTAGGAGAAAAAAAAAAAAACAAGCACGAGGAAAAAGACACTACAGGAGAGGATTTCTGCTCTCGGTGAGCAGAATAGAATCTCAACAAGGCCATTATCTGGCTCCTAATTTGAGCTCTGGCACAGCACTGAAGGGCTGCCTTTGTCTTGGATTAATGCGTAAAGCTCAGGATGCAATGTCAGAGGGAAATAATCAGCGTGGGCCCTTCATAACGTTGGCTGCTTGTGCTCCTGGCCAAGGCCCCTGGCTCATTTCTGTGGAGATGAAATCTATGACAAGCCCCTCAGTGAAGCTGAGAGCAGGCAACAGTCCAGTAACACCCACAGGCCTCCAGGCATCCTGTGACCCCCTTAGAAAAGTCACATTCACTTTGCTCTGGAGAAGGGAAAGAGAACGCCGCGGGGGCTTCCAGCCCATGTGAAATGAAGAAATGTGAGGAGGTGAAAACGAAGTGAAAATAAGTTAAGATTCCTCCACCGCCCCCTCTGCAATAACTCCAGAGGAGGGACACGCTTTACTTCATTATGCCCTCTAATTAAACATATACAGGACATTAAAGACACAGGGGAGAGAAATGGAACAAAATGATAATTTATAGTCATGTTTATGTTTGGTAACTGCATTTAGGGAAGTAGCTGGAGAGAGTAGTCTGTTTTGTTAATGCAGCAGAAGGTCGCAGGCTAATGCCCATCAGGGTAAAACACTCTGAAAGAGGTTGGCACTGTACTCAAGAACCAGAAGTAATGCTTTTATTTTGTTATTTATGCTTTTTTACCGGCTGCATTACTATGCCCCTTTGCAACACACTGTTGCTATGCCAAAGACGTGGAGATGCAACTCGATAAGCAGGTTATTAAAATGACCACTTGACATTCAAAATTCAAGCTTATTTTAGACTCATCATACTTTAAGACAAATATGTGGAATTTAAATGTTTCCTCTGGAGCCTGAGGGGAAAAAACTGCCTTGGTACAGCAATTGTGCATGACTTCACGGATAACTGTGTGCTACAGAAATGTGATACTTCAACTGCTCCACAACCTCAAACAACTTTCCTTCTGATAGAAGTTTAATTAAAAACAGACAAGGCAAGTTACGGGAGGTATGTTGCTGTGAAATTCTAGAGCATGTTTTATTCTACTTTCTACTATTCTACTTTCTTTTATTCTACTTTGCAATGACAATCAAGGATTCATCAGTTCAAATCTTTTGCAGAAATCCAATATGCCAATATGTTCAAACACATGTTGGTCGACATCGATAAAAAATGTTCCATTCCTGTTCCATTTCAGATAAACTAAATTTCATTCCGCTCAAGCTTTAGAATTCACTTCAATTTAACTCAGTTCATTAAAAGAAGAGAGAAAAAATACACTGTGGGTAAACAACTAAAAAAATACTTTTTTTGCTTTTACTTCAGCTTTTTACTATCCAGTCCATCAGACAGCTAACTCCAGCCTTGAGTTCGGTTATAACTAGGAAAGTTAACTCAGATCGCATGCTCAAGACTTTTGCTTTAACGGTTTGCTATCCAACTCAAAGCATGTTATCTTTGCATGCAGGCAGAACTCAGCATAACACAGAGAAGAACTATTAGGGAATTTCTGCACTTCAAATAAAGCACCAGTGGTTTGTAAACATAATAAAAGCAGATGGGATTTAGAAGGTGTGTCTTTTTGTAAAAAAGGAAAGGTAAACCAACTGGTGGTCACAATGCGCTGGCATCTGTTGCAGACGCATTGATGCATTCAGTCATTTTGACCCAAGCAGAACCAAATCAGTCAGACCTGTTGGTAGAAATGGTTGATGCCTTTTTATGCAATTATTAGCTGATATCAAGGTTAGCCGATGATATAGTGCATTACTAGTGACAAAAGAAAACTGTGAAAACTTATGAATACAATCAAAGCGCAAAAGAGTCTAATCAAACTGCAGAATGTTGTTTAAACTGAAGGTAATTTCAAGTGTTTGATCACAGTACACCACAATTGTCAATGGATTGAACTGGACAGAAAGAACACAACAAAACACGCAGTCTGAGACCATTTAGAGGCTTTTAAAGACAAGCTTTTGTCTTAATTCAATAATAATCCTTTTATATAAATTTAGAAAGAGCTATGAAACATCAAGCTGATGTAATCAATGCTCAAATAACGTTCAAAGAAAGTCAGGTTTTGCAGGGCTCTGAAAAACACCCAAAGGCTTCATCCTAAACCCTTCAGGCCGCAGTGAGTTAAACTTTTAAGTTTAACAATTAAGCAAAGGCAGTTTCGGAACGTTTGAGAGAAAAATTATTTTTCTATCTAAAAAAAGGAATACTCAGATTTGTAAAACTGTGTCTGAAGAAACATTACTTCTGGATCTAAGTAGTTGACTGCTTTTTCCTGTTGATGGAATCTCTCTGGATGAATGGGAACCTACACAGTCGAGACTTCTAGATCTTTGTCCAGTGAACAAATAAGAAAAAAAGATGTTTGATCTTAAGGTTTTTTTAATCTTTTTTTTTTTTAAAACTAAGTTTAGAAACTGTTTTTGCTGATGCCAAATGGTTTAACTTTCCAGCGTTACACCTAGGGACTAAGATCATGCCGCCCCCAACGCAGACATCCCCCAGTGTACAAGACAGGTAAAAAGAAGGTACAATTCAAAGTCAAAAACTTCAAACCAATAGATTTTTTTGTGGTTTATGTGATTGTTGTGATGCTTTTTGAAGTTGAAGTTGAGTCAGTCTGACTGACTGATGAAGCTACTTTACAACTTCACCTGGATAAATGTTTATCACTACAATGCCAAGTGCCCAAAGTGGGCGGGGACATTACAGTACACAGTTTATTTAGCTAATTTGTTAGTTGTTTTTAACCCTTTATGTAAAAATATCTGAATGTAAAACATGTCAGAAACTGCAGAGTTAAAATGTCTGCAGTGAAAAAGTGAATGCCAGCATTTGTTGACTGGATTTTGATGACATGCTGCCTCAGTCAGTTGTGTAGCACTAGTTCAAATCATAATAATAATCACAGGAAGGGGATTTAAGTAATATTAAAAGCTTTTATTTATTTACCAAGATTCTATGAAACACTACTGTGCCATTTAAGATTAAAGTAAACAAGGTCAAGTATGTAACAGCATTAACCATAAAAACCCTGTGTACTAATAAAAAATATTGGACTAAATTAATACAAATTTAAAACAAATAATATGTTACATAAAAATACTTCAGGTTATATGGTTATATTGCTGTTCATAGCTGTCTAGTCAGAGAATATATAGGTATAAGATTTCTGCATAAACAAGGATGACAATCTAAATTCATTTTAAATGTAACTGCATTTAAAAATCTGAGTTGAATTCCATTTGTGAAAATGTGCTTATTACTGATGTGTGACAGTTATAGTCAGGGGATGAGTTGTTTTAGCATGAACCCGCTCTCCAGTTTGTCATGACAGAATTAAGAAAACATGACCATTAAAAGCAGAGCAGGCAGGTTTTCAGAAGTTTAAAAGGAAGTTGGGATTCAAATTTATTAAAAAAAATTTGATCAGATGAGCTTCAAACGCAATTGGAATCCATAATTTGCTTTGGTGCTGGGTTATTTCTGACTTGGAGGGATAAATAGTGATGTAGCGTATGTTGGTACCTCCGTCCCTGATGGTTGTGCCCTCGGAGAGTCCACTCTGCGCTTCTTTCGAGGTCCGATGGCAGCTAGCGCTGTGAGGTTGGCATCTCGCTGCCTCATCTGGGCCAGTTCCTGCTGTTGCATCTGTAAGGGTAGAGAGCAAAGTTTAGAAATCAACTTGGATGCGTTCTTAACATACTTAGTGATGTATTTCATCTTAACTATTAAATATTAAAAATAAATGAAAGTCAGTTGATTGCATGTAATAGCCTTGAATATAAATTGTGTCTAAAGAAACAAACAAAAAAGGAGCAGGAATCAAATCTTTAATTCAAAATACTCCGAATCCTGAGCAGAACAAAATGGACGACTGTTGGGAGCCATTAGCAGAGCTTCTCTCAAAGATAGTGTGTGCAGTCACATGGTCCGGTGGTGATTTTAGCAGTTCGTGATGTGGAAGTGGGGGAGGGGCACCGCCCAGGGTAATGTCATGTCTGGCTGCGGGGCTGAGGGGGAGCCCAGCGTTGCTAGGAGCTGCCCTTTCTATTGGGCGGAGGTGTGAGGGCCTGGGGCCATGGCACAGAGGGTGCCAGCAATCCCCCCCCCCCCAACACGCCATCCCGATGCACACGTACACACACACACACATACGCCTATCAATCCCGGCCGCAGCAGAGGGAATGCCTTTCCACCAGCTTGCTTGTGTGCCTGCCTGCTGGGGGAGAAAGGCCTGGGCTGGAGCGAACAGGGACAATCAATGTGCGCCTTGATGTCTTTCATGTTCTTTCATGTAGTCTCGCAGCGTGTGTTCGCTGGGCGCTGGTGTTTGTGGGAGGCCTGAATGTTGTCTGATCAGGGGAAAATTTCATGTTACTTTAGAGGGCGCTCAGTAAAAGGTTGCTTTGGTGTACCAAGTCTGATCTAAAATGTGCATGCAGTTGACTCTGATTTTTTTCCTTTTCCTGAAACCCCTCAGGCAAGGCATGCCCTTTAGGGTGTTGCCACTTCACATTTAGCACGGGAGAACTGTAGAAGGACTCAAACGCGCTGACAAAGAATAGGAAATCAGAACAGCTGAATATACCCAAAACATTCTTTTATAACCTCTGAAACGGACATGTATATGTAATTAAAGAATGCATTAAAACATTAGAAAAAAAATCTAAACAAAGGCAGTAGAATTAATAAAATACGGGGACTGGCTGACTTATAATTGACTTAACAATTGTCCACATTAATATTATCAATGCCAAGCATAACAGGCCATGCAAACACACCAATCTCCTCAGGCCTGACCTTAAAGAACCGCCCACAAAATTACAGAACTCGGTGGAGAGAGGTCCGCTATCTCACTGATGGCACCAGGATGCCGGCATCTCTGGCTGGCAGTTGGCACCAGGCATGGGCTCTCGACGCCCACAGCAACTGCCTCTGTTTTCAGATTTATGACCATATGATAAATGCAGACTTCATTTTACCATCTGCAAGCCTCCAGTCTGCCTTTCTCGTCTGTGGAGTGGCCGCCACAGCACCATAAGACTGATATCGGGTTTCAGCACGTTTCTACGATGCAGGCTGTTGTTTCCCATCCGCTGCCCTTTCAGCCCGAGTTTTTAATTAACGTTTGCAGTCAGTATGTTGTTCTGGTAGCTTTCAAACTAGGTTTAGTTCTTGTTGTGTCATTCAGAGGTTAAGGGGAAGTGTGCTTACGTGTTGTCATTGCATGTCTTGTGTTTAAACTAGTGCTGTTGCATTAACATACATGACATACTGTATATATTTCAACTTTATGAAGCCAATAAAAGTGATTTATTTGTGATGTGCAAATGCAATAGTGAGTGTAGCATCTGGATAAGCTAATCACCAGTTAGGGTGTCCACAGATTTCAGGATCTTGATTTTAAGACTTCGGCAGACTTCATTAAATGTAAGACTTAAAATCCAAAACAATGTGCAAAGTGCAAAAAAAACAACAAGAAAATCACTGAACATAACTCAATGAGACGCTACCCAAATGTTTAAGAACAAAACTATATGTCATTGTAGCCATTCTTTAGGAAAATAAAAAATAATAATAATTTTTTTTAAATCACGTTTTTTTTTTACGGAGCAGATAAAGAAATTCATATTTCCTTTTTAGTCATTTCTATTGCTGATGGAGGTTCTTGTTTATCCAGATATGGTTGTCTTATGGCATCCGAACTGAAAATGTGCTTTTCTGAAAAAATTCAGCACTCATCCAAGTGGTTTAATTAGTCATTTCTACTACTCCACATAGAAAGCCTGAAAATATTGTCTAATTTTAATCCCTAACAATTGGTTGACACATGTACCAAATGTAGTGGTACAATGTTAGAGTGTTATTTGAAGGTATTTTCAAAGCTGCATATAGTAACATATTGTAGCTATAATTTCAGCAAAGTCATAGAGATCTACTTTATATTCAGTCTCCCAGTTCCAGTTTCAACAATCCAGTCACTTGTTTAATTTGGCTTAAAAATATATTTCTATTTAAAAAATGCAAAACTCTGACATTCACATTTGTCTACTGTTGTTTTTAGCACATGATGAAACTCAGGCGCTCTCACTTGGTGCTTACTTCTACATCCAGAGCAGGTTTAAACATGATGAAATCCATGGAATAATATTTAGCATTTCCAGCATGCTAAGCGTTAGTATGACTCTTCAAAACAGTTCTTTGACTTCTATGTTCTGCTGGTGTCGGTTTGGAAGCCTTTGGAGGTCATTTTGTCTCAAAGTGGAGCGCATTATAATGACACTTCCTGACTTTGGCTAACAGGTGAAAATTGGTTTGTGAGAAGTTCGTGGTTTTGAGACAAATGTAGGATCTTCTCCCCTTTGGGGTCAGATTCAGGATACCATCAGTTTGATGGAGGAAAAACGATCCCTTATTGGTGACAATCTAAAGCCTTTTAAAGCCGTGGTTATTTTTTAGAAATTTGTGCCATTTTAAGCCTTTTTTAGGGATCCAAACTGCCATGCCAGTGCTAATAAAAGCAAAAACTACTATAAACACGAAGAATGAAAAGGACATGATTAATTATGATTTATAATTAAACATGATTATATGCCGTTCCAAAACCCTTTATACACCAGTAACTCTTTATAAACCAGTACACCTGAAAGAAGGAACCTGGAATTTTATATGAACAATACAAAATATATTGTCAAAATGTACAGAGGAGAAACAAGTAGCTTTACTAGAAAGAACATTTGGTTGTGTTGAATATTACACGTTAAATTCCTTATCATAGTTGGGTAATGTGGAGTTAGTTCACTTGCCTAATAGAGCCTGTAAAGCCTGAAGACTTAAACCTTTAAGTAGACACTGAAAAATGCTCATTGTTGTTGCACAAAAGTTTCTGAGAGATTTTAATTGGTTTTGTTTACTACAAATAAAATTTAGGGTTTAATCAGGGCTTTTACTTTTAAAGACGCTGTGTTTAAAACTTCAGTTTTCAAGAAAAAAATTGTAGAAAAAAAACATCTCTTTCTCCCTTTTGATTTATTTACCAATCTCATCTTGAGCTCTGCATCCCAAGTAAATCTACGTAAATGTTTTTCAAAACTACAACATGAAATGTCTCTTCTGTTCCCCTCATAAAATAAAGAGAGCTGTATTCCAGTATGATGCAAAAATGTTCAAAGTACAGAAAGAACCAGAGTGTTGTGATACGCTTGGAGCCAGAAGAGAGATGAGCTGCAGGAGCCGTGATAGTCAACCTGCCATTCTCCATCTTTGCTGTTTTTAACAAAGGCTTTTCTCCCCTCCCCACTCCCCCCGCTCCTGCCCTGCAGGGCAGCTTTCGGCTGTCCAGACACTCACAGACAGATGTCCTTGGTAAAACAGAACATGCTCAGCTTGACGTCAGAAGCAGCTATGAGTCTGTGAAGGAAGCTAGCTGCCTTGCAAAGAACCCCATAGCCATCGGTCTCCTCCTTTCCCCCTAAAAACGAAACAGTCAACACTTTTGGGCATGTGATATATGCTACAAATGATAAAGGCTTTTATTTAGGCGAGTCCATTAGTGCAGCCTGGGGACAAAGATCAGGAGCATCAGTAGCCATTTAAATATTTTTTTAACGATACTAGCTACATTACAGCTTGATCCAAGTAAGTACCAAACACAAATGTGTTCTCAACCAAAATATGTAATAAACACATTAAATGCAATCGCCTTAATCCTGATACCTGCTGTATATTTCTGTATAATTAAGCCTCTATGAACAGACATAAAAGTGAAGGTTATCCATTGACTGTATATGTGAAGTGGACCGAGTGAGTGTGACGTCAATCACCTCCGGCTCCAACGAAATGAAGCCAATTCAGTCACCGTTTTTTTACGGTACGGACGCCACCAAGTTGGAACGAGAAAGTGCTAGTAAGCATCGATTCCATTGAGTTTCTATGGTAACCACTCTCTCCAATCAGGTGTGAGCTTTTTGGAGGTCAACACCCCTACCGCTTAAAAGCGGGCTACACGAATTGATTACGACAATTAAAGGTTTCGAATGTTAGACGTGAGACCACATACTTTCATTGAGGCATCTGATTGGTCGGTTTATGACTTGAATAACTTGCACTAAAGAAAAAATATGAAAAAAATAGGATTAACAAGAACATGTTAAAAAAAATGTAGCAGAGCACAAATAGTTATTCTGAGAAATAGAATGAGTGAGTAACAGCTCTTTCTTTCTCTTTTTGCCCTTCCTAACATAAGACTCACATTAGAGCATGACTATACCTAATGTTAGTCTGAAACACTGCAACCCCTCAGCTTCAAACCTCCCTGATGGAAGCCACGTAAACAGCAACACAGGCTTCGAATTAACACTAATATAAATAGAATTCTGTGTCAAGGGTGTAAAAACTAAAAGGCTTTCAAAATAAAACTGGCTCTCAATCAACTAATTAATTAAAGAAAATTGTTACAGTACTTTATTCTGCGGTGGTCTAAGCATACCCACAGCTCTGATATCACGGGAAATCCTGGAAGTTCCATGCAGGCCATCCTATTTGTCAGCTTCTACAAAATTGTACGTGATGACCAAGATCACATCGCATGTCTAATCGCAACAGTGCCACTGAAAAGCTGTCCAGGACTGTCACTCTCTTGTCTGTCAGAAAACGATCCAAACAGCTTTCCACATTCAGCTCCATGAAATTCTGCACAATTGGAGTCTGTGCACATCAGTCGTATTTGGTTGTGATCAAATGTTCATCTCGGATCATTACATTTTAGCAGGACCCTCAAACAGCAGAATTTTGTCAAGGCTGCGGCGTCTTTTCTGCAAGCATCGCCCTACCTAACGTGAGCTTGTGTTGACGTTTTATGGATGTGTTTTATGTTTGTTTGTAATCCGTGCATCTCATTCACCTGACACCCACATGGTCAGCATTACGTGAACATCTGTGAGCTGCATCTTGAGGCCTTTCTTCATGTTAAGTGCCTGGCAGTTAAGTTGCTGCAGGGAAAGAGGCCATTTGGGGTAACCAATCAGGTTTCACTGCTCCATCTGCACTCCAACACTGCAAAGAAATGAGCTGAGCTCCAACCTGCTAATATAAGGCAGCCTGTGTGCTAGAACTGGACAGAGACACGCTTGGCTTCATCATTCAAACTCAACCTAACACACAATGCTGCTCTTTCAAAATGAAGATTTTTTTGTTCAGAATTTTTCTTAACATGTGTAGTGTTCATGCACAATGTGATCAGGCACATACCTTAAAGATAAAAGTTCCCAATACTTATTAAAAATAATTTTTTAAAACACACATTAACCAGAAATTAAGTTAACTATGTGGATTTTCTAAACCTGAATTAAGTGATTTGTTGCATTTTAGACAGTATAAGCAGTTATTTTATTACTTCTACCAATCTAAAATACATGTTTGACTCATGGATAGATCTGGAAAGTCAGATGCTAATGCAACTATTTAATAAAACAATCTTAGCTTAAGCAGCACTAACAGTAGTTAGATCCACGGCATCTGCCAAACCAGAAAAACAAAAATCTCTTTTTACTTTGGAGATGTGAAGAAAATGAAGATGCTGAAAATCTGTGTCGTGTAACCTCACCTGTGATCATCTAGCTGACCAAAAGTTAGCTGCAGATCTGCTTTTATTTTGTAAAAACTAAGTTGCTTTAAAATTGCTGTTACACCTCAAAACCTTTAAAGGCTTACCTTAACAGGAAATAAAATGTGCTGACCAATATAATAGTCAGATGCACTCTTAGCATAGTCAAAAAACATTCTTTCTAATAAAAGCAACAGAAGTAAAGAAAATGGATTAAACAATAAAACTAAAGAAAACTATTAAATAAATACAAGCTGACCCCATGACCTGAGTGAATGCACTGAAGAGGAAGAGTCAGGAAGAGTCTGCGCTGCCAGAACCGCCCCCTGGCTAGCAGACACACCCTTTTTCTTTGCTGAGCTGATTGTCTAAAATGCGTTTATTTTATATGCACAGTATGCACATCCCTCTTTGCAAAAGGAGTTTGGATGTTGTTCGTTTTTGTGAGCAAAACGCAGAAACGCTGCCAAAGTTGACATCATGAAATGGGCGGGACACACAAGGAATGAAAGCCAGTGCCTCATTGAGTCGTCCAACTTCCGGGTAGCAAATTTAACTGTGACAATAACTCACATTTCACGAAAAATAAACCTTCTTTAGTGTGTAAAGGCAATGTATTATCATATACATGGTTATAGTTTGTTCTGAAATGCTTAAGAAAAGCATGATACAGACCCTAAAAGATTTTACTTGGATCAACAAATAATATTTAAGAAGCGAAGAACCTCAAAGTATTTGCAGTCATCCAGGAATGCAAATCAAATACTTTGAGTTTAAATTGCTGGTAGTAAAAACTGTTTTTAGTGAAACATATTGCATAAATCACATGAAGCCTTCTAGTATAAATCCTTTTAGGGTTTTACGATTTACCTATGAAGATGAATTCAAACTACAGACATCCGTCTTCGTGCAGCCTTTTCTGATTTCTCTGAAGTTTGCAGAAGTGCTTCCAGGCCCTTGGACCAATTATTTGGATCCCTCAGTCGTCCCTGCAGCCAAGGTCATTATGCGACTGTCTCTGTTATGGCCATGCACTTTCTCAGAAATCAAACCACCAAAACGAACTCGATTTTAAAAGATTTGCATAAAGTAAATGTGCTTAGCGGAGTTGAGAGGTACCTGTACTTTGGAGTAAGCATTTTTTCTATAAATAATAGCATTTGAATTACATCTTTGCCAAAAAAAAAAAAAAAAAAAGTGTGAAATGAAAAAGACAGAAATCGCCATTAAGCAGATTCTGATGGTGTTACAGCAGATCAGCAGTGGGGGAAATGGTGATCATTAAAAATACTGCTTATCTAAGGGAAAATTTCCTACTTTAAATGTTCTCGCTTTGTCTCATTCTGCGCTGCCATGCTTCATCTCGCAGTCTTCTCTCTCCGTCTCATCCTTTTTTTAACATTTAGATTCACAGCTCGTCACCTTCTATTGATCACGCCTAATTTGCATCCAGGAAAAGATGAGAACTCAGACATTCGCACTCCGAAAGAGGACTATCTCAATGATTTATTCATTTCACAATCAAAAAAAGGAGTGAAAGCAAGGTAGATGAGAAGGGGAATCTTCACAGGCAGCAGGCGACTAGCGGGCTCTGAGGCTGGGCTCTTCTTCTCCACGCCGCCCTCGGGCACATGGTGTGCAAGTCCTCCTAATTAACAAGGTGAATCATGCTGCCGCTCTCTAATTAGCCAACATGACAATCTAATGGAAACATGCAGGCCAAGCTGGCACACTTAGCATCACCTCACAAAGGCCCCCGCAACTGCTCTTCCCTGAAGAATTCCACCAAGATGACACCTTGGAATTGAAGTGCAAAGCTGGAGAAGAGGTGAGGCTGCTGGATCAGGTGTATGTTTTTGAGACTTTAGCTGACAACAATGATGATTTTTTGTTTTTTTTGTTTCTGTTTCTTTTTCCAGCCGAGGCAGCCGGGTGTTTGGTGCCTAATTGAAACATGTCCTGCCTTCTTCTCACTTATATCTCAGGCACAGGCTGGCACCTCGCCGAAAGCATAGCTCAGCACGCCCAATTCCCTTGCTGCTCGAGTCCCAAGGAGTGCTCCCGCGCACAAAGAGAAAAAGTGAACCTACAGGCTCGTGCAGCAAGTAGAGGAGTCGCTATCTCCCTTAGAGGCAAAGGAGGAAAAAAATCTCCTTTTTTGTTGTTTTCCCTCTCATTACAGCGCTTTGTAATATTCGAAAACACACAAGAACACCAAAGGTACTTTTAAAACTCAATTCTAGCTTTTTTTTTTTCTCGTAATATGTCTTAAGGTAATGAAAAAAACTGAAGTTAAGACTTCAGACAACAAAGCGACAAATAAAACAGGGCTGGAGTGTACTATGTAGTAGCCTGTGTATCTCAAGGACCTAAACATTACACGATAATTAATTTATCCTTTTCTTTATGTTGCAATAAACATAACTACATTCAAGTAATACTAAATAGGACAGCAGGTAAACTTACCTTAACCTGAAAAACACATCTTACAGTTCGGCGTGTTCAAATATCATGCTTCTGCAACTTCAGTGAAATTTATGCATTGTGTGTCTGTGAGGCCAGAAGACAAGAACATAACAGCAATGAAATGGGACGCACAGAACAGCAGGAATTCTCTTTGAAAGTCAGCACAAAAAGGCAGAAGTGTGGAGGAGGGTAGCGGGCTTTTGCCCCCGGGCCTACCTAATGGGGGAGAGTGTCTCTTAGAGCAGACCGTTTTGTTTGGGACCAGAGCAGGAGAGCCTCTGAGCTCCCTGCTAGAACCAAACTAAGAGACCGCAACTTTGTCGTCCCAACACAATAGTGCCATCTTCATGTAGGTAAACCCTTGGATTCGATTCTTTAAATGTCCGGAAAACTGTCCGGACTGTCCGGAAACTGTCCGGAAAACTGTCTGACTGAATCCATCAGGTTTAAAGTTGAACCCCTTCATGCCGTGTGTCACCAATACGCAACAAAACATCAAATCCCTAAAGTCCTTGAATAGAAAAAAAAACCCAAGAAGAATAGATTTTAAGTGGAAACAAAGTCAAGCATGAAGGGGTTAACAGCAGGCTTTAACCTGAGCCATGTAAGGTTAAAAAATGAACTAAAGGCGACATTTAACCTGTCAAAGACTGAGATCTCTTCAGCAACGCTATCGTGTCAAAAGGCCAATAAAAATTCTGAAACTTGCAGAAGAAAATATGTTAAGTGAAATTATTCCAACAAATATTTTTGGGGATTTTTTTTGGCAGTTTCCACACAAGTCTTCTGTTGGGACTTTAAGCTAGAAGAGGAGTGCTGCTGCAGGGGCATGCTAATGTGAAACAAAAAGAAGATGGAGAGGAGAAGACCATGCTCCCTCCCACGTCCTGAAAAAGTTTACCAGCGTAAAGCCAAACTATGGGAGATGGACCTTTTTTTTTTGTCCTTCACATATATCAGCTCTAGATCTAGAAAAGCCTGTGCTGCTTTTTGGCAGCTTGCTTCCTTCTGCTTTGTGGCTCAGTTAGAAAAATGTAAAGTTGTGTATTTTTGAGTTAAAATCAAACACAAAGCAAAATGTGGAAAGCAGAAGAATGAAATCCAAATTTCTCTGATTTTACAACACCTGTATCCTGTTTAAAGTCAACTTGAATGCTTCTTTCACAAACAAGGCCTGGTTCCTGTTCAAAAAGATGATCTGGCTCAACTTGGCCTTCAAAACTCTGATGAAAATGTACTTTAAGCTATGAAACCTGGCATTACCTTTCATGGGAACATCTCTCATTCTGTTGTGTCACTCTTCATTTGCTTACAGCTTTAAAAAAAAAAAAAAAATCGAAATTTCTTTTTTATTTTATTTTCACAGCCTTATTTGTTTCACATTCTTAAAGTGCAGGATTGCTGTGCAGCCTTCGGGTGAACGTTGTGGACCTTCAATCAACAGGGGCCCAAAAATGCTACGGTTCGGTCCGGCTTAATGGGTCCCTTTTATAATGGGACGCTCAAACTGCTAGACTGGTCTGGACCGGACCGCTCAGTGGAAACAAGACTTGAGGAGTCTTGAGGAGGACAGTTGTGACTAAGGCCTAAGGAATCACAGAGACTTTTTCCTAAATACAATTTACATGGTTGAGTCTTGGCCGCATCACCGTTCCCAGCATCAGCGTGTTGATCGGTCTCCAACAGCAGCTTGCTGGACAGATTTTGGCCAGCTGTGAAATCCAATTTGTCTTCCTGCCCTCTTCTTCTACTGTCCTCTCCACACTCTTCCTCTTCAGTTCACTCTTCCTGCGTCCAGTTGTGCCTGCAGACCCGGCCGCAATGATGAATCTGTGGCTGCAGTGTGTCTGTGTGTCTGACATCGTGATGTATCTCCACCGGCCTTAACTCCTTCTCTATCTCCCAACCACCGCCGCTCCCCCAACCCCACAGCCTCCTTTCCTCTCCATCTCTTTTGTCTCTGTCTGTCCCTCTCTCTTCCTCTCAGAGCGGAGGCGCTGCCCTCCGCCCCCACCCCACCCCTGCCACAGCAACGAGGCAGACAGAGGAACACACCAACAACAACAAACAGCCACTGAGCTCCACGATTTGCCCATTGATTTTCACTGGGGGCATTTCTGAAATAGCCCATCTGACCTTTTGGCCAAATGGTAGTGAATGGAGGAAACGGACGGCTCTTCCTCTCTGACACGCAAAAACCTCTGCAGCATCTTTGCGGCCAGCCTGCACAGCTGGTGACAAGATTGTTGCTCGCTAAAAATACATAATCGTATATCAATTTAAGTGAGGCTAAAAACATTCCTGCAGCCAGGAAGACAACGCTAAAGCCCTCTGTACTTACAGAAAACAGAAGGTTTGAATAAAAAAAGTTACATTTTAAGACCAAACCCATTGAAAATAAAACACTTTCAACAGTTGGGGTATAAAGTAGCAAGGCTATGTCTAGTGTGATGTTTTTAAATAAATCACATTAATCTGTTGTTTTGATTTTGACTTAAGCTGTGGCCTAATGGTGGCCCTAAGCAGCGCTACTCTCTGAGGCTGGAAGGCTGACGGTGAATGTGAGGTGTCGGCTGAAAAACCCAGTCCATGGAGACAAGTCACATATCACAGTTTGGATCTCCTTTTTCAGTAATGAATGAACTGCCATATTGTCATTGCAACAAGTACATAAAACTTGCTCCAGCTGCTCCAAGTGAAACACTAAATCCACACATGGTATGATGCCAACAGAACCACACCAAAGAATGTTTTTGCTGTCAACAAATCTATCAAAATGTTTTTTTTTTAACTGAAAAGTCCCAAAAATTCTGCTACTATTTATTTTAGGTTTAATATCTTTATTGCTTTTAAATGAAAAAAGGTTTGTGAATTCAACCAAATATAAATCAGTAGTAAGGACACATCAGAAATACTCTTTTCCATTTGAAATGTTAAATTTTATAGTTAAAAAGTTTTATAGTTATAAATAGCTACGTTTTTACACCTTTTTTTGTAATCTATAATGTATTTATTGGACCTATTCTGAAAAGATTCTGTCTGCACTTTGTCGGTCTTAAGTCAGATTTTAAGTGTATTTGTGTGTACTTTACCTTATTTTATATCCTATTGAGAAAATAATTTCACATAAAAAATTTGTCACACTTTGAGAGGTTGCGATCCTTTCAATTGGCCACCAAAAGTTATTCTCTTAACAAGTATTTTTGGCACAAAATTAGCAGTAAAAGACTCGAAGCCATTTTTTAATGAAACTTTACTGCAGTTCTGTTTTTCTGACATCTAAGTTTACTACATTTCTAATTTTTTCGCTTTTCAAAGATGTACAGAATTTAATGTAGAAGTAATAGAGCTTAAAGAATTAGTTTAAGCATATCCGTTCAAAAAGCTAGACATAGTACAACTTGTTGAAGCTAAAATCTAATATAAAAATATGCACTGTCAGTGGATAAAGTGGACTCATGGCTGCTGCCCAAGAATACTTTACAATGTATTTTTTACGAGTGGGGATCTGCGTCTGATGTTCACAGGATGAACAGGCGGTACAGTGGTTGCTCCTAATGTTTCCAAGTTGCGACTCTATGAATTTTGTGCGCTGAAACCGGATGTTTTTCATTGCTTGAGTTTGACCATCCAGACCACTGGTGCTTTGCCTTTAGACAAGAATAAAAAACAGTAACTGCCACACAGTCTACCAATTAAAAAATAAAAATAATAAAGCAAGTGTCTGCTCAATTTACACACCCACACTTGGTTTAAGTGCACAACACGTTCTAATTCCATTTCTCCAAATTGATGGTTGTTTGGCGGTGGCAGCGGTTGCTTAGTGCGTGCAAGTGACCGGGCGAAGGGGAGGCTGGCTCCTCTGCCCGTCGCCTGGAAGAGTAGCTCTGGCTCATTATCCTGATGAAATTTGCGCAGATGTGTGAGCTGCCGACAGACTCTGCAGTGACACAAACAGCCAGCTCTGTCCCCTTAAGCCAGTCAGGTGATGAAAACCAGAGAGGCATGGGGGCTGAGAAACGATGGCCATTAAGCAAAACAGAAAGAGGTGAGGGAGGGTGGAGGTGGGGGGGGGGGGGGGGGGAGATATGTCGGTGCGGAATGAGAGGGGGGATTACATAAAGTAACCATTTTCAAACCACCTTCTTAAAATTCTGGGTGAAAATGAAAGTGTGCACACGGCATCTCCTCAAGAGGCACTAATCTGCCCGTATCCAGATGACGAGCTGACTGCCACTTAACAGGGAGGAGATCCACTTTGATCACATTGCCCCTGGGGCGAACCTATTGCGCTGCCTATTACGCCGATACATTTGCATATGCGGGGCTTGTGGGTAGACTGAGATCTGGTCTAAATGTTCGACACTGCAGCAGAGCTCGCTGTTTATGGACAGAAATGGTCAAGACAGACGCAGAGAAAAAGACAAATGTGCTGCCAGCAGCTTGAAGGTGCAAAACAGCAAAACCAACTTGTTATTCCAAGGTCAGGAGTTCAACACCGGCCTAACAATGAGGTAAAAAGAACTGGAAACAGACACCAAAGCTTCCAATGTAGAGAAACACCCACCGTTGCTCCCAACATATGCTGAGTGGCAACTAAAAAAGCCAGAAAATGAAGAGAAATGAGTCAAACTTAGGAAATAAACCATTAGTGAGAAAACTTTCCAAGTATATATACCCCTCGTTTAAAAAGAGCTACCCAGAGCAACAAAGGAGAAACCACATTAGCACTTAAAGTTCTACTTACACAACAACAACTGGTGAGGTTCTGCTCGATTCATCTCTCTACAAACTAACCAACTGAAGAGCCGTGCCGCCCTCCTGATCCGTTATCGAGCCACGGCTCAGCGGCTTGCTGAAGTTACTCTGGTGTAAACACATTCCAAAAAATAAAAAATACAAAGCAAACTTCTGCCACGACAAAAGAAATTGTATTTGCGTAAACAGCATATCACCTAAAAGATGTGTGGTCTGCTATCTGGGGTTCCAGAGGGAATTCTCTCCATATAAAAGCAGACATCTACCAAAAAAGAAGAGAACTTTATCAGCGGAACGCCTTCCCACTTTCCAACACCTGTGAAAGCCTTTTGAGAAAAGAAAGAGGAACTTTTTTCCCCCAGTTAAATACATCGGTATTGATTGCAAACTTGATTTTGCTGAAGTTTGTATTTTTTTATACATATAAATTGAAGGAAAAATATTAAACTGGTGAGATATTTTACTCTTCCCACTGGAAAATAACATTTAATACATAAAATGATTAAGAACTTAAAGAAGGTAAGCTAATATTTTTGCAGGTATATTTCTTTCTTTCACAGAGGAGGGCAGAGCTCGGTGAACAGTAGTTAATATTCAAATCAGTGGAAAAAAAAAAAGAAAAGAAAAACAGCAGAGAGGAAGAGGAGGGTGATTTGGCACAAAGGATCCTTTCCCACACATAGGCAGCAATCGGTGCGAATAATTCCTCAAACTTTTTTTAAGTCCGACTTTAAATGGCATTACATATGTGGTGAGGCATGAAAATTTAATGCGCTGGAGTCGGGGAAATGTCAAGGGTAATGATCTCCGCAGCAGCTTACCTCCTTAGCTTTCTGTTTCAGCCGAGCTTGCTCTGGGTCTTCTTGCCTGGATCGACTCTGTGGAGTAAAAGGGGAGGAGGGGAGGGATGGAGGGATGGGGGGGGGGGGGGGGGTACAGGTTAACAGCTGGTTTAAGGAGCCCCCCCCCCCTTAACTTAACAACTCATCTGTTGCTGCTGCAGCAAAAATAGTGCAAACAGGGAACAGGATACAGAGGTGTCAAGGACATTGTGCCTGAATTCAGAGCCGTGCAATGGAGCGCCCCCAGGGGGCAGTGGCCTTTAAACCTGCTCTATATCCAGCCCTAAATAAGCCACTGGAGGGGGGTTCTAATCAAAAGGGGTTATTAAAATCTCTGCGCGAGCCAGCGCACACGCAACGGCAGCCACGCAGGGGAAGGCATGCAGCAGCTTTCCGCGCGTCCTCGGCGTAACAACACAGCACTTCTATTTTAATCAGCCGCTATGATCTGGGCGAATGTACTTGTCCCTCGGAATCCTTCCTCTCTCAGCCAAATGCACATGTACAGATGACCACTGCGGGCAATACAGGCAGATTATGGTGCGACACACTAACTGAGGCTTGTTTGTGAAAATACACATCAGCTGCACCGCTGGATTTTGCCGCATTAACCATGAACAGGTCTCTGGTCAGCCTCAGCATTTTGTTGGAAATTAAAATGTTTTCAAAGAGCCATCTGGCATTTTTGATCAACCAACATTTAGGAGCGTTGAGGTCATCAAACTTTTCCCTTAATCTTTATGCATTTTTAATCCCTACCAGTCATTTCTCTGTAACGTAGACAGCTACTTTTGCTGATTTAGCTAGTTTAGATCCCACAATTCTTGGTTTAAACCGAAAAAAATGTTTCACCAGTAAACCAAATCGTGACGAAAGTGAGTCTTTGCATACCTACTGCATTCGCTTGCATATTTATGTTGAAAGTGTCAAACATGTGTGTTGTGGTAAATTTCATATATTTAATTTTGTTTTATTATGTTACACCAGGCTTAGTTTAGGCTAACTGGCAAACTTTTTAGCAAATAAAAAAAAGGATTTTTCTACATTTTTACTTTGATGTTGTTGTTTTGTAACAAACAAATTATACACCGACGCAAAAAAAAGTTGCGACCCAGAAATTGTTTTTTTTTTTTTAACCCCTGACCTCTGAATTGTTGCATCCTTATCTAGCAACTCATTTTCTTGTGTGTTTCTGACATGTTCCTCAAACTTTGAATTACATTTTTGGTGAGGCATGAATGAGGGGGAAAAAAAGGGACAAAGAAGCTCAGACTATTTCTATGCGTTTCTAATTGAAGGGGTGAAATTAGTGAGCGCTCATGAGGGAAAGACGCAGCCAGGGAGAGGGTGGCGGCGGGTCGTAAGACCAGGAGGAGTGGGCAGACTGTTTACAAAGGCCAGCGGTGCCACTGGCATGCTCTACATCTCCACTGTCAGCTGTCCTGGTTCTCACACTAACAGCAGAGAGAAGAAGGGAGGATAATTGCACTGCAGACTGCTGCACATGCTGCAGTCTGCATTCCCCTGCATGCTTTGCAGAAACAGTGCAAAAGTTAGTTTCCCCTTATTCTGGGTTCTTGAAATAAATTTGTTTTTTACTAACTTATTTTTTGGGGGAAAAAAATCACTGTTATTCTGTATATCTGGCACAAAAAGTAGAGGATATGATGTATATTTCAAGAAGCAACATTTAATAAGAATACATCAATAGTCTTCCAGAAAATTTGGATATTTTTAATGTCATGTGAAAAATAAAATACCTCTGCTTGGCCGATGTGTGTTTTGCTATTATCTAAACAAGACGATGCTGGAGTTTCTGTGACTGTTCTGAACAACAAGTTTGTCTTGTTTTGTGTTGATTTGCAACACAAAGAAGCTGAAGTTAGAAGAAAGGTACAAGTGCATCATCAGGCACAGCTTGAGCAACATATTGTACAATAATTAGTCAAAGATCTGTTTTCCAATCTTCTTTTTGAGCGGAAACGCCGCAGCACCGGAGCCAAAAAGCCACAGCGGTGGTTTTGGAGTGGAGTCAAACTTTCCTCAGCGAGGCTCAACAGTCCAAATAGCCTCGAGTGCAGCTCCTCCTGGAAGAATTTGCCCATATTTGAAAAAGTTCTTTACTGATCCTGCTATGAAAAAAAAGGCAAGATTAAAAAAAAAAGTGTAAAAATGAACACCGACTATTAGGTGATGCTCTTTTTGTTGCTGTTTATGTTACGACTGACCAGCAGGCAAATCGACTTGCTTGTATAAAACAATGGTTGTGTGTTCTCCTTTGGGAGCATTTTCTAACACCCTGCTTGGCACTATTAAAGTGTAATAATGCAATTAAGACAGTGAGGTGTGTTACAGTGAGAATCTACTGTGGGACATTGGCTCCATCAAAATTAATTGAATTAACCTAGCTTTCTGCTAATGTCACACTGCGGGGCATTTTCATTTGCAAAAGTTTCGCCGCTTTTTTCTCTTTTCTTTTAGGTAATCTTTTAAAATTTGACTAATTTTTAAACCTGAAGATACATTTCTTCAGAAGCACAGAGGTAAGATCAGGAAGCTTAAAGAAAAATGTTAAAACGTTAAGAATACGTCAAAAACATTTGAAACTTCATATTTTCTACCAGGAAATCTATATATTATCCTTTTATATACCATAGAACAACTATTTTTGTTATATAAAGAAAATGTTAATCTATATCTGTGAATTTTCAGAGTACAATGGCTCTTTAAAGAATATACTGAATTAATATTTTATTCACACAAACACAGTATTTTTCACAGTTTTCTTTTCATTTTCTGAAAATGTATTCAATAGCTAATGGATGTGTTAATATTATGCGTCTTTCAGCGTCTAAATGAGATGCAGTGTGGCGACAGCATAAATCCAACTGTAAAATCCATTTTTTAAAGTGAAATCAACCCTTAATTATGGTTTGAAGTTTATTATTAGTGTGATAAATAAATATCACGTCCTGTGCCAGGTATTGAGTGAGTTTTTTCCTTTAATTTAACAGAACATGACAATTTGTGCTCTGATTTTTCTGATTTTATAAAACTGTTGCTAATGGTGCATCTGGTAAATGGGTCCAGATGACCCGATCCTTACTTTGACGTGTTCTCCCTACCATGACACAGGTGGATAAAGGTGGAGAGGATTTCATATAATCTATGGACACCAGTGAATATCACAAATTATTGAGAGAAAAAAGGTTCAGCGCACTGTTTAGTGGGGTCCAGATGACCCCGCTCCCAATGTTAAAGTGCCTAGGATAGCACAAGGGTTACGACTGTACAAGAATACATCAAAAATAGTTTGACCAGAAAGAGCTCCAGTTTAAGTCAAACTTATTTAGCTTCACATGATCAAAACAAACTTGAATAAGTGTGTTTTTGTCTCCAAATTATTTGAAGTACTTTGGTGACAAAAAACATGTTAAATCTGTTTTTTTATGGCGTCTCCTGTTTTGTCTACCTTTCAGCAGAACTTCAGCAGCTGTTTTTAAACTCACAGATCCATAGAAAGAGTCCAAATGGGCCAGCCGGTCGGTGACCTTAGAGGTCGGCTTATCCACCAACCTAACCGAAAAGCAACCTGTGCTGTGCTGCTGAACAGTAACCCAACTTTTTTCCTTCCAGCCACCCACACACACGGCTGGATGGTGAGGTGGCAGTAAACTTACTTTGGCGGCCTTCAAAAGGATCTCTCTCTCCTGTTCGTCCTTCCTCTGCTTCTCGAGTCTCTCCAGCTGCTCGAAGAAGCGGAGCTGCGAGCGAACGTCTGCAGACTGCTCGTAGTACTCGTCGTCCTGACAGCACAGAGAGGGAAAAAATGACTGCAGCAGAAAGACGTCTGCTTCTGACGGTTTATGTTTGAAGGTTTTAGCTCTTTTCTTGCACAAGAAACTCGTGACTTTTATTTAAACTGAGAAAAAGAATAAACCAGAAAAAGTTTGGGCTTAGGAAAATGACTCAGAAGGTTGATTAAAATAATTTGTTCTCCATAATTTTGAATCAAGATAAAAATACTTGAATTTTTTTTACATTGGTGCGCGACAGGTTTTAATAATAAATAATCATAATGGATTGGATTTTTCTGCGCTTTTCCAGACACTCAAAGCGCTTACATTGTGTCCATTATTCCTCATTCATACTTGGTGATACTAGGTGGCTACTGTTGTACTGTTGTAGCCACAGCTGCCCTGGGGCAGATTGACAGAGGCGTGGCTGCCATTTCGCGCCTACGGCCCCTCTGACCATCACCGGGATCATCCATACACATTCACACACCAGTGGAGGCCACACTGGAGGCAAGGAGGGTGAAGTGTCTTGCGACATTTGGCTGGTGGGAGCGGGAATCGAACCGCTGACCCTTCGATCATTGGACGACCCGCTCAACCACCTGAGCCACTGTTGCCCCCAAATGTTTTGGAAACAATTATGCTACAAAAAGTAGTTGCTGCTGGACTTTGAGGCATTGACCTGCATACGTCAAAGTGACAGTTACGAAGCATTGTTAGGCCAGGTTATACTTGATTTATAAATGTATGGGTCACACTGGTCGCAAGGCCATCGGAATGGAATCGCACCAATCGCTGCGAAATGTGACACAAGCTGATGACATCATCCGCGATTGGAATTTAACGCCCCTCGTACAAACGCATGCATTTTGCAACGTTCAACCTGGTGCAAAGAGTAAACG
This sequence comes from Oryzias curvinotus, assembly GCA_023969325.1. Classification (NCBI taxonomy): domain Eukaryota; kingdom Metazoa; phylum Chordata; class Actinopteri; order Beloniformes; family Adrianichthyidae; genus Oryzias; species Oryzias curvinotus. Next base: position 24,704,537 of record CM043708.1, on the reverse strand, counting down.
TGATTCAGAAAAGTGGCGTTTCCACCTCCCAGGATTTTGAAGACAAAGGCACTATGACAGCATTCTACATACAAGAGGGATCAGACATCATTTCATTCTGACTCAGTTCCAAAAAGATAAAAAAATAACATTTTCACTGCATATTTACTTTCTAATGCATCTATAACTTCCGCTACTCAAAGAAGATATAAAATAGGTGGCAAATTATTTAAAATATAACTTTTCTTAAATAAATAGTTATTACGTATTTTAAGGCTTTTGAAATACAAGAAAAATCCTGCTACCTTGTCTTCTTTGCACCACTAATTAACCACAAACTTATTTATATAGATATCAGCATCTTCAGAAACATGTGAAAGAACAAGATAATAATAACATTTAATAATAATACATTTTATTTATAAGGCGCCTTTCTGAGCGCTCAAAGTCGCCGTACAACATATATACATTATATAAAATACATCAAACAGTTAAAAAAACAATTTAAATACATACACATTTAAATAAAATGTATTAAAAACACGAAAAAAGTTACTGTTAAAGTGAATAGGCTATTTGGAGGGGATGAGTTTTTAGTTTTGGTTTGAAAGGTTGATAAATCTTATAGATCTCTACATATCACTATAAATAAAATACCAAACCACTGAGAAAATCACCAAATCAGGCTGGAAAAGTATAAACGGCACTCAGAGGTTGATGCAGTCATCGCAGACAGCCTTAACCAAAACCGGCTAACCTTAATATGAACTAGACTGTAGCTTGCGACAGGGACGCAATACGATTGATGCGATAGCCGATTATAAAGTAAAAAACCGGGCCTAAGTGTTATTTCTGAGGTTTGTTTTTTGACTTTTCCTAATGAAACATACCTCTTGACTTTCAACCTTAATTACCTACTGGATTTGAATTTCTGCTCTTTAGCTCCGGAAATGTGGGGGGAAAATTAAGGCTTCATATCTTTTAGTCAAAACACGGTAATTATTTTCTATATTTTAGTAGAAACCTAAAAGAAAAAGCTCTTTTACACAAAGTGAGTCAAACGCTGCACTTTCATCCAATTTTTCTATTTCAAAATCATAACTTTGAATTTAAAATAATAGAAAAGCAATCACAACACAACATGTTTGTTTGTTAAAAGATAGTTACGACTGATGGAGAGAAGAAAAACATGTTCAAGCATCAAATTAGGATTAATTTGAATATATTGGCCCCCAAAGTGCACCTTTCAAGCTGCGATCGTTCTGAATGCCATCAGTCCAAACAAATCAACACACGTCAACAAAGTTTTCTATTTGCAGATTTATGTGTTTGCAGACTTCACTTTTCTTTGCACGTGTCAAATTGACTCCCTTGTGGGAAAAGGAGAGCCAAGTGAAAAAACAACTTTTGTAGGTCATCAAAAGTTAATAGCATAATGACTTATTTCTCATGTTTGTGTGCGACTTTGTGTCTCTGATGCCGCTCTGCTATCGTCTTTCATTTGATTTCTTTATCATCCTATTCTACTTTTCCATATGTGCGAACGCACAGAGGAGTTGAGTGGCACGGAGCACAAAGACACATCAGAGGGGGCTTTTCACCAACAACCCCCCCTGCACCACCCGGCTCTGCCTCTGTCATGCAGCCTCCCTCCTCTTTGTTGCAGCGCTGAGCCGGCACTCCTGCTGCCGCTCCTGCCGAAGCCCGGCTTGCTCTTTTAAGGCCGCTTTGTCTTTCCATCTTTTCCCTCTTTCTGCGTCTTTTTTTTTTTTTTTTTTTTTTTCCCCCCGCTGATGTCAACAGAGTGGCTTCACAGAGCTTCATGCCTCTCTGGAACACACCTCATTTAGAAAACCACAAAAACCAGCAGAAGAGAGAACGGAAAGAAAAGGAACAAAACAAGATGGGGACAGCTATGGCATGGCTTCCTCCTCCTCCTCCTCTTCGCTTCCTGGTATCAAGAAAAACACCTTTTCAAAGTTTCCCCGACTTCTAATAGGAACGCAAGGATGCAGACCAATTAAATGTGGTTACATAGTTATATTCAATGACTACAAAAGGTAAAGTCACAAGCAATAACAAAAAGGTGTGGATTTTGACTGACTAACACAAATTAAAGCTAGTGTTCCTGTAGTAACTTCAGGGCTTTAAAAAAGTTCCAATATTAACTTTTACATGTTTATATTTGTAGTAAATGCGTGCGAGTAATTTATGTGAAATAGTTTGTGCCATTGCATTTAAAGTGCTGCAAAGGCAAAGTTCTGTTCCCTCATTGCTTTGCTTTCAAACCCAATTACAATTTGTACCTCGCTGCTCGGTACAAGATCACTGAATATGCTATTTAATTGTTATTAATTCAATAATATTGAGTATAAAAAACACATTTCTACCTTTATTTTGCTCCCACAATAGCCTTCAACACAAACTATCTAGAAAAAAATGTATATACTGTATTTTCCGGAGTATACATAGCAGTTTTTTATAGATTGGCCAGTGCTCCGACTTATACTCAGAAGCAACTTATTTGTGATTTTTTGAAACACAAATAGGCTCATATTTTTATTATTTTCCTACTAACTACAGCTAGAGGGCACTGCAGGTGCATTTATCTGTATTTGCTGCTAACAGCAACGCAGAAGAAGTGCTGTGCAGACCAAACATCGAGGAGAATTTGATTGTTCTCCTGAACGCTATGATGTTTTCCGTATTTGCATTGAGACGTTATTATTATTATTGTTTTTATTTGTTCTCTCCTTGGACTAATGCGGGACAGCAAGTCATCAAACTGGGTCACAGAGAGACGTAATTGAGATGCTACTCCTGCATTTTACAATGTAATGATCACGTAAGAAAAAAAAAAAAAAAGACTGAACTATCTCATGAACCCAGAGATGGAGACGTGATTATCAATGTTTTTGTAGACTCTGCAAAATAAATAATCGCAATCCTTCAATATCTTCTGTGCATATAAACGAGATATCCAGTCAAAGCCTCCATGTAGTGATGAGGCTAAAAACTTCAGACAGCAGCTTCTCTATACACGATGGGAGCGTCTAGTTTATGAACACATTTCTGGACAAGTACTGAGCATTAAATTTGACGCACGCCTAAAAGAAGCAGCGGACACAAATCAGACAAATGTATTGTGAGCCAGTTCAGCTCTGCATGTTGATCCACTTCAATACCAACAAGATTCAAAGGTGTGAATAAAAGACGAAGTGTCAGGTAGCGTGAAGGACCTAAAACGCAGAGGCAGGAGGCATACGGTTCAAGGGCAAGGGGTTTAATAACAAACAAAAGGCGCTGCAGAGCAGGAAAACTCAAACTAAAACTCACTGTGGGCATAGCATGATAACCAGGGCAGAAGACGGACATGGAAGAGACATTACAACATTAATGGACCAGCACAAGAGGAAGGCAGAGACAAGACTTATATACAGACAGGACTGACAAGACACAGGTGAACACGATCAGGGCAGATTGGGACCAAGGAAGTAAAACTCAAAAGCATGACAAAACAGGAAAAATTTCAAAATAAAACAGGAAACAGAACTCAAACATGACTGAACCATATAGAAAGGAAAAACCAATACACAGAAACCCAAACCATGACACGAAGTTGAATTAAATATATTTCTTTACATCGTCTGGGCAGTCAGGAGCATATATGTGTCTTTTCTGATGAACACATTGCAACAGGAAGTACTCTGAGCTGAAGCCAAACCGGCAAAGGCAGGTGATGTTTTTGAATAACTACCTCATGTAAAAACTTGGTTTATACCTGTACCACACCACCAACCTAAGCACTATATGCTTCTGTGCTTCTTTCTTGTGCATTTATTTCATAATGGTTATTCTATCAGAATATTAACACATCCTGACCCAAAGGCTGTACCTCCAAAAAAGAAGAGAGAAATTTTGAGTAAACTCCTTGTAAAGACAGCTGATTATAAATTAAACTGTGCTGTTCTCCATAGCACATCAAGTGTTTTATTCTGTCTGAATAGAAAAAAAAAAACATTGATCTATAACTCAAACCTGTTTAGTTAGAGTATGTTAAGCAGAAGCTTGTGGGAATTCAAAATCTCTAAGGGATGAATGGTCGTACAATCAGTCACAAGCAAAACACGCTTAATACATTTAGAGGGAATGCAATCAATACCTCTAATTTGACCCATATGTGTGCTCACCTTACAGGAGTCCAGTCTGTGCTGCGCAATGATGGAAATTTTTTCCACCATAGTCCGTAGTCGTGACTGTGTGGCATGTGAGATGAACGTCACTGCCTCCATGGGGACGTCTGTCACTCCAAACTTCTTAGCTGTAAGCGAAATGCACACACAAATCAACAAAAATCATCACTGACACCTTTATCGACCCCTCTACGTCGCAGTTAACCCTCTGCTTTCAATTATTAAAAGTATAAACTGATGACGATCAACTAAGCAGAGACGATGCTACTGCTGGTAACTGAAAATTGCAGAACTATGGTCAAGGAAATTGCACATTTTTGTCATGCTTATGAGGAAAATATTGAAAAAGAAAATCGCAGGAGGAGTGTCTCAAGATAAAAAGTATATGAGGGCAATTAACAGACAGAACCACTTATAGTTAAGGGTTAAACAACAAACATGTATGTGTTTCTCACAAAATATGCTATATTCATGTTTTATTTTATTTATTTTTTTAAGCCATTGCCACTTTTGTAGGTTTGTGCAGGTTTCCGCATCTTTTTCCAATTTTTTTTGCTGTAAATAAAATTATTCTCATCATTTTATTTGAATGCAACTACACTGCAAAAACTGATTCTTAAAAAAATGTATGGTCCTATTTTCTGTCATTCAAGAAAAATAATCTTACTAGGAAAAGTTTCCAATAGCAAAATAATCGTGGTTACAGAAAAAATATGTTTTAGTGACTAGAATTCTTTTTATAATTTTTGACAGGACAATTTTTGTCACCCAGTAGACAGATTTCTTTGCTTATTTAAAGACAATGTTTCAAGTTTTAAGAATTTTTGTTTTTGCAGTATAGTTTAAAGAGAATTTTTGCCACTGCTGGTCCATTTTTAGATTATTTTGAGGGAAAAAAAATCTTTTTGCAAAACAGCTACATCAGGAGAAGAGACTTTGTTGCAGTTTCTGGAAGACTTTTGTGTGTGTTTATCCCCCCTGTAATCAAGAACTACATGACATATAAACAAACAAAACGTGGGTCAGAAAAATTATGGAACAGCATGGTCATGCCATTCCAACACGATGGTACCAATTTATTTACCGTATATACATTTCATGTTTCCCTTAAGGGGAAATTCATTTTCTGCTTTTGAGCTGTTCTGATGCACCAGGAGCAGTGGTCATCTCCAGGTAACGGTCCCAGGGTCCCAGTCAAAGGTTTTTAATGAACAAGTTGTACTGGTGCTTGGAATTCCTTTTTAACTTGTCCTGTCCAACAACTGAGCAAACAGATGAGATCTGAAGGCCTCTTGTGTTGGACATGTTTCACTGTCACAACATCTGGTTCTGGATCTTCTGGCACACAAGGTGTAAATTTGAATAAACCCCTGTTGTCATTTAGACTAAGCTTTATTTATATTTATTACATTTGTAAGTGTTTTTTTGTTGGACCGAACGGAAAAGAAGGGGAGGAAAGGGTGATTATAAAAGGGGGGGGTAAAATCGTAAAGCATCATGTTAACAACAAGCAACAAGTTTATAATCATTACTGTTAGATGTAGATGTGTAATACATCTAAAAGGCGCGGGGCTCGTCCACACACACACACACAAATGCTACAAACATACCTGTTGGCTCCAAAAATCTTCACACATAAACATGTCAACATGTACACAATACAACTACCGTTCACACACGCATACTTATGCATTCAGACTAACACACGTAGAACAGCAGCAGTGGTAGCCAGGACCCTCAACCCCCACATGGTAGCAGATAGAGGAAAACCCCCCACCGGGCAATCACGTCTGCCACCCAGGCCAGAGCCAGCAGGACCGCCTCAGGGGCCCCTAATGGAGGCAGCCCAACCATAAGAAGCAGTGCTTGGAAATTTAACCACCAACCTTCAGGTTTCAAGCAGCTTCTGCAGCCTCTAAGACAAAGCTGCCCTCTATATTGACATTTTCTGGTGAAAGGAAGTGCTTTAACCATATTGTCTATCATTGCTGCCCCATGGCCCCGTATAGAGTATTGTATCTTTTAACAGTGTAGTAATACAGGTAATCCAAAAGTACATGACACATGTCTAGAGGATAATCTTAATCTGCACTGAAGGCTGATATCTCCTCTTGGTGTTGAGCTAGTATCCACAACAACAAGACTCTCCTGGCCTGCAAAGAGGCAGATAGAAAGCCAGAATGAAAAACATTCCAGCTACCTTTTGAACATTTGTTAAGAAACACCCATGCAGTTATGTGAATACAATGAAATCTGCCATCCTTTAACCATCCATCCATCCATTTTCTTAACTTGCTGTATCCCTCTCGGGGTCACTGGGTGTCCGGAGCCTGTCCCAAAGAGATCCCAAAAAATAAGTGATAAGAGAGAAAATGTTGCTAAGCCTAAAAACTAAAACTAAAGGACATTTTTTGAAACTTTTTCTGCTATGGAATTATCCTGAATTAATGTGTCCTCACAGATATAAAATTCTGAGTGTTAAAAATGTGTTTCATCCATTCTTCCCAACTAATTCTCCCCTTGAAGTGATCCCATGAGTCACAGTCATAGTTATGAACCAGTTGATGGTTTAACCCCCTCAATCTAACCCATGATGCTATGTGGCAAGCAGGGGGGCGTTGGGTCCCATTTTTAGAGACTTTGTATGACCCGACTGTTAATTTAAATCCATAATCTCTTGGTCTCAGGGCAAATAATTAAATACTAAGTGCGTGGGTTTAACAGTAAAGTAAATTCAAACTTCTTTATGAGCTATCTTTATAGATTTTCATTTGTGTGTTATATTTGTGTGCTATAATGTATTATGTTGACCTTAAATGTGGTAAAAACAAAGTCAAAACCAGAGGTTTGATATTTTTAAGAGTATTCTATTTTTCTGTTGTTTAACAACTATTTTGTTTAAACATCTACATTTTTAGGGGTGCGTTTGTTGATTGACAGGAGCTCAAAACTTTATTTTTCCTCATCTAAATGCCATTTTTTTGTTTGGGAAACTAAAATCAGTGTGCACGTCCCACTTAGGGCTTAATTTTCTCCATTCAGAATCCACATCAGAGATTATCCATCCAGTGCATCATATATCTATGCCTGTAATTCCTAAATAACCTGTGCTTTGAAACATAATGCAACACCAAGACCTAAGCCTGCTGACACGTTTTTCTTCCAAAATATTACAGAAATGTATTTATGTAAACCATTTTTGGGAGATAAATATTAGAATATGTTTAGCCCCTCACACTACCGTCTTGCAGAACTTGGGTGAAACTTTGACTACGTTTAAGGCCATATTTTTGGTGACTTCACTTTTTTTTTAGTATGTATGTGTGTGGGCCTGCAAGGTACAAAAAAGAACTATCATTACTTTGAGGTGCCTTTCTAGAGAACTCCAGCTGAGTCTGTGTTCTAGTTCCTGAGATGGGTGGGTGGATTTTTGCTTTACAACTTTGCAGTTCCCTTCAAGCTCAAGGACAAGCCTGGAGAGTAATGAAGGGAAGGAGGAGAGAGGCTTGGGAGTTAAACTGGGCACAAGTGTTTGTTTTCAGGGGCTGTTTATGAAAGTGGAAGACAAAGGACGCCCAAAGACTTGAAGAAAAGACAAAGCCACAAAAGGGTGTTGGAAATTAGGGAAAACAAGGGAAAAGTAGTGGCAGCCATGATGTTATGGAAACAATGGCAGGTCAAAAAAGGTCAAAGAGAAGTTTTAGTGCTACATCAAGAACCAGTATGACGTCTAAACTGTGTTTCTATAGAGAAGAGAGAAGGCCAAGCTCCCCTGATTGAGTGGAGCTGGCAGGCCAGGAGAGCCTCCCTCGGACCGCTGTCAGCTGCGAGTGTGGAGAGGCCAATCACTGACACAACAAAGCTGCACAAATGCCACTTCCCCAGCAGGGGGCACCCTAGCCTCCTGCCCTGCACCAAGCTGTGTGCTCCCTTAAGGAAAGATTTATATTTTTAAACAACCCCCTTACCCCAAGGTGACAGGATAACAACCATGCTAAGAGTCCATGTAACACAACATGACCTGCAGGCCTCCATGCTACACTAAAGATACTTTCATTGAGATGAAACAAGATGGGGGCACTCGGTTCCCCCAACTCAAGAAATTACATTGTGTGTGTGTGTGTGTTGTTCTTGTTTTTTTTTTTTTTTTCCTTTTTGATCCAATGAACAGGAGATGCTGGGAAACACTCTTACTTTGAGGAATTTGTTCTACGTTTCCACAGTAAACTAGAAACTTTTATGAAGCAAAAAGGCTGGGTGTTGGTCGCAAGCGGAAACAAGAAAAACACAGTCCCTCCCATGATTTTGAGGACAAAAAACAAGATATCTCCACCTGCATCCATGGGCGCATGCAACACTGTGTATCAGACTGTCAAGATCCTCCGAGAAGACAAAAGCAAAACTTCACTGCTAACTTAGATTCCCTTTAAACTCGGTTCCTTCAGTCCAGAGGACAATCTGACAGCCAGCCTTCAAAAGACAAACCCATTAAGTATTTATGCGTGTGCCTGAGGTCCAGTGAGTTCAGACAGCCACTGAAGAATTTATTAAAGGAGGTGAAGGAATTGTTAAGAGGCTCACATTTAAACCAAGGCCAAACAAAGAAGCTACAGTCTAAGTCACAGAAACAGAAATAATGAAAGGGGTCCATCATGACAGAATCAATGCAGAAAAAACATTCTCCACACACAAACACTCCAACAACACAACTTCAGCTTTGGAGCCTCTGAGTGCAGCTTTAAAACTGGAGAGTTACTAGCTCAGAGTTGCATTCCACAGAGCATGGGGTAGCCATGCCTCACCAGTTTCCAGGATTCGCCGGTGCAACAGGCCTGGATGGAGGAAAGCCTCGTCTTTACAGGAGCGGATCTGAGTTCCCACCAGCTCCGAGTTGGTCGCCAGTATTCGCGCACTCTCTTCGTTCAGATTTACCCCGGCCATGGAAGCCACGTCGTTGATGTCATCATCATCTCTGAAACAAGAACAAGGCTTAAACTCAGTTACAAATGGTAATTTGCATATACTAATTTCTACCTTGCTTTATGCACAAAGTGCTTTACAATCCCATTCACTCATGCTGACCTATAACCACCAGGAGAAATGTGGGGTTCAGTGTCTTGTCCAGGGACAATCAAGAAACATTAGGACCACTAGAATCCACTACATGTGGAGAGTTGATGGCAAAAAACCAACTTCTGTCACTTGATTTCTTCAACACTTCATAGTGATTCTTGACATCAAAGACACAAAGAAAGGAAAGCATGAAATAGGAAAGTATTTACAATTATCCATTACTGTGTTGATGTTCTCTCTTCTGCCAGAGTCAAGATTTTGTGAAAAGTGTGTTCCATCCATCCATCCATCCATCCATCCATCCATCCATCCACTAAACCAGTTGTTTTCTCATTCAGGGATGCTGGAGCCCATCCAGCTGCTGAAGGCCCAAAGACAGTCCTTTAGTTCATCACAGGGCAACAACATACACACTCACATTCACACCAAAGACTCATAAATTAACCTATTAAGTGTGTTTTTGGACCATGAGAAGAAGTTGCAGCGCCCATAGAAAATTCAGGCATGTTTTTTTTATCGAGTTTTGACATAGGATGTCAATAATGCTGCCCTCACAGTACTGGATCCAATTTTAAGGCCTCTTCTATCCATAAGTACAGACGCCATACATAGATGAGTACAGAAGGGATCTATATTAAACACAACAGGAATGAAACCAAGCAGATAAGTGTCACAAACATTTCTTGAAAAACATTAGATATTCCTAATGGGTGCTTCAGATGCCTCAGTATTATCTGAGGAAATGACATCATTTCTTTTTGTGAGACCTCAGTTTGGAGACACCCTTGCTACTTCAAACTTAACTTTTAATGAACCATTTTCTAAGGTATGGCTTAGGTGACCCAGAGTTTGTTATGAATGTAGTCAGTGTCAACTTGTATTTGATCAGTCTATTTTTTTGAATGTGTCTTTGGCCTTGTGTTTTTTTTTTTTTGTTTTTTTTTTTTTGTTATGCATCATATTTTATCATCTTCTGTTTTTTTTTTTACAAAGTTTTAGTCATAATTGAACAATAATATCGGTTAAAGTACGAATTTGAAAAGAAGAGTAAAACTCAGTTAAAGAGGTTGTGTTTTCTTAAAATCATTGGGATTTCTTACAGGTGTAAAGTTGGCTTCATAAAGTCGGAAGTCGTTTTATTTTATCCCAGACTATTATTTTTACACATAACTGACCTGACTGTCGCAAAGAACTTCCCTTTAAGGGAGCAATTAGAAGTTCTCTTACTTTGAACTCTAACTAACATGGATTGGAAGAAAAGATTTCAAATTTAAATTACCAAATTTGTTGATGAGTGTCTACAGGACCAGACTAAAATAAATAAACACCTAACTTCTGGGTGGGTTTAACCAGAAGAACAACATCAACAGCAGAGAACATAGTTTTCTATGTTCATAAAACAGCTGTAGGAGCAGAGCTTATGTGTCTTTGTTGTTGTTATTTTGTGTTTACATGAGTGCCGAATGAGGCCGTGACTTTAATTCAGGCTTCTGGGAGCCGAGGCACACAGTCAGCCAGATCTACCCCGTTGAGGCCCTACTGCTCCTTGGTGCGGCCGCAGAGAGCCGATATGAAACTTGACACCACAGCAGGAGGTTGACAAAGACAATTAGAGAAGCTGCCCGAACCTTGTATGCCTCTCTATATTCTCTTTTCTCTGTTTCTTTCCACCAGAACTCTAATGAAACCTTCATGTGTAGAAAGTACGCAGGTAGAGGAAACAGTAATACATGTGTAGGGCTACGCCACATGCTCCACCTCAGGCTCTCACCAAGTCTGCAAAAATAACTCGACCTCCCTAAAAAACATCATATGTGTCAAAGAATACAAGCAATTAAGTTTCTTTACACTCAGTTAAACAATTCAGCACTTGGTGATAATTAGGAGTTTGAGCTTATTTTTTCACATCGAGCCAAAAGTATATTTAATTCAATTCTAAACATATAATTTAGAGACTCAAAAGTCATCTGTGACCAAGTCCATTCGGAAAAATGGTTGTAGAAATAACTGTGTATTTTCCAAAAATGTTTTGACAAATTAAACACTGTACTTTTTATTTGACACAGTTAGAAGGCATGAAATAGTCAGCTATTGGCGTTAGCAAAAACAACACCAAAACAGTAAAAGCTGAATGGAAAAACGTCTAAAAGCAACAAAAAAAAAAGAAAATATTAAAAAAAAAAATCTCCAAACAAAATATATTTAGACACGTGAAGTTAATAAATCAATAGATCAAAGGGCCTGTTTGGTGCAAATTATTTTTTTAGAGCTTTTAATTGTATTATAATGTTGATTCCTCACGAAAAACAACCCTCATTGCAGTATTTTGATCCATTCACACATTCACAGAGTTCCTCTATTACCCTTCTGAGTATCAGCCGCTCCCAACCCATAAAAAAAAAACAAGCGAGTCCCCATTTTGTGACGTCACAAAGTGAGGACCAGCCCCTTCCAGGAAGAGTCTGCGCTGCCAGCACTGCCCCCAGGCTAACAAAGACACCCATTTTCTCCACTGAGCTGGTGGTGATCGACAAGACGCTTTGATTTTATGAGTATAAAATGCACATCCATCTTTGCAAAAGTTCAGAGGTGGTTTGTTTTCATGGGCGAGATGCAGACACGCTGCCACGGCCGGCTCTATGTTGACGTCATGAAATGGGCGGCACCAGAAAGAAGCGAAAGTCGGTGCCACAGAGATCGAGTCGTCTTACTCCGGGTAGGAAAATCAGCTACAAAATAACTTGTGTTTGATATAAAAAAAATGTGTTCTTTAGTGTCCCAAAGTATTATCATCTACATGGATATAGTTTACTCTAAAAGGCTTAAGAAAAGCATGATATAAGCCCTTTAAAATGTTTCCCTTACATTCATTCTTTTTTTTTAATTTATGCTACTTTGCTTTGATCTATATTCTTTTAATTTTGTGTTAGTAGATAAAAAGTGCAGTGAAAAATCCCTGTCCAAGATCCAAGAACGCTGCTGCTCTCTTTGTCTTCAGCAGTCAGGTTCCAGGGCTCTTTGGCATCACTGCAGTTCAAATCAAACAGAGCGCCATCGACAGGTCTGACATTAAAAGGAGGGAATGAAATATGAAATGCAAAACATTCCTGGCTGTGCCTGTGCACTAATAAAGCAAAGATGTAATTAGCTTGCACAGGAGCTAAAGAGCGGCCTCTCAGTTATTGGTTTGGGCTGCCTGGGGGACACGGAGCCGGGGGCCACATGAATACATATACATGTCGTTTCCATATCAAGTCCTGTTTCAGCGAGGGCATGCCATGGGTGCTTTGAGGACTGCACCTGCCCTTTAGATGGTTTGTGTGTTGGAAGAAAAATAAATGTATGGCGTTAATGCTACATTCTACATCCCCCAACTACCACCACCCCCGTCCACAGCCCTGTGGGTAGAGGTCTCGGTGTCCTGGCGGGGGGCCCTGATTGATTCCTGTGACTAACACCCCAGCCTTGCATGTTGCCGCTCCTGTGATGAGAGCCGTGCACAGAGGTCCAAGAACACACTGGAAATTCAGGGTGTGCTGATGATCCAACTGGTGGCAGGAGAGGCTGAAGAGAAGCCCTGAGATGTTTGATGGGTGACTGCAAATAGCGCACTCTGTTGGGTGTAAACTTCACTGGTTAAATGAGCTGGAGGCTCAGAGAGGAATTCACAGAAATACACAGTTCTGAGAGACTACAATCTACCTTCCTTGTTTCTGAAACCCCTGTTTCAACAATTTTTAGTAGCTTTAAAGTCCCATTTTCTGATCATAGAGGACGTATCTAAAGAAAATTAAGCATAAAATTGCATTTCTGAGTTTTTCTTTATTTAAATCATTGAGAATCAGGAGCAGATGAAAGAATATCGCTTAAAAAAGAACGTATTTGTGACGTGGAAAATACGCTCGGTGGGCCACAGGCTCCTTGTTCTGCTCTGCATCTGCAAGAGGAAAGGGGGCGGGCTGCTCCGCACCAACAATACTGCCCACAACTCAGAAGCAAACTTCTCAGTCCTGCCACCCTGCAGAGACTATGTCCTAGAAAATGACACAGGTTTTTTTTTTCTTTTGGCTAAAAAAGCAAAATAAAAAGTAAAAGAGCACTGGGAATGCTTAACCCAGATCCATTTTTTTTTCTCTAAAATAAAATGATGTGCATTTAACCACAAACCAAGTGGAGCAGGGAATCCATTTCTGACATTGTTCTGTTTCACGGATGTCACCATGGGTTCTTCTTGGTTAAAATAGCTCAAAAGATGATTGGAGTGGGTCTTAAAAGCAAAATGTGAGTTACATTTTACTCGCCGGGACTTTGTTAGCAAAAATTGCACATGACATAGCAATTTTCAGAGCAACAAAGGATGCAACCGCAGATGCAAGATGAAAGAAAAAATCCAACTGGCTGAGTTGTTGTTAAAACCAAACCCTTTGCTCTGTTTTTCCCACATGTGTCTGTGTGAACTCTTCTTTGCAGCGATGCCAGTGTTTGTTTGTTGGTGTGTGTCCACCATGTAGCACAGGGTTGGATCAACAGGACTGAGGCTGAGCTCAGCGGTTGGCAGAGGGCTGAGGGCCTCGGTTGGTTTGCCAGTGATTACAGCGGATGTTGAGTGTTTACAGAGAGATCGGGGAGAGGGGAGGAGGAGGGCACAGAGACAGCTGCTTTCGCTCTGTACAGTAAACCACACGCAAACACCAACACAAGCACTTACACAGAAGGCTGCCGCTGCACTGGAAACCCCACAAGCCCTGCAGTGAGAATGTGTGCGTCTGTGCTACAGCTGGCCCGCTGGGACCAGTGGTTTAGAGTGACAACCACACACACACATCAGTCCCAGACTGCAGCTGAACACAGCCGGCTGGGTGACTGACTGAGCAATGGCCAGATGATGACTTGTTGCATACAAGTTGATTCATCCACAAGTATTACTAATAAAATCAAAACCAATTTAAAAATTAAATAAACCTTTACTGACATTAATGCGATTGGAATCTAAAAAACTTTTGGTGTAGTATTTTCTTTCTTTTTCAATTTATTGATATCTATCTGTCCATGTTCTTCTACTCATCCGGGTCGCGGGGGCAGCAGTCTAAGCAAAAATGCTCAGACTTCCCTCTCCCCGAGGCGTTCAAGGCCAGTCAAGAGACGTAGTCTCGTCAGCATGTCCTGGGTCTTTCCCAGAGCCTCTACCCAGTGGGACATGCCTGTAACACCTTCCCAGGAAGGCATCCAGACGAGGCAGGGGGCACACTACCTTTCTCCGGTCAAGAGCCACTTGGCTGTGCTGACCGTCATTCCAGCCACTTCACACTTGGTCGCAAACCAACAGGACAACATCATCTACAAAGAGCTTAGAGGAAGTCTGTGCCTACAAATTCTGTCCTTAAAAATTATGAACACAACCGGCGATAAAGGGCCATCCTGCCGGAGGTCAACAGATTATTGATATCTATCCAAAAAAAAAAAATCCTTTAAAAAAGGTTCTACATCTGAATAAGAATTACTTTTACACTGCGAAAACCCCAAATCCCATCAAGTATTTTTTATCTAGTTTCTAGTTAAAACATTTTTTTCACACTTGATATAAGACAAAACTACCTAGAAACTTCAGTAAAATGTACTGACTCTTTTTAAGACGATAAATCTAGACTATCTTGCGTCTTTAGATGCTTAAAACATCTTATTTTAAGAAATATCTGAATCATAATTTACATTTAATTTAAATCAAATGTGTAATTCTAGTCATATTTTGATGGCTCTCGTAATAAGAAAAGTCGTATTGTTGCAGCACTTAAAACAGGATATTTTTTGAGAACAGTATAAGCATGTATGCATGTATATAAATGTGCCAACTTTAAAGATATGAAACAATTTTATTTTATCAATGCACACTTATTTTAAGACATACTATTTTCAATCATCAGAGCAACAGACTTAAATAACAGTGTCTACAACTAATTTTAAGATTAAATTTTGCCTTAAAAGAGCAAGACATCACAATTTTTTTGAAGAAATATTATCAAGACAAATTCTACTAGTTCCAATGGCAGATCTTTTCACTTATAAGAAGAGAAAAAACTATTTTTGAAAAATATTTTCTAACTTATTTTACTGTCCTTTAATTTGGATTATGAAAAATCCCAATTCAAGATCAACATTAACAATTTTGAAAATTAATATCGAGTAAGACTTCAGAACTGAAAAACTCTCGCCAAAATTCAACTCAAATCTTAAGAAACAAATTTTAAGTGTTTGAGTTTTGAAGTTTTAGAAGGTTTAGCTGGATTCTGATATTGTCGGCATGGATTTTTTTGGGAGGGAAGTTACAACAACTGAGAACATCACTTGTGCTCTTACGTTCATTGATGGACTGTTGCACCATTGCTGCACATCAGCACTGTGTTTGACAAAAAATAAATATAACTGTTGCCTATATATGACTATATATCCCATAGACTTCTATTGAGAAATAAACAGCTATTACTCAGTCATTCTATTGGTCAGAAAACTATCCTTGCTTTGCTACCTTTTTGTTCTTGCTAATCCTAATTTTCTTTTCATTATCTTTTGTATAAGTTATCTAAGTAATAAACTGGCCAATCAGATGCCTCAATAGAAGTAGGTGGTCTCACGTCGAACGTTTGAAGTTTTTCATTGACAAATCCTCCCACACCCATTTTGTCCCAATCCCTGCTTACTGATGTCATCTGGCTCCAACATGGTGGCATCCGTGTAGCGAAAGAACAGCAACAGAACTGACTTCATTTCATTGGAGCCAAAGGTTTTCCATGGGTGATGTCACACTCACTTGGTCCAGCTCTCTTGTACAGTTAATGGGGATAATGGGGTCACCGTTGGTCTGAACAAGTTTGAGACAACAATAAAGGGAAACACGGAGCTGAGAACGCAAGTATGAGTTTCATTGGAGCCTAAAACTGATCCTTTTGTGAAAAAGAAATCAACTCGTTTTACACGATTTAACCAACTTTTTCAAAATATTTTATTGAATTTAATCATTTCAGCTGCTGTGTTTCTTCCAGTTTAGCAGCATTTTCTTTATGCATTTCATGGTCATTTTAGTGTTTTTTACGTGTGTGTGATGTGTCATTTTTGGAAAAGCACTTTGTATTCCAGATAATCTAAAGTACTGTCCTAGAAATCCTTCTGACTGGATTCTACTTATTGTGATGAATGATGTGGAGCTGTCCATTCCCTGTGACAGGGTGTCTATCATACGGTTGACCCTACCGCTTGTTCTTTGATGTATACTGTACATCACCTTCCTCCTCTAAAATGGAGCAACGCAGTCAAAGAGGAGAAATCAGGAATTGGTATAAAGACTATAGCCTTCTGTGATAAATTTAAATAAACTAAGCATATATACCATTGTTCCATAACCTTAAAGCATAGTTCAATGTGTCAAAGCTGCAACTAAACAAACAGAAAATTCAATGTTTACTTTGTTTTCTTAATTGTTCTTTCATTTCTGACTGATAAACAGAATATAGACACTGTAAAACATAATAGAGCTTTATAATTGTTTTACCTTTATCTCAATGATATTGTTTCTATTTTTGTTGGAAAATAAAATTGTGGTTAAAAAGTTATTAGAGTGCAGCCTCACACACACACACACACCCACACACCCACACAGTGAACAGTCAGTCTTACTGCTTGTAATATGGCTCTGATTGTGTTACAGCAAAGAAACTGACATTTTGGAAACATAAGAGGCCTAATGGGATAATGTCCAGAAAATCATGCCTTCATGATGTTGTTTTGGTAACTTGATGCTTTATTTTTCTTTTATTTCTTTTGTGTCTGTGTAAATAATTATAATATGTTCAACATGTCAAAATGTATGCAAGATAAAATATTGTAAGACTGGGGGTGGGAATTCGATTTTTCTTCTACCCACTTCTTTGTCGGACACCTTATCAGTTTGTTTATCCTGATATTTACCTATTTTATTTTGTGTTTGAAAAGAAAAATGAAATCAAATCGTGCGATTTTAGGTAAAAAAGGACGCTCAGACAGTGCGTGCTAACCATCAACATTTCATCAAAAATAATTATTGCTTTCAGAGAGGGGTTTGGAATTTCACTTTGTGCAGACACAACACAAACTCAGAGGCTGGAATGGCATTCAACAAGCTGAAAGGTTTCTTTTGGGACGGTGGTGCAACATGTCATCCAGCTTATGCTAAACTCAGTTTGTTCGTTTGTGGCGGGTCCCTGTGATCACTGCAGGGGGGGAAAAGGTCGTCAGTCTGACAGCTTAATTACCAACGCTGCTAAAGATTTATCGGTTTATCAATCAGAGCCCCGGGCCCTGCCTTTCCCCTCAGGAGACAGGGGCCATTACAATGAACCCACTGGCCCATGTGACCCAGGCTCATACTGCCAAAGCCCAGTCACACCAAGGCCGTCATAACCCTCCCATCTCTGTCGATATTTACATACATGAACACCATTAAAGTATTCTCAGATAAACATATGTGCACTCAAGCAGGAACACAGAAACACAAGTTACAATGCAAAGACACACACACACACACTAGAATGTAAACGGTGCACAAACGCAAAGTAACAAGATGAACACAAAACATAGACCGCAAAGGCCAGCATGTGGGCGATGAACCTTTTATGTTCTGAGACAAAGGCCCCGCTGAAGCAGAGAGGAGACCGGAGAGAGCGCGAGCAAAGCTGCAGGCGAAACCCTGGATGTTTGACTCCACCAAAAGGTATTTTCAGAAACGCATCCAGAAATTCCAACCATCTGGACGCAATTATCATTTTTCTAAATTAAGATTTTGCTCATTTGCAATCCTGCCAGTGAGTTGTGACACTGACACAAGGAGGGTGAGGGTGGGGGTGATCTATCGGTTGGCAGAGTGCTGCGGAGAGAAGGGCCACAGATCAACCAGACGGGCAAGAAGGCAGGCGGCCAGGTGGCCAGGCGGGCAACTGTATAAAACACTCATAGGTTTAGCTAAGAGTGTAGCCTGTAGTCATGCATGGACTTCTTGGTAAAATGCTGCCCCCAAGTGGTGGCAGCTAAGAAGTGTGTGAGTTTTACAGCGAATCTCTTGACAAGAGGAGTTGTACCTGAAGGAGCCTCCCCCTGGGTCGTTGAGCTTGTTTTTCTGATTCCCACAGATCTGAGCAGGCAGGCCCATGGGACTTCTGCCTGTTTGGATGATGGCTCCTTTTCCCATTGCGCCTGTTGAGGAGAAGGCATATGAAACAAGGGGAAAGCGCTCAAGAATTAAAGAAAGAAGTGATGCTATCATTGAAATGTCCCCTTCCATCTGCATCAAATGCCTTACTGTCGAACTACTACCTTCAGCTGTCTCTCTTATCCTCACGGGGATAGATGGGTGGGGGGCAGTGTCGCTCTCCCCAGGTTGGTTGCAGAGCGTTGCTCTGTCAATATCACTGCGCTTCACCGGCTCTCCTTACACTCCTAAACCGCATCCCGCTCCGAGACACGTTTTCCAGAGAGGCACAAGGACTGCCAGAGTGAATTTAAACTTGATTTTAACAGGCATGTTCCTCGCCGAGAGGCACAGAAAAGTATTTTTAGAACTATCCCCGCATTCCAATTTATGGGCATAAAACAACCTACAGATCTTTTACCGCAGGCAATCTTCGGGAAGGGGGCAGATCAAATTTGTATGCACCTCCGATCACATACACACACTCGGGCAAAAACACGTACATCTGCGTACACACAGCACCGGAGAGAACACAGCTCTCTTAGGGGAGTGTTCCACCCGGCTGGTGTCGGGGCGATGTTTGTGGGCTTCTGTGGGAAGCGCAGTTGTGAATCAGTGTGAGTAAGCAGCAGTGCAAATGTTTGGGAAGACTAAATAACCAAACGGGGAAAAGCACCTGTTCTCTCTAAGGCTCCTGTCTGTTTATGCATCTTCCAGACCACGAATGGGAACATTCACACTGTGACTGATAGCAATCTAACGTTTAGCCTGTTTCAGTGCCTCTTCTGCGCACGGGGATCCAGCAAGGTTTGGTGTATTTTCTCTTCTATATTCTAACCTTTCATCCTATGTAGATGTTTATTTTTTTTTTGCTGAATAATCCGCTTGGATTATGAGGACTGAGAAGCCCCGCAGACGTCTCACCTTGTGGTCTGATGGACTGTGTGAGCACCACAGGCATGCGGACCTGCCCACTGACGGCACCACCGCTTTTCACGCCCTGAGGAGCAAAAAGCACAGAGAGGGAAAATTAAAAAGTATAAAACTGCACTCTTGACCAAACCAGATTTGTTTTTCTTTTCTTTTTTTAGTGCAATATGTGTAAAAAAAAAATCGAGGGGTAAAAAAGGAAAAATCCACAGTTCGCCATTGTTAGAGAGCAGAAAACTATCTGGAGGTAACCTCTCTAAAAGCCACTTTAGCATGGTGCTTTAACATAATTGCCTCTTTTATAAAGTATGAGTAAATAAACAAGAATCTGCAGTCATTGTGCGATATGGAAGCAGAATATTTGTAGGAGGGATGAACTCTTGCTGCACAGTTCGTAGAATGTGGAGGTCAAGGTGGATTTCGAAGCTACAGTGAATGACCTATATTTGCTTGCATTTGCAGATTGGAGAAAAGCAGTAAGAAGTCAAGACCTCTGTGAAATTGTAGTTTAGAGGGAACAGCAGTAGGAGGAAAAGAAAGGAAGGGGGGGGCACTATTCTGGGCTATTAGAGTCACTTCCTTCCTTGCTAACAGCTACAGGCCGAGCCCTAGGCTCAGCCATCCATTCTAACCAGTTTGCTTCTTGCTGCATATTTTTTAGCCTTGTTTTCCATTTCCTGACACATGCTATATTACTGTTCAAGCTTCTGAAAAACGACGGAGGCCATTTTTCCCAGAAATCCACTGCAGGGGCCTGAATGAGTGGGAGGTAAGGGGAGGCAAAAATACATTCATAACAGGCAGAGATAGCAACCACCTCTGGGCAGACGATGACACAGTTAACAATTTCAAAAAAAAAAAAAAAAATCCTCAGGTATCTCAGGTAGGAAAAGCAAGGAATCATGGGCAGATGAGACAAAAAAAAGATCTTGAGTTCATTTTGAAATCAAAGTTTACATTGAATTTGATATATTGTGAGAAAAAGGCCAAATTGATGCAGAAAGTTTAAACATTAGTTCTTTTGTTTTATTTAAGTTTTGTTATTTATATTTAAAAATACGTTCATGGATGACCTATAGTCACTGCTAAACTCCTGATTTTCATGCCATTCTCAATGTCACAATTTGATTTATACAACAATTTGAACAAATTCAATTTTAAGTTTTTAAACTTTCATTTAATAATTCATTTGACTGATTAAGATTTTTTTTTAATCCAATTACTTGTATATTTCTAAGCACATGCTTGAAGCCACTAGCGGACTGAAGGAAGTTGGTGGGTGGACATGATGGAGAAAAGATTGTGGATTGAAAATGTCCAAAGGCTGACGGAGATTTTATTGTCCTTCATAACAATCCAATGTTAAACCTTTCCTAAAGCAGCATGTAAACCTGTCAATACTAATTCCTGTTTAAGGTCGCTGTGTAATGTAAAACTGAGCCCAAACGGTAAAACAGTAAACAATCAGCAAGTAATGTAAAAAGCTTAAAAATACCCATAATGCCTTTTACAACCAATGCATGAACCAAATCAGGGTCGGACTTGCATTACTCAAACTGTTATTCCACAAAAAAACTGCTATAAAAGTCAAATCCGTCAATGATTTCTAGAAATCAATACTTTTTTTGTGTAAGCAAATAAGCCTAAATAATAATATAAAAGATAGACGAAAGAACAAAGTTTTTTTTATGCATTTACGACACCCTATGGTCTATTTAAGTCATGACTTAACCGACAAAAACGTTTTATTTTTGCTTTGACAAGGGGAAAATTATAATTATTATTGTTATTATCATTACTAAAGAGAAAATACCATCCCCGGTCCAAAATTAAATTACATTAAATCTGTCTTGCGTTGTACCTCAACCCCCCCCCCCCGGTCCGCGGTAAACGTGCCTTGCGTTGTACCGGTCCACGGCGACAAAAAGGTTGGGGACCACTGACTTAGATAATGGAAGAGTTACAAAACGCTCATTGACTTTTCGTTGACTTTTGACCCCAGTATGCAACATTTGTACTTTCCTGAGAAAGTTTAAGGTTTGATCCAGAACCTTCACAGCTTGTGTTGAAAATGCTGGTCTCTGCATCAAACAAAAACAAAAAACCCAAATAACTTTCATTGAAAAATGTGACATTGCTAAGCTTAAAGTCTCACTCCGATAATCTTTTGATCTATTTTCAAAGTGTTCCCAGTAATTCTTTTAATTATGATTTTGCTGTTTTAGCCAAAAAAGAAAAAAACGTAGTTTACTAGGACGTAGTTTCTGCAAAGTGGCAGGACTCTGAGCTGTAGGCGGGACCATTGGCATTGGGTAAGCCTGCCCTCATTTCCCATCATCCCTTCGTTTACACCCTCTCCCACTACCTTACAGTCTCTCACAACTCTCAACCTAACTGAGCACTATTGGAGCTCTCCAGCCGTACCGTTATGAGCCAGATGCCAGCTTGGATGAGGAAAACAAAGATGGACACGGATCAAGTCTTTTACAAGTGGATGCATCAGAACGGAGCTGAGCAGGAAGCTTGTGTATTTTCTACGTCACATATAAGTTTTATTTCAGACAAAAAAATGTCATCTGCTCCTGATTCACAGTGATTTGAATGAAGAAATACTCAAATCTTTACTAAATTTACTTAATTTTCCTTATAAATGTCCTTCATTGTCAGAAAAATGCCACAAGACCATTAAAATCACAAAAACACTATTGCAATAGAAGTCTTCAAACAAAACATTTTCACTGCTGTAAAATCCTACAAAGGCCCGGAATTTTTCTTTTCCTAATTTATTTGCCAGTGGATATCATTTCGTAAAATTCTAAATGATTGTTTATGTTGGTGTTTTGCCTGAGACAGTGGTGGAGTGAAAGGGACTAGAGGGGCGTTTAGGATGTGGACCATGGCAACCACATTGCTTTGTAATTGACCTGGGGCTGACCTAGTTACCTTGTTTCACCCTTCAACGGTTAACATGTAGAGGGAGGGAGATGGTCGCAAGAGGAAAGGCTTAACAGAACGGGAAAGAAAGAAACGGAGAGTAAAGATAAATGGGGTTAAGTGAGAAGATGTAAAGAAAGAAAGACAATGCATACATGCAAGTTTTTATGTAACGTGCATGTTTGTTTCCAGATGTGATGAGGAGACGCAGACATGGACAACCTCCCTCTTTAATGTGGTACAGATGTAATGTGAGGTCATTGCAGCAGCAGACCCTGCAGCTCACCTGCCCTTGTCCCTGCACTATCCATGCAAAAGCTGCTCTCAACAACCCCCAGGCACCATGAAAGCAGCCATCACAGAAACGTGCCATTACATCATTACAGTGTTGACCACAGGGCTCACCAAGTACCCAAAACCAAGAGAGCCATCCAAACCAACAGATTAAATGTGTTTTCAGATCCTCACAAAACCCAGCAACATCACCAATGCACCAAAAAGAAGAGGGTTCAAAGAAACACTGTAAGGAACAATAAAACCCTACATCCACAGTGTCTGAAATGGCTAAAAGGATGTCTTTTTACTCCCTCAAAAGCATACAGAGCAGGATTTGAACCTTACGGTGGCTGCACGAGTCATAAGGGAGCTGCAAGACACACCTGCCCTTCCCTTAAGATGCACCCGTCCCTCTTTACGACTCTCCACGGGCCAAAAACCCCAAAAGCCTGCAGCACCCGTACGGGTGTATGTGGCTTTGATGTCATCTGACCCATTCCTCAGTTTAACCTATATGGTTAGTCTGATGTCAGTTTACTCTTGCAACCTGGTAATTCTTTTAATTAGTATTACTGAGTGACTTGACATAAACCAACTATGAAGAATGCAGACTTTTCTACCAATTCTGACCTTTCGGATGCAGTTGAATCACTTTCTGGCTTTAAAAACAAGAAGCATTAAGACATTTAAGTGCAAAAAATTAAGGTAGATGTTTTGGGAAGTATTACCAGATCACCCGAAGGAGGTCATCTGCTCAAAGAGCTTGTTTCTCAACGACTATGCTTAAATTTGTAGGTTTTCATTAAGCGTGCCGCTCCCATTAAAGATACAATAAAGAGTGCTCAGGGAGTCCATCCTACACTCAGCCTAATGTTGCATTTCACAATTTTCCTAAAAGTGAGATCAGCCGCTTTCAGAACCTAACGGGTTTCCAAATTTCAAGAGCGGATGTTTTGAATTTAAAGCTACGAGGCATAATCTGTAAATTGTCTTTAATGTTATGTAGCACTTGAATCTGTAGCTTCTGTGTTCAAATATGCAGCTGGGCCTTTTTATTCCTGAGGGGACTTACTTTTCTCTGTTGTATCTGTTGAACTCTTTGTTGTTTTTTTTCTAATTTAATAGATTGTGAATTTATGTTGACCTAATAAATACAAAGGCTATCCCACTGTAAAATCACACTGATGGTCAAAAATCAAATTAAGCATTAGAACTAAAATATATTTACCAAATTAAAAGCTGAGCTGGAGGCTAATATCGTCTTTCCCATATCCTGTTTTGTAATGTCTAATAAACCTGTTTACCAACTGTGTGTTTTATTTTATTTTTATTCAATAAATCTTCTAAAGGGGTCCTCAAACAAATCCAGTCAGACAGGAATAGTAGTCGGTAGATGACGGTTAACAGATGGAAGCTGGAGTGGGAGGTCTTGTTTTGGTTTGATTTAAAACCAGAATTCAGGGCTGCAGTCGTCAACACCTTTCCCAGGTTGGACCTGGCTTTGGCTGAATATGAGGAACAAAAAAGCTGGACTTTTTTTTAATGCTGTTCAAAAGCTGAAGATATGACGACCACCCGCTAGTCTAAAGATCACACCAAAGTTGGAACGTTATTTGAATCCTTAAAGACTCCACCCCACTGAAAATAGTGTTTCTGGTGTCTTTAACATGTTCTTGCAGCATTTTCCTGTTGATGGAGCACATATATAAAGACATTTGAGCTTAAAAGGCATTTCTGTGTGTTTCTTTATTCAAATTGTTGTGAATCAGGAGCAGATGAAAGAAATGCTGTTTGAAAATGATTGTGACGTAGTAAATACAGTGGACTGGCCACAAGCTCTGCAACAGAGAGGGAAAGTTGCTCCTGCGCCAACAGTCCCGCCCAAAACTCAGGGGCGAATTTCTTGTGAACTACTGGTACTCTGCAGAAACTATGTCCTAAAAACAACCCAGGTTTTTGTATTTTAGCTAAAAACATCGTAATTATAATTAATTGACTACTGGGTAGGATGATTAGAGTGGGACTGCAATACAAAATCCCAATATGAGATTTGTTAGATAGAGAGTTAGTGTATGTAGTTTTACGGTAAGTGTATTATTACCTAGTAAAGAAGTATTTCTTAATACTTGAGTATTTAAACCAACCACAAACGAAGTAAAAAGTCTTGACCAAACTTACTTTTCGGGTTACCTCATTTGATTAGAAACTTTTATTTTTATAGCAACTTTCACAGATAAAATCACAGAGATACAAAGTTTATTTTTAAAAGAAAATGAAAAATCATCATTACAAAAAAAAAATTGCTGCAGAAATAAAAGCATGAAAACCAAATAAATAAAAGAGATAAAAAAATGCAAGATAAGATATCACTTTAACTTGATGCTTTTTCCTGTTTTTATAAAGGAAGTTTTTGTTTTCAAATTCCAAATTTATTACTCATTTATAGCATGTTTTTAGGAACTTTTCGAACGTTCTTTTTGTTACACGTACCTATTTTTTTATGACAAGTACATTTTGTTGGGTACATTACATCGGGTAGAAATTACCCAGCAAAAGTGATGGTGTAACTTTTTATGTTGAAAGTGTTCTAGGATTAATATATATAACAGTGATGAACAGACCCATACTGCATTCTGACAGAACAGCTTCCTTTGGTTTGTTACTTCAAACTGTTCCCATTGATTAACTATAATTTGTTGTTGATTCTTAGTGAGATTACAAAAAGCTTTAATAGATTACTATTGTTTGTGGAGAGCTTTATGAATGTTAAGTATAGATGTCTTTTTTTTTATTATTCATTCATTCATTCATTTTCTTAACCGTTTTTCCCTTTCGGGGTCACGGGGCTGCTGGAGCCTATCCCGGCCACTTGTGGGCGAAGGCAGGGGACACCCTGAACAGGTTGCCAGTGTATCGCAGGGTAGAGTGTCCACAATCACACACTCATTCACTCTCACACTCACACCTAGGGACAATTTAGAGTTGCCAATCAACCTATGAAGCATGTTTTTGGACGGTGGGAGGAAGTCGGAGACCCCGGAGAGAACCCATGCATACACGGGGAGAACATGCAAACTCCACACAGAAAGGACCCCCACTGATGTTGCGTTTTTCATGTCCCCCACCCGGGACTTGAACCAGGGGCCCTTTTGCTGTGAGGCAAATTTTAATTTCAGAAATGTGAGTCTTCCATCGTTTTGTGAGTGTTATGTACTGTAAATATCTATCTGCAAAGAAATTCAACTCATCCATTTATCCACTTTTCATTTAATGCAGAAGCTACAACACATGTAGAAATTCTCAGCTGAGTCTGCTCAGGAGGGGGTGTTCCCTACAGTTTGTACGTACCATTGCAGCTGCATGTCCGAGCGTCCCAGCAGGCAGTGCGGTGGCGCCCGGAGTGGTGCTGACACTGTTGGGGTGGCTTATGCGCACAGCTGGCCCGGCCACGATGGCAGGCGGGGTGCTGCCGGGTGCTGGTTTGACTCCCTGCTGCGGGGGCTGGGTCAGGGACTGCTGACTATTCAGCAGAGACAGCCTCAGGGCCGGGAGGCTCTTCTGTTCATGAGGAAGCAAGGGGGGGGGTCAGAGTTTATAATGCCTCCATGAAACAGTTATGGTAAAAAGCAAAACACAAAAACAACTACAAATCCTTCCTTTCTTATGTTAAACCCATTGGAAATATGTCAAAAGGTGACGTACCTGCTTTGCCTAAATACATATGAATCTTTGATGCACGTTTTCACTGTACAATTGATCAAAAACTAACCACAATGAAACACCTGAGACATTAATGAGGCTGATTTTAACCATTTTGAGCATTTTCTGACATAAACGATCTAACGCTGCATGACGTCTGTTCGCGGCCGGGTTGGGAGGTCGAGCGTCTTTGTGATGCTCATCGCAGCTGGCTGAAGGAACCTACTGGGTACTGGCTGCAGGGGCCACTGTCACAGACAGTCAGACCTAAGACCGGGTGGGGGGGGGCGCATGCGTCGCTCTACTGTCAGACCGAGCATCACTGGTTCTGCTGGCGGGGAAAGGGCTACTTTAGGGGAGCCCAGTTAGAAGAATATTTGAGTGGATCAGCTTCAGGAATCGGGTTTCAGAGTGACTTCAGGTGGAAGTCGCAAAGAGGCTCTAATTCAGGGGAAAAATCAGGCCTTTAGTAATGCCTTAAATAGAGAGGGTAACTTTAAGATGAAGGTGTGGATTTGATTGATAAGATAGCAGATTAAAGGCCCTGTGACACACTGGAGACCTGTCCAGGGTGTCCCCTGCCTCCACCCGCAAGTGACCGGGATAGGCCCCGGGACCCCGAAAGGGAAAAAACGGATTAGAAGATGAATGAACGAATAAAAGGACCAAAACAGCCGTTTTTCTCACTGCCTCAACAGTCAAAAAGTAAGATTAAAGTTGCTGTTCTATAAAGGTTACACAAAAAGTCTCTAAACAGATTCCCACCTTGAGAAAAGGCACCAGGTAAGGCTGTGGAGAGGACTTCAGCTCAGTCTGAAGGCGGCTGGTGAACTCTTCAGGTTCAATTTTGGCATCCTGTGTCACAAAATAAAAGCTTTCACTGTCAGAGAACGTCTCATTACTACAGAAGACCTTCAACTTTCAGAGTTTCATGCCTAATGTTGTAACTGGATTCTTGCTGAACATTTACAGCTCAGATTGGAGGTTTTTAGGAAAAGTTTCTTGCTGCCATCTAGAGGTTGGAAATGCTCAATACAACACAAATATGGCAAAGTATCTAAAATGAACTTTCCCCACTATTGACGTTCACCATCACACAAAAATATCACACTTCCTTCCCGCTTTATCATATTAGAAACAATTCTCAAGGAAGTTTCACTCGTAAAAGTTTGGATATAGAAAACACAAATGTGCTATAGCATATGCCAAATATGAGGATCGCAGCCTTCGGTCGATTGTTTACTGTCTTGAAATGAAATGTAGGAAGTTGTGGGACTCACCAACAGGTCTTGGACCAGAGCCTTTACGTTCTTGGAAGTCTCCGGGGAGGGAGAGTTGTGGGACGCAAGTTTGATAAGAGTAGCCAAGAAGTTCTTGCATTTCTTCACGTTCTCTTGCATTTCCTGCAACACAACAAGGGATCAGTCAGCCTCTATGTAAAAGAAAGATGGACATTCAACTGGTTACCTATTCCTGAGTAGACTGAACTTTCACTTTAAACTGGTAGATAAATGTCCAAACTAACTGCTGGATTTACCTCATGAGCAGCATGGAGTGCATTGAAATAATGTTTTTCTTCATGTAAAATGATCACTTTAAATAGCACAAAACAGCAAAGCAATAAGTCATGGGATGTGTCCAAATTCCTTCACTACTCACTACATACTGCACTATATAGTGTGTTTGCCATTTTGTAGTGCTGGCCGAATCTACTATTCCAAAAGCGAGTGTCCTAGTAATTTCCTTCTGCGAAAAACCAGTGTGCATCGATGCTCACTAGATTGGCAGATATAGACCACAATGCATTGTGCTTGAACAATTTTGGCAAAGAAAATGTTTTAAATAAAATATCAATGTTTTCATCTTCAGAACACAGAAGATTCATAAATGATTGTCTCATATCAATTAGATTTTCACTTTGTGAAATCGATGATATTGCATATCTACATATTTGCAGGTTTAAAAAAAAAAAAAATTAGTAAGCATGGTGTCCGAATTGCTTTTAAAATCCAGGGCACCACACAGTCCCGCACTATGTAGTATATTAGTATTTTTAGTAGTTAGGGTTTAGGTAGGGAATTCGGACACAGCCGTGATGTTTTTTTCCAGTTTGCACCATTGTGATTATAAAAGGTAGCATGTGTGTGAGCACGTGTGAGTCTCTTTGTCCATGCCCAGCTGTGCCATAAGGTCCGACAGGTCTGAGCATGCAGCATAGCAAGCCCCATGGAAGCTTTGGGAACGCCAGGCCTGCCTCCACAGAGTTTAGTCAAAAAACAAAAACCAAAAAAAATGTTTCAGACAAAACAGACCTGGGACACGACAGGACCTCCAGGAGCAGCAGCGATGCCCGCCTGTGCAGGCTGCACTGGCTGAGAGGCAGGCTGAGATGGGGCCTGGGGGGCCATAACCACAGGGGCCTGCTGTGGAGCCGTCACTGCCACGGTGGGTGCCACGGGGCCCTTCTGGAAGACCAAGAAAGAGACAGAGAGATAAACAGGACGTGACGCTTCGCTCGCAGCAAGGCCACAGAGAACAGGAGGCAGGCGCCACAGCGCTCCTGTCACATCCAGTGTCCTAACTTCAGTGGACATCTCTTCAAAGATGAGGAGGAGGAGGAAGAGGAGGAGGTGACGAGGAAGAAGAATACAGAACGGTAGGCCCTCAATGCTGTGTTTGTGGCCACCTTTATTTTTACATCTAAGTTCATGAATTTTTAGGAAAAGTCTGTCTAATATATTATGAGATGTCTGTTCCTTTTAAGATCTGCTACTCTGTTCTAAACTGATGCACAAGTGAAAGAATTCAAAGAAGAAAGCAAAGGTTTGAACACCACTAATGTTTATTAGTTGGTATCGTCTGTCCCTGAATCGCATTTAATCATTGTTTAATGTAGAAAATTTCAGACAAACTAAGATGGAAATAGATAATTTAGACTTAGGATCGTTTAGGAAGTTTAAGAAATCTTACATGACACTGGAGCAAAAGCATGAGCTGAACTCAAGCTGAGGTCCCCGCAATAAAGGGGGATGATGCTACAGAGATTCAGTTTCAACATCCACTCGGATGAAAATCCTGTTTTTGGTCTTTTAAACCTGTTCTTGTGGCATTTTTCAGATGATGATAGAGGACATATAAAGAAAATAAAGCTCAAATTTGCATTTCCTCTTTCAAATCATTGGGAATCAGGCAAAAAAATTGCAATTTGAAAAAGGTTGTGACATGGAAAATACACTGGGCAGACCACAAGCTCCCCGCTCCAAGCTCTCAGCAAAGGGGGGCAAGGTTGCTCCATGCCAATGGTCCCACACACAACATCCAATGAACTACTACCGCTCTGCAGAAATGATGTCCTAGAAAACAATACAGGCTTTATGATTTGGGCTAAAAAGGAAATAATCATAATTAAAAAGACCACTGGGAGCACTTTTAGATCAAAAGATAATCTGTGGGGGTCTTTACTGTTTTACAGTACAAGTCCTTCCTAATGAAGCCAGACTTTGTTCCTGAGTCCAAACCTGATTCGCCCCACAGGGTTTCTAAAGGAGAGTGCTGTCAATCAAAGCATAATCAAAGATGCCAAAACGTCAGGCATCTAATGTAATGACTGTAATGTAACGACACCACACTCATCGGCCTCATCACTGACGGAGATGAGTCGGCCTACAGGAGTGAGATAGCCAGTCTGGTGTCATGGTGCAGCGCCAACAACCTGGAGCTTAATGCGCTTAAGACAGTGGAGATGTCAGTGGACTTCAGGAAGGCCCCAGCCCCCCTCCCCCCTGTCATCCTCTGTGACCTCTGTGGAGTCCTTCCGCTTCCTGGGAACCATCATCAGCCAGGACCTCAAGTGGGAGCAGAACATCAGCTCCATCAATAAGAAGGCTCAGCAGAGGATGTACTTCCTGAGGCAGCTGAAGAAGTTTCACCTCCCTGTAAAGATGCTGGTAAACTTCTACACTGCCATCATTGAATCCACCCTCACGTCCTCCATCACAGTCTGGTTCGCTGCAGCCACGGCCAGAGACAAGGCCAAGCTGCAGCGCGTCATCCACTCAGCAGAGAAGGTGATCGGCTGCCACCTCCCGTCTCTCCAGGAGCTGCACATCTCCAGGACCCGGAGACGGGCAGCCAGGATTGTAGCCGACCCCTCTCACCCAGGACATGAACTCTTTCTGCCCCTCCCCTCTGGCGAGAGGCTCCGGTCCATTAAGACCAGGACCTCGCGTCACAAGAACAGCTTCTTCCCCTCTGAACAGTACCCCAACTCCCCCCAGCTGACCGCCGCCCCCCCGCCCACCAAAGGACTGTCGCTGCCACTTGCAGGGCCCACCATCCCACCTGTGCTCCCACTTTACTTCACCTTACTCTACTGCAGTGTTTTTCAACCAGTGTGCCGCGGCACACTAGTGTGCCGTGGGAGATGGTCAAGTGTGCCGTGAGAAATTGCCCTCATTAACTGAGCTAGAAACATTTACCATCTCCAGGAAATCAGCTCTTTGTTCATCCAACAGGCCCTGATAAAACACTGAGTAGTTAAGAATATAAAAGATCATAAAATTATTTTTTCTTTGTGATTATTTAATTCATAAAAGACATTTTGATAAGAATGACTGTGCCGCGATTTAGCTACAACTATAACTGTTACCGGAAAAATCCCGCACCTTTAACTGTCTCCACCAATCATTCTTCAAGGCTTGATCACATGTCATCAGTCTGACCAATCAGAAGTGGTTAAAGTCTTCACTTCCTTGTCCCGATTTAGCTCATAAAGTCTCTCAGTTCTAACAAAAATACCAGCTAAAGCTCGGTGTAGCTTTCCACAGAATCCGGTATCAGACCGTGGAACAAGAGAACAAAACAATGAAGCTCAGAGACGCTGGTCTTTCTGCGGTTGGCGGATTTACGGCACTACATCTCCCATGATGCATTGGGTAAGAACGACTGTCTTAGCGCACAATGAGCCTCTCCTCTTAACATCTTTAAACAACGAACACATATCAAACAGTTTTTGAATCTTTTAACTTAACTTTTAATACATCGTTTAGAAAAAAAACAACTGCAGCTTCCAGCTTTTTCTGCCACAATTATCACAAAAATGCCTGTGAGATTGCAGAGGGGCTGTAGATCAATACAGACTATGAGCTTTTCCTTTTTTTGGATGCTGGTGTGCCGCTGGATTTTGGTCAAGGTTAAAGTGTGCCGTGGCTCAAAAAAGGTTGAAAAACACTGCTCTACTGTATATTGTCTGCATCCACCTCTCTCCACTGTATATAGTCTGTTGTTGTTGTTAACTTAATTTTTTACTTATTCTTAATTGCACTATACACCAAGTCAAATTCCTCGTTCTGTAAAGTGCGCTCTACTGAACCTGACAATAAAACTTTTTCTGATTCTGATTCTGAATACATAAATGAGACCTCAAACTTTAAGAATAAAAGCCTCATGTTACTGTCTCCCAAAGGGCCTGTTAATGTCTGTGGTCTTTAAACTTTGGAATTTCTACTAAAGGACAAATCAATACTTGAGAGATTTTTTTGTTTTTGAAAGGAACAGACATCTGGGAAAATGCCTTCCAGGCTGTGATCAGAAACAAATCCAGGAAGTGCTGTGCGATCTAGTGAAGGTGACCCTTATTCTTTTTTTTTTTATTGTACTGGCAATTATAATCAACACTTTTCTATTTTAAATTGTAACTGGCCTTGTAAAAAAAAAAAATAAAAATAAAATAATAATCTAGAAATGTAGATGTATTTAATAACAAAACAATGGGTGATGTTTGGAGGAAGTAGTAGATTCAAAACATGTTTTCCTGCTTTGTTGCACATCTTAATCGATAATAATAAATCAAAGAGTGTCAGAATTCCCTCACTGCTTCCTAACCCTTAAAGGACTATATGGTGCAGGACTTTCCAGTGCCCTGGATTTCAATGCTCACTACTTTATTTGTTGGTTTTTTTAAACACCCAATATGGCATCACCCGTTTGCCAAATGAAAAGAAAAGTAATAAATAGGAACAATTTATGGAGACTGAAAACTTGAATGATTTCTAGGATTTCTTTTTTTCAAATGACACGTGAGCATAGATGCAAACTGGTTTTGGGGAATTTCCGTGGAATTAGAAATTCCCCCCAAAAAAAGGCAAACGCCCTATATAGTGCCTCAAGGAGTGAGTAGTGAGGGGAATTCGGACCCAACCAATCTTTAAACTCCTCCTTTTCTGACATAATTAACAGTACAAATTTTATTTGTTTATGTGTTACAGACCAGAAATGCTAAACCAGCAAAAAGTTAAGTAAAGAAGATGTAATATTTTAGAATCTCTTGGGTTGTGACCTTTCAAAGTTAGAGGTAAGGTTTTACTTAAACATCCTAATGACCTTACTTCTCTTTTTTTTCACGAGGCAGTTTTCCATCCACTTGTATCCTTTAGTCTTACATCTGAGCACAAATATCCTAAACACATAATTTGTCACATCTTTTCTTCATTTTACCTGAAGCTTGAAACAAGATTGTATAAGTTACTGTTAATGATATACTCTAACTTTATGAATTTTTAGAACAAAACAAAACTTATTGGCTGCTTCAGTTCGTTTCAGTAAAGCGAGGCAAAAAAGGAAACTAGATAGAGGAACAATAAACGCTTCTAACCGCTAACTTAAACCCAGGGAAACCCTTCACCCTGCTGTTTATCAGCATCAGCGGCTGACAGAAAACGTCAAGGATGCGTGTGAGGAATGCAATCTCACAGGGCGTATTGCAGGACAGGAGGAAGCAGAGGAAGAAGACAAGGAGGAGGTCTGCAGGGCAGGGCTGGAAGGAGTGGGAGAGGGAGAGGGTGCCATGCTGGCCGAGGTCAGAGGGCACTGCCTGGCGGTCTGAGGGGTCACAGGAGACAGCTGGAAGGAAAGAGCAGCAGGGTGAGAAAAGAGCAGCACACAGAAAGAGTACAGAGAGGTCATAACAACAGGAAACGAGGAGGAGGAGGAGGAGGAAGCTGCAGGTTGATGAAGACTGAAACACAAAAAAGTTGTCAAGGATTCTCCAAACAGGTGTGTAGACTGACAGGTGGAACCAAAAAAGTGTTCTCTTTTTTCAGGTCGACATTGAGGGAAAGGAAGTGCGAACAAATCAAGAAGAATCTTAGAAGCAGTTTCTGCAGCAAGAATGCTTATGAATGTTCTGATTAATGAACTTTCAACTCTATTGCTTTTAATGACCTTGGATTAAATCGCAACAGTTAAAAACTGTTGAGAACAATGAAGTGTAGACAACCACTTGTTTACATGTAGGGTGTAGATGTTGAACTGAGCTGCTGCTTGCAGGAATTCTGTTTTCCAGAGAGACGTTTTATTTTGAAATATATTTAGTAATATTGTTGGGCTGAATGGCTCACTAGGTTAAGCGCTGCACTGAC
This sequence comes from Oryzias curvinotus, assembly GCA_023969325.1. Taxonomy (NCBI): domain Eukaryota; kingdom Metazoa; phylum Chordata; class Actinopteri; order Beloniformes; family Adrianichthyidae; genus Oryzias; species Oryzias curvinotus. Next base: position 24,670,821 of record CM043708.1, on the reverse strand, counting down.
ACAAGGGAACTCAAGGTTCAATTCCTAGGGGGACAAAATGTGTGCCAGTCCCCAGCCCGGATAAAATACGGGGTCGTGTCAGGAAGGGCATCTGCCTAAAAAAACTCTCAGCTAAGCCACCTGTTCTAATCAACGAAAGCAGATTTCCCTAAAGCCATACAGGCATAATTTGCATAATTATTTTGCTTTTTGAAGCTTAACTTTGATCTGGCAGCAAAAGTACAAATCAAATAAAGAATCTGACAACTTAAGTGCCATCAAAAAGTCTGTTGACCCGGTCCAGGGAAAACCACAGCATCCCCTCAGCGATGAACAGGATAGGCTCCAGCCCACGAGTGAGCTTGATCAGGTTAAAACTGGGTTATGAATGAAGAGACAAACACAAATCCATCAGAAAGGCTCCAAATGCCTTCATAATGCTACATAATAGATGTTTCTTCCCTCTTACCGCTTAAGTGAGTAATGATCATTTCATTTTAATTGGGCAGATTGGAATAGAGCTACTGGCACCAGTGGATAAATGCTCCGTGGATGCAGTTCAGCTGAGAAGATCAGTGCGCAGTTTCATGTTCGCTGATTAAAAATGACATTAACTCTCATTTGGATCATTTCTAAATTACAAAAAGGAAGCACTCGTCTGGAAAAACACAAATATTAATTAAGTATTTCTTAAAGACTTCAGAGGTAATAGAAGCTCCAGAACTGAGTCTTAAGGGAACACAAATAAATTCACCTCCAACCAGTTAGAAGACATCTCATCTTTAAAGACTGAGCATTCCTGGGGTTTCTCATTTTCTTCCAACTGTCACAAAGAATTAAAGGAGAAACAAATGAATACCTACAAAGGAGTTTTAGGGCCACCCAAAAAAATAAAATAAATAAATAAAATTACGAGTTTTTATCTCATAAATTTACGAAGGTGGTGCACCAAAAATAAACAATTAAACACGAATTTATGTTTATTTGTTGAATAAAAATGACAGCAGGATTGATGTGTCTTTTTTTTAAAGAATTTGTAATAATATTTCTAATGAAACCGTTTTTCACGTCTGACAATAACAACTAAAAAAAATTCAACTCAGTATGAAGTACCCTACATATGATAATATGAAATAACAGGTTTGATTTCTATTGTTTTTGTCATTTAAATTGCATATAAACACAAAACTGTTTACCGCGTGATCATCAAACACTATAAATGTAGCTTGGACTGTAAATTTGCACAAACAGTAGTTCCATTCAAGTAAAATGCAGCACTGCAGGATGAAAATGTTTAGGAAGATCCTTTTAAAAAAGCTTTTTTTTTCCAAAGGTGCCTACAATTCTGATTCATTCATTGGCGAAATAAAAAATGAAATGCTAAAATGCTACAAAAAAAAGGTCAAAACTAGACACCCAACAGCTCATCTTAGAAGAGCCAAAGCAGTCGCACACAGATTCCCATCCAAACTCAACTTACACACATATGTATGAAAAACAGACACACAACCTCACAGGGGCAGGAGAAGCAGCATGAGAAGAAGTTCCCAATGAAAGTTTTGTAGAGTCGGGAGAAGTGGGTGAAACTCAGGGTAGGGGGGGGCAAAGGGTGCAAGGAAGGGGTGATGAGCGCCACGGGGTGCATCACACCGCCAGCTATGCCCCACTTGTGCACACTCTTCTCTCCTTCACACGCACACACAGGAGCCAAGGCCTTGTTAGCTTTTTAAAATCATCAGGCAGTTGGATGATGAATGATTTAACAGGTATGGAAGGAAGGAAGCTCGGGATGCCTTCCGCTTCTCCCCTCAGGGCTGTGGGAAGAGTGACAGGCCGACGGAGGGGTTGAGCTCTGGGAATAAACACCATTCCCTTTCATTTCACTGATACCGCTTTTCCTGTCGAGATGGCAACGCCGCAGCCCACTAATTTGTCGGCAGAGCGACTGCGAGAGGCGATGACAATCTGGGAGTCTCTTTTGAGAGGTGTGCATCAGGATGCAGACAAGTCAGCTACAAGCAGTGAAGAGGGAGCGCAGAGTTCTTAAGTTACTTGTTTTTTAGAAAGTCTGCAAAGATCCTCAGGAGTCTTACTCTGACCAATTTTTATGAGTATTACTTTAGTAAACCTACAATTGGTGTATTTTCATTTCCAATCTTTACAGTCCTATCTATAAGACTTCAAAAAATGATATTTTATGGAATTGTTTCTTGGTTAGGGGTTCAAAACCACATCCTTGACATCTAAACTAACTTTTATCTTTTTTTTTATAAATTGGGATTAAACCGTCGGGTTAGCCACATAAAACCAACAGGAGCACAAGATGCTGTGATCCCACACTAAAATATGTATGCATGTTTTGCATATGTCACTGCTGGATGTCTGAGAAGCAGCTGACAGTTTTATCAGTTGATGACAATGAAATGCTGCCCCCTACTGTCGGATCACAGCAATGCACGTAATGTAAACATCAAAGCCAACAGTTTGGTCAGATTGGTTTCTAACGTTTTAGAGAACAGTCCTAAATTTACAGTTCATAATAATATAGATGTTATATTGGGAGGGAGTCTTTTCTTGCTGGTTAAACAAGGGTGAGGTGAAAGGGGAAAGTTATGTTGGCTGTCAATATAAAAATTTACCAAATCAGTTAGCAAAAAAGAAACAAAAACATAGTTTTGCTGTTTTAGTGAAACTAGTTGCTAAAAGCTCAGGTCTTGGAACTCATGGTGAATCTGAAGCAGATTTCATAATATTAGAGTTTTATAAAAGATAGAGACTCAGATTACAACATATTAAATCAAACATGAGAATCACCAACTTCTAGGATAGAATTATTAGGACTTCACAACTAGCTTATCACTTGTATAAATGTGAAAATATAGAAGAGCTGTTGTATTGCTTGCTATTGACCTGAACTTTAGTGGCAGGTCAATTGAATTGTTTCAAATCTAAGTTTATAAAATTCCAGCACACGCATGCATGCCTTTAAAGGTTCCAAAAACCTTTCTTCACATATTCTCAAATGATATAAACATAGAATTAGATTAAATAACCTTTAAAAAATCTTAATCTACAAAATCAAATACAAAAGTAATCAGGAAAAAGATATATTTGATCATAGTTTAATAAATGATTCATCTCCTAATTAGGGTTTATAAATTAGATTAAAGAAAAAGTGTGCTTTTTAATGAGGTGCTGCCCGGCCAGTATCAATGGTGTTAGCTGACATGATCAACGAGATCAAAGTTTTTCTGATTTAATACATAAACTAGTTAAAAATAAGGTCATCTGCAACTGTATTTCCATAGATGGGAATGATATGGAGCCAAAAAAACTTGGCATGCGGTGATCGATAACCTTCATTTACAACTACACTGAAACGTGAATTTGAATTTGACTCTCTAAGTTCAAATGATTCCTTAGCCTTGGTGAGCACCTGCGCAGAAATTGGTAGTTTGAATTTTGAAACACAATCAAAATGCGATGAAATATCTATAATGCTAGCTAAAAAGTCATCAAGTATTTTTTAGAAATCTAAATTTACTAAAAGAAACTTTAATGATGAATGTAACTGTAAAACAAATGTGTATGATTACCTTTTTCTGTCACTGGGCTTAAACCCATGACAGTGATAAATGTAATTATTAGAACCATGAAAATAAAACAGCAGTGTCTGTTCAAGGAACACGGGGAATAATCTGTCCATTCACTACTGTTACCGTTCATTCTATACACGATAAGCAAGTTTAGTTAGTTCTTAAACTCTGTTATCACATGTTTCCTGAAAGAAGCTCACGACCAATCCTCCGCTGATCTCTCATTTGTATCTGTGGTCGTGGTGCTTGAAATAAAGTCATGGATCAATGTGTGAACAGAAGCTCCAAAAAGATGTCTCTCTTCAGTATCTAATAAAAAAACTGAAAAATATTCTCTGAAAACTAGAGTTCCTCAAGCAAAAACAATCATAAATTCAGCACCAGGAACTGTCCCAACTCTGTTTCTCGTTGTCAAGACTCTTTTCTGGATTCTTGGAAAGTAAATGCAGGAATAAATATCCCACAGAATCTTTTCCACTAAGATCTAATTAAACAATTGTCAGGTGCTTTAGTTAGAAGATGTGTCAAGTCCTAATAATTTCAATTAAAAATTATCTGGAGAGCATCCTAATTGAGCCTCCCTGAGGGAAGCCGAGACCTTTGTCTGCTGCACAACCATGACCTGGACCAGGTGTCTTCGTCTGCATCACTTAGAAATAAATTCCTGGGTACTGAACAGTGCAGGTGAAGTTTTCCACATTCCTTGTATTTCTTGCAAGATAAGCAAGTGTAAATTAACTCTTTGCTCAATTCAAATTTCCACACACTGGACTGGAATGATGGACTGATCATTTTTTTGCTGCCATCACTTGTGTGTTGTCCGCTGTGATGCACTTGGTTGTTTCTATGTTCTAGTACAATAAACCTACCACGTCTCAATCCAAATGGTATTTTCCATTATTAATTATAATCAATGTATTTCATTTTGAAGCGATTTTATAATGATATAGATTCAGATCAATGTTGTTGGATGGCAGGAATAGAAATCAATTCATCAATAAGCCGATTAATAGTTACGCCCCTATCTTTAATGCCCCTCCATCAGATACCCACCTTAAGTTTGGCCCTGTTAAGACCAGTAAAGGTTAAAGCAGATGACTTTGAGTACGACTGAGCAGTTGCGAAAAAGGAATGATCGATTTAGTAAACTAAGCTGCTCGAGATGACAGTCCGAGGCTCTGTTTGCATGCAGGCTCTACTCGCCGGGAAAGAATCAGAGCTCCAAACTACTGCAGAACAGGACAGAAATACCCTCTTCTGATGCAGAAGGCCGTTCATTGTTGTCCCTAAAGTGACAGAGGAGATGTCAGCTACCTAAAAGTTGAACAGAGATTTCAGGTCATAGCAACCTGAATGGACAGAAATTAGGTTTACACTTTTGATGACCCACTTAAAGTATCACCCATCTTCTTTGGACTAAGGTATACATATCCAGCACCAACCTCGTTACCCTTGGACATGAAATCTACACATACTCATAAATTTTCTTTGGTTTTCTTTAATTTAATTACTTTTGTTTTTACAGGGGGAAAAAAAGGAAACGCTCCATTAAACACATTGTCTCTTCAGAATAAAAGTCTCTACTGAGCTTATAGCTGCACCTTTACTCGAAGGACTCCTTTCAGAAGGGTAATTATCTCCATGCAGCGGTTAGGACATCACAGCCACTACCGAACTTATCTCGCAGTGCTGCTAAAAACGGACCCTTTTAAGATTATATCTAGAAAACTTTTAATAGCATTTAGTTTTATCTCATGTAATTTCTTACCGCGTCTTAGAGCAGTTGAGTTTTATAGCAAGAAATCAGCTGTTAGTCCTTTGTTTCACTTTTCCGATAGAACAAAAAGAAACAGCATGTATGTTTGCAAGACATTTAAAAAGAGAAGAGCTGATGTTTATAGGGCTGGTTTCAATCAATTGTGCACCAAGTTAATAAACTTTAATATACTGTGTGGGTATCCGATTATTATTCATCCAATAGAATGTGAAACAGAACCTTAACCCGTCCATCCATCTTCCTCCGCTTATCCGGGACCGGGTCGTTGGGGCAGTAGTCTAAGCAAAGATGCCCAGACTTCCCTCACCCCGGCCACTTCCTCCAGCTCAGAGACGTTCCCAGGCCAGCCAAGAGACGTAGTGTCTCCAACGTGTCCTAGGTCTTCCCCGGGGTCTCCGCCCAGTGGGACATGCCCGGAACAGCTCACCAGGGAGGCATTCAGGAAGCATCTCGACTAGATACCCGAGCCACCTAAACGGGCTCCTCACCAGTGACCACGTGGAGTAGAATCAGTTCTACTCCGAGCTCTTCGCGGGTGACCCAGCTTCTCACCCTATCTCTAAGGGAGCGCCCAGCCCCCCCCTATGGAGGAAGCTCATTTCAGCCGCTTGTATCCGGGATCTTGTTCTTTCAGTCATGACCCAAAGCTCATGATCAGAGGTGAGTATTGGAACGAAGATCCACCGGTAAATTGAGAGCTTTGCTTTTTGGCTCAGATCTCTCTTCATCACCACGGACCGATACAGCGACCGCATAACTACGGACGCTGCTCCGATCCGCCTGTCAATCTCACGCTCCGGTCTTCCCTCACTCATGTACAAGACTTCAAGATATTTGAACACCTCCACCTGGGGCAGGGACACTCCACCCACCGAGAGATAGTAAACTACCTTTCTCCGATCAAGAGGGTCCCTTAAAGAAACCCCTTATGCCTAAACAGTTGGGGACAATACACTCAGTTAAAACATCAACCTTATTTCTTAAAAACCAAAACAGAATACCAAAGCGGTGGATCTCTTGCAGTCATGGCAGAGAGGCTCACCTGTGGAGTGGAAACTCTAAAGGTTGTCCCTGTGGTAGGGGTGGCAGGTCGGGGAGAGATGCTGTTTTGGGCCTGAGCTTGAGCTTGAGCTTGAGCTTGAGCCAAAGCCTGCTGGGGAACCATCACCAACTGGCCCAACTCTGTACGGACCAGCACCATCCCTGAGGAGCAAGAAGGAAAAGTCTTTTATGGTTATCCAATCTTCCGGCACTTTGGGTCAAAGACGTGGCATTTGTTTAAAATCACAGTCCAACGGTCGAGTCATACTGGCTCTAGTTCAATTTGTTAGAGCCCCTATATCTGCCTCTCATCTATTCTCCAAACAGTTTCTCAGAAACTTTTTTGCTTTTCAGCAGGTACATCTGGCCCTGGGGTAATGTGACTTTAATCTGCAGTTACCATCCTGACCGGTCCACACAGTCTCTGTTCTTCAGATCATTCTCTTGTTTTTTCTTCTTCTTCTTCTCTCTCTTGCGGTTCTTTCACCTCTGCAGATGAAGGCAGAAGACTCGGAGTCTATCTGTTCCAGAGCTTTCTTTATTGTAAAGCATAATGCTATGTCTTTACTTTTTTAACTGGCAATATATTCAAAAAGCTGATTCAAAGCAAGTAATGGTAATCCTTTAGTTTATTTTTTTTTATTAAATTAATGGATCTACGACAGGAAACTATGAGTAATGTATTTGCAGTCCCCACTAAAACGTCAAAGTAGTAATTTTACATGTAAGCAGCAGAAAAAGAAATTTGTAAACAAAAAAAAAGGTGACACCTATAGTAAAGTTGGAAAACAGAAACTAAAGGGACCAGACCCGCATCTGGAACTTACTTAATAGGGGAGTAAATTGATCCAGCGATTTATTGCAATAATTCATTTGGTGATACTTGTATCGATTTAAATGCTGTCAAGGCGATATTTATTCAATTATTCATGAGCGTCCTTCAGCATCTGACTCTTGTTTTTCTCCTAACACTCGGTGCCACGTTGCAGCCAGTACCATATAAAAACTTTTGTGGTGCTTTGTAGAACGAGTGAGACTTGAGACATGTATCGCCAGACTCTGGCCAATACACACCCCGTACTATTTAGTAAAAGAATTCTATAGAAGACGCTTGAAAATGCAGCTTCTTCTTTCAATGTAGGCACAGTTTGGCCTCTAATATAAATGCTGATTAACTCTACAGTTTGCTTCTGGCTTTATTGTTTGACTGTAAGAAAACCAAAGGACACATTATAAACTTAAGGTAAAGTTTGAAAGCATTTTTAAAACTTTAGACACATGAAATGCAATGACTTAGTGGACTTTTAACTAATGCAGCACGAAAAAAGAACTTTGTAAAGCCTCATTCACAACTAAAATCGATAAAATTAGAAAAAAAAAACAGGAAATTATATCCTCAACTTTTAGAAAAACATTGTTCTAGTGACCACAGCATCAGTGAGAGACATTATTTTTAAGGTCAAATGACTCAGCAGCATTCAAGGGCATCACAGAAACAATTATGGCTACTGAACCTGTTACCTTCGCCAAACAACAAACCACAACTTTCCATGGAACCTTTGATTTGTTCATATGCCAGCAGAATTAGGACCACGTTTCACCTCTTTGCTGACAAATTACTTTCCACCCAGAGAAAAAAGATCATTTTGGTTCATTGTGGTACTGAAAGTAGAGTGTGGGTCTTAGAATACAGAATTCTTCAATTGAACGACAAGGAAGTTTAAAAATAGGACATTTAAGTGTTTAAAATTAAAAATATATATATATTTGTAGGATGCTGGGATCTGCTTAAAGCACTAAAAAGCTCTCACCAGAATTCTTACAATCATCCCGATACCTTGATTACTAAATAAGTACATTAAAACAGACTCATTAAATACAATTTTTCAGGAGAGTCGCATGTGTCTAATACATTTATTTTGATTTGATCAAAAAGAATAATCAGGAAGTCAAGTAATCTTAAAATCCTACACAGACTGTCCAATGCCTTTGAGCTCCAGTATTACAGTTTCATTATCATAGTGTTTAGTCAGTATTTGCACCATTCTGCAACATGCAGGTCAATGACCTTTGCTGTTAATTTAGAAATGAACACCATCCAAACATATTTCTGCGCTTCATCAAGCCAAGAGAGGCAATGGTTTGTAATCAGCAACATTTCATGCCATCAGAAAGGAAATAAACCAATATTTCTGTGACGATCGGGACCCTTTTATAATTGCAAGGGTTGGTTTTGGTGAGAAGTGCCCCGTGTGTGACTTTGGTTGGTAAAATACCAAAGTACTACCTGAAATGACATACTAAGTGTGTTCAGTTTAGATAGATGACTTTATTAATCCCACAATGAGGAAATGTAATTAAATTTAAGTTTTAGATGAACTGATGAAAAAAAGCTTTTGACAAAGTTCTGGTAAATGGTCCCTTATAGTTCCCATGCATTCTGTAAAGTGTATGCTTTGTACAGCCCAGATTCCCTGTTGTAGAGAGGGCTTGATTTAAAGATGTGACAACTTTTTTTTTTTTTTTTTTACTTAAGGCTCAAACAAAGGGGTCATCTGCAACCGTTCATCTTAACCTTAAAAAAGGCCATTTGTTCCGGTTTTTTTACTGAACAAAACCCAGCGAGAGCTGAAACTTCACCGTTTAGCCATTCATTTATAAAATTCAGCTTTTAAATATTAACAATAACTTAATTATAACAGTGTTTTATCTTTCTATATACTTGTGTAGCAATTTTAACTTCTTTTTGACAGCAGCACATTCAAGTTCCTTTCAAAATAAAACACACCCCGTGTCAATTCAGATCCTCCTGCTGCAGGAAATTGAGTTAAATTAAAAATGCAAGAAAGCCAAATGAAATATGACAACCAACTCAGTGGCATTGTGGGGGAGCGTCCGCCCTGAAGGTCGTGGGTTCAAATCCATGGTCGAGTCCCACCAAAGACAAGGGAAAAATGGGTCCCACTCCCTCCCTGCTTGACACTCGGCCTTAAGAGGTTGGATTGGGGGGTTAAACCAAACAATTTTTATCATTGTGACTTTGTGTGCCTTCATCCTTTTTTATACCAATGAATATAAAAGAGAACATTTTTAAAATACGTAAATGTATTTCTGTACTTAAAGAATTTTGCCTTTTAACGGCAAATGAAGCAATAGAATGTCCGTCAAGCTCATTTGGAAAACTTTAAACATCATTTTGTTCCGTTTTCTGACATGTTAAGAATCTAAGAATAAATAACACAACTTAATAAACAAAAAACAAATGAACCTAAGCTATAAATCCATCCGTTTTTCAATCGGTTTGTATGTTTTAAGGCCAAAAAACCACAATAGGGGATGAAAGAGCCACATGTGGCCCCGCAGCCTTAGGTTGCAGACCCCTGATCTAACACAAGCTTTGATATGGAATTTAGCAACAGATTTTAGCCTGAATGAATTAACTAAAGAGCTTCCACGCCTCATTTATCATTAAAAACCAATGTGGTACAACGACTGTCTGTGTCATTTTAACGATGTATTTGATGGCATATTAGAAGACAGGTGTTATCAGCTTCTCAGTCTTCAAAACCGTACCTGGTGGGATGGTAAATCCAGGGGGCAGCTGAATGGTTGTCTGCTGCTGGGGGGGTCTGACAATCAGCTGTGGAGCTACAACCCTCTGAGGCGTTGCAAGTCCAGGACGGGGTTGAGTCTGTGCAGATGTGGCCACGGCGGGACTGGGAGAGGAGGCTGTAGGCCTGACCATACTGATTGTGGCCGTCACTGATGTGGTCTGGACTGTCCCACATGCAGGGGTAGCTGTCATTGCTGCCGCACAGGCTGCAGCTGTAGTAGTAGTAGTAGTAGTAGTAGTAGTAGTAGTAGTGCTCAGAGGCTGGGTGGTAGTAGTAGTAGTTGCAGCTGCTGTTGTGCTTGTTGCTGGTGTGACAGCAGGCGGAGCAGAGGCTACAGTGTTTGTTCCAGGCTGGCCTGGCATGTCAACGCTGGGCTTGTCTGCTGTGGAAGCTCCAGGGTCCGTTTTGCCAGGATCTTCCTGGGAAGTTGCAGGATTGACAGCTCCTGGTCGAGTGCTTTGCTGCACCAGGGCCGAAACACTGGTGCCGCTGCCGTTCTGGGCAATGCTGGCCACTATGTGGCTGGGGAGTCTCTGCAGAGCGATGGTGGGGGTCCCCCGGTCCAGAGCGATGGCAGACTGACCCACGGGCAGGCTGGCGTTCGACACAGTGAAAGTCGAGGTGTTAATAGAGGCCGGTGCCGGTCGGGTGGAGTTGGGGGCGATCGCGCTGCTGTCCGCGGAGCTGACGCTCTCCTCGGCCGCCGCGTTGCTGCTCCTCCTCGTCGTCACGGCTGCACCGTTCAAACTCTTGATCCGCGCCGAGGCGGTTCTCCTCAGCGCCGCGATGCGCTTCCTCGGCGGCTCTGCCTCCGTCTCACCGGTCCCCGCGGGCGCCTTAGTGCTTCGGTTGGATGCGGTGCTGATGCTGTCCTGTTGAGGAGTTGACACATTGGACGCGGTCAGTGTTGTGATGGATGCTCCATGTGATTGCGAGCCGTTGCTGCTGGCGCTCACACAGGCGGGCGAGGTGGTGGAGGGCTCGCCGAAGGAAGGAGCACAGCCCAGGGAAGGAGATGTGTCAGTTTTATCCTGGCTAACGTCTTTAGAGTTGATCTCCTGGCGCATTTCAGGTTTTAAACGCCGTCCTTGTTGTTGTTGCTGTTCTAGTGTTGTGATGCTCACTGGAGGTTGTAGCGTTTTTCCTAAGTGGTGATTAGCAGGGGGCACAGAGCCAGCGCCTCCGTTTTCGTCTGGTTTGCCCACCGGGATGCTTTGTCCAGTAAGCTCTGACTCCAATGAACCCACCAGGTCGCTAACGGCTTTTTCATCCACCTCTGAATAAAGCATATCTTCCAGGGGGTCGGAGGCGCCCGCCATCTCTGATCATTGATAGTCGTCTTCTGTTTTTTTACAGTGCGCTTGCGTGTTACTAGGCATTGTGGGAATGGACCTGACGTCATTAATTGAGTCCCCTGTTTTGGTTCTGTGAATCAAAGACGGTATTATTCTTTTATTTTTCTCTTTTTATTATTCGTTACTTATTTATTTTATTTTTTAATTATTTATTTATTTATGTATTTAGTCTCCACGCATGTCATCTACTATCATACATATACTTGCATATTTTTTGTTCATTTCCTTTTTTCTACCCTTATCATTGTAAATGCATTTAAAACATTTTTACGATGTTTTAAAAATAGTTGCAAAACATAAACTGATCCGTGTTTTATGCTGCTGTAGTTGCAAAATGGTGGACAGAATTTTAAAACACCAGACAAAGACATTTTCTCTAAAGATTTTATATTAAATAACAACATAAAAAATGACTAATGGGGTTTATTACAACATAATACATTAATAATACATCCACAAGCTGCTGCTAAATTGTTCACGTCAAGTGGTTTTTGCTGTTTTAAAATAGTTTCAGCATAACATTTTCCAAAAATATATATATTATTAATTAATATTATTTCGCTTCACAACTGTATTTTTTTCATCAAAAGAATTCACTTTTAAAGAGAATTTTTTAGCGAACATTTTTGGTTGTTCTTGTTCAAGATGCGTGTTGGAGAAGAAAATGTAGTTTTCTGAACTACGGCCTTCCTCCCAGCATGCTTAGCGGCAGGGGAAGGAAAATGAAAACGGCCATGTCGTGAGAGGGATCACGGAGCGGGTTAATGTGCTTCAGGGTTACCTTTTGTATTTGTGGTATGTAGGATTGAAGTTGCGCATCGGAAAGTTGAATATATTTGTTCTAGGTTGACTTAAAGCGCATTCTTCGAAGGTTAGTGGCGTATTTAAATCAGCAAGGCAAACATGAGCGGAGGAGGGACGCCGTACATTGGCAGCAAAATTAGCCTAATCTCGAAGGCCGAGATCCGATATGAAGGAATTTTGTACACCATCGACACTGAAAACTCGACAGTAGCTCTCGCTAAAGGTAAGCATAATCACACACGAATAGATTTTAACTTTCCAAAATGACCAAAAACATGGTATACGGTATAGAAAGCTATTATGTAAACAATTTTCCCGCAGTTTGCTAGCTTAAAGCTAGCGTCTGCTAGCTTAGCTGTGTTGTGGTGCACACTCAGCGTCCTTTGTTTACGTAGTTTTTCGCTTTTTGAGCACAAATGACTTGTATGGAAAAGTTAACGTGGTGTTATTTTAACCAATAGTTTAATTAAATCCAAATTGTTTTTTGGTTGTATAAAACTAACAATTTTAATAAAATTAAAGTTATCAGTGACATTAAGTCGCACTTTCTAACTGTTGCATTTTACTAAAAGTCTATTAGTTTAGTAGCATGTTGAGTATCAAATTAGACTGCAATAGAAAATTGTTGTACATGTTTACAAATCAGATTCCTCCAAAATAGAATAATTACATGTTGTGCATTTCGTGTTATTGGAATAAAAATGGTCAAATTATGTCTAATGGCATTTTTAGATGTCTTGTATAAATGAGTATCTTTTTATGTTTGTTTTAAATTCAAATTGTCTCTAATTTTCTCTACAGTTCGGTCTTTTGGCACTGAAGATCGCCCCACCGACAGGCCTATTCCACCCCGGGAGGAAGTGTTTGAGTACATCATCTTCCGAGGCAGCGATATAAAAGACCTAACGGTTTGTGAACCACCCAAAGCCACTAGTTCTCTGCCTCAGGATCCTGCCATAGTCCAGGTGAGCCTTTTTGTGTTTGAAATTTCTCCTTTTGCAACTCTTTTTGCACAGCCCAATGTAGTAAAGAGCCTTAGAGATGATTAGTAACACCTGGGTTTCATCTCCAGCAGTAGAGGTTCAAATCACAAGCACATACAGCTCTTTTCTGATCGTGCAATCTACTTTTAAAAGATTTTTATTGTTCCTTTTCCTGCTTTTCACTCCACATAATTTTTCTGTTACTGTCCAGTATTAAAACTTTGAAATCTCTGAACCTTTTTTCCAGGTTACAGCTATGAAAACTTAAGACACTGTCCAAAATAGCAAATGAAAAAATGTTTTTTTAATCGATGGATTTTGGATTACCCAGACTCATATGTAATCTATTACAGTAGTAACACCCTCAGAACTACAGTAGCAACTCATGTAGATTATATTTTTATTGGATGTATAATGAGCTGATTAACAACACAAGTTGTGTGTAATTAGTTTTGTTTATGCCTAATAGATATTTGTTTTTATGATAAAAATGGCCTCATTGGTTTAGCATTTTTTAAGCCACTGTTTGGATTTGCTGGAAATATAGTTAGATTCCAACTTTCTACTAAAGAAGCTACATCAGAGCTACCAGCCTGTGTGTTTTACAGATGTATCTGTACTGCTTTCTGCTGACTCTGGTGTCTCCTCAGTCTGGTTGAGTAAACACACCTGATCCAGGTAATCAGCATCAAGACGTGCAGGGAGATTTGGAAAACGGGCAGGGTAGTAGATGTTGAGGAAGTACATTGTGGCAAAAAATAAAACCATTTCAATTTTGATGCCTACAACTGTATCAAGGTAGATTTTTGTCTTACTGTGGACCAAAGCTTATTGTTGTAATGAACTCTATCAGTTCCCCTTTTCCTGAACAACCAAGTCATTCGTGTTTTTGTTTGTGATTATGAAACAAAAACAACCCAAAATGCCATGGCAGTCTTTAAAAAAATGAATCTCTTCTTTTTCTAGTCATCAATTGGATCTTCAAATGCCTCAGCAGCATCCTCATTTCAGTCTCATGGGTCCTATGCACCATTCAGCAGGGCCCCTGTTCCATCATACAGCCAGTTTGGCATTACTCCCCTTGGACCCCAACAGTTTGGGTCCCTTGGAGCTGGAGGTGAGAAAAAAAGCATGAATACAAAATCTTTTTCATTTTTTTTTTTTTTATTTATATACGCAAGTATAAAATTAAGGGATCTATAATCAGTGTTAAAAAACCCCTGTTATTATGTTGGTTTCTTTACATTTCAACTCTCCGTGTCATTTGTTGTTCTATTCATGGCATTCAGAACCAACCTGTATTTATTTATTTCATTTTTATTTTGGTGAAGTTTAAATAAATCACCTTAAATGTTTTATTACAGGACGTGCAAGCCCCCCACTGGACTCTTTGATAAAGAGTTCCTCAGGGGAACAGGCGGTGCAAGCTCCACCTGCAGCTGCCCCCGCTCCACCTGTTCCTGTGGGACAGAGGAGTCAGTCAGGAGTGATGGCTCAAAAACCCACCAGCACCTCCACGAGCAGCCAGAAACCCCCTGACCTTCTGGAGCAGAAGAAAGGTAACAGTGGCCTCCAGGGTTTTTTTAAAAAAATCTCAAACCTGTTTAAAATGGTCATTTTTGTGGCGATAAGACCACTTTTGGCAGCATTGTGTTCTTCTTCATTGTGCATCTGCCATTTTGAAATGTGAAATGTTGGGCTTCTCGATAGATTTGTATCGACATCCAAAAAAAAAAAAAAAAACACCTGAAAATCCTGAGCTTTGGATCAGAACATTTACCAAGAGTACAGGAAAAACGAAGAAAAAAAATGTTTAAAAATAATCTTTTTTTGAAAATATGGACTAAATTTTAAGGCTACATGAAATAATCAAAATATAAACCTTTAAAGACTGTCATTCATCCAGGTTTTCAACGTCTTCAACTTTAAAAACCAAGTCCAGATGACAACCTTTAAACCCACAACTATGAAAAAAATATAAACCGGAAAATTTCTACTTTGTGTTCAGCTTCTGTGGTTCAGACTTCACAGCTAGATCACGATCAGGCTGGTGGTGATAATCGAGATTCCAACAAGCGCCAAATGGGTAAGAAATAATACTGAATTATTTTTCTATACTTTGTAATTGGACTATTTTAGGGCTGGTTGTCAGAAAATGCTACATTTCTCTCATTGGTCAGGGGGTGCACAGCCTAATCGGCGTGGGCGTGGACGAGGAAATCGCAGCAGAGGCAAGCTTAACATGCGCAGAGATGGAACCATGAAGTTTGAGGAAGACTTTGACTTTGAGACTGCCAATGCTCAGTTTCACAAAGATGAGATCGACAAGGAGCTTCAAACTAAGCTGAAACTCAAAGGTAAGACTTCTCAGAACGGGTATTCTGCTTTCTGCGTTGTTGTTCTTCAAGGTAGACCTTTTTTTGCTAGTGTGGAGGCAGTAAAAGGAGAAAAAACTTTAGCTTCGCAAACTTAAATGAAGGAACGATTCGTTTTTACTATATGTAGTCTGAAAAAGAAATGCTCTGGTTGTAAGTCTTTACTAGCCATTTTCCTGAGCTCTATGTTTCATCTGACTTTTTCTCCTGTAATATCAGATGATAAGCCGGAAAAGGCGCTGAATGGAGAGGAGGCTGCTGACCCAGAAAATCCAGCCAGCGAGGTGACCGCCGAGGAGGAGGAGGCTGTGAACAACACGTGCTACTACGACAAAACCAAGTCCTTCTTTGACAACCTGTCCTGTGAAGACTCGAGGTACTGCCGCAGGGCTCCAGCGGAGACCAGTTGACGGTTTTTATGTCTCAGGGGGAACCGAATGACGACGACGGCTGCCTTCTTTCATGGGGAAAATGTGTTTTTATGCCCCGGGTTGTCAGGGACCGCAGACCAACCTGGGCCGAGGAGAGACGGATGAACGCGGAGACCTTCGGCCTCCCTCTCAGACACGGTCGGGGAAGAGGGGGTTTCCGTGGCCGCGGCTACATGGGGCCTCGCGGAGGCCGGGGACGACCCTCCAGCCGGGGTTCCTTCGGGCCCCCCCGCGGTGCCCCGCCTGGTTTCAGGGGTGGATACAGGGGCGGCAGAGGAGGCCGGGATTTTTCCGACTTTGAATACAGGGTAAATCTATTTAGCTGGTTGAAGGAGACCCGGGGAGGACTGCTGTGAAGTCAAACTTTTGTCTTTCTTTTGTTTGCAGAAGGACAACAAGGTGGCTGCATAGTACTACAGAGATCATCCTCCACCAATCGTAGCCACTCGTCATGAAATAATTTCCATTGTAGAACGTTCTTTGGTCTCAGATTTTGACAGCAAGAATGAAGACGCTGTTAGTCACCAGCACCTCGGTGGACTGTTTGACATCAGAGAGTGACGGTCCCGCTCCCTCTTTCCACTTTCAATCGTTGTTGTTTTGGGCTCCCAAAGTTTTGATAAACAAGATTGCTAACTAACACAAAGCTTTGAAACATTTCTGTCCAGTTACTTCACTCTAATTTGGTTGGTTTGTGTGCGCTCTTTGAGCGGATCACAGCCAAGTGTGATCAATAGCTTTATTCTTTTCTTTTATTTCCCCCCCCCTGTGACACCAAAATTGACACCACAGCCTGTTACGTGAAATCCTCCTCTGCCCACTTTGGTTCGGTGTTTTTGAGTATTTTTACTCGGATAGCATTAGTTCTGTTTTCTGCATCCGTTCGTTGTCAGTGATTTGAACGAGATCAAAACCAGCTGAAAGGATCTGAAACCTAAACTCAATGTTGTAATGAAAGAATGTATATCTAGTTCACCTTATACCACTGCCCACATTGCTGTCTGTCGCTATGACCTCTACTTTTATGACATGTGGACTACTCGATGTGGATGTTTAGAATTGGACATTTCTTCAACCTCCTGCTTCAGATTTAGTTCTTAGTTGAGCTTTGCTGGCAATAGGAACCCATTTTTGGTTAAGATCGGTGGTTTTGCAGCATCAGCTTCACAGTTCTGTTAACTGCTTGTTTTGTTTGGGACCAGGTATGTTTACATGGCTATGAAAAGAGCAGATGATTTATTTCCCCTCAGTCTGTGAAAGATGTCCTTTTCTTTTGTTTTTTTCTCGGGGAAGTCTCCCAAAACAGTTCAGAAATGTTCCGCTGTTCAGAAAAGATAGTTTTCATTCATATTTTGCAAGTGTTCAGTACTTTAAATCTACCTTCATATCTGCGACGTCCCACACGCTGATCATGTTTTTCTGCTTTTCTCCTTATATCCTTTTGAATTGTCTTAATGTCTCCCTTCATTCTTTTTTTTTTTTTTTCCCACGCACTTGCAGCTTTTCAAGAGTTGTTGCTGAAAATAGGGAGGAAATGATGTCTAAAGTACATAAATACACAAGCTGCATTCTACACAGTGATATCCCTCTGACGTGTTTGTAGCTCCTCTTGTTGCATTGCTCTCATGTGATTGTTCTCAGGAGGGACTTTTTTTTTTTTTTTTTTTTTTAGACTTGTGAACAAAGGGACAAGAACTGGATGTGTTGCCAGTATTTTTGAGAGGGTGCATCTTAATTTTGGCTCCAATTCTTGGTACTTTAGGGAGTGCCTTGGGTGTTGAGTTTTGTTTTTCTTCTCCACAGCTCTTCTTTTTTTTTTTTTTTTTTTTGGCTCAACTGTTTCCTATATACATACGTATTACAAGCACTAAAATGATAAAAAAAAAAAAAGCTTTTCTGTAACTGGTTCAGAAGAAAAGTTGCTTTAAGCAATTTGTTTTTTTTCCCACATTGTCAGCTGAGTGCATGATTGCCCAGGTAATCGTCACAATCAGCTGCTTTTACAATAAACCAGCAAGATGGTATTTGAGATTTGAAAAAGAAAACATTACAGAACAATTCCAAACTGACACCTCGCTCTTTTTGTTTGGTCATGATTGCTACTACTTCCAGTCACTGGAACTGTTTTGTTGAATAGCAGCAAAATTGAGTTTTTACAGGAAATAAATAAAGAGTTGTACAATTTGTCTTTCCTGTTTTATTTTACTCTTTGTCTGCATCATATTTTGACGTGTTGAAATTTGTTCAGGAATTCTATAGTTCACAATATCCAATGAAAGATTAAACATTTTGCCTAAAATTTGACATAATGACTCCTAATATTTACTACAGAATGCAAAATATATTATGTTAAGATTACAGAACAGTTTTAATTACGGTAGCAGTTCATGTCTTCATGATAATGGTTACGTTAGCTTTTAAAGTAAATGCCCAAAGATATAAACACGTTTTTTTTTTCTTTCATTTATGATACCTACATTGACCTCTTAAATTATTTTTTGGAATTGGAATGGCACTAGTTGAAACCCAATGATAAACGTAGAAAATGATTAACTTTATTTCAAAATTTGCTTAAAATGTTATTGTATAGATGTGAAATATGTTATAAAGTAAAATATGTTTCTAGTAGCTATCAGAAATGTATTTAAAAAAAGAAAAAAAAAGCTTTCTAAATAATTAATTTGCCATACCTATGTTTACCTTTTAGTCCCACAATACTCAAATGCACCAGGAGGTGGCAGTAGAGTCACATGCCGGTACACGATTGTGACATTTCATTATCTACGAAGAAGAAATCACCTCAATGAGGAATAAACATAAATAGATTTGATAGAACTTGAGCGACGCAAACATGTCGATTGTCTTCGTTCCGAAGAAATTCAGAGGAAAAGCGAAAGTCAATCAAGAAACGATTCAGAGGGTAAGAGGTTGTTAAATGACGAGGAGTCCGAAAAGCTGGAGGAGCATTAGCATTAGCCGCTTGTTAGCATCTCTAGCCAGCCAAAACAGTCGGTCACTCATTCACAAATATGAGCTTATAGCTTATGGCTATAAAAGTGCTATAATTCAATAATGTTTGCTTTGTTTCAGTTGCTTGATGAAAACGACCAGCTCGTGCGATGCATCACAGAGTACATGCAGAAAGGACGAGCGGTGGAGTGCGTCCAGTGAGTTCACTGTCTACGTTTACTCCTCTCTAACCCGCACAGAAACCATATAAATACCATATGGTTGATCGAAGAAGGATCACCATGTTTCTGTTCACGAAATGTTTTCGCTAATCCGCATTTACACGTAGAAGAAATGAGGTGGTGCTGCCTGACACACAGGGTTTGATGGGATGTTGGTCCATCATTCCCTCGCATCTAGAACATTTTCTTCTCCGAGAGCTTTGAGTTCTCAGAAAGGCAGAGGAAGGAAAAAGTTATCAAACTATTTCAGCATAGTTGGGAGCTTGGAAACATCTCTGAAAATCAGATTTCCAGATCTAAATTCACTCCTGAGACTGTGTCACCACAAGCTCCATCTTACCTTAGGAGCAGTCGTTTGATGTTCTTGAGCTAATCTAAAAGTCCAGTCAAGTTAGACGACCTT
Organism: Oryzias curvinotus; assembly: GCA_023969325.1. Lineage (NCBI taxonomy): Eukaryota > Metazoa > Chordata > Actinopteri > Beloniformes > Adrianichthyidae > Oryzias > Oryzias curvinotus. Next base: position 24,651,272 of record CM043708.1, on the reverse strand, counting down.
TAAAAATATTTAGATGATCAAATAAAATATCTAGTTGAGCCTTTACTCTCAGTAAACCTTTTTCTTTTCAGGTACCAACAAATCCTGCACCGCAACCTTGTCTACCTGGCAACCATAGCAGATGCCAGTCCTGATGGGATGGCCCCAGCCTCATATGTAAGCACACAGCATCCATGCAGGAGCCATGTTGAGTCATTTATCGTGTGGGCGCCATCGCCATCTCTGCTGTCAATTATAAATGTTGATCCGCTGACTTCAGACAGGTTTCAGCCGGAAGGTTTTTCGAACCCTGTTGGAGATGGAAAACTGAAAGGGAATTGAAAAATGATCTGCAACTCCGATGGGAGTGCAGAGACTTTCATTTTGCCTGTTGTGCAGAAAAATGACCATTTAGTTCGCTTAGCGTGTCAATCCGGCATCACACACCTCAGCAGCTTCAAGCTCTAGACTCAGTTCCTAAAATGTATTCAAAAGAAATGTGATTTATCTGCAGTTCAAATGATCAGCTTTGATTTATTCTTATCCTGTTGGCGTTTGCAGGCTACCTTCAGCGACGCCTCCACACCTTCTGTCAATGGCTGTGCAGGGACGCAGTGATCTGCCATTGGAGTTTATTTATATTTTTTTTATAAAGGATTTATGAGGAAAACATGCAACTATAATTTTTTTTTTTCTTGAGTAATTGTCAGTTTCTGGTGGTTTTTGACTAAAATGTGTTTCTAGATGTTTAAAGCTGTTGGGAGAGAGACTAATGACCAAATAAACAGTCTTTATAATTGCTAAATTGTTTTTTTTTTATTCACTTTTTGCATTGCTGGTACACTTGGAGAGAGTCGGTTGCCAGCTCAAGAGAACAAAAAGCAACAGAAGCCAAGCAGTCCCCCTTCATATCTTCTATCAGGGCAACAAAATGTTCTTTTTTTTTTTTTTTTTTCTTTTTCTTTTGTAGAAGCCACTACTAGTAAACCATTTGACACAGCTGAGAAGCTAACAGTTACAGTCCAAGGTCTGTGATGATGTCTTAAAAAAGGCTGCAACAGTTGAGATAACAGACAACAAAAAAAACAACAAACCCTATCTTTTGATTGTGCAAAGCACATCAACTATAAAAAGATATATATTTATATGTATATACAGCAAACAATTCTCTGTAAACATGTTAAGTATGTTAGTTTTCTGAAAACGTGGTGTCATCTCATAAATACAGGCAACATTGGCATCCGCAAACATCACAAAAGGATAACATTCTGGGCCTTTTTAAATGCAGCCCATTGCCATAGAAACCAAAGGAGGAGGGGCTTGAAAAATCCCCCTCGTCACACAACGTTTTAGTGTTTTAAGCATGGCATTTTTGGTAACCTTTGTAGATCCGTGGTGTAGTTCAAACTCTGTAGGAAAAGATGTGCTTTTTTTTCACATATTGGGAAGTGGAAAATTAGATGTTTACAAGACTACATACAGGTATGGTATAACATGTGAGAAAAAATTACAAAAATAAAGTTAATACTGTCAATAATGGTACACAAGAAAATATTGTATTAATAAAACAGAGGAAACGTTAGGTTTATAGAAGTTCGGTGTCAAATCTGGAGAAAAACCCCACCGCCGATTCGAGGAGGAAATGGAGATGTTCTCTCGTCCAACGAGAGGGAGTCGGCGTTTGTCAAAAACGCCGCCCCGCCCCTCACCTCACCTCTTCAGCACCAATGGTCATCTGAACAACGCTTTGGTTGGGAATAAAAGTCTGCAAGTGCTATCAATACCAACATGGCACATAGTTACAGCTAGAACTCTGGTCAGCTGATGAAAAAGTAGTGTATTTCTCTCTGATTTACACCTCTGCAGTGACTTACTATCATTATGCTGAGCCTGCTCAAAGCCTCTTGATAAAAAGAACTAAATATTTCTCTTTCAACTTCAGTATTTTACAAGCTATGAAACAGTAGATGGTAGCTGTACTCTGAGTTATCTTGCATGAGATTTGGCAGTTACAGCTATGTAGACACAGTATATTTATTAGAGGAAAAATGAGGGCATTCCACACCGCCTGCCCTCACCAACCCCCCACCCCACCCCCACACCCCCAACACACACACACAAAATACACACACACACATGCGCGCACACTTTCAGCTGCAGAAGCGAGTGGGTGACGGCCGCCTCCGACTCTCGCCTGAGGAAAGCAGGCGGAGAAACGACCACGAGCCCGACCGCTGCTGGCGTGGCACATGCACCTGTCGGAGTTCAAACATGGCAGTTCAAAAATACAGCTTTCTCCGCTGGGGATGACTGACGTGGAAAAGATCTGGATACAGAAGAAATGCTGAGCCAGTGTGTGTACTTTGAGATCTTCCAGTTTCTAGTGGTGCGGGGCTGACGGCGCTCGAGCTCATCGGTGCGGTCAGTACTGGTGAAGGTACGACGGCCTGTGCTCGGGTTTGAGGGGGAAGGATTTAAAGCCCTTGGTCATGGGTTTATGCTGCTGCTGCTGCTGCTGCTGCTGCTGCTGCTGTTGGGTGAAGGGATATCCAGACGACATGCCGGTGGAGGGCGAGCAGTCGCTGGCGGTGGACCACACCGGAGACTGCAGCATCTGCATGGACTCGCTCCACTGGGAGGAGGGGGGCGGGATGCTCATCTGGTACAAGGAAGAACTGGGATTGGGCATGGTGTTGGTGTGAGTGGAGTGCTGCCACGGTGCTTTCGGAGGCCAGGTTTTCGTTTTGCTTTCCTGTGCAGCACCGGAAGAGAACCTTTCAATCACAGAACGCTTCGAAAAGGGGACAAGCAGACGAACCAAACGTTGCTCGTTTCTACCTGGTTGTCGTCTCCTATGTGGTGCAGCGGAGGGGAAGGCAGTGTGCAAACCTCCGGCTCTCCGCAGCTGTGTTTCCTGAGGGCAGACACCATTTTATTCAAACTTTACTTTCTGCACCTGAAAAATATTTGATCAAAGCTCACGTGTCGCAACACGACTGAAGGATAATCAGTGTTGCTGCACACTTGGTGTTCGCCTGACTACAGTCGAAAACGGAAACAAGTCACGTCGTCACGGAAACAAGTCAAACTTTCAATGCATTCGAGGATTTTTTTTTTTGTGGTTTTTCAACTTTAACACAAAAATAGTTGACTTCAAAAAGCATCTCAGAGAATTAGAAGTCAAAGGTTTTAAAGTTGAACTCAATGAGACAAGATAAAACAGAATTCAATTGATTTCTTATATTCAAAAAGTAAATTAAATTCAGGACAAAACTTTATATTTGTAATGACAAAACAACCCAGTTTTTATAGACGAAATCTGTTAATCATGTTTATTTATTTTATTTATTTTTACAATAATTCTAGATGTACTACACTACAGACTTTATCCACCTTTCCTGAATATTTTTACACCTTTTTTTTGTTCTCAAATTAAATCAAAGATCTGATGGCGACCAAAGTCTTTGGTAAAACTGAGGGCATTCAGGACAGGAGACACGGCACGTGTCTCCTGTCCTGAATGCCCTCAGTTTTACCTTGAGGACATTGATTGACATGGTCGACAGCCAATCGGGGCGCAGAACACACCGCTGTAAAAACCAAAAATAAATAAATAAAGCATAAAAAAAAGGCATTAAAAAACAAATTCACAAAACACAGACTGTAAAAAAAAAGGAACAATAGACCACTGTAAATAATTTATTAAGACAATCAACCACTGTTTTTGTTCCAATGTTTAATTTATTATGCAACAATTTAGTCTTAAAAACCGAACCACTGAGTCATTTTGTGAAGGCCATATGTGTATGTTAAAGTTAGCTGATATATAATAATAAATTCCAAAAAGATTTATTTTTATTTTATTATATTTAAAGTTGCAGTCTATTGTATTTCTTGCCCCTGGGACTTTGGGACATTTTGTTTGCAGCTACAAGAATTTACACAAAAAAAAAAAAAGCTAAATACTTGGCCAATAGCAAACACTGCAGAGACTCATCCAATGTTTCCTAATGAATGCTGGTAAAACTTTTGTCAGTTTCAACTAACAAATGTAAGGATCAGCTTTCCGATGACATTTTTGATCAACATAACAATGTTGAGAAGTCATCCCACACATCGAATGTGGAACTACAGCCATCATTTTGTAGTTTTATTGCAAACACAACTGATTGTTAAGTCCAAAAATTTCACAAAACCTTTGTTTTTTTTTTTTTTGCTTTAATGTTTGTTGCTGTAACAGAGAAATGTTTGTAGAACTGTTTTTTTTTTAAGATTCAGCTCTTTGGAAGGATTTTTTTTTATTATTATTTTTTTTAACAAATTATATTAGAATAGTTTTGATTTGATTTGATTAGTTCCAATCTCATTACCTCCTCTGTTTAACTGCAGCTACCAGGTCTGGACCATTAAACATGGAGAAGAGGCTGTCGCCGTTGGCTGAAGACGCCTCGTCACTGGAGCTGGCCGAATCCCCCTGGTTGGCCGACCAGCTGCTGTTGATGGGCTCGCTGAGGACAAACCGGGAAAAAAAATAAAAATCGGCATTTTGACTCATAAAACATTTATTTATTTTTTTTACATCTATTGGACGTTGATGAAGACTCTCATTCATCCAGGTTGATTCCATCATAGTAGAAAGTTGAGGGGTGGTCATCTGGACTTAGTTTCACCTCTTGTCAATTCTGACGAATTGACAAGAGGTGAAACTAAGTCCAGATGACCACCCCTCAACCTTCTACTATGGTACATCTACTGGATTAGTCAGCAGCTATGATTTTGTCTCACACTTATAGGTGAAATTAAACCTGTAAATGACATAGAAGTCATTGAAAAACAGATTTTAAACCCACAGTGTTCTCACCAAGTTTTAGATGATTCCAGATTAACAGGACCGAAGATATTAGAGCAGCACAGTCTAATGCACGTTATCAGAGTGTTATCAGAGTGCCTCAGGCTACAAACATGCACTGATTTCATCTGCAGCAGAGCCTTAAATGGAGCTGATACCAGGAACACGTTTCTTCTGCACTAAATGCATCCCCATCAGATTAAAACTCAAAGTTTGGTTTAACTCCGGCTGTAAAGAGCATTCCGAATATTTGCATATTGCAGTCTGTCCCTAAAAAATTCAAGAATGTATATTTGCGATGTCTGAGATCAAAGATTCGCGATCTTTGTAAAACGCAGTAGAGTGTAGTAAAAGTACAATTCAGGCAATGTCATGATTGCTTTAAAATAGCAGAATAACATTGGATGTGAAGTATTTAACTGCTCTATTCTACTGGTGCTGTGACCAGAAGTAAATAAACCTTCAAAGTAAAATGTAATTGAAGGTTCTCATTTTCAAAGTAAAACTACTGAGGGGGGTTTTTTCACAGTTGAAATAAATGAGATTGAAAAATTAGTTCTACTGAAATATGTTCTGAATTAAAATACATAACGGACTGCATAAAATATGGTGTTTGATTTGCATACTTATAGTAGAGAGACATGCATATAGCAACCAAACATGATAAATGAAACAGTAAGAATTGCAGTTTGATCTGTGAATTCGTGAATCGCTTTGCATCGCCGCCTGAGTGACAATCCACAGCCCTATTTGTTGTCCTGTTCTGATTCCGCGTGCTCCATCGCAGAGCCGTGTCGTCACCAACAGACCCCTGATCCTATTGGAGCCTTCTAGAAGGGAGGGACACCTACCCCTCGCCGTAGAACTCGGGGTGGGACCAGGTCCGGTGGTGCTCATCGGGCATTGGCCAGTTGCTGCGAGGGTTGCTGGGGTGGCGGATGTGCTGCACCTGCCGTTTCTGCTGCATGGCCTGACTGACGCCGGCGACGTACCGTGCAAATTCCGGATCAGAGCCAACTGCACACATAGAGAGCAAGTATGAACACAATTGGGAGTTTCTGACCCGCTCAGCTTTTCTCTTTTTACCCCACCCACCCCCCCATCCCCACCCAAGCTGAATCCATTTAGTGAGACTGTCTACCGTCGCAGAAAAATCACAATAGCCGTAAGTCAACTCGGTACAATGGAGCCGACTGCGTTCAATAGGGCCTGCTGTCCTGTAAAAACCCAAACTGACAAACTCTAAATTCAGCGTCTAGGATCTTACAACCGATTAAAAAAAAAACAAAGCTTCTCATTTGACCTCTATTTATCATTCAGCTTAATCCTGCTACTTTTTTATGACACAAGCACAAACATCACACACTGCCACTGGCGTAACATGGTTTTTACACAGATGTTACGCTGTGTGCAATCTTTATTTCTGTACAAAGTATGTTCTTTTTATAAACCGACTGAGATAAGACTTTTTTTTTTTTTTTTTTACAGGCCAACAAAAAAACACACCATCAATCATTAGAGCAGTTAGACTCACCAATCTTTACGGACCACGTTTTCCTGTTGCAGCTTCAAGACCCACTCTGACCATCAGTGGTCTTTTTAATTATGATTATGGCGTTTTAGTCATAATTTAAATAAAAAAGGACATAGACCAGGAGTGTCAAACTCATTTTCACTATAGGGCCACATCAGAATGGCGGCTGTCTTCAAAGGGCCAGATATCACTTATACATGTAACTAAATTTTATGAAAAATGAATGTAACTACTCCTTAATGTTAAACAACTCATTATTTATTTACTATAACTTTTTAAAGTCACAATTAAGAGTTGAATAGAAAACATATGTTTGCTTGTTACTCTACTATAATTCTTTTTAAATGTGATTCTGTCAGGTTAGGTTATACGGACAGTGTTTAAGTCCTAATGTACAGTTGCCCAATCCCATATTTCAAGTCTGATTCCCCCTATATATGAATAAATACACAACAATTTTTATTTTTTATTCTAAGAAATCAAAAACTTTATGCTCTCGTAGGCCACATAAAAGGACATGGCGGGCCACATTTGGCCCGCAGGCCTCGAGTTTGACACATGTGACATAGACAATTCTGCAGAGCGGCAGGAGTTCATTACAAATTCACCTCCGAGTTGTGGACGAGACAGTTTGTGCGGAGCAACCCCACCCTCCCTTCCCCTCACCGTTGCAGAGAGCTCTCCGTTTAAATTTTACATTACTCGTGCAAAAAAATATGGCGAGCTGTGTCTGAGCTGTCCAGTCGTTCAGTTCTGTTCGTTCAGACGCCGGCTCGGACGAGGAAAACAAAAACATTTATGGATCTATTTGTCTACAGGTGGATGCATCAGAATGGAGCAGAGCAGGGAGCTTTTGGCCTGCCCGGAATATTTTCCCCCTCGCAAATAAGCTCTCAAGCCTTTTTATTCATCTGCTCCTGATTCACGATTTAAAAAAAGAAATACTGAGAAATTCGCAATTTTGAGCTTAATTTTCTTTATATATGCCCTCCATGGTCAGAAAAAGGCCACAAGAACATGTTAAAAACCTCACTAACAACCTTTGAAAGCAGGCTTTTACTGAGCTGTTGAACAGAAAAAGAAGGTTTTATCAAAGGGGGATTATTATTTAATAAATATGAATGTACTTTATCTATTACCAGGAAGTTGTTTTTCCTTTTTGGCTTTATCAACACCCACTGGTCAAAGGAAGCTATTAATCAGTGAAAAACTGAGGAAGTTTCCCGTTAGTGTGACAGACAGAAAATCGAGATGATCGGGGTCCGAGGTCGATCTTACCTGCTGGGTCAAACGGCAGAGAGTCTCCCAGAACTCCAAACACCCCCTCACTCTGCTCCCTGTTGGGCCAGGTGTTGTTGCGGGGTCCCTGCGGCTTCTGGCCTAGCATCTCTGACATGACGCTGTCCATATAGGTACTGACCAGGCCCAGGCTGTACAAGTCCGAGCTCAGGTCTGGAAGTCCAGGGGATCCCCACTGCCCGATGGGACCCAGTGGGGACAGTCCTGCTGGGGGGCGCTGCTGTGGATGCTGCTGGCTGGAGGTGCCGAGCCATTTGCTCATCACTCTCTGTTGAGGGAGGACCTGCGGGGGGGTCTGCTGAGGCGGGAGCTGAGGAGGAGGTGCCTGCTGCTGAGTGATGGGCTGCAGAAGATGCTGGTAGAACTGCAGGGCCTGTGGGGAGGATTGCTGAGGAGGAGGGGGCTGCTGCTGCTGCTGCTGCTGCTGCTGCTGAGGCTGAGGCTGTTGCTGTTGCTGTGAAGGAGGCGGCTGCGGTTGAGGCTGCTTTTGAACTGCAGGTGCAGGTGGCTGTGGCTGCGCTGGGGTTTGCAGGGCACTGTGAGAGATAGACTGGGCAGCCAGAGGACCGCTCTGGGGCTTCAGCTCTGTAGGGTTAGCTGAAGCCACAGAGTTCCTCCTCTTCACCAGCGGTGAAGCTTGCTGGGATTTGCCCATGTTAAATCCTGAGAGAAAGTCAATGACGTCCTGCATCTCTTGGTCAGTGGGCAGGTTCATCCCCTGCTCTTCAGACCCCGCCCCGTTAGCCAGATGATTTTGCTGGGTGGAGTCGGCGGTGCAGGACAGGCCGCCCATTTGGAGGATATTCTGCAGCCTGCCGTCACTGTGAGCCAGGCCTTTGGCCTTGTCCTCAGAGCTACTTGATGTCAGCATGCTGCGTGACGGCGTGCTCGGGATGGAATAGCTGCCTCCACTGTTGGAGCTGGGTGAGACTTTCTTGGTGAACTTGGAAGTCAGTTTAGATATCGTTTTCGGCAAGCCGCTGGAAGTTTTGGAGCTGGGGCCAACAGGCGAATCCGTGGGGCTGCCATAGTCTGGGACCTCTCGCTGCAGCTGGATCTGAATTGTAGGCAAGGCTTGCTCCCTTCAGTTCAGACAAAACACACAGTTTATTAAGCAGTAATCAGGAAGGTGCAGGGATGGAACCGGTACCGACGTACCATATAAAAACCAGGATTTCGGTGCTTTGTTTTGAACATGACACCTGTATTTTAGTCAGTTTTGCTGTACAGTTCCAGCCAGTCACTGGGGGCGGGCTCATATAATAATGGGTGAGGCCGTGAGGGTGGGTAGCGCTTCAGTCAAAGCGAGCAAATCATTGGGAAACAAATTCAGCAACCTGATGGATAAGTAGGATGTGTATAACACTCTGAAAAAAGGCAGTCGTCGTGGTGATGTGTGCGAAAACAGCGATTCGGCGCCGCAGAGCAGACGGTCAGAAAGAAAGAAATAAACCACGTTCAAGTGCTCGACTTTGCCCTGTGCCGCTGCTTCGTGCCGCTGAAATACTTTTTGGAAAAAGTCTGGTGTCTTTCCATTTATGAAGCACTGGGACCGTTTCAAAAGTACCGGTTTGGCACCGGTACCCATCCCTAGGAAGGTGAATCATTTGATTTAAAGGAGGAAACAAAAAGTTCCGATTCATAGACTCACTTTCTCTCTTTCCACCTGTTGATGTCAAACACGGCCGTGTAGAGAACGTCTACTAGTCCGAGTGTCTTCTCTGGGTCAAGGCTTCGCTGAAGCAGGGACATGGTTGCTGGATCCTCTTTCAGACACCTGAACAGCCACGAGACAGAACAGTGTAGAAAAAAAGCTCAGGAGGTCATCAGGCTTTTCATTAGGTTGATTTTAAACCAAGTTGAACTCCTTATATTCAACTTCAGTGACTTTTGCTTAAATGTGAGGACACATTATCACAGTTCAGGCGTACTTAAATGTTGCTATTGTTTGAGAGCCAGAGGAATGAATAGCTTCTCTTCAAAAATAAATCAGAACTCTCACCATGTAGAGGGAACCTGGACCACAACTTTGGACCCCTCCAGGGTGATCTGAGGAGCGTAGGCCTCCTTGTTCTCAATCTGAGCGGTATCAACAACCACCTGTCAGAACACAGAAACAAACCAATCAATGTCCACCGACCAAACACTCTTTTTTTTGTGACAAGGATGCTGGTGTGAACTTAAACAACATTCAGAAACAAAAACAAACTATTCTGAAGCTTTAAATAACTGGATTCAGCAGAAGCCAAAAGTCAAAGCCTCGACTTCCAGCCGTTATTTCCCACGAGAGGCAGTTCAAGGTGAGCAAATCGACTGCTTTCAATCAACTGCAGTCAAACAGACGAGCCTTCCTGCTCACTGAGAGTTGCATAAATTCAGAAGTTCTGTGAAAGTGGCCGTGGCTCCTCTGCAACCATGAGACTGCATCCCAACGAAGGAGAGAAGAAGGGAGGAGTTCATTTCCTGGATTGCAGGAAATAAACTCTATTGCTGTTATAAAAAAATAAAACAGGTGTATCCTTCTAAAAATCTGTGTTGGTTTGTTAAGGAATAAAAACAAACACCGACATGATCAGTCATTGATCCATGTCTGAACTAGATCAGCAGGGATGGTAAGGAGACAGAGACAGCAGCATGACACATCCCCCTTTGGGTCTCTCACCTTAAAATGGCCAGTCAGCCTTGACACGTAGCTGCTTACAGGCTTTTGGCAACTCAATGCAAGGTTGGGTTAGGTACTCAGTATGTCCCCCAAAAGATAACATGAGTAGGAAGTCTGTTAAACTGTTAAACAACATTTTCTTAAATTCTAGCTCTGCTGGGATTTTCTTCTCATCTGCTAGGTTGTTGTGCGTCATGAGGACAGAAGTTTGAATTTTAAAAAAATTCCAATAACATCGGTTGCTTCTTTAGCAGCAGGGTGGATTTTAATCATTTGCTAAATTTTAAATCAAAAGAGTGACGGGAAATCCAGCTACATGCACTATAAATGCATTTAGAGGAGGAGCCCCACTCCTCACATTTTCATCCAAGTATAGGCTAAATATGCTTTACATATTTAGCCATCATTTGACACAAGATGAATAAAATGAACGATTTATTCATTAAAAACAAAAAAGGAAGTCTGTGAGATTTAAAAATAGAGATGCTGATGAAGGATACTGCTCAGAAAACAGCAGAGAAACAAAGTTTTTATGATTTAAATGAATCGTCAGGAAGAACAGAGCCGTAAATGGCGCACAAAAACTTTACCTGATAAACCTCACATGGAGTAAGTAGCATAAAAACGCTTAATTTTTAGGGTTGGGCTCCTTAGAAAAAAACATGAATCCATGAATGAATGTGTGAGATTGTGAGTGACAGGAGAACCTATTAGTGCGTCCACATGCGCCGTGGGATCTATTCTGGGCTGGGTGGTGACAAGGGGTTAGTGTAAAGAGCTTATTCATCACCGGGGAAGGCTACAGTAGAGGAAAAAACACTGCAGAGACATGCAAGTGTTAGGAAGGCCGGGGCCGTTTGCAACCCCCTTCCAGGCGGAATTATCCTCTCCTCATGCTGCAGGAATGTTTCTTCCCCTTTGTCCCTCCGTGGCGTTTGTTTACACCTCGAAGCTGGCAGACAGATCTCCTCTGCATTCTCGCAAATCAAAAGAAACAAAACAGCGGGACGGCGGCTGCCCAGCCCAGGGACACACAAACGCTTCACTAAGAGAGTGAACTATGACAGGTCTACTTTTGGCCCTCATCAGCAGCTGTACTCACCAGACCAGCCTGAGCAAACAGCAGCTGGACAGCTGTCTTGCAGGCTCCTCTCCAACTGGAAGGGCAAACCTGGTTCAGGACTTCTGTTACTGGAGAATCATCTCTGTGCGTCATTCCATTCTGTCCCAACGCCTCCTTGATGAGCTGCAGCATTGTATGCTGAAGAGATCACAAACATCTGTTGGTGTCACGCTGCACACACCATGACACGACCTCAAATCATCACTCAAACAACCGAGCGCTCTTCCAAAAAAAAAAAAAGAAGAAACAGAGATCGGTGAAGCCAGGACATACGGTTTTCAATTTGAGGTTCTCTGAGGCGGACTCGTTGAAGGACACTCCTTTGAGGAAGTGTGAGCCGATCTGCACAGGGATGGTCGGCAGCTCGCACTGGATGGGTTGTGAGGTGGTCTGCATCCTGCCGGCCTGCTGAGCCTCCGCTTCACTACAGCAACCCTGCACAGACACACAAACGTGTGCACATGGGAATATTATGCACACCGATAACCCCTGGATAGACATTCTTATTGTCTCCTGTTGAGGAAGTATTCTGGATAACAAACCAATTCAAAAATGACTTTTAAAGAGCATTTGATGGAGAAGACTCACCTGTAAAGCTGACTCCACAGCTTTGGGGTTGAGATGAAAGCCCCCTTTCAGAGCATACTCACTGTGGCCCAGGCTCTCCAGCGCTGCTTTATAAGCCTGGAAGAGAGAGAAAGCATTTTTTGGTTTGCAATAAAATAAGCTCAATTTTTTAACTTTTTACAATTTCTTTTAACTTTAGCTCCTGTGTTTACATTTTTTCCACTACCGCTGCTCTACAAAGTTTACTCAATTAACGCATTTCCAATGGATTTTGAAGCAGAAAAAACAGCCTTGAGCTGATGTGCAACCCTTTACAGTCGTGAAGTATTCACACAATTGACATAAATCGGTTGATTCTGTCTGTAAGAAGACCGGCTTTGCGGATTAGTAAAGTGTGGAATATGAAAAAACACTTTTGTCGACGTCAGAATCAGCTGATTCACGGTGATCGCGTAAACGGTTGAGGAGTTACGGTGGGTCAAAGAGTTATTTAGCTGTCGTGGTCGACATCTCCGGTGTTAAAGGTTAACCCATAAACGTCAGGAGGACGTCCTCATTGGTACCTGTAATGCATCGTCAATCTTCACGTTGAGCTCCTTCAGCTGGTGCTCTGGGATGTTGGTGTTGTTGGAGCAAAAAAGCTGCTGAACCTGGATACCTGCCAGGCAGCCGTCACGGCCCCTCTCCCTCAGCCTCCCTGTGGCCTGGAGACACGACAACGCCAACAATGCTTACACTGCAGAAGATTTAACCTGAAAAATAACTCCATCTTCTTTATTTTTTGTTCATCGCAGTGTAAAACAAGACTAAGACCATGTGTGGATTCGGAAAACGGTGAATACTGTCGCTCTATTTGCTGCCCCAGAGGGCTAACGCTCTGCATGCCAGGGCTTAGGAGATAAATCAACCCACTGCTCTGCTGCACTCACAGAAACAGAGGTTCACAGACAGCCTACAGCCCAGCAAAGAAGTAAGAGGAAATTGTGACTGGAAATCACACGTGACTGGAATTCCTCAGGAATGTGTAACAAGTTGGGCTTCACCTCGCAGTCAAGCCTCATCTTTCCAGACCTGGAAGCGTCCAGGGGCTGTGGCTACATACCTCAGCTACGCCTTTCCATGAGCGGGAGGCTTCCTCAAGCTCCGACAGGGGCCCGAGGTCGGAGCTTTGGGAGCGGGCGTTGGCACAGCGCTCCTGGGCCTGGGCGAGGGCCTCGGCCAGACAGGACTGAGCCACGGGCTGGACCTTCTGCAAAGCCTGCGACAGAAACTGGAAATGGACCTGCATCACTGTGAGGAAGCACCGACCAAGCACCTGGAGAGACACAATGCAGATCATTCTTACAACATAGCACGCCATTAGAAATGTTTAACCACTAAAACCAGCAGAAAGCCTCAGACGGGACTTCTGATCAAATTTAGAGCAGGGGTGGACACAGAGGGCCACATTCCTGCTCGTTTTCCAACATACCCTGCTCTGGCATGTTCCAATTATCTGGGCACACCTGACCCAGGTAATCAGCTGTGAGTTGAGCAAAGATATCTGGAAAACATGCAGTCAAACCAGCCTCCAGGGCTTGCCCACCCCTTACCTAGAGTATCAATGCCCTGAGGGACAAACATGTCTCTACTTATGGCAGATGTCAGAAAGCACCTTTATACCTTCCAGCACCTTCCAACAATCTGTTACCAATCACACAAAATCTCAAGTAATCACCACACAACCTCAAAGTTATTCTTTCATGTTTCGGACATTTCTAGAACTGATCTTCAAACAAAACATCTCCTTTTATTGCATGTGGAGAACCTGAAGCTAAAGCTATGTAGCGCCGACCCGTTTGCCGCAGTATATTTGGCTGAGGTTGCTGGGCAGGCACCACATTTGTCTTGGCTTGAGTTACAGGATACAGACCAAAATACTTTAACAAAAATGTAGCATGTTGTAAAAACAGTGTCGCTGTACGAGACTGCTGCGTCACCTGACACAGTTTGACCGCTAGAATGCAGATCGGTCATTTATCACGCCACTGCTGCCCCAACGAATGATTCATTTCAGGAGAACTACCCGACTACAGGGCCTGTCTTTTCAAGAAAGAAAATTTTAAAGTGTTATTTTCATTATTCTAACACCGTCTTTCAGAATATCTATCTAGGAGTGAACCTGAGAGAAAATCTGTCAAAAACAGGAATATTTTTCTATAGAAAAAGTATGACATGGATTTATATTTGGACTTTTAATACAGAACACCTCGTATGTTGAATTGCAGAACAGTAAAAAAAAATTAACAATACATTACGGACTCATTTGTCTTGCATACAAATGTAGGAAAAAGAGGGAATCCTGGAATTCTGATGTGTTTAAGGTCTAACACGGTTTGTTTTTCAAGAGAATACATTAGCCTAGTTTTCAAATTAAGAAGAGACCCAGTGAAGTCCGCCATGGATACAGGGTTTTCTCTTTCAGGTACCTGCTGAAAATATCTCAGGGGATTGGCCAAGATGCTGGGATCGAAATATACGTTTGCTCTCAGACAGAAGGCGGGAACAACGGCGCTGCTGCTGTCTGTCCTAAACGTCATGGCGTTCCATGGCAGCCAGTGGTTGTGCTAGTTTTTTTAGGTCAACATCTTTGGTTTTGTCTGTTGAGGTTCTGGTGTTGGCTGTGGCAAATCACACAAAACGGTTATGAATAACCTTCATTTTTTTTATTTACACAAATCAATGACCAATTTTCTGTGCACCACATCATAAATCTAGTCACCACTGGGGAAAGATTTCAAAATGGAGCAATTTCCCTTTGAGCCCCCTGTTAAAAAGGGTTTAGGTGGTGGTTTTAGAGTTCAAATCTGTGTTTTTAGAAAAAAAAAAAAAAATTTGCTCTTTTCAGAATGGTGTTGAGTGGGCGGAGTCCACTCCAGTTAATATTCCCACTTCAAGCTTTCTCTTTGCTGTTCAGAGAACGGGCATGAAGGATGGGAGACATGTAAACAAACATTAAACACACTTTTCGTTTTATGCCTGTTTTGTTCTTTTGTGTGCAACGATGGATAACATTTTACAAAATCCCAGCCTTAAGTTAAATAAAGTGAAAATAAAGCTAATGATGACAAATTAGATTTTTGGGGGGCTAGCAAAGATAAGCAAAAATACAGTAATTAATTTTTCTTAACAGTAAATTGCACAGAAATTGAGCTAAAACTGGTTCAGTCAAAGCCAAGATCTCTCCAGGGAAATCAACTACAAGTTTGTGCTTCAAGAAAAATTGTAAATATGAAGGTAATTTTTTTATTTTGTCTCTGGCAATGACACAAACCAAAAGGCCTTATTAGTTTTTAAAATATCAATTAAATATACATAAAATAGTTTATGTCAGAAAGATTAAAGACCTAATCCTCTTTTGATCTATTTTCAAAGTGTTCCCCAGTGACCTTTTAATAATGATTATACCATTTTTAGGCCCAGACAAATCGGTGTTTCTGCAGAGCGGCAGGAGTTTACTAGAAATTGCCTCTGACTGTTGGTGCAAAGCAACCCCGCCCCTCTTTCCTGTTGCTGAAAGCTCAGAGCAGGGCGTTTGTGGCCCGTCCAGCATATTTTCTACGTCACAGATGCAATCGTTTTCAAAAACCTCAAAAGGTTTTCAAAAACCTTTAAAAACCAAAAATCGTTTTCAAAAACCAAAAAAAAAAAAAAAAAAAAACGTCATCCATCATCAGATAAATACCACAAGAGCAGGTACACCAAAAACACCATTTTCATCAAAGTTGGTGTTTAACCTGACACTGACATGATGAAAAGAAAGAAATGACCAAAAAGAAACAGCTGAAAAAAGCAAAACTGTATAAAATATTTCAAAGCGGGCCAAATTCCTGTTTGCACACAGCATACCTGATAAACCAGACCAGGGGCGAGCACTTTGTTCTTTTTGGGATTGGGTCCTGCCGACCCAACGCAAATCTCGCGGGATCAGTGTTGCCAGATTGGGCGGTTTTTTCATTAATATATAATAGCGGGCTACGTTAGGCTGTGCGGCTGTTGGAGTCTTATGTACTGAAGCTCCGTGAACGCACCAGGTAGAGACGCTTAATGGGTTCTGTCATTTAACCTGTTGTTGGGGGTGTGCAACGCCCTGCCCCGCCTCTTAGAAATTGTGTTCTTTAAAGCTGGGTACCGCTGTCGCGTGTGGGAGGAGCTACCAGCTGAAGCTATGGTCTGGTTATGGAGTGATGTCTGTGTTTATCAATGCATGGTAGACACAGAGAATGTGGAGAGATCAGGTTTATTAATGTGAAGAGTTCTACTTGGTAATCATGTTTCTATGTTTGAGTTCATAAAATCATCCCAGAGAAAGTCTCTGCTTCAACTCCCGCAGTGAAAGCTGCGTCTAAATCAGAGTTTGAAGTCAAAGCCCCTCCCTCGCCTCTCAACCTGCTTTTCCTCTCTACCTGTTCATGTCCTCTGCAGCTGATTAATAATATCAATACAAATACGTGGGGGGGGGGGGTTTCCTGCGGGACGGGAAAAGACACAAAATCAATGCATCTCAATTATTGTGCGGGAATAATTTCTCAGAGTTTTGCGTGAGCGGGCGGGATTGGTCAGAACGGGATTGGGAGCGGGAGCGAGATGAAGAAAATAGTCCCGCGCAGGGCTCTACACACTACTTTTGCATCTTTTGACTGGTTAGACACACCTGGTCTATGTAATCAGCAGCAGTTAGGGCAGAGATGTCTGCAAAGCATGCCCCACACCCTCGACGCCTTGATTTGCCCACCCCTGATCAACAGACTTCCATCCACAGACACCGACATTCCTGCCTCTGCAGCAGACGCTGAGAAATAGAGGTAAAAAATAGATCTCAGAACGGTGTCGGTAGAGATATGTGGTCTGTGCAAATAACAGATGAGACTAAACGCAAGGTGTGAAAATAAAAGCAGAGGACTGTCGCGTCGCGCGTGCTGCACGTTCTACAAAACAACAGACTAACGTGACCACAAGCTTTTAGACGTCCAAAAAATCTGTTTGATAGTGAAGGAAGTAAGAGAAGGAGGAGGATTTGGTTGCAACACAAGATAATGGAAAACACATGTTATTGGCTGTGCAGGATCCCACACAGTCATGGAAAATATGAGGAATGAAGAGCAGCACAGCCGAGCTGAAGTTGGCCCCTCTCACAACCAAACAAGGTAACTCCTGAATCAATCAGTCACGCTGATCCTTCTGCCTTTGGAGACCACCTGCATATCAATGCATCTGAGGGGAGAGCTGAGATCCACATCTAACGGGGGGGCACAATGGTAGTTGTAGTTGTAGTTTAACTACAACTACAAGCTTTTTCAAACGGCCTTTTTTTTACCTGCACCTGATTCACAATGATTTAAATAAAGAAACATTCAAAAACGCAGTATTAATCTTAATTTTCCTTATACATGTCCTCCATCATGAGGTCAAAGGCAACAAGAACATGGTGAAAACGCAATTTTCACTGGAATAAATCTGTACAGCTCCAATAATCTATGAGTCCAAATATGCCAGATTTACACTCAGAACTGCTTATTTGACATATCCATGCTACCAATATGGCTATACATCAGTGTGCCACTCACAACAACACACTGAGTCGAGATTTAGAGTCAGTCTACTGAAGGGAAACACAATGCCTCGGGCAGCTAGAAAGTTGAAAGAGAAGGTTTTGGTTGCAGGATGACCACTCCCTGCAGAGCAACAGCGCAAAGAGAAACATAATGCCCAGAAATGTTGAAACACCCACCAGCAGATTGCGCTACATTTCAACATCAACCAGCAGCAGAGCCTGTCTATTATGGAATTTCACTAAATGACATACCTTTTTTTTTTTTAGCAACAGGCATTTTCTGCCTCCTCATGAACACATTGTAAGACATAGTCACATAAAAGAATGAGAGCAGACATGTAGAACAGTTGCCGACAAAGGTGTTGCATTTCAAATGTTTAAAGTGCATGCTGGGACTGCTTTTCCAGTTGTATGACTGGAGCAGCCATCACAGACTCCCTTGAAGCGGAGATTCCTGTCAGCCTCTGGTCTTTGCTTTCTGGTTCTAACTTACAAGCTCTGCAAACAGCCAAAAGACTAACTGGGACATTGTCATGCATAATTGGCAGTAGAGTCACTTTGAGAAACCAGAAACCCACACTGACTTTGGGGAAAAAACAAAAGCGTTGCGTTATTTTTTTTATTTATTTATTTTTTTTAAGACAGCACCGAGGTTTTGGGGTTCTCAGGAACAGAACGGCTGAGAAGGGGGAAGAGAAAGAGGAAAAGGAGGCTTCAGCTGGGGGGAAACGGGGGCTAAAGCCTGACATACCACAGCTCCCCTAACTCAGACATGTATTTGGTTCATTTTAAAGACTTCACAGTGCATGCAGCTGCCAAACAGCATTCCTCAACTCGGGCCCATAGAAAGAAAAAGAACATCCACTCTCCAGGCAAAAGCACACATCACATCAGAAGAACTGGCCTGCATTAGCAGTCATTATAGAAAACCATTTGCCAAAAAAGCTCACGTCTTGAGTTTTCTTCAAAGTACACTTAATCTGAACAAAAAAAAAAAAAAAAAAAAAAACAAAGTCAGAGCCAGCTTCATGTCAAGTAGACACTGAGAACCAGAGCCTCAAAACAAAAGATAAAGCACGAGAACAAGCTGTAGATGTCCAACTCCAAAGCTAGGATGTATGATTTACACCTGCTCTAGGAGACTTTTGCCATGCAGACATGAGCTGTAGAATGTATAGTATATTCCTAATTCAATAGGTTGAGAGAGAAAAGAAAAAAAAAAATAAATCAAGCAATGCTTGTAAGAAAGCAAGTCCTTGTGAGCTCAGTTTTTAGAGTGCAGTCTGTCTGCGACACAGGTTTGTTAACATTTCTAGTGTGAAAAAGTTATATGTGTATTGTTTATGACCCTTAGGCTTTAGGTACAGGTACTGGTAAATCATGATTGATTGGAGGAGTTAGCAAAAATAGTCTGTTTAACAAGGCTTAAAGTTAAAGCCCATGCCGATGATCTTTTGATCTATTTTAAAAGTGTTCCCATTGATGATTATGTAGATTTTAGCCAATATTTTTCTTTAAAAGTGTAGTTTTGTATGACATAATTTCTGCAGAGCGGCAACTTAAAGCCCCTCAAACCCCCAACCTAGTGGGAAAGCATGTAAACAGAGAGCTCTCAGGAATGGTGGGGGGGGGGGGGGGGGGGAGGTTGCTCCGCACAAACAGTCTTCCCCTCCACTCTGAGGTAAATTTCTGATGAACTACTGCCGCTTAGCAATAAAAATGGCGAGCAATTGTGGAGCCATCAAGCCAGATTTGAGCTCAGCCGAGGAAAACGAAGACGTACGTGGACAGCGGTCTTTGAGTGGATGCATCAGAATGGAGCGGAGCATTTTCTCCGTCACAAAAAAATTTATTTTTCAAAACTACTTTTTTCCATCTGCTCCCAATTTAAAACAATTTGAATAACGAAATACTCAGAAACGCAACTTTAAACTTATTTGTCATCAAGTATGTCCTCCATCCTCCGTGAGAAAAATGCTTCAACATGTTAAAAACACTAAAAACACAACTTTCATCGCAGTGGGTCTTTAAAAATACAGAGCTAAAGGCACGATTCTGACCAAAAGCTTTTTTGCTTGTAAGAAATATAAAAATGCATTTATGTTCACAATTATTTACTGTGTTTATAAAGATCGCTGTGTGTATTAACAAAGCAAATAAGAATACATTTTTGAGCAGCCAGAGTCTGAGGTTTAACAAATGTTCCCTTATAGCCAGGGCCAGACAGCCAGCGTAAGTGCCAACCCATGCGGTCGAAACCTTTACAGACCCGGGCTTCCTCTAATATTTATCTGTACAAATCCACAACCATTGAGAGTCAGATTTACCGGCTGTGGTGCAAAAGTGTTTCCTGTTTTGGGCTCAGCCACATCCACAGGCGTTACACAAAGAAAAGAAGAAAAAAAAGAAGGTGGTGAATGTGTACTCTGTTAAAGAATTAGGAGGAACAATAAAGGATTATGAGGTAGCAGTGAGGGACTAGCAGCAGCCACAACTATAGGTGGACTGTTGTTCATCAGCCTTTACGACTCACTGGAACTCAGTTACACTTTCTGCACTCGTTCCACATAGTGGATAGAATTAAAAAGTCAATGCTTGAGTTTTATTACTCTCTTAGCTGAAGACAATTTTTACCTTAGAAATCTAAGATTTGTACGTATATGTAATGGATCCAAAGATCCAAGAAACAAACTTTAACACACAAAAAAGCATCCGAAAAATACTTTTGCAGCAAAATTGACAACCTCAGCTGCTATGATGAAAATAAAACCTTCATATTTGTACCAATTCAATTCAAACAGTGCTTTTTTTTTCTTTTAAATCCCAGATGCTTGATCTTTAGCAGAAGATTAAATTCAAGGCTGAAAAACTAGAGACGGATCGGTCTGATCTTTGGAGTTTAGTGTACATACGCAAACTAGAACAAAATAGAAAACCCAAAATTATTTTTATTTTAGTAACAATTTCTTTTTAAAAATGTGTTTCTCTGTATTTTGTAAATCTATAAAAAAAATCTATTAAAAATAAAACATTTTATCCAGGATTTAACTCCGATTAGAGCTACCCAATACTGGTCTTGGAGATCCAACAGCCTGCATGTTTCCCAGCTCTCTGTGCGCTGGTTTCTGCTTATTAACAGACTCAAGTGTCTCCTCATTTTGATTGACTGAGCACACCTGATCCAGGTAATCAACAGCAAGAACTGCAGAGAGATCTGGAAAACAGGCAGGGTTGTAGATCTTCAGGATCAGGTTCGGCCAGCCC
The DNA here is from genome assembly GCA_023969325.1 of Oryzias curvinotus. Lineage (NCBI taxonomy): Eukaryota > Metazoa > Chordata > Actinopteri > Beloniformes > Adrianichthyidae > Oryzias > Oryzias curvinotus. The sequence continues at coordinate 24,630,402 of CM043708.1, read as the reverse complement.
TGCTGTAGATGGTGTTCTTGTGTAAAAAGACATATCCCCATTAGAGCTTGGTTAGTGTTTGCAACAACTATTTTAATCTAATGAGGATAATTATAAACAGAAATGCCCAGAAAGTTGTGTTTTATGTCCCAGAGTCTGGATTATTTTTGCATGCTAGAGTGCAGATCTCTTCAATCTGCGTGTAGAAATCTCCGCTTTGTGTGTTTCAGCTGATGCAGCATGACAGAAGATGGCTTTTTTTCTCACATCCACGGTGTTTTTTTTGCACCTCACCCTCACATATTGACACCACCATAACACTGGTCGCGAGAACACCATCTGAGCCAAAAGAGTGATTCATGAAGCCAGTTTTATGACAGTCACCAGCCAAGCGTAATAGCACCAGTTCTATTAGGAGTTATGGATAATTTAATGCGCTCAAGTATGTTCAGCTATATCTGATCCAGCTGTAAAAACAAACACAGAGATGACTGTGGTGCTGACGTTTTGGAGGTTGAAATTGTAATAGTTTGAATGATTTGAGATGTAAATGAGTCCAATGCTTTCTCAGTTGGTCAGTGTGGCTGTGTTGACTCTTACCTCTACGTCCTGCAGGCTGAAGTCGTTCTGGTCTTTGAAGTTGGCGGCCCCGGCGCTCAGTTCCATCAGCATCTTGGCGATCTCTGGCTTTATTGCTGCAGTCAGCCTACTAGCCGCCTCCATGACGTGTTCCTGCACGTCCTTCAGTTGCATAGCTGCTTTGGAATAGTGAGAGTTCCTGAACACGCTGCTGAACAGGTCTGTGAGAAAGGCGCTGGCCCGGCAGAACACATTGAGCGCATCCAGGTATTTGGAGATGCCTTGCTGGATGTCGGCGACAGCGGTGGTGGTGCCGGAGGGGGGCGGGTGGCAGCTGCCGGGAATGCCCACCCCGGGGCTCATGGGCGACGAGGCAGCGCAAGAGGAGGCCAGAGTGGCGCTCAAGGTCCGGCTCAGCTCAGGCATCTGGTACTGCTGGTGCTGTTGCACTTTCTGCTTGGACCCGCCGAGCAAAAAGCGACGCTTGTAGTCCATTTTACTTTCCTGCGCACTACAACAATACATAGGTGGTGCCAAAGCACCGGAAGCTCTTCTTGTTGCAGTTGTTCCAAGAAAAGGACTCCTGCTTCCCAAAAATCTCCAATTCAACGAAACGGATCAAGTTATGGGGAGAGACAGCTTAAGGATTCCACCTGCCGGAGGTTCATTTCATCTTGCCTGACACTGAAGCGACGCCGAGTGAAATGCTTACATGCAGCCCGGCTGCAGATGCAACATATAAACTTTAAAAAAACAATAGGAACACGCCCCCAGATGTTCTCCTTCCAGCTTCCAACAAAATGATCATAACAGAGGGGTAAAGGTTTCACAGCCAAGGCCTAAAGTGCATCAACTTTCCTTCAGATCCAGAGAAAATAAATCCTTCATACATGTATTTACATATAAACTCTTAAACCAGCCCGCAGTACAAAATAGAAAATCCTTTTAAAAGGGTAAAGCAAAAATGCTTCCACGGAAATGACACACTGGTCAACAGCACAAAAGAAAAAAGGACCATTTAAAAAAAACAGAATAAACTCTGGAAACAGTGGATGTGGCTTTGTGTTGTCTTCTGCAGAGGAATAGTGGGAGGTGGGGTGCAGACAGATCCAGTCCGTCTCAGATCCCCTTAAAAAAAAAAAAAAAAAAAAAAAAAAGCAGTAGGCAGTGAGCGTGCGGCCAGCTGATAGCTCCGTCTGCCTGTCCGACGTCTCCAGCAGCTTCCTGGTTTGTCGTCCCCCCCCCCGTCTGCTGGCTGAGGTAGATATTACTCACTGTGGAAACAAATGTGCTTCCAAAACTCGCTGCTCTCTGCGGATGCAGATTAGAGCAACAAAAGCACAAATGTATCTGTAAGGCCTCTAGGTCATTTCCTAAAAGGGGAGAGGACAGAGACAAAGAGGAAAAAGTTTACGTCATGTCAAAAAGGAAAGGATGAGCATCATTTCAACTGCTTCACAAACACAGCCAAATACTCCTCAGCTGCAAGTCAGAGCTTGACGAAACAATCAAATAAAGCAGGATTACAGAGCATCCAACAGTAATGCTCTGATTAACATGCTAATGAGAGCTTGACGTTAACACTTCTCTTGACCAGAATTCATTTTTAACGTGAAAATTAAGTGCAGTAGGTCTGCACAAAAAACGCGCAAATTTATCGTCATTAGCTGGTGAGATGCGCATAAATTGCGATAAATGGTTATCTTAAATGTTTACATTAGGCCTGCACAATTAATCGCAAATTTATCGTTATCGCGATTTCAAGCTGTGCAATATCCATATCGCAAAAGTCGGTCAAAATCGCAATAAATTATAAACCTTAAATGTGCTAAAACAATCTTATGGCAACTTGAACTATTTAATGAATTGAATAAACCCTTTATGCATTTGACCAATCAGACGGAGCCCTTCACGTTGTTGACCAATCGGATGGAGCTTTTATGTTAGATGTTGCCCTCCTAATTAGACGAGGCTCATTTGGAGAATAATTTATGGTATTTTGACTCTTATTTAAATTAAACTTTTGCAGTGAAATTGACATTTTTTTGTTGTTTTTGCCATTTGTTCATTTATCGCAAGTTATATCCTCATCGCAATATTGATCAATAATATCGCACATCGCGAATTTTCATCATATCGTGCAGCCCTAGTTTACATGCAATCTCATGGCAGCTTAAAGTACTTAACAAATCAAATACAGCCCATAAACGCTATTGACCAATCGAACGGAGCCCTTTTAAGTTAGATGCACAACTCCTATATAGACTAGGATCATTTGGAGTATAACTCCAATTCAAATCAAAATGTTGCAGTGAAATGAAAATGATGCATTTTTTGGTTTTGTTTTGCCATTTATTCATGTATCACAAGCCATATGGTCATCACAGTGTTGATTCCCAATATTGCACATGGCAAGTTTTCTTATATTGTGCAGCCCTAAAGTGCAGCCAGTCGCACCTTCATACATTAAACCAATTAAAAGCAGCTCAGTTTCCAGTTTGCCAACTTACTACAGCTGAAGAGTGGTACTAATCAAATTAAAGCAAGGATGCATGCTTTCCACCTCTAAAAATGTCCTCTAGCTAAAGAAAACAGTCAAATAAATGATAAAAATGAACTATGCAGAACTAGGAAGATAAACGGGAAGTTTTAAGAAGTTTCCATAAAATATTTTCCATAGTCTGTTACTGCAACGGCAAAGGAAGTGTGAACAAATGTTAAATGTAACCCAACTTCCTATTCACGCAATTATATTTATGTCAAAGGGGCCAGTCCATTTCATAGCTCTTTCATTTCACACACAATGACTGCAAAATGAAGAGTATAAACAGCTTTAAGTTCCCTCTATCTGTGTTTTTCCTTCCTAAAGACGGATTAAAGGTGTTTTTAGTTTTAGATCCACCATAAATATTCTGAATCAAATCATCTACTGTCGCGGCGAGATAAACTGCCATTTGTCTTACTGGATACAAAAGGAGAAATATTAAAGTATTACATCGTATTAGCATTTTATACAGCATTGTCTTGCAGAAAATTTTGATGAGAAGAAACACTATGCTGTTGTTCTGCCACAGCCTGGTCTCTGTGAAGCTCAGCCAATAATTAACCCTCAAGAGTTTTTGTTTCACTTGATAGATTTGTGCAAACAGCTGTGGTAATTATAGGAAGACAGAAAAGTTGGAATAAATTCTATATCAGGGATGTCCAAGGTTTTTGCAAACGAGACCAGATTTGGTGAGGTTGAAATGTGTGAGGGCCACAATTCAGTCTGATATTCTTTTGACCATTAATAACATTACATTTAAAATGGACAAATTAATTTATATTTACTTGTAATGATATACTTTTCAATTCTTGCCATAGAACAAATGTATCTAAATGGTTTTTTTTTTTTTTACCAAAATCATTGTCAATTTGTCCAGTTTTGCACTGATCCCAGTAAGATTGTCATAGATAGCAAGTCTTGTCAGGCAGTGCCTCTTAATGGTAAATATGAAAACGTAATTTAGCTGACCACAATCCAGAAATCGAACAAACAGTTTTTAGAAAGTGCTGCAAATTATTGGTTTTATTAAGGGTTTTATTAATGTGCTCCGAAATACTATTTTATTATTAAATATAATATATGATATACATAAGCGTCTGAAAACAGAACCTACTTCCACTGTTTTGAAAAAATTCTTTATAGTTATCTTTCTGTGTATTAACTTGTTTGCGTCAGTCATTTCCTCTGATGTGTCTCCCTTGTAAAATTCAATCTACAAGATCTTGCACCACATTTAGACATCTAGTACAACCCAATGTACATATTGAGGCAACCAAAACATGCAACAGTTAACTTTCACTCGGAGATCAAGTCAAATCCACAGCCCATTATTTGCTGCAGCCACACAGAAACCCCTGTTTCCCTGCAGGAGAACTTTAACCACAATTTTCTGAACCAAGTGGTGACATCCTAAACCATTTGGTCCAGAGCTGTGGTTTAAAGCTGTACATTGCTAGACGATTACTAACAGCAGACCTCATATCTTTGGCAACGTCTGCTTTAGCAAAGCCCAGATGCAGAGAGAATTCCTGCAAGAAGCCATTGTTGAAAAACACTGAGGGGTCTGTTGGGCTGCACATTGTAAAAGCCACAATACTTTCATTCTTTATGACTCCACTTTCTCACCAAGGCCTTCTGACTTCAAAAGTAGAGAACTGTACCCCATTTGGATGGAGAATATTAGGCTTTAAATCAGTAATCTAACTTTAGAAATCGGTTTAAACAATTGTCAATTATCTGTTTACAGTGAAAACAATTATACTATTGCTAGTGAGCATCCATGTAAAAAGAATGCAGAACATTAGTTGGCAAAAAAAAAGGTGTGGGGGGGGGTGTCAATAACGCTAACTAAACGTTTTCTCCATTTGAAGCACAAACTATCAACACAACAAACTAGTTTCTGTACCTATTTGCTGTGGATACAGCCATCGGTCAGCGAAATATTTACACTTAGTTCTCTTACTGTAGTGTTTTTGGAGTGTGTTAAACCCTGTGAAAAGGAAACACTGCCTCCCAACAGATAAGACCATCCAGGTTGCCACAATTTTAGGCTTAACAGCTGTGTAGCTGCTTCCATTACACATCTCCACCAGCATTTTCCTGTCCTCCAAGCCCGACTTCCCTTCAAAAACACAGGAGGTATGCCCAGAAAGTACATAAAAAAGGGGAAAAAGGCCCCCTTTCTCTGTCCTGGACCACTAACTGAACCAAGTGTCAAGCCTGAAGGGAACTGCTGACTTCCTCGTGAAGGGGAACAGGACAGTTTTGTCCTTTTTTCTTCTAAACTGAAAGGGTTTGGTCAATATTTTTGACATTTTTAAAATAAACCCAACAGATTCTTTATTTGTTTTGCCCCAGATTAATTGTTACCCAACAAACCCCAAATATCTCATCCCTACTTCTCAATGTTTGACCTTGTGTAATTTGAGCTTACATATTAAATTAAAAAGTACAAAACAAAAGAATAGTATAAAAACATAATTTTAATGCCAAAAGCAGATTTTTTAAAGCTATATTTTTATGAAGTTGTACTATTGATTCATTTATTAAAAAATAAGCAGTTTGATTAAATATTTTTAAGCAAACGCAAACTCTTAGTTCTCAATAAAAGCTCAAAAACAAACAAACATAAAGACCACGACCCAGTTAGATCACTAAATCCCAGGGATTACAGGTGACGGGTACACTAAGAACCTGCAAGGTGCCCCACAATGCCTGGCTGACATACTTAAAGGGTTTTAGCCTCTGCAGGCTAATACCAGAAAGTAAACCTGCCTATAAAAGGTCAAGTGCTCCGGGATTTTTTTCATGGTTTAGCAATATATTTTTTCTTGAATGAACAATTATAATCTCAAAGTGAACCTATTATCCATGATTACACAAATAGTAAAACACAACTGTTTATTTGTTACAGTGTACGTATTACACAAACATCCATTTGTGATAGAAAATAAATATACAGTGCTTTGAAACATATTTTTCCCCCCAAAAAATATTGTGATTAGGACACTACACAGCAGTGATTTGATGCCATTAAGCAGGACACAACGAACGATGGGGGGAAAAAAATCTTGACATAACAACCAAGTTTCAATCATTCCCGTTTTGTAACCTCAGTCTTAGCGAGTTTATGTGTGCATGTGTAACAGAATTGTGCACATACAGTCAAGCGGACGAGGACACAGTCGATAGTGATTCTATTAGAACATATTTTGATATTTATTCAAACACATAAAGGACTTCCTCCAGCTACGTAATGATACCTTTCCCTGCTCGCTAGCTAGATAGATATATAGAACTGTAATCGATCCAACTGGAAAATTCGTTTGTTACAAGACCTATAAGAACAAGTTAATATTTAAAAAAATAACAGACAAATAATAAACCTAATAAGTGTAATAGCTGATGGGAGGACTTCCCTTTAATGACACTACAACTTTATAGGGATCTGCAAGAACTACAAAGAAAGTTGTTTTGGTTTTGTGTAGATTTCCCCTATTTGTATCCTCTCTGGCTGTAGGCCTGCACAATAAATCACAAATTTATTGTTATTATATCAAGCTGTGCAATATGTATATAGCAAAAGTCGACGGAAATTGCAATAAATGGTTACGTTAAACTTGCTAAAACAATCTTATGGGAGCTTGAAGTATTTAAAGAATCAAATAAATCCCTTTATGCACTTGACAAATCGGATGGACTCCTTTACATCATTGACCAATCAGATGGAGCCCTTTTATGTTAGATGCTAACCTCCTATGTAGACAAGGGTCATTTGGATTATAATTTAAGTTATGTTCACTCTTATTTAAATTAAACCATTGCCGTGAAATGCAAATGATGTATTTAATTGTTTGTATTGATTATTAATATCGCAAATCGCAGGTTTTCCTCATATCGTGCAGCCCTTTCTGGCGGTATAAAGTGGAAAGTTACATTTTGAGATGGGAGCGTGACTAAAAAAGCAGAATTTCTAATTCTGCTGTGTAAATTACTTGCTCAAAACACAATATTTTCTTAAATAGTTAATGATTCATCATGGACCCAGAATGTTGGAAGACCCACTCTGGTGAAAATGTTTTTTTTTTTTTTGTGGTGATTTTAACATGTGCTTGTAGCATTTTTCTCATGATGGAAAACAAATAAAAAAACTAAGATTAAAACTGTGTTCGAGTATCTCTTTGTTCAAATTGTAGTAAATCAGGATCAGACTATAAAAATATAGTTTGAAAAACATTGTAGTTGTTACATACAAACTACAAATCTGCGGGCCACATGCTCCCTGCTCCACTCTATTCCAATGCATCCATTTGCAGACAAACAGATCTATGAATGTCAATGTTTTCCTCATCTGAGCTGGAAAATGTACAGCTGTAATGCTTTTACAACAGATCAAAAGATGATTGGAGTAGGGTAGGGCTTGAAGTTACAACCATTGACTCTATAAAAGACCTGGACTGAGTGTCCCCCACCCTATTGGCGTTCCAAACAGGAAGTCCCTGCCGGCTCCAAGAAGCCAGAATCCTGTAGACTTCTATTAAGAATTAAACAACTATTACTCAGTCATTCTATCGGTCAGAATAACCATTCTTGCTCTGCTACCTTTTTTAACGTGTTCTTGATAATCCTATTTTTTATATAATTTTCTCTGTTCCTTCAAGTTATTCAAGTTATAGACTGACCAATCAGATGCCTCAACAAAAGTCTAGGTTCCACATCAAGCGTTAAAAACACTTGACAGATTTTCCCGAGCCAGCGTTCAAGCATTCAAACTCCTTCAAACCTTAGGAGTTTTTCCTTATTGCGTAGAAGGGTCTAAGGGCAGGGACGTTTAGTTAAGAATCTTTCTATTGAATTGTGTGTGTTCACGCTCCTTTTGATTTCATGTTTTACCCTACATCTATCCGCACAAAGCCCATCGAGACGAATGTTGTTGTGATTTTGGGCAATACAAATAAAATTGAAATTGAATTGCTAGGGATGTGGACTTACAACAAGCTCTGAAGTTCTGTTTGGCGAGAGTAGCTGCCATAGAAACGATAACTGAGACCAATCACTGCTTACTGACATTGTTAGGCTCCAAAATGGTGACATTCAAATCACAGAAAAATTGGGAACTGAATTGACTTCATTTGATTTAGACCTGGAACTAAGCCATTTTCTATGGATGATGTCACACTCACTCAATCCAGTTCTTATACAGTCAATGGTTACAACAGTTTCCATGTAATACATGTTAGTAGGGATACACACTGATTTAAAAAAAAAAAAAAAAAAAAAGACTTGTATAAAATGAGTATCAATATTACATTGTCATCAGCTTTGTTGGCTGTCAAAGAGAACACCCAAACAAACACATGTGATGGAAGTGCCTATCTGTGTGCACTGGCCCTATACCAACCCAGTTCAAAGACCCTCCTCCAGCAGGGGCTGCTCAGGTCTAATGTTAGCTCCACTTCTCCACTCAACATACATGTCAGCTGCCTAGATTAACAGGAAAAGGGGGTTAAGGTTTCCCGTGGCAAGATATCTGTCGCCAGCAACAAATATGTCATGCCAAGTACGCTACTAGAAATAGGCGGAGGAAGTTTGAATAGATGCAATCATTTACCTGTCTGCTCAAAACACACAGTCACCACAACACACATGTATAGGGATTCCTGCTAAAAAAAAAAAAAAAAAAAAAACGTACATTCAGATTTCAGAATGTGGAAACCGTGCAGTTCAAATATCCCAAACATTTGCAAATACATTTGTAGAATTTATGGAAACATAGAAACAGGCAGAGTGTTTGTTACCACTCCTAAAGATTGTCAGAGGCAGGTCAATAGATTGGGATGGCACAGCTGTTACCAATGCTGACAGCTTCTAGTCCGTCTGCCTTTGTGAGGCAAACAAGTCTAATGCTCTAGCCACAAGCCCAACATTAGCTCTCTTATGAAGTCTATTTCAGCCTGCATGGGCAAAACAGCTGCCCAACAGTCCACACTGTTTTTAGACACTCCAAAATGTTCAGCTCAGAGCAGAAAAAAATTTTCTCTTCTACATCTGTTGCCAATGAAGCATTGGAATGCATTTCCCCAGAAGCCTCTTCATGTGGGTTCAAATGAGCGTGCACACACACTCACACACACACACACACACACACACACACACGACAGTCAGAACAAAAACAATATGGCGCAAACATCTCCACAGCATATATTGGAGGAAAAAAGAAATTACTGATTGGATTTGAAACAAAATCACAGCCAAAGGCTGAGCTTTGGTTAAACAGGTCAAAGAGAAATCTTAAAACCAGCAGATAGGTCGACGAGGTCAGTCCAAACGACAGGACAAGTGCTGTAAGCAACTGTGTGACAGGAGCTGAGCCAGGCTCCTCTGGCCCTCAGAACACAAGAAGAGTATTGTGGCAGCCTGTCCTCCTCATACCAGGACTCAGGAAAAAAAAACACACATGTACTTGCAGCTGCATGGCTTTAGGAGAGGAAAAATGCATTGGCTACCGTTTATTATTACATGGAAGACTAGTTCCCCCATCATCTAGATTTTAGTGTTTTTGTCGATGTTAGCTTGGATTCACAAAATAATTCACTTCTTAAAATCAAAAATGAAAGAGTAACTAACTAGTAAGTAGATGTCACCTAATTTACAAGTTACCTCTGTTTATTTACTTTCACTGACGTGAACCAAAAAGGCCTTTCAGTGTTGGTCAAACAGCAAAAGCTCAGATATGCTCTACAAATAGTCATAAACAATAGAATACGTTCAGTGTGGCCAAACAGTGGGCTTTAACAAGTGAGAGCTGTGATGAAAGACTAACGTCAGCTCCATTCATGAAAGGCTAGTAGCAACCTGTGGGGATGGAAATGCTTCCCTCAGCCTATAGTGAGCAGGCTTTATAGACAGCTTGCAGGTTGTGGTGCATTCCAGTCATCAAGTCGCTTTAGTTTAAAAAATAAATAAATAAATCACAAAAGGTAGAATGTAATTTTACACTTAAGGAGTGAAGAAGGGAAGATGCCTTGCCTTGGAAGATTTCTTGCTGCTTGTCAAACAGCAGAGAGAAGCAAGTGAGAAGGTGTAAAAAGCTAAACGTGAACCCAGAAATATATGTAATTGATTCAAATGCACCACAGTTAGTACAAACATTGGCTCAAATAGCCTCTGAAATGCTCAGTTAAATTCTAAGTTAAAGTCGCTGCTTTGGGAGGCGGTGGTGGCTCAGGTGTTGATCTAATGATCGGCAGTTCGCTCCCCATTCTCTCCAGCCAACTATTGTTGGGCAAGACACTACACCCTCCCTGCCTCCAGTGTGGCTCCACTGGTGTATGAATGCCTATGAATGTCCCGGTGATGGTCAGAGGGGCCGTAGCCGCACACTGGCAGCCACGCCCCTGTCAGTCTGCCCCAGGGCAGCTGTGGCTTCATCAGCAGTTACCATCACCAAGTATGAATGAGGAGTGAATGAATAATGGACACATTGTCAGCGCTTTGATCATCTGGAAAAGCGCAAATATAGCCAATACATTATTTATTCATTTCTTTTTAATAATAGTTTCTTAAGTGTTTTTGCCACCAACCTCTGATAGAAACAAGTAAGCTTGGAAGAATATCCAAACATATTTTGTGAAAATTTTAGTAAAGATAAGTATGGCACTTTTTGAGAAAGTTTAGGTAGTAGTTTTTTTCTGTCTTACAGTATTTGATCTTCCTGGATGCGTGAGGAGTCATGCTTCTCACTGGAAACATTTGACTGAGGGGCAAATAGCAAACCGCAAACGAAGGCTAGACCAGTTTCCCAGGAGACACCAGTGAAATTTCCCATGCTCCAAGTCTTCATCTGTGTTAGCTGCTTTATTGTGAGGAGTGGCAGGACAATTATTAGAATTGGATTTAGTAGGTTGGAAATGAAACAGAAAACTACAGGATTAAACAAAGTGTTGCAGAAATATTGCAAGAAGGATCATTTGTTAAAGAGGAAGCAAATGTTAACCTTAGCAACAGCAGTTGTTATTTCTGTGTTGACAAAGAAAATTAACAACCCCATCTACGCTAAAATAAGCCACCCTGCAGATATCTCTTGCATAGGTTAATATCCGTAAACAATAAACAGATCTTTGCTTTTAAATGTTTGAAAAACTGTAAAAACATTCTAACATTTGCTGTGCAACAGGCACGTCATTTCATGTTTGCTGGTTTCCTAAAATTGACATCCTTCCGATCTTTCCGTACCCTTAATATTAATATAATATAAATATTATATATAAAACAAATATAAAACAAATTTGTCTCCCCTTCAATATTCTTTGAAAAAATATGCATTATTTCCAAAAAAAGATAATACACTGGCAGCTAGCCTTTTAAAAAAACACAACTAATTGATTATAATAAAGTATGAATGAAATACCTGCACAAACTAAAGACAACATTTCAACTCTCACCTGTAAACCACCGTCTTAAAACAAAGTTTTGCCAAAATGTACATCTAGGCAGAATCAAGACAGAATACAAAAAGAACCCCAAAGTTTATAAGTTAGAACCTTAAAAAATCAAACTAAACGGATGGGGTTTTGACTTGTAAGGAATTCCCATTTGATTTGGTTTTAAACTTCCCAGAGAGGTGTCTTTGCTGCAACGCTCACCTGTATAATCTTAACACCGAACATGCAACAACACTAGAAAGCTCCTTTGTTTAAGGAAACATCCCTGGAACTCCACCCGAGGCAATCGCAAACAGTAATCTTGTGACTTTTTGTTGACTTCCTCGCACATGCTTCCGGACTGAATGCAAGACGGCGGAAAAGTGTCACTGCAGGTCATTTCATGCGCCGACAAACGCAAAGAGCACTGACTGACAAGCAAGGCAGAATTAAAGCGTAAAGTTTTGTCGAGAAAAAAAAAATTAAAAAGGAAAAATATCCTACTATTTAAGCAACTATAATCTACACCAGAAACCAAAACAATGCACATACAAAGACAGTATTTGTTTTCTGAGTGACTCATACTCGATGAAAGCAAGGTACTCTGATACGATCAATTACTGCGATCTTGAGATTGGCATGATCAAACCCTGTGTGTGGCAAAGCAGTAACTTTTATTGCAAAATGTGCCTATGTCTACACTCCAAGGATCAAAACAAGAAGCCCATCTACAACAAGGGAAACTGGCTCAGCGGTTCTTTTTTTTATTTTGTTTTTTTTTACTTCTAAATAAAACTCCCTTTCTGTAGAATCTTAAAAAGCAGAAGCACCATTGGAGAAAATCAGTTATAGACCCACTCCAGTGAAAATTGGGTTTTCAATCGTGTTCTTGTAGCCTTTTTCTCATGATGGAAGACATATGTAAAACTGAATTCTGAGCGTTTCTTTATTAAAATCGTGGTGACTCACGAGCAGATGAAAAAAAAACACTGTTTGAAAAGCTTGTAATATTACGTACAAACTACAATCGGTAGGCCCCAAGCTCCCTGCCAACAGACGGATCTCCACAAACGTCTTTGTTTTCCTCGTCCAAGCTGGCATCTAGTTCAAAAATGCTCCCCATTTTTATTGCTCCACTAATGTTTTGGGGTTGTGAGGGGCTGTAAGCTAGCAGGAGTGTGTGTAAACAAAGGGATGATGGGAAGTGTTGGCGGGGTTACACCACCCAACAGAGGTGAATTTCTGAGGAACTCTTGCTGTTCTACAGAAACTATGTCCTGGAAAACAACATGGTTTTTGTTTTTGTTTTTTCATATATATTTAGCCTAAAACTAACATAAAGATAATAAAAAAGATCACTGGAAATGATTTTACAATAGATCAAAATAAGATCACAGTAGGACTTCTAAGAACAAAAGCACCATTGGAGAAAATCAGTTAAGGTTGTAAATCAGTAAAAACATTTTAGATATTGTAGTTTCAGTGATATCAAAGGTCAACCCTTTTCTTTATGGACAAAAAAATGCATTTTCTAAAGAATACACAAAAGTCAATTGAAGTACAAATGCAGCCATATATGCAGTCAAATATGGCTTTAAATAGTTGATGAATGTGTATAAAGAGCGTCCGCTGGCTGGTTTCACCGAAACTCTCTGGTTATGGAAGCTCTGCCGCAGCTATTAATACGGCTTTTAACGACCTCCATCCAGCGGAACCGAGCACGAAGAACTCCGAACCTTCCAGGAGTGTGGAGCAGGAGAACCCAACTACAGTCAGAACGCTTTGGGAGCCCGAACAGAGGCTCCCCCCCCCTGACTGACACGACTCAAACTAGCAAGGCAAAGCACATTTAAATTCGAATAGAGTATACTAATATAAGAATGAGGCGACACCCCCGTGGTTGTCGTCTGCTGGCCAAACCTACATTCCGGCTCTGCTCAGTGGGGAGGGTCCAGAAAACTTCAGACAGCTACCGCTTTGGGTCCGGGCTTTGCTGGCTGAAGCTAAAGCCTCTTAACTCCCGCCTTACCTGCACGGTGGCGGCTTAAGGTTGTCGAGACGCCCGGATGGAACCTGAAGCGGCGCCCGCGGTCATTCACAACTATCGCAATGACAACAGAAACAAACGACAGCGCCAGTCGCTCCTCCTTTTGCTCGGCGGAGGCACTTCATCAGCAGACATCACGCTGGGTCGGTGTACACAGACGTGAATCCGAGGGTCGACATTCATGAGAACGGCAGTGGCCACGTCAACGAGATGGCAACGTGTGTGGTCACGTTGTTCGATTCATATTTTTTGCGAGGACAAACGTAAACAATGGCGCTTGAACGTCCGATAATCAAGGCATCTGCGATGCATTGGTATTAAGCAGGCTAGCTACGAAGCTAAGCTACCATTAGCTGTCCAGCTAGTCTTCTGCGACACGACTGCAGGCGGCACGAGCTCATGTACGCTCGTGCGGTACTGCCTGACAGACCAGAAACAGCGATTGCCGCCATTATCAACGAGAGGCGCCAACAGCTTCGATTAAAACGCAAGAACACAGAAAGACGTTGAGTTAATCAAAGCATCGCTCACCAGCTCCAGGCATCCACCCTCTTGACAGCGAATTCCCTAGCTGTGTGTGACTGCTGAACAGCGAGCGTCAACAACAACAGCCACTTCCGGAAGAACTTTCACAATAAAAGCAACTGACGAGCATTGTGAAAATAAAACGTTGTTTAGATTGTTGGTGTTAATTCTCAAATGAACCTCACATAAACATCTTTTCAGTTTGGATAGATTTGTTTTAATCTTTCCTTTTATTAATACTATTCCCGTTTGCATCTTAACACTTTAATTATTCTGGAAATAAGAAATTTTAATACAATATATTTAAAGAAAAATAATTAACCACCAATTAATATGTCTATGTTAATGGAAAAATATATATTTGATTTTTTTTTTATTTCTGTTGTTTTTTATGCATTTAACTTTAGTCTCTACACTGGAAACACAATTTCACAGGTAGACGCAGGAAACTGACAACTTGTCGCCCTCTACTGTTCAGTTAGTGATATTACAGCTATCTCCTAATAGTGTCTGTAAGTAGAAAGATGTAACTTGCACTGACTGAGTATTAGGTACTTTCCCCTTGTCAGCATGTGCTCTTTTACAACATGTTTGGCTTGTAATACTTCTAAATCTGTAATCCTTTATTTTTCCTCTTCCTTTTTTCGTTCCTGCTGTTTTTCATGAACTTGTTGTTCTTTAAACTATCAATGGAGAATGCAAACCATTTTTTGATCCTGTTGTTGACAGACAGTGTGTCTGTAGCAGGGTTTATTTAAGCCAAAATAGAAATTGTAAAGATAAAAAAAGTGATTTGAATTTAAGAATTGACATTAAGCAGTTTCATTTTATTACATTTGAAAGCTTTCAGTAAGTCAAATATTTATTAAACATATATTTTTAACAGAAAAAACATGACTTTAAACTGCATGCATGCTTCTTGAAGCCTGCTCTGTTGGCCTGCATGCCAATGTGAACAAGTGGCAAGCCCCAATCCCAGAGAGCTCGTGTAGGAGGGGCTAGTGTGAATCTGGACTGCAAAAAGCTGTCCCCCTGACCTGCTCAGCTCCACTCAGCCAGGATAGTTGAGAGTAAAAGGAGCAGAGCCAGCCCCACCCACCCCTGGACATCACCATGGGACTCACTCAGGACCCCAACTTTGAAAAGCTGCAGCACTGGTTCACAGCCCATGCCCTGAACCTCAACGTGAGGCACTTGTTTGAGGCGGACAAGGAGAGGTTCAGAAAGTTCAGGTATGCATCCTGTTATGGCACGCTCAGAGGAAATGTTGTGCGTAAATGAAAGAGCAGGTTTAGCTTTGTTACAGAGTCTTCAAATGCATACGGTGAGCATGTGCTCACAGAATGCCTTTGCCATTTTTTTTCTATCCTTTTGTGTATGGACAGCCTCACACTGAACACTGAAGATGGAGATATTCTTTTGGATTACTCCAAGAACCTCATCACAGATGAAGTCATGAAAATGCTGATTGACCTGGTAACTTGTCTCAAAGCAGAATGATTTTTGCCCTTTTGAGGGGATTCTTCATAAGCAATTTTTGTCACATGCAGCACCCATGTTGATTTTCTTTATTTACTACCGACACGCTTCATAAAATGCTTCATCCTGGGCTTCATTCATGACTGCAGTGTACTAATTCCCCATAGCTGTGTGGTTTTTAATCCGTAAGCAAGCATTATTGTTTTCTTCAGGGTAAGTCCAGAGGAATTGAAGCTGCCAGGGAAAAGATGTTTACTGGAGATAAGATCAACTTCACTGAGGTTCATCATTGAACAATTCAAATAATTTGAACACTTTTTGCTATATCGACTAACTTAATAAATCTTTGTGGTCTGAAGGGCCGTGCTGTGCTCCACGTGGCTCTGAGGAACCGTTCCAACACCCCCATCTTGGTTGAGGGGAAAGATGTAATGCCAGAGGTCAACAAGGTTCTGGAGAAGATGAAGAGCTTCTGTCATGTGCGTGCAGCTCAAACATGCTTCGTCACTGCTGATGGCTTCAGTGTTGTGGTAGCAACCCTGAAAACTTTGGGTTGTTTTTGCAGAGGGTTCGCAGTGGCGAGTGGAAGGGTTTCACAGGAAAGGCCATCACAGATGTTGTTAATGTTGGGATTGGAGGATCAGACCTTGTAAGTGCAATCATCTACCGATTGCAGTGTTAGAATACGCACCAATATCTGTTTCTCTTTGATTTGAACCTCAGGGTCCACTGATGGTGACAGAGGCCCTGAAGCCATACTCGAAGGGTGGACCTCGGGTGTGGTTTGTGTCCAACATCGATGGAACTCACATAACCAAAACCCTGGCTCAGCTAAATGCGGAAACTACCCTCTTCATCATCGCATCCAAGGTAGCACTTTTAAAGTCCCACTCCGATCATCCTTTCAAAAGCCTTCACAACGATCTTTTAGTTACGAACGTGCCATTTTTAGCCAAACGGTTTCTAGAACATAGGATGTTCTGCAGAGCGCCAGTACTTCATTAGAAATCGCAGGTTTGTGGGTGGAGTCGTTGGCGCGGAGCAACCCCAGCCCCCCTTCCTTTCCCCGTTGCTGAGAGCTTATAGCAGGGAGCTTGTGGCCCCCCCCCTCCAGTGTGTTTTCTACATCACAAACACAATCTTTTCCAAACGTCTTCTGATCTGCCCCTGATTCACAACAATTTGAAAGAAGAAATACTCAGAAATGCAGTTTTGAGGTTAATTTTCTTTATATGCATCCTCCATCATCAGAAAAAATGCCACCAGAACATGTTAAAAACACATTTTTCATCAGAGTGCACCTTTAGACCGCAGCAGAGGGATCTTTTAAGTAAAAGAAGGTGTTATTTATTTGTTCCTTTCTTTATGAAATATGTAAAAAAAAAAAAAAAGAAAGAAAAAAAAAAGCATTATTTCTGATCTGAGAAATGAGTTGTGTGTCTCAACTTTGAATGTGGAAAAAAAAGATCAATCATATATTTCAAACTGCTTTGTAGCTTTTTTGGGACAATTATTATTACATTATTTAACTAGAAGGAGCTGCATTTAGAAGTAAATACAGAGTTGAACACTATATTGCTGAATAAAAATAAAAACTTAAAGGGTAACAATTGGCAAATAAAGAAAGAAAGAAAGGATCAAAGTTGATGATAAATAAAGTGAAAACAGCACAAAAGATATTTTTGTGAAAAAGTGGATCAAACCAGCGAACTTCTGCACCAAAGATTCCCCATGTACTTCCATGGAGGCAAAAATCCTGGAAATTCTGGAATATCTTGAAAAGTTCAAGGATTTAAAGGACCAAATGCCGTAGCTGGGAAAAGCTGAAAGAGCTGAACATTTTAATGGTTAAATGGTTAAAATAGCTAAAAATTTGTAGAAGGAGTTAAGCTGCAAAAAATGGCAGAAGATACCATAATTAAGAAATAAATAAATAAAGAGAAACGGAAAAACAATGGGTTGAAAGCTTCATAGCATTCATTCAATTAAAAAACATAAATATTTTTTAGGAAAATCTCACACAATAGTGTTTTTAATTGTTTAGGTTTGTAAAAAAAATAGATTTGTGATGAGATGGGATTCCTCCTTCTTAGTGCATGTAGACAGCTCAATTATTGTCAGTGGATGATACCACAAAACACAAATCCACCATGTCTGCCAAATCATCTTTTTTACAGACGTTTACTACACAAGAAACTATTACCAATGCTGAGTCAGCCAAAGCCTGGTTCCTGGAGCATGCTAAAGATGTGAGTGCACGCTGGGTCCTTCACCCAAGATGACATTTTGGACCGCATGATATCTGACTTCATTTTGACTCCCTTTTATTCCTACAGAAAGCTGCAGTTGCCAAGCATTTTGTGGCTCTGTCCACAAATGGTGTAAGCTATATCCGTTTTTTTTTTTTTAAATTAACAGAAGGAAGCTTCACCTGGCATGTCAGTGTTTAAAATCTGTTTCTCTCTGCCTGCCTTTCAGCCCAAAGTAAAGGACTTTGGCATTGACACAGAGAACATGTTCGAGTTCTGGGATGTAAGTGCCCTTTCAGTCGTACAATCCTAACTCCATGCAGCAGATCTTTTACTTTTTCATCCCACTCTGGGTTGAGGGACACGAGTGGGAGCCTATAAATACTCTAGACTTTTGACCTGTGAAGAAGGAGGGGGGGACAGACTCAGGAGAGCAGCTGCTGGGTAATCAGAAGCCCCTCTCTTTAGATTGGGTTATTATTGGTAGCAACCTTTCCTCCTGCAGAGGTTACTGTGAAGGCCGAGGCACATCAAAGGTCAGGGAGCTGCTTTTAGCTGCATTGTTGGTCTTTAAAAGGTAGCAGCTCTGAAGTTGCTTTTATGTTACAGACTGTCTGGATTATCCTGCCTGTTGAGACACTGAAAGGAAAAGTTGAGCTTCTGCAAACAACATTAAAATAAAGGAAATGTGCAAAACAAGTTCATTTGGGTTTGGTTGCTGAATCTACAAGAAATGTTGTCCTGTTCTGCATAAAGCTAACGAACAGTGTTCTGATGCGATGCTGGCGTGTTTTTATAACATTGGATTTTCTCTTTCAGTGGGTCGGTGGGCGTTTCTCCCTGTGGTCTGCTATTGGAATGTCTATTGCCTTGCATGTTGGTATGAATTGCTTTAAACAACCTTTTGGTCTGTGGAAAATGTCCTTTTTTGAAACCATTGTGGTGGGAAATGTCACAAAAGCACCATTAATTAAAGGTCAGAGATGCAAAACTTTTTAAATGAAATCTCAGGATATGCCTAATGTGAAGTATAACCTTTACGGCTGATCTAATATTTACCTTAGTTCGTTGTTTAAAGTCCCACTTCAATCATCTTTTGAGCTATTTTCAAAGTGTTTCCAGCTGTGTTTTAATTAAGATTATGTCATTTTTAGCCCAAAAAAAAAACAAAAAAAACAGTGCTGTGTTTTTTTAGGACGTATAGTTTCTGCAGAGCAGTAGTGGTTCATTAGAAATTTGCCTCCCTGTTCCTGAGCGCTCAGAGCAGGGAGTTTGTGGCCACCCCAGAGCGTTTTTTACATCACAAATATGTGGTTCAAACATGTTTTCGTCTGCTCCTGATTCACAACAATTTTAATTTAAAAAAAACCCCTCAGAAATGTAATTTTGTGCTTAATTTTCTTAATAACAAAAATATTAGATCTTTAAATGCAAATGTCCCTATTGTACTTCTTTACTTTAGTGATTCCTCCTAAAAATCACAAATCAATTATAGGACCATGAATGGACACCATCAAAATTCTGGATCTAATGGAAAGCCTATTATAGCATTAACATAGAGACAACTTTTAAGTGGCAAAATGTATTGAAATTATTACTTAATGCCTAAATAAATTATCACATGTTTTTGAAATAATGCCTTTTTTCTTTTATCTATGATTGTTGGTAGCTTTTGTTGTATCTTATGTACTTTTACCCAAATGCTTTATTTTTTCTGATCAATGTATATTTAAGAATATATTTAGAAAAGTGGTGTAAACGGTTTTCACTGCCCAGCATTTCCTTTGAGCTGCAGTGGTTGTGTAATTAATTCTTCATTTCTAAGAATACCTGGAAACTTGTAGATCAAAGTTTTTTTTGTGGTACTACAGAAGAATAAGGCCAACTTAATCTTTATCTTTTTTGTTCTTCAGGTTTTGACAACTTTGAGAAGCTTCTATCCGGAGCTCACTGGATGGTATGCATATTACCATAATGCTTCAATGCCCAACTCTAATGAAGAAAATAAACCCTCTTCAAAGGTACAGAAAAGTAAATTGGCTGTATTTTCCCCCACTGCAGGACAAACACTTTCAAACTGCTCCCTTGGAGAAAAACGCTCCCGTCCTGCTGGCTCTGCTGGGAATCTGGTACATCAACTTCTTCCACGCAGAGACCCACGCCGTGCTGCCCTATGACCAGTACATGCACCGCTTCACTGCCTATTTCCAGCAGGTCTGTCACCACTGATGAGGATCCCCGTGCAGGGTTTTTTCGCTGAGTTTGTAATTTTAGCAGAAATATTGAAGTTTTTAACATCCAGGGTGACATGGAGTCAAATGGAAAGTACATCACCAACCACGGGGCGCGAGTGAACTACCACACTGGGCCCATTGTGTGGGGAGAACCTGGCACAAATGGACAGCATGCTTTCTACCAGCTCATCCACCAAGGTAACACCACCTGACTGACTCCAGAAGGGGAATCCCTGCCTTACAGGCATACACACACACACTGTGACTCAGCCATTGTTTAGATTTTCTCTATTTTAGGATGTAGACACAGAAACTGGTTATTGTCAGGCCACAAGTTGTCACGCTGAAGGTTAAATTTAGCAAGTCTGTGTCTGAACTAACCTGATCTCTGTTTGCAGGAACACGGATGGTGCCGTCTGACTTCCTGATCCCAGCTCAGTCTCAGCATCCAATCAGAGACAATCTGCACCACAAGGTATCTGAGACATACCTGTCTTGAACAGGGCACGTTCCCACGACACCTGTGCTTTTTAACATTCTTCTTGAAGTCATTATTATAGTTCGGTTTGCTTTTGTTTGATAGTCTCTTGTTTTAAAATTTTGATTTTCAAATCAGATGTTTAAGTTTCATTGTGTCTGTTGAGTTAAAACCTATTGTTTGATAAGAAAAATAGGAAAGAATTGGTTTTGGGGGAAACAATTGAAATGAATATTAAAGTACATTTGTTTCGTCCCCTAAATGTTCTAATCTAATACTTTTAATTCTTTAGATTTGATCAACTTTTTTTCCATTTTTTTTAGATTCTGTTGGCCAATTTTCTGGCTCAGACAGAAGCCCTGATGAAGGGTAAGACCACTGAGGAGGCCAGGAAGGAGCTGGAAGCCAGTGGTCTAAGTGGGGAGGCCCTGGAGAAAATCCTGCCACACAAGGTACACTTCAGAAAAACAAACTTATTATTTAGAACTCAGTTGCTGTGCTTTCCATTGCCGAAACTAATCTAGAGATACTTATCATTCATTCTTGGCACGAGGAAGGGCTGGTGCTGTCAAAAATCCATGTTGAAGAGCCTAGCAGGTGGTGCCATCTATTGATCACGAGTCAGCATTGCAATGACAGTTGAGGTCTTTTTTTTATTTTAATTCCATTCAGTCTGGTTACATTTTTCATCCAATTTAAGTATGGGCATTAAAAAATGAGCTGTTTTTAGTTTTGCCTCAGCTTCTAACCTCAGAATGAACCAATTTTCTTCAGAGTAGCTCAACAAAATAGAACAGTTGAATCCACTCAGAGACATTTCAGACAATCCTTATAATTATTCATGTTTTACCAATGTCTGAAAAACATAAAGAACACTTATCTGATTTAAGGGCTGGAACACAAAAGTCATCCAGGTATCTGTATCTTTAGTTAAAGTATGCTTGTGTTTGAATTAACTGGCAGGTTTAATTTAGCTTCAATTATTGGAAAAAAAACTTATATTATTTATGAACGTTTATTAAAAAAAAAAAGAAGATAAAATTCTGTCTCTTATTTAAACTTCTATACTCTGTGACAATCCAACACTGACTCATAAAAGAGAAAAAGACCATTTGTCTACATTACTGAACTGAAATCCATCAGATTAATGGGGCGAATGATGCAGTAGAAAAAAACGTTAAAACACTGCTGTGTCAAGTAATGTCCTTTAGCGGTTATATCAGCCTTAAAACGACTCTATTTCCAGAGAAAATGGGAGGCTAAATGAAGTGTCACGTCATTTTTAGATTTCTTAACCCCTTCATGTCACATGTCGCTGATTTGCAACATACCATTAAATCCAGGACTCCTCTTAGATTGGCATCAAATTGAACGGATTGAAGAAAACGTTTTTCATATAACTGAAATTACAGTCATGTGACTTTGGGTGAAACCAAGCAACTCCATTGCAGTGCAGTCAATTGTATTCACAGATTAATCCAAAGAAAATAACAACAAACTCTTAATTTGGAGGCTTTGATCTGAT
This sequence comes from Oryzias curvinotus, assembly GCA_023969325.1. Classification (NCBI taxonomy): domain Eukaryota; kingdom Metazoa; phylum Chordata; class Actinopteri; order Beloniformes; family Adrianichthyidae; genus Oryzias; species Oryzias curvinotus. The sequence continues at coordinate 24,608,339 of CM043708.1, read as the reverse complement.
ATGGAGATGCATTTTTTGACATTTTTTTATCGCTTTGCAGACGCCTGGCAAGCATTTCAACTTCTGTTACGAGTCAGTGAGGAGATAGAAATCTGGTTGGTCAGACAGAAACTGAGGGCAAACGAATGTTAGATTTCGGACAGATTGCTGCCACTCCTCTGCTTGCGATTTGAGGAATGTGGCAAATATAAAGCTGAAAGGTGTTGGCTTATGTATAACAGAAGCTCCTTAGGAAACCCGGTACGACTGATCATCATATGATTCTCTGTTAGAGACAGAAATGTTATATGAAATTTGGAATTTTTTGACCTGCAGGTTTTCCAAGGAAATAGACCAACAAACTCAATCATCTTCAAGAAACTGACACCTTACACACTGGGAGCCCTCATAGGTGAGACTTACAGTCATTACAACGAGTGCACGATGCACCAAGACTGAAGGTTGCACTAGCTTAGTTAAAGTTTTTTTATTCAAACCGAGCTATAAAAAAAAATGTAACAACGTGCTTATAAATAGATAGAACTCAAATAATGAAATTCCTGAAGCAGCATCAGAGGTTCAGTGAGGACATGGCACTCTGTTGCATGGTAACAACCTGTCTGTCTGTACCTGGGGCGACAACGTAAGTCCTCATGCCATGTTGGATGTTCATCTGCTCCGTTCTGCTGCCTTAAATGCATAATTTGATGTCTAAAAAAAATCTCTCTCTGGTTTTAATGATTTTATCTGGGTTTTCAGCAATGTATGAGCACAAGATCTTTGTCCAGGGTGTGATGTGGGAGATCAATAGTTTTGACCAGTGGGGGTAAGACCATTTCTTAAGTGCATTTTCTGGTTGAATATGTACCTTTTGCATTACAGAAAACTTATTTTCAATATCATAAACTACGCCTGTTTGGTGTGATTTGTGTTTCCCCTCTTTCCCCTCATTTTCATCAGAGTTGAACTGGGTAAACAGCTTGCAAAGAACATCGAACCTGAACTCAACAACACAGCAGAGGTCCACTCTCACGACGCGTCCACCAACGGACTCATAAATTTCCTCAAAAAGAATTTTGCCTGATTTTCAGCACAGCGAATCCCTTGATGTAACTTCGTTAGCAGCTCAGGTTCTGCCTGGACAGGAGTGTGGCGGAGGCGGCTGGTCACTCCCACGCCGAGCTGATGTTTGTGCTCTCATTAGCAATGTCATGACTGTCTGGAGTGTTGTCATTTTTGTGTTTGTTCCCGCCTGTGAGTGAAAAAGCTTTTTGTATCAGAGATATCCTCATTCTGTCTCCACAGTTACATGAAATAAACACTTTCATTCAATGTCATGGCTACACTCTCAATTTATGTTCACCATTGAATCCAATCAGTGTCACTAGATGGCATCAGAGGCCCACTATTGTTGCTAAAGGGAAGCAACTCAGCCACACAAAAATTCCAGTTTATTGGAACAAAGGGTCAGAGGTCAGTGCACTTGCACTGCACTGTTCCTCCACTCAAATCCCAGGACTCCACAGCATCCATTTAGAGAGAAAAACAAACAGCATCTGCACCGCAATCCAGCCTTTACTGGCATCAAATCTAAACATCATTAAGCTAAACGTTTCACAAACATGGGCCAAACCTCCTGACGGTTTTCCTTATAAACACAAGATCAGATCAGATAGCAGGATGCAAGAAAACATACTCCACAAACTAACCTCTCACTGTTTGGTGTTCTCCCTTTTTTTAAAGTGCAACCTAATCTATGTATTTCACATTGTTTTGGTCCCTTCAAACTAGATATTTCAGAGTTTCCTGAGTGTGCATGAGGACAAACAGAAAGTTAAAAAAGAATCAGAGACCTCTAGACACTGCTGGGTTTTCAGTTGCTGTTGCCAGGCAACACTACATTACTAAGTCTAACTTGTGCTTTTTATCTTCAGCTCTGAAGCAAGATTCAGAGGAAAGTGAGTTTGTCCTAGGATATAATACCTCCTCATTGAGTTATTAGTGAGATGTGTTCTCACGTTTTTGCGAATGCAGCCGTGATTTTGAACAGGAAAGGAGCTGCAGATCGCTATCGGCAGAGCCGTGAGTGACTCTGCAGCTGCGGTTGTTGACTGTATCCTTTTTCTGAGTGATGATGACTGCATGAGGTTGAATAAAACAAACAGAGAGTCAACACGAGGAAATACCTTGCAGGGCTTGGCTTTGATGAATGGAAGCAAACTGCTGTCTGAAAGCATGAAAAATGTTTCTGCGTGCATTCTTTAGATGTCTGTTAAACGCCGCTGCATACTTTTCCTCACCCCATTATTGTTTGGGGCAGTCTGGCTTTTATTTTATTTTATTCCTGATCTGGCAAACACCCTCATCCCAAACCGTGCATCCAGGAAAGGATCAGGGTCCCAACCTGTCCCAGAGCAGCAATTGCCATGGCAACGCCACTCCTTGGCACTTAGCAACCTTGAAATCTCCTATTCGTTACAGCTATAGGGCTGCAGCAGGGTTAAGGTTACATCAAAGTGAGGAAACTATGCATTGTTGTTTGCAGAGATCCTTTTCAGATGTTTTTTTTTCTTCGCAAGTATGTTTTCCACACATTTGTATTCATCTGAGCTGCAGCCCTGGAAGCAGTTTGATCGTCAGCATCTTTGCATGTAAAACAAGTCGGAAATCTGGCTTCATTGAAAGGAAATCGCTTCCAGGTTTACAGCCAGTTTTATTTTTCACTTGAGCTTCATTTGAATGCTGTCGGTGTGCTGGAATCCAACTATCTTCGCCTTGATAGGAACCTTGAGAAGATGTTTTCTCCTGGGCTAAATGCTATCCTTGTAAACACAGGACTCTATAGTGAACCCAAAAGGAAAATGTTTGTCAAAAAAAAGAGCCACATGTCAAGCCCTGCTTCATTTTTCCCACGATTACAGGGGTTATATAAAGATTAAGTTAAGAGTGTGGGCAGAGCTCATTACACTGTTTTGGAAAAGAGGAGGGGGCTCCAGATGACCAGTCTCAGTCTCATATATCCAGACATGCCCATCTCTGCACGATGAAGAAAAAGAGGCATTTCATATGAAAAAGAAGATTATCATTCATCTGCACATTAAAAATAAAAAGGTTGAAGTGAGTAGATCTTTCTTCAGAATGTAAAACAAAGCAGCTGTCCAAACTGTCACCATCTGGGTTTGCAGCCTTGCGGAACTGTCACCAAAGCCTTTTGGCTAAAATTATTTACATGCTTCATCTATGAATGCCTGGAACCCCACCCTTTCAGATGATGGGATTGTTTGACCTCCTGGGACAACCGCAGATATCTGCCTAGCTGTGTTTATATTCACTTCTTTGCATATTGAGTTGTGTAAGCTCTTGTTTAAGATGACTGCCTTTTCTGAATCCACAGAGCAAAACACACAAACGACCGCCATCTGGCTCTAATCAGCATCAAAATGTGAGAGACTTAAAAATGTCATAATAATACTGCCACGCCGGTTTCTGCTTCTAGGATTCTTCTGGGAAAACAACACATCATAATCACAGGCCTGCTCACAGTGACCCAGCGAAACTTTTTTTTTTTGCTGGCTATAGTTTTGGGACATTTGATTCAGAGCTGGTGTTAATAGGCTTTTTTTGGAAGGATGGAAGTGAGATTGTTACTGTAACTTTCACATTTACTCCAATGCTGTCTTAAGGAAGTGACTCATTCGACTGGCACTGGAAAATCTCCCTTTCAGAAGTGAATCATTCACCTCTGTGGTATTTCCTTTGACAAAAAAAAAAAATAAGTCCTCCATTGTTAAAGCAACAAAAACTATTGTAAAAAAAAGGGTTCTGTGTGGTAGTTTAAACTGAGTACTATTGTCTTTGGTTAAAAATTCCGCAATCAAACACTTTATTGGCCTTTAAGAAGTAGAATACTAGATCTTAGGTTTACTGTGGATGAAAATCAAGCCCTTGCTGTGCAGATCATAAATGCCCTGCAAACCCTTCACCTCCATGTTATCAACAAGATCATTTTTAGGAGCAATATGAACGGACAAAAACTGCTGTTTTTGTGGAGATGGTGACGGAAGCGTTGCTTTATAATGACTTAAAAAACCAGACTCAAGGAGAAGAATCAGCTTTCGTTTGTGTTTTGAAGGTGAACTCTTGGTGTCGTGGTGAAATTGTCATTTTTCACTGATAAAACCACTAACACAAGCCTTTTCGAAAGCTTCAGGATAATTTTTTGTGCTTTGCTAACCATAGATTACCTCACAGTTCCATTGGCCACACTTTGTTAGGCAAAGAAATACATGGCTGACTCAGAGTCCTAATTTAACTGCTGGAAAAAGCCAGGTCATGATCCCTCCACCGCCATGCTTTATAACTGAAATGCAGCGTTGCCACATATCAGGTGATACTCTTAGCCATCCTGTCATATTTTTTAAGAACGACAAACATTTCTATTAGTAAATCAAACCAATTACTTCAAAAATAATTCTTGTACCGGTACTCTGATAAAATTTAAAATAGAAGTCTGTAAAGGTTTTGTAACTCAAAGTGTTTTACAAAAGCCCGCCTACTCTATACCACACATCGGTACACAATGGGACGCACATAATGTGTGGGTACAGCTAAAAAAATGTGAAACATTTTTTAAAAGATTAATGTATTTTGGTAGTCAATTCTAAAAGCTATTACTTGTATATCACGTAGATTTCTTATTACACTTATATCTGAAGCCTTCGCTGTGTGTACTTTTGATGATTGTACAGGTAAGAAAAAACACTAATCTCTCAGTGTCTCCAAAAATTAAAGATGTTGGAAATTAAATGTGTTTCCTCCTGAGATTCAATAGAACAGGGCTGTACAGCTGAAAGCTGTGGGTTGTTTTAAAATGACAAAACAAAAACAAAAAACACAGAGGGAGAGACAAAGTGGCACTTCTGACGAGTAGAGGTCAGGCAGATCCAGAGTCACACCTGAACCATGAGACAAAGAGGCTCTTCTGGACCAGGAAACTCTGGACCACCGAAGACTTGTAGAAGCGGTGACAGCAAGGTAACCCAAAACACCAGCAGATGCTTCCTGAGCCTTTTAAAGGTCTCTCAGTCAGGGTCAGCAGTTGTGTAACCATGGAAACGACTGCTAACTTGACGGATGTCCAGAAGACAGTCAATGACACCAAACACAAAGAGGGAAAACCGCCAAAGGTAATTCATCAACAAGCTGGTTGTTCGGTCCAACAAGAAATAGTAGGGGGGACAAGTAAAAAATCAACAAAAAAAAACAAAACAAACGGGTTGCTCAGAGAGTGATGTATCCAAGCATAATAGCCTTTCAACTCCTGAGCTTTAGCCCTGGTTTTCACATTCTTTTGACTACCGTAACTCTTCAACCGCCGACGCAATCAACGTCATTCCAGCAGATTCTGAAGCAGAGTAAAGCAGCCTTGGGCTGACGTGCAACACTTGACAGTAATGACATGCTCACGTAATCCACATAAACCAACCGATTCTTTGATCAAATAAACTGTGAAAGAGTCAGGTCAAAAAGTGCGTGCTATTGAGTTTTCGCCAGTGACATCTCTGATATTAAAAGAACCCACTAAAGAACAATTTTAAATGAAGTTATTTTTGTTGCCAATTTTCCTACTTGAAACTAAGACAACTTGATAACTGAGGCATCGGCTTTTGCTCTTTGTGGGTGCCGCCCATTTCATGACGTCAACCAATAGTCGGCTGAGGCGGTGTTTCTGCGTCTCGCCCATGAAAACAAACAACATCCAAACTTTTGCAAAGATGGCTGTCCAAATTGTGCACATAAAAGGAAAGCATTTTGACGATCATCGCTAGCTCTGTGGACAAAGTGTGTTAGCCTGGGGGCGGTGCTGACTCTTCCTGGAAGGGGCTGTTCTCGCTTTTCTACGTCACAATGTGAGAACCCTCTCGTTCTTGTAGATTGGGAGAGGCATGTGCTTAAAGAGCAGGTTTGTAAAGAAATGCTCAGAAATATGTCAATGCATCAAAATACGGCTTTGGGGTTGTTGCTTTTTTTTTTCGTGAGGAATGAACATTCTAAAAAGCTCAAAAAGTAGATTTTTGCATGGTATAAGCCCTTTAACATGTGGAGTGACACCCGTTGAGAGTTTGATGAAAACCTTTTTTTCTTACTTTTTATCGCCCCGTAGTAAAAATTTAAGGTACAAATCCACAAATTGACAAATTGTCGTTTAACGCTGTAAGTTTGAAAGAAAAAAAATAGAAATTTTATTTTCAAATATCTCTCATTTAAAGAGGAAAGATGTGTTGAGTCAGTCAGAATTTTTGATTTAGGTGATCAAGATCAAGAATTGTAAATATATCTGAACTTTGATTCTGCTTCTTGTGTCTTACTGAAGACCTAAGACTTGTGTCTCATTCATATGTATAGCATGACTGCATCTATTTAAAGCAGACATTATCCAGAAAAGCAGCTCCTTGATTCTGATTAGGGACAGCTTTATAGGCTTTTGAGGCTTTTTTTTATTTTAGTTTCAGTCCAGTGAAGTTCTTCTTTCTTGCTCTAAGTAAACATTGGTTTTGATTAATGATTTTTCACTTTCCCAGATAAAACCACCTGAGAAGCAGAAAGAGGAAAGATCACAATAAAAAATAAAATCCAGCCCTTCGTAACATTTTAAATTACACTAAAAACATCAAAAAATTTCCCACTGAAGCATAACATGAGCCAAAAAACCCCAGGAATGGATAAGTGTGAATAACCATAGATTTGGAGTGAAGTCATGTAGTGGCAGAGCACATTTTTTGGGGCATTTCCTGGCAGTGGAGGGACCTGTGTGCTGTGGAGGAAAGGTGTTCTTGAGCTCTTTTGTGTGGTGTAACAGAGCTCACCTCACAGCAGATCCCCCGGGGCTCCTCTACCTCTGCACGAGCACAGCCACACATGTATGGTCACACACACGGCTCCCTGAGTAACAGGGTGGAACCCTCACACACATAAAGGCTTCTTTGTGCCCCAACTCATAGAGCTGTCAACTAACACCAGACAGATCCCCACACTGAACACCACTGTTCTGCTCACAGGAGAGCTCAGTGAGTGGGCAGCCTATGCTTTCATGTAAACCACGTAAAACGTATCCACATCACTTACAATCTGCAGATCAGCAGTTTATAGATACAGCTGTGCTCCTGCACTTGAAAAATCGAGGGTTGAAGGGGCTCAACATGTTGTGACTTTAGAGTTCAGGGCTGTAAAAACAGTCAGTAAAACTCTAATGATTGATTTCCCATTTTTGCTTTTATTACATCTTCAGAATTTTTTGTTTTTGTCTTTTAACCTTGGCATATTGAAACAATCCACAACAGAGAACACACCTGATAGAGTAACAGAGCCCAAGTTAAGTTGCAAAACTTACTATAGTTTCATTTCAATCCTTGTAGCTGTGGGGAAGGAAACAAACATGAAATAATGTGCATTTTTGGGGGAAAAAAGGGTGAAAACACGTGAAACATTTATGAATTCCGACAGACAAGCTTCAAATGCCCAATGCCAGAGAGGTCAGGCGATGCCAAAGCATGATTCAGGTGGAGAACTGGGGGGGAAGAGAGTTGACTAACCATCTAGAATACAGAGAGACAACCATTCATGAATTTAAAAGCAAAAACATGGTTGATATTGGCTGAAAGGATTAAATTTGCAATTTAACCATTGGTTCCAAGTTAAAGGCAAAGTATCTGGCATGCCTGCAGGTAAACCTTTCTTATGGAAATTGCACCAAAGCTTCAGAAAAATATTGGATAAAACATTTAAATGTACCAACCAACCATCAGGTAAAAGCTATGATAACAGTTACATAGATAGATATTTATTTATTCTGGAGAACTTTTTTAAAATATTTTCCATTTCCATTTCCATTTTCGTTATCATTTTAATTGAGTGACGGAATGAGCGATGTTGAAGATGAAGAAGAAAAAGCTGTGTGGCGGATTGATTTTTCATTTTATTTTTGAGTCAGTGAATGCAGCTATATTGTGAAAATGAAAAAGCATTTCCAGTATTGAGTTTTATTTTGAAATATGAGGCGCAGATGATTCCATATTAATTGTCACTGTCACTAGAAAAATGAAATTCAAAAAAGTGCTTTCTGGTGTGTGCCGCAGTCACCCGTTAAAATCAACAACCAAAAATAATAAATAATACATAAAAATTAATGAAAAAGGGCATCACTTTATCACTAAAACAGGAAATTAAAATCAGATTGCTGCCAGATGAAAGTGCATTTCTCATTAAAAAAAAACAGGATACGCAATTAATACGTGTAAAAAATTGTAAAACAAAAGTTAAAGTTATAATAAGGAAATTTCTAATGTTGCAGTGTTACAGATAGATATAATAGAGGAGGATAAGTATGTACAGATAAGAAAAAGAGTGAATGTGTGGCATATTTACAAAAAAGAGAAAATAAAGGGATAGCCCCAGGGGTCATAATAAAGTAAAGTAGTTAAGAGTTGCACAAAATATTTTAATGTGACATAGAGTAAAGTGACTGAGAAAGCAAATTAACAAATTTCCAGAAGAAAACATTACATTTTGGTGGAATATTAAAATGTTTTAGATTTATATGTGTAAGGATTCTGTGCTTTAGTCTTTTTAGTCTGGTGTCCAGCTTATCGTTGTCAGGTCATCTGCTCTGCTCTGTCACATTGTTGTTTCTCTATGGGCTTTTTCATGTTTTAGTTTATATATTAAATGTTTTAAGTTTATGTTACAATCCTGCATTTTGGTTTTACACCACCTCTTCTTGACAAAGTGTCTCCACAGAAAAACAGACAAATTTACACCGCTTCTTCTGAGATCATAATTTGATTAAAATCATAGAATGATTTTGGAAGCAGTTTGGTTTCTTCTTTGGTATATGCCTAAACAAAACAAACGGTTAGTTTCTCAAGACCATGTGATGGATTTTGATGATAAAAACTTTATTTTATTAATTTTTCCAGGGAGGATTTTTAACAGTTTTGCAAAACCACTTTACATTCCTTCATACATTTTAAGTGTTGAGCTGCTTATTTCTTATGAATGAATGTGAATCAAAGTTCAGAAATCCCTTCAGCTTTTAGTTGTGGTCTGACGTTTTGCTGTCATGGACCATGAAAGTCTTCAAAAACGGTTTTAACCACTGAAGTTTGAAGACACGGTTATTTTATTTATGCTCCTCACGCAAAGATAGAAGCAAAATCATCTGCCATTCATATTTCTTTTGTAAATGCTTGCTGGACCCTGCTGCCCTCAGGGTCAAACCTTTCTGATGTTCATCTATCAAAGACCTTTTAGTGGCTTTGTGTGAAGGTTACCGTTTAAATTAACATGAAACTACTGCAAACAGAACTTTTCTGAAGAGAAGATTAAAGGGACTGATAGCTCATCCCTCAGGTGATCCATAGCAAATATAATCAGTCCAAATACTCACCTGTGTGAGGTTTAAGAGTGTGATCCTTTTAATGTAAGGGTTCAGAGAAGATTCCTTTTTTTTACACCTGACAGTGGGAAGATCCTCCCTGTTATTAACTTATTTTATGCTTCAGTTAGCTCAAAGGTTCCTCACCACACAGGCCTTCAGTTATTCCAACTGTCAAACAGGTTTCATCTGGAAAAACTTCAACAAAATCCAACATAGAGGCAACTCTTAGTCTGTTCCTTTTGACCTATTTAGTAAATTTACCTGAAGAATGTGCTTCTACTTTGACAAAAGTTCTAAAAGCTTTATTCCTTTCACTTCTGTAACCATACTAAGACTAGATAGCTCAATTGGTTAAGCCCAGGACTGACACATGGGGAGACTAGTGGGGGTGCAGTGAGCTTCATCCAGTGTGACTGTGTAAGAGAGAACTGGACATGACGTCGCTCATAGAAAATGCCTTGCTCCTGGATCCACCAAAATGAAGCCAAATCAGTCTGCATTTTTCCGCAATACGGACATCGCCAATTGGAGCCAAAGGACAGTGTTTGGTCTGAGTCAATGTTTCTGTGGGAACTACTGCTGCCAACCAGGAATGAGCATGTTCGAAGTCCACACCCCTTCCACTGAAAGTGGCTCAGGAGAATCTGTTATGTGGGGACCAGCGGGCACCTACACTGAGCAAAAATATAAACGCAACACTTTTGTTATTGCTCCCATTTTTTATGGTATGAACTCAAAGATGTGAAACATTTTCCACATACACAAAATAACCAGTTCTCTGAAATATTGTTCTGTCTAAATCTGTGATAGTGAGCACTTCTCCTTTGCCAAGACAATCCATCCCACCTCACGGGTGTGCCATATCAAGATGCTTATTAGACAGCATGATTATTGCACAGGTGTGCCATATCAAGATGCTGATTAGACAGCAGTGACGTGCTGTGAGGTTAATGGCTGGTGAGGCACTGACGTCATCAGTCAGATTTACAAACATATGAACCATACTGAGTAATTTATTCACCATTTGATTGACAACAGTTAACGTTTTTTGTTTAAAATATCATTTCAACATGTTTTTTTTATATACAAACTGCAGCATAGAAAAAAGCACAAACCTTATTATCATCTTACCTTTACTTGTAAATAAAGTCCATACGCCGCTCCTTCTGTAGAAAATGACTAGCCGCTTGCTATCTCTTATTCTATTATTTTTTAGCGTCATAATCTCAGGGCTCACCAGCGCCCCCTAACATGAGGCACGAGAACTGCTGGCCTCACCCAGCGGCTTTTTTGCCGGCGTTTAGCGCTCAGCACAAGAAACATGTCCCTCACATACAGTTATTTATAAAAACAAACACTGTACATCACATACATCTGCTAAATTATGTAAACTCAGCTCATATAGTACAAGTGATTGAACCGACATACAGAGAGACAGCAGTACCGTCTGACTGCATAGGTATTGCGCAATCCAAGGTGAGGCTCAGCGGGCTGGTGCCTCATCGCACGTCGCTTCTTAGTATCTGAACGGCAAATGCGGAAATTCAGCGATTTTGAAAAGAAAAAACACACAAAAATGGTACATTTAAATGGAAAATGACTGCAAAGCACAAATTACTGATTTAATATAATACTTGAATTTATTTTTTTCTCTTTTCTTCCCATAATGACAGGTGAGGCTGTGCCTCACCTGCCTCTCCTGACTGCACGTCACTGTTAGACAGCATGATATATATATTTTTTTTTTTTCTTTTTTTCACTTGTTCTGTCCAACAACTTAGCAAACAGATTAGAGCTGCAGGCCTTTTGTGTTGGACAGGTTTTACTATCACAAAAAGAGGTTGTAGAACTTTAGAAGCCAGAGTGTAGATCTGAATTAACCCCTTTTTGTTGAATTATTTATTTCTTTATTTGTTATATTTAGTGTGTGTGGGGAGGAAGAGGGAAAATGTGTGTCGGGGGGGGGGGGGGGGGGTGGAAGAGAGTAAAGGGAAGAAAGGTGAAAAAAGGGGGGATACAAGCACTGATTTGGATCAGTTATTCTTTTAAGCTGTAACAATTATACCAGATCTGCTGGAACGACAAATATTCCATCATGGGTAAAAATCTGACACGAAGATGAGTGGAAAATATCTGTCCATCAATACACTGTAGGTTAGAAGGAGGGATGAAGCAGACAGGGAGCAGTGTGGCAGTGTGCACGTGCACGTGGGGGTGGAGATACATGCATGCTGCCGAAGTGAACCTTGTGTTGTGGGGAACCAGATCCTACCCAGCCAGAGCTGCCAGACCCGGAAAGGGGAGGAGAGGCCCCCCAAGGCCAGCGCCCCCCCCACACCGGACCCAAGCAGCCCGGGAGGGGGGGAGGCGGGGACCACCCACCCGACCAGCCAGGCGTAGAGAAGGCCCCCCTACAGGGGCCCCCACTACGCCCAGAGGCATAAGCGAACCCGGTGTCCGGCCCCCAGGCCACAGGACAGGAGCGCTTAGCCGTACCAGGCGGCAGCCATGGGGGCCGCCGGGCACCGGACGCCGAGACAAGGGCCAAGGACGAAGCCAGGGCCCCAGAACCCGAGAGCCGCCCACCACCCGACCGGTGCCCCGTGTCCGTGAGCCAGCCGCGGCACGCGACCCGAGCAACCCAGAGATCGCCACGCACCCACAGCCACCCCCCATAACCCAACCCACTACAATCCCCCCCCCCTCCCTTACCCTTAAAGTGCCCTACCCCCTCTGTGATGGGAAGGGAAAGCCCCTAGAGGGTTCCAGTGAGCCAGCCCCCAGGTCCGTCCACCCATGCACTCACGCACACATACTCACAATCATCTGGTTACCTCCCCACCCCCCGCCGCCACGCAGTAAGCCCCCCCCCGCCGACCGACCCCCAGCGCCGTACGCCCGACCATCACCGCAGCCGACATGATACCCATAAGCCTGGCCGCCCTGAGAGGACCAGGCGGGTGAAGACCGGCCGCCCCCCCCCCGACCCCACCCATGTATGGAGGTGTGGCAGTGCTGTGTGTGTGCTGCAGGTAAAAAAAAGGAGGTCTCCAGTGTGGGGTCCCCACCGCTGCTAAACCGCAGAACCCCCACTCCGGGAATCCTCTGTGGGTGGAGTGTATTTGCTGTGTATGTGCTGCTAACATGCAGTGTGTGTGTCTAAAGTGGGAGTTAAAATTGTGGGGGGGTCAGTGAAAGATGAGCACGGATATTTCACCGTGCCCCCCTCCACCAGACCCTCCCCACAAGGCCCTAGATGAATAAGGGTGTCTAATATGCAAGTAAAAAGCGGGGTGGAGGGCGGGTGCCAACAGAGCGCCCCAGAGAGTTACCCCCCCAGTGAACCCCGCCAGCATAACCCACCCATCCAGTTCCCGGAGCCCTATGTGCCTGTGTGCAACATTTGTTTTGGTGAGGACGGGGAGGAGCAGGCGGATGGGCACAACCGGGGGAGAGGCTCCCCCGAGCGACCGGCCCCCCAGCCGGCCGCAGTAGGCGCCCCCCCTCCCAGGGCGGCCAGGCAGCCAGGCAGCCAAGAGGCGGCAAGCCCGCCGCTGCTAAGGTGAGAGCCCCGCTGCGCCAAGAGACGACCGACAAGGACGGGTCCCGGTGCCAGAACGGAAGGGCAGGGAGTCCAGCCCCACCATCCATGCCCTGACTTCCCCAAGGACTGCACACCACCCCCCCAGGGCCCCCCATCCATCCCCCCCAAAAAAATTTTAAAAAACAAAAAAATAAATAAATAATGTATAAATAAATAAATGAATAAAATAAAAATAAAAAACAAATAAATAAATAAATAAATAAACCCAGAGTAGATTAAATCATATAAAAAAAAAAAAAATGTATATATATATATATATATATATATATATAATATATATATATATAATATATATATATATATATATATATATATATATATATATATATTAACCATATAAAATTATAAATTACATATATATACATATAATATAATAATAATAACAACAGTCATGATAATAATAATAGAAATAATAATAATAATAATAATAATTATAATAATAGTAATAGTAATAATAAATAAATAAATAAATAAATAAATAAATAAATAAATAAATAAATAAATAAATAAATTAATAAAATAATAATAAAAAATAAAATAATAAAAAAAAAAAAAAAAAAAAAAATTATGTAAACCCACCCAAGTGAACCCTTTAACCCCTGCTGTGAAGGCGGCGTCGACCCCCAGGGGGCCGTGCCACGCGCCAACCACTGGCCACGGGCGAAACACGGCCGCGGGCAGACGACCCCAGGCCCCAGAACCCAAAGCCCCCCCCCCCAGCCCCCGCCACGGCGACCAGCTACCCAGCACGGCACCCGGCCGCCGTTCCCGGTCAGCCGCACTGCCTACCCTGCGCCCAGAAGGCACCAGCCCAGGAACCCCTGCCAAATTGCTGGCAGAGCACGCGCCCCCACCACCCCCCACCCCGGGCAACCAGAGCCCCGAGCCAGGGGAACGGTAGGCCCAGCAGAGCCCACCCGCCCCGGCCCATCCAACCAGCCAGGACCGGCTCAACCCATCACCATCCCACCCCTACTAGGTGATGTGACTAACCAGCTGGAGCCAGGGAGAGTCTGAAGCCGACAGGTTTTTTGTGGAGGACATTAACTCTACATTAACTCTAAGCTAATATGCTCTGACATGAGGTTTCTGTAGTGGCTGATGCTGAGATTATTTTTTGACTTCCAGTTTAGGAAGACAGTTTTCTTTGCGATACATACAGCAGTGAGAACCATATAAGCCTTTTTGGATTCTATGTTGATGTTATTCAGGTCACCTAGTAAGCAGAGTTTGGGGCATGCAGGAATCATATGATTAAACCAGATTGATAAATCCTCACAGACCTTACGCCAGAATGATTGGACAGGTGGACACAACCACAGGGCATGCAAATAGTCGTCTATGTTGTTATCTGTGCACTGTGTGCATATAGCAGACTGATTAAGACCCATTTTAAATAATCTCTGTCCGGTGTAGTGAATTCTGTGGAGAATCTTGTACTGAATAAGTTGCAGATTAGGGCTTTTGGTCATGTTAAAGGCATTCAAACAGATCTGTAGCCAAAATTGATCACTAGGATTCAATGATAGCTCAGACTCCCATTTTGTCATGGGTAGGTAAATTGTTTCATCTATGTTAGATAGCATCTTGTAAATTTTGGAGGTGAGCTTGGGATTTTTAAGGTCAATGAAATGTGTTACTGTAAGGGGAAGGTCTAGGTCTATTTGGGTCAGGCAGTATTTAGTGCTTATAGCTGATTTAAGTTGCTGATATTCTAGAAATTTGTTTATACTAATTCCATAAATTGAGGATAATGTTGACAGGGACATAAAAGTTCCATCCTGAATTATATGCTGGAACTGCTGGATTCCTTTGTTCTTCCATGGAGCAAAATGAATCATGTTTTTGTTAATTAAAATATCAGGGTTGTTCCAAATGGGGGTGAGTTTGCATGGAAATAATGTGAGGTTGTTTTTTTTAAGAAAATCCCACCAGGCTGTTAGAGATGAGCTAATATTTAAACTTCTGAAGCATTTGTGTTGTTTAATTTTAGAACTGAAGAAAGGTAAATTAGAAACATCCAGGCCATCTTAGACAGCATGATTAAGGTGTGCCTTAGACGGGCCACGAGAAAAGGCCACTCTGAAATCTTCAGTTGTATCACACAGCACAATGCCACATTTTTGGTCAGTGTATGTAAAACTATGTAAAAGCTTTACTAAAAAGATGTGTCTTAAAAACCTCCATAGTGGGTGAAGCCCTCACGTCCTCAGGCAGGCTGTTCCATAGGCGAGGCCCACAGTGCTGAAAGGAGGCCTTGCCACAGGTTTTAGTTCTGACCTTTGGGACCACCAGCAAACCTGCACCTGTGGACCTGAAGGCTCTGCGATAAAGAAATACATCATGAAAAAAAAAATTGGATTCACTAGAAGATGTTACCTGTTAGAAAAAGTTTTAGAGCAAGAGGGGTTACAACTGAGAGATAGTTGTCTCAATAGAAATGTATGGATTTTGAAGGATCGTTCAGTCCAGTTCTCTATACACAGGCAATGAGCAAGACCCGTCAGGCTACTGTCTAACTAGCCACACGGGGGCTTGAATTGAATGCCAGGGTCTCCCTGTGCTGGTCCCCAGCCCGGATAAAATACAGGGTTGTGTCAGGTAGGGTATCCGGCGGAGTAATGAGTATCTACCCTGAAGGGATATGCCAAAAGGTGAAAAAAGACTTAAAGCGAGTTTGATTGTTTCCAGAACTGTTTGAGCGTTGGCGCTCTAACATTGAAGGAGCTTCCTCCTCGGTCTGATACAGCACTTCTTCTCTACATAGTAAATGGAAATTTAGATTTGGAAATGGTTCATTTCAAGCAATCAAAACAAGAATAAATGCATAAACAAGACAACCAGCAGAGGTTCATATCCATACAAACAAAGGATAATTTGCCGTAAAATTGATTGGAAAACATTCACGTTCACAAAGTCATTTATTCAATTATTACTCCCAAACATAAATAGACACATTTGCTCTTTTGTATATGGAACACGACACAATGAATCTGATTCAGTGAAGTTCATTGTGTCTATAACTTCTATTAAACACTTAAATTATTTTTTATCAGACACTGGGTTTGTTTTGTGTAAAACGTACCGACATGTTTCGGCGGAATGCCTTCCGCCTTCGTCAGGGTCGTCATCAGATGGTGACGATGTGATGTCTTTAAAAACAGCTGATTGTGACTGAGGCGGAGTCACCTGTCAAACTTTGAAAAGTGACTCCGCCCCTTGATGTCCGTCTTTTTCTTTGACACAATGAATCTATTAACTATTAAAATTTTCACAATAAGTTCAAGATTGCTTGAGGGGAGTGAGTGGAAGTGAACTTATGTCCACTCAAGCTTTTGGCTTTCATTTTCTTTACCTAATTCAAATTCATTTGGTTACATTTGGTTGGTTATCTCAAATTTGTCCGTCTTTCCTCTCACAGCTTTGTAAAAGTCTTGTCTCAGCCAAAGCTTAGACCTTTTGGCCATGAAAGTGCTGCACTTTGAGGGAAAAGCTTATCACACATCATCACTCGGTGTCCACGGATCAAATTACATAAAAAGGCCTCTTATTGTCGCGTTTAACTAAGATGATGAGTTTTTGTGTTCCCATTAGGGTTCTGTAGTTACAATTACATTACCATTCTCTATAGTCTTCAAGTCAGTCTGCAGGGAAACCACATGCAACCTATTTGAGCCTTCAAACACTTTTTATGTGTGAGAAGAGGTTTGACTTGATGCTTATTATGGGAACAAAAAGCATATGCCACAAATTCTCTGGTATTAAAAGTTAGATTTCATTGTACTGTGTGCCTGACTTTGTATCTTTTTGGTGCCCTTAAATTTCACCAAATCCCTTCTTTTGGTTCATAAAGTATACGATATAAATGTGGCTCAAAAATCATTTTCCCTTTACATAGAAAATGTTTGAATCTGGGGTTCTAATGGACTTGAGTTTTAGTCTGCAGCTTCTATACAATCTCTTTAAACACAATCTACCTCCACAGCAGACAGCTCAGTGGGTATACCAGGAAAAAAAGTCATTTTAATAAATGTTAGAGGAAAAAGTCCCACTCAAACTGTGTTATCTGTCAAGAGAAGCTTGCATATGCTAATGTAGAGCCAGGTGAGCTGTCAGGAGACTTTTACCTGAAGGAAATAAAATAAAAACAGAGCTGAGGATGATATTAAGAGGCACAAAGAGCGTTTTATGCAGTGAAAATGCAGTTTGTGTCGGATTAATTCACTGAGAAGCTTTTAAAAAACTTTACTGCAAATGTACAATTTATTTGCAGCACTTTTGCTAATCAAATGAAAAAAAATTGATAAGTCTCGGCCCTTAGCTGAAGGGAGAAATGCTCTTGAAGATCCACTCCAATAAAAAGAAAAGTGTTTTTAACATGTCCTTGTGGCATTTTTCTGATGATGGACATAAGAAAATGTAGCTAAAAAATGCATTTCTGTGTATTTCTTTACTGAAATTGTTGTGAAGCAGGAGCAGAAAAAAAAGGCATCTGAAAAAGAGCTTATTTGTGATAGGAAATGTGCTGGGCGGGCCACAAACTCCCTGCTCTGCTCCATTCTGATGCATCCATTTGTAGATGTCTAGATCCATGTTCGTCTTTCCTTGTTCAATCTGTCTCAAAACTATATGACCAGTTTCAAGACAGATTTTACTCACCATTTCTGTACACCGCTTGTGTTATATTGGGTTTGTGAGAGGCTGGAAGCTAGCAGGAGAGCATGTAAACAGAGAGCTCTATGCAACCGAAAGAGGGGGCGGGGTTGCTCTGCACAACTGAGACCATTTTCTAATGAGCTACTGCCATTCTGCAGAAACTATGCCCTTGAAACCAACACAGATTTTGTTGATTTTGGCTAAGAATGGCATAATCCTACTAAAAGACCACTGAAAACACTTGGATCAAAAAATGATCAAGTGGGTCGATTGATGTTGACAAGGCAAAATAAAGTTGTAATCATAAATAGAGTTACTATAATAAGACCGTGTAATGCAGTAAACGGTAAAATCTGAGGTTGCAAAACCTCAAATTAGGTATTTCATCTCAAGTAATTTATGTGCAATTTAAATACACAACCTCAGATCGCTGGTGTGGAGGATTCGCCTGGTCTTCCACCACTCCTTTGGGTGGTAGAGAGAAATACAATACTCCAAAAAATGTCAGCAAAAAGGGAAAAAAAAACAACCAAATGCAGTCTTTTTGAGATAGCTACAAAACCACTTTATTGAAAAAGCAGATTATATCACCTACAGTTAAATGATACATCCAGATTTTAATACATTAAATAACTTTAGACTTTTCTCAGGTCATGTTTAGATAAATAAATCTAGTCTCCTTTTTAAATGATGCATCTAGGTACTCAAAAATACTTAGCGACATAAAAAGACGTGACAGGTGTTGAGATGTGCTTGTTGGAACTACCGGTAAGAGGAGGAGAAGAAGCGTGCTCTGTCCAAGTGATTTTTTTTTTTTTTAAAGGAAAATATGATAAAAAAATACTAACCTCTCTTTATGTACAGAATCACTAGCTGTGTGCTATCCAACTGAAACTGGAGTAGTAATTTTAAACACGTGAATTAAGACAGCTTCAAAGGGGATTCTCTCCGGTTGGGGTTTTCTGCAGTTGGAGATTTTTGTGCAGGTTCATTCAGACTCGTTCTTCAAGTACAGCTCTTGACCCAAAGATGGGGTCAAACATGGGACAATGGGGGTATTTCTCCTGTACACTTTGCAGTCCTTTTTCCCCTCCACTTTTGAAAGCACAAATCATTTTTACATTCACATGAATCTCGTTAGATTGCAGTTATATCGCAAACATACTTTACTTGTGAGTTTTCCTGGCTTCACTCTCTTGTTTCTGACACATTCAGTAGTTTAAAATTTGCTGCAGCATCACAGAGGAGTTCAGATATTTGCAAGCAATGGCTGGGGACTGCTTTTTTTTTTTTTTTTTTGAATAGGTGGAGGCAAATAAGCTGATAGATTTGTGCAAACCCTTCATATTCCACATCTGGTATCCAGGAATTAGACACAAGCATCTTGGAGTAAGATATGTGCTGTTAAGACGGCGCGGAGAGCTTGCTGCCCTGCAAAACACAGTGAGGTGCATGTGCCATGTACCCGCCACTGCACACGCACCCTCACACAGTCATACTTTAAGACAACACGTGAAATAAGCACATATAATGTTGGGGTTTATCTGCAGAAAGCTGACAAATCGTTTTCGCTTTAAATGAGAATTTAAACCAAAAGTGTTCAGATGGCAATTTAGGAAGCTTGAATCCAGCGAGGAAAAGTGAGAGCATCCTTCCAGCACCAATGCAGCTCCATGTTTCAAGTGTTTCTGTCTCATGCGTTTTTTTTTTTTTTTGCATATACATATATATATATATATATATATATATATATATATATATATATATATATAAACTCTCACTGGGTTAAACACGTGAGCGCCTGCCAGCATGGGCAAATACGCAGGTTACAATCCCTTAAAAAAACATGGGTGGGACCAGCAGCTCCACGATTTCAGGGACAACCCCCCCCCCCAGAACACAACAGCAGACTTCATGGCGGACCGCACCAAAAACACACCTACTCTGTTTTAAGGCAAGTGGATGAACGGAGGTTCCTCATAAAATGATCAGGCTATGTGCTCATGTGACAAAAAACAGTGTCAAACAGACGGAGACACCTTTTCTGAGCAGACGTTGAGCAAACCGATTTGCAAATAAACATATTTTTTTGTTTCAGCTCTGAAAAAACATTTGAAAGGACTCCAACATAATGATTTTGAAAGAGTTTAAGGAGGTGAAACTAAACATTTTTTGGAAAATGTGTGCATTTTTACTTAATACTGATTTGTAGGGTGAAGGGGTGCAAACTCCAAACTGACTACTTAGCAGTAATACCATTGCTTTAGTTACTTAACCCAAAAAATGGAAGAAAAAAAATAAAGAAATGTATGGGAGAAAAAAAGAAGCAGTTAATCAAAGGAAGCACAAAACATACTTATGTGCAAATACTGTTTGATCAAAGTCTGTTCCCACAGAGGGTGTGGATCCCTGACCCTCTGTCAGATGTGGAGACGCTCCGGTTCCTGAAGGAAAAATGATACAACGGAGCCAAAAGCCTGGCAAGAGCTTCACCTCTGACCCCTTCAACAGAGCAAAAGTACAATAAAAAAATCTACATCTAGAAATTTATGTGGAAATCCTCTGCGAAATATATATTTACTTATAAAAAACAATCTATGTGCATCTAAATTTTGTTCCCATCATGATATGATCATTAATTAAGACATGGTGAATCTGTTGTCTAAAAGGAATGTCAGGCGCTCCTCTGGGACTGTGGTGCTACTGTGACGTCGGCACAGAGCCGAGTTCCGTCAGGTTCTAGTTTGCACAGCTCTGTGTCGTGACGCTGGGTGTCGCTTGCATAGCCTGTAGCAGGATTCTGTTTGAGCTGCACCAAAGACACTGCCTACCCGGACCAGCCAGCACCAGAATGTCGCTGCACCTTCTGTACAATCGATGGCAGCATTGGCCCAGACGCCGTTGACTGAGCCGCTTCAGTCGAAACGAAGAGCCGGGAGAGGGAGAGAAGGGAGCAGGATGGGAAGAGGTCAGAAGGAGTGACGTCAGCATGGGGCCTCTGGGCGAGCGGGTTTCAGGGTCATGCGCTTGAAGGGGGGGGGGGGGGTGCAGATGGAGGAAGAGGGCGGGAACCCTTTCTCCCCAGTGTTATGTTGCCGGGGAGCTGTGGAGTGAAGGTCCCCGCCTGGGCTGTCCTGCTTAGGGTAGGGGGGGTTAAGAGCACCTCAGTTTGCCTCTTCGTGGCTTTTCTGCATTTGGTGTCTCAGATCTTGGAAGGGGTACTCGGTTTGCTCCTTCACAGTTCAGTAACGTGGAGGGGGTAGCTTGGAGGCGGGTGGGCCGGGACTTTAGACTGGAGTCGGTGGATGTGGCAGCCGTGACAGAGAAGGTGACTTTCCAGGGGGTAACAGCGGTGGCCTTCTTCATCGTTTAGCTGAAGTCCACAGTCCTGAGGGGGGGGGCAGAAAGGCAGAACATGAATGCACCACAAACACAACTCCCCCCCTTCACCTTCAGTAACTTTACCTTTGAGAATAATTTGATAAAAAGGAAACACATCAATATTTAGCTTGCAGAGTAAATGAAACATTTTGAAAAACAGAGGGCCGGTCGTTAACCTTAAGGAGCCCCTGAAGTTACAAATTCAAATCTTTCATCTTTTTTAATAAAATTTGATTTTTCACAGGTATAGAACCAAAAAATGTCTATAAGCAGTGCTGAAGAGGGAGAGCGATGGAACTCTGTTTGGAAGACCCCCCTGCTTTGCCCGCCCATGTGTCGCAGTGCCTTTGGGCAAGACATGGAACCCCCCCCCCATTGCTCCGGCTATCAGTGTGTGAATGCGTGTGTGAATGTGGCATTTGTACTTTACAAGTATAGACATCATTTACCATTATACCGTTCACTAGAGAAAGAAATAACATGGAATCTGAAGGAAAACCTGCTTTGATTCTGACTGAAATGAAATATATATATTTTTAAACAGTTTTTATTTCAAAACGGAGACTTGTATTCTCATTTCAGTGCCAATTGATGAGCGTTGATGTCCCTCAGGGTAAACACAAGCTGGTGTCGTGTGATGCTGGAATAATCGAAAAATGACTCAAGACATCAGAAAAACAACAAATCTCCCAACACCACATGAATGCAGAATAACCTTCTGCACCTAAACAAAGGTCAATGTATTTGTAGTGCACCGTCTATGGCACATGTGTCAAACTCAAGGCCCGCGGGCCAAATGTGGCCCTCCATGTCATTGTATGTGGCCCTCGAGAGCATACAAGTTTTTAATTTCTTAAAATAAAAATGAAACTTGGTGTGTATTTATTCGTATCTAGGGGTAATTGATTTGAAATATGGGATTGGGCAACTGGACATTACAACTTAAACACTGTCCATATTACTTAACCTGACATAATCAACTGTAAAAGGATTTATGCTAGAGTAACAAGCAAACATATGTTTTCTATGCAACTGTCACTTTAAAAAGTTACAATAAATAAATTCTGAGTTATTTAACATTAAGGAGTAGTTATGCTTATTTTTCATCACATTTAGTTACATGTATAACCTTTAACGACAGCTACTATGCTGATGTGGCCCTCAGTGAAAATGCGTTTGACACCCCTGGTCTATGGGGAGACACCAAAATGCAGGGACAATAAAACTTTAATAAAGGTTATCAATATAATTTATTCCAGTTTGGTGGGCCAGATTAAACAGTTATGGCCCCCGGGCCGTAATTTGTCCACGCCTGATATAGAGGGATTTCTGCAGCTTCTAGAAATAACTGTAATAACTAGTCACAGTAGTTTTTGTGTTAAGTGTTATCTATGTACGTGATGGAAATGAGAGAGCCACTGCAGGTTTATGAATGAAAACTCTGACCCTGCAGAGAAGTTCATCACAGGACTGACAGGATGAGACCTCCTGGGTGGGTCGTGAACATACCACAGCGATTACATCAACTCCCTGACCACTCCAAGGATCTTCATCTAGCTAAAAATGTGCAAAAATCTTTTGTTTCATTAGTGCGTCTGCCCTTCCACTGTTAGTGTGTCTCACTGCTCTGTCTGCTTGGCATCCAATGAGCAAACGGTGGACAAATCTGATGGGTTACAAGATCACAGAAAGCCTTTTCTCCCCACAGAGTGTCTAATGAATTTGGCTGCTCCAGAATGATTCAGATCCCACTGGCAGAAGCCATTCACATAAAGGAAGGATTGCTGCAGGAAATGTGTCTCGCTACCTTTTACTGTCACTCCTGACTGAGGTGGAGTGTTGAAACTCCAGCATTTAACGACAACCCCCCCCCCCCCCCCCCCCCCCAGCTGAGATCTGAGCCAAACGCTGGAATGTGCATTGTCAATGAGTCACAATGTTGAGCTGTAACCTTGAGTTTGTATCCGTTTCTGTGTGCGTGTGTGTGTTTCCCTTTTTCTGCGTCTCCTTCATCCCAGCAGAGCGATGAGTCACTGTCACTGGGACAAAGCTCCAGCTCTGACTCTGGCTTCCAGCGTTCCAGACAGACGATGTGTTAGTGATCGCGCACAGTGAGATGTGCATGCTGGGAAAACATTTCAGCATGCTTGTTTTCGGCCCCATCTAGTTTATTCCAACAGGCAGAGGAGCTGATTCAAGTGTTAATTTAAAAACATCGAGTCCAGTTGAAGTCAGGAGACGACTGCTGCTACTCGTATCCAGAGTGAGCGTGTGTGTGTGTGTGGGGGGGGTGCTTACTTCACACTGGTAACACTCCACATGGTAATCCTTGTCCATAGAAACGACTCGGATGGTTTCCTCTGAGCCCTGCAGGTGCAAGCAGAGTCAGACCTTCACTCCTGTTCAAGGTTTGCAGAAGAAGCGATTCTCCGGTTGAATGCTGCAATTAACTACTGCTGCTGAATGCAGAGCAACTAAATCAATCAAACCTGCACATCTGATATGCAGGAGCAGGGGAAGAGCTGCCACAATCCAAGCAAAAGTGTGAGTGGAAGCCGGAAAAATGAGACGGTGACTTCAATCTATCTGACCATACCTCTAAAAGTCATGACTGATTAGACACACAGAGACAAAAATAGAAACTGCTGGTCCTTTCATCAGTTAGTGAACAGAACACGGTGCTCTAGAAGGGTTTAGGCCAAATGAATATGTGTTATTATAGAATGGAGGTTGTACAACCCTAATAAAAATGTGAAAGAGCTCTTTTCTAATCCTAGTGTTTTAGTAAAACCAGTCTTCCTTGCTTTCAGGCCTCAGTATAGTTAGAAGCACGCACAGAATTGTAAAAGTTTTTTAATGTTTTTTTTTTTATATCTCTGAAGTTTATCGGTTTTGTTATCAATGCTCCATTTTACTTACTGTTATAACAGCAAAGTATAGATTCAGATTCCTCACACTGAAAGATTGTATTTTAAAACTTTTTTTTCTAGAAAATAAGCTTGTACATTCTTTCTTGGTGCTGGATATGACTAGCTTCAACTGAATCCACCACTTCTGCTTTTATTATTCACAAAACCCTTTTTAAAGTCCCACTGCAATCATCTTTT
Organism: Oryzias curvinotus; assembly: GCA_023969325.1. Classification (NCBI taxonomy): domain Eukaryota; kingdom Metazoa; phylum Chordata; class Actinopteri; order Beloniformes; family Adrianichthyidae; genus Oryzias; species Oryzias curvinotus. Next base: position 24,584,176 of record CM043708.1, on the reverse strand, counting down.
GATTTATTGTAAAAGTGTTCTCAGTGGTCTGTGCCATTTTCTAGGACATAGTTTCTGCAGAGCTACAGGAGTTCATCAGAAACTGAACTCTGAGTTGTCGGCGGTGCAGTTGGGGATGAAGTCAGCCTCCACGGATATCTCATTATCCATCTGTTTACACTCTCTCCCACAAGCTTACAGCCCTTCACAACTCCAACTTAACATTAGCAGTGCAACAGCAATGGCGAGCAGTGTTGGAGCACTCCAGTTTAGAGCCAGATGCAGCTCAGATGAGGAAAACATAGACACTAATGAATCTATTTGTCTACAAGTGGAAGCATCAAAATGGAGGGGAGCAGGGAGACTTTGGCCCACCCATTTCAGTTGCTGCATCACAGCTGAGAGCTTTTTTTCAAATAGCATTGTTTTAATCTGATTCTGATTCAGTGCATTTTGAAAAAGGAAATACTGAGAAATGCAGTTTTAAGCTTAAAGGGCCTATACCATGCTATTCTCAAGGTTTTTATAGAAACCATTTCCCTTTTTATGATAATGGCACACAAAAAAACAAAACTTTTTTTTTACTTAATATTAGTTATTTTCCTGCGCTCCATTCCAACCCTGAACAGCATTCCAACGGCTCCAACGCTCCGTGTGCCAGGCGCCCATTTAATGACGTCAATCCAGAGTCGCCATCGGCAGTGTGTCTGCGTCTCGCCCACAAAAAAAAAAAAACAATCATCCAAACTTTTGCAAAGTTGGATGTGAATACTGCACATATAAAATGAAAGCGTTCTGCCGATCACTGCTAGCTAAGCAGAAAAAGGGTGTGTGTGTGTGTGTTAGCCTGGGGGCGGAGCTGGCAGCACAGACTTTTCCTGGAAGGGGCTGATCTTCACTTACCCACGTCACAATGTGAGAACCTGCCCATTTTCGTGGGGTGGGGGGTTTTAGTGCTCAAAGCGCAGATTTTTAGAGGAATACTCAGAAATGCATGAATGGATCAAAATACTGCTTTGGGGTTATTTACAGTGAGGAATGAACACTATAAAACACTTAAAAGCTTAAAAATTGGATTTTGCATTGTATAGGCCCTCACAATTCTTCTTTATATGTCTGCCATCATGAGAAAAATTGTAGATGTTATAAACACCAAAAACACAATTTTAAACCACTTCTCGAACCACTTCTTGAATTAAAATAATGTCTTAAAGAGGAAGTCCAGTTTCTTCCAGGCAGGAACATTTTTCAGAAGCGTGTGCTATGACCCGACACACCAAGTCTTTCTCAACTTTACACTAACAGCACAGACACTTCTCAAAAAGAAGCATAAGGCTGTTTTTAAACAAAAATACAATAAAAACCTTCTACATTTCCATTTTAAATAGTGTAAGCTTAAAGCAAAAGAACTGTAAGAAGTCCAACCAACCGTCTGATTGTTCTTTACCTGAGCAGGAAGGATGGGCTGGTTGCATGAGGCGCATTTAGGAGCAAAAACTCTGTCATGAAAGAGATGAAAAAAAAAGTCAAAAATATCAAACATGTTGAGTCTGAATGTAACTTGAATCAGGTAACTTGGTAGCTCCAAACATGAAGTGTTTCTAATCAAATGCATCGGTCATCTCTCATGAAACTGTTTACGATCACAAAACCAAAGAAGCTTTACTATTTAAATCAAAATGTAAATACAATAAAGTAGATAACAATAGACATAGAGCCTTTTTTCTTTTCTTACGTGTGGTAGTCTTTGACACAGTAGATGTTGTTTTCCACGTCTACAGTGAAGGGAACTCCATCTAAACCCTCTTTACAAACCACACAGCGGAAACAGCCGGGATGGTAGGACTTGCCCAATGCCTGGAGGATCTGAACACCAACACAGACAAGATGAAAGAACACCTCAGAGTTTAGGCTGACTTCAAAAATGTATTTGAGTGATTCTTACTTAGAAAATACAATATGAATTATTTAAATCCACATCAATTTCTTGTGTTTTTCAACCCCAAAAACAGCTTTTTTATTGCATGATTCGGGTTCACTGATGAAAACGGTTAATCAAACACAAAAAAGACAATTCTCAGAATTTTTCTTTAATTAATATTTGATTCACATTGTATCATAAATCCAATGTAATTGGGAGCTTGTGAAAGGATGCTCGACTACCCCTAGATTAACATCACACCATCGAACAAATACAGCTGCAGAGGGAGAGTGAAGTTCTCACCATCTCCATGATGAGGTGACCACACACGAAGCACTTCTCAGCCGTCTGTTGGAAACCAGAGTACTGCGGGTCGCAAAAAAACCCAACAGGAATTATTATATTCAGCTGTGAAAATGTTAAATTAACACTTTAGAGGTCAAAATGAAGGACTGGTTGCCATCTATAGAGGGTGCTGCTGCTCTCTGACGTGAGGACTTGACTGTTCCTCCATCAAACCTTCAAGTTTGATAAAGAGAAACATTACACGTCTTCTCCTCGTTAAAATATAACACCCGTGTCGTGTAAACAAGCTCCTTTCTCCTCAGCCAGAGCCCAGCAGATAATGAAGGGGACCATCTGCGCTGCACAAGCCCTCTCTGGGTCATGACCTGATGACATGCAGGGCCTGGAAGAGGAGGAGAACAGCTACAAGGTGAAGGTGGTGATGGGCAGCCTTCCCCCAGCCCTGACATGAATTTGCCATCTGCCGTCACCACCACCCCCATCCTACCAAAGAAACACCCCTGGGGTGACAGGGCAGGCTCGTTTGGTCTCAGCTGACATGGGGAAGTGGAAGAAGATTAGCAGCATCATCGAATCTTCAGCGACAGAGAGGCGCAAAGCAGGAATTTAAGAGTTTCCTGACGAAGAAAAACTGTAAGATGAAGGATTTTCACCAGATCCTCAATGCATATAAACCAAACCATCCAAAATTTGAATTGCTTTTGCACCTAAAATAAAAATGCAATTACTTCTGTCTGTTTCTCCCAACTAAAAGAGTTTGTGTGATGGATTTGATGCAAATGAGGTAAAAGAAAATCCTATTTGAAGCCTTTATTTGTAGGATGAGTTGCAGAATGGCAGCAGACATCCAGGGTTCCCTCTGAACCCCAGGCAACTTGAGTGTCAGGCCATCATGAAACAGTGGTTAGGAGATGGGGAATTAAGTCAGTAACCATGGAAGTGCAGGTGACTCACCAGAAAATCCTCCTCACAATAAACCTTCCCATTGACGTTGTAGAAAGCCTTTCCTCGCAGCCTTCTTCCTGCAAACAAACATGAGGTCTAAAGGTCCAGAACCAGTATTTAACATAAAAATACATTTTGAACATAGATTGGACACTGTCAATGTAGAAAAACACATTTTACTTTACTCCACTATTGTGTTAATGGCAGCTTTCATTTTAATTAGATAAATGCAATCAACTTTGGAGCATGTGTTTGCACATCTTGAGTTCCTTCTGCATAATCTTTGACCAAATAAATGTGTCCATGTTGCACAATATGAAGATATTTTTAAAGGAGTCCGGTACAGGAAGTTGAGAGGAATGTGCAGAGGAAGCAGCATTAACTAACAAGCGGACCAGTTATCCATTAACATGCAGCTCCGGGAGTCACAACACCACCAATGTGCAGCACCAATGTGAGGGTTTGTCTTTCAAAGTCATTTATCAGCCTAAGGTGCAAATTGATGTTTAAAAATTTACCTAAGACAAATGTTTTTTTTTTCAGCTAGTGGATTCAAAATTAATCCAGGGATTTCCATTTTCTGATTTTTTTATAGTCCCAAAAAAATAACAAAAGTCAGATATTGGACATGAAAAGAAATGGAGATAAAAAATCTGATAACTTATGTCAAGTAAAAGTTTCCTTTTTCTCTAAACCTCCACACATTCTGTCCCCAGCAGCAGGTCAGGGCAGAGCAGATGGTTGGTGGCTCTCTGTCTCCATTCAGCTTCTGCAGCCATCGGTTCAATCACAATTTCATTCACAACACATAAACAATCGATACAGCACCTCTGTGAGCAAGGTTTCCCATGATCCTCTGCTCCTCCCTTCTGAGGCTTTGCACACAGCTTCCAGAAAGAGCAACAGAGGACAGGCGTGAAGGTGTCCTTCACTGTGACACAGGCAAATACCTTGCAGTTTGTTTTGTAAACTATTATAGTATCAAGTTGAAACATTTAGCTTCATTACAATGTAAGATAACATTTCCTCGGCTCAAATTAAGATCGATGAGGAAACTTCCAAAATAACAGGACAAATCCAGCTGCATAAACACATCCCTAAATCAGAGCGAGTCCAGGTTCTGCACGCCCAGCACAAGAACTGAATTCCTGGGGCTGAGCCTTCATTCAGCACAATCCAAGTTGTGAATTCAATCTGAAAGGGAAATTCTGCTGCGGGCTGGCTTCTGCAGCCCCCCTGCCATGCATCTCACACAGCTCGCCCATTCAAACGCACTTAAAAGCAGCCGTGTCTCTCTGGCAGCTTGGTGACTTCAGCCGAAGCCTCGCAGACTAAACCCACAGATCTCATAAATCTGCCGGATTAGTCAGATTTAATTGTTGTCCCCGGTCCAGCACTGGTTTTTATGGGAGTCCCACTTCGTCACAGAAAAATCTGTTTTCTGGGAGATGGTGAGAGATGTGAAACAGCCTCGCAAATGTCTGGAACTGCAGACATTTCACATCTCACAATAGGTGAGACTTTTTAAAAGGAGAAATCTGCATTCTGGAGGCAAGAAAAAAAAATGCGTGAAGCCGGACTCAAACAGCCTTTGAGAGCGAGGCAGCCCTCAGACGCTCAGGAATGGTGGGGCTACAGTGTGAAGCGCAGCAGCGGGGGCTGCTGTGAGCTGCTCTGTGGCCTCTGCTCCGCAGTTTAGGGTCTGGAAGGTGAATACAAAGGCCCAGTGCTGATGGCTGCAAGGGGAGCAGGCCGACTGAGCAAACGGGGACATTCTTTCTGCCTGAGGTCACTAGCTGGTCCTATTCATCCCCCCCCCACCATCCACACCCCCACCACCTCTCCAGCACCCGCTTCCCTCACTGGGAAAAGGAGGGGGAGGGCTCCATGCCTTCTTCTCTCCCCTTTGGCCTTTTGTCAGCAGACAGGCCGAACATCCTCACAGTTTCAGGGAGCCTGCATGGAACGGGATCCAAAACTAGTTTTAACATTCGACGGGCGAGCCGAACACACCCGAGAGCGGAGAGCAGGCTTCAATTTTAGCTCCAACAGGTAAAAGGGAAGCCGTCTCAGCGTCAATCTACAGTAGTCAGTATTATCTGAGTCAAAACAAGCAGGAAGACTAAATATCACCCATCCAAGAGCAACTAAAACTAAACATGGCAGCTTGATCAGTAACCCAAACTGAGTCAATATTCTCAACAATGTGGAATAACAGGGAGCGATCTCCTCCCACTCAGCTCACGTTTCTGCGCAGCTCTCTGCAGCCTTGACCTCTTCTCTCCTTAATGTTGCTTGCATTTAATATCTGGCCATTTAGGAAACAGGACCCATTCCGCTAATGCACCCATTCTGAATCAGGGTGTTGCCATGGATATGAGCTTTCGTCTTATAAAAGAGGACTGATGTGGCTTTGTGGCGAAGGTATTATTTGGATAACATTTCCTGTTTTGAGCGGTTTGTACGAGATCACGATAACCCACAATTTTTCATGAAAAGACGACATATTAAAGAGGAGGATTTACTTCTTTTTCTGTTCATTTCTGAGATATTCCCCCTGTAAGTCTAATCTCCAGCAAACTCACAGAGAGATCATCTGAAACAATACCATTTCAGTTTTTTTAAATTATCTTCTGAAGATGTGGTAAATTGATTTTCTGTCTACAAAGAGATGAAGAAAAAACAGAAAGAAGGCAAATATATGCAGAGAAATGGATTCTAAAAAAATATCCTTATAGAATTTCTGGCAAACTGTCTTTGGTCTGTTATTCTGAGGATTTAGCTAAATCCCAATTCAACAAATGTGTGAAAAATTATGACTAATGATGCTACTATTTGAACTACTAGCCCTTTGGTTTCACTTAAGCCACTTTTATTTATGTTTTTTACTAAATTTTACTGTCGTGTAATTTTTCTGTGTGCTAAAGACACTTTGAAATCGCCAAAATGCTCTTTTGATAACCTCACCATGCCACGAAAAAAGACAATTTTCTTATTTTACCTAATGGAAGATCTAAATAGGAGCCAAAAATGTTATTTTCTTTCCTTTTACAATGCATGTGTGAGTGCCGAAAGCTGAATATGCTTCAGCAGTACATGTTTAAGCTGTCTGCATAGCTGCAAATTTACCCAGTGAGGGAAAAATAAAGGTCTGTCTTATCTCATCACTAAAGGACATTTTTTTAAAAAAAGGATGAAACAGTTGCTAAAATGTTTAAAAATCTCACTGGATGTTAAAGTATTTGAAGTTGTCATTAAGACTAAAGGTTTTTTTTTTTAAACAAAAGTCTAATAATAAAGATGGTATTCACTGCAAAAGCTGACAGGTTGATTAGAAAAAAGCTCCATTAATTTGAAAATAATTCTCAAGCTGTCATAAAACCTACAAATGCTGCTTTTTAACTCAAAAATAGAATACACAAAAAAAAGTCCTGATTTTAAATTATGTATTTAAAGTAAACTAATTTATAAAAGATCTGAATGCAGATAACAAATGACAGTCCAGACATACAGTAAATCTGTGAAAGTTAATAAGGATTTTTTGCAGATTTAAACATTTCATCATTTAAATTCAACGAGCATCAAACAGCTTATTATTTAAATAACATAGAAATAAGAAAAAAAACTAAAGTAGACCTCAGGAGGAGCTGAACACTTTGACACTAGAAGGAACAGAAAAGCTACAGAAGTTTCTTTTAGAAAACCAAAAAAACCCGACAAGCATCTCAGTCGTGGAAAAGCTTCCCAGCTTCTCAATATTCACATAAAGAGAGCTTTAGGCCAGCAGAAAATCAAGTTATGTTCTTTTAGATAAATATCTTATGAAATGTTCTCAGTGAGATGCTGCAGAAGGGTTGACCTCTCAATGAAAACAGTTCTCTGAAAGTCAAAAATCGTTCCCTTTTTTTTTCCTCATTGACATTTTTTTCGCTGGTAATTCAATAAATTGAGTCAATCTCCCATGTTGAGGCATTTAACTGACCAGGTGGAGCCTGTAGTGGAAGAGGAGTTTGAAGGGTGATTGAAGGTAGAGACACAATGAACGATTTCAACATGAACACCTTCCTTTAGAAAACGATGACTTCAAATCTTTACTTTTTACCATCAAACAGCGTTCCAACACAAACATGAAACCACTGAAGTCCTGAAAAAGATTCAAGCTTATTTCTTGAGTAATTTAGGCTAAAAAAAACAGTTTGGTGAGTCTGATAAATTCAGCACATGATTGGATAAAAAAATGAAGCCGATTATTCTTTATTCAAGTCAAGACAGGTATAAGAGCTTTTCTGTTTATTAGCACTTTATTTTTTGTTATAAATTTTAGTCTGATAAAAATGTGATCAAAGGGTGTATTCAGACGGAAAAAATCTGCTGCTCCGGGCCGAGTCCTCTTAATTTGGTCCGTATCGAGTCCTGAACCTTGCGTTTGGTTTGTATTAAGTTTGCCGTCAAGCGGACATTTCTGTTTCGAACTAAAGCTTGTAAACAAAGCCATGTGACTAAAGATCTCTTCAGTCATTGGCAACAAAAGCAAAAATGATGGAAGTCTAGTGCTTTGCAATCCTCGTCGGGGTAGTTCACTGGTTCAAACTTTATATTTCGCTGACCAATTTTGAACGTCTGTACTAACGTCAGGTCCAACTTTTGCTACTTTGGTATGGCAGAGGCATGCTATGTACGCTGACTATGAAGGGTTTCCTTACATAGATTGTCGGGAAAATAGTGCGAGAGGCAATGTGTATCATGTAAGTACGGTAGTTTTAATGGTCCAGTTGTTCCGCTCCGAGTGATCCAAACAAACAAACAAACAAACTGAGATTACCTCGAAAGGTGGGTCAGAGAGCAGGTCCTGGACCCAGACTAGGGTCCGTTTAGGTTTATTCAGACTGAAAATTTGCTCCGGATTATCGGGGGAAACAAACTGTGGTTTACTTGAAGCGGACCAAATGTGTCCAGTCTGAATACGTCCAAAAACCAACCAAATACATAAGTATGTTAACTAACAAACTGTTTTTGATGGGAAACGTAAGAGGGTGTATGCAAAAAAAAAAAAAAAAAAAACTAGAGGTGAACAGGTAAAAAACATCAAATAACAATGTTAAATAAATGATGTTCAAAGTGGCAGACAGGAGTTTCAAAAGTTTGCCTTTAAGTTTTAATGCAAAACTAAAGCAGTGTATAAGTATCCTGAGCTTCCACCGACATTTAAGATGTTTGTACATAAATATGAAAGAAAGTTGTACATAAAGACACATTGGTTCTGCATTTAAACCCAGACGTCTGAGACAACACTGCTCATCCTTGTGTGACTTTGAAACCTAATCCTGTACTTTGCTTTTAATCTTCAATAATTAACAGGGTGTATATATTTTTCCCTAGGCGTACATGTTTCTTCCTGCTTCCCAGTTCTGAGGTTATCCCTGATCACTCCAAACAATCAATCATGCAGTCGCCACACCTCTCCTCCATTAAAGACACTCTATCATCAGCGAAGATCCCAAACAAGGGATGGATTTAGAGCTTTCATCAGGAGCGTCTAACCTGCCAAATGACGGATCAAACATTCGCAGCCTGTTAAGCTGTTGAGGCGGCGATCTTCAGAGCTGCTCAACAGGATCAAACTCAAAATGCTGAAACAGACCTGAATCATATCGGGTCACATTCCAACAGGAAGTCTTTGTCAACCACATATTAGTCAGATGCCTGCTGGTGTGTTTCGACACGTGATAACCGTCCTCTCTGTGAGGAAACATTTATTGTTGCAAGAGTTGTACCTGCGGTGTTGATGACTGAAAAGCCAGAGACTACAGTTGTTTTTAAACTATCCATAGACCCCCAAGCAATCCCGCCTGCAATCAGGTTCATTACCTCTGAGCTTTCAGTTAGAGTCTGGCCCTTTCTGCAGGCACACCGAGGAGCTCCCTGCAACGACTTTCACACCTGCAGGATAACAACAGCTTCGGCGCAGACAAAAACAATGCCTGAGGAGAAGCATTTCAGCATATTTTTCTAAAACGTCGACATCAATTGAAAAGCTGCAACCAGACGTTGAGCGTTTTGTTCTAATGCGTCTCCGTCTCTGTTTCATGTCCCTGGCAGAGAAATCAGAGCTCTGGCTAGGCTGTGAGCTCAGATAACTGTCGCGGTTTACTGGGAAAAATACTTTTTTTTAAGGTACAAAGCTATTTAAAATATATATATATATATATATTTTTTTTTTCAGATTTAGGGACGATAGGGAGAAACCAAATTCACACATTTATGGCAAAGCACCCAAACTCATGTAGCTTCATTATTACCAACACAGCAGGTGGTAAACAATGTTTTTCCCTTTAACAAAATAAAAAATAAAATAGAGTAAAAAGTAGTGCTTCAGGCATCAGTAGTTCAGCCTCTCATTCACTGTGAATGTGCTGACGTTATCTGGAGCCAAACTGCCATCGTTCAAACAGAGTCACCATTGGGTTTAACTGAGCAAACAACCAGACCACAGGGACTAAGATAATAATAATAATAGCTGCAGAAAGTTATTTAACCATTTACTCAGCTCTTTACCTCTTCAACACATCTGTGGGGACACATCCTACACTCACCAGGGACAAATCTGAAGAGACTACAGGAGCTACTAATCTGAAACTGAGAACACCAATAAATTCAAGAAAAAACTCTATGGAAGAAAAACAACTATCAGCTTTGCCAAACGTCTGTTTGCTTGTTTTTAAATAAAAAATTCAATTTAACAAACTCGTCATCTCTGGAATCTCTTGTGTTGCCTGCAAGGGCAGTATGATGATGTAACATTGTTACAATTATTCACTTCTGAGTTTAGAAACATTGCATATCTAAAAACACGAGAAGCTAAATATCCAGATTGCTGGATGTTGATGTTGTAAAGCGTTCCCAGTGGTCTTTGAGTTATGATTATGTGATGATTATGTTTTCTTTTTTTGTGTTGTTTTTTTAATGTGCGGTTTTCCAGGGGATAATTTCTGCAGAGCTGCAGTAGTGCATTAGAGAATTAAGAGACCTATACCATGGAGCAACCCCGCCCCCCATTCCCCTCCCTGTTGCTGAGAGCTCAGAGAAGGGCGCTTGCCCACTCAGTATATTTACACCATAATTAAGATCTTTTACAAACAGCGTTTTTTCCTCTGCTCCTGATTCACCTTAATTTGCATAAAGTAATACTCAGAAATGCAGTTTTAAGCTTATTTTTTTAACATATGAGAAATTAGAAAAATGCCACAAGAACATGTTAAAAACATATTTTTTATTGGAATGAGTCTTTAAGAGGCCTCAAAATGTACACAAGAGATTCAGGAAGCATTAGGTGTTTACTGATTTAATAGACCTAAATCCCACCAAGAATATTTGGGATGTAAAGAGAAACTTTTTTGCTGAGTCTTAATGGAAAATTAACGCAGTGGAGAAAATGTTTGCTTTTTTCTCAATGTTTAATTTGACTCAAAGTTAATTTTTTCAGCTTAAAAGTCAAATGAAGTCCCCTGTGCCTAAGGAAAAAAAAATCCAACTTAGCACCATGTGATTTTTATTTAAACATCTGAGAATTAAGTATAGTAAAAAAAATAAAAATAAAACCAAATCCACAAATCAGTACAACAAAAACATAAATCAACTGGAAAAAAGGTTGCAGCTTCATCCTAAGGTGGAAGGAGCAAAACTTTTATTTTAGCCCCAGTTATAATATGAGTCAGTCATCCAGCTTGCCGTTCACTCAAACTTCAAATAAAGCCAGAACAAAGCAGAAATGTCACATGGAGGCTGTCACAAATAAAACCCCACGGATGGTGTGAGCATGTCATCTGCCCAACAACCACCTGCAGGCATCACTTGTTAGTAGCTGACAAACCGGGAAACACAGTGAGGATAGAAAACACTAAAAAAAAGAAGTGATAGAGCTTCGTATTTGGCCTCAGCTGCACCCGACTTACTGGTTGTCCTGCGTATGACAGCGAAAGCATGCAGCTTGTTTTTTTCCTCTGGTTATTTTTAAACAGCACACTGCCTCCCTGTTGGACAAAGTCGCTCCAGTTCAAATGTGTCTTCTAGTGCCACGACATCTGCATCAAGCCCCCCCCCCCATTCTTCAAGAGTAAAACTCTTGGGTCATAAGGGTGGGGCCTCACAAACCCCATGTGCTCCAAAACAAGGCCCCAATCTTTCTTCTCTTGGATGCGTGTGGATGCACAAGCAGGCGGTTGTTCTTGCCATGCGTGTGCCGTTTAAAGTGAGCCGCGGCAGGCCTGCCCCCTCTGATAAGCAGGTCTGGAACACTTTGTGACCGTGTGATTGAGGTCCTCCAGGGAAGGCTGGCTGAAGTGCTGGTGGGGAGGGTTGCATTCTTGGCCATCTCATGAAAAAAAAAAAAAAAAAAAGAGTGCAATCATGGGAGTAAGCCAAGAGGAGGGCTCAATTATGCATGGTTGAACAAAGCCCAAGGCTACCAGAGAGCAATGTCTCAGCAAACTCAGCCTCAATGTGGAGCTCCAGACTCCAGGAGGACTCTCGACTGGGCCACCGAGAAAAGGGAACGGAAGAGGAGAAGAAAGAAAAAAAGGAGACCGAAAAACAAACAGGAGACATGAGAAGCCCGCTCCTGATAAATCACTGGGTTTGTGTTATGACAAGTGCAGCCACTTTGAAACTAAACTTCTCACAAGCCTTCAAAACGCTGCTTAAAGCAAAACATTCCCATTCACAAGAGGTCAAACGATAGAATATGTAGTTTATGTTTCCAATAAACTATCTGGAGAGGCGCGTTGGCTGCTGAAGTCATCAACAAATACGAGTGCATGGCTCAGAGCATGACCTGCTGGCTAAATGTGGCCACGATTTTTCAGATAAAACCAGCAAAAATTCTCAGGAGGCTGCCGGGTTCCCACAGAGCCAAAAGCATCCACCTTTCAGAGGGAAATTATCTGGGGTTTTTTTTTTTTAAACCAAAAGTCCAAACTTCCTTTGCTTCAGCAAATCAAGCAGATTTCTGCAAGTATCTTACAGACGATTTAGGAGAAAAAAGTTCCTCCGTCCTCCTCAGAAAACACGGACAGCAACTGGACACTCAGCATCTGGCCCCTCTTTCTCCTAAATCACAATAAACAGTGGAGTCTGTGGCTTTGGTTACATGTAAATTATAGGCAGCTCTTCCAGAGCCGGAGGGGTCGAGGTGGAGGATCGGTGTCCATGAACACAACACAAATGAATAGAACCTGGCTAAAAGCTTCCCTCTCCACATCATCTTCTCGTTTCCCCAGGAAATGGGAGAGGGGGGTCTGGAGTCAGGTGACCAGGGGAGGGGGGGAATCCGGAAACATGGATGGACGTACAGACCATCCATACTGTACTTGTCGCTCAATCACAGATTTAATCGCAGTCCTGTCGATCCAATATTGTCTTTGTGCCGCAGAGCTGTCTGGACGATTTCGGCCAGAAGGTTTTCGGGAGCAGCAGAGGTGTAGATCCGGACTGTAACATAAGCTCTACTGTGATTTTTCAACAAAAGGGAGGCTTTGAGGATGACGGCTGCTGCCCGGGAGCGTGATTCCAGCCTGAAACATCACACTAAGGAGGTCTGACTGACTCTTCTCTCCGTATCTAAAATATGCAAGACATGACATCTCTTAAATGTGGACTTTTCTACACACTCTGTGACTCGACCCCTGAAAGAATGCAGAGCAAAAGCTTCACGATGCTTCAATGACGGAGGAGCGTCTCCCCTCGACAGATTGAATAAAAGTAGTTTTCTAAAAAAGCTTTAAAGACGCAGTTTGATGAAAAATGTGTTTTTAACCTGTTCGTGCAGCATTTTTGTCATGATGGAGGACATATAAAGAAAAGATTAATTTCATTGTGATGAATCCACGTAGAGACACCTAGATCTATGTACATCTGGCCTCTGGCTCAAAACTGTACGGCTGGATTCTACTCCCCGCTAGCGTGACAACGTGTAAACAGAGAGCTCACGGCAACAGGGAGAGGAAGGGAGGCAGGGTTGCTCCATGGCAACAGGTAATTAGTTAACAGCAACTAATGCTGCTCTGCAGAAACTATGACATAGAAAACTGGGAACGCTTTTAATCAAAAGATGATTGGAGAGGGTCTTTAAAGCAGAAGTTAATGTGGTATTCCTTACTCAACTTTTACACAGGAGAAAAAGTAGTAATTATGGTCTGGTTTTTGAAAAAACATTCATGAAAAACATCCGTTTTTGAGGTTTTAAAAGCAGTGACAACAGTCGTTGGCCCATTGAGGAAGGGAATTGTCTGGATCAACAATAGTTCACAGTAGTCCAACACAAAGACACACACCTGGTGAGGCCATATAACCAGTGTTCTTACTAATTAAAGAAACTTGACGCCAAAACAATTAAAAGTTTTCTTTAAGTATAATTTTTCCTGTTTATAAAGTTGGTTTAGTTCACAACATTGTTTAAATTTAGTTTATTCAGTTTATTTCTACAAATTCTTTTTTATTTTAGGCTTGTCGGCATGTTAGACATAGTTTTCCTGCAGCATTATCCACTTTCAAGCAAGCATAAGAAGCCTAACGTTTGACTCTTGAACACCTAAAGGTATGCTGAGGAGTTCACGGTCAACTTGATGACCCAGCGCCTAAGTCCTTCTGATAAAAACAGGCCTGAATCCCTCCTGTTTGTGCTGATATGCAGTTTGATTTTTGCCAAAAGCCATGATGTGCACTGCAGCCAAACAGACATCTCCCATTCAGTCTTTGAATTTTTGAGGTTTATTTATTAGCAGCAGAATTAAGCAGCCATTTCTTTTTGAAGAATATGTGTGATATTATTCAGTAATTCATTTGAAAGGAATTTTAAGCCATAATTATATACTTTTAACATGGAGATTCAAATAAAGTTTGAGTTCTTTTCACTCAATTCTGCTTTGCCTGGTCTGATATTGATCTTGGATTGACTATCCTAAACACATCGGCCTGAACAAACTTCTGATCAGATGATTCAGTCTCATATCAATGGTTCTTATTAGAACTAAATGTGATCTGCTCTTTATCTTGGTTGGTTCTCAGTAGTTACATTTTTTATCTCATATTTACTAAACCGAAGAAAAAGGAAAGACGATTCCTTTGAAAGATTTCACTGCTGAAATACTGAATCCTGTTTGATTGGCAATTCATGTTTCAATATTGATTTCATTTTCCAAATTAGCTTTCAACACGAATTATTTAGGTAATTATTTGATTATAAATAACCCATTTTACATAACCAGTGATGTAAACTGAACAAGGGTGGAACTCAACAGTAAACTTGAGAATTCTTACATTAAAAATAAACTAAAAATAACTTTTAGCCACAAAAGGAAACTCAATTAATAGATCAGATGAATCAAAATGGATTTTTTTAAGCAAATATTGATTTTATATCCATTATACTTTTTTTTTTTTAAACCTGTTCAAATTTACTGTTGAAGAGATGCACGTTGAATGTGGCGCTTTAAATTGATGGTTTTTCACAGAAATGATTTGAGGACAGTTTTTTTTAGCTTCCTGGTTGTTGTTACCATCTTGACAGGATGTGATGTCATAGACCCGAGCCTTTTGAAAATGCGTACAAAAAAAATAAAAAGAAAAGAAAATGGGCGAGAAAATGACACCCGGTGGTTATTGAATCCAATTTGAAAGAGGTTCCAGAGCTGAAAATGCAACGCATTTGTGTGCATAAAATAAAATAAGATAAGAATCCACCCCCTGTAAAAATGTCACTAATAAAGCTAGATTTGAAAAATAAGATTTAATCTGAGTTGTAAATATGTTTACTCATATAAAACGGAATGGTTTTCCTTGTAGTGAATGGGGACTGACTTGGGTTCACCTGTCTGTACTTTAATGACTAGTTTTCAAATGCGCTTCAGCCTGGAAGTCAAAGGTTTTTTTGCTCCTTGAAGAACAAATGTGTTTAATTTAGACAGAATGCCCACTATAAGTTTGAGAAATCTAAATCCAGTACATACACACCAGGAAACTCACAAGGAAAAACAATGCAGTAAGAAACGGGTTTAAATTTGTAAAGTCTGATTCAGACTTAAATCAGACTTTTCTTGCAGTTTTATTGCACTTTTCTTACTTTTCTTGCAATCTTGCAGAAGAACAAAAAGTGAAATTTCACATCTTTATTTCTAATTTCTTATTTTCCCTGCATGCTAATCCCCAATAACTAGTAGGCAACGATGCTTCGGCCAGATGAATATTGAACTTTCACACACCAGATGGCTTCGGCTGATTTCGCAGGTAGCTGTTGTACTCACCACACGAGCAGCAGGTGAAGCAGTTTGTGTGATAGAGGTTCCCCATGGCCTGACAAGCCTGGCTGGCCCCGTACACGCCCTTCCCACATTTGACGCAGATACCTGTCGGAGACAATGTGGTCAGTTAAGTACTGCGGTGTGTTCACTCAGCCACGCTTTGTGCGAAGCAGCAGGTTCAGCTGAAGGTTCAAAACAACACAAAAGAAGGAAAAACCTGAAACATTGTAGAAACAAGGATGAACATTTCTTGTTCCACCAAGAAATTTTTTTTTTTTACACTTTTTCCAATTACAGGAGACATTAATAAGCCTTTGACTCAGTCTGCATAGAAGTGATCCCTCATTAAAGCAAATTGAAACAGATGCAAAGCTGAGAGATTTTGCTTGAAAAAATGGGGAAAGAAAGCAGAAGGAGGTTCAAACACCAAAGTTAAAGCAATAATTTATGAAAGCTGTTGGATTCCCACGACACACTCCACATTTTGTCATTTCTACACATTACATCATACATTTCAAAAGGCAGGCAGGCAGGCAGGCTGCTTCTGGAAAGATGAAGTGTTGATCCGTTGAAACACAGTGGATGTGAAGAGTTTATCAGGAGAGAAAAACTGGATTAAACACAAAGTGAGGATTTTTAAACCTTCCGAAACTCAGTTTAGGCTGTTCATCAAGGTACCGGTACCTTCAGAGGCCAGGAGTAAATGTCTACTCATAAACAACATGTGTTTAGGCTTAATAATAGCTGCTGTTGCAACGAAGTAGTATACTGCAAACTATTTGATAGTCGCAATGATTTAAAAAGCTGTTTTTAAACATGGGAGATATTTGATCAGGTTTTAAAATGTTTTAGCTTCTCTTTTCTCTGCACCTTTCCAAGCTTTTCTCCAAATCAGCACAGTCAAGAATTATTTGTCTTGTTAAAAGCTAGGATGCAGAAGTCAAAATCGTTTTGCTGTCTTTGACAATTGAAAAAGCTGATTTCTGACTCAAAAAACTCAAATTGCTGGATTTAAGAAATGTTCATGAGACTTCTAAATGCATTTTAAGTACATTTACGATAATTTGGGGTTTTGGTTTTAAGAATGTTACTTTAAATTTTGACAAGTTCGACTGACTGGTGTTCTTTGTCATCATGGAAACAAAAATTTAGGTTTTTGTTTGAAGAATAAAAGCCACTTTTAGATTTTAGGTGGATATATTAAGAACACTGATTTTATTCTCATTTACATTTTATTCTTAACCGAGTCATTGGTGTTTATTACACTCAATGTTTGTCACCGTAATCAATAATAAACAATAAGGTACATAAAAACTCAAAAAATACAAACTATTTGCTCAGAACTAACAAAAACACTTTTTATTGGACTGTATAACATTCAGTTTTAAGCAAATCTAAAAGTTTCTTTACCTCATTTTTTCATTTTTGAAGGATTGTTTCTAGGTTTTAATATCTTCTAGTTAAATAAAAATGACTTTCTGCATACACAGATATTTTTACTACTTTCTAGTCATTTTATTCCTTAGGATTTGCGTTTTTTTTTTTTTTTTTTCATGATTGAGGGTTACCAGTACATCTATTTGCAGTGTAGGTCGGGAAGGTCAGAAGCTGTGAGTGAGCAAACTCACATGACTTTTTTTCTGGAAATGTTGCAAACCTTTAAGTTTATATTTAATTTTTCATGTTAGATCATGTCCAGTGTTTTCACATTTTGATCAGTGTCCAAATAATACTGACTGACAGTTACGCGTGGATCAACCCACTGAAGGAAAGCCCATCCATCCGCGGGTATGTGACAAACCGCTGCCAACCTCAGTTATGGAAAAACGCAAAACAACAACAGCAGTAAAGAAAAAGATTTGGTCCACAGCATCAGCAGAAGACCTGAACTCTCTCTCACACAAGACAACCTCCACTGAGGTCACATTCCTGAGTGAGAGCAGGGTCAAAGCCTGGATGGGGTGAGTCTCGGGTCGCGGTGCCCACAGGACGCACAATCCCACAAAATCCAGACACGACCTGCACAGCAGCACGCCTCATACCCCAGATAACTCACAACATTTGTTTAACAGGGATCACAGCTCACCTGTAAATCTAAACGTGTTCATTGGTGTCACACATAAAACAGCATTTAAAAAGAAACATTAAGGTCTAAGATTTAAATGGGCTCTGAAATGAGTTCAAACAAGTAGCAGAGAGAACGGTGTGCATCGCTTTGTGGAACCCAAAACAGTTTTTGATGCTTTAATTGTGAAAAACCACAGACACCGTGGAGACTGCCTTTGAGCTTCATGTATAAAAGAATACACAGAGAGCACTGAAGCACTGCACAGGCTGCAGATTCAGAACAGTTCTTACAGTATATGCAAGTGCTGACAGAAAGCTGCGTTCTTACACAGACATCAAAAAAGGAAGTCCTTTTGATGCGCACTGCACAAACGATAGACAAAAAAAAAAAAAATCAACATTCAATGAGGAATTCTGATGCTCCAAGACCCAATAAAGGTCTGTTTGATCACCTAAAGCTTCTCCAGACGTGACCACAAAGAACACACATTTCAGAACAAACTCGACACCAGACAAAGCTGTTTATCCAACATCCATTTGTGGAGGGAAATGATATTTAAATGTGGTTCCTAGCTGGGTTTATTTTTTTTTTACAATTACAATTGTTAATATTTAGAAGTTAAATGTCAGCTGTATCACCTAGTAAGGGTGGTCTGCTACCTGTGGCTCCAGAGCGTCATGGCTCTTTTACCTCACCTCTGTAGCCCTCTCGGTAAAGAACAATAAGAAAAATAGTTCCTCTTTTAAAAAGTAACTGTATAGTAAAAATTTGTCAAGAAAAAAAATTTAAAAAACGCACTCAAACTTTATTCAACTCATTTATGAAGAGTTGAGGGACTACGCATCACAAGGACAGATTTTTGTGCGCCGTTTTCCACGAGAATCAATCGGAGGTCATAAGCCAAATCAGAATTAAGGTTTAGCGGATTGTAAGGCTGATTTTTATTTCAGAACAAATTCAAGGATTTTAAGACCGCCCTATGCTTTGAAATATCTGGTAATGGTACCTTAAAAAACTATGATTCAATTTCAGTTAGTTAGATTTACACATTTTTGGCTGAAATGCACCACAAATGGTAAAATAGACGAATAAACAGTTGTTTTTTTTAAATCATTGCTAACATTACAGTACCTACTACTGCATTTACTGCATTTAGATGATCCGGTGTGGTACAGGGTGTCTTTTATTTTGAAAGAAAAATCATGTAACCCTCCATCAGAAGTTATAAACTATTTCATATTTTGACAAAATGAAATTTTCTCTTTATATTGATATTTCATTTATGCTTAAACAAAGAACAGTATGGCTACAATTATCATAATCCATAACATAAATGCTAATAAGTGTCTTATTTTTCTAGAGGGTGAAGACTTTGTGGGTTGCTGACAGTGAGAAATCCTCCCAAATGCCTCTCTGAGTGTTGAAGGTTGCAGACCCCTGACCTAGTACATGCAAACCATAACACAATGCAGCGAGAGGTAAACTGACTTCCAGTGACATCTTCATTGCACTTTCAGAGGCTTGTTAGCTGCTAAAAACTGTTATCTTTAGCTCCACCTCATTACTCACATTCCTGCAAGGAGGAGGCGGCGAACCTCAGATGAAAGACAACAATGAATAGTTTCTTCATCTTCATTTGGCTCACAGCTAAACCTAATTACAGTTGCACAAAAACAAGGCCGTGCAGGAAAGTTTGGCCAGGACGGTCAGCTTCCTTCTGAGACGCAGATCCATGCCAAAGCAGTGTCAGCGTGCAGCCCACTAATTTGTGACTGCACACAGTTCAGGCTTGTGCTGTGCTGAAAGGGGTATGTACATCCTCCCAAATTTATTCCTGAAAAAGTACCTGACTGAAAAGTCAAAGCTGACACCGAAGTGTTCAGCTGAGCTGCTCAGATTAATGGTTTTTTGTCAAACTGATGACGGGTGTTTCATTCAGCACATCTTTTTTTTTCCCCTCTTTAGGGCGATGTCTGACACATTGAAGCTCACGTCTATCAGTAAATAGAGATAAAGTATAAACATTTTCCTTCCTAGAAGCCAAGATATCAACCATCCTTCAGATGAAAGAGCAGCTCCTTTCCATCATTTCTTTTCATTTGAGTCGTTTCTGAACATTTCTCTGAAGGACGGAGTCCATTTTCATCCTACCTCTAGGTAAATAACTTAAAATTTTGCAAAGTTCCGACAAATACATTTCTTAAACAGTCAGGCTCTAAACTGACTGAAAATGGGTTAAAATTTTGCAAAGCTGAACAGGCTTTCAAACTTAAAAAATCATTACTCAATATCATTACTAACAGTCCAAAAAGAAACAAAAATCTCTGACGGCAAAAACATAAAAATGAGAGCTGCCTAAGGCTTTTGCACAGTAACAAGAGGAAGAGCAGTCAGACCTGGCTTTTTTTCAAAGCATGGCTTTTTCTGTTGATAAAAAATCCAGGGAAAGTCCGAATGAGTGGACAGAAAAGTGCTCTGAAGATAAACAAATTCTCAAAAATGAAATGAGTGAAAAAGCCTCCTGTGACCAAAGAAACTTCAAAAGAAATGTTTCTTAAGACAGTCTAAAGCACATGTGTCAAATTCAAATGTGGCCCTCCGTGTCATTTTATGTGAGCCTAAACATTTTTCATTCTAACAATAAAAATGTTTTTCAGTTGATTACATATTATTTATGTGTAGCTGCTGTTGTAATTATTCAATGTTTGCAGGTCTTATATGAAGATGCAGACAAATTGTTGTCATCAAAACGTCATTTGGATGTTACACGTGTAATACATGTTCTTTCTAGCTCAGTTTTATGTAATTTTTCTTTATTCGCTTGGACAGTTTGATCCTTTATTACTGGAGTTATGTGGGTTTCAATAAGCGGACAAAATTTAAAAGGATTTATGCTAAAGTAACAAGCAAACATGTTTTCTATGCAACTGTAATTGTCACTTTAAAAAGTTATAATAAATAAATAATGAGTTATTTAACATTAAGAAGTAGTTACATTTATTTTTCACATTACATTTAGTTACATGTATAAGTTATATCTGGCCCTTTGAGGACAGCCACTATGCTGAAAATGAGTTTGACACCCCTGCTCTAAAGAAAGCAGAGTTTGATCAAAGTGCAAAAAAATAAAAGCTGGTTTGGGCCAATGGACAGTAGGTTGAAGAACTGCTATCTGACCAAAAACAGCATGGTCATTTTTCTTTTCGTTTATAGACATTTTAAAGAAACTGACAAAAAGAGTGGACTTAAAATGAGGAAAATAAAAAGACAACTTGTTCTTTCTGAAGACACCTTCAGAACAGCTGGAGCTACAATGAGAGATGAGAAAAGAGCTTCTTGACTCCTTAAAGGCAAAATATTTTTAAAAAACAACAAGACATTGCTCAAGATTTCTGTCGAGTTTTGTGGAAATGTGCGTGTCGGTTTCTGCATGTCCTTCAGCTTTTGCACAGATCATTCACAGCAAGGACAAAAAAAAATCTGGAATGACAACAGCTGGTAGATTGGAATAAAAAATAGTAGATAGGAGTCCTACAGCTCTTTTCCTTCTTCTGTGTGTTTAATGAATTTGTATGACCTCGTCTTGATTTTACGTTCATGTCTTAAGCAAAACCTAAGCAGCTCCTGCTGTGACTTGCTGGCTCTCACAACGAAACTGAAACAAATGATTTATTCATCCAGCTACACTGATTCCCCTTCACATCTCTATTTCCTTCTGGTTGCAGTTACTTAAGAAACGACACGACATGTGTTGGCAAGACTTTCAAGATTTTATGCATCAACTTGTAAACAACGAGCATGAATGTGCTTTCTTTCCACACATGCTGTAAATCTTCCCGTGTCTCTGAAGAGGGGATGTGGTTACGGTTTAGGAGGAAATCGGGGGGGAAAGCTCTGAAGCCGTCCTCGTTAGTCATTAAAGCAGGATGCAGGATTTCTGATGTGCTCGTGTCAAAACATGTCCATGGAGGGGGCAGGACATGAGAAAGAAAATGAAGCAACATCCCTGGATGCTCATGCATTTACTCCAAGCTTTAATAGTCAGGTAACAGGAAATCTCATTTAGATTTCTTTTTATGTATGCGTATAAATTTTCATCAACTCTAGAAAGGCTGTGTAATGTAGACGATGAAGTGGAGAAATGACCCTGATCTAGTAGTTTCTGATTGAGTGATATATGTGAGACTGAGTTATTTAATCATAAGTCCCTTGGAAGCAGACGTTGTGCCTGCACCATTAAGCCTGCTGAGTTAAGAGGAGCTGTGCAGCCCCATACATAAAACTTTAACCACCGTCGTGATTGATTTTCTTACAGCTCCGAATCCAAAACTCTGCTGACACATCAGCGCCTGCAGTCATAGAAAAACCCTGATTTCTTTGAACAAACAGGCTGATGGTCCTGCAGCTCTGCAACCGCCACTGGGTTGTGGAGGCTTGAAATGAGTCCCTCAGCTGCAGCAAGCAAGCAAGCAGACTGTGGGATGTTGTCAGCATGTGTGTCAGACATGTGCATGACTACTGCCATTATAATTCAGGGCAGGTGATCAGATTTGACCCCCACCAACCATGTCTGGCCCGCCAGCCAGGATCGTGTGCCAAGTGTCTGGTGTTGCCCGACTCCCCACTGACTGGTTAATGAAGGGCTTTGCGGGGGAGTGAGGGCGGGGTGACGGTGGCGGAGAGGAGGAACAGCAAAAGGGGTGGGGAGGACCCTCGCTTCAATTGCAAGCCTGTATCGGGCCAGCTGTTGATTCACAGTTCTTTTGCCACCACAACAAACAGAGGCCACACAAGAGCCGTCCGGCAGCGCGGGGCAGGCAGTGTGGGACACTGGCAGGCTTTGCTGGGCCCCCCAAAAGAAGCCCCAGCTATCAATTTCTGCACTGTCGCTACGGAAACAGAGCTGTCTCTATTGGGATTCGAGTGAGAAGCGTCTGACTGCATTCTTCTGTCTCCCCCCTTCCATTCTCTCTCCATTTCTATCTATTACCACCTCCATTATCTCTCCTGCCCCCCCCCCCTCCTGTTATCCATCCTCGTCCTTTCACCTGCTCCTCTGCAGAAGCAGCTGCAAAAGAAGCCACTGTTTTCTTTTTTCCTCCACGCTTTCCTAAACACGCCAAGTGTCAAAGCCTTCCCAACAATCCTTCGCTTTCTGAAGTTTGGGTCGCTCTCAGTGTGACGCCCACACCCCTGCAGCAACTCCAACCGCGAACCTCACCACAACCCAAACTCCATTTTCAACCACCCGGCTCAAACTGACCGAAGGGTGTGTGTTCTGCCAGAACAGAGGCCTCCATTCAGCTCCATGCTGAGCTCTCTGCAAATGTTAACTCTGCCAGGACATTACCAGCACACTGCAGAGCCCCTGTTATCAGCCAGAGAGGGACCTGTTACTGTGATGCTCCATCAAGGAAGATGAAAAGGCCGAAGAAATGGAAAAAAGTTACTAAAAAAAAAAAGAAGAAATCAAAATGCAGCTGTCATCCTTTCTTAACTTATAGTTAGTGTCAGTAGATTGTGGATTTAATTAAATTCTCTAAAGAATTAGGAATAATTTGACCCTTTTGGGATGAGTGGTTCAGCTGCTGGGAAGTTTCTACATCACTTTGAACCTCACTTAGGATCTGAAAACAGTTTATTTACAAAAAAAAAAAAAAAAGTTGAACATGTTTGAGTAGTGTGTTCCTCAAACTCTCATTCTGGAAAGCAAAGTACATAAATGTGAGTAGATTTGGTTATGGTGATGCCAAAGTACCGATTTAAACAATTAAAACAAGTTGCCTCAAATGTAGGAACCTACCAAAATATTCCTTTTTCATGTGCATCTCTAACTCCTTCTCCAGCTCCAGGGTGAGCGCCTCCAGCCGCCTCTCTGCCTGGCTCGGTCCGCTCTCCCGGTTGGGGGTCACCTGGTAGGGTAACTTAAACCTCTGTGCGGGTGAGGCCGTTTTTGAGGACACGCCAAAGTTAAAGGAGGACGGGGAGCCGCCGGTGGTTATCTCCGGGATCCCAACCGGCTGCGCCGTCTGCAGCTGCGGTTCAGGCACCGGCTGCAGATGGATGCGGCTCTGGGTTCCGTTCGAGTCCCCGAACTCCTGCAGCAGGGTGTCCTCGTGCAAGCTGGTCCCGAGCATGGAGGATCTGGGGGAGGGCAGCTGCAGGTCCGGGTAGGCGCTCATCGAGCCCCGGGAGCTGCGGGAGCTCCTGGAGCTGTGGCTGGAGATGCTGGAGCGCGGGCTGAGCGCGCAGTTGGCGCCGGTGCCCGCTCTCCCGTCCTGGCTGCAGATGCTGGAGCGCGGACTCGCCAGCGGCTCCAGGTCCGGGTTGCCCACGGGTCCGTACCGCGAGTCGGAGTAACTGGACCTCGGGCTGGTGGTGAAGGAGTACTGGCTGGCCGTGCTGGACCTGGGGCTGGTGTGCCGCTGGTCGTAGCCCATGCTGATGCCGCTGGTGCGGTTGCTGCTGGGCTTGCTGCAGCAGTCGCAGCTGTTGAGGCTGGCCCGGGGGCTGGAGTGCTTGCTCGTGTCGCTGGCCGTGCTTGCATAGCTGGATCGGGGGCTGACGGCGCTGTTGCCCTCGCTGTGAACCAAGCTGGACCTGGGGCTGGTGTACCGGTCCTGACCCAGCACCACCAGGCTGGCGCGCGGGCTGCTGATGCTCGACCGCGGGCTGGCGTGCTTGCTCTGCTCCTGGGAGGACAGAGAGGACGCCAGGCTGGAGCGGGGGCTGGCGGCGTTGTACCTGCCGTCGTGGCTGCTGGTAATGCAGACGCTGTTGCACCTGTTGCCGGGCAGAGGCACCGCTTTGTTGAGGGGCACGCCGTCGAACGTGGAGCCGGTGCTGTACCGGTGGCCCTGCACCTCCAGAGAGTACCGCCGGTGCCGGTCGGACGTGCCGGTGTAACAGGGCAGCGCCACTTCGAATTTGCTGTAGCAGCTCTCCTCGCTGTACACCGCTTCTCTCTGGGGGGTGCAGAAGTCCACAGGCACGGTCCGAGCGCAGCTCACCGGGCGCACCGGAGCCGCGTTGTACACTTTATTCCCCGCCGTGAAATTCTCCAGCGTGTGATGCTGCTGGTGGAGCACAGAGGTGCCATTCATCGGCTTAGTCTGAAGCTCCGCCGGAGCGGAAAAGTCCAAATCGGGGTTTATCACCAAGTTTCTCCGCGCACTGTACATCCCATCATTGAAGGAGTCGTACAAGGAAAGATCCTCCATCAGTGCAGCGGCCCGGAGTCCCAGGTCTTCTTGATAATGCTCCATGTTGCGCGAGAAACAAGTTCCAGAGTGCGCTGCGCTCCGAGAGCCAAACTAGCGAGCTCCGCGGCGCACTAATTGCATTTCACATGGAAATCAAAACAAAAACGCCACCGCTCGTTTACGCAAAACCGCCAGCGTGTCCGCGACCCTCCGCCGCCAGCCGCATTGCCTTCTTCCGCTTTCCCCGCTCCGCCAAGAAAATAAAACTCTTTCTCACACTCTCAGTCGACAGGGGGACGTTTGTCAACTTCAGTTTTTGTTAAGTTGAAAGGTCTTTACAGTCAATGGCGCGCTGCGCGGAGGAATTTCCCCTCGTTGGTTTTCCGTCGAGGTTTCTCTCACGACCGCTTTGCTGTAAACCACTGCAGGTTGGATAATTACAGAACCCCTAAATAAGACTTTGGTGCAAATGTGAGACCGCTGCGCGCAGGAAAACCCGGGGAAAACGCCGTTTTACGCAGGGGACTCGTTTGCCTGAAAGGAATGCGGGGAGGAAGACGGGATGCGCTGCGCCTCTCTGGAATGTGGTTAATGCTGCAGAGAAACAATGATTGCGACCAACTCAGCAAGGGGCTACCGGCTCTGAAGAGAATAGTTTGGAGAGAAGGGGATGTCTGCATTCATCCCGGGCAGACCAAAAATGCCCCTCAAAGCAGCCCCTCACCTGGTCCGACTCCTTCCGCAGCAGCAAACTGGCTGCACCTTTACTCATTTGAGTTCATCTCAATTATGCAACATTGAAAAAACTTTTAAACGTGCGAGGTTTTGGGCTGCAATACATATATATATATATATATATTTAAATGCAATAAGAAAACACTTTCGTTCATTTAAAGTCTTTATTGCAAAGCAAATAAGTTCTGATTCCATGGATAAAACAGTGCTAACACGCATTTTTCTCCTTGATAGAATTAGATGTTCAACAATTTAACAATTACAAAGTAAAAATGAACACACATTTCAGTTTATTTCCTTTATCTGTTACACTTGTTCCCACCTATTGGTCAAATCTTTGCCCCCTTGGATTTGAGCCCAGACTTCTCTGAAGAGGAGATCTGTAAACGTATTATTGGACTTCAACACAACAAATAAAGTAAACTTAAATGTTGCTTTCCAGATGAAAAAAAAAGCTGTTAAAGGCATTTTCTCAGGATGGAGGACATGTATAAAGAAAAAAATCAGATTACATTTGCGTTTCTGAGTATTTCTTTATTCAAATTGCTGTGAATCGGTTGAAGACGAAAAAGTCAGATTAAAAAGGAGCTTATTTATAAAAGAAACTACAATCGGCAGAGATCAAGCTCCCTGCTCTGCTCCATTCTGATGCATTCACTTGCACACAGATCATTGAACGTCTCTGTTTTGCCTGTCTGAGCTGGCATCTGGCTCAAAACTGTATGCTTGCTGGATGTCAGCCATTTTTGTTGCATTGCTAATGCTAGTTTGGGGCTGTAAGCTAGCGTAAAGTGTAAATACATGGATGATGGGAAATGGGGAGAGGTTTACTCTGCACCAACAGCTCTGCCCACAAATTTCGAATGAAGTCCTCGCTCTGCAGAAACAGTTTTTATTTTTTGGCTAAAATATGGCATCATCATAATTAAAAGACTTCTGGGAACACTTTTAAAATAAATCGAAAGGTGACTGAAGTGGGACTTTAACCCTAGTGCTATCCTATGAGACCCCACCCTTACATTGACGTGTTCTCCCTACCATGACAAAGGTGGATAAAGGTGAAGAGGATTTCATGGTATCCATGGACACCAGTGAAGATCACAAATCATTAAAGAAAAAAAGGCTCAGCGCACTGTCTTGGTGGGGTCTAGATGACCCAACTCCCAATGTTAAAGTGCCTAGGATAGCATAAGGGTTACTGGGTTTGTCTTGATAGTAAATGTATGATCTACCACCTCAGTTTATACACAACTACCAAACGACTGGCAGAAAGGAGAGAGCCACAACAACAATGGCAGAAAACAAGAGGATGTCACGTAATCTGCTGATGAAGCTCCCGGAACTTTTCCTCCCATGGCCTCTGCTTCGGAACCACTCCACCACCCCATCCAAGGTGTACTCCTGCGGCTCGTAGCTGAGCTCCTCTCTGGCCTTTGCCATGCTGAAGTAGTGTGTCACGCCCGTTTTGTAAACCTCTGTGCGCGTCAGCAGGGGCTGGAAGTTGTAGAAGGGTCCGATGAGGTGGTGAATCATTTCTGTGAGGAAGGCAAACAGGTACACCAAAGAGATGGGGAGACGCAGTGTAGGGAACGGATAGCCCAAACCCTCTACTAGAGGTCGGAAAAATTCAAAGTTGTTGACGGGCCGCCCATCTGAGATGAAGTAGGCCTGGCCGGCGGAGCGGTGCTGCTTCTCCGGGGTCAAAGCCTCCGCAGCTAACACGTGTGCTGACACCAGGTTGTCCACATGGACAAACTCCACCAGGCTGTGAGGACTTCCATAAACAAACCTGAAGACCCCCCTTTCTATGTAGTCAACAATTCTGGGCAAGTGTCTCTGCTCTCCAGGCCCGTAGATCCCTGCCGGCCGCAGAGCGCAGGTCCTAAACAGCCCAGACCCCTCCTTCAGCACTGTCCCGTTGGCCTGCAGTACCGCCATCTCAGCCAGAGACTTGGTTCTGGAGTAGTGGTCGGGATGCAGATGTAGAGGTAGATAGGGGAGGCTCTCATCACCGTTCTCTATCACTTGCCCTCCAAACACCACGTTGAAGGTGCTGGTGTAAACCAGCCTGGACACTCCGTGTTCGACGCAAGCTCTCAAGATGTTCTGTGTGCCTTGAACATTGACCGCCTCGATCAGCTGCTTGTTCAGTTGCTCTCGACCGGACATGCCATAAGAGGCGAGGTGGAACACGCAGTCCACTCCAGATACGGCCTTCTCCACCTGCGCATACTCACGCACGTCGCCCTGCATGAACGTGAAGCCTTCAGGCAGCTCTCGGCTCGGGCAGACGGAGTCAAACAGACGGACTTTGGCCCCCTTTTTATGCAAAGACTGAGCGAGACTGCAAAAAAAAAAAAAAAAGAAGAAAGAAACCCACAAAATTTTAAAATAAAAACATGACCTGAAATATGTGAATTATAACCTTTAACTGGTAGCAAAGTTATGAAGCTCTACAAACGTATTCACATATAACTGGTGCTATACTGCCTCTTTGTGGCCATACAGAACACAAGGCAGGTGTTCAGAAAGTGAAGATGTTCTTACCGAAAACCAAAATAGCCACATCCTCCAGTTACTAAATATGTTTTCTGGCTCGTGTTTTCCATAATGACTCAGGATACCTGTAGGTTTAAGGAAAATTACAAACAAAATTAAAACAAATTATCAGTAATATACCAGAGCAACCAGGAAATAAAATAAAAAAAGGAAAAAAAACAACAACAATAAAAATATGCAGGAGAAGTCATGAGCTATTAACTGAAGGTCAATTATCAGTCTGGTTTTCAGTACTGAAAACCAAATCCGAATAAATGTCCTTGCCTTCAACTTAAAACTTCAAAGGAGTTTATTTTTTTCTTTTGTGTTCAAATATTTTTTACATTAAACTAATTTCTCAAACTTAAATCTCAAGGTACAAGTTTTCTTCAAGGTAGATAGCACATAACTGACTATTTTCTAACTACAATACTAGGCTTCAGCTTTGATTTTCTATTTTTTACATGAAATGTAAACTGCACAGTCTTTAAAACAGTTTTTGCACATCTCGCTTCTTTAGTTTTGGTTCAGCTTGGGGGTTCTGCTCGTAACACACTGACAAAACACAACAACATTGAATGACTTGCAACGACTGCTGGTTGAAGAATGAGATGCCATCTTTGGTGACCACCAGGCTGCTGTGGTTCTTCAGCACTATTGCAGCTTCTGGCTGCTTTACCAGCCCAAATAACTTATTTTATTCAATTTCAACTATTCCAAACACCAAACAAAAGCTAGCAGCAATATGAGCGCAACACACAAACTCAACTTTGCTGCTCATCTCCCATTATATACTGTTTTAATGATGCAATTTCTTTTAAGAACATTTTACTTTGGACTTAATATTTTTAATGTGGGAAGATCACGATTAATAAGGTTTTCCTAGTGGAAATGTTGTGAATTTTCCTGCAGAAGAAGCAGCTACAAATTCTATACATGACCATCAGTCAATTACCAGCGTATATGCATAAAGACCCTTACTGTGCGTCACTGCGTGTCATATTCTAAACCTTTAAAACATCCATTGCTTTCTGAGTTTATAGGTAAATAAGTTATTCAGGATTACCTACCTTTTCATAAGCCGGTTGTAAAAGTGAAGAATATTGTCCACCTATAAACTCAGAAACTCCCAGGTGATCTTCTTAGAAAGAGCACAAATCCCACTTCCGGGTAACATGCTGGTCGGTTTCGACAGGAAATGATATCATTGTCTTGTCAAAATTCAAAATAAAGCAAACTGAATGACTCAGTTTCTTTTAAACTCGAAAAACAAAATCAATTTTAGCAAATAAAAACTAATTACAACTTGAAATGTTACATTTACTACATATATATAGCAAACAGCACTGATACTTCATTTACACACACCGATTAAATGCTCTTGTTTAGAAATACAAAACCGGAAGTTAAAATAATAGTTTACAATTTCCGTTTATAAAATGAAAATTCAAAGTAAAATGTGCAGAAAAGTACTCAATTTAGTTATAACAATCCTAACCCAATATCTATTGCGTATTTAAATTGAATTTACAAATCTATCAAATCGAGTCTAGATTGTTCATTCCATAATATTCTCTATTGCACATTCTACAATGTATTGCGTATTGGTATTATTACGGAGACATATGGTGAAGCTGTTACAAAGTGGTATGTTTTACTGAATAAAAAGTGTGATGCGTAAAAAACGTATTGTAAATATCTTGCTCTGATAATGACTGCAAAGCTTTTCTGGTTTTAACAATTATAACTGTACAATTAGGACAACCTTTCTCGATTGCAATAACCGTTACACTGATAGCGCCTCTAGCGGTGAAAATGGAAGTTGACAAAAAGTTGTAGTTGCATAAGCAGCTGCGGCGTGTGAAGATATTTCACCCGTGAACTCTGAACTGCGGGTTGTGTTTCAGTCTAAAGGTAAGAGCAGACAGTATTACGTCGCAGTGCCGGTTTGTCATCATGGATCGATGAACATAATTGCGAAACGTGATGAGATGTGCGGATCTGTGGGCTACGGAAGACGATAACGGCCATTTCTACTACTATTTCGTTTTTTCCAGTTCTTTTTTTTTTTTTTTTTTTTTTTCAAGATAAAGACGTGACAACTCGTTAGGACGTGTTAAAAAGGTGGTCGATCGCGAATGCAAATAACTTGTTTCTTTTTTATTCGATGCACGGGGGAAAGTTTCGAGCAGATGCTCCAATATGTTACAAGAAAAAAAAACATTTCAAAAAGTATAAAGCTCTTTTGTTTATAAATAGGAAAAAAAACTTGTTTTCCTTTTAGACTTTTTTCTAAAAAAAAAAAAAAAAGGAAAAGTCTAAAGTTTACGGAAAATCAACTGATTTGT
Organism: Oryzias curvinotus; assembly: GCA_023969325.1. NCBI lineage: Eukaryota > Metazoa > Chordata > Actinopteri > Beloniformes > Adrianichthyidae > Oryzias > Oryzias curvinotus. The sequence goes on along the minus strand of CM043708.1, from coordinate 24,553,841 downwards.
CCCCTTTCTTAACATGACCATGTGCACCACGCACTTCCACAAGTAAAGGAAATCCACAAGGAAAACAAACAAATTAATAAAAATAACTCAACTTCCTTGGACTACCGCTAGGAGGAGTGTCAAGCTTAAGAAAACGCACATACCGGTAATTCTGACAGGAACTGAGACAATTCCCCAAATCATGAACATAAAAACGTCTTAAAGACCCACTCCATGAAACATTTTGGTTTTTTTTAACCCTTGTGCTATCTTAGATGACCCCACCCTTACTTTGACGTGTTCTCCCTACCATGACAAAGGTGGATAGAGGTGGAAAATTTCATATAATCCATTGAACCACTTAAGATCACAAATCATTGAAAAAAAAAAGTTTCAGCGCACTGTCTAGTGGGTCTAGATGACCCAACTCCCAATGGTAAAGTGCCTAGGATAGCACAAGGGTTACATAAGTTCTTATGACATTCTTCTCATGATGGAGGACATATAAAAAGGAAATTATGCTTGAAGTAGCAATTTTTGAGTATTTCTTTATGAAAATCATTGTGAATCAGGAGCAGACGAAAAAATGCAATTGGAAAAATTTTGTAGGTGTAGTGTGGACCTACAGTGGCAGGGCACAAGCTCTCTGCTCCACTCCATTCTGATGTCTCCACCTGTAGCCAAATAGATCCAAGTACGTCTTCTTTGTCCTGGTCCGAGCTCTCATCTGGCTCTAAACCACAAACACAAGGGCCAAATGTGGCCCACCGTGTCACTTCATGTGGCCCACAAGAGCATACAAGTTTTTAATTTCTTACAATGATTTTTTTTTTTTAATTGGCTACATATTACTTGTGTAGCTGCTGTTGTAACTGTTCAATATTTGCAAGTCTTATGTGTGTATGCAGACAAATTGTTGTCATCAAACCATCAGTTGGATGCAAAGCAGCCTTTTTTTGTAAATACATGTGCAATACATGTTATTTCTAGCTCAGTTTTATGTTGTTTTTTTTATTCACTTGGAAAGTTTGATCCTTCATTAATGGAGTTATGTGGGTTTTAATAAGCAGACAAAATTCAAAAGGATTTATACTAAAGTAACAAGCTAAAATGTGTTTTCTATGCAACTGTGATTGTCACTTTAAAAAGTTAAAATAAATAAATAATGAGTTATTTATCATCAAGGAGTAGTTACATTTATTTTTCATTACATTTAGTTACATGTATAAGTTATAGTATAGTGGCTGTGAGGGCAGCCACTATGCTGATGTGGCCCTCGGTGAAAATGAGTTTGACACCCCTGATCTAAACTGTACGGCTGCATCGCTCTAATATTGCTCGCCCTTTTCACTGCTGCAAGCAAGCAGGACAGAGTGTAAACAAGGGATGATGGGAAGCCTTGTGTCGAAGTGTCTTTGGGAAAAACACTGAACCCCCACCTTGCCTCTGGTGGGAGGTTGGCACCAGTGTTCGGCAGCGGAGCCGCCACCAGTGTGTGAATGTGTGTGTGCATGGGTGAATGGGACTGTGACTGTAAAGCGCTTTGGGCCTTCGAAAGAAGGTAGAAAAGTGCTATCTAAGTATACGCCATTTACCATATTCCACTCCATAAGTCAGATGAAATTCCAATTAGCTACTGCAGAAACTATGTTCCAGCAAACAACATTTCTTTCTATTTGGGCTAAAAACTGCAGAATCCTAATTAAAAAAAACAATGTAAATGTGTTTAAAATCATTAGAAAGAGGATAAGTGTGGGTCTTTGAAGCTCTTAGTAAGATATAAGCCGTGAACACAGGACATAGAGACAAGATGCTTAGTCTATTGGAACAGTGAGTCCTCGTTGAAACCCAGTTACTAAAATTGTTTGAGCGCACCCGAGCTTCCCCTTCTGTTGCCCACTCTGAATCTAGACATTTACAGCAGAACAAAATCACTGTACAGCAAAACAAGAATGTATTGCATAGAAGACGTTTTGTAGCCCACTGTGTGAAACCTAAACCTACATGTCTTTTTCAGGTGAGATGAACCTGGAGGAGTATTTTCAGAGGATTGGTTTCCACAGCTCTTACAATAAGGCTGATCTTGCAACGCTGAAGGCGATCCACAAGCTGCACGTCATGTCGATCCCGTTTGAAAACCTCAGCATTCACTGCGGCGAGCGGAACATCATGGACCTGCCGATCATTTTCAATAAGCTGGTGAGGAGCAAACGTGGAGGCTGGTGCCTTGAGAACAACTACCTGTTTGGATGGGTGCTGAGGGAAATGGGCTACAACACCACTATGCTGAGCTCCAGAGTTTTTAATAGTATTCTTGGTGACTTTGGCCCCTTTGATTCTCATTTGATTAACAAAGTCATCATTGAAGGCGAGGCTTATATAGCGGATGTAAGTTTTGGGGTGTCGTGCCAGGTGTGGGAGCCGTTGGAGCTCCTCTCTGAGAAGGACCAACCTCAGGCGGCGGGTGTCTTTCGCCTCATCGACAGGGGTAACATGTGGGTGCTGGAGAAGACATGTCACAAACCAAACATTCTTAATCCAGAATTTGCCGGATCAAGTTTGGTCAACAGGAAGGAGAGGAAGACAATCTACTGCTTCACATTGGAGCCTCGTGACGTGGAATATTTTCTGGATGTAAACGACAGACTCCAGAAAGACCCCGCCTGCCTGTTCACCAACAAATCCATCTGCTCCCTGCAAACCCCATCAGGGTTCCGAGTTCTGATGGGATGGACCCTCAGCGAAGTCACCTACAGGCCCGAGGAGGGAGTCGACGTCATAGACATGAGGGACGTTCCTAATGAGGAGATAGAAACCGTTCTGAGGGAACGCTTCCGTGTTGAGCTCTCCAACAAACTGAAGCCGGTGAACAACAGATCGTTTTACACACTCTGAAAGAAAATCCTTCCTTTGTAAACAGGAACTCTCAGCTCAATAATATGAGAGTTGTAAAGCAAAAATCATAGAGCACACGCTTTTATAGTATTTATTTAGTAGTACTCTAGGCAAAACACAAAAACTAATGAAATCAGTATTTTAGTGTAGGGACAATCCTAAATAGATTAGCATGTTTTACTAATTTAAAGTGTTTAAATGTAATTTATTACATTTTTTTTATGTGTTTGTTTCCTTTCAAGATTTTTTTTAGTCTGTTAAAAATAAACTATAAGCATTGAGTCACTTGACGCCTGAATTTACTTTTAGCTATGGAAAAAAAACCTTTTGTTTGTTTTTTGAGTAGATGTGTCATTAAGGTCATTTTGGAGCTGAAGTGGTTTGATGCATGTTTGCATCAATAGATGTTAAAGAGTTCGACAGGTTTTCTTTTTAGTAAATTTTGTTTTCATCTTAAATAAATCACAATTTAAGGCACCTATTAGAGTAAAATCATCCTTTTCCTTTCATGTGTAGTTTTCTGTAGCAAATTAAATCTTCTTCAGACATGAAAAACCCTTCGACTGACAGCTACTAACTGTTTATGTTTTGTTTTCTGTCTATGTTAAAAAGCTAATGACACAATAAAAAAGTTGTCAATCATTTTTTCTGAATGTCTGGTTTTTGTTCACCTGTTTTCACAGTTTTAGAATAACGTTTTGTTTTTTTTTACAAATCATTTCAATGCGTTTGGTATTTTGTTCAAATTATGTGCTCTCTTTATTCTCTATTCAAATTTTCCAGATCGTTTTGAATTTTACATCCTTGTTTTTAAATTGCTGCACAAAGTCAAATCAATCCGATGTGTACATTTTAAAATAAACACGATTGCCTGATGAAAAGCTGGAAGTAATCTGTTCATTCATGCCCGAATTTATTTCCAAATATATATAAATAAGTATTCTTCAGTCTTTTTTTCCTTTCAAGGTTATGCTTTTCTGGCTTAAGTGGTACATTGTGAATCAGCAACATAAAGGTAAAGTGGCCCGGTGGGGCAGTGGGTTGCCTCAGAGCAAGAAGTCCCTGGTTCTGGATCCTTTTGTGGATGTGCCCTTCTGGTGCATGCTTGTTTTTTTACTCTGGCTTTCTTCATAGATTAACTGATGGCTCTAAATTGTCTCTAGTTGTGTGTGATTGTGTGCACCCATGACAGACCTGCAACCAGTCCACGGTATACCCCGCCTTCGCCAAAGAGTAGCCAGGAGGGGCTCCGGCAGCCTTGTGACCTCGAAAGAGTTACAGCGGGTTAAGACAATGGATGTATGACATGAAGGGGATAAGACCTTGATGTGTATCTTTGTTTATGCCACAAGAGGGACATTTAGGGAACCAAATAACTATTCAGATTGAAATCTGTTGCCCACGACTACTAAAAAGTGTTAAATATGTGCAGATCATTCATAATCACAGTTTTAAACATATTTTTTTTATAGTAGTATTATTAGTATTAGTATTATTTTTTATTATCTTTTAGAGCTCTAGAGTGAGCTCACTTCAAGTTTGGATCCATTGAATCATTGGATGCATAAAACTCTTCAGTCTCATTGAGGAAAATATGTTTATAAACCAGCAAAGACACTATAGCTAAAAACAAGTGTGTAAATATGAATTATGTCTGTTTAATTTTAATATTCACACTGACTTTGCCTCATTTTGTTCACAACATTTTTGTCTTCAAAAAAGAAGTGTGTGATTGTCATTGACACATTTGACTCACAACGTCAGAGATCTCATCAATATTCCAATTATTAGTCTGAGGCAGGAGTACAAAGTCATACAATACTATTTATAGTTCACATTTTTGTTTCTTGTAATGGGACATGAAGATGTACTATTATACAAATAAACTTACAGATTTATACAGATCAATTAATGGTTGAAAAATGTTCAAGTTGTTTGATTTCCGGAAGTTAGCTGACGTTAGGGGTTCAGTTCTGTTGTGCTGGTATTTGCACTTTGTGTCAGTGAGTTACACAAACTAGCAAATGGTTATCTTTACTACAGCATGTGGTAAAGGTCAGTTTGTCGATTGGTGGAACCTCTGCGGGACAAAACGGCTCTTCTGGTTTTCCACCTCCCGATGCAAAGACGTTGTTATTGTAACTCTTTCTAGGTAAGGTGCACTGCTTTAGAGCATATGTCACATTTTAAATCCTTTTGACTGTTGTTTTGAAACTAAATAGGTTGCTTGTACATTTCCTTGTTAGACTTGATCAAAGGCTATGATTTATTTTCATGATTATGTTTAACTTTGTTGCAAGCTGACTCAAAACCATTTCTGCAGTGCTTTGCATTTCCCAGACAAGATGAACTTGGAGGAGTATTTCCAGAGGATTGGCTTTCGTGGCTCTTGTGACAAAGCAGATCTTGCAACGCTGAAGGCGATCCACAAGCTGCACGTCATGTCGATCCCGTTTGAAAACCTCAGCATTCACTGCGGCGAGCGGATCTCCATGGACCTGGAGCTCATTTTTAATAAGCTGGTGAGGAGCAAACGTGGAGGCTGGTGCCTTGAGAACAACTACCTGTTTGGATGGGTGCTGAGGGAAATGGGCTACAACACCACAACCTTGGGTGCCAGCGTTTTCAGCAGTGCCCTCAATGACTATGTTCCGGTAGAGAATCATCTCATCAACCAGGTCATGATTGATGGGAAAGCTTACATCGCAGACGTGAGCTTTGGGGTGTCGTCCCAGGTGTGGGAGCCGCTGGAGCTCATCTCGGAACAGGATCAGCATCAAGCGCCGGGTGTCTTCTGTCTCACTAACAATGGGGACACGTGGGTGCTGGAGAAGTCTGGTAGAAAACCAGAAGTGATGAATCCAGATTTTGCTAAGTCCACCTTGATAAACAGAAAAGAAAAATACGCGATTTACAAATTCACTTTGGCATCTCGTGAGGCAGAACATTTTGGAGTTCAAAATGATAATCTTCAAACCAACCCATCCTCTCTTTTCACCAATAAATCCATCTGCTCTTTGCAAACCCCAACAGGGTTTAGGGCTCTGGTGGGATGGACCTTCAGTGAGGTCACCTACAAACCTGAGGAAGGAGTTGACCTCATAGACATGAGGGACATACCTGATGATGCGATAGAGAACGTTCTGAGGGGAAAGTTTAATGTACTTTTGACCAACAAACTAAAGCCTCGGAACCAAAAAGTTTCCTACACCATCTGAGTCACAACTCCTTTTAAAACATCAAACCAAAGAGTGTGTTTTGTGTTGATTGCATTACTGACTGTATGCAGTAAATATCTTGTTTTGATTTGCATTGCGTGAAAAAGCTTTAAATTGTTTGTACTGTGGAAATATTGCACTCTAACCAAAAATAAATAAATCAAATAATTATTTTTATTAAAGTTTTTACGTTTTTTGTTTTATAAATCTGCATCTGTGTTTTTGTAAGTCTGTGTAGCCCACCAGAGAGTTCATGCTTTTTGAAATATTATTGAACATAAACTAGACCCCCTATGGACTCCTAAGACAGAAAAAGGTTTAGAAAATGTAAAAACGGCTGAATACAAAGATGTCACTAAAACTAAATTTTTGGACATAACAAATCATATTTATTTTTTGTTGATTTCACAAAGTGCGTCATACATTACTGCTTCAGATGTAAGCTATTTTTAAAGGTAATCCTAAAGAAGTTATGCTTTAATGTTTCTTATAGAAATGATGCGCGCTTTACAATGTTATATTTATTCAGATATAGAGTTTTATGTTTCATTTCTCTTTATGAGTGAAAGAGGAAATGTCTCTTTTATATATCATGTGTGATCACTCAGTATCAACTCAAATTTGCAGAATTTTTTACACTGAACAGGTGAGTAATAAAAAATGTAATAAAAATATTTCAGTATGCTGATGCATTTATTTTGGTTTATCATAAAAAAATGTGTTTTATGGGAACATAGCACTATAGACACTTTCCCACAGATACATGGTAACACCGTGCCTAAAGTAAGTCCTTAGAATTATAAAAAACTATGCTTGACTTAAAATATATGTAAAATATTTTATATATATATATATATATATATATATATATATATATATATATATATATATATATATATATATATATATATATATATATATATATATATATATATATATAAATTGAAATTCAATAATGAATTATTATAGCACTATATGCACAAGCACTTTATGTTATGCTTTTATAAGTGCGTTATAAATGAAGTTTGATTTGATTTTGATTTGATTATAGATTTAGATTTAAATTTTATAATCTGATGTACAGTTTGTGTAATTTTACTAAATAGAGCACAAAGTACCCTGTAAAGCACATTTCCTTTATTTTGAATTACAAAAAATGCGAAATGAGTGTTTACCCTCCTTGCCGGCTGGTGGCGGTAATGAGTCATTCAGTAGTTTGCCAACTGCGACGTAAAGTAAACCAGAGGAGGATTCTACACGAAGAAGAAAAAAGGAGGAGGAAGGAGTAGAAAATGAACTCATTAGAGCAGGCCGAAGGTAAAATAAAGTGTAACCCTTTAAATTACTTCAGTCGAAATTACATTTTCGATTTAAAAATGACGTTATGTCTATAAAGAATAACTGTATCAGTTAATACGTCATTTGTAAATGGAACGTGTCGTTAAATTTGCGACATATAGCATGTTTGCTATCCTCACTGACTGACAGATGTGCGGTGATCTGTGGCTGTAAGGTTATTTGGTTTAGCCACATTTGAACCAATGATGTTCTGTCTTTTAATGGTTATTTATCGGTGTTTGTTGCTAACGTGACTGTTGATGTTTTTTGTTAAAAGTTTTTAAAAGATAACCTTAGTTTCATCAGTTCTTTGAGGTGAAACTAATTCTAATACTCGATATTAACTACTCTCCCTCCAAAAAACGTGTTTTTATAGACCTAAAGGCCTTTGAGAGAAGACTGACAGAATATGTCTCCTGTTTGCAACCAGCTACAGGCAGGTGGAGAAGTAAGTAACTGTTATTTAATGATAAAATCTGGAGTATTTGATTTTTTTGTTTACTTAACTTAACTGTGAAGTTGCTATTTCTCTTGAAAGCCAATAGAAGGAAGCTTTAAATTTGATATTTTGAATTGAGCTAAAACTTTGGATTGTGTGATGTCAGTATTCAGACTGATTTATGGGCTTATCAGAGGTTTACAGTGTTGAGATGTGGGCATTCATGTCCTGGCCTCTGTAGTTTTCTCATGTATGTTTTTTGCTGCTCTCAGTCACAGAGGCGGATTTTCTTAGTCGTCGTTGCCCTGATTTTTTTTTTTTTTTTTTTTTTTACACTGTCACACAATATTTTGCAAAAGTTTCAATTGTTGTTTCATCTGGTGTCAATCTTCTGTCATTCATTTTCAGTGATTCTGATAGTGGTATCAGTCTGTACGGCAACTGGGGCTTGGAACTGGTTAATAGATCCAGACACACAGAAGGTATGCACCTGTGAACAAGCCACATGTGAGACATGTATTCACAGCACAACATATGATGTGGTTAGTCTAAGTATACGCAAACATTTTTGGAGTTGACCTCTGTTTTTTGTAGGAAGTGTTAGGATGATACATTTGAAGGTCGTACCCATTTAAGCACACTGTTATTATGAGAAGTAATCATTTTAGCACATTTTTGGAAATATCCACTTGATTTTTCTTAAACATAAAATTTGATAGCAAATTATTTATCATTTTTTCTTAGTGTTTTTTGTATTAATATTTCATATTTTCTTGTTTTGCAGGTCTCTTTCCTATCGTCACTTTGGAACCATCCATTCTTTACCATCAGCTGCATCACCTTGATAGCCCTATTTTTTGCTGGAATCCACAAACGAGTCGTGGCTCCATCAATGTATCCTTTGACTCATGCTGTAGATGTGAAGCTTTTTCTGTCATACAGATTAAGTACAGCAGGGGCCTCAAACTCAGTCTACCTTGGGGCCACTGAAAGCAGAGTCTGCCTGAGGCTTTTGGAGAGGGTGGCAATTTGAATCAGAAATGTAACAAAATCCAGTCTTTTCAATTTTTTGAGAGGGCGCATTTTAACCCTGGTCACAAGTTTTATTAGAGAAGCCAGTCACCCACTACTATATTTCTATAGTTGAATTCAAACCGTGAGTAGTAAGAGAATGGACGCTGTTCATTGGAGAACGGAACAAGCGTTATCCATGAGATAAAAGAAAAGGAAGGAACTCATTAATGTGGACTGCAGTCTCAATCAGATCAGATCTATCTGAGAGTAGACTACAATCAGAATGCATCGCGCATCAGAACCTCCATGTGCTCCCATGTTAAATAGAGGGGGCTGTCAGGTTTCCTGCCTTAAACGTTTCCCTGCGTGCATCCATCCATCAGGCCTGTCAATGCCACGCCCCCAAGAGCCATATACCCCACCGTGATAGGTCAGCTCGTCAGCTTCGCACACAACACTGTAAAAGTGCCATTCATTCAAAACGCGCGGGCCGCACTAGCATTAAACTTTCCGATTATAATATATCATCTTAGGGGGCTACCAGTTTGCGACCCCTGAAGAACAGGGTCTTACTAGCTAAAATACCCTTATGTTATGTACACACTGGGCATGTGGGCCGCTGAACGCAGGTTTGTTGAACGCGCTTTTAGCATGTGGTGTTCACACTGGACTGTCGCTACCCCGTACTTATTGCATGCACTCACAGTTAGAAGAGGCTGTGAAATGTCAAAGCGGTGCAAACCTCGTGAGTCTTGCTCCAGGCTTTTTCTGTCACAGTTCTTTTATACAATTTCTATTCAAATGAGGAACCAGTTTTTGCAAACTTTGAGATTGCAAACATCCTTCTGGCTCTTTTTTTGGTTTCTTTCCCTTTTGCCAACATGGCCTGAAAATAGGCTGTGCAGTGGATATTAAATACATGTTTAAAATGGTCCTTAAAAGTCTCAAGTTTAAGTTACAGAAACTGGTAGGAGCCATAAAAAGATACACGGTTCTTTAGATGTCTTTAACAAACCCATTTTTAATTGTTATCTTTGACCTTTGCCCTTTTAAGAATCGCTGCTCGCTGCCGCACGGTTTTAGCAGAATACAACATGTCCTGTGATGATGTGAGTTCATCAGTTTTTTTAAACCTGCATTCCTATTGAAAACCATTGTTTTGGTACATTATTGATTGTGTTTGTTTGTTTACTTTATGTACAGACTGGAAAACTTATTCTCAAACCACGACCCAACATCCAGTAACTACATACAATGACTTAAAGTGTGATCATCACAAAACCCTGAATGTTTCAACTACTCTGGGCTAAATGAGCAGCGCCGAGGTGGAATTTGTCAACACAAAGCAAAGAATGAACTGGAGTTTTTTTTTTAAATTGTGTTTCGGTGTGGAAATGAAGCTGCTGAAATGCTCACAAAATCTTCAACTGTATTTTAGTCATTCAGTGTGAGTGCAGATGTGTTTATTTAGATTTATGTTATGTGTTTTATCTGAGTATATGTATTTTAAAACTTATTTGCTTAATAAATGCACAATGTGTGAGTTTTTGTGTGTTTCTTTCATTCAATATTTGGGACTTTGGTTTGGTGCGAAACTGGTTTTGTTTTTATGTCGCCACAACAGTTGTGGTGTTTACGACAGCGTCTGCTATCGGCAAGGATCGCTTTACGGCAGACTCGTCCACATGGCTTCCAACTCGGCATGATCGAAGTTTGGGCGAAAATCGTCAGTAAGAGTGGACCAAGGCCAACTTTAAATCGTGTTTTATGAATAGGTAGTCCTACATCGTCATGGGTAAGAGTAAAACCACGAAGTTTAAACGGCCGCAGTTCAACGCCGTCGGGCTGCCGGCAAAAGCCGTGAGGGATGTGGACGACGAGGAGGAAGACCACGGTGAAGATTGCTCTCCAGCCGCGGAGCTACTGGAAAAGGTGTTTGTGCATTTTGCGTTTGTGTTTCAGCTCTTAGCGTTCCCATTTTGAAGTGTCCTTTTCAGGAGAGATGTTTCGTGAATCCACGACATGTCGTGGAGAGTTGCTGTGTGGACTTCGTTCAGTCGTGCGCGTGTTTCCTCAGCTGCAAAGCCCGAACGCAGACACGCGTGAGTTTGCGTGCGCCAGCATTTCTCGGGTGGTCCAGCAGAGCCAGACCATCCCCGGTTTTCTACAGCGGCATGCTGTCCGGCGCCTGGGCCCCTTGCTGCTGGACAACAGCTTGGCTGTGAGGGAGACTGCCGCTGGGGCGCTCAGGTAAAAACAATCTGATCTACCTGGAGGCGTACTAAACCTCTGTCATTCAGTTTGAAATCGTTTTAATATGAAAATACTGTTAGTATCAGCTGTAACTCACTTCTACAACGATTATGCTTTATATTTTGACAATAGAAGTGTCATTTATGATCACGTCCTGATGAGGTTTAAACGGTTGCTGGAGCCTATCCCATTTGTCTTTGTGTAATTGTTGGAGAAAATTGCTCATTCAAATTCTCACACTCTCTTCTAGCAGAAATTCACCATTAATCCAGGTGTATATTTATTTATTTATTTTTAATTAAAATATAGCAGAAAATGCTCTGACATGAGCTATTTTTTTGAAAATACTTGCTCCTAAAGATACCAGAGTTGCTACCAGCCCAGGGGGCCTTGTGGTAGGTAGTGTCCATCCTGAGGCTGGAAGGTTATGTCTTCAAACCGACTGCCCAAGTCATACCAAAGACTCTAAAAGTGGGACCAATGCCAGTGTGTGACAACTAATGGGAATGAATTTAACTGTTTACATATACAGTGGAGCAAAAAAGTATTCAGTCAGCCACCAATTGTGCAAGTTTTCCCACCGAAAAAGATGAGAGAAGCCTGTAACTTTCATCACAGGTATGCCTCAACTATGAGAGACAAAATGAGAAAGAAAAATCCAGAAAGTCACATTGTCTGAATTATCATTGAGACATTGTCTGAATGTCTAAATTATGGTAGGAAATAAGTATTTGGTCACCTACAAACACGCAGGATATTACTTAACCTCTTAGGGTTCTTTATTCTGGTAACTGTAGACCGTAACAAACGCCATACAACTAATTCAGTAACTTCTCCAACTCTACCGCTGAGACGAGAGCGCTTCTCCCATTTTCTTATTCTCTCACTGCCGCTACAGTTCCTCCTATTTCCCTTATTCGGCCCATAGCTGAACCCCATTGGTCCAAACTACCTAACAACAGGCTGAACGACAGAACTGAGAGCCAATCAGATCTCTGCTTGATGCGTTCAATGAACTCCAGAATTTAGAACGCGACCCAACAACCGCCACCCAGTCCTCAAATCAGTCCACAACAATGTTTAAAACTAAAAATACAAGTGAATGTGAGCGTTTGATGTAATTTCAACACTTTTAAAGTACAATAAGTCTGTGGATTCTTTTTTTAATAACATTGTTATGCTGTTGCTAATAAATGATGAGTATTTCTTAGCATTATTCCGGCACTTCTGGTGCTGCATGGTGGTTTTGCTGATGGTCTAGTCTGGTTGATCTGTGGCGAGTTTCAGCTTCATGCAGGCGTTGAGACTTTAAATGTGATCGTAGGTCTGAATGTTCTGGAGATGTGACAAAGACTGCTCACATGGAGCCAAACACACACTCACACACTGCAGTGAGTGACGGGCAGCGGGTTTAAAGTTTTGACAACCCCTGCACAATTCACTGCCCCCCCCCCCCCCCTTGCTGTCTACCTCACACATCCCGTCCCTGCAACTGCACGCTCTTTCTCAGGTTTCAGGCTGTTACAAACTCTGTGAAATAATAGATACCTGTAATAGTAAATTGATAGTGGTGGTAGATTTTTCTCTCTCCAAGCACGCTACTACTGCGTGCCCCCCCCGGCATCACATTGCACCCAAGAAGGACTGGTCCAATGAAAAAAAAAATTGTATACATAAAGATTTGTCTGCGAACCACATGTGACCATCAAAAGAGCCATATATGGCTCGCGAGCCATAGGTTCCCGACCCCTGGGTTAGAGGATCCTCTGTTCTCCACTCATTACTGTATAAATGGCACATGTTTGAACTTGCTATTTATATAAAAGACACATGTGCACAATCTCAAATGGTCACACTCCAAACTCCACTATGGCCAAGACCAAAGAGCTGTGTAAGGACACCAGAAACCAAATTGTTGACCTGCTAAAAAAATAAACGATTAATTAAGTGGATTCATATTTGTGTCCACTCATATTTCATTGGCTTCACCCCTTAATAACCCACAACACAAACTGGAGTGATGTTGGAGTTTGCATATACCGGTAGTTAACTGGTGGTTAAAATGAACTCTTCATGTCCTACTGCAGCACATAATGCCACTTAGTATGACTAATATTTAATTGCATTTGAATCTATCTGACGCTTCAGCGCCATACTTTAATAAAAGGTCATGCAGTGATAGTAGCACTTTTCAAATGTGTCTCGGTTGTGTTTTGCAGGAATCTGAGCGCATGTGGAAATCAGGAAGTGTGCGAGGACATGGTGAAGGAAGACATCATGACTCCTGTGACAGCGCTGCTGACAGAGGTGAGAGCTGTCGGCTTCCCTCCACACTCTCCTCATTAGCTGCTGTCACGGGAGGCTGTAGTGGCCGCCGCAGTTGAGCGTCGTTCAACAGAGCAAGCAAAACCGTCTCGTAAAAATAAAAAAAAAATGAGCTCGTCAACAACTGGAGCCGTTAAAGTCTAACTTTTGATGTAGGGACGTCTGCATTAGAAGCTGTGATCATTGTTGGATTTGTGTTAAAAACAAAGTGTTGTTTTTTTTTTGAAGCAGGTTTGTTTTGCGTCCAGTGTTGCGCAGGTTTCAACAGCGCCGTGGTGACGATGAAGGAACAGAAAAATGCTGTGGAGGATGTTGCCAATGAGACGGTGAACCTGCTGTGGAACCTATGGTAAACCAGGAAGTTGTGCTGCTTTCCATGACACCCTGTCCTACCAATGAAGACCCACTCCTGTTTTTGATCTGTTGTAAAAGTGTTCCCAGTGGTCTTTTAACTATAATTATGCCATTTTTCGCCAAAATCATTGTCGAGAGCTTGTCGAGAGCAGTATATTTGCGACACCACAAATAAGCTCTTTTTCAAAAGGTGTTTTTTGTCTGCTCCCGATTTACAACAATTTGAATAAAGAAATACTCAGAAATCCAATATTTGTCCTTCCATATTCAGGAAAAGTGCCTCTAGACAATGTTATAATACACTTTTCAACATAGTGGGTCTTTACGCTTGCAAAGATCCATATGCATAAAGTGTGTAAAACATTGCTGCTTCTGCTATTTTTGCCTCAAGTTGTTATTTTTTTTTTTCTTTTCTCCAGTGAAAACAGCAGCCAGGCGCTGTCTGTTTTTAACAGATCAGGTCTCCTGGATCTTGTTGCTCAGTGTCTGGAGAGACACCCACGTAATGTGGAATTGGCTGTTTCAGCAGGTACCTAAAACCCACAAACTTCCTAATATTTCTTCATTTTTACTAGCATATTTTGTTTGCGAGTTTACATCTGGTGACATTTAACCTGGAAACTGAAGAAACAGAAACATCTGATCATATTTAATCACTTTATTCACGATTGTTGTCATTTCTTGTAATTATCACGGAATAAAGTAGAAAAAATTCCGGTTCTCACAGCTGGTTTAGTTCTTTCGCCATCTTTCTCAGTGGGCGGAGTCCTTTTGACCCTAAACATGTTTGAATAAAAACTTTATATCTCACCCCAGAAGAAAACGGTGAACATTTGGACTAGACAAAATCTGCTCTACCTCTAAACTAGATTTAATCTACAACATCCTTCTGTATTTAAACAATTTAAAATGATCTAAACGTGTTTGTGTTCACAGCTCTGTTGAAAAGTTGTGATTAGTCATGAAAGTTTGATGGGAGGTCACTGAAACTGTCTCTGGGGAACTCAGAGGCAGATCTTTGGGATCTGGATTTTGTCAGGATTTATTGAATGAAGTTGTAAATCTTTTCGCGGTGTTCAGTTTTAAAATCAAAACAGCCGTTTACTCTGCACTGCTCCAAATTCATAACAGAAAAGGGCTCATTTAAGTTGATGCTGTCAAGCTTAATTGAAATATTTAATTACTGTACTTCACAAAAAAACATCCCGTCTGACCTTCTTTTGACACTGCAGTGCTGTACTGTGTGTCGTGCTGAACCTGTCAAATGTGGGGCCCTTTGGTGGCTCTGTCTAAATATGGGCTCCATAGGAAAAACATACTGACTTCTCTTTCTGTAAACTGATATTTGACATAATGCTGTTGTGATAGTGTGAGCATTCTAGCACAACTTGACTTTGTATGGCTATTTTAGTCTATCCTGGGTATGCATTAAAAATTGCTGAGCTCACCACCTCAGGGTGTAAAGAAGTCTATTGGTAAAATATGATTTTATTTTCAAAAATGCAATATTAATTCTATTAAATCCAACTATTATATTTTTTTAAAGTTACATGTTTCATGTTTTTTCTTCAACAAATCCCATTAGTGTTTTTTTTTTTTTAAATATCAGTTCTACCTTTTTTTTTTCCAGTTTAGTAGCTACTTATGTGAAAATAGTGTTTGACAATCAATAGAAATTATTTAGAACGGAAATTTAACAAGTACATTGATATTAAATGATGTCTTATTGAATGACAGAAGATTTAATTCAGTGTTTTGGCTATGATACCTGCTGGGTTTAAGCCCAACGAGCCTCAAATCTGTCTATCAGATTTAGTCATAAAACCTAAAAGTTTTTGAGTCATTTTCTTGACGGAGTAATATAAGATGCAGAGATGACAGCTTTTATTTCAGAGTAAAAGTTCTTGAAAATCCATTATCATCAGACTACTACACTTCCTCCTCCTTGCCTGTCAGTTAAGAACCTGTTTGTCCATCAGTAACAAACTTAAAATTGAGCTCTAACTCTGAGATTTCCCGGAGATTTCAGGGTTCTGAAGTCACCTCCTGTTCAGATTGACCATCTGTTGCATTCTCACGCACTCTGGAACACCTTGAGGGGAAAGGTTTAAATTTAGCAGAAATGTCCCCTTAGCTTAGACGCAATGAACTGATAAAGGTTTGTGTTGAAAAAGACAGATCACCGTGACCTCAGAACTCCAGGATTTTTGTCAACAGAACATGTGAGGAGTTTTGCAAATTGAAGTTTGCTTTCACGATTTTTGAATTATAGTCGGCTAGAAGTAAGTTGATTCACTGAACATCTCCATGTTGTCTTCATAAAAATGTGTTGGGGACAAAAAGAAACCAAGTAAACCATGGCTGCTTAGCCTTAATCCAAACACTATTCAGATTCCTGTTCGAACTTGGATCATGGAAACTCTAAAGTGTGTTCACATTCAGATTCAATCCTTTGGATTCAAGGACTTCTTTAGTGAATTTTATAAAATGCATTTTTTCCACTTGGATGAATTGGTTAAACCCAGCGAGGCATTTAGTCAGGGTTTGTCTCATCCTGTCCTCCAGTTTGCTGCGAAATATGCAGATCTGAACATGCATCTTCAGGGAGGACCGACATTTGGATCCAACTACTTTTGTAGATAACTATGAACTTGTACTGCTGGTGCCGGGGTTCAGGTCGTCTGGAGGCAGTTTGCACTACAGACAGACAGCTGCTCAGCCAGAGATGGACTGAAAACTAAAACAAAAAAAAACAATGCAAAAATAGGAAAACTATTTTATTTTCACAACCTACTAAGTTGTTTTTGTGATATTTAGTAAACTTAGACACATTCTGAAGCAGTGTTTGGCTGAATATATGTATTTTATACCAGAAAGAGCTGGAGTCACTTGTCCTTCTGTGCTTTTTATCCTTCAAAATAAAGCTTTTTAGCCCTGACGGCTTGGCTTTATTAGTCCCAAACATCAAAAATGAGAACAATACCCATCATTTTTGTAGAAACATCCAAAGCAACTAGGCAATCCAATTCACCACCACCTAAAAAATGGAGAATACTAAACTCCTTACCAAACTGAAGAAAAAGAAACTGCATGAAGAAAGGACGAAGAGTAAAAGTATAAATTGTTTCTTGCTGTTTCATTTGTGATATGTTTGAACATTTGGCAGACTTTGATGTCTCTGTTACTCATCTGAAGCTTTTCCTCTGTCTCCCAGCGCACTGTTTGCACACTGTGACTGAGGACAACCCCGAACTGCTGTGCAGCATGAATGCAGGCGTTTTTGGAGCCCTAGAGGGTGTGCTGCTGTCGTCTCAGCCAGGCATGGCAGCCACTCTCCTCAGGACTTTAGCTGCGGGTAACCGTTGTCCTTTTTTATGTCTGCTTTCCTTTTTGGGAGCAGCTCAAACTGACTCATCTGCTAGATGAACTTGTTCAATTTTTAGCCAGATTAACTTATTACAGTTCATAGCGGGCACAGAGTTTTCACAGGTAACATTTCACTGGCAGAATGACTTGTTTTTAGACTATTATTGATGAATATAGCAAATTTGTGCATGGTCTCTGGAATATTTGTAAAGATTTCTATATTTAAGACGAGTTTCTTAGTAGGTATACGTTCAACACTGAACAGTGGATGTGCTTCATTTCCAAGGAACTCTGTGGAACATGAAGGCCAGTCTTCCTGTCGCCCGCCAAGCTCAAACCCTCAACGCTGTGGTGGCCACCTTGTCTCAGTGCTTGGATTTGGATGCAGGAGTGCTGATCCCTGAACTCAGGGCATCAGAAGAGGCTTCTCACAGAAGTGCCTCTCCTGTAACGGAGACAGAAGAACCGGCGGAAGAGGAGATGATTGAGGAAGAGGAGCCACTCAAAGAAAAAAGTAAAGCTGGAAAGGCGACAAAGGCTGACAACGACTTCTCAGATCTTCTTCCTGTGAGTAACACATGGTCCCAGTGTGGGAACCAAGCTGAACTCATTTCTAACTGGCTCTATTTAGGTTCTGCTGTTAGTTAGCTAGTTAACTTTGAAGACCCACTCCGATTAAAATTGTGTTTTTAACATGTTTTTGTGGCGTTTTTCTAAGAATGGAGAGCATATTCAAAGAAAATGAAGCTCAAAATTGCCTTTTTGAGTTTTCTTTATTCAAATCACAGTGAATCAGGAGCAGATGAAAAAAGCCATTTGAAAAAAAAGCTAGTAGGTTAGATATAGCACCTACACACCTACTCCGCTCCACTTGTAGACGACTAGATCATGGACGGCTTTTTTTTAATCCCCGTCTGAGCCGGCATCTGGTTCAATTCTGTACTGGATAGCTCCAGTATTGCTCACCATTTTCTTTGCACCTGTAATGTTAGCTTGGGGTTGTGAGGGGCTGTAAGCTAGCAGGAGAGTGTGTAAACAGAGAGCTCTCACAATGTGGAGAGGAAGGGGGAACTGGCTAAATCTGCGCCGATAAATCCCGCCCACAACTCTTTTAAAGTGGCTCAAAAGATGATCAGAGTAGGTCTTTAGGTCATTGTGTTTTAATTAAATATACTTTTACCGATAGTTATTCACGTTTTTTGATTTTTTTTTTTTACCATCCAATCAGGAATAATTGACTTTAATTGACTTTAAACTTAGATCCATAATTTCATAATTATTTCCGTTCTTATAGTTGTACTAAAGTGTCTGCAGTTTACATTCTGAGATAGCCAACGAAATCTGCATCCAGAGGTGCAAAGCCAGACTGACAGCGCACACACACAGTTTGAAAAGGGGCGGGGCTGGATCAGCAGCACACTCGGTTCATATGGGGATGGCCGCTCCACAAAAGTGACGGCTCCAAGACTTGACCCAGGCGAGACAGAGCTGTCCCTCTCAGCCCAGTCACAGCCAGAGCCCTGGAATCGTAGCTGACATCCGTCATGATGTCCCAGAATTCCCCTCTAAACAGCGTTGTGGGTTTTCCTTGTCTGGTGATGCGTTTCAGAGGTCCAGCTGGGTGTAATGATGCCACTAAAAGTTACCATTACCTTAATATTTGGGATCAAAGTATGCTTAAATTCAAATATTTTCTTTAAAGGAAAGTTGCTCAGATAAAACCACAGAAATGTGAACCATGTATTTTGGCACATCAGCAGGACTAGATCTTTTCTCTGTGGCAAGCAGCTGACCCCAGACTGTGTGATATAGTACTAACAGTCATTGTTGCGGTAGGATGTTGACTCACTTTTATTTATGTCCAGAAGGGTAAGGAGGAGCTGCGGGAGGCAACGGCCTTGCTGACAGCCCAGCAAACGTCCTTGGAGATCATTGTCAACATGTGCTGCTCTGACGGTGAGTGTGGAGGGCATGGATAGCAGTGATGACCCCAGGCACCTCTCATCAAATTTATTTCCTGTGTCATAGCCACTGTCTTTCAAAAAAAATAAATAAATAAATGCAAAGCTGGTCTGAAACACATCTTAAAGATCCTTTGAGTGCACAGAAGCAGCTTGTTGACGATGTGTATTGTTAAAATTTCGTAAAGATCCCTCTGATGACGAGTGGGAGGAGGATTTGAGCAGCGACGAAAGCGACATGGGTCCCGATGGCCTTTGTGATGGAGTGTCCAGTCTGATGTCTCCACTGTGCTTGTCAGCTGAGGTTCAAGGGGCCTTGATCAACCACAGCATACCAGAAAAGGCAAATGGCATTCTGCTTCCTCAGTTCTATCAGTAGACAGGGGAAATCATTGCACTAACACTAGCAAATTTTTTTTTAGTGTCTATTAGCCCCACTTAGAATCCTAAAAAAAAATTGCTTCCCCACCCATTTCACCTCCAGGCTTCTCAGATTAAATTACAAACCTGGACCTGTTTTGCGTCTCTTTATTCAACCGCACACTTTTTTCTTTTCTGTTTTTGTTTTAGGTACTAAAAAAGACAGAGTTCCCCAGGCAGGAGGCTGTAGACGTGTGCCAGCAGAATCCTTCCTGGACAGGCATTGCAAAGAGGTATTCCTATCCCCAATGCTCTGCATGTTCCCTCTTCGGTGCAGGCATTCACACGGGGCTCTCCTGCAGGATGCAGCGAGTTCAGTCCCGGGCACTGACCTGCCTCCACAGCATCCTCTCCACCATGGATGTGGAGTCTCTGGGTGGTGCAGCCGGCCTGCAGGGAGCAGCACAGCACCTGTCCATGCTGGTCTTTGGCGCTGCAGGTTTTTGTACAAACAGAGTTCTTGACCCAAAGTTGTTAAAGCCTCAAAACTAAAAGGGTGTATGAAATATTCTTTCTATTTCAGAGATTCCTAAAGATGAGGAATTCTTAGAGGCTGCCATCAGTGCCATGAGGTCTCTTTTGCAGATGATTGCCTCCAAAAACATCCCACAGGTATGGGCTGTTTTTAGTGTCAGCAGCAGAGAAAAAAAAGATTTTTTGCAGCACTAAGCTTCCTCTTGAGCTTTAAAATGTAATTATATCCGTCATTACACTTTTCACTTTTTGTGTAACCACTAAAGACTAAAACATTTGTTCTGCAATGTTCAGCATCAGTTGTTATAGGAAATAAACCTAACTTCCCCTTATTGTTGGTAACACGACAACATTAGGATATTTATTTATCCCAAGTCGGAGCTTGCCTGCTTGTGTTTTTGCTAGTGCATGGCCCCCCAGCAGCTGATGAGTCTTTGCGAAGCAGCTTCCCACTGCGATGTTGTCAGTGTAAGGGTCAATGCCGTCGCCATTCTGGGAATCACTGGCAGCACATTAGCCAAAGACAAGGGCACAGCAGAAACCCTGCAGGTACCTGGTTGTTTTTTCTCAATTTTCTTTTTCCTCTCCTGAGTTTTTGCTCATCTTCTGAAGAATTCCTGCTCCTGCAGATGATCGGAAACGCTTTACTTGAAGTTGCCACCAGAGATCCTGACTTGGTTGTAAACGGAGAAGCCCTTGATGCCTTGTTTGACGTTTTTGCGGATGGAGAAGAGGCAGAGATTGCTGCTAAAAACATCCAGTTACTGCCTGCACTTAAAACACTTCAGCCCGTCTTCAAGGCCAAGGTATTTCAGCTCAATACACTTGCTTACTGATGATTGATCTAGCTAAGGAATACATTTTTTCATCGTCTTTTCAGTCTTTTTCTTAAGTTTCATTGTGGAGTTTTTTTCTGATTTGTTTTTTTTTCTTTCCAATCTTCTAGATTCGCAAAGAAGGTCGGGGTAAATACAGCTCTCAGCAGCTGTGTGTGCTAGATAACATCAAAGTCAACCTGAGGAGATTTATCGGCTATCTGGAGAAGGTGGTGAAAAAATAAGAACTTTGTGTATTTTATGCTGTGATCGTCGTAAGCGAGTTTGGACAAGTCTACCAGCAGCAGAGGAGAGGAAAGATGATGAGATACAACTTTGTCATTTCCAATGTTCAGAGCGAGGCAATGAAATACCAGACAACATTTCACACAGTATGAGATGGTTTGGATGTGAAACCACCTGTTATTTATGTCTATTATATCTGAAATAGTTTTTCTTTTTATCATGTGAAAGATTGTTTGAGTTGGAATTGAACAGTTGGTGAATGTTTTAGTGGATGGTTCTTCTTACTTTAGGTCTGACAATTTTTTTTTTTTTTCCTAATGAAATTTGAATACCTTCATATTATGATAACATCTCTAAATAAAAGTCAAATCAGGTGTTTGGACTAGACTGAAGTTTCTTTTTTTTTAATTAGTAACCAATCTTTCATATATGCCCTGTAAAAAAAAATACATGCATCACTCTCATGCTTCATGAAACGAGATTTCCTGCCAAGTCTGGTTAAATAAAAGCCTGATCACTGAAATTAGTCAACCAGATTTAAAAGTAAACATGACGTTGGAAGGGGGAGGAGCTTAATCATGGAACCAATTCCTTGTGTCTTTATGTGCGCGTGAATATTTCTTTTTCCCTCACCACGGCAAGTGGTTTAACACACCAGGCTGGAAAATGATTTGTGACTAAATAAACTTACCTGGTAGATAAGTGTTTAAAAATAACTTGCCAACTTTTTATGTTTTAGTGAAACTTCAGTATTTAAAAAGAAATTGTGCTCAAATGTTTTTGTTTGAAATAGCAAAAACGTTTAATACCGCCAATATGTAACAAACAGAATACCGCTACATAGTTTTCCTTGGTGAAAGCATACTATACTAGACATTGTTATGTAACATGAAGCTGTTGCCTGTTGCGTAACAACCGTGTCCCCGCCCTCCACCCCCCGCCCCCAATGCTCCGCGCAGGCGCATTATCAGCGCCGCCATTGAGGGACCCACGATCAGGAGCAAAGGGTCGGAGGCTCTCCAACAAATATATCCAGCTTTCAGTCGCGAGTTCGGCTTCAGTTAGAATTTCTGTTACCTTACTTGTTTTCTTTAGTTATTTTTCGTGGGTGTGCTTCCTTGACACGCGTCTACCTTGGCTTGACGGCGAAGGACTGAGGGTTAAAAAAAATCATTTTCTAGAAATAACGGGGGGGTGGAGAATCCGAACCAGCAGCAGCAGCTATAACGAGGCTATAGCGAGCTAGCTTACGTTAGCTAGCGACCTGGCTAACTGCACTCGAACTGAGCTTCGCTCGGCGGTGGGGTGGGGGGGCCGTTTGCCTTACATTATCGTTTGATGGATCCGAGAATTGCCTGGTTTCAGCCAGAACAACTTGGACCCGCTAACAACCTGTGGATGCAGATTTGGGAGACGACACAAGGGTTCGGGTACCTTTATGTAAATAACTGCTACACCGCTGGACCTCAGAACACCTCGAGTTTGAAAACGGCCGTGAACGGGTGGCTGGGAGCCGCACTATCTAGCAGCAGAAACGGTACGCTCGACTCAAGCACCGCTGCCGGGGAAGCTAAGACTCAGGTGATGTCTGTCTCTACGGGGGACGGAGACGTAACTGAACAGCGGGACTTTATACCTCTGGACTCCCAAAGCAACCGCAACAACAGGGGCGGTGTCGGAGAAGGAGGGCATCAGCAGCAGGGCTGTGGGGTCACAGTGTTGTATAGGGGCCACGCGGACGGACATCCCAACAAAAGAAAAAGGGAAAATAAAGCTAGCACATTCGGATTTAATTCCAGTTTATTGAACAACTTCAACTCTGGAGGACATGACGCTTACACTGGGACGCCATGGAAGACCAGGAACTACGCGGACACAGTTGTAGGGTAAGAGTTTGGGTCACATTGGCCCAATTTATTTTTTTTTTAAACTGGTGATCCCACAGCCTCGTAGTGTGATGCTGTGGGCGTTTACTACGTGATATGCTCTTCTACATCTTTCCACCCTTTTCAGACTGACAACATTCCCTTAGAAAACTTGTTTTGTTTTTTTATTGACATCAACTAGCACAGGATTTCTGGTGTTATTGATTTTTGAAAGAGCTTTAGCAGACCAAGAAAAGCTACTTCTATGACTATCTCCCTGAAAACTGTTGTTTTTAAACTTCTTCACGAGTTGTAAATTAATCAAGCAGTGTTATTTCCCATATTTTACAATAAATTCCTCATATCCACTATTGCAAATGCGTTAAAACTATAGAGAGCCAAAGAAAAGAATGGATACAATGTGTTTGAGTGGAGAAAAAAATCTATTTGGAATCACAAGATGCTCCAAAATAGACTTTGACAGACTTGTCGGAATGTAAATCATATTGTTCTTCCACTATTCCAAATTGTAATGCTAGATAGTTGTCCATTTCTCATTTTTATTTTGATCATTTGTGAGCAGGTCTTTGCGTTGATTTCAAAAATGCCGTTCAGCGTTTAAAACGGTTCTAATTGAATTCAAGGCACATTTATATTCACCAAATCCTGTTTACACATTTAACTACATCAGAGAACAGTGAAAACTGGGACTGAGGACATCATCAAACCAACTTCCCGTAGCATGGTTAGTCTAATTAGTTGGAAGCAGAGGTAAATAATGTGTAGTTGGATACATTTAAACTGGTCCCTTTTCTGCCTGTAAGAGATAATACCTAATGAGAAACTGAAAATCCTTCAGGATGTGACTAAATCACTGAAACATTTTAAACATCAGCAGTTACAGCTGCTGCTCTTTAAACGGACCATTTGCACTCAAAATTCAAGCCCACAAGTGCTGATTGTCTTTAAAAGGATGTTTAATACACTGCCAGCTTTTTTTTTTCAATGTAAATTGACCTTCATGACCTCAAAAGACATTGCCTTAGACACTGACCTTAAATGTGTTAACAGTGCAAGTCTGAGTAATGCTGAATATTAATTTGAAAAGCAACAAATTAGTATAAAGAAAAGTACACAGTTAACTGGATATTTTCAATGTAACTCTAGTCTCATTAGTAATATGCCAAGTCATCTGGCAAGTGTCATAAGACGATACACAGATAATGTTTTTGTGGCCCTGATTCACAGAGATACTTGTCTGTGTCTGTAATTCTGTAAATCAATTACTGGGATTCAATGACTTATTACAGGCGATTTACGCTTTTTGGGGAAAATATTCATTTTTTAGATTAGATGCGGCTTTCAGAAGCAACATTTAGTTAGATTGCCAAGACAAAACTTGTAATGTTTACTAACCTTTAATCAGCAGGGACTTTTAAGTCATAGATTGGAAGTGAGGTTTTACGGGTGGGGCTCCCTATATTTCTCTGTGTAGTTGCTTTCCCATTGCCTCTTTTTCTTTTTGACATGTGTGGACACGCAGAACACTTGAATGTGAAGTTCAGTCTTAGGCTGATTCTCATTTATAGTAATATGGGAGCTCTGTATTTGCACAAGGACATTCCTTTGTGATAAGCTCTGCTAATACCAGAACATGAAGCTCAGAGCTGGGATCAGACTCATCGCCTTTTGTCTAAAAGCATTGTGGTAAATTTCGAGCATGTCAAAAAAAAGAAACAGATATGTGGGCATCTGTTGCTTTTCTAAAATACACACACATAGTTCTAAATTTAGAGGATTAACCGGCTATGTGTGGTAAGTTTGTCAAGTCAAAAGCATTCTGACTATTTAACCATAGTTTCAGATTTCCAGTTTACTACTTATACACTGATAGAGCACAAAACCAAGTGATTGTGTTATCTTTGTGTCAACTATTTAGTTGGCCACAACAGCGTAAATAAACCTTGAGCCTAAGAATTGAAAAGTGCAATCTTATGGTTAAACCTTTTAGATTTTTAATATCTAAAGTAATAACAAATATAGCTGGCTGCAGTTTATATTCTAAGTTTGAATTTTTAAAAATTCTCATGGCTATGTTTTTTCTGCGCACACATGACAGTGGTTGTTGCTTGTGGTATCTGCAAAAATCATGCAGGGCTGTGAGACGTAGTTAAATCCATTTTTCCATGGGACAGTTTGTACTCTATATTTGGCAATGTGGGTTGGCTAGGGATGTGGAGAAAAGCAGCGCAGTTTATGATGGCAATGGATCAGTGTTTACATGCTCCACACAGCCCCATTTCCACTAAATAAAGCCAACCCTCTTGAGAGACAACTACTAGTGCCTTTTTCCTGTCCAGTGATACTGTGAGTTTAAAGGGACCGTTTTCCTTTAATTTTCTTGCACAGCTTTTTTGGGTCCTACTTACACTTAATATGGACACAAGCAGTTTGTGTAGCCTGGGAATGCTGTGACCCTTTTTCTGTCTGAGTGAACAGTTTTGTTTAGTATGCCTCATTATCTCCTGTCCCACTAATTTTATAACAAGGATGTTGGTTAGTATGGAGTAAACTTTCAAATAATCCTTCAGAGAACTCTTTCAGAAACCATGTAAATCCATGATTTGTAATTATGGGCTATCCGCATAGGTCTTATGAAAAGCTAGACTAAGGCCGAATCAGAATTCTTCCAGTTGTAGGGGCATTTGGACGGGTACGGTTGTACAAAATAGGTTTTTAAGGGCTAACGCTTGTGGCAGAGGTATGCCAAGCATCGCATCGTGCCGAAGAGAAGAAGCACTTTTTTCACGTGGGTGTGCTCAGATACACAGAAGTTTACATTTAAATAAGTACAAGTACTAATTATTTGTTTTAGGATGACTTCTAAAGTTATAAAAAACCATTATGTATTTTCCGAGCGCTAGCGGCTCCACGTTAACGTAGCTGACCAGTGACTATTGATGATGTCATTGAGTGGGAGTCTGAATTCGGAGACGCCATTTTTCCATAACTCTCACCGAACAAGCCATTTCTGGAATTCCAATTTAAGAGACCAATGCAAAAATATAATGTACTGTTATATCTCCATGCTAATGACTTGGGATTTGTTGTTGTAATAATTTCTAAATATTTCACATAATAATTGTTTTCCATCAAAAAACACAACGTGTAAAAATGAGCAACTACTACAACATTTACTAAAACCTTTGGACTTTAGTTCAGTGGAGAGAAATTAGTTGTTTACCAATCAAACCCAGGTTTACATGAAAACATGGGTTTACCATCAATACAACAAGCATGACCAACCCATCAATTTTGGGATGATAATTTTTCTCAGCATTCCTCCTTTTTATTTACCAAGCAAAACATTTTTATCATTATTAAAGCCTTAATAAACTGTATCATGAAAATACATCAACAATATTAAAATCTAGTTACCACTTTTTTGGAGTTGTCATGGCCTAAGATTAGCTAGAAGGTCTACAGCTAGGTCTAGCTCTTTTAATTTGTAAAAACACACTTTTGGTCAATATCTTTAAAAGCAAGACTGTGGACTTCAGTTGTCTAAAAGCCTCTTTCTCTCAAAGGTGACAATTTGCTGAGGTCTGAAAGTCCTGTCCCGATATTCTTCGGTTAACACACCACAGGATCACAGAGCTCCACTTCTCCGAGCTTTAACTGTGCTTTAGGGATGGAGAAAGTATTCTGTTTGTATTTCTGTCAGTTTCAAACTTGTTTGAATCAAGCCGCAGCTTATGCACAACATGAGTAATTTTACTTACATTTATATTGTAGGTGTAAAAAAAAGCATCTATTATGCATACCTGATTGACTGTTAAAGTATCACATTTGTTGTTAAAGTTAGTTTTCTTTTTAAATTTGTCACGGTTTCATCTGGGCTTAACTCGGCTAATAAACAAATGTGATAAGAGCGTTGCAATGGCAGCTGCTGGTGGTAATAAAACTATCCTTTTAATTCCTTTGGGACACAGCTCAATAAAGCTCACACTTTACTCGTTCCTCTGTGTTTTTGAAGTCCATCAGTCATTCCCGATTTGAACAGATAACCGTATTTGGAAATTCTGTCTATGAAATGCGTATTATATGTTGAAGAACTAAAACACCATGACAGACATGCAGAACTTCCATTATTAGAGCTACGGTTAATTCCACTGACGTCTGTGTTACTCTGTTTTGTTTTTTTTTTTACATTTACTGACTGACTTCAGCAAGTACTAAAAAGGTGATTAAAGGAGGGCTTGCTAGTCACACAGTTTAAATTGCAGCTGAAGTCAAAACTTTCCAAATGACATAGTTCCTCAGAAGTCTGCCTTCAGACTGTTGAAGTAATCTTTACGTTTTGTCGTTTTCATTAGCTGAGACCTACTGACGTTTGCACTAAAGAGCATGTCATGTCTTTCATGGCAGTTTGTGTGTGTCTTTGTTGTGTAGTTAATACTCACTAAAGTTGTGCCAAGGCAAGAAGAAGCATTAACTAGAGAGAGACAGTCATTTGTAGATAGGGAGGCTTCCACTACGAGTTTGTCAAATTATTATTAGGGTTAAAAATTAAACAGAATAAAACATTGAACATTTTTTATTTGTTTAAAAATACAATGATGTTCAACTCTTACAGAAAAACATTTTGAACACATCCTTAAAGTTGTATTACTAGAATTAATTCATTCAGGTGTAGCCTACTGTGGATCTTTAATCGCCTAAAAATCACGTTTGTTCTGAAAAACTAGAGATTGTATTTTTGATGCAGAATTTCAGACATACCTTTTTATATTCTTTAAATTCAAAAATGGAATTAAAGGACTAATTCCGTTTTATTTTTTATAATTTGTTTAGCTCCTGTGCATCACAGTTTGCACTTTGCAGCTGTTGTTGTTTTCTACTCAAACCCATTCTGAAAATATTTTTCCTCAACAATGTTATATCCAAATAATATTTTCCTGTGTTTTCTTAATTTGGGAAGTGAGAACATGATCACAAATTGTTGGGAAAGACGTTGTCCAAAAGAGTGACCAGTGTTGTAAGACACTGATGACAGCTGGCGGCCTTGATGCACATGATTTTCAGAAATGAAACACTTAAGAAGACTTTAGGAGCAAAAAGTGTTTTTCTTAGTGGTGTAAAGCCCATTTCAAAGTCAAGTGGCCATGTTTAAGCTGGACAATTCAATTGCATAATTCATGTGTGTCCAATTTTGTCACTAGTTGTCAGCAGTGTGTGCATTTCAGAGCAACAGGAGCTGTTTGGTCATATTGGCCAACAATTGGGGCCCCATTTTGCCAATGAAACATTAATGAACTTGTCATCTGTGAAATGTTGACACCTCCACTTCTTTTGTGGTTGTTGTCTTAAATTTCAAAAAGCTAGGCGTGATGTGGCTTGTTTGCCTCCTGGCAACCATGTCAGCTGGCGAAGCTCCTGATGGGAGGTTTGACATGTCCTGAATATGCAGCAACAGGGACCAAACTGAAATGGAAATGTTCAGCGGTTTTTGTTGGTATTAAAAAAAAAGTTTTTTATTATTATTTCTGGTTTGATCATGTTCTTTATGCTACACTGCAATTTATTTTAGAATGTAGCCATTTTCACGACCCATAAAAGTTACTACTCAATGCAAGTAATTAATACATTTTGTCAAAGGGATGCTATGATTTATTTGTGTATTCTAAACCTATCCATTTTCATAAAGTGCTGTCAGCTTTGATGCCAAACTTGACAGATAGCTTTCATTTGCAACAAGTCATTTTAGCACCACACCCTTTTCCCCCAGTAATGTTAAGCTTTTGCTGCTGTGTGCACCTTTAACTAAACCACTTCATATCTTTATGAAGATTTTTAGGTATTCACATTATCTTAAACAGTTTGGATTTTACTTTTGTTTTTGAATCTTTTGATTATTTCTATCACAAAGGTAAAATTCATTGCCACCGTGTAATGTAATATACAAATTTGGTAAGAAAAGTATGTTTTAGGACCTATTTCTGTTTTGTCCCTGTTTCATATTTGAATCATAAAATAGAGAATGCCGAATAAAACGACTTTCCTTAAGATATATTGAATCACTTGGCAGATAGTATTATGTAAGATGGCAAGACTGAATGATCTCCTGAGGCAAATTAACATTTACCATCAATGTGAGGAGTTCTACCTCTTGGTAACTGACCGGCACACGACTCTTGCATTTGCAAATACACATCTTCAAGTTATTACATCATTTAGCTTTGATGTTGTGGGGTTGCCTGATACTCATTGCCAAAGGTCTGTGTACTTTCAAGACACGCTGCAAATCCGAGATGTAATTTGATCCATAATGGTGGGGAATGAGTTTGCTTTAGTGGCCTGTTTGCTGTGAAATGAAACCTAGCGCGTCGGGAGCTCCCTCTTCCTCTAGCCAACAGAAAATCACATTCCTCACTGTGGCAGCTTGTAACATGCATCCCTTCAACCTCACACCCTTTTCTCACACAATCCATTTGTGTAAGCGTGCCATAATATCAGGACTCTAATTTTACAAGCCTGTACGCATGGCGTGTGATTTTAACAACTAGATGTAAATTTGGGTCTTTTACTGCGGCGAATTGTTGCCCAGCTCTACAGGGATAATACCCTACAATGGTGTTCAACAAATGTATTTCATACAAATGCAGGGAGGAGGACTGAATATTTTGTGGTGATAGTATAGATTCTCTGTGTTCTGGGGTTTGATTATTCCAGTACAACTGTGTGTACCTCATAATTCCCTACTTAATCTAAAGATGTGTTTTTGCTGTTGTGCAGTTTGGTGTTTAGAAGCTGGTTATATTATACAAGTTATTTTGTTTCTGCGGAAGAACCTACAGCACACGAGCTGCTGTAAGTCGAACTGTTGTTCAAACACCTATAGTGATGTTTTCTAGTGTTTACCCTTGATTTTTGGATAAATTAAATGTTCTTTCTATATAACATTTGTGAAACGTTTTTACTTTTTCCAAACTCTATAAACAGAGCATTTTCTTCCCGGTTTTAAACACATGGCCTTTTTTTTATAGATAGAATTTCTTTTTTATTTTTACAATAGATGAAGATGGGATCTATTTCTTATTTGCTCCCCTGAGACTTGCATACCTGCATACCTACTGATGGTCTTCTGAAACAGATGAAGTCTTCTGGAATAATGGGTGACTGTGTTGGGCAGCTGGGTCAGCATGGGAAAGAAGAGCAGGAGGTGGGGCCAGGGTGTCACTGCAGAGTTTCCTTTCTTCAGAAACGTAACTTATGTGCTGTTTGAGGGCTTTGGAGAAAGAAGGCACGTGATTTAAATGCAGATCTGTCGTACAGGAAACTAGGCAAATGATTATTTTCTTTATCAGAATGCACGTTTTTGTAACAAATGCATTTTTTGAAACAAGTTGTTAATTTAGGGTATTTGTCAGTGTAGTATTTTTAAGGTATGATATAAAGGTTGGGTTATTCATGAATAAAAGGTCACTGGATGAGTTTCTCTTCACACTGTTGTTTTTCCTATAGCCTTTAGGAAGGGTGTGTCCTGCAACCTTTGGCTGGCATCTGAACTTTTCCACTATATAAATGCTGTTTAACTTGACTGGTGCTGGCCTTTAAGAGTTATGTATGTATACATGTAGTTATGTAGTACTGACGTGACGTTTTTTACGTTTTACATGTCTGGTCATTGTTTGTAGTCAAAGTTTGGTCTATAATAAGCAAACCTACAACTTCTTGATTATTTTGCTGCAACAATGTAGTCAAAATGTCTGTACAAGACACATGATTGAAATTGCACTGATTTTGAGAATTACCAGGTAAAGAAATGCAGTCCAAAACAAATGAATCATACTTCTCTTTGAAGTGTCAGTCACCCAAACCACCACAAGGACCTGAGTTTATATTAATATGTCGCTTTATTTTAATTTTTTTTTTTTTTCATTTCAGAGGAGTCATTTTTATTTCTCAGTGATAGTGATCCTGCAGTTTTCCCCTCACAAACTTGCACAGTAGCCGGGTTGGTGAAAAGGTCAGCTAGCGTGGGCAAAGCGACCTGTACCAAGGACAGATGTGGCACTCCTGTTTAGAAAACTCCCTGTGTCGGCGTATTGCATTAGGATTATCTGCATCATGGAAGAGGTTCCTATGGTTTTTTTTAGTGACTTTTAAAAATTTTCCTTTAAGTAAATATTTTAAGAATCTGCCAATTGTCATGATGTCAGAGCGTTTGTCTGGACAATCTGCTTATTTCCTGAAAATTCTTTAATCATTAACATTAAACTAACCTTTCTGTCTGCCAGTCAGTTGAGCTCCTGTTTACCGCTTTTTATAAACAGCGTGTAAAAATCTGAAAAGGTCTCATCAAGAGCATTTGTATACGCAAAATAAATGCATACAATCATCAGCTAACATAGTAAATTAGTGATGCATTTCCCTGATCTAATGTCATCCAATCATACTATTTTTGAGTCATTCTAACTTTAATTAGTGGTCTATACCAAATTTGCATTTGATGCTTTAAAAAAGCTTTTGGACAAAAGAAAAGAAAACAACTCAAAAATACACAAATCAGGATTACCAGACCAGCTCCTCTGAAAGTCAACAGATTTCCATTGTCAGTTGAATTGTATGATCACTCCCAGTCATGATTTCCTGACTCATGCGTTACATAGACCATGTGGATCTCTTTAGTCTATTTTCCATTCTTTCCTGTCAAAACCTGACTGAGGAAATGAGTTTTTGCTTTGTGTCAGAACTCGTGCTTAATGTTATATTTGTATGTACACATGCTTTCTGTGTCACCGCACTTTCTTTCTTTGCTCCACAGGTTACATGAGGAGATCAAGGATTTCTATGACTACATTTCTCCACGGCCGGAGGAAGAGAAGATGAGACTAGAGGTGGTGGACCGAATCAAAGGAGTAATCCACGATCTGTGGCCCAGCGCCGAGGTACACAGGTTCATACGCATGCCTCTGATCATCATCCCAAGCGTTACCTGCTAGCCTCGAATGAATTTATAGAGCAGTGGCATTTCCTTGTAAATGATTACCATCAATCACATTGAGGAGGCTGTACACAGTGATAGTTGACAGAGGAGTCATTCTGAATCATACCAGGTCAATGGCAGCAAACGTTATCTCTCTGCTGTCACTGCACTCTGGTCATTTTATCAGCACCACTTCAGACTACTTTGATCTGCCTTATAGAGAAACTTGTTTTTCTATAATAACTTCTTCTTAAAGAAAAACTACAGGCATACAGTTCTTGGACTGTTTTTTTTTTGTTGTCACATCAGTGGAAGCAGAACTGTAAAAATGAGCTCAAACAACTTTATGGTAGTTTGACAGGTCAACCATTTATTTAAAATGAGCCTATGAATGCGTATGTATTTGCAAACAATAATTTAATAGAATAACAATATGTCGCTCAACACAGTTCCAGAAGTTTGCCATGATGAGACCAACACTTCAGTCACTCGCATCAGTTGCAACATCGTCAGAACTCGGTTCATTCACAAAGCTCTGCAATTAGCTTAGCTCTAGACTTGGCTTCAACCAAGAGTTAATACTACTGTGATGCCGGATGTGGGGAAGAGGTTTTAGACGGTAAAGTAAGGGTTTAGGCTTAAGTCTATTTGTGTGCCGTTGTGTAGGAGGTAAAAAGGGACGGTAATGGATAATTTTAGCCTTGTCTGTTGCATGCAGGTTAGGAGATCAATGGATAAAGAAGAGGTTTGTTGTAAACAAGCTGCCAGTTTTAATTATTGTATCAGTGTACCATGAAACGAATAATATTGCATAACAGAACCAGCTTGGAAATAGTTTTTTCCTCCAAATATAGGCAATTGTTGCATGAATGTTGTAGTGACAATTTTTCTTCTAACAATAAAAGGGTCAAAGTTTTACATTGAATTGTCTTTTGTTTTTTCATAAACAAGTATTACATTATTCATTCAGTAATTTCCTCATAGTCGTTTTTTCTTTGAGTGGGAACCTTTCGACACTCGATCTTTTCATGGTGACCTTCATCTCTGTCGCAGGTCATTGCTTATTAAGTTCAATGAGAAAGTTAATTTATAATTTTGTTTCTTTTATTTTATTGATAGTAAATGGTTTTTACTCTTTTGTTAAATGCTTTTGTTGTATTTAATTGTGATACAACAGTACAACACAGTTGATAGTTTTAAATATGTTATTACTTTATCTGGTATTGATGCTTTTCTAGGAAGCATTTCTATAAAAGGCTAAAAGTTACTTTGCTTTTTTAAATTTACTTTTGTTGTTTAGCATTTCTTCATATTTATAATTTGGTTAGGTTAAGCATATTTAAAGTTTGAAGAAGGTTAAAAAATTACAAAATGAATAAAGTTAAGAGTTTTTTCTCAACTGAAAATTAAATAGTGTTGGTTTATCAGCTGTCATCTTTTTCTGTCTTTAGGTTCAGGTGTTTGGGAGTTTCAGCACTGGTCTATATCTGCCAACAAGGTAAGCGTTGTTGGTTTCTGAATCAATCCATACATTTGAAACTAACTATATTCATGCTTACCTTTTAGTATTAACAAGAGTGGTTTTATACCGTCTTATGAGTCTAAAACATGCAAAGTAATGCAGACTGAAGGAAAAAAAGTTCCTTTTATTTTGTTTACTGAAGGGATGCAACTATACGCTTTCCTCCCGGTTCGGTTCAAACCTCAAAGCTGGAGTCATCATTTTGTTTTGGATATATAATTTGTGTATTACAAAATAACAGAACTTTTTATTTTATTTGATAATATCAATGAAAAAAAAGTTGAGTTAGTTTTTATTCAGCCTGTCATAATGTAGAAGACAATAATAAATGCGTATGCAGAAGGGAAGTATTTTTAGTACTGTTAGTCATGCAGTAAAACAGAATACATTTAACATGTTTTAGCCTCTTTTCCTGCATGTTGTAGACGATGAATATTGTAGTTGAGTCATATTCTTGGTAAATTTGGTCGGCTATAATGAGATTAGGGCCCAAATCCACTTAAGTCTAGCTGAGGTAAATCTGTAGCTTGACTAAAGGCATGCTGGGAGCAGTTGTGGTACTTGTGGAAAGCAGTGGATAGGATACCTTCTACACACTAGGTGTGCATGTGGCAGCAAAGACTCTGCCGTGTTCAGTGACTTCTGCTACACCTTGCAAATGCGTTCAGTGGCCCTAAACAGGGAAACATGTTCGTCTCCACCTCATTTCGTAGAATTGTAAACAAAAGGAGAGTGCAGCCACCGTGATGCATTCACTGCAACACTGCACCCCCCCCTCCCACACACACACACACACACATTGAGCAAAGCTGCATCTAAAAAGAAAGCCTTCACTCCCAGATTTATACTTGTAGTTTGACCTTGATGTTAAATGCATCAATAAAAAATGTGCTTTACTGCTAACTCACTAATATAACTTGATCCCACTCGTACTATAAGCAGTTTATGGTCGCGTTGGATAGTAATTTTGACAGATTTGTTAAGGTTGTCCCCCCGATCAGCAGGCCCTGTCAGAAGGTAATGTGTCGGCATGGAAGGGAAAGGACTATCTAACCCAGGAGTCGGGAACCTGTGCCATATATGGCTCTTTTGATGGTCACATGTGGCTCGCAGACAAATCTTTAATTATACTTTTTTTTTTCATTAGACCAGTCCTTCTCGGGCGCGATGCGATGCCAGAGGCGCGCAGTAGTAGCGGTGTTTGGAGAGAAAAATCTGCGCCAGCACTCAGTTTACTATTATCTATTATTTCACAGAGTTTGACGAAACCTGTGAATTGCCGTGCCTAAAACTGTGCGTTCCCGTCTCTGAGAAAGAGCTCGCAGTTGCAGGGACGGGACGTGTGAGGAAGAAAGCAGAGGGTGGGGCTGGGGGGTTGTGGGGGCAGGCAGCAGGTGAATCGCGCAGGGATTGTCAAAACTTAAAACATGCTGCCCCGTCACTCACTGCAGTGTGTGAGTGTGTGTTTGTCTCCATGTCTGCATGTGAGCAGTCTTTGTCACATCTCCAGAACATTCAGACCTACGATCACGTTTAAAGTCTCAACGCCTGCATGAAGCTGAAACTCACCACAGATCAACCA
This sequence comes from Oryzias curvinotus, assembly GCA_023969325.1. Lineage (NCBI taxonomy): Eukaryota > Metazoa > Chordata > Actinopteri > Beloniformes > Adrianichthyidae > Oryzias > Oryzias curvinotus. The sequence goes on along the minus strand of CM043708.1, from coordinate 24,518,786 downwards.
GACTAGACCATCAGCAGAACCACCACGAGAAATACTCATCATTTATTAGCAACAGCATAACAACGTTATTAAAAAAGAATCCACAGACTTATTGTACAGTAAAAATGTTGAAATTACATCAAACGCTAACATTCACGTGTATATTTACGTAGTTTTAAACATTGTCGCGGACTGAGTTGGGAGGCTGTTGGGCCGCGTTAAAAGTTCCGGAGTTCATTGAACGCATCAAGCAGAGATCTGATTGGCTCTCAGTTCTGTCGCTCAGCCTGTTGTTAGGTAGTTTGGACCAATGGGGTTCAGCTATGGGCCGAATAAGGGAAATAGGAGCGGGAGGGGGGGAATATAAAGTTGGGAGAAGCGCTCTCGTCTCAGCGGGAGAGATTGAGGAGTTGCTGAATTAGTTGTACGGCGTTTGTTGCGGTCTACAGTAATCAGAATAAAGAACCTTAAAAGACGTTAAGTCTCCGTGCCTCAGTGTGGGAAAGGGACGCCACATTATTGTATGGCTCTTTCGAAATTACATTAAAAATTTGTGGCGTTTATGGCTCTCTTGGACAAAAAGGTTCCAGACCCCTGATCTAACCTGTTATCATTTGAGTACCATGAATGTTTGGTTTCACTGAGTGGATGTTAGTCTGATTTCCATGGAGGAGGATGTTGATGAGGAGTATTCACATCATTCTGGCCCACTATTTAGACCTGTTTGCAGCTGACTGGATGGTGTGCTGCTCTTACTATAGAAATGCGTTTATTAGTCTCTTCAAGGTTTCCAAGTCCATAAGATCTATGCTATGCAATTCGGTTCTGCCTTTTTAGAATTCCATTTAGTGAACACACTTGAGATATTACTGATTAATTTGATGCTTTCGGCCCTTCCTGTTTATTACAAGCTACTCATTTCCCATAACAGAACAGTCTGCAGTAAACACAAGGCTTGTAATAAATAAAGGTGCCAAGTTACAGAGATATTTATGTTAAATATGGAAGCATGGAAGAAGCACTTTTTAAATGTTATCCTTCATGCCAAATATTATTCACTAAAGTTGGATTGGTAGACAATTATTTATTAAGCTCACATTCTGAGAGTATTCCACGGTTATTTCAGATGCAAAATGTTTTCTAGAGTTTGTCCTAAGATTGCTTTTAAATGTACGATAAATGACTACTATAGGTTCACTGTGTGAAATGTTTATTTAAAAAAAACAAACATCTCTTTTCTCTTTTCTTTACTCACCAGCGACATTGACCTGGTAGTCTTTGGTAAGTGGGAGACTCTCCCGCTTTGGACGTTGGAAGAGGCTCTTCGGAAGAGAAATGTTGCGGATAAGAACTCGATAAAGGTCTTGGACAAAGCAACGGTAAAACTGAACTTGTATTGTTTGATTTTTTTATGCATGTTTTTATTTTTAAGTTTGGTTCCATAAATATATTTTCATTAAGTTATAAAGTTTGAACTTTAATAGTTTAAATGCTTTTATTGCTGGGATTTTGTTTAAATATAATTTTTAAGACTCATTTCATCAAATTAATGCTCTTTTATTTTAAGTAGTAATTTAGACTTTAAACATCTACTTGTTGTAGATGTTATTTATATTTTATGAAGTTTATTTTAATTGAGCACTTGTCAGAGTCGGTGACAGGACTAATTCTGCTTTTTTTCTTAGGTTCCCATCATTAAACTGACTGACTCAGTCACTGAAGTCAAAGTGGACATCAGCTTCAACGTGGAAAGTGGCGTTAAAGCTGCTCGGCTCATCAAGGAATTCAAAGAGGTGACCTAAAGTTTACAGAAACGGAGGAAGAAATCTTAATGCATGACAAAAATGATTTATTTGTTTGGGGAAAAAATGTCAGGAATTAAAATAAAATTTGGAATATAAACTACCATATTTTATTTTTGTACCTTTAGCTGATACAGACTCTTTAATCTCCCTTCATTGCAGAAGTACCCCGTGTTGCCTTACCTGGTTCTGGTGCTGAAGCAGTTTCTTCTACAAAGAGACCTTAATGAGGTTTTTACTGGGGGCATCGGCTCCTACAGCCTGTTTCTCATGGCTGTTAGCTTCCTGCAGGTTAGTTCAGCAAGCAACGCTTCGTACGCCATGACGGTTTCCTCAGCGTCCAGCATCACAAACTTCATTACATTAGTCTGTTACATCACCAGATGAAAATGTGTCCTGAAGCTGCTTAAAAACAAGATTTTCTGTGTTTAAAGATTTTGTTTTTCCCAATCTAAAAAAAAAACAGCAACACTTAATTAAAAACTGAAAATGTCAGAATATGGCAGCAAAATGTGACCCAGGGTCTTGCAGAAACACGGATTACTGTCCTGACATTACGTTTAAATCTGTTTCTTTGTTTGTAGCTTCACTACAGGGAGGACGTGTGCAGCCCCAACATCAACATCGGCGTGCTGCTGATTGAATTCTTCGAACTGTACGGCCGCCACTTCAACTACCTGAAAACGGGCATCCGGATAAAAGACGGCGGTTCTTATGTGGCCAAAGATGAGGTCCAGAAGAACATGATGGACGGATACAGGCCGTCTATGCTCTACATTGAGGACCCTCTGCAGCCAGGTGATACTGTTAACCACAAACACACATGTTTGAATTATGAATCTGGGTATTAAAGCAGCGCGTCTGTTGTTTCTTTGTGCCACATAGACAATGATGTCGGCAGGAGCTCCTACGGTGCCATGCAGGTGAAGCAGGCCTTTGAATACGCCTTTGTGGTGCTCCACCATGCTGTTTCACAGATTGCCAAGTGCTATCCCAATAACGAAAGTGAGAGGTAAGGAGAGCGATGTTATTGTGTTCTTTGTAGAGACTAGCTGTTAGTTGACTAAAACTTAGACGCGTTTAACTCGATTCCTTCGTTGTAGCATACTTGGGCGGATAATCCGGGTGACCAAGGAAGTGGATGAGTACAGGGAATGGATCCGAAATAACTGGGGCAACTCATCGCAGATTGATCTGCCTCTTAACAGTAGGTTTATACTTTTTTTGTGAAACTTTATTTACTTTTTGTTACAGTAAAGACACCAGCTGCTTCTGCTGTTGGTGTGTTTTTTAAATGTGCCTTCTCTTTGTAGAAAACGATGTGAAGCTGTTGAATCCCCAGCAGCTGGATGAGCGCAACAACAACGTTCCAGATGATGAGGTGGTTGTTGTTCTGCCGCTAGCTCCTCGCAGCAAAACGTTCTCCAACACGTCGTCTCCACCCCCCTCCCTGCGTTCGTCTCCCTCCTCCTCCCCTCTGTCCCCGCCATCCACGTCCCCAACGTCTACCTCCAGCGATGGGGTGAGTTACCTGAGCCGCACACGGAACTCCAGGTGTGTTAAAGGGGGGGGTTTCGTTAATAGGAAAACCTTTTTTTTTGAACCGGTTTTTACCAGGACTCTGACGGCACACCGTGTAAGACGGCCAAGCAGCAGCCCGGTCGAGGCCCCGGCACTCTCAGAGAAAAGCCGGCTGTGGCCACTAATCACCGCACACAGAATCCATCTACCATCACTCCAACCACAGGCAACAAAGGAGGAAAGGTATGCTCAGCGTAAACCCCGTTTAATAACCATACCTGCTGGTGGTTTGATCATATACATTTAAATCTAATGTTTCAAATTTCCAGGCCCGGATGTCTCGTGCCCACCACAATAATGGTCACCAAGGGCAGCAGAACTCAACCAAAACCACAAATAATCCTAAAAACAAGCTGGTTCACCAGGGCAATAGCAAGAAGAGGAAAAATGTACGAGACTCCACACAAGAGGATCTCTGCAGATAGGGGTTACTTTGTTCTGCAGCTCCTCCAACCCCTCGATACCCTCTCCTTCTCTTTCTCTTGAACGTTTTACTTCTCCCTCTGGATGTTATTGGTGGTTTCAGAACACCTGAGGACTCCGGTGACCCTTTTCAGGGTGACAAATATTGCTTTCTTACTGAGAGGGGAAAAAAACAAAACAAAAAAAAATGTTATTGGCAGTGGGAGCCATTTTTTTGGGCCTAAACTGTAACTAAGAGTGAATACTCCATTGCTTCCCATCGGCTTCATTTATGGAGCACTTTTAATTCCTGCAGCCAGGCTCCTGCACCCCCCCCTGCTGTTCAGGACGAGCCCAGGACCAAGCACCTGGAACTGACTCTGCTCCGGAGCACAAACCTGGAACTGCAAACCAGATCACCGATTTGATCTTCCCGCCCTCACAAAAAAAAAGACGAAAAACGAGGAAAAAGACAAAAAAAATATTTTAATGTACAAAAAAAAAGGAAAAATGTCAAACACTTATAAATTTTTTTATGATGCTACTTACAAATGCAATCAGTGAGAGTGGGAATTCAGTTATGCATGATATTTTTTTTTTCTGTTGAATTTCTCTGTGAATCCGTTTTATGTCGAGTTCCACAAAAACATTTGTACAATGCTTAAAGAAAATTGTTGCACATATGAGAAGACAAGAAAAAAAACAAACAATTTCATAGGACCTTTTTACGACCTCACTGGATTAAAGTCACTTAAACACACGCGTCTTATGACGGCTGCTGTTTGGACCAATCGGCAGCCGGCTCCGGTCCCCATTGCCAACAGAAATCATCAGCATTTATTTTTACTTCAGGTTCGTCTGAGCGTGTTGACAGCTAGCTTTGAGTGAGGCAGAGCTCACAACACCCACCCATAGATAACAGACACGAGCTTTGTACTCTTTAAGTAGCACAACCACATCAGTATAGAAGCTTGAAGGTCGGAACCTATTGGTGGTGGTAATGATTTTATTAAAAATCCTAAACTTGAAATGTGTTAGCAATTGGTCTGTGGGAGATAATCTGTTTATTTAGGAATTTACCAACTGCAGAATCATTTGTATTTGTTAAATGTATTTATTTTTTTATTAATTACATGGACATAGTACGGATAAATGTATTATTAATATTGTATCTCATATCTTAGTCCTATATTTTAAGATAGGATTATTTGGAGCTGAGGTGGGATAGAAAAAGATATATTCAAGAACAGTCAAAAATGATCTTTTTATTCTTTCTACTAGATTTCGTTTTTCCACTGACAGTTGAGTGACCAAGTTACCTTTAAAAATTGAAGAGACCATTTTATAAGCACGTGGAATCCTTTTTGTTTTACTATGAGGCTGGTCTACTTACTCAAAAAGGGATTTTTTTTTCTTGGTAGCTTTGTTGTACCCATTTGGAAAAAAACTCAAACATCTCAAGTGTCATTGCAGTACAACAACTGGCCTGTAGATGGAGCCCTTGTTCCATGTTTATACGGCACGTGGCTGGTTAAGATCAGTGATTGACTGTTATTACGCTCATTTTTCCACTTAGTGGGCTTTTTTGCACATAAAAAACCCGTTAAGATTACTAAATATTAGAGGGAGCAGCACACCAAAGCACAGTTGAAATCTCTCAAAAGTTTCCCGCAGTTATTCAAGTAGCCAGCAAAAAGCAGGAAAACCCCCCACGTGATTTAGAGGCTGTTAAATGAGAAAAAATAAGTTGGTTAAAATACCCACTCTACATTCACCAGTGTGACTGTTATGCTTGACGGATAAAATGGTAAAATGAACCGTGGCCACTTGTTTTCACCACAAAAGAAAGGCTTTGAACCCAGACTGTACTGATTGGAATTCCTCTGCAGCTATTCAAATTCATGCAATAAAAACATTACCATCTCTCTGCGCGTCCGGACCTGTCTGCCTCTGCTCTGCCTTTGTGCTCCGACTTGTTTCGCTTCGTTGGAAGCGAAGTTTACGTCGCCTTGTGACGCACGTACACACAAAAGTTGTGCGTTACAAAGAGACAGCGTGTTGTAATGACCCGAGGAAGACATGGAGGAGGCGCGCTCACGCTCAGCTCTAGAGCGCGCAGAGACGCTCGGGAGAGGAGGCGCTGGACCGTAGAGCCGATGCCAGCTCCCGCCGGTTGCTCGTGTCGGCCTATTTACACCTGGAGCTGAACAACGTTAACCTGCCAGGTAAGATGCGGAAGATGGTTGATTCCAACTAAGTGGGGGGTATTGCGTCCGGAATGAAGCCGGGTGTTATCATTCCGTTTTACGCGCGGTTAACGGCAGCAAAACCAGTCCAAGACGACTTGGTGTGCAGTTTGCCATCAAATGTAGGGATTTAGACAAACTTTTCTGCTATTTACACCCTATTTTCAGCTGGATGCACCAACTAACCAAGAGGGTAAAGTTACCCAATTGGTGGATGACGTGCCGAGACACAGACAACGAGATGGTTGGAAGAATTCAGCTTCCGCTGAGTTTGAGATTCTAATCTGGGCATGCAGCATCTAATTCAAGTGGTTTTTGTTTCTGTTAGAATATATCAGAGAGAGGCTCTCATCGCAGGTGAAACCATTCAAGTTGGTTTTTCACCTGACTGGCTTCCCTTAGATGTTCTAGAATGCGCATCCCTGTCATTTCAGATTATTTATTTATGTTAACCAGTTAGTTTGTCCCATTTTTTTTCTTCTTCTTAAAAACAGCTTTGTGTAGATTGCTATTAATCCAAGTTAATTCAGTTGAAGCAGTTGGCTTGAAAAGTAAACCGAACTGTCAATGCTGTTTTTTTTTAAACCAGCTATTTCTGCTTCTAATTTGAGCCCCCCCCCCCCCAAATAAATAAAATAAAGCTGCCTTGAAAGAGTTATACTCATAATCAAATCTTTTCCTTATTCTCATGGGTTTACTACTGTTCCAACGGTGCTCTTACATTTTCCCTTTCAGGAAATATGTTGGACTATACTTTGACATGCTTAGTCTCCATTCTAAACCACACACCGCTTAAACCTACAGTAGTTGACCAAATTTGACTTTTACTGAGGCCGTCCCTTGCTTTTAAGCAGTAAGTATTGAACCCATGCATGACCCTGATGAGATGAGAGCTGAAGACGTGGCCATGCATTGGATGTGGTCCTGCACATTATGCTCGCCGTTATGGGCGTTGGGTCATGCAGCTGTTGTCATCTTGAATGCATTCAGTGCTCGTATGCATTTAAGAGGTTGGCGTTAGCCTTTCCCTGGCGACATAACAGCAGCAATTCTGTGAATGAGATGCAGTAGAATATTTTGTGTTTGGCTTTTATTCTTGCTGTCAGAAAATCTCCACCAGCTTCAATTGTTTTTTTTTTTTTTTATGTTTTGGAAAAGAACAGTGTTAAATCAGGGGTTTAAGTTGAGCGCATGTGGAGCCTTAATAATGTCAGATTCTGCATGAGCACAACAGACAGACACTTCATACATGAGAGATATTGATGATTAACTGTCAAATCCCTTTGTCAGTTCTTGCTATGCAGTTTAGAAGGTACTTTTTGCTCTCCATCTAGCATCAAAAGCTAAATCCAAACACCCTGTCTTTGTGCAAAAAAATGAAAACTGCAGCAGTTGTGTTTCATTTATTGGATCGGCACAGTGTTATAAAACCGAGACCCTCTCCTGAAAAGCTACAGTGCACCTGGTCACATGAACGTCGGCATTTATCATTGGTTTCTGATGCAGTAATGATCCTCATTTTGACACGAGGGAACCTTGTTGGAATTGTGCACACTATGATATTAATTTTACACTTTGGTGGATCCAAACAGGGACCATCTGTTGAGGATAACGCAGTCTAAACACGCATGCAGAGAAAAGCTTTCAAGAGCGTTCAGGGTGACGCCAGAGTCTACTTTGCTTCACTGTTGCTTCATGAGAAGTCTTTTAATAACTGGTGGTGGAGTTGTTTTGTGTTTTCATTTTCCATTTGTAAGGCCGTGTGAGCTGGCCGTGTAGAAAAGCAGCTTCAGAGGGTTTAAGCTATTTCAGAGGAGTTTGTTGCCGAGAGTTTCAAGATAGAACATGAAGGACTACTGCAGAGCAATTAGTTTGAGGTGTTTTGTACTCATGATGTCATGTTTTTTTTTTTTTTAGCTTCCTTGGCTTTGTATGTCTAAAGGAAACTTGTCCTGAGTTTTATTCAGTTGCAACTTTTGTTTTTCAAAACTATCAAGGATAATTTTCCTTTTTTTTTTTTTTTTTATAAAAGATGCTTACCGATACTTATTGCAATCCTTTAAGAGGAGCTGTACATGTCAGAGACTTTCTGTTCTTTTCTTTTAATTTGTAAAACTTCTTTGTAAAGCTGCAAATGTTGCTTTTTCTCTTTCTGACCTTGGCGTGACCATGCTTTGGATGTTTGCCTCTGGGAATATTGGTAACTTTCTTGAATGTTTTCCATTTGTTAATAACTATTCTCCCTATGGAATGATGAACTCTGTAGTTATTTGGCTTTCTAATTTTTCCCAGACTGAAGGTCAATAAGAGTTCCATCTCTAAAAGCGTTGCCGTTGTCCATTTATTGATGAGGATGTGTTCACAGCAAAATTTGAAACCAATATGTTTTCCTCCCACTAATTAGCATCATGTTTAGAGTCTTTTTTTTTCCTAATTAAAGGAACAGGAAAGGCATTCCCACAGGCTGTAGCACCTGTTTGTTCTCCAGATTCGTCCAAACCCCGAGGGAGCTGTAAAGCTGCAGTCTATGTGTCAGCATGAACACCCTTCCTGTAACGCTCAGCTCCACACTGTATTTATTTACACATATGCATTTATGTCTATCAACTGTGTCTAAATGCAAATATCTAATCAGGTAATCGGTTTTCAGCAGTTTGGTACATTTTGACCTGAATTCCTATGTTGAACTGAGCTGTATGGAGTATTCCATGTCATGCGCTTACATTCCCACACATTCGGGACTTGCAATGGATATTTAAAAAACCAACAAACAAATATCTATCAGACAAAACTGGGCTCGCGACTCAATAAAATTGGGGGAAAAGGGTGATTTAAGACGAAAAAACATAAATATTTAAGCACTTTTCACTCTGAATACACATCAGGGTGAAGAATGAAAGTGGTTGCAGCAGCATAACATCACTGTCCTTTATTCTGTCAACTTAGTATAAGGAATTAGAATTAAGAGCTGAAAAAAAAAACTGGAAAATGTCGGCTGATCTGATCAGATTGCATTTCTTCTGCAGCATAGTAGAGTCAGAAGAGGGCTTAATCGAGATACTAAAAGCTTAGACAACCTAGAATCAAAAACATGAAGATGAGAAGTGTCAGGAGAGGGTTTTAGTTGAATATTTCGTGTGGTATCTTTCTTTTTCAGTGGCAAAGCTTAGTTAAAATTACGCACCTGTCAAGTTGGTATCGCACCAGTTTAGTTGTATGGCTCTAAAGTCGCTTGATAATTTTGGCAGAACATTATAATTCTCACCTTGAAACTTGCTGTAAGTCCCTAATCTAACACATTCTCAACTTCATTTTTTATTTTTATATCGGTAGCTTTCATCCAGTGTTTTAGAATACTAGTCTGTATTAAAAATTTGCAGTCATTCTTATTAAAGTGTCTTAAATAAGAATCAAGCAAATACAAAAAAAACAAACATATTTTATGATGTTTAATATTTCGCTGTGAGGGGGGCCCAAGCCAGGGTCTGATTTTTTTTTTCCCCAGTCTCAAGCCTGGATAAATACAGAGGGGTGTATCAGGAAAGGTATCTGACGTAAAGTCTTTGGCAAACCAATTATGCAAATCCAGCCTATGATATCCATACTGTATCGGGCAAGGCCCGGGTTAACGACGCCCGCCATCTGCGGTGTTCACCGACAGGGTGCCGATGGAAACTGGACTTGTGTTGGAGGAAGAAGGAGAGGAGAGGACATGACACTGGTGTTAGAGTAGAGGATGTAGAAGACGGAGTTAAATGAAGGTAGCTGACCGTGTAGGGAGAAAGGAAAAGAAAGAGATGATCTTTCATATCTTTTACCTTCTCCATGTGAAACCTGGATCTGTTTGGATAAACACAGATCTATCCTGGTAATTGTACATTTTTTGGGGGAAATTAAGTGATTACCCTCGGCACGCTGGTTTGAGATTAAAGTGACAAACTTGATGCTTTATAACATTTTTATCTTCTGTCTCTTAATTAATGGTGATGCAGTGAAGAAAACAGAATTATTTCAGGTGTGGATTAAAGTTAGTCATTCTTTTTATCCTTCTGTTGTTGCTCAGTGACTAATCTGTTCTTTTCTATGCTGGTGAGTAAAGCGTTTCTGTTGAATTTGGTTTTAGCAAGAATAAACCTCTTCATAGTCAAAAGGGATTTTGTTTTTTTTGTTTATTTTTCTACTTCTGCTCACATGCTTACAGTACACAGGCAGTTCTGCACTCAGCTATGGCAGGAAGTAGGGGGAACCTCCACAGGAAATGCAAAAGTAGCTTCTTGCACATTTTCCTCAGAAGTAGTTGACACCCTTTTGTGAGTGAGGCTGCGAGGCACAGGCGTTCTCTTCCTGCAGCCCTTTCAGTATCTGCTTTGACCTGCTTGCCTGTGCAGCTGGACAACACTTTCACAAATTTTACACAAACCAAGTTTTTTAAGAACATAGAAAGTAAATCTGATGGAGAAAAAAAAAACGTTTCTTTTGGATTATTTTGCGAGAGCTTTTTTTAAATCTATTAACCTAAATGGCCCTTGTTGGTAGGAGTTTTCCTTTTTTTTTTAATTGCGTGTAAATCACACATAGAAAAACAGCAGGAGACCTTTTTGTTTAGTTTTAAAAAGAAAACCGCTTGAACAGCAAATCCTTCTGCTGCATTTATATTAATTTTCTAAGCTAAGAGGGCTCATAAAACCTTCACCAAGTCAACATTTTGAACAGTAAATGGTGGAATTCATTGTCTTTTGATGCATCCGTGCATGCCCGTGTGACAAAACACATTAAAGAACTTGGGAGGGGGGAAAAAAAAAGAACAAGAAGTTTCAGAGTTTGTCTTCTGTTTCTTCAGCAAACAAGCTCAGGTTTACATCCATGCTCAGCTCTGGTTCACCCATCCATCCAACCATCCATCTTCAGAACCTACTGAATCCATTCCGGGGTCACCGGATCCAGACTGATCTTGGAAGTCAAAAGTGTTTGGTCATCTCAAAGCAGGCTAACTAGTCTGTCTACAGAGAAAATACCTGAACCACAAAGTTATGTGCATCACAGTTATCTTGTTTTTCCTGCATTTGGCATCAGAAGATTCATCCCCTCTTTTTTTTTTTTTTTGGCTCCACAACTGTAAAAAACACTATGGATGAGCACACATTAGCAGAACTTTAATGCCTCACTGTGAATTAGGTCACTATGGACTGCGTCGATTTGGATCAAGCCATTTTTTTTCCCAAAAGAGCACTGTTAATGGGGTCTTAAAGACATGATGTGGTAGCTTCTCCTTTCTTTACGTTTTTTTAAAGGTTTATTTTTATATTTGAAATATGAATTCATTATTACATTTATTGTTATTTCATCCAATGGGAGTTCCAACACTCAAATATTTAAGTGTGCAAGTGGATTTAAATGGACAAGATTTTGTCAGGGGTTTGTTGCTTTGAGCCATTTTAGATTTTTTTTTTATTTACCATGTACTCTTTTATTCATTTTATAATGGCCAGTGTAAAATTTCAAGCGTTTCCACATTTTATGCTTTTAAGAAGGTTTGTCATTCATATTTCTGATCTATATAATACAAATAAACACTTTTGGTTCATAACGTCATTTTTTCCCCATGTAGTATGCAAGTTAAAAACTTAAAATAGGCTAAATAAACGTCTAAAAACATACAATTAATTTCCTAAATAATATTAAGTTAACTATGGATGACATGGGATTAACGCCTACACGCTAAAAATGTGCAGTTAAATCCAACACTCCACTTAGTTTACAAGTGAATATAATTTTCCATATAATTGGAAATAAAGTCAGGCATGAAGCGATTAATACCAATTCATATTTTTACTTGACAGTTCTAGTTCTAGCATATATGTCAGGACTATTTAACTTTTCTTCTTTTACTACTGTGTTGCGTGTGGTCTTTTACTTTGTAGTAAAAAAAAGAGCCGTCTCCGTGTTTCCAGCTTCCTCTACACACAAATCTAAGTAGACCTCATTATGTTTCTCCAATGCTTTCATCAACTCACAACCTCTTATCTGTCTCTGTCTCGTCTTTGCTCCGTCTTTTACTGAACATTTTCTGGTTATTGAATCTTTTCATTTTTTTCCTTTTTTACCTCAGGCTTCAAGCAAAAGAGCTCTCTGTGGTTAGGCAGTGTGCCATCTAACCCACATTAGGGACTAATCAAACACTTTATCTCATCCAGATAAAAAGATCACATTGAAACATTAAGTCTGCTATACATAACTTCCGCTATATATTTCCCTCTGGCGATCACTTATACTGTCATTCTGACACTATTTGTATTTCCCACCACTTGCTCCAACTGGTGTAAAAATGACTGTTTTACCTGTACTTACCTGTTAGTCTTTAAACCAGGGATTCAAGTTGTGTTTTGTCATGAAACCACCAAACTTTTTTTTTTTGTTTTCTCTTTTCATAAGCCTCTTTGATCCATTGACAGTGCATCTAAAGTCATGGCTCATCCAAGTGTGACTGGTTGTGAAATGAGTGGTGGAGAACACGGACGTTTCTTTGGGTGCTGCTTCTGCTCATCTTTTATTCCCAGGATTTCCCCCCACATTGTGTGGAGAAATCACAAAAGGATCCCATTCTGCATCAAAATAACAGAAATGAACAGGATGCTGATGGGCCGGCTCTAAACTCTTTATAAGGTTCAACGTTTCTGTCTCTGACGTCATCAAGTCTGTGGGAGATCAGGCCTCTGTGTTTAAACTAACCACTGGAATCTGTGTGTAAGCGCTTTTTTATTTTGCTTTATGCTAGATGCTTGTTTTTGTTATCACTGTGGGCCTTCGACGGTGTGAAATTCCAGCCTGCAAACATGTGAATTCCTGCTGCTAAACCAGCAACTGCTGTAGGGGGACGATTAACTTAGTTGCTATCTGCTAATTTTTAGTGGTTTGTAAACTTTTGAAACAATAGAAAAAGTTTCAAATGTACAATTTAATTTGTGATAAATATGATCTAATTAAAATGCATTTGTCTTGAAGAATTCAATTTTTTTCTTTGTCTGTATACTTTTATAGGGCATATAATGTCCAAATTATATTTGTCACATCAATTACTGAGTGCTATTGGATTCTTTAAAAAACAAAAACTACATTTTATTTATTTAAATTACTATCTCAAAATGTATTACATTATCTTAAATTCAGATGGAAAAGATTTTATTTTATTGTTTTTTTTTAAATGCAATATAATCTTTGTTTTGTACCTAAAGGAAACAAAAAAGTTAATTTTTGACTGACAAATCTTACCAGTTAACTATTGTGCATACGTTTTTAAAGGAAAGTTGTGTTGTTGTTGTATTGCAAGTCAAGCCGGAATGTTGATATGTCACAGAATTTAACTTATTTTCAAGCAGTTTTTGGTCCTTTTGGCTTGCCATACAGCCAGCGAACCAAAGCAGAACTCATCTACTGTACTTCTAATTTGTTTAGGGCGCTTGTGACTGTAAAGGGCTTTAAGCCTTCTGACATATATGTATATGCCATATAGCGTTTAGCCACGAGCTCCGCCCTATTCTGATGCATCCACTTGTAGACAAATAGACCCATGTACGTCTTTGTTTTCCTTTAAACACGTCTGACCATTTCCATCAAAAAGCTGGAGTAAAAGGGTGGTTCGAGGAGGAGAGACAGACAGTACTGCTGAAGATGTGCTGAAATAGCAGAGAACAAGCATAACATGTCAGTCAGATGAGAAATAAATTAATACACCAATGAAGAAGCCATTCATCCTGAATTTAAATGATACACAAACTGACAAAACTTCATCCTGTCAAAACTGAGCAATTTTTGTCTATGCTCTTTGCTTTGCAAGTTAGTGAGGTTTGAAATCTGCTTTGGGTGCAGGAGTGAGGAGAGTCTGATTCTCTGAGTTTCATTGTGAGCTGCAAAAACAAAAGGCTATAAATGTAAATGTCCTATTTTTAGAAAAACTGTCTGCACATTGAAACTGAAATAGATCTTGGAGACGTTGCTGGCATATGCAATCATGATGAATCTATGTCCATATAATGAACGTAAAAAGTCATTATCCTCATGCAGCAAGGCAGGAGGGCAAGTCAAAATATCAGAGCCGTGTGGTCTTTTTATGTCTTTGTCCATCGAGGGGACTGCTCTGTGTTGGTGGTACGTTGTGTAAACACAACAATAGAAAGCACAGCACTGAGCCCTCCTACTATGCTGATACTCACAGATAACAACTGGTACATTACTAGAACAGTCTGGGTGGAACCAGGGCTCAAGAGTTTGCAGCGTGTGAGCGTGAGTTTGTGGACATAAATAGAAATCTGTCAGTGGTTGCTCTGGTCACACCTCATATAAAAAAAACTCACCTGAAACATTGACTGTATATCAGAACTGGACTGGTAGAGTCCTCCCCTACTTGGCATTGCAAACAGGAAGTACCTACTGGCTTCTATAAGCTAAAATCCCTTAGCCTTTGTTAGAGAAATAAACATTATTTTTCTAAACATATTCTTGATAATCCCATTTTTTAATGACATTTTTTTTGCGGTGCAAGCTAGTCAAGTTATGAACTGGCATATCAGATCATAAAGATATGATCCCACGTTGAAAATTTGACTGACAGATACTCCTGAGCCCGCTTTCAAGTGGTAGGATTGTGGACTTCCAACAAGTTCACTCCTGATTAGCGAGAGTGGTTCCTCGGATCGACTCGGACCAATCCAACATGGCGGTGTCCTTATCGCAATAGCATTGCAACCGAATTGACTTCATTTCGTTGGAGCAAGAAGTAAGCCGTTTTCTATGGGTGGCATCACAGTCGCTCGGTCCAGTTCTCATATACAGTCAATTACCTGAAACCAAACATGGATGTTTACAAAACAGCTGATGGTTAACCGTATAGTTTGAAATGTGGCAATATCTCTAAAAAACTTGTAGTTGACGTCATAGGTAGTAAGTATCAGCAAAGCGAGAGCATCTGATGCTATGAGTTTCATTATGAGCTACAAAAAAAACAACAAAGATTATGAATGTAAATGTCATATTTCTTTTTGGATTGTTGAAATATAAAAACTTGACTGCATAGCACTCTAAAAGTAAAATGGATCCAACATGGCAGCGTCCTTACCTCGACAAATTTGTGACTGAATTGACTTCATTTCATTGGAGCGGAAAGTATTATATTTTCTATGAT
This sequence comes from Oryzias curvinotus, assembly GCA_023969325.1. Classification (NCBI taxonomy): domain Eukaryota; kingdom Metazoa; phylum Chordata; class Actinopteri; order Beloniformes; family Adrianichthyidae; genus Oryzias; species Oryzias curvinotus. Next base: position 24,503,598 of record CM043708.1, on the reverse strand, counting down.
GTCACACTCACTCAGTCCAAATCTCTTATACAGTCAATGACCTGAAACAAAACACAGGTGTTTAAAAAATGCTACAGCTGATGCTTAACCTTATAAATGTAATTACTGTTTTTTTTTTTTTTTTTTTACTTTGAAATATAGAAATATCTCCAAAAACGTGTACTTGACATATTAGGTAGTAAGTTTGTCTGAATAAAAATGTAATTTTGAAGTTTAAAATGAAGATAAATAGGGAATTTTCTCTTGCTTTATCTTATGTCATTAACAAAATGCCCCAGACACATCATAAACATACCCATGGTGGAAAATATTTAGAGTAGAAGGAGACCTTAAACAAATAACTTTATTGTTATTATTCTTATCATTGCACAGTTTGCAGTGATCATATTTTAGGTTACATATCCATTTGAATCTAACACCTTGATGCACTTTGATGAGAATTGCCAGCTTGAACGCCATTTACTTATAAACAAAGCATCCGGATGCAGTTTCTAGTTGCATCTTTGCTAGGAGGAAAAACTGCGTGGTTGCGTGTTGTGATTGCTCAGAGACTTCATGTTGGATCATTTTTTCTAGTAACAATCCCACAGCTCATGTGGGCTTTTACCTTCAAAGCATTATTTTGAAATCAATGTTTATCTGAGCTATAGCTTAGAGAAGGGTCACTGTCATACAGCCTCTTTGGGCTATTTGTCACATTTCTTTACATTTAACTGAACATATGAAGATTTGAAAGAAACAGGAGAGCAACAGAACACAACGAAGCTGCCAGCAGCTGGTGTTTTTGTGTGTAAGTGTGCATGATGACATTTCCAGTACCAATCATGCTGATTAATCCTGTGACCAATGCATCATGTGACTTCTCCAGAAGAGAGGAGATGATGCCCAGCAGCTCTTAACATAGGTTGCAGCAAAATTAAATAAACTTATAAATGTCTTTTTTTTTTTAAATTTCGTTTTGAATGAATGTTTTTATGGTTTTAAAAAAGGTTAAAGTCTGATCAAAGCTCGAGGACATAAAGACCACATAAAATTGAGCAGACTCATTGTGTTCTGCAGCTTTGTGAAGTTTCTCAATGAAATGTTTTGCTTTCATTATTCATTTTTGTTGCATGTTTAGTTACTGTTTTTCACATTCAAAGCCAAGAGAGCCCTTGAGGGACAAGACAAGCCTTTGGCTTCTAAAACAAATGCGGTTTGGGAAAGGATCAATGCATCTGAGATGGGTCGACTAAGAGCGCTATCATCGAGGGACCTCTTCATCCTTTTTGTCAAATTGGTGCATTTCCTGGACAATGTACCCACCCACACCCTGCACTTAGCAGCCTTCATCATTCTATTAGCAAAGGTATTTGTTTGCGTATCATTCGTTTATAAGAGAAGATGATATTAATCAGATAGTTAGACCGCTGAAGCGTGCTTTTGTCCTTTGTGATGTGCTGGCATGACATAACGTGTTGCTGATGAAATGCCTGAAGTCAAACCGATGCATATGAAACGACCTTGTGAGTCCAACTGCTTGATCAGCTGCCAGGTTGAAAAGTCCTGCAGCCAGTCCAAAGCCGAGGCTTGCCTCTTGTGATTGCGTGTTGGAGTGTGGATGGTGCAAACGTGTGGGTGTCCTGCTCTCTCCCCAGTTCGCTGTCAGTGTGTTTTGCGTGTTGTTGTTCAAGGACATTATGTAATGCCAATGAAAGCACCCCATCTGGAGAAGTGCCATCGAAACGCAGCGTTTCAGAGCAGGCTGCAGGAATGAAAGGCTTACCTGTGCTAACTGAAGTCACTGAATAGAAAGACGAATTTGCAGCAATCTGCAGGTCAATAGCTTTATGAAATGCACCCATTCATTTGGAAATCCCTGTAATTAAAAGTAGGCAAGCTTGCAGTGTAATTAAACTTGAACGTTAGTTTGTTTTTCTTGCTGGAAATTTTAATGTGCATCTTGTCTTTTCAGGGTCTAAAAGATAAAAAATTTAGAACAAAAATTTGTAAAGCATGCCGTCTATGCTTTTCGTTATTGCTGCTCACATGTTTACTGTTCATTTATATATCCTTTTTTTTTAAATGCATCATGTGACAAATAGTCCAAATCTTTTGATCTGTAGCAAAAGTGTTCCCAGTGGTCTTTTAATATGATTATGCTATTTTTAGGCAAAATCTAAAAAGCCTGTCATTTTCTCTGACATAGTTTCTGCAGAGCAGCAGTAGTTCATTAGAGAATTACCTCTGAGCTTTGGGTGACCATACGGAGCAACCCCGCCTCTCTTCCATTTCCTGTTGCTGAGAGCTCTCAGTGCTCTCCCGCTAGCTTACAGCCTCTCATACCCCCAACTTTACATCACCGGTGCAACAAAAATGACGAGCAAATATTGGAGTTATCCAGCTTGTGGCCAGATTCCAGCTTGGACGAGGAAAACAAAGAGGATCTATTTGTCTGCAAGTGGGTGCATCAGAAGGGAGCTTTTGACCCAGCACCTATCCTACGTCACAAATACAATCTTTTTCAAACAGAATTTTTTCATCTTATCCTTATTCTTAATTTGTATTTAAAGAAAGACACAGAACAGAAATATAATTTTAAGCTTAAATTTCTTAATAAATGTATTCCATAATCAGAAAAATGCCACAGGTCAAGAATATGTTAAAAACATTACAATAAAAACTGAAAAATTTCAAGAGTGGGTACTTAATGTTGTTAGCTGGTTAGTTTTTCTTTTGGTCTGTCTTAACATATCATACAGTGTTTCCCAGCCCTGGTTCTCATGGATCTAGCATGTTTTCCATGTTGGCCTTATTCAGCTCATTGTCAGGTTTTGCAGAAGCCCGACAATGACAGTCATCAAAGGCAGACGTGTTTGATCAGGGTTGGATAGAAAAACGCAGGACAGTGTTCCCCAGAGACCAGGGTTGGAAAACACTGCTGTAGAAAACACTTCACTTGTTGAAAATCTAGGAATTTCCAAAAAGCCAAAACCTTTTAGCATTTTTATCTGGATCTGTTCTATTTCTCTTTTCTTTCACCCTTTTCCACACCATGTAGTGTTACTTTGCCTCCACCTTGTAGCGACTGCCAGCCTTTCAGACTTCCTTTTTAAATCTTGTCCCATCGCTGAAATTAGTTTTAGTTTACCATCTAAACTTTGGCTCGTACACAAATAGCTCTTTCTTGCCACAAAGTTTTAGAGACTTTCTTGACGCTGACATTTCTAACTTCCTACTTTTTTAGCGATAGAGGCTCCAGGACTGATTTTTTTTTTTTTTTTGCCACAGTGATTTGTCAGTCAAATGCTGAAGCAAACTTCCTTGAGAAACACAGGAGTGCAGATATAAACACAAAAATAACTAACAGGCTTCCACAAAGTATGAAAATTGGTTACATTTAAGTTCAGGATCTTCTGCTGACCTCACGTCAACAGAATGTCGTCAAGTTTTTCCCACAATCAAACCAGTAAAAGCGTGTTACAAAGTATCATTTAACCATTTTTTATGTTTTTAGCAGAATATTATGGTGTTAAAATGACTTGAAAGTTGTTTTTTGGAATTACCAATTCCAGAGTTCAAAGAAAGCAAATTATGATTTACCAACCAACACATTAAACATTAGACAAAGCACTTATTAAGTACCGGTAGTATTGGCTAAGTTTGACCTTGTGCTGTCTTGCACTATTCAACTGCTGACTTAGCTGTTGAATTACAAAGCAGGGAAAAGCAGTTTAGTTAGGAAATGTTTTACTTTACTCTGAGTTACATTGACTTATTGACTTATTTTAAGGAGAATTTGGGCAGAAGGAAGGATGCTGAAGCTGATGAAGTATATTCTAATCTTGTTTTTGGATGTAAAGGTTTCACAGACCTGCAGAACACTTAGAAAAATGGGTCATTTTTTTTACCTGAACATCTCCACACAAAGTGGCAAGCTTGGTGTTATGAAGGAAGTTGGAGTCGTTGGCCTTTTCAGACGCATGTAATCCTCTCCAGTGCAAACCTGGTAGTTATGATTGAATAGCTTTTTGTGTTCACACACACAGACATTTTTGTCATTTTGAGACGAGTGTAGTGGTCATCCTGGATGGGTCATCCTCTTAAAATACTTTACTAATTGATCATATTTACTAAATACTTTCCAGCTTGGTCATTATGATTCATCTGGTGATATTTATATTATTATTTTCACTTTTTTTAGCTTTTCAAAGCTTAAAATCTAAGCAACTAGGAAGAGTGTATCCTCTTAAAAGCGTTCATGTGTGAGGAACTGCAGTGTCTACAGGTTCCCTTTTTTGATGCCGTCCTTGCAGAGTAGTTGGGGAAATGAGTCATGGTCGTCAAGGAAGTAAGATGCTGTGCAATCAAGTTTATGTTGCAGAACATGGTTTGCCCTCACTTAAGAGCTCTCAGTGCTGAACACCTGTTTGCTTCTTTGCTGTTATGATTTTAAATTTGTGAAAATGACCGAGGGAGTAAACCAATGAGATGATTTTACAAAAGGCCTCAAGCATGTCTTTATTTGATCTATGTCAGAACTTGAAATTCAAGTCTTGAATATATTAAGTTTAAATACAATTTAAACATTTATCGGTTCATCGTCATAGTAAATGTACTGTGTTGTTTTTTTTCCGCACAGGCTCACTACTGAAAAATCTCTGTTCCTCTTTCAGATGAAGCTGTTGTGAGCAAACCCCAGTTTCTCATCAGGTGCTATTCAGTTAAATCAAGTGAAATGAATCCTTATAGTTGAATGCCTTAAAATGCACTGGGAATAAAGAATATACAGTAATGTAGTACAGTAGTGTTTATATGTCTCAAAGAAAGCAGTAGCTGTTTAAGGAAAGTGATCTGTTTAAGGAATCTTAGTCGAAAAGTTCAAGATTGTACCATTTTTTACAAAAACTTTTTTTTTTTAAAGTTAATTGTTTTTATAGTTGTTTTATATGTGTATTTTTTGACACTTATGACACTATTACATGCATAAATTAGGAAATTGTAGTTCCATTAATATTTATTTTATTGTATTTGAGACTAAATTCAAACAAATTTCAGAAATAATTTGAGTAAAAAGTCAATAAAAAGTGATTAGGTAAAGTTGATAATTCTCTAGGATGTGTATTAACTACTAATGTGCTTTTGCTCCGCTGCCCTTTGTTGGTTCACTGAACACAACTCTGTGTGACGCATAACAACAAAACTATTGAAAATACACTCCATGTGTGTAATCACAATATGGTTGTATTCTTTTGTAGTTAGGATGTACCAAAGGAATTATTGTTGAACTAAGAAGTGAAAAATCTCAAGGGATAACAGGGAATATATAGAAAATCTTGATTATAGTTCTTTGGTAACTACTGGGTAACTATTTTATTAATTATAGGTTTCAGCCTAAAGAACAACGCCATAACATGTGGGCCTTGAAAGCAATAGGTGTTATAGGAACCTTCTTACTATCTTATTCCATAGCTGTGGATTTTCACTGTATGTCTTCATAGGAATGTCTATCAACTTTGAGAGATCCACTACAAAGTAGCTGCTACTGTAAACCTTTTAATGTAACTATGAGTTGAATTTTTAGTAAAAAAAATACTGTTTTGTATGGTATGTATTAATGTGGATGGTGAGCAGATTCAGATGCTTTTTCCCATGATTGATACTCATTTTCATTTATTCATTATTTTTTATCCGTCTGCCACTAGCGGGTAGAAACCAAAGCTCCTTTTGTCAGCTTGAAATAGGTGCTTTCAGCCTCGTCCTTTTCTAGCTCTGATTACCCTCTTGATACGGAACAACTATGACAGATTTTTTGTGTGTCATCTTTAGGTTATCCACCTTATTTTATAGGCAGTACTACCATAATTAAGAAATAATTAACCAGGAGTTACACTATAACTATAATCAAGATTTTCTGTATGTAGCCCGTTATCCTTTTGGTTTTGCACCTCTGGTCCACTGTACCTGCAACATTTGTACATGTGAATACATCATTACAAAACATTTGACCACATCTAGGCAGCAATTACAGGGTAAAACATGGGTTGTAGTCTAAAGCTTTACTCAAACTATGCGTTGTTTCAAAACAATTATAGAAATGAAGTTTAAGTTTAATTGCAATTGAGCATTTCAGGTGTTCAACCTGGATGTGTGGTATCTATTTCTCTTGTTATTATGCCAGTTTCCATTCTCTTGGTTCACTTTAGATACTTTTTCTCACCCTAAAGTTGACAACACCCTTAAACAAATAGGAGTTTTGAAGGGGGAGCTACATGATGGCGTGGTGGTCGGCACTGTTGCTTGTCAGTGAGAAGGCCCTGGTTTGAATCCCGGTTGGGTTCTTTCTGTGTAAAGTCTGGCTGTTTTCCCACCAGGCACTCTGGCTTTCTCTCACAGTTGAGAAAATGTTTTCCATCGGTTGATTAATTACCCTGAGTTGTATCTTAGGTTTAAGCCCCACAGTGGACTAGAGACCTGGAGCCTTTTCACACTGCTGGAAAAGGCCGCAACATCCTGTGACCCTGCACAGGACCAAGCTTATAGAGAAGATGTACAAGTGGAAGGGCTTTTACTCTTATTTTCTTTTTATTCGATGCAGAAAATACACACAAGTTATCGATTCATGTGCAAAGGCCTTCCAACAAAGAGGGCAAACATTCGACATTCAGCTTTAGGCTGAGTATAAATGGAGATTTCAGACTTAAACTGGGCAGCCAGAGAGTCAGTAGGTCACAGACTTAATGATCACTGTTCACATCACCACTTCCTGTCACGACCCAATTTTTGATGACGGTCATATGTGCCTCTTATTATTAGGATTGCTTTTGTGAAATGTATTGAGACATGATATTAATCTGTAGTTCCCCTTTTTGCAGCAGAGTGGGACACAAAAAGCTTGTGTAAGGTCCACGAACAGCTGACTGTCATCATAAGGCCTTTAAAGTTAATTCAGTACAACCACCAGACCAAAAGGTCATGGTTTTTGCTGACACGCATTTTTTAATGGTGGAGCAGTTCTGGTTGAAGCAGGACTCCTCTAGTTTGTCTCTTAGGACTTTTGAAGTGTAGGTGCTGCTGTGCCCTCTTAGTCTTTAGCTTCTGCCTTAAACCTAAGGTTACGTACACACCGGGCATGTGACTCGCGTTCAAGAATGCGCTACATGTAATCGGTTTTTGCCCATGATGTTTAAACTGGACAGGCAGGGAAGGGCTTTCAATGGCCGCATGTTTTGAAAGTAGAGCCCGAAAATGGTTGTACAAATTTGCATAGCTAGGCACGTATGCAAGGGTTTTGAACACTGCGCATTTATGCAGATTTAAATAGACCTTTTATTGGAAGTTGCCCCTGAGATGAGATTTATATTGCTGAGGTTGGTGTGAACCATTGACTGTATATAAAAACTGGAATGAGCGACGCCTCCCTCTTTGCGTTCCAAACAGGAAGTACCTGCTGGCACCAAGAAGCTAAAATCCCATAGATACTCGCTGATACCTTTTTCTTAACATCTTCTTGCAAATGCTAATTTTTTAAAATTATATTTCTTCCTTAACTGAAGTTGTTCAAGTCATAAACTGGTCAGTCCGATGCCTCAGTTAAAAAGCATCTGGTGCCCGCTGGCCCCCATTTTGAACGTCCGAAATGTTTCACTGACAGATTCTCCCAAGCCTGTTTTCAGTGGAAGAGGCGTGGACTTTAAACAAGCTTACTCCTGATTGGGGACAGTAGTTGCTAGTGGAGTGGAGAATTGGCAAACCTGTATGGGGCAAGCAGGTGGCCCACATGAAATGGGAATGTTCAAATGTTCATGCTCAGGTTTTTCTACAGCCATGCCAGATTTGGTGACAGTTAACACTTTTACAACACGCAAGGGTAAACCAATGGTGAAGTAAGGGAGATGTCAGCACATCATACAGATTTTTCATTTTTTTTACCCCTCAAATCCCCGGCACTGCCTTTTAGTATTGTTCAAGTTATAAGTTTGGGCTCCTTTGTTAGAAAAATGGAAATTAGACAGAGTTTAGTTTATGTGGGGCTATTACAAGTGTCCTATAGGCAACTTAGGTATCACCTTCACACGCCATGAGTGGTATTTGCAGTCAGTAAGGGGCCAGTACTCTCACCTTACCAATGACTATATCAAAAGTGTGAGCAACTTCCACTAGTATCACAAATACTTCATGATACGCTTGATCAAGAGTGCTCAATACGTCCATCTTCAAGGACATGAGGGTAGATCGCAGGCCAGCAAAGATATATAACCAAAAAAAGAAAAATATATTTCTAAAAAATCTGTAAGCGAATTAAAATCCTCACAGAGAAGTATGTGACTTGATTGACATGTAGAACGGCCAATCAAACATCCTCTGATACATACATACATGCGTCACTGGGCATGTGATTGTTCTTGGGAATACTGCTCCCAGAATGCAACGTGTGCACACACAGGAAGTCGCATTTGTCAATGTGCAACTCAGGTCACTTAATTTATCACTGATAAATACTCTGGTAATGAACCAGTTAGCCTTAGAACTCAAACCCATTTTTTTAATCAGGAGTCATTTCAGAGTTTGTGAACTCTCTTTTTGCTTTTTCTTAACTACAAAAGTCATCCACAGAGTAACAGGTTTGCAAACTTAAAATTCTAACAAATCTTAATGCACCGGCTCCGTCCTGATCGTAGAAAGTTCTGCTTGACCTGCATTACAACAATTCAGTGGACACAAGATAAAGTTGATTCTTGCATGAAACTCCAGACCGGTCAAATGGGATCTGTGGGAAGAACTTAATCTACAGAAAAACCACACCACAAATCACAGCCAAAATGATCTTTTGTTAATATTCCCAGAAGCAGCCCCTCTAGAGCCCCCCCAGCTTCTTCATGCACAGAACTTTGAACACACTTGGACTAAGCTAATCTGTTTTGATGGTGTAAAGTTATAGATGATAATTTTCCATCTTAATAGTTTGTATACAATATTACATGAGATTTACATGAACAAAGAGGGTCAAACTTATGAAATTGTGCAGTTCAATTATTAACTAGCCATTTGGAAATAGAAGGAGCTGACTTTTTTCTTTTTGGCTTCACTCCACTACATGCATGGGATGGGCTCCTCACACCTGGTTGGGTTTGTATGTTTGCAGACCAGAATGAGACTTTGACTCACCAGTGGGAGGGGCAGCAGAGACACTCAATTGCAAACCAGTTCCCTTTGAGAAATCCTGCAGAGCAGACAGATGCTCCGTAGGAGGAACCTCGCCTTCAGTCACTTCGGCCAAAAACTTTCCTACCACTTAGCCACAGAAGGAATGCCGCAGCATAAAACTGTGTAGCATTGATGCAAACCTGCACATTCTTGGCCCTCAGTGGAAAAACAAAAGGGATGTGTAGAGGCTGAGTCGATTCTTGGAATCCTGTAAGAGGGTCTGAACAAAATATGTAAGTCTTCGCTCATTTCAAGTGTCTGCTGTTGTCGAGGAGGGCAAGAAAGTGGCAAAAGCAACACCTCAGTGAGGTGGAGTTCAGCCGCTGGAAGGGAAAATGGTGACAGCTGAATGGTGGGGCATGAATTCACATTTTAAGAGGACTAATGAAGACACTTAGGGTGGAGATACAAAGATGCCATTAGTTAAATCCTCAGCACACATCTACTCCAGTCATCTATAGCCCATAAGAGGCCATTTGAGGTAATGAGATCCTTCTGTGCTTCTTATGCGTCACTCCCACTGTCTAACCTCTGCATTGGTGCACAACTGTAATTGAAGGCTTGGAAGAGACCGCTGTGCTATGCGGCACTTACAGCACTTGTAGTCACTTTTTTTTCCCCTCCCATGTTGCACTTTTGTCTTTTTGCACCGATGTTTGGAACAGCTACAGCAAAACGTAATTGTTCTAAGAATTGAAGCCAACAAATCTGGATTTTACAGTCCGATTTATTCCACTTGTTGAGATAACGTGTTACTTCTGGTCAGCTGATTAACATTGACATTGTTGCCATGTTACCAGTCTACAATCCACTTTATTTACAACTATTTATTTTCTGGTTTTTGGAGAATTGGGTGTTTTGGTTGCAGTTGGAGAATGTCTGGTTTTGTACTTACATCAAGAGACAGAAATGACCACACCTTCAGGCTGAACAGGTGGTAGTGCTCATTTGTCATCTTTGTAGCGAATACAGTCCATACATTGAAAAGGACGCTAATTGAAAGAAAACTTGCAGTACAACAACAGTTATTTTAGGAAATGTAAAACACCCTTCAAAGCCGCAGAAGGAGCTAGCACACCAAGCTATACCTGCATTTTAACTGTTGGATTGAACCAAAAATGGATTGGTTGCAGTACAGTGAGGACAGATGTGTGTGATTGGAGTACGGGGATGGTGATGATGTAAACGAGGTAGTGGTGTCCAAAACAAAAATATTATATTATCGCTACTTTGTTTGAGGTGAGTGTTTTCATTGATGTAATTATGATGCGAGTGTATGAAAAGCAGAAGGGGTTGGCCGAAATAAACTCTTTCCAACTAATCGGTTTGTAATCGGTTTTGTTTCAAAATAATTACTTTAATCTTCATTACTTTTTGTTATTGTTGTTGTTAAGATTTTTCCTTTTACCTTCACTTTTGTCACTTGCATGTTGGTTATAAATTAATAAAATAACTATCAAGCAAACTCATTTGCCTTATGGTATACCGGTTAAGTAAAAAGGTGTAAAAATCTGCATTAGAGTAGAAGCTGAGGGAAGTGCAGCCACAAATGTGTCTTTATTTAACGTATACTGACAGTTTGTAGATGACAAAGATTAGTATTATTAATTTAAGATACATATTTACAAAGTTAAAAGCATGTTGTACTCATTAGGAACCTGGACAGATGCACCATCTTATTGCTACTGCTATTGTTTGTGTGTATAATATATTATATATATATATATATATAATATATAATATTATATATAGTATATATAAATATATATAATATAGATAATTATATATATATATATATATATATATATTATATATATATATATATCTGTGTTATGTCACTCTTTAATTGCACACAAGATCATCCAGTTATGTTCTGTAGATCATTTATATGACAGCTTGCTATTTTGATCATTGTTATACTGATGTACAAGGGCTTGAAATAAACAGGATTTATTGAAGTGTTTTTGAACTCAAAGGTTCATTTCATGATCACAGATTTGGAATCACAGATTTGGAATTCTCAACGGGCTACGTCAGTAACTGGTTCCCTTACATAAAGATTACGAAAAGGAATTGTTTGGTCCTGATGGTTCGGTGTAAATAAATGTTAGTTTTTGTGCAGAGGCTATCAGAGTTGTTTGCTCTCCCGGCCTGACTAATAAAATTAAAAAACATACAAAGGGGTAGTTTTATCATTATAAAGATGTAATATAAATCTATTTGTAGCTCAAAATGTTTATTTTTTTGTTTTGTTTTTCTATATTTGATTTTAACTAGTTTCTAAAAGAAATGATCTCTGTAGCTGGGCTCCTTTTCCTGTAATGTAACATCTGTTTGTTGTTTTTGCTTGCGATGCCTCTGCTAGTGACCTTACAGGCTGATTTTGCTGCATTAAGCATATTAAATGGAAAAAAATTGGAACGAAGCCACAAACTTATCATTTGACATATAATATCCAAATTAAATATTACTGGAGTCGAGATCACATGCTGCACATGGATTCACCCCGGGAATGTTAATCCCCTCAATCAAAAAGATTTAGTTTAATTTCACACTAATGCATTTTTGCATTTGAACAGAGGATCAGCTGCTTTGAGGATAAATTGTTTTTTTTAAATTCCCGGTTTAGCTTTGTGGGAACTGGGAACATCTTCAGTGATACTCACCAAAAACCTACAGGGATAAAAGTACAAGGAATAAAAGAGACAATGCTAACGTAATCACAATTTATAATTAAAAATACCCAGTTCATCACTTTGAGGTGCCAGGTTTTCCAAATGTTTTAATATTTTTGTAATAAAAAAATGCTTTGCATCCATATCTCCAAATGTTACATATATTTTTTAAAATAGTTTTGCTTAGGAATTTCAGATACCTTTATGTTTACTTAGTGTACTCTGATACATCCCCTCTTGAAGTCATTTCATAAAAACACCAGCGCCATTTTTCACGTGTTTTAAATATGAGAACAAATCGTGCAATAGCCAAGCTGGAGGATGTGGTTCAGACATCACGAGCGGCAGATAAGAGTGCGACAAGTCACATCTCATTTTGTGTATGCACAAGCAAAAAGGCTTTCTTTTTCTGTCCTCTCGTCTTCCTTTTTTGATTTCTGTGCTTAAGGCTATCAGCAAGTGTAACAGTTTTGGCTGCATTGCCTTGTTATAAATGGTGAATATTAAAATGTTGTATTTGAAATACCTAAAGATCATAATTCTTTTAGTGACAAGTTCTTGGACTTTAGTTTGCTTGAAACCAGTTAGATTAGCGTGATTGTTTGTTATTATATTTAATATTTAATTGATTGTTTTTCTGCTTTTACTGGATTGTATATTTTTATTGTTCAGCGCTTTGTGATTTTATCTGTGAAAGGCGCTATATAAATAAAACTTACTTACTTACTTACTCTTGGTATCATCATCTGGTCTTCAGCAGTTTCTCACTTTAAAGAAAAACAAGTGTTTTTTTTAAGGAAAGATGAGGATAAAATTCAGAAGAAATTAAACATTTCTTCCTTGCACCAGTGTGAAGAAGTTAAATAATAGCATAGATGAAATAGTAATAATAATTAAAAATACTTATCAATAGAGCATCCGAACCTTTCTAGCAACAAGCAGTTTAATGCTTGAAACCTTTAGGAATGTGCTTACACAGCGGGGAGGAGAAAAACTAACAAATATGTCTCTAACTATTGACGGGAAGCAGTTTTTAAAAAATTGAAATTGGGGGAATAAAATCTTATCAGCTGTCCACCTTGGAGGTGAATCCAAACGGCTTTGCAGACACGAATGACCATGAAGCTCAATGAACCGAAGAAACCAGAGAGGATGAAAATTCCTTCTCTGTGATGTAAAAACACTCATGATATCATGTACAAATGATTTTCTGGATGAGTTTACTGCTGAGAACAAAAAAACAGACTGAACTGGATCATACAATTACGGAATGTGACATGCCATATGAGGATTCAACATTTGAAGAACTGTTGAGGACACCACAGGTCTACCAGCTCCATATACTGTACTTTACATTTTTACATGGGAAGTCAGCATACTTTTCCTATATGCAAAACCTTGAAAAACTGTTTTTTGCAGCTCGGTCTGAATAATAAAGATTTTTTTTGTTCATTCTGAATGGATAATGTTTGTTCTATAAACCAGTGTTTTTCAACCAGTGTGCCGCGGCACACTAGTGTGCCGTGGGAGATGGTCAAGTGTGCCGTGGGAAATTGCCCTCATTAACTGATCTAACAACATTTCCCATCTCCAGGAAATCAGTTCTTTGTTCATCCAAACAGGCCCCTGATAAAACACTGAGTAGTTAGGAATATAAAAGATCATAAAATTATTTTTTCTTTGTGTTTATTTGATTCTATTAAATACATTTTGATAAGAATGAAGATACAGCGATTTAGCTGCAGCTATACCTGTTAGCTATACCAGTCCCGCCCCTTTAACTGTCTCCACCAATCATTCTTGAAGGCTGAATCACATGTCATCAGTCTGACCAATCAGAAGTGGTTAAAGTCTTCACTTCCTTGTTTAGATTTAACTCAAAAAGTCTCTCAGTTCTAACAAAAATACCAGCTAAAGCTCGTCTTTAGCGGTGTAGCTTTCCACAGAATCCGGTGTCAGACCGTGGAACAAGAGAACAAAACCATGAAGCTCAGAGAAGCTGGTCTTTCTGCGGTCGGCGGATTTACGGCACTACATCTCCCATGATGCATTGGGTTAGAACGACTGTCTTAGCGCACAATGAGCCTCTCCTCTTAACGTCTTTAAACAAGGAACACACATCAAACAGTTTTGAATCTTTTAACTTAACTTTTAATACAACTTTTAAAAAAACCAGTGGCAACTCCAGCTTTTTCTGCCACAATTATCATGAAAATGCCCGTGAGATTCCGGAGGGCGGGGGGGGGGGGCGGCTGTCGATCAATGCAGACTGAGTTTTTGCTTTTTTTTTTTTTTTTTTTTTTTTTTGGGATGCTGGTGTGCCGCGGGATTTTTGTCAAGGCTAAAGTGTGCCGTGGCTCAAAAAAGGTTGAAAAACACTGCTATAAACATGTTGAACAGCTTTGTTACAGCTGTCACGTATTATTATCACGTATTTCTGAATCATGGTTGTTTCAGGTTTTGTGTTGGCTCAGCTTTAGCTGCAGATGCTGTGGGTTGTTGTTTATTATTATTATTATTATTATTATTATTTGATCATTTGCGTTTGAGTACTGCCTGTTGTCCCAAGGACTATTTATGGTTTTCTCATTGGTGGTGTTGGTGGACTGAACCACTGTGCACACAAAAGGGCTGTCCAGCACCCGTGTTACAGGGTGGAGTGTGGAATGTGATGAAACCCAAAACAGGGATGCGGCTCACTATAATAACTGGAAACAATGACCCTTCTCACTGAGCCACAAGTTTTTTTTTCTTTTCTTGGTGAAAATGATGTTATTTGGTCAGTTCAAAGCAGTGCTTACTAAGTAACACAAGCCAAACTAAACTACCATGTTTGCTGTTAAATTGGAGGTACTATGACGCTTTTTAAATGAGGCAATAAGTTCAAAAAGATGATATCCGTATATGCAGATGGACAGAGTTTGAAAAGAAAAAAAAGTTTAAAAAGAATGTAGCTTGATTTTATACCCAACTATGAAAATATGAAGGCTGCATGGTGGAACAGTGGTTACCGCTATAGCATCACAGCCTGAATGCTCTGGTTCAAATCCCGTCTGTGTACCATTTCCATGGGTGGGTTTTTTTCCGGGCACTCCTGCTTCCTCCCACAATCCAAAAACATGTTTCGTAGGTTAATTTGCAGCTCTAAATTACTCCTAGGTGGACATGTGAGTGCGTGGCCCTCCAATAGCCAGGAAATTTCAGGGTGCACCTAGCCTTCGCCCCAACAGTTGCTGGGATAGGCTCTAGTAACCTTGCTGCATGGAAACAGTTCTTGTTATCACAAACCGTTATCAAAGATGTTCAATCAAAAGGTGTGTCTATACCATCGACAACCAAAATCAGGTTAGCAACATCAATGTTTGGAGATATGAACTTTAAAGTTGTGTAAAATGTTTTTGTCTTTATCTGGATTTCCAGACAGGTTTTAATGTTGTCGCTGTGATTGGTGTCATAGTGTTAATGTTAAGTCTCTCTTAAATCGATAAAGCTATAGCCAAACTGTTATTTTTTTATTTTATATTTTATCTGTCTTGTTTTTGGTGGAAAGTCTGTTTACTTTCAAGGCCAGCTTGCAACCAAATCCTTTCTTTTTTATTTTGTGCCTCAAATGCTATTTCTTTTTAGGCTTCAACACAGAATCATGCCTTGAGATTTTTTTGATAGCTCTCCTTTATTGCCCAAATAGATTTGTTCTATTTGAAACAAAGATTATAGTTGAAACTTGGATGCATTTGGACTAGTTCAGCCAAACTTCTCCTTTTGTGTAACTACCTTTTAAGGTTATTAGGACTTGGGTCACTGCTGGCAACATTTTCTTTTTGTGTGACTGCAGGTGTTTTCATGTCCAAACAGCACATGAGAAGGAAATGGGTTGGGCTAATCCAATAAGGGCCATTTCAATATTGGATTTGTCTCATGGATGATATGTTTAGATTTAAATTCTGTGGATCTTTAAATCAATAAACTCTTGTTGGAAGCGCTGTTTGTGTCGAGGGTAACAATTGATGGCCTCACTTCTGTGTGCCCTTGGAAGGAGATGTAGAGTGTTTGAGCAAAAACAGCCAACATCCATGGTCCTCTTGCTTCCATTTCCTGTATTTATCATAAGCAGTGGCATTTAAAGCCTCAAACCCAGAAGAAATAGCATCCTGTTAATAGTGTTAGTTAGATATCTCTTGGTGAGAGGAGCTAATTTAATACTAGTAGACAGCATATGTGGAGGACAGGACAAGGAATGAAAAATAAAGGGAAGCAGAATCTAATCCGTGCTTTATCATTGCTTTATAGAAAGGCTTGTTTAAGTGTTAACTATTTTCATCCCAACATGGTTTGACTGTTCCAAATGCTAATTAAACACCACTTAAAACCCTGAAGTTTTCCAAATTGACTTTAGTAACATTTTAACTTTAAATACCACTCCAGTTATCTTCTGATGTATAGTAAAAGCGTTCCCAGTGGTCTTTTAATTATGATTATGTCGTTTAGCCAAAATAAAAAAATCGTATTTTTTAGGAAGTAATTTTGGCAGACTGCGACAGACTGGTGACCTGTCCAGAATGCCGCCTGCCTTCGCCCATGAGTGGCCGCAATAGGCTGCGGCAGCCCGGTGACCCCGAAAGGGACAAAACGGGTTTAGAAGATGAATGAATAAGTTGATTAATTTCAGGCAGAGCAGCTGTAGGTCATTGGAAATTTCCCTTTAAGTAGTGGGCAGGAACGGTGGCATGGAGCAACCCTGCCCCTCTTTCCGTCACCCATAACTGAGAGCTCTCTGTTTACACACTCTCCCGCTAGCTTGCAGCCCCTCACACATCCTACCTAGCATTGCCACTGCAACAAAGCAACATTAGAGCTATCTAGCCGTACAGCTTTGAGCCAGATACCAGCTGGGACGAGGAAGTCAAAGACCTGTGGATATAGTTGTCTACAAGCGGATGCATCGGGATGGAGCGGAGCAGGGAGCTTATGAAGTCATGAATACACTCTTTTTCAAAATGCATTTTTTTGTCTGCTCCTGATTCACAACGATTTGAATAAAAAAGATACTCAGAAATGCTATTTGAATCTTTGATGTCCTCCATCATTAGAAAATATGACACAAAAACATGTTTAAAACACCAGAAATTTGGTCTGTCCTCTATCCGAGCACCTCTAACCCTGAGCCTGTGCAATGCCAGCTAAGAATTGTGGTCGGCGCTCTAACATGGGTCGCTTTTTGCCCTTTTTTTGGTTCAGGCCTTTTGAATAGCACTCAAATCCAACCATAGAAGCAAAGGCATTAGCTTTGGAATAAGCCCGCTTTGTTATTGTGGGCGCAGCACTGGTTTTCTAACTACATCCTTGGATAATGTTAGCTGAAAGTCAGAAAACAATGAATACTTACCTGAATGCATAATTTCTTTGAAAAAAACATTTCACTTTACTGTACAAGACTGTAAAGTAGAAAAAAATAACTTTGGTTCATTAGTTTCCTTCTGTGGTGTTTGTAAATAGTTTATCTTTATAACCCCCGACCCCAGGCCACATAAATGATCAAACGCTTAAACCCTCGTTCACTTGTTTGATATTCTAATACGCAGAAAGAAAAGCAGACGGTGACATTGTTTTTTAGTGGCAGCTTTCAGACGATTCAGCTCTGAATGGGTGTTATGCGATTCTTTCAACTGTCAAGCTTGTTTTATGAAACGCTCGGTTCAGCACAGTTTCAGTCAGGCCCTCTGAAAGTCTCCACTGATGCGTACAGATTTGTCTCTTCTCCCAGCTCGGCGCCAAAACGTAACCGCAGGTCAGATGGTTCTGCCTTTTTGCCATGGTAACTTTAGAGAGGAAGCGTAGAAAGTGCAGCCTGGGTCTGGATATTCAACATCTGCTAAATGAGAGTTCCTGCAGTGTCAAATGGTCCTCTAATGATGACAAAAACCTCTTAAGAAGGAAGTGCTTTAGTCATCGGAGCTCCAGCTTGCAGTGGATGATTTTCACAGTGGAATAGAGGGAAGATGTTTGGTATTCTTTCCCAAAGAACATTTTCTCTGCTTTTTAAGGAGGAACATACATTGACAGGTGGAAAAAAATAACAATTGAACACTTTGTTCTCAGACTGCATAATTTACTGTATGTTATGATTTCAATTTGTTAAATCCGAAGTAAGGTGACATATTGTCCCTTCTAATGATAATTTGAATCCTTATTCATACTTTTTCCTGTTCTAATCTGTGTTCTTTTTGTCTTTACCTTTCTATTCTTACCACTGCTTTTTAAATCTTATATCAAAACATTTTTACAATTACCAGAGAGGACATGTATTCCTGATTAGGTCACCCTTCACAAAGATTTTTACAATAACTCAAATGAGCATCCCGGTTCAAACCATTCTACCACCAGCTGTTTGGCACTGATTGGGGTCATGGGTTGCTATCTCGGCTGTATTCAGGCAAAGTCGTGGCTGAAACACAAACATGATTTAAGATGTATGTTGAATAAATGCACCCATACCCTCGCATAACCAGGCCACTCAACATCTCCTCCTCATTTCAGGCCAGGTGGATTTTATTGATACAAGTGTTGGGCTTTTACTGCCTTTAGGTCGTCACTGGTGACTTATCTGGAGGCTGACCCGATAGGATGGCATTCTGTCCGGCATCATCAGTGAAAAAAAAAAGAAGTGGTTGTAAAGAAGCGTTGGTTCGGTCATTACAATGTATTTTATCACCGCATTACAAACCGAGGTGTGTGTGTGTGTGTGTGTAAGTGTTTTCCCTCTCTTTCATCACTCTCCGCTCCATTATTCCTTTGATCTCTTCTTACAGCGCCTTACTGTTGTGACGCGTCGAACAAACATGAAGCCATGTTACACAAAGGAACAGAGCAATTTCAGGAAATGAGTTTTTTATTGACAGTAGAGCAAAGTTCACCGTTTCTGCAGACTTCTGGCAGCAGAGAATGGATCAGTGTCCTATTAGCTGAAAACATGATTGCATGAAAAATTAAAAAACACAGTTTTTCTTTTTCATAGTTAAAAATTTATATTTTGTCTCCAAAAATCAAATCCATTCCTCTTTTGTCTGTTTCCTCCTGTTTTATCTGTAATGAATAAATCAATTATAGTCCCTTTCAGTTCATCTGAAGGCCTTTAATTGTTTAAAGTGATAAGAACATTCGACATCCATAATGTGCACAGCAGAACTTTCATCATGTTCCAGATTAATTTGCAAAAATATCGTTTTTCGCCTGAAGCAGATCCTTTGTTCTCAGTGGGATAAAGCGTAAATGACAAGTTTTATGGTTTTTATTTAATGTGTCAAGAATACACATGTGCTAAAAATGCAATCATTTAAACCGAAGGGTCCAGAGCCTCTTTTATCCATCAATTGTGGCTCTTTGGCTTTAAGAAAAATGCCAATAATTTGACTAAATAATGGGTTGGTAGTTTTGTATGAGGTTCCGTTTGTGCCAAAAATATGTTTTTGTGTCCACTGTCTATGTCTTTGGTCCATTGTCTTTGTCTACTGAACGAGTTCATTGAACATTGGTTCATGCGTTATATTTAAAACTTTGCATTTGTCTTTGTTATTGTCGTTACTCTCTGTCGTCTCACTTGTCGTTTTATTTGTCTTTGTTATTGTCGTTACTCTCTGTCGTCTCACTTGTCGTCAGGAAGGTCCTTAGCAACCGTTGCTAGTGTCGTTAGCCACGACGTATCCCCACGTCGTGTCGTTAGATCTTGTCGTTTTTCAAATTTTGCCAAAGTTGTCAGAAAAGTCCTTTGTACGTCCGGTAAATTGTTTCCTGTACTACCACGGAAGGAAAAAAATGTTTATTAAAGCCGGCGCTAGCGTTAGCCATGAAAAATACGTTTTCAAAATGAACTTTATTGATATTCCCCCAAACGCGCATTGCCAGAAAGAGGGGGGCGCGCGCATGCGTACAATGCTTTCACGTTCCCGAAGCGACTTTTGCCAATTGTCTTAAGTTATTTATAGTATGGCTTCAATTAAATCTGGAGATGAAACTATTATTTAAGTCTTTTAAAAATTAACTGATCTTTTTCAAACATGTTGTCACAAATTGGGAGGATAAACGAGGAGCAGACGGGCCAAACTCTGTCTGGATTTTGATCTTTTCTTTTTAATCTGTTATGTATTTATTTGATCATGAGGTGGCGCTCTCGGGACCAGTATACTTCTCTTTTGGGTGCCTCTGCTCCTCGTTTATCCATCAGATTTTTAACAACATGTTGGATAAAGACCAGTTATTTTTCAAAAGTCTTTTAAATAATAGTTTCACCACCAGATTAAATTGAAGCCATTCTTAAATTAAAACTAAATAACCTTAAACGGGACCGTGAAACCGTTGTACGCATGGACCCCCCCCCCCACCCCACCCCCCACCCCACCCCCACCACCACTTCTGGCAATGCGCTTCTGCAGCGATATCAATAAAGTGTTTTTTTTTTTTTTCTTTTTACATGTTTCGTTCCGTGCTGGAACAGGAAACAAGTTACCGGACTTTTCTGCCAACTTTTGCCAAATTTGAAAAACGACAAGATCTAAGGACATGACATGGAGATACAACGTAGCTAACGACACTAGCAACGGTTTGGCTAAGGATTTTCCTGACGACACGCGGAAACGACGCTGCAAACGACAGTGTGACATTAGCAACGGTTGCTAAGGACTTTTCTGACGCCGTAAGGAGACGACATGGGCAAACGACAATAATAAAGACATCAATGACAAAGTAAAAAAAAAAAAAAAAAAAAAAAAAAAAGACAATAATAAAGACAAATGCAAAGTTTTAAGCATAAAGCAAGTGTATACATCACAAAGCAAATACAAAGCAATAATCAAAGAAGCACGGGCATGCAGAAGATATTGCTTAGTAGTACATAGACATGAACCAATGTTCAATGAACTCGTTTAATAGACTTAGACAATGGACCAAAGACATAACAGTGGACGCAAAAACACATTTTTATAATTTTGGCACAAACGGAACCTCATAGTTTTTGGTTCATTTGTTTTAGTTGATTGAGTTTTGTTATTTTATTTTTAGATTTTTGACATATCAGATAACAGCAAGATAAAGTTGAAGGGTTTTATTTTCTTTTTTTTAGAATAAACTTAAAAAAGCATTCTGCATCAATGTTGTTTTTGCATGAAGACATAATGACAGAAATGTTTGACTTTTTACATTTTCTAATTCAAGTAAATCTTCTGCTGCATCTTATTTGAGACAGGAAGTGTTTAATTTTGAAAGGAACTTTCAAAAAGTAAAAGAAATTAAATTTGTTTTAAATAGAAAAATATAACAGATTTATCATACAAATGCTGTAAATATTTAAAAGCTGCATTTTATAAATAAGTGGCCACAATAACATAAATGAAGTGTATTTTTTTCAGGAACTTGGCTGCTCTCAGTGGTTTTTGGTCAGTAAGAAACTTAAATGGCCCTTTTAGTGCTGAGGATTGCAGACTATGTTTTCTTATACCTGCACCTCCAGATTCATATATATCTATTTTATAATTTAATCTGCTTGTTGAGGAGAATATTTTAAAAGAATAGTAAAAAAAAACTTTTTTTTTCAATCTAATAGAATTAAATAGACTTTTCCCATTGCCAGTGAAGTTGCATTGTAGCTTTGTGGTTATGAGCTTTTATCCTCCAGCAAATGGCCACAATGCTTTATGGATTGCTGTAATTGTGTGGTCCATTTCTGAATAAGCTTACACTCATGAGCAGCCCGGATATGAATTTTTCATTCTCACAGTGCTGAGTCACATCAAACGCCTGAATAAACATGGCTTTGCTTGAGTCTAAAGTCATCCAATTCTATTTTTTTATGTGATTCTAAACCACATTTTGTATTTTTATTTTGTCTTTTTTCTTACTCTCTCCTCTTTTTTTTTTGCAGGTGCTTCTGATACTGCAGCAGCTGACCCCTTCTGCTGGAATCACACTTGACCTCTGTTGTGGACCCTCATCAGCTCCATTTTTCCTTCCACCTCCTCCTCCATATCCCTCCTACTCCTCCGTATAATCCCCTCCCCTCCTCTGTGTCTCATAGCCCCTGGCTTATTACTCTAACCCACTGACGGGAGCAAGGCAGGATTTGGCGGAGGATGAAGCGGGTCTGGTTTCCAACACCAGACAGGGGATAGAAGACACAAAAGAATCAGCCAAGGAGAGAAGAGGAGCACAGGACAGAAAGAAAGGACAGCAAGTGGGGAGAGCAACAACAAAGCAGTCGGAGGGAAAATCGAACAAGATGCCACTGTGGAGAAAAAAATGAACTTTCTCTTCGTCGTCATGAACTGTCAATGTGTCCCTTAATCCAGTTTTGGACTTTTTATTTCATCACTGTTTAGTCTACTATCACAAAAAAAGTTGTAGAGACAGAGTTCTACCCTGTCTGTAACCCATAATGTCTCTGTAAGAAGTGTTAGCCATGCCTACCAAGGGAAAGTACCTGCTGAACAACCAGGAGCTCAAAAATGAGGCACT
Source organism: Oryzias curvinotus (assembly GCA_023969325.1). Classification (NCBI taxonomy): domain Eukaryota; kingdom Metazoa; phylum Chordata; class Actinopteri; order Beloniformes; family Adrianichthyidae; genus Oryzias; species Oryzias curvinotus. The sequence continues at coordinate 24,481,234 of CM043708.1, read as the reverse complement.
CTACCGCAAATTCTCCTGCATCAGCCAGTATCAGCCGCTGGTTCTCCTGCTGGGCCTCTCCATCCTCTCCTGTGGAACTCTGCTCATCCTCTTTTTTGCCCTTGGACTGGTGAGTTTAAGAATAACTGAGTTGGGGTTTCAGTTTATTTCTCGAAAAACGTTTTAGTTGCACAAAAACAGATTTGTATTTACTGATTTATTCACCAGATTAGAAATGATCTGATCTGATCTGATCCCTCAGCCATCCAACAGAGAGGAGCATTTTCTATCGAGTCATCAGTACAAGGTTAACAACTAAATGTTTTTCTAAAAAGTAAACTTGAAGTGCAGTTTAAATTGCATACATTTAACACTTGAAGCTTTAGAGAAAAAAACACGTAGGTCAAATCTTTAAATGAAAAACAACAATTGAGAGGAACTTGCTGTATTGGTGACTGCCATTGAGCTCAAGGCAACAGAGACAGAGATGTAGGAAATTGTTCTGAAAATCTTGGAAACTGAAATATAAAAACGTTGAATTTGACAAAACAATGTGTCTGCTGGACTGTAGAAAGGGGAAATGGTGCTTCTGTGAGTTCTGCAGATTGGGAGCATGCTGTTGATTTTGGCATGAACAGCAGCAGTTCAGTGAGTCCAGCCAGTCATATAGTGATCTGACAGCTTCTGTCAGCAAAGATTATATTACTTTCTCCTCTTGGAAAAGCCAGCTTAACCTTCCTTCTATTATGTTGCTGCAAGCTGTGGACACACTCCCTTATTCTTTTGTTTCCATCTGACACAATGGCTGAGTTCCTCTGGTATATCTCTAATAATTTTACATGCATGGACAGTCACGTGCATGCACACGCTTCTGTTTGTGTGTGTTTTTTTTTCTACATTTCCAGATTTTAAAATTACTGAACCAAGTACCTTAAATGATATCAATATACCTTTGCATGTGGGAAGTTGTAAATATCTAAGTCCCTTATACCCCCTGACGATCATTTCCTGAAGTGTTTTTGTCCATTTTCCATGTTTTTCTAATGAAACAAAAGTGCACACAGAAGTGAGAGCATTGCCAGCGGTACTGAAGAGGCAGGAGAGAAAAAAAAAAATGAAGCACATAAAGAACACTTGTTAAATGGAAAGGAGAGCCACAGCACTGTTCAAAAGGGAGGGGGGTTGCAGTGTCAATATATTCTTATATAATTCCTCTTTTGGGTTGGATGCCAGGAGAGCCTTATTCTGATGTTTCGAGGAAATCTCAGTTCTGCGATGGTAATTGGAGATTGCATGTGACGTAAAGCTGTACTATAGTGTGCGTTTTAGATCAGCTTCAAGAGGCTGCATGGGGAGATTAGTGTGGTGCGCTTCTCTTATAACCTAAACTGTTTCCATATGCTTCTCCGTACATGTCTACAATCTGTTGCTAATGAATTTAATTCCCTAACGCGAGGCTTGCTGTCAGAAGACCTTGCATTTGTTGCTGAATATTCAAGAGAATGTAAAAAAAAAAAAAAAAAATAACGGACTGAAAAAGGAAAAACTTGATTATCTTAAACAGTTTTATTTTGTTAGTTTGTTTAAACTAAATTGTTTTTGTCTATCCAGTTTGAATCCTGATGAATAGTATATCTCTTTTTTTGTTGTTGTGAAAAGGTTACATCAAGAAATATAGCTTCACAGGAAAGGGAAAGTGGTTTAGTTGAGATCCTTTCTTTGCCGGCGCTGTCATGGTAACCAGAAAGCTCAGCGTACAATGCAGAGATGGCCTTCTCTGCTTAGAGATCTATTAACACTGACTTTGTGCATCTGCCTCATTCTTGTGCTCTTTTAACCCCTTGTTTTCTCTAGTGCTTCCCTCCAACTCCCACTCCTGCTCCCACTTACGCCCAAAACATTTCCTCATTATGCAAGCACATTAAGCAACACTTGTTGCTGCTACAGCTGCATTTACGGACGAGATAATCACATTCTTTCAGATGGACTCTTATTTATTTTTTTTTCATCTTGCTTCTTCTCAGCTTACAACGATTCATCCAGGAAAGTAATCAGAAATGTGCAAACCATGAACAAAGGACATATGAAAGAACAAAACATTTGTGTTTTCATGCTCTAAATAGAGATGATATCTTTAAGTTGCACATGTAAAAACTAAATAAATGTCTATGTATATATCTATATATTATAATTATTGTGCTGTTAGATGCCTTTTTCTGCTGCCTTCTTTCTATTGACGGTTCATATTTTCTACTCTATTATGCTAATTCTGACTATAAAACTGCTTTGTGAAACTGTCAGCTGTCATCTATTAAGGCTGACACCTTATTTTAGAAGGGCTTCAATTAACACTTTTAAATACCAGTGTGTGGGCAGCTCACACAGCAGATGCAAAAAGGTCAAATTGTGTGTACACACATAAGCACGCACAAAAAAAGACTGCACAAGTCCTCATGGCCGTGCGTATAACGAGTGTTTATTCTTCCCTCTTGTTGACGGTTCAGAGTGCAGGGCGACATTGTGCCTTTGTGGGCGTGGTGAGCGGCAGCCTGAGCGTCTTCTTGGTGGTGTTTGTGCTGGTGTGCACGGAGCTGCTCTCACAGCGATGGAGGCTTCTGCTGGGCCTGGTGGTCTGGGCCACACATCTCATCTTAGGATACACCTTCATGTTCAGCAGCCCCATCGTCATGCCCTGGGACCAGGTACCGCACCTTTTAAGTAAAGAGACGATCATTTTGAGCCGGAATGGTTGTGGTCATTTACTCTTCACAGACCCACTCCCATCATAGTTTGATCATTTGTAAAAAGCATTTCCAGTGGTCTATTTATTTTGAGGAAAACAACACATCTGGATCTAGTCGTCTACAAGGGAATGCATCAGAATGTTGTGAAGCAGGGAGCTTGTGGCCCGTCCAATGCATTTTCTATGTAAAATGCATTGGACGTAAATAATACTATCTTTTTCAAACAACTATTTTATACTCTGAAATGCAATTTTAAGCTTAGTTTTCTTATGTTAGATCATCAAAAAATGCCACAAAACATGTTAAAAACACCAAAAACACAAATTTCATTGGAGTAAGTCTTAAGTAAAGAGACTTTTCAATGATTTTCCCAATCATTTTAGAAGTTATTGGTTATGTCTGAATTCCTGCTCTAGTCCCTGACTACTAAAAAAAACTTTATAGTGCGGGACTATGTAGTGCCCTGGAGCTTAAAACCAATTCTGACAACATGCTCACTACTTATATGAATATGACATCATCAATTTCACAAAGTTAAAATCTAATGATATGAGCATTTTGGGACGATCATTTATGAGTCCATTGTCTTCTGAAGATCAAAACGTTGATGGTTTATAAAAAAAATACATTTTTATTTAAATGTATTTATTCAAAACATTTATTTATGTTTTGGCAAAAACTGTGCAGACACAATGCATTGTGGTCTATATTCAACAATCTAGTGAGCATCGATGCACAGTGGCTTTTACAGAGACTTTTGGGAAATTTCGATTTTGGAATTGTAGGTTCGGACAGCACTACAAAATGGCGAACGTACTAGATAGTGAGTAGGGAAGGAATTCAGGCACAACTATTGGCTCTTTCAGTGTGAAAATGTGGAGGACGCAGTTATATTCATGTCTTTCTTTATTTTCTCAGGTGCCTTTCTTCCTCTTCATCATCTTCACAGTGTACACCATGCTGCCATTCCAGTTATGGTACGCTGTGGTGCTGAGTGCCATCTCCTCCCTGTCTCACATTTTGGTACTCACACTGCGCCTCACAACTTACAGCGTTGACTCCACCCAATATCTTACCAACCAGGTGAAGCAGTAAAGACCTGTATGCTTGTTACTCACTGTCTGCTAACATATGTGTTTTTGTATAAACATTTTGGTAAATTTGGTTAGCGGCTGGGTGGCTCAGTTGGTAAGGTGAGTGGCTACCACGCGGGACATAGGGGGGGGAATAAACAATGGTACTGAAGCAATTACCATGTCAACTGAGCTATCACCCAGTGAGGGTCCTTAGCGCTGCTCCCTCCCGAGCGCAGTTAGGCTGCAGCTCACCGCTCCCCCAGGGGATGGGTCAAATGCGGAGAAGAATTTCCCCGTTGAGGGATCAATAAAGTACCAATTATAATTAAAAAGGCTCAAATTCTAAATCAAATCAAACTGTATATATAAAAAAGTGCTTTTTTAATGTTATGAGCAGCTTAAAGTACTCACAAAAAAAAGGTAGCCACAAAATTTAAACTAAAACCAACCCTTTGCCCCTATAAAAGAAAAAACTTTAATAATGTTTGGAAAATTTTCATTAATACTTAAAAAAAAAGGAAAAAAAATGTTAGCACTTAAATAGCATTGTTTATTTGTTGAAATCAAAAGTTCACACAAGTTTCCCTTCAGGTTTATCTGTAATGTTTTGACACTGACACTACAGCATTTTGAAATTATACATCCTTTTGTTTTCTATGATCTGGAGAAAACCTTTTAAGTAAACAAGAAACATTTCAGTATTTTCATGTGTTTATCTGTGTTATATTCAGTTAAAAGTTAAAAAAATACATCTGCAAAACTTTCTGCCACATCCTGTCATTTGAAAGATTCAATCAATCTAGTTATCTTCATTTAATATTCATTCAAAAGCAACATAATTTGACCAGATAAACAAGTACACAATATGTAGTATATAACTCTAAAGTTAAAACATAATTTATAATCAAAATGTATCATGAAGCTTCTGCGAGTTAAAATCCAGAGAGAATAAAAAAAGTCTTCAGATGTGAGAAACAGAAAATGTGTGCAAAGGGACTCCTAGAGTTTTGGATCAGTGACGGCAAAAGCCGCCGTTCCCAAAGCATTACTATGTTCTGATCTTAGAACTTGCATCAGATGTTGTTCTAAGGATTGCAACGCCCTAACGGAGTTAAGGAGAGTTAAAACCTTATTTAAAAAGCCTTTGAGAGCTTTACAAAAAATGAATTATTAGTTGCAATTCTGCAACAGCCGATTCCATGAGCCCAAAAGTTTTCCCACAATCCACAGCGGTCATTTTTAATAGTTGATGCTAAATTTAAGCTGAATCAGAGTCCTAGAAACACTTTTGTAATCTAAAATATAACAAGTATGCGTATGATATTTCTTGATATGTAAATTTGGACATTGGTCTGATTTATGCAAATTAAAGTCCCTCTCTGATTATCTTTTGATTTATTGTAAAAGCGTTCCCAGTCTTCTTTCACCGATGATTATGCCATTTTAGCCAAAATCCAAAAACCCTATGTCTTTTTTTTAGAAAGTAGTTTCTGCAGAGCAGCAGCAGAAGTTCACTAGAAATGCACCTCTGAGTTGTGGGCAGGAGTATTGGACTGGAGTAAGCCCTACTCCACTTCCCAGCATCTCTTTGTTTACAAGCTCTCCCGCTAGCTTACAGCTCCTTGCAACCCCAGCCAAACATTACAGATACAACAAAAATGGTGAGCAATATCGAAGCTATAGAGCCATAAAACCAGATGTCAGACCAGGAAAACAAAGACATACATGTCCACAAGGGGATGCATCTGAACGGGAGCTTCAGCGTTTTTTCTAAGTCACACCTACAAGGTTTTTTGAAACAGCATTTTTTCGTCTGCTCCCGATTCACAACAGTTTTAATAAAGAAAAACTCAAAAGCAATTTTAAGCTTAACTTTCTTAGTATATGTCCTCCATCATCAGAAAAATGCCATAAAAATATGCTAAAAACGCTCGGAGTGGGTCTTTAAACCGTACATGTAGAGTATTTGCAGGGTTTACATTTTGTGTTGAATTTAAGAACATTTCTTTACGAACAGCTTTAGTAAGTGAATTTTTGTGATTCCAAACATCATATGGTATTTCTTGTTGTGCGTCTCTTTCTGCAGCTGCTGTCCAACGCCGTGGTGTTTCTTTGTGGCAGCGCAGTGGGAGCCTTTCACAAGGTCCTCATGGAGAAAACTTTACGGCAGACTTTTCAAGATACTCTGAGGTGCCTGAGCATGCGGATGAAGCTGGAGATAGAAAAGAGACAACAGGTTTGGATAATACAGCTGCCTTCAAAAAGTTGTCTATCAGTTGCATTTCCAGTTAGATAGATGCTTGAAACGAGACGGTGCAATGTTTCCAGAGGCTTTTACTGTGGGTTATGTAAGGTAACAGCATTTTGTTTTCTAAAGGACTTGCTAGTATACTGAATGTACTTTCTCAAGAGGACGTTAGTGCAACTATTTTCCCTGCAGTTTGTCAAATTATAAACTAAAAAGACACAAACAGCAAGGACGAATGATGAAAATGGAATGGCTTATCAGTAATAGTTATCTCTATGCTAGTCTTTCATTTCTCAGCGCTGCCTCATTGTGATGTCCTCTTTGATGCTTCACTGGGACTAACAAATCTCCCACCGACTGTGATGCCTTTAAAATTAGGCTCATCTGTACAGACTTGCTTCTGAAGCTTTTTAAAAAGCTGTTTTCTCATTTTGCCATTTAGGCATGGCTTTGCTGTTACTGTTACTGAGACATAAAGCGCGCTGAAGGGAAGCTTCAGTGTGTTGCCTAGCAGGACAGAAAGGAATGACATTATCGTTAACATTTAGAGCTCCTGTTGTGTTTAAACTGGGACTGTGTGGCCTACAGTCAGTCAAAGAGAGCTAAATGTTGAGCTGCACTGAAAACTCCCACAGTGTTCCACATAAATTGGGCAAGAGAAGCTCAGCGTCTTCCCTTAAAAATGTATGTTAGGAGGACATATAAAAACCTGACTTTTTTTTAAAAAATCTCATTGAACAAAAGTAGCAAAAATGAGTTAGAATTGAGTCTCCTGCTGTGTCTACTTGCTATGGTTTAAGAATTCAAGCATATTTTTACTAGGATTTTAAATGAGAGTGGCACATTGTACATGCGTACAGTATTAGAGTCAGCATACTGTATACAACATGCAAGTCTACGCCTTTTGTTGGCAAGTATATACAATTTATCATTTGTATTAGTCAATACCTTAGTCACTGCCCTTACATGTGAAAAAGGGGCAAACTTGTACAGGGCATGCAGGTGGCCCGCACAAAATATCAAGAATTGTAGACCACTCTGAGAGCCCTGTAGAGCCGAAGTATTTGTGCACATTTTTCGTACGGGCATGCTGCGGGCGACAGGTTGAAAGAAACACAGTCATGGCCAAAAGTTTTGAGAATGACACAAATATTAGTATATGCAAATTGCTAGTGTAAACACTTAAGTAGCAACTTTTCCAATGTCCAATGACTGTACAACATGTAAGGATGACGTAGGTGAGATGCAGCCGGTTCCTATGGAAACTTGTGCACTGCTCAAGCAACCCATTGGCGCTGTTCAAGGGATAGGTGTGTGCTTCTTGTTTGCAGCCTGACTGTTAGAAATTAGACAATCAGAGTGTAGTTTGTGTGGAAATCCAATAGACACTTGCACATCACCTGCGCATCCTGCAGCATTTGTAATTAGGAGTCAGTGCGCGCACCCTACTACCCACCAGTGTGGTGTGCACAGCATCATCCGTACGTCATAAGTAAATGGGGAATGGCGTATCATTTTATTGTGCTTTCTACCTTCCTCGAAGGCCCAAAGCGCTTTACAGTCACAGTCCCATACACCCATTCACACAATGATGGCGGCTCCGCTGCCGAACACTGGCGCCAACCTTCCACCAGCGGCAAGGTGGGGTTCAATGTCTAGCCGAAGGATACGTACCTTCCATTTTCATGAAGTCCTTTAAGGTGGTCATAAGAACCTCAAGGGAAGTTCAAATTACACCTGCGCTCCCCTTAAGATGCAGCCGCTCCTCTCTATAATGCCCACTGTCCATGGAGCGGACCTGGCTTACATTTCACTACGGGTTGTATTGCTAAATATAACTTTGTATGTGACAAATAAAGAATCTTGAATCTTGAATCACACCCCCGGGCCTGAACAACCCAAAAACTGGCAGAGGCTTTTTATTCTCATTCACTCATTCAACAGTTCTGATCCACTATGTCAGGAAATTTTAAAGGTAAATGTGGAATTAAATTGAGTTTTACTAATAAAATTGATTTTACATTTCCTATGTTCTTCAGCAAGAACTTTATAAATTCAATTGAGTGTGTTCAATCTCACTTCATGTATTTTTACTATCACTGCCAAACTAGAAAACAAATATGTTTATCTATCGGCTTTTCCCCATCAGGGGTCGCCACAGCGAACAAGTCGCATGGTAAACTTGGCAATGTTTTATGCCGGATGGCCTTCCTGACGCAGCCCTCTCAAAGCAGCCGGGCTTGGGACCGGCACACAGAGGTAGAGAGGAGAACAGGGAGCAGCCCGGATTCGAACGCTGGTTTCACTGACGGAAGGCGCCGCAAACCAGCACGAGCTAAACCGGCTCCAAACTAGAAAACAAATATAATTTGATTTAATCCTATTTTGATCTGATTTCACTTAAAAAATATTCACTAAATGAATGAATATTTCTTGTTTATTTAGTCAAAAATTCTTTTTTATTTGGGTCTTTTTTGTTTTTTGGTGAGAATTCACAGTTTCATTAAAAAATGTCACCTTTGTTTACTTTTAATCATAACAGGAATTGGTTTCAGAATGGGAAAAAATACCTATGTTTAATCAAATCACAATTGAATTTAATTAAATAGAACAGAATAGTTTTCACCTTTTTTATCCCGATTGTTTCAATTTAAATAAGTATAAATAAAGCATAAAAGGGAGACAAACCTTCTCCACAAAATGCTTAAAGATTGAAAAACATGGATAGCATACAAGAACGTCTTACTTTTTTTTTTTTTTTTGGGGGGGGGGGCGTTATTTAATGTAATCCATTGATTTTGTAGTAGGTAAACATAAGCAGCCCCTGATCCTACGGGCATCAAAACCTCATTATTCTCATTATTTTATGAGAAGTTGCCTTTGCCGAATTCTCCTGTATTTCAGATAATATGCTTTAATCCCCACCCCGGCCTCTGGCTAGTGTGGAAGAACAACTATATACTATTTCTTGGTAAACCCAGACTGAGCATAAAAAATTACTCCACCCTGTCTGTTACTTTGATTTTTTTTTTTTTTCATTTGTGAATGATTAAAGTTCAGAAAAAAAGTTTTTGTTTTAACTCTCTTGAAGTTTCTTTTTCTTTTCTTTTCAAACAAATCTACCAATTTACCTGTTATTGTGTTTGCAGGAGAACCTGCTGCAGTCTGTGCTTCCTGTCTACATCTCCATGAAGATGAAGCTTGCGATTATGGAGCGCTTGCAAGACTGTAAAGACAAGGAAGAGCAGCAGCGACTGGTCAAAGACAACAACTTTCACAGCCTTTATGTAAAGAGGCACGAAAATGTCAGGTAAGAACCACAAACACTTTAAATACCATTTTATATACTTCTTATTTGTTTATCCAAGTTAAAAAGTTTCACTTTAAACTTTGAATGAATAAAAACACTTTTTTTTTTAATGACAGATCAAGGGGCAGCTGTAGCTAAACTTTTGTGCTTGTATAATAAACTTATTTATCAAAGACACACAATTGTTAGTTGTTACCCACAAAAATCAATTGGTAAATTTCAAATTATTTCCTCCTGAGGTTTTTAGCGTATTTGATCTATTGTAAAAGCGTTCCCAGTGGACTTTAAATTATGATAATGACATTTTTAGCCCAAATCAAGAAACCTGTCGTGTTGGCGAGCCCTGCCTCCCCCCTGTTGCTATAAGAGCTCGGAGCAGGGAGCTTGTGGCACGGCCAGCATGTTTTTCTAAGCTCTTTCTCAAACTGCTTTTTTTTTTTGTTTATCTATGGTTTGAATAAAGAAATGCTCAGAAATGCACATTTTTAGATTGATTTTCTTAATATATGTCCTCCTCTATCAAACAAATGCAACAAGAACATGTTACAAACCCAAAACAAAATCTATTTTTCTGTATGGGTCTTTAATATAGTTGTTGATATGGGATGTAAAACAAAAAAAGTAAAAAAGCTGCTGTTAATGGATGTCTTTTCTGAAGTTCATTTCCTGCAAATATGTATGTATATTAGATTAGATTTATTTCAAACTATGCAAAAAAAGAAAAAAATATATATAATCACCATCTTCAATGCTTAAGAAAAAAAAAAAGTCTTCATTAGACCAAACCAAAAAAAAAAATACATGTTTGAAGAACGGATTGGCAGAGGACAATGCTTATTTTAAGCCTATCCATTTTCTTTTTACAAATTAATCAATGACATAAATAAATAAATAAATAAATCTTCTCTTTTTCCACAGTCAACATTTTAGAGTCAATAATAAGCTATGTCATAGTTTTTGTTAGTCCTTCATAGAATTTTAGAACAGTTTCTCTTTAAGTTTGATAGTAAGTTGTTTAATGTCCGGGCGTTATACATTCTATATATTAAGCTAAGGTAGGCAGTGGTGACCAGGCGGCCCATGTTCTCTTTGGGTTCATGAGAAGGTGTTGACTGATAGACGGGGCCTCTCACTCTTTCCCTGTTATTACCACAGTCAAAACAGTGGTTAGCCATGTTGGCAGTCTGACAAAGCACTAGTCAGAGTGTTGAACAGGAGAAGATTTTGCAGCAACTTTGTTCCACTACTGACGGAGCCGTAAGTGGCACTGCTGAAAGTTGCATGCTTTTATTTTATATCTCTACAATCTTTATGTACTTTCTGGGCCATGTTATCAGACTGAGTACGTTTGTACAGAACACTTGTCATGTTTTGGTTATCTTGAGTTTGTTGCAAAGGCAACTAATGATTTTGTGTGTGTGTGTGAATGATTTGAGCTCTTATCAGTGAGAATTCCCAAAAGTAAATGCGTCACATGACGCTGTACTTCATCTAGCAACTACTGACAGATTTTCTGAGTTCATTATCAAGTTATGCTGAAGTTTGAAGTTCATACTGAGTCCAGTCACTGTAGGAGCTATCCTTGGCTTTGACGTTTGCCAAACATTCTTTCTCTTCTGTGTGGGGTCTATTTTTTTTTTAACACTTTATTTAAAGATTTTCAATTTTTTATGGAAACACACATACATATAAAAAGCAGCTTTAAAATAGTACAGTTGTAGAAGGTAAAAAAAAAACAAGTATATACATGTATATGTACATATACAGGCCTATACAAATGAAAGTAAATGTAACATAAATGTTACGACATATGTAGGTCAGAAATGAACCATATATACACATATATATAATACACAAACATACTCTTATAGGGAAAATAAACAACACACACACAAATACACTGCAGCTCCCTCCTAAATCACTGATAATGTGTGGGGTCTCCTCTAGATCAAGTAACAGAGTATAAATATCTTGGAATCTGGCTATCACAATGATATCACTATCACTGGAATCACAATGACCATTTGCGCCAAAGATTAAGTCAAAATTAGGATTTCTTCGCAGAATGCGTTCCTCTCTCACTTTACTCCGCAAGAAAAACGTTGGTCCAAATCCTCCCCTTGTTTGATTATGGTGAACATTTACTGAAAACAAATAGGATCCTCTTTGCCGTTCTGCCATTTGATTTATAACAAATGCTCCCTTCAAAAACCACCACTGTTCCCTATATTCTTCACTAAATTGGACTTCCTTATTCACTAGACGTAAAATCCACAGGTTGCTATTAATTATTAAAACTCTCCTTGGCCTTTATCCACCTTATTTGAGCCAGCTTTTGCACACTTTGTCGCCTATGTACAACACCTGGTCTGCAAAACTGATGCTGTTAACAGTCCCTAAGTTAAACCCATCTTTGGGATCTTTATCCTTTACGGTCTGCAGCACCCGGAGACTGGAATAATTGACAAAAAACTTTTATCTAAAAGACAGTTTTTAAAAAGAATCTTAGTGATCATTTGAAAGAAAAATGTTGCTGTAACTTAGTTTTAAGATTCTAACGATTGTAATAATTTTAATGATTGTCTGTGTTGCTGCTGTTTTATCCTGATTTTTGTTCTGTCTCTCCTGAAAGATGTTATTATTTTAATGTTTTTTTCTTTCTCAAAAGGTCTTGCCTTTTGCCAGGCCACAATTGAAAATTTTCTTAATCTGTCTTGCCTGGATTAACAAAGGTTAAATAAAAAGAAATAAAATAAAAGGTCAAATTAGGACATCACTCTTCAACATGGGGATGGCTAATGGCTATTAATGACACTTTGAATGCTCCCTGTCTCAGCATTGAAGCAGATGAACCTCATAGCTCTTAATCAGTCAATTATCAGGTTGACTGAAGGTTAATGAAAGACGAGTCGAATGGTTTTATCTGACATGTGACCATGAATCAAAGTAAGGTGCAGAGAAGATTTAGATAAAAGCTTTCAAACATAAAAAAGCTACAGCATTGAGATTGGGACAGGGGGAACATGCTAATGTTTATTTTTATTAAAATCCAACTTTAAAAACCTGTGTCATTTTTTTGGGACATAGTTTCTGCAGAGTAGCAGAAGTTCATTAAGAATTCACCTCTGAGTTTTGAGCAGGACTGTTGAGGCAAAGCAACCCCGCCCGTCCTTTCCATCGCCCATCTGTTACACCATCTACAACTAACTTACATCTTCTCACCCAACATTACCGGTGCAACAAAAACAGCAAGCAATATCGGAGCTATCCAGCTGTGCAGATTCCAGCTCAGACGAGGAAAACAATGTCGTGCATGGATCTATTTGTTTGCAAATGGCTGCATCAGAATGGAGCAGAGCAGGGAGCCTGTGGCCTGCCTAGCTTATTCTTTTTTATCTCACAGCTCAAAATGCCACAAAAATATGTTAAAAACATAATTTTAAACAGAATATTTGTTGAATTTTTGAACACATTTCTAATTTATTTTGTCTGAATGAAATCCTTATGTTTCAGTATCCTTTATGCTGACATTGTTGGCTTCACCCGTTTGGCAAGTGACTGTTCTCCCAAGGAGCTTGTCATTATGCTCAATGAGCTGTTTGGCAAGTTTGATCAAATTGCAAAGGTGAGGTAAATCTTTGAATGCTGCTACTTTTTTGTCTGACATCTTGGGTTTCGCTCAACTGTGAAAATGTTTTTCAGAGTAATTAGAGTACCGTATTCAGATTTGTGACAGAAATATTTCGTTTTCTCATCACCAAATTAAGCGTGAGTTAAGAATTAAGCCTGATGAGGCGCTTTTCATCCCAGAAGACTGTGATTGTTTTGAGTATTGTATTAGTTTTTTATGCTTTTGTTCTGATTCTTAATTTTGTTATTTGGTTGTATTTGTTCATTTTTCAGGAAAATGAATGCATGAGAATCAAGATCTTGGGGGACTGCTACTACTGTGTGTCTGGGCTGCCGGTGTCGTTGCCGAGGCACGCCAAGAACTGTGTCAAAATGGGCCTGGACATGTGTGAAGCTATCAAGTGAGTCACAGTTACATGCAGAAGTTTGCTAGCACATGTAATCTAACTACGTGCATCAAGACTTAACATACAAAAACATGAAAGCTAACATATCATGATCATAAACTGCCTTTTTCTGCTAATATCACTAAACTTTACTGTTGCCTGGAAATTTTTCAGGCAGGTGCGGGAAGCCACAGGAGTAGACATTAACATGAGAGTGGGGGTTCACTCAGGAAACGTGCTCTGTGGTGTGATCGGCCTCAGAAAGTGGCAGTTTGATGTGTGGTCACACGATGTGACTCTGGCCAATCACATGGAATCTGGAGGCCTCCCAGGGTAAAATGGCTAGCCTTTTTTTTTTTTTTAGTATATGTTGCTTCACTGTTTTGTATATTTATATATCTGACCTAAAAATCACTCTTTCCTCTTTGCAAAAAAAACAAAAAGCAAAACACAGGGTTTGTTCCCAGCCAATTATAATAAAGAGAAATTATATCTAAATATCTAAATATGGTTTGATTATGTTCATTAAAACTGCACATAGAGATCAGTACAAGAAATAGCTTCCAACTATCTTAATCTTTGTAGTTGAGTGTATTCATACAGTAAAGCAAAAAGTATGTCAATCCCCGGTTTATGCAAGTTGTCCCACTTAAAACAAGAGACACAATGTAAGAAACAAAAGACTTACGGAAATGGCATTTTATGATTTTTTTTTAAGATTTCTTTTTTGTATAATACTGCAGAAAATAAGTATTTGGTCTATAACAAAACTTCACCTCAGTACTGGTTGTCAGTGACAGAGGTCAAAGGTTTCCAGGAGGTATTCACCAGGTTTCCACTGTAGCTGCTGCTTTTGGCCCATTCTTCCATGCAGATCCTCTCAAGAGCTGGTATAATAATTGCTTTATATGATCTTGTGTGGAGCTCCAGGTGGAGGGAAGTTGTCAGTGATCTTGTGTCTCTTCCGTTTTCTAATAATTGTTCCAACAGTTGATCTCTTGTCGTCAAGCTGCCTGCTTATTGGGAATTGGATCATCAAGTCTTTTTCAGGTCTACAATCTTGTCCTTGGTGTCCTTAGACAGCCCTTTGGTCTTGGTCACGGAAGGGAGGTTGCAGTCTGACTGTTTAAGGGTGTGGACAGGTGTCTTTTATACAGATAACCTGTTCAAATAGGTGACATTCTTACAAGTAACAAGTGGAAGAGAGAAGAGCTTTCTAAAAAAGAAGTAACGCATCTGTGGGGGACAGAATCGTTTGTAGGAGCTAAATACTTGTTTTTCTGAACCATTATTCTTTAAAACTCATACCATGTCATTTCTTTGATTATTTGTTGTACATTTTGACTATGTCCGAATTCCCACCCTAACCTCTAACTGCTAAAAACACTATACGGTGCAGGACTATGTACTGCCGTGGATTTTAAAAGCAATTCGTACATCATGCTCACTACATTTTTTTTTTTTTTAATTCTGCGCAAATGTAGTGATTGATTTCAGATCAAATCTAATTGGTATGGGCTTTTGTGGCGACCATCTATAAATCCAGTGTCTTCTGAAGATAAAAATGTTGATGGTTTATATTAAAAAAAAAGAACATTTACGCCCATCTGTTGTTCTGACGCAATGCATTGTGGTCTATATTCACCAATCTAGTGAGCATCGATGCACACTGGTTTTTCTAGTGGGGGAAAATGGCAAATACACAATATGGTGAATAGTGAAGGAATTAAGTCACAACTCCTGTCTGTTGAAGTGCTTCTATGATGAACATTCCAGATTTTGTTCACCTTTTTAAGTGGAACAGTTTGCCAAACCAGTGACTGACAAATCACTATAAATATGTGTGTATGCATTTCAAATGACATTTCAAGTTTCTATATTTCTCATTCCTTATTGTTTACTAGGAGTTATTACAAAATGCAGAAAACTGTATATAAAGCAGAAATGTTTAGTTAAAGAGCTTGCACCATGCAAACTCAATTTTTTTTGAGCTTTTAAGTGTAATAAAATGTTCATTCCTCATGAAAAGAGGAATCTGTTAACGCATTTCTGAGTATTCCCCACCTTACCCACAAATACAAGCAGGTTCTCATGAGCTGATGTAGACCAGGGGGGCACAGCCCCTTCCAAGAAGAGTCAACATTATCGTAATATATTTCAAAGGCCAATCATATGTATATAACTAGAGTTGTTAAAGTTGGATTTATAAAACGCTTGAGGGAACTTTCAATTCTAAAAGAGATTAATCAATGCACATGAACTTTACCAAACCCTTCTCTTCCTCTCTGAACCAGTCGAGTTCATATCACAGAAGCAACGCTGAAGCACTTGAACAAAGCTTATGAAGTAGAAGAAGGTAACGGTCACCTCCGAGACTCTTACCTCAATGAGCTGAAAATTAAGACGTACCTCGTCATTGATCCAAGGGTAAGCAATTTATTTTTCTGCCTCTTTTCGTGCTTAATTGCTGTATATGTTACACCTCTAAAATAAACTGAAAACATATTTTAAATCATAGTTTTACAGCTAAAGTATATGTATTTTAGCTTGTTTTTTCTCCCTGACATTATATGGTGTTATATTATAGTATTAAGAGCTGCTATAATCCGATTACACAGAATACATTTGCAGTTTACTGGATGAAACCACTGAATCATTAAACAGACTGTGATTGCAGAACAATCTTTTAGTCCAACTTGATCCTTGAATTCTGTGAAATTGTTGAACACTTACTTCAAAAGAGTCGTTTTGGTGATTTTCTGTTTCTGCATGCTCCTTAATGACCTTTTTGTATATTAGTTTAAATCCCATTTTACATTATTTACAGTCAAAGCATTTTTGCTCTAATACTTTCCAAGTCCAAGGATTCATCGCTGAACCCCCGACATGCTCCCAAACCTCGAGTGAACGATGGTCTAAAGATGAGAGCCTCCGTTCGTATGACCCGTTACCTCGAGTCCTGGGGCGCCGTCAAACCTTTTGCACATCTTCAGAGTCGGGAGGGTTTTCCCACGGACGCCATTATTAATGGGAAACCACGCCACATGGTAAGATACAGTGACTGTGGATCATGCACTAGACCAGGGGTCTGTAACCTGAGGTTAGCCACATGCGGCTTATTTATGCCTCCATTGTGGCTCTTTAGCTTTAAGAACCATTTAAATAAATATTGAATGAGTTAAGCACATATTCTGATTTATGCTAATGATATAAAATTGTGTTTTTAACTCAAGTACATCTCCTACAGCAGCAGGATCTGTTTTGACACAGGGTGTACCTTATTTTGAAAGGTACGTGCTGCTGTCAAAACTAAATGAACTAAGGTTATTAGTATAAAACTATTAATAAATTATCGTAGATATTTAAAAGCCACATTAATAAATGGAATGGCTGAATAACCACATAAACCTAAAGTGTTTTATTCTAAAAGGTTAAGCGGGGCATTGGTGGTTCCTGCTGAGTTTTAGTCAGTAAGGAACTGGAACAAAGGACTCTCTTATCTTCAAACATTGCAGACCTCCATGTTTCTAGTTAATAATGTTAAAACTCAGCAAAGGATGCCCTCTTTTTGCAATTAAAGCTTTGAAACCTCCACGTAAAATGCATTTTATCGCATTTTTTAATGTGTTTTTTTATGTATTTCCAGGACATTCCGTTGCGTTCGGCTCACAGCTCCCACCTCACTGAAAGGTAAGACTAGGTGTCATTTGCTTGTAACCAGTTTGCTGCAGTTTGTTACAGTTTGTTCTGCACACAGATACATAAACATTTATAGCTACTCTTCTCTCCATTGATTTAATTAATGATTCCTCTTAAAAGTAGATTATGTGGCCTCCACATTTGCTGGTAGGCCGTTGCCATCTGTCCATATAGGTGCATTATCTCTGCATCAATTTCCATTAGCTGTAGTGTGATTAGAATTTGGTATTAAGAACGCATTTTAATTGTCCTTTGGTCATTGCATTTTTAGAAAAGTACTCGTGGATGGTATAGTAGTGCATGCAGGCACTTGAGTGTGGTTACTTTGGATTCATGCCTATTTGTTTTTGCACAGCAGTGAAAAGGAAACAGATCTGGAATATTAGATAAGAGAAAGTTAAAAATAACGGGCACTTTTTTTCTATTTAAAAAGGGTTTTAAAGTGTTCAAATATCAAATCAAACTTTATTTAAAAGGGACTTCTCATGCAATAGTAACACAAAGTGCTTTACAGGCTTAAAACAATACAAAAAAAAAAGATAAAACACACAGAATGCCCTCAACTCTCCTGACTGCCAACATAAAATTATATATGACTAAAATTTAAAGTTTAAATAGCAATAGAAACTGAAGTGGAAATGTGTTCAAAAAAGGATTGGAAAAATATTTTTTCATAAATGATGAATCTACCTGGTTTGTACAAAAAAAAAGTAAGTCTTTTATTTAAAAAAAAAAAAAGTGTGATTTTGCCACAGAAACTTCTTATTCTGTTCAGGAATTCAGTCTACAGAGGCATTTAAGTACCGACACAAGTATAAATGTGTGAGCTCAATCTCAATAAATGTTTTTTCTTGATTTTAAAGTAGCGATCTGCCTCGTTTCCTTCGGCCACGTTCTCGCCCGTGCAGCATTTTTGTGTTCCCCCGGCTCCCCGCTGCTCTCCTGTAATACGTTTGTGTGCTTGTGTTTTTAATGTTGGACCCCGGCAGCATTGACGAGTCTCTTGAAGAGCCGTTCTCCTTGCCCAATCCTCCGTTTGGCAGCTCTAAGTGAGTGGGGCTTTCTCGGTCCTCGTCCCTGTCTGTGCAGTAGTTCTCAACCTTTTTAGCTTATCGCTCCCCTCAACAAAAACAAAGTTAATGGTGAATGGCTCATTGAGGCTTGTGTAAACACCAGCATGGCGAGCTGTGGTGCACCGTTGGAAAATATTCCTCCTTTTTATCTATTTGTCTGGTATCCCTGAAGGTATTATTCAGAGAATGTTAATGGTGAAGAATGATTTACAAACTCAAAGCAGAAACAGCGGATGACATTCCAGAGTAACAAACACAAGTCTTATCTGTTTAGTCTTGATTCCTCATCAGCCCTGCCAGAAATCTTGATATTCAGGGTGAGAACTACTGCCGTGGTGGAGAATCTTCTACCCCAACACTAACCTGAACAGTGGGCAGACACGTCGGTTTTCATTTCTCACTGTTTGTAACAGGGCAACGCATCGTGATCTTCAAAATCTCTGCCTCCGTTGACTGGACTGACCTGCTCCTATTAACACTAATCACTGACTGGGGCCTGTGTGCGTCTCTGCGTGTGTCTGTGTGAGTGTTTCCTTCCTGATTGAGGAGGGGTTTCCAAGCAGAAGCACAGCAAAAGCCCTCCCAGTGAATCCCACAGGGACTGACTAACACACGGCGTTATGCATCCAGCACTTTCTCTCTAAACCCCCCCGCCTCACAGGCACAAACAATATTTTTCTGTCCTCACTAATGCTCAAACATTGTCATCACCTGAGGTGACCCCGAAGCAAATGAACCGGGGGAACCTTCGTGACCTCATCAGGTTCTGCAGCATCTTCTCCAATCAGGCTTTGTTTCCTGAGTCTGTGGCCTAATTGTGTCTCTGTTCTCTGGTTTAGGAACAAATCCCAGAAGAGCAAGTTTGATGAGGAGCTGCACAATGAGATGACCACCACCATAGATGAGCTCAGCAGCAAGTACGTCATTCTGTGTACATTTGTCATTTGATTGTTCATGCAAGTATTTCATTTGTAAAGTATTGTAAAATTCAATCTGTCTTACTTTGCACAAATGTTTCCAGCCAAATGCTGTATTTTTCTGGGTGAAATACAAGTAGAAATTGGTAATACTTTACATTTCAGCACAACTTGTGTCTCACACGAACCACATAGAGTGGAGGTTGAGTGTTAAGAGCACACGACTGAACAGAAGATGCTCCATCCAAAAATTAAATCTTGAGACTCATTCATTCATTCATTCATTTTCTAATCCGTTTTTTCCCTTTCGGGGTCACGGGGCTGCCGGAGCCTATCCCGGCCACTCATGAGCGAAGGCAGGGGACACCCTGAACAGGTCGCTAGTCTGTTGCAGGGAAGAATTTCAACAATCACACATCCATTCACTCTCACACCTAGGGACAATTTAGAATTGCCAATTAACCTATGAAGCATGTTTTTGGACAGTGGGAGGAAGCCGGCGACCCCGGAGAAAACCCACGCATACACGGGGAGAACATGCAAACTCCACACAGAAAGGTCCCCTGTTGATATTGATTTTCACGTCCCCCAGCCGGGACTTGAACCGGAGGCCTTCTTGCTGTGAGGCAAGAGCGCTAACCACTGCGCCACCGTGCAGCCCTAAAAAACAGAATTTCCTAAAAATGTAGGGAGTTCTAGAAAGAGCTGAAATATGAACCGTTCAGAAAAACAGCAGCTCTGAACCTTCTGGAGAAAATTCAAAGATGGTTTTCAGTCAAAGATTTGGTTGTATTTGGTTTCCTTTGAGTCTCACAGACACACGGCTGATTTAGCTTGATTTATACTGAACAAAGGATCTTGTACCTTTTTTTGTGTTTTGTGGGGGTGGAATAAGTTTGTTTTCTTGGCTTAGTTTGTAGTTGCTTGATATTTTTGAAAACATTTAAGGGCAAAATTAGTTTTTATAATTAAAAGAAGGAGGCAAAAAAAGAGTGGGGGATGAAGAGATGAAGCCAGCAAACATCTTTGGTGAAAGAAGCCTAGTATTTAAGATATTTACTGCTTAAACTGCTTTGAAATGTATTTTTTCTTCTATTTTTATTTAAATAAAAAATCCAAGCTTGTACTGTCATTTGTACATTTTGTACAATGAAATGTCTTATTTTGCTGTCCACAGTGATTTATATATTACATGTGGGTGCAAATTGTAAGTTCTGCATTTACAAAGTGGAAAAATCTCGGAGAGTCCCTTTGCTTTGCTTTGAAGAAGTGATTCAAAACAATTTTGCTTGCACTTTTATCATAAAAGAGCGGCAAACTTGTGCTGCGTCATCCAGTCAAGGCCCAGGGACGTCTCACTTTTTTTGCACAGAGGAAATTAAAACGTTTGACGTCATTCATATCTCCAGGATAATTTTAAAAATTGTTTGGAACATTGTTCTTGTGTGGATTTTGGAATGCTGATACGCTAACACTCAGTTTTCTTAAAAATTGAACACTGCACTCCCTCAGCCGTCTTTTGAAGTTGTGGCCAAGCTGCTGTCAAGCAATCACATTCAGCATCGGCCCAGCGTGCTGCTGCTTTTTTACGCCCTCTGCGATCCACTGCTGATTCAACCTCACGCCAAACACAGTACAGATGTTCCAGATCTTCGGGCAAATGTAGCAAACTCTAGTTTCATGACTCAAACTGTGAACCACAAACCAGAATTGTTTATATCCTTCCTGTGCAGCAGTTTGTATGCAGGAAGTGAGATTTTATTTATGCTTTTGGCTGTGCAATAATCATAGCTTGCATAAATCTCCCTTTTTTTTACATCTTTCTTCTTGTCTGTGCAGGCAGTGGTCTAAGTCTGAAGAGAGTGGAAGTTTAGCTCTGTGGTTTCCAAAGAAAGACCTGGAAAAACAGGTTGGTTTGATATAAAGAGGCTCAGAAGGTTCTGTAGTTTCTGCACGGCGAGAGTCGTCCACTCAAACGTCTTCTGTTTCTATTCCTGCTCCAAGTACCGAGCCCTAGATTTGCCAATGTTCAAACACTATGTGAGCTGTGCAACCTTCATTTTCCTCTGCATCTTTGTGGTTCAGATGCTGGTCACAAACGAGTGAGTACAATCTAAATTCATCCCAAAACGTTCTCAAGTGTAAATGTTTTAAAAATGAAACTTTAAAGATAAAAGCTGCAGGGATGGAGTGACGAGCTCTGGCTTTGTTTCTGTCAGTCGACAGATGCTGGGGACGTCATTTGGAGTGTTGCTTTGTGTGCTGATACTGACCCTGGCCATCTGTTTTGCAGGCCACATACAGGTCAGTATCTGAATCTGTGTTCAGCATCGACTTTTTTTTTCTGTACATCGGTTTATTTTCAGAACTATCCTGATTGGCACAAAACCAAATGAGTCACATGACTGTTTGAGTTAGCAAAAAGGTACATCATTTAACCTGCAAACATGCTGGAAAGCCAGGTTTTGTCATCCACTTGGAATCTGTTACTTTCAAATTTTTCCCCCCACTTCCCTTCCTTTTTTCTTTGAATTATTTGGGCAATTTGTTTTTTACTTTCAAGTGGAAATTGAAGTCTCAGAATTGCTTCTGAATAAGACGCATAAGCACATCTATAAGAGGATATGAATTTAGCTCCCTTGTAGGACATCACATTGTAGCGGACAGTTATGTAGGTCACACAGACAGCTGACGCGAATGACGAAGGCAGGGTTTACACGTGCTGAATGAATAGTTCACATTTTTCCTTTAAAAGGTTTAACCTTTGTGAGAATAGACACATGCTCTCTGCTGTCCGATGAAGGCCTTGACCTCCTCTTTGATGGCTCCGTCAGCTGTTAGTCACCCTCATGTAGTGTCTGTGGACGGCTGACTGTATGGCGCGTATCGACTCTAAACTCTTTATTTCCCCTTCTCCCAAACGTCTGCAGCGCTTCTTTCCAGAGAAGCTGTCTCAGTGTCAGTGGCTGCCGGCTGTGTCGGAGGCGGTGGTTAAGCGGCCATGCGTTCGCCTGCCTCTGGCAATCGTCACGACTGCGGTCATCGTTATCTTGGCGGTGTTCAACATGGTACGACTGTACTATTTAAAGCTGAGGAACACTTCATAGATGCCATACCAGACTTCAAAGCACAATGTCCTGTGGTTGCTTGTCACTCACGTTTTGTTTTTCTTTCTCCAACTCTCCAGTGTTTTGTTCACATGGGTGGAAAAGAAGACTCTGATTTCTTCTATCTACCTGTGAGTCACACTCTGGAAAGACCCACTCTGATCATTTATTATTCCATTATTCCCAGTCATCTTTTAATTATTATTATGACGTTTTAAGGCGAAATCCAAATAATTGTCTTGTTTTCTAGGACATAGTTCATTAGACATTCCCCTTCTGAGATGTGACTGGGACTGTTGGTGCGGAGTAAGCCCGTACCCACTTCCCGTCACTCATCTGTTTATGCACTCTGCCGCTAGCTCAAAGCCCCTCACACCCCAAACCTAAAATCACTGGTTCAACAAAAATGGCGAGCAATATTGGAGTTCTCCATCCGTACAGTTTTGAGCCAGATGCCATCTCTGAAGAGGAAAACAAAGACGTACATGGATCCTTTTGTCTGCAAATGGATGCATCAGAATGGAGCGGAGCAGGGAGTTGGAGACCTGCCCAGCATATTTTCTATGTAACAAATATGCTCTTTTTCAAACAGCATTTTTTTCTGCTCCTGATTCACAATTGTTTTGCGTAAAGAAATATTTAGAAATGCATTTTTGAGCTTCATTTTTTTGAATATATGTCCTCCATCATCAGAAAAATACGGTGGCTCCGAAGTGTCAATCACTTCAATAAATCACTCGACACATAAAAAAATTATGGCAAAAATTGAAAATTTAAAAATTTTTTAAAATTTAAAAAGCAAAACAAAAGAGCATTACATTTTAGAAAACAAAACAAAAATCCAGAAACCAAAAACATAAAAAACAATAACATTTTTAAAAACTAAAGTAAATCAAAATGAAATGTTGGAAAACAAAGCACAAAAGCAAACGGTAAAGATAGGTACTGCCACTGACTGGATGATGACCATCACTTCAACTGAAGGTTATTTGGTATAAAGCGATACTGGATATCAGCGATGTCCCATAATATCCACCTATTCTGGTTTCTCGTTGTCTTTTGTTTTTGTAATATTTCATTTTGTTTTTTCTGGAAATAATTTTTGTTTTCCATAATGTTTTTGTTTTTTCTGTTTTGGTTTCTGGAATTTTTTTTGTTTCCTAAAATATAATGCATTTTTTTAAAATATTTGTTTTTGCGTTTTCATGTTTTTGCATCAAGTAATTTGTTGATACTATTTGTACTTCAGGGCCACCATAGAAAAAGAAAATGATAGAACTTATTAAAAACACCAAAAACCATATTTTCATCAGAGTGGGTCTTTAATAATTTTCAAATTCCAACAACATTTTTGTTGAAAAATTTATTCTGAAGGTTTACATATCAGAACATAATAGGAGGCATGTTTTTTGGTGCTTTCTCTGCCCTCCAGTACTCTGTTTACTGTTGCATCCTCTCTCTCATCGCGTGCGGAGTGTTCCTGCGGGTGAGCTTTGAGCTCAAAGTGCTCTTCCTCACCTTGGCCTCCACCACATACTACATCATCATCTTCAGCAGCAGCAAGGAATATTTCAAGGCGTACGGAGACTTCCTCCATGCTCAGATCAACAGCAGCTGTAATGGCAGCAGGTGGGACCCGAAGTAGAAAGTATTTCCTGCTGATATGCTGTTTCCTCCATTTTCCATGATAAACCAGAAATATGCAAACACTGAATTATATTGTGCTAATTAATGCAGACATTTAGGAGAACTGGAATTTCACTTAAGCTCAAAGTCGTTGTAAAATGAAACAGGAATGCTCTTGTTTTTCTGCACTAGGGGAGATGATTTTATGGATCTCCTAAGCTGTATAGGACTTGTTAAACACCCCCAGTACATGAGCTGCATATACATCACACTGTTCCTGATTACCATGCTCATCATCTCACAGCAGGTATGGAAACATTTCCCTTATTTCCTCACATTTCAGCATTTTTAGCCCACTTTTACCAGCTTCTTTCATCGTCTGCCGCTTTGCCTGTCAGAACGAGTACTGCTTTCGCCAGGACTTCCTGTTGAAGTACAAGAACCGCACTGAGCAGGATGAGATTGAAACCAGGGAGAACCTGAACCGCCTCCTGTTGGAAAACGTGCTTCCGGCCCACGTGGCGACGCTGTTTGTCGGGGAGAACAAGAAGAACGAGGTAACAGTTCTGCAGAATAAAATAAAAGTCAGAATTTTCCCAGCATCTTCTTTTGAATATAAAAAAAAAAGATGTTGTTCTTTAGCAGCACTATAATTAGCTTATACTCGAGCACTTTAAATTTGACAAATATGAGTTTTTATTGGATTTTCCTGCAGATCAAAGTCTACACGTATAAATTATGCCACGAAACCTGCTGCTGATCAAGCTGTGAGCTTATCAGCTCCTCATAGACCTTAAAATGAGAGCAGGAATGGATAGAGCTAATCCAAAGTTTTGTGCATTGAGACTCTTTAGTGCTGCTGAATTAGGCGACTGTGTGGGAACATGTCAAAGTTTACGCTGCATGAGGGAAAGCCAAACCATCCTTATCTCTTTTCTCTTGACTTTCCGCTTCAACAGGACCTCTACTACAAGTCCTATGACTGCGTTTGTGTGATGTTCGCCTCGGTGCCGGATTTCAAAGAATTTTACACAGAGTGTGATATTAACAAAGAGGGCCTGGAATGCCTGAGGCTGCTCAATGAGATCATTGCCGACTTTGATGAGGTCAGGACAAAGACGGGAAGGGGACCCATCCCTCTGTTCATTACCAAATTCTTCTCTGAGATAAGAGTTTCATGAGTTAACTTTAGGAAGTGAGGCTGGCTTAATGTTTCCAGGAATAAATATAAGGATCGACAGCCTCTCCATGTGGATGTCTCAGTGTTTTCCTGTGACCCCACAGCTGCTGTCCAAACCAAAGTTCAGCGGTGTGGAGAAGATCAAGACAATTGGCAGCACCTACATGGCTGCCGCAGGCCTCAGCGGGACGCCCGGTCAGGAGAACAATCAGGTGAGGGCGGGTGGTGCCTAAGAGTGGGGTCAAACTGAGTTTAGACCATCTGAGACCAGAGAAACCGTAACTTCACCTTAAGCACCTCATGCTCAAATTTACCACCATCTCTTGCTACATTCAGTTTTTTTATTTTATTTGCAAAAACCATAAAGTTTTAGTAATCTGACTCCTATAATGTCAGTCTAAATAGTGGAAAATTTCACTATTTATTACAAAAAAAGATATTTGAAAAAAGTCAATATTGAATGGAGTTTTAGTGGCGATATACAAGGAGAGAGAAAAGGTAGTGTGCCTCCGGTTTAAGGGCTGCCAGTTTGATGCCTAAGAACTGGAGGTGTAAAAATATGAAATTGATTTTTTTAGCCTTTGAGCAAGGCACCAACCCCACAGCTGCTTTTAGGGACTTACTATTGGTGCTGCCTGCTGCTTCTGCCTTTCCAACATGGAAATGACACAATTGAAAACAAAAGAGAAGTTCTTATAAATAAACAACAACCCCAAGTACAAACAATAATCATAATTTCTGTAAGGATGGAGTAAAAATGTTAAAGGAAAAGTGATTAAGTTATAGTGCACACACATATTTTATGAACAACCCTGGGAGTATTTCAAGCAGAGCGCTTACCTGGTTACTCCTCCCCGTGGGCGGTTCAGTCTAATTAACTCATCTGTTTAGCGTCCTACTTAAGTTCAAGGTGTGCGGTCCAATCCCTTTCTTCCATTTCTATGGAGATCTTTGTTTTATGGATCTGAACGGAGCCTAATGCCAAACTAAAATAAATATGGAAATAAATCTTCTTTACTGCATGAATTGTCTGACTGAAATACTTTAATGATCTTTCTAAAAAAAAATTTTTTTCACACAAAAATCAAAGTGTTTGTATCCAATGAGAGACGTTAGGAGTTTACTTTATCCTAATTAGACTCTTTAATATGTCTAAGATTAGTAGCCAATATGATTTGTTTGCACTATTTTTATGTGGAGCTAAAAGTGAAAACTTTGGTGTCCAAATACACCCTTTGGTTTTTTTTTTAAACTCCACAGAATTTTATTTTTCTACCTGTCATCACAGTAAAATGAATTGGGCTTTTATGTCAGTAGTACTGATATTTGTCATTTTCTGTGTACTTTTTCAGTGTAGATTTCCACATTTTAAGACTGTAATTAGCAGGACTTGGGTGTGGTCCCTCAAACCAAACAATGAAATGATGCACCGATCCTGCAGTTTCAGTTTTTAGGACCATTTTAAAGCAACAGTCAATGAGTTTTGTGATCATATCTCAGTGTGCCCTTTAACCTTAATTATTTCCTACTTTTACTATAGATGGAGCTAAGCGGATTGATGATTTTGTCTTTGTGGTAAAATCAAACACAATGCTCCAAACATAATTTATGACTTTTTAATGTCAAATTTAGCACGTTTTTTAGACTTTTTAAAAAATATTTGTTGCAGATTTGTACATTCCTGCACTTTTTAACACATAGGAGGAGCCCTGTGATCTACAAATTAAAATAAAAAAAAAATCTCAACTGGTCAACATTGATGCTTGGGAGGGGAAACAGCCGTTGCATTGACTCTTGTTTATCCTCCAGGACCGGGACAAGCAGCAGGCACAGATTGGGAATGTGGTGGAGTTCGCCATTGCCATGATGGGCAAGCTGGACGGCATCAACCGACATTCTTTTAACACCTTCAGACTTCGTGTGGGTGAGTGCTGCCATGAACTAAAAGTGCACCCTGTCTCTGTTAAAGCTGGCACATGCAAGGTTGCAGGTTCCCCTGTGGCTCTGGGCCTGGCATTTACGTGGCGCTCCTGCAGTCTGAGCAGAAGCGTGCGTCGCCTTTCAGCTGGGATTTCAGTGTAAACTGTCCCTGGAAATAAAGCGAAACCACAAACTCATCTGCCATAAACTCAAACTGATAGTTTGTTATATCTGCTTTATTTGAAGGTCGACTGTAAACTGTCACATTTAACTACAGTCCATGAGCTTTCCTTTTGTTTGAAATCGAAGATTTAAAAGAAGAAACAATAAACTGTATTTGGTCTGCAGCTGAGACAGCTGATACTAAACAGACGTAGTTCAAGTTTTTGACAAAATATGTTAGTTTTTTTTTTTTAACAGAGGAATTTTCCACGGCACTCTTTTATACTTAAGAAATGCTCAGAAGAAGCATAACTTATTTTGGAGACATAGCAGCTAGCTGTAAGGCTTTTTTTTCCTTTTAAATGATAACTATTCCTCTGCTTTTAAAACTCCATTAATCCTGCACACAGATTCTGGCTCCGGGCAGATCTCTCCTTTGCACTTTATCTTAGCAATAAAAAAAGTCCTATTTATATTGCATATACTTTCTAAAAAATCCATTTTAAAAGGATTTACTAGTTTTCCAGTTTAATGCATCTTAATTCTAAAGATCAGAGTGTTTCTGAATTCTTTTTAAAGCTGCTAACAACAGAAACGTAGCATTTTAAAGACAAGTGTCATTGTGTCAAAAATTTCTTGTTTTTTTAAAGGCTGTTTATTTTATTTCCATTCAAAATTGTATCTCAACCAAGGTTCAATATCACCACCAAACAACTTAGCTAGACCAAAATTTGATTTAATAAATATATTTTCTTAATTTTCCTCCAGAAAATAATTTAGTTTGACTAAAACCTGTTGCATAAAGCTAAAATTCTCATTAAGAGTTTACGTCTGCGAAAGAAAATGACAAGAAACTGCTTTAAAAGAAAGACTCGATTCTTATATTGCTTTAGAATTTTGATTAAAAACACTGTTACATTTTTTGGCCTTTTCTTAACATTTTAATTTCAGTTGAGACAAATTTATTTATCTATGACATTAAAACTTGCTGGATGTCCTTCCATCGTACACTGTCAGAAGTCTTCTTTGTTGTTCCGTGTCATTTGGTAAAAATCTTGTAATAATCTGACCGGCAAAGCTAAAACTGAGCAGATGTTTGCTGTTGGCTGTTTTCTTGCAGGAATTAATCATGGGCCGGTGATCGCAGGAGTGATCGGGGCCAGAAAACCGCAGTACGACATCTGGGGGAACACGGTGAATGTAGCCAGTAGAATGGAGAGCACCGGGGAGCTGGGGAAGATTCAGGTATGCTCTGAGAACTCTTCTGTTTTACCAAAGCTCACAGTGAAACCAACTGGTAAAATGTTTGCCGTGAAAAAATTACAATACATATATATATGTGATATAAATCTCAAAGATCTTGCTCCAGGCTTTTCTTTCAAAGCTCTATGAAAGACTTTGTGTCATATATAATTCCAGCCGGGCACAAACTGCAATGGTTCATTTCTCCTCCGTGATCAATTTTCCAACAGTTTGCACTTCCGTGAATGAAAAGGGACCCCAATCTATACGTCACTACCAAATCAGTCTCCTGATTGTTTAAAGTTAAACCTGATTTAATTTTTGCGCTTGTGCTGTCTTAGATGACCCCGCCCTTACTTTGACGTGTTCTCCCTCCCATAACAGAGGTGGATAAAGGTGGACAAATTTCATGTAATCCATTGAACCAGTGAAGATCACAAATCATTGAGAAAAAAAAAGGTTCAGAGCACTGTCTAGTGGGTCTATATGACCCAACTCCCAACGCTAAAGTGCCTAGGATAGCACAAGGGTTACGAAAAGGCTCAAGATCTATCTTTTTAACCTGGCTTTCAGCTAATTTTTTACTATCACTATTTATTTATTTTTTTTTAATCCATTTAATCTTGTTTTACGAACTTAAACCAGATTTGAATGTGTTATTTGAATTTATCTTATTTCAGCGTTTTATTGTTTTTATCAATATGTTTACTCGTTCATGCTCTTTTATACTTTTCATTCTCTTTTTTATTTGTTCCGGTGCTTCCTCAGTTGGAACCTCTCCCTCTGGGTCGGATGCTGTTCAGCCACTGCGGCTTGATATTAAGAAATATCAAAACAAGTTTTTGCTTTGTTTGTTTTGTTTTAATGTAAAGTACTTTGTGTTATTCTTTTATATGAAAAGTGCTTTATAAATAAAGTTTGATTGATTGAATTTTGAACACACGTTTAAATGTGCGTGACTATGCATAAACGCATAAACGAAATTTCAAAACTCACATTTTCACTTTTACATCTTTTTTTTTTCACTTTCAATTTTGTTTTTCAGTTTCTAATCAGAAATCTTCAATTTCAACTTTTGGTGCATTCACTGACAGTGGAAACTTGGATAATTCCCACCAGAATATCAAAACACTAACTACTGTATGTAAGTGGTCGTTCTGAACAAAGTGTTCAGTAAAAATGTTAAAAATGGTAGTAATTATTCAGTTTTTCACTGTCAGTGAATGCACCAACTTGAAGCTTCCAGCCTCATCATTCTGATTGGTCCTTCATCTAAGCCACGCCCCCACACGCCAGAAAGGGGCCAAAAGTTTCAAACCTGAAACTTTCAGATTTGAAACTAAAAAAGGTTGAAAGTGAAAAAAAGATTTTAAACTGGGAAAAAAAAGTTTTGAAGCTGAGTTGAGTTTTGAAACTTAACAGAACATGTGAAGCTTATATTAGAACTGGAGAACGTTTCAAACGCCCTAATTTTTTTTTTTCAGCTTAAACACTAATATTTTAGCTTGAACTTTTCAAGTTGTTTTAGTTGTTTCAGATTAGACCTGACTCCGACATGGCTCCATACGTATACGTTGTACATATCACATTAAAATTACATAATTGATGCAGCGGATAACAAATGAATTGCATCTAAACAGCGCAATAATGCATGCATGGTTCATGTTTGTACGTGTACTTATCTGATTTATTCGTACTTTCGTGGTTTTAACGCGGTTCATTTGTGATGCATCTGAAAATTTCCCGAAAAGACCATAACTTTTCTGACACATGGCCAATTTTCATGTGTTTTATGCACAAGATGTCCGTGGTGGCTGTGCGACACGGCCTTTAAATATCAGTGAGAAGTGTCATCTTGAGATGAAAAACTGAACGTTTTGCTGCCTCTTTGTGCCTTTACTTTCAGGTAACGGAGGAAACGTCGGAGGTGCTGCAGGAGCTGGGTTACTCCTGCGAGTGCCGAGGACTCATCAACGTCAAGGGCAAAGGAGAGCTGAAAACCTTCTTTGTCTGCACCGACATGAGCAAGCAGCTAGGCATGGGGCTGAGCTGAGGCCGCGCTGCTCTGGAGAAGGACTCATACTCACAAGTCAAAAGGTTTACAGACATGACGCGCTGGTCACTAAAACACCATGAAGCTCCTGTGGCGTTCAGAGGAATTAAGAGGATCGGGCTGCTTCAGGGTTTGGCAGATACCAGGAGGCGATGAAGAGCGTCCGCATGAACAATCAGCCTTTTCATCCTTGTGCAGTGATTTGTTACATTTTTTTTTACTTTTTCCTGTATCAGTTACTGTATAATAGTCGGTCAAGTTACATAGGAAGTTTAAAAAAAATATTCTGATCAGGTCGCCATTTGGAGACAGTTGTTCTCAGCAGACTCTGCTGCGTTTCTTTTCACTGATGGCCGATGTCTCAATGAAAAAAAGTTCTTAAAAAGCTCCAGGACATTTCCGATGTTCGGCCATCAAGATTCAGGCTTCATACGTTTAGCGTTCTGTGTGCGTTTTCCTTCTAATCGCTGCTTCGACGTCACAAACATGTGAAGAGATGGATTTTATTCCATTTGGTTAAAATCTGAGGAGACTTCTGTCCAATCTTTCAGAACTGGATCGCTTTCTGTGCCTCTGAAGTCTGCTGTGGCCTTACTGTCTGAGACCAACGTCCTGTTTGTTACGTATGAATACCGCTGTACTGGCCTCTCTGTGAACAAATGTGACTTTTGTACAGTTACAGAATGTAATAAATGTTTTCTTATGTCTGCACTTATGCCAAGCGTTACAGTTTCAACCAAAAATGGAAGTAAACAAAAAAAATTTATTGGTTGAAATGCATACAAATATCCCACAAAAAGCACCGTTTTGTACAAAACTTAAATTATTCAATTGAGGGCGGTTGGGGCTTTATTTCACAGCGATGGAGGCAAACACGTCGGCCTCCATCGGTTCGCTTGTGTCTTGCACTAAAAAAAAAACCAAAAAAAGAAGAAAAAAATACCAGTTTTAGGTGAGATTTTTGGTAAATGAGGCGTTTAAATGCCTGCGTTTGTGTTCTGGGTTACCTGTGGTCAGGTCTATGAGCGGCTCTGGAGGCGGGGCTATGCCCATGGCCTTCCTGATGGCGTGGACGCTGCTCACGTCACACGGCGCGACTTGACCGGTCAGTTCTGTGAGGTTCCCAGTCACCTTCTCAGCTGGGAAAAAAAAAAAAAAAAAAGGACGAGTTAATGAGCACACAAGTTTACTCCAGAGGATTGTAGAGCTGTTAACCAAAAGGGGAAAAAAAAAATCTAGTATCCATGGCAACATTAACTGCAATTTTATGTAACGTGAGATAACAAAGCCCATCTTTATAGCATGAATAAAGGTGGGGCGTGGGGCCGGCGGGGGGGCTCTTACCCAGCTCCAGCTCCTTGGCCGTCGGGGCCAGCAGGCAGATCATGTTAGGCGGCTGCTTGGCGCTCAGGCGTTCCTTCTGGGCCTCTTGCAGGTCGCGCAGCAGCTTTGTAGTCTCGTCCAGTTTCTGCTGAAAGTGCAGGGCTTCTGTGAACGACAGGGGGAGGGGGATCAAGTGGAGTTTTTTTTTTTACTTCCTCCTGTTACAAAATGTAACAGTTTGAACACAGAACAGCCATTCTTCAGGACTCTGATGGAGGCACCAGAGTAGAAGTGGATGAGTGGAGACCACGAATAGCAGGTGGAAGAACTGTATTAACATCAGAGAGAGCTCTTTAATCTTCTGTAAAAAGAAATAAAGTTGTTCCTCTGAATGCCTTTTGATCCTTTTGTTTTTTAACTTTCCATCAGTTTCCATCTCCTCAGAGAAACATTTGTCTCGTCTTTTCAAACATTAGGAGCTGATGTTTTTTTTGCTCACTCTCTCTATAGAGGTTTTATATCTCAGAAAGATAAGTGTCCAGCTTTTAGTGTGCATTAAACATCCTTAACTATAAAGTTTTAGAGCCCAAATCAGTCCAAATGACAATAAAACAAAGAGGAGCGCTCTTCATTTGCTTAAGCGATGAGGCTTATCTGCAGCAAATGCATTTATGGCTGCCTCCAGCTCATAACATTCAAAGTATCTATTCATCCTTCCTGGTGTTTGTGGCATGAAAGGGAACAGCAACAAGACACTTCAAAGGGCTGAAATGGATGTTGACGTGTTTGTGGTTTTACCCCCAGAGAGCTCCTC
This sequence comes from Oryzias curvinotus, assembly GCA_023969325.1. Lineage (NCBI taxonomy): Eukaryota > Metazoa > Chordata > Actinopteri > Beloniformes > Adrianichthyidae > Oryzias > Oryzias curvinotus. Next base: position 24,448,745 of record CM043708.1, on the reverse strand, counting down.
GTCCGTCTGCAGGCCTGCAGCCGAGCGCGGGGCATCCAGCCCGTGGAGGGACTCTGCGACCTGGAGAAGAGACCACGTCGATTAAAAAAAAAAAAAAAAAAAAAAGCATTCCTCGCTCGCGGATGGGGCATCCTGGGAGTTTCCCCCATTTTTACACGCTGCTCTGCACTTCCATTCTAGTCAAACCCAATCAGACTAAATAAGTGAGTGGGGATGAGAGCAGGCTGGAGAGAGGCCAAGAGCAGCACACAGTTGGTTCAGAGGGGCGCTGTGTCTGAAGGTGAGGGCAGCGCTCAGGTTTCCTCTCCAAGCTCTCCAAGCAGAAAGAAAACACAGACCCTGTGAATTCTTCTGCAGCGCAGCAGCAGGTTGAAGGGAAATGTTCCTTCCATGTGTGGAAGGATCACAGCTACCAGCAGGCCTCTGCCATGTTGACACAGCTGCGGATCCAGAAAGAAGCAGCAGTAGCAGCAGCAGAGGCCGTCCATACCAGCGATTAAATGAAGGATCCTCACTGGGCTGGAGCCGCTGCTCTGCACACATTCATAAAGATGACTGACATTTTTAATAAAAATCCAGCACAGACTCACCTCTTTGTGCTCCTTGTTCTCTTTGGAGTTTGTTGTTTTCTCCGTTTGCTTAAAAAAAAGGGGGAAGCACAGATCGGTTTTATTCTCCTAAACTTTCGTCTTGAGCTGCTGAAATCGTTTTCAGGATGTTCTCACAGCGTCCGCCGCCTCCGTCTCCTTCAGGGTCCTGGAGTGCTCGCCGTTGGTCATGGCGTCAAGCAGATTGTCAGCCACTTTGTACACATACTCGTCTGATCTGGCCAGAAATCCCGACAAGCTGCCAAACAAACATTCATCACAGGTTTCACCACAACTTTTTCCAAAATCCACAGCAGAGCTCAATACCCACTTAGAAAAACGGTAGGAAATTGATTTCCTCACTGCAGACGATTCCTAGAAAGCTAACCGAGCAATTCATCCAAGAAGGAAACGAGCGGCGAAGGATTTGTGTGAGGAAGAGGAATGAGCACAGAAGACAGGATCAGCTTTAATCGAAGCACTGCTGCGCTAGAAAACTATACTGAAAACATGTGACATGAATCTCAGCTCCTTCAGCCTGGATGTCAGCATAATAAACCAAAAGGGGAAAACAGCGTTAAGAAACTGGTCTGCATCTCAGAATCTTCTTGCTGCTCGTTTGTGACCGGTTAAAGATGCGGTGGCACGGAGCCACACCTGTCTGGTCTGTGAGAATGAGTGACAAAGGGCGGCAGCAGGTTTAACCCTTCATGGTCACAACTGGCCTGGTCTGTGGGCAGGAATGGGGAAACCTGTACACGTGGTGCACAGCAAATATCAAGATCGCAGAAGGGTCAGCGAGCCCCTAGAGGTTCTAATGTTCACGCACGTTTTTTTTCCCAAGGGAATGCCGCTGGAGGCAGGTCATTTAAAACGCTGGAATACCACATAAGGAGGACACAGGCGCTCCTTTTTACGACCCCCCTGCGGCAGGGGTGTCCAAATCCAGGCCTCAAGGGCCGGCAACCTGCTGGTTTTCCAAAAACCCTGCCTCATCTGCTGCTGATTACCTGGATCACGTGTGTTTAGCCAATAAGGAGCTTCAACAACAGGTTGATTGGAAAACATATAGGACACCGGCCTTTGAGGCCTGGAATTGGACACCCAGGCTCAGGCAACCCCTTCGAGCCAACCCACCGTACAGGTGCATATGGCTCAGGCTTTTAAGTCCCAGTGGTCTCTTAGTTATTATTATGCCGTTTAAGGCTAAATAAAAAAACCAGAGTGGTTTTTCTCGGACATCGTTTCTGCAGGGCGGCAGGAGTTCATTAAAAGCAGGACCGTTGGCATGGAGCAACCCCGTCCCCCCTTCCCCTCCCCTATGTGGAGCAGGAGCTTATTGTGGCCCACCCAGCGTTTGATCTCGTCACAACGCCACATGGATGAATGAGAGTCTTCACTGACATTTTGGCGTTAAAACACTGAAAATGGCGTGAGAATATGAAAAACAGCTAAAAAAAAAATAAGTTAGGGAAAGCCTCCTGAAAGAGATTTATGAGCAAATGCTATTTTAATTATTATTTGATTTTATTTGTAATCCCTGCCCGCTTATGAACTTTCTTTACGTTGACACGTGCAAGTTGTTTTTGTTGGAATGTGGCCAGACTGAATCAGAGAATTAGACGAGTCAGTCTGAGGCGGCTCACCTCCTGCAGTCAACACAAGGAGATGGAGGAACGGTAATCAGACAGGAATGCTGCCATCTTAAATGGCAGGGAGCTGGGGTGTGTTTGCACAGACCTGTCTGAGCCCTGCAGACTGGACTCCTCCCCGTACAAAGAGTAGACGAGGTCAGAGTCGTCTTTGCTGATGTTGGCGAAGCTGGAGTCGTAGGTGGGAGCGTAGGAGGTGAACGGCCCGTAGTTTAGGTAGGACACTGCAGGGAGGGTGGCAAACACCAAGGCTCACCGTCTGTCCAACAAGCTTCTTAAGCAAGACATCTGACTGGACTGCTACCTGGATTGATCCTGTTCCTCTTGTCCTCTCTGAAGCTCTGCAGGCAGTTGACCCCATTCTGCAGCCGGTGGGACATCATGCCCAGCTTCACTGGACAGTAACCGGCATCTGCACAGGAGCGACACACACCCAACTCTCAGGACATGTGACCGTCCCAAACCAAATCCTGCCACAGCAAACATCAGAAACTACTCTCGTCGAGTCAAATTAAAGGGGCTAAATCAAGCGTTTCTTAAGCCTCTCTGAGTTAACTATATCCATATGTATCACAATACCCTTTGGCACACCAAAGAATGATTTTTAAAATGAAATGCGAGTTATTTTCGCAGCAAATTTTCCTATTCTGGACGACTCGATCTCTGAGGCACCGGCTTTCGCTTCCTTGTGGGTGGCGCCCATTTCATGACGTCAAACTAGAGTCGGCCTCAGCAGCGTGTCCGCTTTTCGCCAAGAAAAACAAACAACATCTGAACTTTTGCACAGGCGGATGTGGATGTTACAACAGCGTATAGCCGATCACCGCCAGCTCATGTGGAGAACAGCCCCTTCTGCCTGGAAGGAGCCGTTCTCACTGGTCTACGTCACCCGCTCGTTTTCGTGGAATGGGAGGGGCTGGGGCTTTACAGGAATACTTAGAGATGCACGAATGGAGCAAAATACTATTTTGTGGCTGTTTTATGTGAGAAATGAACGTTTATAATAAACTTCAAAGCTCAGAAAGTTGATTTTGCATGAAATACACCCTTTAAAAACAGATCCAAAATCTTACAGCGATCAATAAGGCCATTTGGCCGATCACAATCAAGAAATCATAGTTCTTAGAAAGTGCTGAGGGCTGCATATTATTGGTTTTATAACAGGAGCCTGCAGGCCAGAGGAAATTTAAACGAGGGAAACATTTGGCTGGACTTTGGTCATGTCTGCTTTAGTCTCTGTGAAAACTCACCCCCCACTGACGGATCCGCGGGGTTGAGGATTCCCAGGGTGGTGGAGCCATCAGACCTCCTCCTCACAAACTCCAGCTGGGGAGGAAAACGTTGTCAACCGACGGCAAACAAAAATGACACCTTAGATCTTTGACGAGAACCTTTAAAGCAAACGCAGACCAATCTCAAAGCTACAGGCGGCTCTGATTTGACAGAAGTGACACCTCAGTTATGATCCATAAAAAAAAAGACCCACTCAGATGATCTTTTCATCCATTTGAGCGACAATAGTTGATTAGAAATTAGCTTCTGAACTGTGTGCAGGACTGTTGGTACACAGCAACACCGCCTGCATTTTTTCCAGTCACAATGATTTGAATGAACAAATACAAATTTGAAGCTATATTTTCGTAATAAATGTCCTCCATTGTCAGAAAAATTCAATGGGAACAATTTCAAAATCCTAATTTTTTCATCGGAGTGGGTCTTTAATGTGATGTGGGGCCCACTCTCTGCTGCTTCAAGGCTTTCCACAGGTGTCAGCGCGTTTATGTAAGTGTGCTGGTAGAAGCAGTCGGCCTGGTTTTAAACATCTGCTGTCGTGGAAGTGACCGGAACATCGACAGCAGTAGAATGTACATCACTGTGAGCTCCTTCCTGCTTTCTCACATCACACTGCAGCACTCTGTTGGACAGCTTCCCTCCAGACTCGGCGATGACCTTGCACATTTCCTCTAGCTCCTTTTCAGCGTTCGCCGCTTCGTCCTTGGAGTCTTTGTCCTGTCTGCAGAAGGAAATACATTGAGGGATGACAGATGAGACACTCTGACCATGAACCAAGAGGTTTTTTTTCTTTGTTTTTTTTTTCTACTTTGTGCAGACCTGAAGAATTATGAGAACAAAAATCAGTTTTTTTTTGAACGCCCACGGTCTACTTCCACTTCACACATCATCCATCTGGATGGAGGATTTATGGCTTACGTAAAAGCAGCTGCATTTAAAGGAAATTTATTTTGAAAAAAATCTGAAGTTGTTCCTCAAAGTTGTGTCGCGTGACCAAAAAAACAAAGCCGATGTGAAAGATGCCCAGCAGTGAGAGGAAACAAACCCCCAGCATTCCCCAAATTCTCTCCATTTCCAGAGGAGAACAGCAGCCCCCCTCCCTGTACAGACACGGCTTGTAAGTGAGGGAAAGACAGGTTTACAGTGGAGAAGCAATGCTCCACCATCAGCCGGAGCACCTGGGAGTGCTGGGTGTGCGTGAGCGCTCGCTGGTCTCCGTGCTCATGGATCTCTCCTTTCGGCGGTCCTGGCTGCAGCCCCCCTGTTCCTCTGTCTTCAGTGCCTGGGGGGTAGAGGGGTCCAGGCCCGACATGAAAGCGATGCTCTGCTTCAGGCTCTCCAGTCTTTCCTGGGATACAAACAGAAGACCATCGGTCTCTGATGGCAATAGCCAGGCTTGGTGTGATGAAGACGCAGCAACAAGGAGGATGCTTTTGCTGCCCCCACCTGTTGAATCTTTACAGACTTGTTTTGAAAAGACTCCTAGCTCTTAATTCTAATATACTTCCAATCTTGTAGTGCAATTTGTGGAAACATATATTGATCCAATACCTAAACCTCAAAAAAGAGCAATTAGAGTACCATCTATGAATCTATAATTGCACTATTAAAAAAATAATCATATTCAAATTTGTAGATATTGTGCTATAAATAAAGTTAAAAATTTTGTGTTTGAGCTTTTAAAAGTAGCTTGCCCTTCAGAGTGCTGTCATGATTAAAAAAAAAAGAAGAGAGGAACAATTTAATTTGTTATTTTTTAATGTTTGAATTACGCAGAGAAAGAACTAACATAAAATGGCGATGTCCTTCTGTGTTTGAAACAAAACGTTAGAATTGTTTGGATATAGATTTTCAATTAGTTACTAATGTAAAAAAAATGTAAGTTACTGTTAAAATGTCAAATTGGTTGATGTTAATGAAATTTATATATGTAGTAGGAAACATAAAAAATCATGTTGTGACATTTTTCTGATGGAGGATATTTAACTAAAAAAAGATTACGTCCTAAATTGAATTTCTGAGTATTTCTTCATTTAAATTGTTGTGAATCCAGAGTAAAGACAAAAAGCTGTTTGAAAAATAGCTTATTGGTGACAGAAAATAAGCTACGCAGCCTCACTGCCGAGAGCTCGAAACGAGGAGGGGTTGGAGGGGCGGCGTTGCTCTGCACCAGCAATCCCCCCCACATATCGGAGGTTCATTTCTAATGAACTACTGCCGCTCTGCAGAAACTGTGTCCTAGGAAAAAAAACACAAACTTTTGGCTAATAGTTATACTAGACAAAGAACTGGGAACGCTTTAAAAATAGATCAAAAGCTGACTTAAAGTATTCTGATTGCATGTTTGGGGCATATTTGTTACCTTGATGTTAAGTTTTGTGGTTTTGATAAGCATGATGCTTCGAATATGTAAAACCTTAAAAGCTTATTTCTGTCATTTGGGGTCTGTGCTTAAAGAAAGTCATTGATGTTCACACAACTATATGTACTTCTTTTAAAAGCCATTATAAGATAAATACTGTTGATCTGAACTCCACTTAAAGGGCAAATGTTGGAAACTAGAGGCTGCAGATGAAGCGGTGAACATTTTCTATCACATCACCCCTTTGTCACAGCGACGGCTGCGGGGCTTTATGGGTTCTGTTAACATTCCTCAGTTATGACTGTGGAAGTGAGAGAGAGTCGCTGTTTGGACAGTAAGTCCGGCGAGCTATAAATCGAATGAAACGTTCAAACGCTCTTTTGTGGTTCTTTTGCCAAAACAATTCAAAATAGGCAGAGGTTGTTCCAAACAGCTGGAGGAAGAAAAAAAACTATAAAAACATCCACCTTTGACATGTTTCAGCTCACTGATGAAGCTGTAGGAAAACAGAGCTACATGAAGACGGAGCATCTTGCATTGCAGCATTTTTTCTGTTGACCTTTTTTTAAGCTTTAATTATAGAACTGTTTGCCTTTTCGAGTAAATTAAACTACATTTATTTACTTTCAATGCCTGTCCCAAACTTTATAAGAATTTTTTACACCATCAAATGAAGTTAATTGTGTACATAATATCAGACATAATAAGATGAATGACCGACTAATGTTTGCAGCTTCATACCTGACTCAGGATCTTCATGCCAGAGTGTAACAGTTTCCGAGCTGCTTTGTGGTAGATTGTCTCAGGTTTGTTGTAGATCATGGCATTGTCACACATGAGCTTGAAATCAGTCTGCAGCAAACACAATTGACCTGTCAGAACTACAGGCCAGCTTCATGCAAAACGGCAGCAAAACGTGTCAGAAAACTCAAAGGTCGGCCTTCAACCTGAATCAGTTGAATCAGACATTCTTTTAATTCACAAATTCACGCACCTTGAGTTCATCCAGTGATCGGAAGCAGCCTTTCTTCACTTTCTCCTTCATCGTACTGAAGTCCATGGGCCGTTTGATAATGGAGGAGTAACCAGGTGCAATCAGGTCTGTCACTGGAAAAGAGAAAAACGCACTGGGGTCTTTCCTGTAAACACACAAAAATATATATTTTTTAAAACTGTTTTAAATTGACATCACACCAAAATAATTACACCCAAATAGAGAAATGTGGAAATACTGGCTGCACAAATCACTCAAAGTCAAAGTATTTTTTATAAGTTATCATTTATAAGTTTTCATGTATAAGTAATCAGTACAGCACCTTTGAAGCTGCCGGATGAGCTGGTTCAAAGCTTCCTGCAAAGGAGTCTGCTCTTTTTCTGCAAAAGAGAACCAGAAAACCATCTAAGAACACCTCTTTTTCAAGAATAGACCAACAGACAGCTAGATTGGTACATTTTTCTGCTAAATAACACAGAAATTTAACTAACTACATAAAATAGCAAAAGTTCGAGGAGAATTATTAGGAATTTCATATTTGTTAAGGCCCTTTAAGGCTGCGTATGAGAGATTTAAATGGCCGGTTCCCAGCCACTTTCCCTTAAAAAATGCCCCCCCCCCCCTTACTGGTTTAAACCAAAGAGAAAATTAACTTTTCTCCAACCAGGTCAGATTAAATTTCCCCATGCTGTTGTATGTCAGACGACTGTAATGCTAATACCTGCTTATTTCTAAATACATTAGTTTAAAGATATTTTCTCAGACCCTGCAGGAACCATGTGGACGGCATATCTCTGTAATATGCGACGCATACTCCACAGGTAAACACATAGGTGCCTCTCAAGTTGCCTGCTTGCTTTGAATAATTTAAACTGAGTTTGGACTCTCTTTGTTTGTTGTGCAGTGTTGTCTTAATAAACTGTTGGACGGCCATTTACCAGGATGGACAGAGACACTGAGCTGTGTTTTCAAGCGGAGCCCCTATAAAACATTAACACAGTTCACCAGAGTACAGGACCGTATGGTCAGTATGAGTGCACCCTTTCTAACCTTCCATTTTATCCAGCTCTGAACGGATTGGAGTTCTGCTCTGCTCTCTTTCCTCCTCTGCTTCTCCATCCTGTCCTTTTTTCTTCTTTGTCATCTATAATAAAATAAAAAAATTAGGCACCATATCAATCCACCACATTTCCTCTAAAAGAGGATAAAGTTCCCTTTCCGAGCAAGTCTCTTCAGTGATTTACCTTCTTCTTTGACTTTTCATCTTCAGGGCAGCCGAGACCCCTCTCTTTATCCTTTTTCTTCTTCTTCTTCTTCTCTTTGGCTTTGTCGGAATCTGTTGGTTGCTCGTCATAAAATGTGTCCCGACTCGAGCTTCCTGTCGTCACCTCGTTCCCAGAGACTTTCAGCACCAGTTTCAGAGGCCTCTCTCCATATTCTGCAAACAGCAAATTAATCAATCAGAAATTCAGAATAAATGTAAAGGAATTTTTTTTATCACTATATATATATATATATATATGGTATTGAAATGTATAAAGTCCACAGGAACATTAATAGCTAAATTTGAAATATGTGATTTTTAAAACAATTTCATATCCATATTTTGAACATTGCTTTGTTTACTTTTGCTCTGGATGGTGTTGTTGATGATTGCATGAATAAATACGAATGTTTATAATATTTCTGGGGGGTATTCCAGGAAGCATGTTTAAACTAGCCTGACTTTAACCCTGAACTCTGGCTGAAATCCGCCTGAACTTGCTTACTCGGGGTATGTCGGTTCCAAAAGACCGGATATGAGTTGGTGTAATTACGCTCAACTTGGTAACCCTGGGTTAACGCACGTGCGCGTCAAGTACATAAAGACATTCTCAATGGATCTGCGATTTCCGGAGTCACCATGGAAATGTGTGGAGAAAAAAAAGTGAGCGCTACACTTCAGTGAGACGGAGTCTGAGATTTTAATGACGGCGTATGAAGATTATACGACCATCGAAAAAGTACCATGGCTGCATCAGTAAAAGAAAGAGTTTCTGCTTGGAGAAAAAGAACAGACACGAGTTTCTGATCTTATTTCCATTTTCACTGTGACGCATATGTATAACAATAAAAAGAAGGAAACAACATGCATAGTGTATAAATTCATTTACGAGTTTTCCATCACTGTCATTTTAGCAGCTGGTAGTAGAGGTGCTATATAAACTCATCCTCCTCTCCCTCCCTCTCACTCATGGTGCAGAGACTTAAGCATAGTAGGACAAAATAACTCGGCAAAACACAGTAAAACAGCTAAACAACTAAACACATTTGGTCAAAAACCCACACTTAAACCCGAATCCATCCAGACAGGCAAAGGGAATGGTATCCCACAATCCCTTGTGGTGCCGATCTATAAGCAGCACCAAAGTTACACCTACTTTATTGAATTAATTTGAATGAAAGTAAAATAACTTTCTGAAACTATGTGTTATTTTTAAGCTGACTTAACAAAACAAAAAAAGATTTAACTTAACTGAAGCAAATAATTAAGTTAGATCAACAATGTAAAAAAAAAAAGATATATTTTTCCAACATCCATGTGTGGTCTTATCACCCTCTCACGGTGGAAAAAGTATTATCTGAGCTTCTTCATCCACTAAATCATCTTCAAATGGACACATCATGCTGCTTCACCTCTCTGAAAAAAACAAACTAACCTTCAACTAAACCTGTTCCAGACCAGGTTATGTTCAGAGCATGAGTTGCTATGGCAACTTGACATACCCTGAAACATACCTCCATTTCTGGAACCGAAAGCTGAGGTTATCAACTTCCTTAGCCTCAAACTTACCGTGGTAGCTAGCATAACCTGCTTTCCAGAATACCCCCTGTTGAGAAATGGTTATGAGGCCCGAACAGTAAACTTTTAGCTTTTGAACACTGCACATTTACACTACACTATTGACAATAGCTTTATCTTTTTATTTGATGTCTGACTATGTAGAATTTAAGTGATAGGAGCCCTGCTGTAAATGCAACCCCCCCCCCCCCCTCCCAGGATAAATAAAGTATTCTAAATAAATGAATCTGATGACTGTAAACAGCAAGATCTTCAACTTGAAAATTAGAAGTGAGGGGGTTCTGTTGAGCACCCAGATTGTATTGTGTGGAAATGTCTTTCTTTCTTTTTTAAATTGAGTGTATATTTGTATTAAATTGGGTGTAAGTGTAAAATATTCAAGAGTAAAATTCATATCAATTTCTGCTGATTGGTTCGGCAAGAACTCCGAATGCTAACAGCTAAAAAACCCGCTCGGTTATACGTTCCAATTCATCGTCATATATCTAGGATATTTCAAGACAAATTACTGAAAATTTACACACCCGATAAGCAAATTTAAAATGTAAATTTAAGACACTACGGTTTAACTTAAGTTACAACTTGAGTTAGTTAGCTTAAAGCAGGTGCGCTAGCAAGTTAACATAACACTCGTATCCCTACAACTCCCAAAGAGGGAAATCAGCAAGTTTAAAAACAAACACACATTAAATCACTTCCTGATTAGATTAAATTCTCAGATAAAATACCTTCATATCCGTGTTTTTCGGATTTGTGCTTTTTATGCTTCTTGCCCATTGTTAGTACTTCTGATCAGGCAATAGCTGGGACAACTGAGCGGATGGAGTCTTTAGAAGACACTTGCACTGCCACCTACTGGCGGGGAGGTCAAAAATTGAGAACACATGGTCACCTTTTAAACACCAGAGGGCGCTCTAAATTTAAAAATAAACCCTTGGAGTTCATATTTGTTGGGACAGAAGAATTGTTGCAATAAAATGAAATAATTATATATAAAAAACAATTTGGACATGCATCTATGTTTTTTTTAGGTTTTTTTTTTTGTTTTAGATTTCTTTTGTTTTAAAATACAGCCTACTTTTAATTATTCCCAACATTGTTTTTTCAGCCTACTGTCACAATGGAAACTAATTTTGTCTTTTAATAAATATTGTTTGTCTTTGCTGACCCTATGAAAATAGATTTTTTATATGTTTAAATTTGAGCTTGATGAACTGAAGATGTAAATCATTCAAATGTAGCCCTACCTAAGGAAATTAATGACACTTAAATGCAGTATGGAAGGCAAAAAAGAGAAATGGGGAAAAGAAAGGAAAAAGAAACAAACCACAATACATTTTAATATTAAATAATTACATGAAAAAGAGTTTCATTTGCTGAGTCTTTCTCTTAAACTTTCAATTTAATTATTTTTTCACAGTCATAATTGTAGTGATTTTTACTTATTTTTGAAACTATTTTTTTAAAACATTTAAAGATTTCTTTTTTAGGATCTTTAGGAATCTTTAGAGATGTCTATTTTGGTAATTATTATGAAAAAACAACTGCATACAAACGTCAAATATTTTCAAGCTAATTATTGTATTAAGTTAAGAAAATATCAAAGTTATTTGTGCTAAAGTACAACAACAACTTAAGGCGGAAACAGATAGCCTCAGTTTAAGTCCAGGTCATGATAAGGCCACAAGCACCTGAGTTCAATGTAGAACTTATATAAAGGTTCAGTTTTTAATTAACAATGCTTGCAAATAAAAAAAGATAAAGAAAGAAAAGAAAAATAGAAATCAGACCCTAGTGTTGTCAAATAAACGTAATATAAGGATAAGAAGTTAGAAATAAATTACTTCTTTTCTTTTTGCAGTTATTTAAAGGCCACATATTTACAAACTACAGAAAAAGATCAACAAAAATGTGTATATATATATATATATATATATTTTTATATACCAGCATACTTTTGGCTGTAACATTAGTCAGATGTGTGTGATGTTATCTCATCTGTCTGATGTGAACATCTGTGTTCCAAAACCCAGTCTGCTCTGGAAAAATATGAAGAAAAAATGTAAGGTCTGCAGTGCAGGTGTGGAATCTGTTTTGGACAGCCTCCTTTCAGACTTTTAGAGTGTCTGCTGGCAGACCCAGACCTGCATCTGGTCCCCTTTTATAACTATAATTCACAAATAAATCTGTTGAATGTTGTCTAAATTAACCAGTCTAAACTCCAAAGGGGGAAAATGACACTTGGTTGGATTGGGCTTTGCAGGAGCTCGCCTTGCTGTCTGCCTGCCTTGCAGAGCTGTTATGCTCTGTTAAATCAGCACATATTGTACCGGCTGATGAATGACAGATGTTTTATTCATAAGGGAAAGATAGTGTTCATTCTTTGAAGCACATTCCAGGTTTTATGAAAAGAGCAAAGCACGGAGGCAGACGGTTTGAAAGGAATGAAGATTGACTGGATTCACTACTTCAGCCGTTCTTCTGCCTTCAGATGAAGAGGTGATTCTGACAGTCTGTTGATGTTTGAGCCTACGATCTGAGCAGACCCATCCCCAGCAAGTAATGCCCTCATCTGTGTCATGAAACACCAGCATCACAGTGCATTCTTCACATATTGGGCAGGAGAGCTGGCTGGTACTCTGACAGAGAGAGTTACAGTTACAAGACCAACAGATTTTTCATCTTTGGAATTCTATGGTCAAAAAAAAAAAGAATGGAAAAGACATCAAACACATTTTTACAAGGGATGAAATAGTTACCTGCTGCAAGAGTTATGAAAACATTGTTGTAAAAGTTGAGCTCCAGCACCAAAAAAAAAAAAAGTATGTTTACTTTATTACATACCTAAAACATTTTCAGAGAAAAGGAGAATTTTTAGTTGCCATTGTGTAAAATATACAGAAAGAATTTAAGGTAAAACGTGAATCTCAGAGTGGCCTGAACGAGAACACTTTAGTGCTTCATCGGAATTCCTAAAGAAGTTAAGATTATATTGCTATATTGACTTATTTTCATCTTCAGAACCTGCTGTGTCCCTTCCGGGGTCACATGGGTCACATGCACAGGGACTGCTGGAAGCAGCTACTGTTGGAGGAAGGCGGGGTGCACCCTTAACAGTCTGATGCAGGGCCACACACTCACATGCACACTTAGGGGTAATTTAGAGGCACCAATTACCCTAAGCATGTGTTTGCACTGTAGGAGGAAGCCAGAGGGCCTGGAGAAAACCCTCACATGCACGGGGAGTGCATGCAAACTTCTCACAGAAAGAACCCAGCCGGATTTCTTTCTCCAAGGTGAGAGGACTATCACTGCCCCATTGTGGAATTAAGGTTACCCATAATGTTGGCATCCTCTGTCCCCATGCATAGAAAACCTTTCGAACTTTCCTGGTACCCAGGATTATGTCCCACTAAGCAGGAGTAGTTCACTCTGCCAACAGTCTGCTAAGGACAGGAAGGTCCTTATGTGTGGTCGGCACGTTTTTATTTTGATTGTTCTTGGTTGGATTTCCACTAAAGGAGTTCAGAGGCATCAGTTCTAAATGATGAAGAGCGGCTCTTCACACTTGAGCACACCAAACTGCCCAAGATGTTTCCTGAACTTTTTGTTTAGGGACAGGTTTTGCTTCAATCTAGCTCGACCCCAAAAGTCTACAAAAAAAAAAAAAAAAACTGAAAAGAAATTGGAAAACCAGTTTTCCTCTTATCACTTTATCACAGTTATGATTAAGACATCTTCCATCATACTGTGTTTGTAATTTGCTCTTTCATCAATTTGCAACCCTGTTTCTGATTTACTGTATTTCTAATTTTTGTTTTAGTTCAGTCATCAGTTTCCAATAGAGCTGCACTCAAGTCACCACTTCCTGCGTAAATTTGCTGCTACACAAGTTTCTAGGACAGTCGTCGGGCTCTACGCACAAAATGCGCTTTGCAACTTCAACCAGGTTAAATTTTGGACTTGGATTTGGTAGTAATGAACGAATGACATCATTACCATGGAGGACAAATGGCAGTTTATGTACGGCAAGAATGATATGAAAAGATTTGCACTGTTTTGACATTTCCCACAAAATCTATTTCAATTGCAGATGGAGGACATGTGCTAGTGAAAAATAGAAAAAAAAATTAAAAATAAATAAAAAAGAATGCTCTCCCAGCTTGTCTAGTATGAACACCAAAGGCTAAACACGTATTCAAGAATGCAAGTTAAGCCCTTTCAAGAACGCGAGTCCAATGCCCGGTGAGACCTTCGCATTACAGTTTATGTATTTTATTTGTTTATTTAACAGGGACAGTGCACATTAAAAGCATGGCTGCAATGCGCCATCATTAGTCATCTGCAGTCCCCGGACAGGTTTTAAAATCTTCTACCTAAAAAACCTCAAAGCATCAATTAAATACATTAATAGAAAATATACATGTACAATGAACAATCATTTAAAATACATAAACACATGCACACAGTGAGAAACATAAAAACAAATATAAAAGACACAGAGGTGACAGATCGGACCAGGAGGGGCAGGTATGAATATAGTTCAATATAGACATGTTTGTTGTAATATGAACCAGTCTTTTAGGTGCTTTTTAAACAGTGTATGTGGTGATGAACAGAGTTCCACTCTTGTGCTGCTGTTATGGAGAAGGCGCTCTGGCTGGAGTAAACAACACCAGAGGTCATTTGCATGTGTAGCCAGACTCCTGTTCTCATCTATTTTCCCAAACCGCTTAATCCCTTTTGGAGTCACTAGGCTGCTGGAGCCTATCCCAGCTACAGTCGGGCGAAGGCGGGGCACATACACCCTGTACGGTTCCCCTGTCCATCGCAGAGCCACACAGAGACAACCAACCACACACACACACACACATTCACACCTGTAGGACAATTTAGAGTCACCAATTAACTTATTAGGGATTTTGTTTTGCTACCAGTTCATTCAGCGAAAAGAAGTCTAAGTGTACCACAAGTATACTTAGTTTATAGTAAAAGTGAGGCAGTGTACTTGACAGTAACTTTTTATATATCTATATATTGTAAATTTTAAATACTCCACTGAAGTCTGAAGAAGTATTTAGTTCACATGTGTCAAACTCAAGGCCCGGGGGCCAAATTGTGGCCCTCCATGTTGTTTTATGTGGCCCGCGAGAGCATAAAAGTTTTTAATTTCTTAAAATAAAAAATAAAAATTGGTGTGTTTTTATTCATATCTAGGGGGAATCAGACTTGAAATATCAGATTGCGCAACTATACATTAGGACTTAAACACTGTCCATGTAACCTAACCTGACAGAATCAAATGTAAAAGGATTTATGCTAGAGAAACAAGAAAACATATGTTTTCTATGCAACTGTAACTGTCACTTTAAAACGTTACAATAAATAAATAATGAGTTATTTAACATTAAGGATTAGTTACATTTATTTTTTTATTACATTTAATTTCATAAATTATATCTGGCCCTTTGTGGACAGCCGCTATGCTGATGTGGCCCTCGATGAAAATGAGTTTGACACCCCTGATTTAGTTAATCTACTTCCTAAATGTCTATGATCTACTACACAGTATACTATACTTATATGCAACTATACTTAATAAAATACACTTAAAGTGTGATACTTTTGTTAAGTGTTGTTAAAAAAAAGAATTGGTTGCATTGGTAGAAAACAAAACTCTTGATTTTCTCTCCATCCAACAGTAACTGACAGCTTCAAACTTGAGAGTCAAAATTTACTCTAAATGTCAAATTAGACATTAAAATAAATTTCCATGGTTCAAACCCTTTATACGGGGCAAAGGTTAACCTTTCAAAGAAGCTTGGGCCTTTATCACCCACCACACTGACTATTGCAGCCCTTTGTGCTTTCCAGACAGTATTACATCAGCCTCCAAACATAAAAGGAAGCCAATCTCTTTAAACTCTGCTTTCCATCGTTGGTTGCCTCTATAAAACAGAATTCATTTTCAAATTCTCCAAATAAATTTTCCATGTTTAATTTGGTCCTGTAACACTCTTTCTTGCTGGCCTGATTCAGCCACACGTCATCTTTAATCTGCCGGAAAAATGTACTTTTGGCCATTTTTAAAACTAGACTCAAACATAGAGATCACGTGTTTTCTGTGGCTAAATTTTATATTTTATCACGTTTGAAAGGAAAGGAATTTCTAATATACTCATTTTATTTCAAATTTGAGACATCTTTGCTACTTTTCTGTATTTGGTTACTACTATCCTCTAATATCTTGTTAATTTTTTTTTTGCATTTCCATGTACGTTGTACTATTTTTGTTTGTGTCCGCGATAAAATGTGTGAGTCAAAGCTCCAGTCACCTGCATACAAGTCATGGTGAGGATAAAGCCAATACAAGATCTTTTTTAAAGAAAACTTTCATGACTTTTCTTTCTCTTACAGCACAGCCATTTAAAAAAAAAAAAAAGATTTAAAAAAAAACCCTTCCCTCCTAAAAAAAATATTTTGAAACCACATTTTTTAAAAGAAAAGAGAACTTTCCTAAAAAAAAAAAAAGAAAAAAATCTGTTGGATTTGGTAAAGAACAAAGCTTTTGATCAAATATGGCAATATGTATTTCCATAAACCCAATAATTTCCCTTTCTTAAATTATGAATGAAAAAAATATCGCTTTTTTTAAATCTGAAATTGTATAAATCCTTTCCATGGTGACCCTCTAGTGGCAGCAGAGAGGAACAACATGCAGAAAAGCATTTTTTATCACAATTTTTTCCCAGATAAACTTTATTAAACATTTTTCAATTTACAGAAATTCGCATTCAGTTGCACAATAAAGAAACAATTGTTAATATCAAAAACACATACAAGAACAAACAACAATAATAGTAAGGTGCCCTGTGTGTTTCTTTTTTTAATTTTTTTATAAATGTTCATATATAAACCAAGTTAGGGTGAACAAACGTTATAAATGCGTATGTAGAAAAAACAAAACAAAATTTAAAAAATAGGCAAAGGCAAGGCAATAAACAGTTCAAAATAACAATACTTAATAAATTGCTGTAGTTTTCTTGTTTGTGTTTGGAATGCATTTAAGATACTTATAATATTCAGAAATGAATGAAATGTTTGCATAAAATTATAACAACATTGATGATATCAGAAATCCCCCGGTCCAGATTTTCCATATAGAAAAGAACATCGGGTAAGGAAAAAAAGGGAATATTTAAAATTTTGAGTGACAACCAACTGTGAATATCAGTCCAAAATATTTTGATCTGGTTGCAACTGTAAAAGAGATTGTTCTAACGTTTCAGTTTCAGATGAACAGAATATGCATGGTTTCGACTGAAAATTGAATCTTTTATGTAAAAAATCTCTAACGGGGTAAATTTGAGATATTATTTTAAAATGTGTTTCTTTCATTTTAGGTGGAAGTGGGTACTTTGTGTATAAAGAAAAAGATTTGTCCATTAGGGTGGTTTCTCTAACTTTCAAACAAAATTATTAGTTTAAAGGTTAGAGTTACTAATTTATTGTTGCATTTTTTTTATCTTTAAGGGGAATATCATTAATTTTCAGCTCTGGACATTGTGGTTTGATTGCACTGTATTGTAGTATGTTATGAATAAGATTAAGTAAAGGTATGGGAATTGCTTTTCATCACTACAAAGTCTCAAAAGTTTAAATGATGCTCCTACTTATTTGATTATTTGTTGACAGAGTGCAGATCCACACAGATTTAAAGACACTTTTGCGTGTCTGAGTGTTGCAAGTTCTCTTAGGCCTCAGCAGTTTTTACTCCCTCAATCTAATCAAACACACCATAAAAGCCCCACAAAATCAAAGTGGTCTTTCATTACTATTAAAGGAAAAGTAAGTCATGACTCCAGCAGTCAAAGACAGCAGTCTGGTGCAGGATGACTCCAGAGTCCCTCCCGCTCATCAGCTGCTCTGGGATCCAACTGTGTCAGTCCAGAACACGT
Source organism: Oryzias curvinotus (assembly GCA_023969325.1). Taxonomy (NCBI): domain Eukaryota; kingdom Metazoa; phylum Chordata; class Actinopteri; order Beloniformes; family Adrianichthyidae; genus Oryzias; species Oryzias curvinotus. Next base: position 24,431,057 of record CM043708.1, on the reverse strand, counting down.
GCTGAAAGGCCTTGGATTAGAGGGAGATCAGTTACACCAAACAGGGTTAAGAAATGGCAGATGTTGTGAAATTCATTTTCCTCTGTCACAACAGAGAGTTTCCACATGAAAGCAGCGTCCCAACATGGAAAACCGCTTCTCGCTCCGCAGACGGAGCAGAACCGGGACGTTTTGTTGTTTGCATATGCACACAACAACAAATACAAATAGGCGTAACAAAGGCTGGCTTTGAATGGTTTATCTGTCTCACACATGGGCTGACTGAGCCAGCAGCAGAGATAAAAAGCTGGTGTTTGGACTGAGCCAAAGGCCCTCAGCCATTTCACGGGTTCTGGGACAATCCAGCTTGTGTTGAAGGATGCTGGGGTCATGCCGGTGATTGTTGAGTAAACTTTTTGTTTGGATTTACTCAATTCTCATCTTCGTCTCTTTTGAGTCCCTTTTGTCGAGCCTCTCTGTTGGGGCACGGTCGGGGTCATCTGTATTTTCTGGATTAGGGGATCAAAAGGCCACATTTCTGGTTTGGGGGCATCAATCTTAAAACCGTGACAAATGAAAATGATCAAGTTATGTCCTCATGAAATGAGAAAGGGGCATGAAGTTTGGATTCTTTTCAGTGGAAGTTATTGGGCGGCTGCTCAGAAATGACAGATGAAATGTTTGGGGTCATTACAACTGTCAGCGCTGAACGGGTTTGAAGATGTAAAGAACCATCACAAGTGAGTCGGACGGCAACATCAAAGAGGAGAAGCCAATCATTTTGCCTCCGTGTTTTTCTCCCGCCTGCCAGTCTGTCACGGCCACATCTTTGAGCATCACTCACTCATGCCCGTCAAAGCTTTTTGTGCGCGGCGACTATTTTTATCTGCAACCAAAGAAAACTCTCACCAGTGGAGTTGATTGTCAGCTTTTACAGCTGCCTCTGTGAGGATCCAGCCCTGTTGTCCTTTGACATCTACACAGGTTTGTGGATGAAGCCTGTAAAAACCAACCTCTGAGTGTGCTGCAGCAACTGCACCCCTGCTGTTTGGAACAAAACATGACAGAACCAGGCTACGGTGGGCAAATATGTGAGGAAAAATAAGCACAGGTCACTTCTTACTGTAGCTTTATCTGAATTTCCCCGCATAATTGGCCCCATTTTAACCAGAGTGCTCTCTAATCCAATCGCTCTAATGTATATTTTACTGAGTGCGCTTAATATTATTGCGGTTTAATGTCGTTCTCCGCTTCAAGGTGCTTGATGTATTATTCTGCTTTTGAAAACTCCATTATAACAGAGGTAGAAAAAAGGCTGGTCTGGTGTGTGTGACTGTGTGCGTACACATATCAAAATGCTTCGATGCATCCCAAATTAGGAAGTTTGTGACCGTGAGGCAGGATAAGCAAGGTGGGGGGAAACAAAGGTAGATTGTAGCAGCAGGGGAGGTGATTCCAGTCGATGTCGGCCTTTATTCTGTGCGAGCCTCTGAAGACGGAGGTCCTGGGGTGGGAAAAAATACTCAGCGGAGATGTGTTCAAAGCTGGCACGCTTGGTGACGATTCTGCGTCAGATGCTTCGCTGTTTGAAAAGTTCATATAAACTGAGAGACAGCCGCTGGGAATTGGTCTCTGCAAACCCAACGAGAGTTTATCATCTTAGCGCAGGGAAAGGCTCTGAGGTGGAAACGCGTTTCCTGTAATCATGTTCTACTTCACTGGTTTATCAGGACCCCTCCCTCCTCAAAGGATGAGAAGGCTGGGATGATCTTTGTAAATAAGGTGTGAAGGAAGCAGAACTGCTTGGAGCTTAAAGCCAAAGCCATCCTACTTCCCTGCTAATGAATACGTGCCACTTAATATATGAGCTCAATTAACTATGCTTTGTGGCTCAAAAAGGATCATTAAGTCAGTTCAAAGTGATTTTTATTGAAGCTTCATGACTGCTTAGAAAGAAAACACGGCTTAGATCACTTAGACCAGGGGTATTCACACATTTTGAAGAGAAAGTTGGAAGCAAAAAATGCCATTACTGTTAAATTCAAAACATACAATCCTACAAAGGTTTCTAAAAAGATGTAAATGTAAAATTTCTTGTTAAAACTGTGTGTTTTTTTTAGTTAAAGGTCATTCATAATGAAAGTAGGGAATAAAAAATATAAACAAAGCTAGAACACAGTTTAGATTTATTTCTAAAAAACTGACTGTCAATGAACATGTAATTAATAAACTATGTTATATTGTATTAATTAAATGTTGATTAACATGTAAGTAATGCAATGTCTTTCACTACTTTGCACTAAAAACATTGACCGGAACTGGACGGAGTTACCCCCCCCCCCCCTCCCCTTTGCATTTCAAACAGGAAGTAGCTGCTGGCTCCAAGAAGCCAAAATCCTATAGACTTCTATTGAGAAAAAAAACAGCTATTATTATGTCTGCACAAATAGCCATTCTTGCTCTGATACTTTTCTTTGAATACCGGTATGTTTTTGATAATCCACGTTTTTCATGAAGTGTTTTTCTTTTTTGCAAGAGTTTCAAGTTATAAACTGACCAATCAGATGCTTCGAGGGACTTCGAAACAAGTTCATTCCTGATTGGTGATGGTAGTTGCCATAGAAACGTTTAAAAACAAAAGGCAAACATTTTCTTACAAAACTCTGACTTCAGATTTCGGAGATGGTGTGAAGCACTGAACTAATGAATGTGGACAATGAGGTGCAGAAACTCGACTCCACCACATCAGGTCCGGACTAACCTCCTTTCTTGCTCCACAGTTATTACAAGAATTTTGTAAAAACTAAAAAGTTTCTACTGAAATAATTTGGCATTTTGCAAACAACCAAATCCAAGGGGGAACTTCCATGTGTTTACAATCAAAAAATGAAGTAAAAAATGTTGTAGAGATGTGGTTGGAAAAGGCTGCACTAACGTAACTTTGTGTTCTTTAACATTTTTTGATAGTTTTAGGCGCTAACGGAAATGACTTTCTTGTGTTGCAGACCAAACAACTGACTGCCACATGGAAATGATGTCCAGCTCTTCACTGCAATGCCACAGCATCTCTCTATGAGACAAAGCTTTATCTTCCTGCATTCACTGGGTTACGGATTTGTTCCAGTTGTGATTGCTTTTTCATGTGATGGTTTTCTGCCATATTTATCACACACACACACACATACATATATATATAAAAAAAAAAAACGCCCCTCTCACCCTCCGCGGGTGGTTTCTCCTCCAAGCTCGGGTCCTCTACCAGAGGCCTGGGAGCTTGAGGGTCCTGCGCAGTATCTTAGCTGTTCCTAGCACTGCGCTTTTCTGGACTGAGAGGTCTGAGGTCTTTCCAGGTATCTGTTGTAGCCACTCCTCAAGCTTGGGGGTTACTGCCCCGAGTGCTCCAATTACCACAGGCACCACCGTCACCTTCACTTTCCAGGCTTTCTCCAGTTCTTCTCTGAGTCCCTGGTATTTCTCCAGTTTCTCATGTTCCTTCTTCCTGATGTTCCCATCGCTTGGCACTGCCACATCCACCACAACGGCTTTCCTCTGTTCTTTATCCACCACTACGATGTCTGGTTAGTTCGCCATTACCATCCTATCAGTCTGGATCTGGAAGTCCCACAGGATTTTTGCCCTTTCATTCTCTACCACCTTCGGAGGTGTTTCCCATTTTGACCTTGGGGTTTCCAGTCCATATTCTGCACACATGTTCCTGTATATTATTCCAGCCACTTGATTGTGCCGCTCCATGTATGCTTTACCTGCCAGCATCTTACATCCTGCAGTTATGTGCTGGATTGTTTCAGGCGCCTCTTTGCACAGCCTACACCTTGGGTCTTGTCTGGTGTGGTAGATCTGAGCTTCGATCGCTCTGGTGCTCAGGGCTTGTTCCTGAGCTGCCAGGATGAGCGCTTCAGTGCTGTCTTGTAGGCCAGCCCTTTCTAGCCATTGGTAGGACTTCTTGATATCAGCCACTTCAGTTATGGTCCGGTGGTACATACCATGGAGGGGTTTGTCCTCCCATGAGGATCTGTCCTCCAGCACTGTACCCTCTGCTCTCCATTGCCTGAGACATTCACTGAGCACACTGTCAGTTGGGGCCTTGAGCTTGATGTATTCATGCATCTTGGATGTTTCATCCTGGATAGTGGCTTCTACGCTCACTAGTCCTCGGCCTCCTTCTTTGCGGCTAGCATACAGTCTCAGAGTGCTGGATTTTGGATGGAACCCTCCATGCATGGTGAGGAGCTTCCGTGTTTTAACATCCATGGTCTGTATCTCTTCCTTTGGCCATCTTATTATTCCTGCAGGGTATCTGATAACTGGCAGTGCGTAGCTGTTTATTGCCCGGGTCTTGTTCTTGCCATTGAGCTGGCTTCTCAGGACTTGCCTTACTCGTTGAAGGTACTTAGCTGTTGCAGCTTTCCTTGTTGCCTGCTCCAGGTTGCCATTTGCCTGGGGAATTCCAAGGTACTTGTAACTGTCCTCAATGTCTGCTATTGTTCCTTCTGGGAGTGAGACCCCCCCTGTGTGGACTACCTTGCCTCTCTTTGTCACCATCCGGCTGCATTTCTCGAGCCCGAATGACATCCCAATGTCATTACTGTAGATCCTGGTGGTGTGGATCAGGGAGTCAATGTCACGCTCGTTCTTGGCATATAGCTTGATGTCATCCATGTAGAGGAGGTGACTGATGTTGGCCCCATTTCTGAGTCGGTATCCATAGCCAGTCTTGTTGATTATTTGGCTGAGGGGGTTCAGACCTATGCAGAACAGCAGTGGGGACAGAGCATCACCTTAGTATATCCCACATTTGATGGACACTTGTGCAAGTGGTTTCCCATTGGCTTCAAGGGTGGTTTTCCACAGCTTCATTGAGTTTCTTATGAAGGCTCTTAGAGTCCTGTTGATGTTGTACAGCTCCAAGCATTCAGTGATCCATGTGTGTGGCATTGAGTCATAGGCCTTCTTGTAATCAATCCAGGCTGTGCACAGGTTGGTGTGTCGTGACTTGCAGTCTTGGGCGACTGTTCTGTCGACCAGGAGTTGGTGTTTGGCTCCTCTGGAGTCTTTACCAATGCCCTTCTGTGTGTTACTCATGAATTGATCCATGTGCCTATTTATCTTGGTTGCAATGATGCCTGACATGAGCTTCCATGTTGTGGAGAGACAGGTTATTGGCCGGTAGTTGGATGGGACTGCACCCTTTGAGGGATCCTTCTGGATCAGGATCGTTCGCCCTTCCGTTAGCCATTCGGGGTGAGTCCCATCTCTTAGCAGCTGGTTCATTTGTGCTGCCAGGCGTTCGTGGAGTGTGGTGAGCTTCTTTAGCCAGTAGGCATGTATCATATCAGGGCCCGGTGCTGTCCAGTTCTTCATACCTGAGACTCTTTTTTGGATGTCTGCCACTGTGATGGTTACTGGATTCTGTTCAGGGAGGTTGCTGTGTTCTTTTCTCATATATATATATATATATATATATATATATATATATATATATATATATATATATAATTAAACAATTAAACAATTAATGGTGATTAATGGAAGGGGGCAATTACCATAACAATGACGGGCAATTAACATCACCCAGTGAGGGTCCTTGGGCAAGACCCTTAACGCTAATGCCTACCTCACTATATGAGAGACAATGAACCACATGTCATGCCGGCTCAGACGTCGCCCGGCCAAACAAGGTCTGCGTCAGGTGCTGGGGGACCAGAGCACTCTGATGGAAAGTGGGCTACTGGAACAAGACGGAAATGGACTAGATGCGAGAACAAGGATCTGTTAGGATGCTACTACTCAAGTAATCCAACCCAGAGGGGTTACATGCAGAGAATGTGGAATGAATGGATGCTTCGAAACCCACAATCAAGGCTAACTGCCAAACAACTGGTAGCCCAATGCTCAAATATCCACAAACGCCAACTCCTATCACAGCTTGAGATTGAAGTGATACAGTACAATGCCAATACCACGGGAGAGCCAGAACAACAGGTCAGAGAGGAGGTTATACCACACTCACACCCTGAGATTGGGTACACAGCCCCAACAACCACAGTTACGCTGAGCGAGGCAGCAACTGACCTGAAAAACAAGATAATGTCTACAATGAACACTAGGCAACCCCGACACCAGCTACAACGGTTAAGTGATGTACTGCCTGAAAGTCTACTGGAAACTGTGAATGAAGCATTGAGGGCAATTCCTACCACAACCATCACAGAAACCAATGAACTGGTTTACACTTCAGCAGCAGTGATCCTTGAGATGCTTGGCTATAAGAGCAACCATGGAAGAAAACAATACCCACCATGGAAGCAACGGTTAGAGGCCAAAATCAAGGCAACTCGGAAGGATGTGAGTAAGCTGACAGAGGCTCAAAGAGGTACAATGAGAAAGCAAGTACCTAAGAGATACAGCCAGATGCCCATACCTGAAGCCCTGGAAACTGCCAAACAAAGGCTCCTAGCCTTGAGTAGCCGCTTAAAGAGATACACAAGAGACAATGAAGCCAGACGAATAAACAGGCTGTTCGCAACTCAACCAGCGAAAGTGTACGCTCAGTGGCAGGGTCAAAACAGCCGAGCAGACCCACCAAGGCTAGAAACTGAACAGTACTGGAAAAGTATATGGGAGAAAGAGACAGCACATAACAGCAATGCCCAGTGGCTGGTCTCTCTGAGAAAAGAACACAGCAACCTCCCTGAACAGAATCCAGTAACCATCACAGTGGCAGACATCCAAGAAAGAGTCTCAGGTATGAAGAACTGGACAGCACCGGGCCCAGACATGATACATGCCTACTGGCTAAAGAAGCTTACCACACTCCACGAACGCCTGGCAGCACAAATGAACCAGCTGCTAAGAGATGGGACTCACCCCGAATGGCTAACGGAAGGGCGAACGATCCTGATCCAGAAGGATCCCTCAAAGGGTGCAGCCCCATCCAACTACCGGCCAATAACCTGTCTCTCCACAACATGGAAGCTCATGTCAGGCATCATTGCAACCAAGATAAATAGGCACATGGATCAATTCATGAGTAACACACAGAAGGGCATTGGTAGAGACTCCAGAGGAGCCAAACACCAACTCCTGGTCGACAGAACAGTTGCCCAAGACTGCAGGTCACGACACACCAACCTGTGCACAGCCTGGATTGATTACAAGAAGGCCTATGACTCAATGCCACACACATGGATCACTGAATGCTTGGAGCTGTACAACATCAACAGGACTCTAAGAGCCTTCATAAGAAACTCAATGAAGCTGTGGAAAACCACCCTTGAAGCCAATGGGAAACCACTTGCACAAGTGTCCATCAAATGTGGGATATACCAAGGTGATGCTCTGTCCCCACTGCTGTTCTGCATAGGTCTGAACCCCCTCAGCCAAATAATCAACAAGACTGGCTATGGATACCGACTCAGAAATGGGGCCAACATCAGTCACCTCCTCTACATGGATGACATCAAGCTATATGCTAAGAACGAGCGTGACATTGACTCCCTGATCCACACCACCAGGATCTACAGTAATGACATTGGGATGTCATTCGGGCTCGAGAAATGCAGCCGGATGGTGACAAAGAGAGGCAAGGTAGTCCACACAGGGGGGGTCTCACTCCCAGAAGGAACGATAGCAGACATTGAGGACAGTTACAAGTACCTTGGAATTCCCCAGGCAAATGGCAACTTGGAGCAGGCAACAAGGAAAGCTGCAACAGCTAAGTACCTTCAACGAGTAAGGCAAGTCCTGAGAAGCCAGCTCAATGGCAAGAACAAGACCCGGGCAATAAACAGCTACGCACTGCCAGTTATCAGATACCCTGCAGGAATAATAAGATGGCCAAAGGAAGAGATACAGACCATGGATGTTAAAACACGGAAGCTCCTCACCATGCATGGAGGGTTCCATCCCAAATCCAGCACTCTGAGACTGTATGCTAGCCGCAAGGAAGGAGGCCGAGGGCTAGTGAGCGTAGAAGCCACTATCCAGGATGAAACATCCAAGATGCATGAATACATCAAGCTCAAGGCCCCAACTGACAGTGTGCTCAGTGAATGTCTCAGGCAATGGAGAGCAGAGGATACAGTGCTGGAGGACAGATCCTCATGGGAGGACAAACCCCTCCATGGGATGTACCACCGGACCATAACTGAAGTGGCTGATATCAAGAAGTCCTACCAATGGCTAGAAAGGGCTGGCCTACAAGACAGCACTGAAGCGCTCATCCTGGCAGCTCAGGAACAAGCCCTGAGCACCAGAGCGATAGAGGCTCAGATCTACCACACCAGACAAGACCCAAGGTGTAGGCTGTGCAAAGAGGCGCCTGAAACAATCCAGCACATAACTGCAGGATGTAAGATGCTGGCAGGTAAAGCATACATGGAGCGGCACAATCAAGTGGCTGGAATCATATACAGGAACATGTGTGCAGAATATGGACTGGAAACCCCAAGGTCAAAATGGGAAACACCTCCAAAGGTGGTAGAGAATGAGAGGGCAAAGATCCTGTGGGACTTCCAGATCCAGACTGATAGGATGGTAATGGCGAACCAACCAGATATCGTAGTGGTGGATAAAGAACAGAGGAAAGCCGTTGTGGTGGATGTGGCAGTGCCAAGTGATGGGAACATCAGGAAGAAGGAACATGAGAAACTGGAGAAATACCAGGGACTCAGAGAAGAACTGGAGAAAGCCTGGAAAGTGAAGGTGACGGTGGTGCCTGTGGTAATTGGAGCACTCGGGGCAGTAACCCCCAAGCTTGAGGAGTGGCTACAACAGATACCTGGAAAGACCTCAGACCTCTCAGTCCAGAAAAGCGCAGTGCTAGGAACAGCTAAGATACTGCGCAGGACCCTCAAGCTCCCAGGCCTCTGGTAGAGGACCCGAGCTTGGAGGAGAAACCACCCGCGGAGGGTGAGAGGGGCGTTTTTTGTTTTTATATGTATATATGTATGTATGTATATATATATATATATATATATATATATATATATATATATATATATATACATCAAATAAATCTGTCCAGATGTACCAAGCCTCACCAGAACTGCCATCTCTGAGCATCATGGAACCCCCTGTCTCTGTGAGACCTGTTTTCAGATCACTGAGCAGATGGAACGCTTTCCTCCAAATTCATGGTCCAAATTTCAGCTTGAGCGTAAATCTGACATTTTTGTAGACTCAGACAGTGGGCGAGCTGGATTTTTCTCCATTCGGATCTGGATGAAGTCATGCAACAACTGCTGAGGAATAAATCTGAAATCACAAACTTTGTGCCGAACAGAAATTGGCTGCTTTGATTGAGCATGAAAGTTTAGAGGTAGAACAGTTAGAGGAGGCAACAGTTTATGTGAGAGGACGGCAGTAATTGTCTCATTTAAAGGCTGTCCTCCGTAGGTAGGAGTGATCACAGAAGAGCGCTGTTCTGTCCTGTCCGCGGGTGTCTGTAGGGGCCGGTCTTTCAGGTGGTTCTGAGCAGCAGATCACAAAGGTGCGGCTGCCGCATGACATCCAAAATGGGACACGTGAAAGACAAAGACGGTGGATCAATGGAGGGTGCCTCAGCCCCATTCCGCCGCTTTGCCATCAATCTGACAGATGGCACGGGCCTGTCTGAGGCCCTGAAAATGAGGAGTGCAGAGGCTTCAAAGGACCTCTGTAATCTGCAGGAACATCACAGGCTGCGAGAAAGTGACTGTGTCCCAGACATCCAGCCTTCTAAGAGGCCAAGCGAGGCGCTAATGAAAGGCAGATAAAGGGGATGCGGGCACAAACAGCACCGCGTGAGAAGGAGAGATAGAAAACATCAGGTTTGCCAGCCTTTTTTCTCTCTTTCTTCTTCTTCTGAAGGATCTACAGATAAACGGTCTTGTCTGCCCTTTTTTTGTTGCTTGAAAAAACAACACATGGATAAAGAGTTATTTCTCAGCTCTCTTCCTCCACCGAGAGCAACTCAATTCAGACTAAATGATCAGTACTGAGAATGCGGTAAAGTTACAAGATGGAGGAAACAAAGATTTTTTTTCTTCCTCTAGAGGAAATGCCACAAGTTGTTTGTGCTTTTGATGACTTCGATAAGACAGTCAGGCCTGCTGCTTGCTGTGAACTGCAACATCAATTAGACGAATTTGGTTCAAATGTACCTTGCAATGAAGAAATGCCGCATCTCATATGTGGTTCATCTCGTCTGTGTTATCTCAACACACATGGGGCTGCGTTTCGACTGCACCAACATTGACAATATATCCTTCAACTCTCTGGAAATTGGTGGGTTTACTTCATGTTGTCTAACTGGACTGATCATTTATCCCAAACTCCCTTGAGCTTGACAGATTGAGTGTAAACTGGGTGGAAAAACAAGCCATAGGTACAGTACATCGACAATTATACTCTGACAGGTCGGATTTCAAATGTTCCACATATGTCAGTTTTATTGTGAGGGGAAATACGGGCCGCACAGAAGTCCCCGGAGGCGTCAGTGAGTGCGATCAGCTGAGCGAGTCTGGATCTGTCTTAAGAAGCTCACTTTTATCGTCTGGGGAATTGTTAGTTGCTTCCATACCCATCTTCTTTTCAGCATGTTTTCTGTGGATATCTGACAAACCAATGGACTGCATAGGCCTGTCAAAACCAGTCATGGCTGCTGCCCACTGCAAGTGTTATTCCCCAAAATGTATATGCCCAGACAGAAAGTAAAAAAAAAAAAAAACGTATTTGGAGAGTGTACACAATCTAAAAACCATGCAGAGAGACAGGCTAAATCACAAAAAATTGTTTGTTTCCTTAGGTTGCTTCCATACTAGGAGGGTCGCACGGACGTGGCTTATGTCTAGTCACAACTGCCCTTACAGGTGGAAAACGGGCTGTCTGCAGGCAAAAAATTGGCAAACCTGTATGGGGCACGCAGGTAGGCCGCACAATATTGGGATCCTAGACCCCTTGGTAAGCCCATAAAGCAAAAGTATTCATGCACGTTTGTTTCTACAGGCATGCTGTAGGCACAGCTCATAGCAAACACTATAGGGCATAGTAAGGGTGAAGCAGGTAAGACACTGTGCAAGGGAACCCGTTTGTACTGTTGATGTGATAAGTGCAGGCTCCTTTTGTGCAACCTGGCTATTTGAAATAAAAGTTTGTGTGGGCGTCCTATAGGCACTTATGTATCACCTGCACACCCCGTTTGTGCTTCATTTGCGTGTGGTCAGTAAGGACTCAGTACTCCCACCTTACTGACTGGAGTGTGGCACAGGGGCACCATATCACCCGCACGTCACAACTGAGTGCGTTCTATAAATACACACAACACACACATGGTAATCAAACGTTCCATTTTCAGGATGTCCATTAAGGTGGCCACATGAGCCTCAAGGGACCAGTAAGACACACTTTCGCTCCCACTCCTCTCTACAACCCACCACCGGCCTGAACGACCCAAAAAGCTGCAGCACCCTTATGGGGGTTGGCATGTGACTGAGACATAAAACAGCAGAGAAAGTAGATAGTTTTAAAACTTTCATTTAGCTCATTTGACCTTTCTGCATGACAGGAGCAACCCAAAGACAGAGGCCAACCAAAGGTTTTAGAAATATCACACAGTGCCAACAGCTCCTCATTTGAGGGGACTATTAAAAAAAAAAAAGCACAAAATGAGAGAAGAAACAAAAAAAATGGAAACAAGTCTCCTGTAAAATCCATAATATTCCTCTAAATATCAAATATTATAAGATACCTGCAAATTCTCACACCATTATTAGCCACAAAATATTATTTTTAAACTGTGTATCTTCTAATTGGGATTTTGCGCTTTGTTTTCCCCCCATCATTAGTATATGTATGCCTTTGGTTTTGGCTCAGCTCTTTGGTAGAACATGAATAAGGATTAGTTCTGGAACAGGATTCATGAGAACAATAGAAGCATAAAACCAAAATGATTGTTCGGAGGCCTCAACACAGTGGTCCTCTTGACACTGTTGAAAAAGGCAGAATCTAGATTTCAAAAGTCAAATTTTACCTTTTCCATTTACCTTGCCTGCAGAATCCTGTTTGCTGCTCCAGAAAAGCATCAAGGTGAGCTTTTCCTTTTTTTTTTTTCTCAGCTTAATTTTAATTGGATTTCTTGTTTATTGTTGTTTGCGATCTTTAATTTTTGTCTTGAAATTTATTTGCAGTTAGAAAAAGGTTTAGCCTTTAAAGCCAAAGAAAATATGTTAAACTTACACAGACCATCGTCCCAGTTAGTTGCTGCCTCTCAACTTCAGTGATGTACTGCTGCTGTTCAAAAAGACAGAAACATAATCCTGTTGAACCAAGGTTGAGAGGAAATTTAAAACATTGTTTCAATCAGAGAAGAGCTTTTTGAAGTTTGTAAGAAGCCGTAAAACAAAAAGTGTTCTGGGTCAGGTGTGTTTATCTGGTTTTTATTTCAATCAGTGTTTTGGTCAAAGGTTCAAAGTGCTTGCAGATTTCCTCCAGTCTTTTACAATTATCTGATTCCAGCCTTATCTTAATTTAACCCCAGTTTCCCCATTTCCCAGAAATAAAGCAATCATATGTGGTATTAATAAAACTGTACCACAAATTCTCATAAAAGTTAGTGCAAAAGGAATCAAGCAGTCAATCTTGGCAACTGTCCCTTCAGGAGCTCCGCTGTGCTCCAAAATGGTTGTAAATGTCATTGTTTTAAGTATTGAGTATTTTTGCAGTCTACAATGGTTTTAAGCAAGATACTAAAACACATGTTATTCTAACCTGTTATTTATAACCCGCTGTGGTAGTGAATGTTCCTATATTTAACTTGTAGTCCATCCAAAAGTAAAAAGTAAAAGTAAAAAATCTGTGTACTATGTGACTGTTCAGTTTGTGAAACATCATTTGGTTTGACAACATCAGAAGGTGATCTGGGCTTCTTTTGGACCAAAAATGTTCCAGTACTGGAAAGGCGGCACGGCACTTAGTTATTTAAATTGCGTTTTAAGAACTCATACTGGCTAAGGCAAAAAGAAAAAAAAAATGGTTTGACAGACAGATGCCAAACTGCCCAGTGCACTAGAATCTGCATCTGTGGTTACGTTACTACCTTTTGTCTGGTCAAAACATTATTTTTGCAACAAGAATCTCGTTGGAAATTTTGTCCCTGTCACTTCGTCGCCATTTTCTGCAGAGGACTTAACAAGGCAACATCCAGAAAAGAGGGAGATTGAGATTTAACTTCTTTCATGAGGTCGAGATTGCTTTTGGAGAATCTTTTCTCCATCTCTACAATGGCTATGTCCTAAATGTTGAGAAAAGCTCTCTTCAGAGCCTGGCAAGGAGTCAAGGAGTCTTCTTCACGGCCCCCAGTGGACATAATAGCATTTTCTTTTAGCAGCGGGTGCGGGTATGTTGGCTAATATCTCACTCTCCTCATCCCTCATCTGCTTCAGAGCCTGCAGAGATGCACTGACTACTTCTGAAGCACAGCACAGGTCGACAGAATGAGCCCTCAGCATGGCATTTGCAGTCTTGAAGGAACCCAAAACTTTTAGAGGAAACTTTCCTGTTTTAAAGAGATGATGTGTCCTTAACATCATCAGTATCCCTGATGCTTCCGTGCAGATGTCAACAGCAGCAGCACATAATAGCATCCTGATGCTCCACAAGGCACTTGGTCACATCATGATGGCTTGTCCACCTGATCTTCAACAGTCACTTTAGCGAGGGAACATCAAAGTTCTGTGACACATAATGACAATGAAACAAGCGAGTGCAGGGATCCTGACAGATTACTGTAGTAAAGGTTTTTGCACATGACTCTGCTTGCATTGCATGGACCACTGCCAAATGCAGCTGGTGATTATAACAGGAGTGAAGCGAGAGGCCACGCCCTTCCTTGCATCTACCGATCAGCACCAGCCGCTACGTTGAATGAGAGCCAGAGCCACTTTGTTTGTCTTTAAATCATACAAGCCTCCTCTTCCTCACTGCAGTTGATATGAACTCAGAATATGGCCACAAACTGTGCTTCAGTGTTTGATGCTGTTAGGGCTGCTGTCCAGAAGAATTAGAGCCTGTGAACGCTCACTGAAATGATTCTATAGTCTTTTCACATGATAACTGTCACCAACAAATATTGAATCAACAGCAATAACAGATCAATGTAAGTTTAAACAGACATTGTTATGTTAATGCCATAAGCATTGCCTCAGTAGGGAGCTTGTTCTTTATTTGCTGCCTTCAATTGTCAGAGTGATTAATATGATTAACCCTTGTGCTATCCTAGGCACTTTGACATTGGGAGTAGGGTCATCTAGACCCCACAAGACAGTGCGCTAAACCTTTTTTCTTTAATGATTTGTGATCTTCACTGGTGTCCATGGATTACATGAAATCCTCTCCACCTTTATCCACCTTTGTCATGGTAGGGAGAACAAGTCAATGTAAGGGTGGGGTCATCTGGACCCCATAGGATAGCACAAGGGTCAGGAAAGCAGCCTGCCCACCCTCAGCTCCGTTGATTACCTTGAAGGGAGGTCTGGAAGCAACAAGCTGTTCTGTAGCTGCACTGACTGCACATTGTTCAGTCAGACTGCACATATTCAGTTTCCACTTGTAAAAATGTCACGTATTTAGCTGACAATGCTTTCAAGACTGACGTATTAAAGGATAACTTTGCTAATGTTTGTACTCAGCTTTTTAGATGATAAAATGATTATTTCATAATATTTCACTGCAAAAACCGTAAAAAAAATTCTTCACAATAGAAATTTTTCTCTAAAATAGGCTAGAAATTCGGCCAGTGGGGTAAGAAAAATGATCTTACCCAAAATTCTTATTTGAAGAAAAAAAAACTATCAATTCAATTCAGACCTTATTCATAAGGGACCTTTCATACAGCAGCAACACAAAGTGGATTTTAAACAATTAAGAATAAAATGAAAAAACACAGAATCCCCCCTAAGCCCTTTGACCCCTCGCAACCAGCAAAAAGAGACATAAAATGACAGGAATAAAACTCAAAGTGTAAATAAAAATAGAGATAGAATCACTAAGACAACTTGAACCAAGATTACTTCAGAAATGTTTCTTGATAAAATTATTCTCCTTGCAAGACAGAAAATAAGATTTTTTTTTTCTTGAAACAAGGATCTTTTTACTTTCTTAAGATTCAGGTTTTGCAGTCTTCACAGTAAAGGCCTTTACCTCTTTCATTCACTTCAGTAAAAACTCCCGACTCAATAAAAATGTTGAAAAAATGAGACAAATATCATAAGAAATCTTTGACAGGGAGCTTCTTTAAAAAGGTCACAATTGAGCTAAAATAAAACAACCTGCAACTTTGTTTTTTTTAGAATATATAATATATGACCTGACAGAATTAGCTAACAGATTGATAACACACACAAATCCCGCCCACCCAATGAATTGAGTGACTTTCAGCAAATGATAAAAACACGATTGCCATCTGCACATTAGCAGAGCTCTTTCTCTGCCAAGCCTTTTGATGGGACCGCAGATTTACGCAACAGCTTTAGCAGATGTTGTGGTAGATTGAGCTAAAAAGCAGCTTTTGGGCATTCCTCTGCTGTGGGGAGATTGTTTCCAACTGGTTTTAACCGGTAGTATCACCCAGAATCAGAGAAAAAAAAGACAGATTAGGATCAGCATCAGGGTTAGTGGTACATTAAAATGTTTTGTCTAACATCACCTAAAGCACACCTTAGTGCAAAGCATGTAACCACAAGGGTTTATAAGATTAGACGACTGATTTTAAGTGTTTTTATTTAAAAGTTCTGCAAGCAGTTGTGTTCTTTAGACCTTGAAAATTGTATAGATATGCAAAAAAATGTGTTAAAAACTGGCTTCTGCGTGATCAAATGTGCTTTTTTGTATAAAAAAATGAAATAAATAAGTTCTCTCTATGTGTTTAATCTGCAAATTTGTCGCCGAAATAAAAAGTTTTAACTTTGCAGAACACTACCCTGTGAAAGTGACATTTACACTCAGACACTCACAGCAGGGTGCCAGTGTCAAAGCAGAGAGTTGGGAGAAGCTCAGAAGTTTCTCTCAAACGACGACACACTTTGGTGTAAAATAAAAAAGGAAAACGTTAATTCTGGAGCTGCAGCTCCTTCAAAGCCGCCTCCTTTGCGGAGGAGCTGGCATGACCCTGTTTCTTTGGGAGTAAAAGATACAGAGAGCTGGAGGGGCTGGGCAAGGAAGAGGAGGAGTGGAGGAAGGAGGGTGGGGGGTGGCATAGTGGAAGAGGTGGGGTAACATCAAAACCCACTTCAAAAGGAATAAATAATTGTTTCTGCTGGTTTTGTTGTTGTGATACGGATCGGCGAAGCAGCAAGTGGCGAGCAGGAAGCTTTGATTTGAGGCAGCCTTCCTGGAGAGGGCTCCTTCTGTCGGCAGCTGAGCTCAGAGAAGCGGGGCCCACTGATTAAAGTCCTGTTTGTTTTAATCTTTCCTTTTGCCCAGGGGAGGCCCACAGAGAGCGGGAGGGGGAGGGGGGTCCTACTGCGGGGTGGGACGATGGACCCCTCTGGGCACCATTTCCTTGTTCTTTGGCGTCCTGAAAGTGTAGCGGTAGTGCAGCAATTAGAGGAAGTGTGAGGAGAATTGCTGCACGGATCAGTGCAACAAAATGACCTTCCAATGATGGATGGTCGCATGTAAAGATGTGTGGGCAAAGCCACAACAGGGTTGGGGGGTTAAATAATGAAGACAATCCCCAAAACATTTGTTTGTTGTTAGTTTTTAAAGTCATATTTTTAGGAATGTAAGTGTTTTCTGCAACAAAAACATGTCCCTTGATTAATTTATCTATTTCTGTGTTAAAAGTTTAAAGGAACTTGATGCCATCATGATCAGCACTCACAAAGAAAATCAACAAACCACTCCATTGACAAACATTTGCTTTTTTTGAATACATGGTTAAGAAAAGGAATAATGCAACGATCAATATACATATTTGAGAGAAGCATTGCCTGTTTGAGCAGAATAATTGTATGGATGATGCTATAGAACTCGCTTCCAGTTCGTATTTAGAGCTACGTGTGAATAAACTGCCAGCAAAATAAAACATTTTACTCAAAATTCTTATTTGATTTAACTCAGGAAAAGCACTCATGAATCATCTCATAACATCAGAAGTAGGGTTACCATACTAGGACCAGCTGGGGTGTGGTCAACACTTTATTGCAACTTTCTAAAGACAATAATCAGCATATTCTGTGATGTGAAAAAAAATAAAAAACTTGTGAAAAAAAACATGGTATTATTAAAATCTTATTTTAATCAAACTAATGTTTGTCTATCTGTATAAATAATAATGTAGAAATGTTTAAAAAATGCTTTTCATGGAAAGAAATGACAGAAAAACGCAAACTTTTAGCTATTAGTCTTTAAATTTTCTGCCCTATTTTTTAATTTTTGTTCCTAAACTTGTTTCTGGCATTCAGAGTAAACACCAAAGTTAGAATTTCATTGTACAGGGAAACCTGCTTCCTCACAGTCTGTGCACATGCATAGACGGAAAAAACAATGGACAAATTGAGATGTGACGTCCACCAAAGAAAATGCCTTACCTTCAGCTCTAGTGAAATGAGGCAAAATCCCTCATCATTGCTTCCTGATATGGGTGTCGCTATGTTGAAACCAGTCAACAGTGGTCAGGCTATTCCTTCTATTCACTACACAGTGCACTATATAGAGCATTCGCCATTTTGTACTTCTGTCCAAATCTACAAATCCAAAATCGAGTGCCCTAGAAATTTCCCAGAAGTTTCTGGGAAAACCCCTGTGCACACTAGATTGGCGAATATAGACCAAAATGCAATAAACCATCAATGTTTTTATCTTTAGACAGTGGATTCATAAATGGTTGTCGCAAAACGCTCATACCAGTTAGATTTTCACTTCGTGAAATCGATGATGTCAAATTGGCCGTTTAAAAAAAAAAAAAGCACTGGGCATGCTGTCCGAATTGCTTTTAAAATCCAGAGAACTGGACAGTTTTTTTTAGTAGTTAGGGATTAGGGTGGTAATTAAGAGATATCCTCAGAGCTGCTCTGAGTCATTGTAGCTATGGCAATGGTGACGGTAGTTGCCATAGATACAACTCAGAGCAACTCAGACCAATCACTGTCGACTGGTTTCAACATGGTGGCATCAAGAAACAATGGTACTTCCTATTTGGGAACACCATTGTTTTTACCGTCAATGTGCACATGGCAACAAACCTCTTGAATCTAAAACAAGAAAATATTGCTATCACTGTTATTTTTAACCCTTGTGCTATCCTAGGCACTTTTAACATTGGGAGTGGGGTCATCTAGACCCCACTAGACAGTGTGCTGAACCTTTTTTCTTCAATGAGTTGTGATCTTCACTGGTGTCCATGGATTACATGAAATCCTCTTCACATTTATCCACCTTTGTCATGGTAGGGAGAACACGCCAATGTTCATCTGGACCCCATAGGATAGCACAAGGGTTACAACCTCTCAAGGTTTGTAATTATTTAAGACACTGACACCGATGGTTTTCCATTTAAACTAACAGTAAGTTCCCATTGTCTCGTCAGCTTTGCAGAAATTGTTGTCAAGTAAATTCTAGAGTAAATTCTACATTAAATTAAAGTTTATTCTAATCTAGACTGGCTGCTGGCTCCTTAACCAAACTAGACCTCTATCAGTTATGAGATAAGACTTCTGTGAGGGTTTGTGTTCAGAAAATCATCTACCTTGATAAGTCTCTCTTTAGAATCATACATTTTTTTTCTTAGATTTGAATAAGTTTTGGTGAACATGGATTTCTAATCATGAATTTTGGCATTTATAAACTTTAATAACTATGCTACCCACACAACATTTATTAAAAAGTCCAGTTAACATTTGCAACAATAGCCAATTGCAATTTAATTTATAAAATCCCCAACAAGGTTATTTAGAGTAAATTAAAGTTCAGTTCCTTAATAAACATGACATTTTCGGCAGTATCTGTTATGAAAAGAGATGATTTTGGTCACATGTGTAAACAGAAGTGTCATTTTTGTAAAGGCTGATGTTATTCGCTCGTATTTACATGCAACCAAACTCAAAAATGGATGGAAATTCATCTCGGCCACGCATTGATTGCCTGCACGTATTTTAAGTGGGACCAAGGCTAAATTTGTCATTGGTCGCACGTTTTAACCTAACGCTAACTCAAACCGCAACCCTAACCCTTCCTCTGCGGCCAAGGAAAGAAGAGTTCAGCACTGGCTGAATGTTTTTACAAATTTACGTCTGAATAGTTCATTTCTTTTGCGAAAGGCTTTCTGTGATGGGAGTCAGAGGTGTTGTAATACACAGAGGAAAAAAGGAAAGTGCATTTTCAGATGTTAGCAAAAACATAAAGCCTCAATCCTGCAATCATGCAGTAACATTGGAAGTAGATGTACCTACAGGCGTTAAGATCGCATCAGACCAAGAGCAGCAGATTAAGCCTTTCTCCGCCAGTCTGCATCACTTTGGGCTTTGAATGGCATTCAACCGAATGTCACTCTGCAAAGCTGAACTTTTCTTCGCCACCAAACCTGTCATTGTGCTTAAAGGGAATATTTGCACTGTGATATAATCTGAGCAGCTTCTGCTGATTTGCATCAACTGATGTCTGCGACAGCAAGCCTTTGATTCCAACAAAAATCCGGCATTGGCAAAAGTGTCATCAGAATTGCTGAAGAATGAAAAAGACTTGCTGGAGCGCACACTGCTCGGAGGCCTTTACGCACTTATTCAAACAAAGTAGTCTCATCGGATATATCGACACATGACGAAAGAACGGAAGGCAGCGTTTTCCATCCCTGACAGTAAACAGCCGCTCCGTCCACAGGCCTGTCAGTGTTAGAGACAGAGCTCGTTAGGAGCTGACATCAAACGCTTATGAAGACTGATGATTTAAATATTGAATCGACTCGCAGCAGCACGCAGACAGAGGAGAGCTGGTATGTGCTGACAAGACAGATGTATATTTCAGCAGCCGTTTCCCGGCTAAACTGCCTAATGGCCTTGGGGATGAGACAGATGAAAGTGAGTGCTGCAGATCTGCTCTGATGTCTCTGCAGTTTTGGGTACTCCATGTGGCAACACCCCTCCCACTCAATGGTCCTCTGTCCCCCACACACGCAGTTCCATTCTCAGACGGATAAGAAAGGAGGTCTCCCAAACAGAGGGCCCCTTGCCAGGCCCGAGGCAGCAGGGACACTAACAACTTTAATGATTTCCAGCTAGGCCTGTCTCTCCTCTTCCTCCCCCCCCTTTTCAGGAAGGTTTGGATGCAGACAGACAGCCACACTGAGCATGCTGTTCTGCAGACACCGTCTCCAATCCTGGAACATTTAACTTAGGATCAAGATGAAACACCTTCTCTCTGGGCTAAGACTCCACCAGAATGCGAGTTCTGATAAATGAAAGTAGATGTCAATTAATCATTGTTTGGTGTGAGCCAAACTATGTGACCTCTTTTCTGTGCAAACTGTTGTTGGTATGTCTGCTCTGAAGCACAGGCCAGATGTGAGGCACCAGAGGGATTGAAATTATTGCTAAAGTGTTCTGATCTGTTTCCTATCCTGATAAGTCCAGAGTCATCTATCAGCTTAGGGAAGTCTCAACGAGACAAAAGGAGCAGGAGGTCAGATTGAAACTGCAATGATCCTGAGACCAACGGCCATTAACCAATCCCAAGAAATTACGTCCAACCCATGAAGACGTTGTCAAAAGCACCACTGGTGAAAGATGCTTCATCCAAAGGGCAGATTTTACTTTGCTCCTGGGAAATCAGAAGTAATTTAGAAGAGCTATATTGTGGCCAATTGCACAGAACTTTTGTAGGTTTTTAAATCATCAGCAAGAAAATGAAATGTTTGAGGGTTTTTTTTAACCGGCAAAGTTGTATAAAAAATCCTTTTTTTCTTCAAGGTTTACATTAATTTTGATGGGAAAGTATAGTAAAAAAGAAGAAAAAACTATTTCAGTCAGACAACTCTTGCAGTAAGAAATATTTATTTGACATTTTCCACATACTTTAGTTGGCATTCACAACTTTTGGTTTGGCATAAGGCTCCGTTCAATTCCATGAGAGATTTCCATAAAACTTTTTGGGTAACAAAACCCCCCCCTTTACGGAGCCCACAGGTGGAAGCCGGGGAGGAGGGCGGGGCGAAGAATGAGCGCTGAAGGTAAGAAAGAGAATGAACGCCTGCGCACCTGGCTTAAATAGAACGCTGAGCAGATGAGTTAATTGACTGAACCGCCCTAGGGTATTAGCTAAGAAACACTGCTACGAGTCATCTGCCCGAAACTCGATTGAAAATCGTCATTTCAATCAGACAACTCTTGCAGTAAGAAATATTTATTTGACATTTTCCACATACTTTAGTTGGCATTCACAACTTTTGGTTTGGCATAAGGCTCCGTTCAATTCCATGAGAGATTTCCATAAAACTTTTTGGGTAACAAAACCCCCAACACCAAGATCATCCAGAAGAAGAAGAAGAAAATGGGAATGTGAATGTATAATCAGTGTGTAAATAAGATGAGGTGTGTTTTCGGCGGCATTCCATTTTCACTTCATTTCATTTCATTTTCCAGTATGACTGCTATGTGTTTACCCGGTACCATTGACCGTTGGGCCGCTCCCTTCGAGAACCACTCTACGAAGGGAACATACTATCTAGTGTATCTGCTATGTGTTTACCCGGCACCATTGACCGTTGGGCCGCCCCCTTCGAGAACCACTCTACGAAGGGAACATACTATCTAGTGTATCTGCTATGTGTTTACCCGGTACATTGACCGTTGGCCGCTCCCTTCGAGAACCACTCTACGAAGGGAACATACTATCTAGTGTATCTGCTATGTGTTTACCCGGCACCATTGACCGTTGGGCCGCTCCCTTCGAGAACCACTCTACGAAGGGAACATTCTATCTAGTGTATCTGCTATGTGTTTACCCGGTACATTGACCGTTGGCCGCTCCCTTCGAGAACCACTCTACGAAGGGAACATTCTATCTAGTGTATCTGCTATGTGTTTACCCGGTACATTGACCGTTGGCCGCTCCCTTCGAGAACCACTCTACGAAGGGAACATACTATCTAATGTATCTGCTATGTGTTTACCCGGTACATTGACCGTTGGGCCGCTCCCGTTCACAGGGGAGCATACTATCTGAAGAGAGAGGGAAGAATGAAGGGGAGCCAACATAAAATTACTCATACCTGATCTTAGAACGTAGCTCACTTCCCCAAAACAAAACGCCGTGCAGAACTATAATTTAAACCGCCAAACAACCCGTATGATACACTAACTTAACATCCAAACCAAAGCTTCCGATGGCGCAGTAAGACAAGCTGAACAGCCATTAATCGAACTTCTATTAAGCGAAGAACAAGCTTTATGGCCATAACTTCTTCCATTGAGGCAACTAGATATACACGAGCTTAAGTCCATCCATTATTTTGAAGCTCCCAATGACAGTACAACGAACGAGCTTAATAGCCATAATTTTCTCCATTTGGCATAACAACTATAAGCGCTCAAGGAACATATTTAATTGAGAGCCCATCCAACAGTAAGACGAGTTCAACGCCCATAATTACTAAGCGTCGACGCCCATAAGTACCATGCTTCATTGGCATACTACAAAATTGGCTTAAGAACCAAGCTCCAGCGCATACAATGATACAGCTTAGAACATCCTAAATTTTGAGGCTTCCACCTGGCTATAATTTTTCTGTAACATCTATAATCGAAGAATTTACATTCATTCTGCTGTTGACATTGATTGATTAATTCAGTCAGAAGTGTCATTGGAATGCAGAGGAGGTCCACCGCCCCGTCACTTTCAGTGCAGCAATAGGTACGTCGAGCAGTCATCGGTGCAGCACCAGATCAAGGAATGCAGGGGAGACATCACTTCCTGGAAACGGAGAAGCTGATCGGGGCGTAGGGGTGTGCAAGCTCAGGATGTGGTGCATAGATAAAACAAAGCAGTATTAGTCTTGACAAGAATATATAAAAATCCCAGATACCGATCAGATTCAAAATGCTTGAGATAAATGAAATAACAGTGCTTTTAAAGAACAAATCTGAGAAGTGAAATTTAGTAGATAGTTAAGGTAAAGACCCATTGTGGATTTATCGCACCCTAGAAACCATCATAATTATAAATTCCAACAGTGAAATGATAGTGAACTATATAACCTGCACAAAGTCTTAACACCAAATTTTTATATATTCCAAAGATAAGAAAAGTAACCTTTGACAGTTTCAGAGGGACGCACCTTCAGGAGGCCATCGAGGAGTAGGTGATGGGAAGAGCAGCCGAGGAGATTGTAGATGAGGAAGATCAACATCCCACGTAGCAAAGGATTACAGCTTGGCTGGATTTGATGCTTTGTACTTGATATTAGTGGTCCTCAAATTGGTGGACAACAAGTACAGGCCACTGAAATTGTAATTAGCCAAGGGCGTCTGGATACTGAAAAAGAGAACTTAAGAGCCATGAGGGACCATAGGTTTTGATAGCATTCTTTTCTAGACTGAACCTTAAGCATTTAGAGGCGGAGTATAACAAGCCACTAATGGGGAAGCATCTAGCAGACTGTCATCTGCTTAAGCAAGGCAGATAGAAGACTGACTTGTGAACACAAGATTTAACTCTTGAACCAAGCTTGAGAGCACAAGTGATATACTCCTACGGTCAGGGTAGAAATTGCTCAAGGTGGTATTTAAACATTAACCAAGTCAACCGATGACACAATACTATCATTCACTATTGAAACAGCCTTAATACAATCTCCAAGGATGAAATAACCGGACGACACCTTATAAATCATCAGAGCTGTAGATTCTGGCGGCCGGACAAACACAAACCACTCTTAAATCCTTTCCCCCAAACCAGAAGGCACAGCCTCAGAAGAACAAGTGGAGGGAGCCTGAAGACACGACAGTCATCATAACATAACTATGTCAAGCATAGAGAGGGAAGGAACAAACGCAAGACACGAAATCCAGAACAGGAACACAGGGCCCAGGACGGAACTACCCAGAACAAGAACACAAGATGAACGGATGACCATAGGACCAAAGCCACAGCAAATGTCAGGTGGCCCAATCATCGACAAATCATATTCAAACCAAACAACGAATAAACAACACGCTGCACAAAAGCCAAAGATGACATAATGGGGAGAGACAAGCAGCAATGAACCATCCGATCCATAGAAGAAAAATAAATCCGGAAGGGTGGAGGACCATACAGTATAGACAACGTGGAACCCAGATTTGAAAAGAACCCCCCCCCCCCACACACAGATATCCAAAAGACCAGGGATACAGAGGAAATTCGGCCACTGAGAAACCATCAATAACTCGCAAAATGAGGGGGACCCATCGCCTACAAATAAACATTACAGAGCTTCTGCTAAGAAATTGGAAAGTATGAGGACTGCCACGGCAGCTGAAAAGTAAACCGGCAAACGTGTCGAGCGCCAACTGAATGCCAAAAGACGCCGAGAGGCATATAGGCAGAACAGGGAGAACCTCAGCGATAAGACATCCACAGCCTTATATTGTGCTCGGAAGAAAATCGCGGAGACAGCATGGGCAGCTGAAGAAAATATATACTAATCCTGAAGGCGCATGAGGAACTAGCCACTGATGCCCAGAAAGATGAACTGTGAGGCGCCAACGGGTCCAGATCACGTCACGAGAACCTGAACACTTCGAAGGGGCCACCCTCAGTGGTGGCTTTGAAAACGATGCCCCGGAAAAAGCCATCACACAGCCCCCACAAACCTCCAGACCAAACCAGAGAGAGAATAACAAATTAACTGTCCAGCCGAGAAAAAAGGCAGCGACGAGACTGACATACTCACTAATGCGACCGACGCAAGTCCCCGAGCCAGGGCAGGACCCACTGGGTACACAGAGCGGGGAAAAAACAGGCGAAGCAGAACCAGATGCAGAACGTGCGGGGGCAACGAATGAGTGATTAAAATGAGCCAAAGACGCTGCATAAAGAGACCAAGCATAAGGAATTTGTCCACAGAGGAGAGACAGGTCCAAGAGAGACCAATTCACATTCAGACTAACCAGCAGCTACAACAACGAAGAAAATAAACAGAAGAACCGCCATAATAATAAAGCCAGCATCTAATCAAAGATAGTCAAGAGTCACCTTCAGCACCTAAAGAACAAAACAGCAACAAAGAAAATGCAAAAAACCACAAATAATTCAGCCAGCATGAAAAACCAGGCCAGACGAGGACCGCCAGCCGTCACAACCACAGAAAAGACCCCACAACTCCTGAAACAATAATCGGACGACGCAGAATAACAGCAGAAAATGAATCAGAAATGCCTCATGAACAGACCACGAGTCACAAAAACTACAATTCCCAGGGTCCTTAGGGGCGCGACGTCACCATACACGGAAGTAAACAAAACAAGACTCAGCCCAGAAAAACTACACAGGAAAATCCGCACGCCGCTCACCTTAGAAGACCGTCCGACCACGGCAGACGATAGACCCGGACAGCTCCAGATCCGGGCCCACGGACAACCCGAACACCGCGGAAAGCGCACCCCCTGCAGATGCACGCGACCGCGGCGAAACGAACGCGCTGGGCGCCGTTAGCCGCCCGGCGAGCGCCGCTAGCTGCCCGGCGAGATCCGCAAAAAGGAGCAAACGCGGCGAAAACGGAAAACCCACATCAGAAACGGGGATCATCCATCCAAAGGACGGGGGGAATACAGCAAGACGTCGAAGAAAAGGAGATCCGCCGGATCCGCGAGCACGGGGAACGGCGAAGAATGAGCGCTGAAGGTAAGAAAGAGAATGAACGCCTGCGCACCTGGCTTAAATAGAACGCTGAGCAGGTGAGTTAATTGACTGAACCGCCCTAGGGTATTAGCTAAGAAACACTGCTACGAGTCATCTGCCCGAAACTCGATTGAAAATCGTCATTTCATTTGGTCAATAAAACTGAAAACTGAGGAAGAACAGCTAAAGTAAAAACACTTGGATACAGATATAAGAAATAAAAAGGAATTATATATACTTCATCAACTATACTCATAAACTAAAAGACACAACAATGAAACAGAGTGAAGTTGGATACAAAATGATATAAAATGTGTGTTTTAAGGTGGAAACATGAGCAAGAATAAAATGGCGACAGTCAAAGTCAAAGGGACAGTGTTATATTAGATACACTTAGCATTTCACATCCCTCCAAAAACTTGACTGACAACAGGTATAAAACAAAAGTGCAGTAACATATACTCTAGTGTGATTGCAATAGAGCAATATTTTAAAAACAACAGAAACACATAGATAAAGCGCTAAAAATGTGCCACTTTTTGTTTGCAAAGGCTTGATGAAAAACTTTTTTTTTTTACAGTGATGTCAACTTTTGCTGCACATACAGGACCCATGTGTCTTTGATTAAATTTGTGTAATCACCTAATTTTTTTCTTTCATATTAAAGTGATCGATTTATTATTTAATAAGCTTTGATCTTTTTGTAACCATCATTATTAAGCATTACCTATTGTAGTAGAAATTATTCTAAATATTTATTGCAATGCATTTATTGTTAATTTTACTGTAAAAATATCTGTCAGTGTTTTCTGTTAAATGTGATGCAAAATTAAATGGAAACCTGGATTAAATGGCAAATTGCAAATTAGCAACAAATGGCACAAAGGGGTTAAAGGGCCTATGCCATGTTATTCTTAAGACTTTTATAGTAAACAATATTCATGTATATGATAAAGCACACAAAAGAACACATTTTGTATTGAATATTTGTTATTTTCTTGAGCTTCTTCCTCCCTGAATATAAGACGACTCCATCTCTGAGGCACCGGCTTTCTCTCCTTGTGGGTGCCGCCCATTTCATGCCGTCAACCTTTAACCGGCCTCAGCACCGTTTCTGTGTTTCGCCCACAAAAACAAACAACATCTGAACTTTTGCAAAGATGGATATGCATAAAGTGCATGTAAAATGAAAGTGTTTTTTTTTCCAAACACCGGTAGTTCCATAGAGAAATTGTGTGTTTATGTTAGCCTGGGGGCGGTGCCTGCAGGGCAGACACTTTCTGGAAGGGGCTGTTCTTACTTGTCTATGTCATAATGTGAGAACCCACTTGTTTTTGTGGATTGGGAGGGACTGGTGCTCAGAGCCCGAGTACCTTAGTTTCATTTCGTAATGAACATTATAAAACATGCAATTTCATTCCCTGACATTAGATGGAGCTTAATGTAAAACAGAAATATTCCTGTACACAAGGTGGTTTTCACTCAGAAGAAGAGAGCCAGTATTTACGCGCTTGTCAGAATCATACAAAGAAAACATGAATATTTCAAGCACCAGTAGCTCCAGCTCCAGTTCCAATGATGATGAAGTTATTGTTCTGTTGAATGATGAAAGACGCCGGAAAAGACGCCAATTTTGGGTACATCCCATAGTTACGAGAAGAGAAGAACATGGTGAGTTTTATCGACTGGTACAAGAGCTGAAAATGTATCATGAGTGTTTTCGGGGATATTTTAGAATGTCCGTCATCATTTCTTTGCGGCAGTGTAGACGCTACTTGGCGTCTATCTTCTTTGCTGGTATGTGTGCTCAGAAAGGCAGTTTTGTGTTTGAGCGCCCCCAAGTTGTGTTTTACTGTAACTTCAGAAGCTCCAGACACGTGAGCAAAAGCGCCATTCTCATTGGTCGAATAGATTTCGACGCGAGGCGTCAAAAAAAAAAAAAAAACCCGAGGATTTTTTGACGTTTTTTCGCGTCGGTGTGCACACTCTCATTGGTGCCCTTTGTTTAGTCACGAGGCGAATTTCGACCGGCGAAATTTGTCCCGGTGTGTACGGGCCTTAATACACTTAAAAGCTCAAAAAAACTAGTTTCTGCATGGTATAGGCCCTATAATATAAAGCAAATAATAATTTACACAACTGGTCATCTAACCTTTTCAGTCTTCCCTATTACTGCACCTACAATGGACAAAAACAAAAAATGATGATGACATGCTGCAGTTTTTGCACAAATGATGGAAAACAACATCGCAGAAATTATGTTTTTTCTTGGAAATGTCTGAGACATGACTGCAAAACTGCAAAAATGGTGCATAAAGGTTCAGTTTGATTAGAGAGAAGACACCAGGAAAATCCTAAATGGGTTATGAATAATTTTACAAAACAGAGAAGAAAATTTGACCAAACAAGCAGCAAAAACTTGAGACACACTGTAACATCCGGTTCCTTAAACAGCATAAATCTCTTCATCTTAGATAAAGAATCCAAACTCGCCAGTTTGGATTCAGATCAGAACACTCCCCTTGCCGGCAGTCTCTTCAAACTATGAAGGCTCATCACTCACTGAGGGATAAATTCTAACTTTAAAAGAGAGGTCAAGAACAGCTACCACAAATTTTAAATTAGGAAGAAACCGAGAGCACACAGGGAAAAACTGGCTAAATGACCCGGTAAAAACTTTGCACTGATAAGAATCTTTCCAGCAGCATCATTTGTGCAGATGTCCATTTTATGCCAAACTAGATTTAATTCGCTCAATTTTTTTGGGTCTACATTAAAGTAGTTAGCACGGAAAAAGGAAGACTGTTTTTCATTCAATCTCAGGTCCTCTCTAGCAGAGGTCTGGGAGCTTGAGGGTCCTGCGCAGTATGTCACAGACAGATAACAAATCTGCCATGTTTAACAATTTGAATATGTAACAGGATGTTGACATAAAGCAGCTTCCTAACACAGATGTCCAACCAGTTAAGTCTCCCTAAAATATTAATACACATTAACACCCAAGCACATATCTTATGGAGAAAATGAGGTTACACCATGTGTGCTAAAGCCAAACACCCCTCAGCTAGAATGCGTAGTTTAATGACAGACTGCTGCGTAGACAATAGCTACGCCCACATCTCACTTGTTTCATGACAACCATAGATGGCAACGGTAGGATTTATTTATTAAGTATGGGGGCAGGACCGTTTCCTGTCACACAGGAAACTCAAAGTTGACTTAGACAGACTCTTCAAACATGTATTTTTCATTGTTAAAAACAGTGTAAGAAGATTAACTGCTCATGTGAAGCCTTGGCTTCAGTTTTTTTAAAGCTTCAGGGAGGAAGAATCCCAAACAGAATCACTAAACACTTTAAAACAGATTAAACTGCATTGGAAACCAGAGACGTGCATCAGATCTTTCACTTGACATCAGTTTAAGTCAGAATAATGAATAAATGACTATTTACAATCACTTTTCTGTTTGCCACAGTCTTTTTTTTTTCGTTGAGCACACTTTCCTCCGAGAGTAATATCCATGAAATGATTTGAGCTGTTTTAGCCCTCTGATGTTTGTGCCCAAAACGCACATTCACATAAAACCGATCCACAGCAGCTGCGCACAAAAACTTCTCGGCTTCGGCTGTCGTAAGCCAACGCATTTGCATCACTCTCTAAACCTTCAAGTGTGTAATTGAGTGGTTACAGAATATGTCCATTAAGTCAGAAGTTGCCGTCCAGCCCTGGCGAGTAGCCGCCTCAGTTCTCAGCTTAGTAAACTTCAAAGTTGTCCTGAAACTTAACCCTGTTTTTATTTCTGTCTGTCTTGAAGCCCGTGTAATCAACAGAGAATTGACTCAGAGGTCTTAAAGACTCCGCTTTGAAATAGATCAGTACTCTCTTACATCCCAAGACATGAGGTGTGGACACACATTTCGCAAAGGACAGTGGATGAAATGAAAATGAATTTTCAATAATTTTGATCTGAGCATTGAGAGCGGATAAAAGGCACAGGCCAAAGCACATCTGAAAAAGGAGCTTACATTTTCTATAATACTGAACCTAAGTCAGCCTTTGATCTTTTAATCCTGTGCTCATAAGGTTGTGAGATAAGCCAGCATGACTAACGTCTCCTTCTAATAGTCAAGAAAGAGCAGAGCCCACATAATGAGCAATTTTTCCTCTTTTGAAGACAAATCAGACTGGAATTCCATCTTTAATGGATCTTCTATTCAAGAGAATTCAGTGTAAAGTCAAGGAAGCGATGGGCAGCCACAATAACAATGCTATTGAATGCAGTGTGGAGCGTGGTCTTGTTTTTTTCTGAGCCTTTGTCTACTTCTGTCTTCATGCTGTCTGTTTTTTTTTACATGCACGTTGCAGTATAGCTGCAAATAATCAGACCCAGTCCTGTCTTGTCATCTCATCTAGCTGTACAATCGCTGGTCATATCTGTCCCGATGAAGCTGCTGGAATCAATTTAAAACAAACTGTAAATGTGTTTTTTCAAATTAAGATTTAGATAGACGTTCTTTCCACTCCTTTGCTTGTGTCTTCAGTAAATTAATTTGTAATTTGAAAATCTCCCTTTTATTTGCATCTGATTGTATTTCATTTGTTTCCTGCGTTTTTCTTTGAAAAATAAACTGAATTTGAAATAAATTGTAAAAAAGTTAAGCAGGAAGTTTCAGTATTTCTGGCACATAGTTATGGCGTCTATAACCAATAACTTTGACTTTTTTTTTTAAATAAAATTGATTTAGTAAAATATGTTTCAAAATAAAACACACTACTGATATAGTAAATAATGTTAGTGTTTTCTTCAAGTTTTCCATTTAAATGGTTTATTTGGCTGTATAGGGCAGCCGTAGTGCAGCGGTAGGATAGTCCCTGATTAGAAAATTGCAAGTTCGATTCCCGCCTATCCCACTCATATGGTGAAGTGTCCTTGGGCAAGACACTGAACCCTACACATCTTCGCATTCACTTGAATGAGAAGGTGTGTCCAAACTTTTGGTCTGTACTGTACATCTTTTCATGCTCTCTACGTTTTTTTAAATGCATAAAAAAAACTTGAAATATATAGATAAAAAACAATCTTGTTGCATGTGTTTTGAGTTAGTCGCAGGCTGCAAGAAAAGTAAAAAGTCAGCAAGCCTCCAGGAAAACCTGATGGGAAAATAAACAAACAGAAACTGATAGAATATTTTAAAATGAGGAAAAACTGACCAAGTTTCTCTGTCATAAGACGATAGAGTATTTACTGAGAAAGCTGACCAAAACAATTTAGACCACTTTAATCAAACTGCTTAGAGGAAAAATCTGAAATGTCAACTGTAGATTCTTTGATCACTTTCAAGCTTCAGATTGAAATAAATCTGTGACACCAGCAAATAGTCGGTATCCTTTGAAAACACTTAAACAGAGCGGTCAACAAAGTGGAGACGTAGAAGGGAGGAGTCATTATAGCCAAGACAAATTTTGCATCAAGGATGCATCCGCTAATTCCAGCTGTTTCCAGTAAAAGTTAAATTAACTGCAGAGAAAAATAAGGGTGGGTGTTGAAAGTGTCCCTATCGTCACAGATCTGTATGAAATCATTACCCGGAGCTTTCACTTCTTTCAGTTAGTGTGCAGACCTCATACCACAAACTTAAACCATCTTGCCTTCTTCTTTTTTTATTTATATTGTTTGATACTTTCAGACAGAATGATTTTTGAGGTTTTTTTTTTTTTGATAGAATGATTTTTGATTTTTTTTTGGAATGTGACAAGTTTGGGAAGATATTTAGCCTAAAAAAAAAGTACAGAATTTTTACATAGAGTACCAGAACACATGGAGTTTTGTTCACTAGAAAAACTGGGAGGTTCAAAGCAGTTGAAGGACCGTAGTGACATATCATCACTTCTTAAAAATGTTAGAATTTAACACAGAAATTTTCAAATAAAAATTACATTTTCTGTTTGTACAAAGATTTGAATCAGATCAGTTTATTAGTATTGGGATATTTTGTTTTATATATTACACAATGTTGTTTTTACTTTTTTAGGGTTCTAGTAAACTTGGTATTCTTAGACAAGACCCGCGCTAAGACCTGGACCCAGTCAAAGGACTAGAATTTCTGATGAGATCCAGGCCATAATTATTGACCTTATGTTGGTTTATAGAATGACTGTGAGGGACGGGGGTCAAAAGGTCAACCATCAACTCATGAGGTTCAAGTTGTTACAGTAATCTGCATCATTCCTGTGGACATTCAACAAGAAAAGGACAAAAGATGTTGTTGTTGTCTGGGTCAATGTTAGGTTCATAAAAGTTGCTTCACCAGATAGTAACACAAATCTTATATCAGTTTTCTTCCACAATGTTTTCCATTCCTTAACCTGATTGAAGATTTTTTTTTTCTGCTTGACGTTGAAAGGTTAATGAGAGACAACCATACCTTTGAGAAAACCTGTTGCAGGTCATGGACATGGCTTGTGATGACACTTTAGTTGTGTGTTGTCAAGGCTGGATCAGGCACACAGCATCTTTTTTTTTCTTGGCTGGGGTGAACATTGCCTGTGATGTGGAGTAAGTCCTCTGGTCTGACCGGCACAGAGACGAGATGGTGAAGTGCAATAAAATTGAACCTGGGACTACAGTAAAGATAAAAAAAGAAATCCTGAATACTATTTTACTCTGATTTTCCTTTTTTTGGGGGGGAAGATGGTGGTTGAGGTGTTACCATTCTTTATAAACAATTTTGTGAACAGTGTCAAGTGTTCTGTTGTGTTGTGTAGTGTAGTGTGTTGTGTTTGTTGTGTGTTTATTAGTTTGGACAACAGAGCCTTCATTTTGACCTCAAAGTGAGCTTTCAAGAGTCAAATATTTGTATATTTAGTCTATATTTTAAAAATTGTGTTTGGTGTTTGGTTAAATTGTTCTAATGTTTCAGAAAATATGTTTCTGCAATTGGGAAAAACTTTAATTCATATTGGCCTATAATAGTGGCAGAAAGGAATACAAGCATGTATTAAAAAAGACATGATGTCTGTTAAAAACAGTTTGGTCTCTAAAGTCAAAAACTCTAATGACTGATGTCTTCAGGTCATTAAGATTTCCAAATTAAACTAAAAGTCACAGTTTTCAGGATGGAAAAATAGTTTTTGTGTTTTTTGCTGGGACAATTACAAGATGAAGAAGTTTAGAGATATAGACATTAATATATTTTTTTGAAAAACCTCACTGGAAATCTTCCTGGTTTTCTATGACTGGGTTAAATCTAATTTAGAGGTTGTTGTTTTTTTGAGACAAGAGCCAGCAATTCCTCAGAAAAGACAAAAATTGCCTATGGAGTTCTGCAAGGCTCCATCTAAGGGAACTGCACTTTTCTGAACTAACATGCTTCAGTCCACAACCATTGCGGTGTTCCATAAAAACTGTACCTGCTTAGTTTTAAAATTGTAGATCTGCAATAAAAGGTTGACTGTTAGAATTAACACAGTGTGATTTAATAGCCTTTGCATTGAGGAGGCAGGATATAATTGTTTTTAAAGACTACAGTCCTCTGCTTTTTTCCACGCAGTTGGTAATAATTTCTCACTGGCTCTCCCATGGGTATCGCTGAAGCCTTAATAGTGTGAAACTCATCCCTACAACTCAGTTTCTCTCTGCATTTCCCTTTTTCATGAGCAGACAAAGGTATTTTTGAATCTTTCATATTCACTTATCATAAATTCTTTTTTCTCATCGTTTGCAGCCCCATTGCACTTAGATCTAAAAGGTTTTTATTTTTTAATTCACTACTGTTCATACAACTAGCATTCTCTTTAGACAATTTATAGTTCAGAAATGAACGGCTGGTGGGTATGGGTTGAATAGGAGGCGAGGCTGAATGAGGCCAATTTGTTTTTAAGGTCTTTCACGGGGTGGGAGACGCCACTAAGTTAAATTCATCACACAGCACATTTGCACTTTCACATTTTGTGACGGGCGTTCTATCGTGGTGCCGTTTTCAACTCTGCCTTTGATGATGGATGAAGAATAAGGCAAGCTTTGTCCTCAGTGGCCTGCAGGCATGCTCGGAGCTATGCATCGTGAGTCAGTGGAGAGTCGGAGACCAGCTAAATGTCAGGCACACATGGCCACTACCACAGCTTAATGCAGGCCTCTGTCTGTCTGTTGTCCTTGTCCCTCTCCAATTCTGGGAGTCTTTATCCCTCTGTCTTCAGCATCTTTCTTTGTGTCAGAAGTACTTGCCATCTGGCCTGGCTTCACATCTGTGGATATCCCGTCTACAAAGACAGGAAAACAGCGCTCTTTATGCAGCAAAGCTTTGCGCAGCAGCTCTTTACACTGCGGAGCACCTGTCGAAACTCAAAGCCCTTCAGACATGCAGAAGAGAAAAGAACATTGGTGGTGCCCTCTGTTGATAATTGCATGTTGTTGATCACTTGCTGCCATCCTGTCTGCAGCCACAGGGATGGATGAACACATACTATTGGTAAGAAAAGGAAAAACATGTTTGAGGAAATACATAAGGTATATAAAAACGCAAACTGTCACTGATTGGTTCAGTGTCTCAAAGCAATACTTAGAGGAAAATGTTGGTTTTGGTGTTTCTAACATGTTCCTGTGGCCTTTTTCTGATGATGAAGGACAAATATAAAGAACATTAGGCTTAAAAATTGCATTTCTGAGTATCTTTGTTTTAACTAATTTTGAATCAGGAGAAGGTGCAAGAAAATGCAGCTTGAAAAAGAGCCCAATTTGTGTTTTAGAAAATACCCTGGGTGGGCAACAAGCTCACTGCAATGGGAAGATGGGAAGGGGAAGCGTGTTGCTCCACGCCGATGGTCCTGCCCAGAACTTGGTGGTAAATTTCCAATGAACTCCTGTCGCTCTGCAGAAGCTATTTGCTAGAAAATGGTTCTTGAATTTGGCAAAAAAAATGGCATAATCATGATTAAAAGACCACTGGGGATAGCTCAAATGGTGACTGTGTGGGTCTTTAAAGTAAATGTATTTTTATTTTCTTGAAAAGTAAAATAAATATACAATGAGGTATCTTTTTTGTGCTTTGGTTTGGAGACTTTTAGTTTTTTGTTTTTTTAAAGCGTTGAAGCAATATCATGTATACCTTTTGTCATGAATGGACAACATAAAAGGGAGATACCTTTGTTTTAAGGAGGTTAGATTGTAAAGTTAAAAAAATGTTGGTTAGAATAGAAAGCCTGTATTGTCATTATACACAGTACAATAACACTTATAGACAAGCCTCTGTAAAATGAGATTAATCGATTCTTTAATTTGGTATTTTTGCAATTCGGATAATATAGTGGCGCAGTGGTTGCAATATTATTATACTGTCAGAATGCTTTTCTTAATCTCTGCTGTGATTTTTCTGAGTGGTGTTTGTATGCATGTTGGGTTTTGTTTGGCTGGAACTCTACACAGTGCAAAGGCATGCACATCAGGGTGTTTGTTGATTGTAAATTACAGAGGGAGCGAGTTCCTTCTCTGTGATGAGCTGATGATGTGTACAGAGTGGATCCTGCTAGTTCCGCTGACAGCTGGGAAAATAGAAAGATGGATTAGTGTTTTAGTCCTGGATTAAACAAGACATCAAAAGAGTTTTATGAGGATGCTCCAACACATTAAATGTTTGTGCAAAGGCATGCACAGAGAAAATAAAGTCTTTCAAAGATCCAATCAAAGGTTTAGTTCATGGCTTAAATAACAGGGATGAAAAGGTTGTTCTAAGAATGCAACTATTTAGTGATGCATATTTAAATTTTACTGTGCATCCCTAGAATAAAGGCTATAAACAAACAAACAACATAAAAATACAACACAAACAATTACTTTAGCTGGCTTTTCTTTTTGCATAAAGCAGGCATGTCCAAAGTCTGGCCCGTGGGCCAAATGCGGCCTGCTTTTAAATTTCCAACATTATGCAGGCTTCTTTTATGAAATCAATAACATGCGGCCCCCAGCACTTTGAAAAACTATGTGTACAATTTCTTGATCATGGCCGGCTGAATTACGTTCTCACTTTCATCATGAAGCGGTACTAGCAGACGAGACATGCCACCAACTGGGAATGAACGGTGCAAAAATATTGACAAGTTGATGCTGAATTTAATAAAAACACAGTTAGATGAATTTGTTCTATGGGAAGACAGGACAAGTACAAAAACGCCATCATTTTTTCCACTCTACAAATCACAGCTTCAAGAAACTGTAGTTATTCTGATTTGTTTGCAAGAACAGATTTATTGAAGACACATTAATATTACCACTATTCTGTTTGCCTCAGAACTGCACAGTCTGTCCTTTGGGTGAACTTGCTGGGAGGATCGCCATCTGTCTTTAAAGCTTTTCATTTGTGAACAATCTTTCTTACTGTAAACGGATGAGCTCCAGACTGTTCAGGAAAAAAAACATTTGTAATATTTCCCAAACAATGTGCAACTACAGGATTACAAAGCGCCCTGAATTCTAAAATAAATACCTTTTTAGAGGACGTAATGATGACTTAACGCTGATGAGTGTCTTAAGTTCTGGCAGGGATAGTAGTCGTAAAGGATCCACGTGCAGAAACAAAAACAAATGATTTAATAAATACAATTAAAATGAATGATTGAAAGGTAGAATTTAGAAACAAAATACAAGGACGCACAATGAAACACACTGATCTGTTTGAGAGAAACAGGGTTAGGATGTAAAGAATGGAAACTGACAAAATAATTACTGAAAAACTAAGCTAAAGACAGATGTGATTATTGGACAAGAAACCAACAGAAACTGAAACCATAAGTAAATATTTGAAAGGATAA
This sequence comes from Oryzias curvinotus, assembly GCA_023969325.1. Classification (NCBI taxonomy): domain Eukaryota; kingdom Metazoa; phylum Chordata; class Actinopteri; order Beloniformes; family Adrianichthyidae; genus Oryzias; species Oryzias curvinotus. Next base: position 24,394,407 of record CM043708.1, on the reverse strand, counting down.
ATCTAAAGTGTACTGCTTTTGCTCTTTCTGTAGTTTCTGAACCAAGTGTTGAGGTGCACTTAATGGTCCATGTACCATATGTACCATAGCTGCATTTCGATAAAGGAGAGATCCTGAAAGCGTGAAACAAGAATAGTCGGTAGTCTTTGGTGGTTGGCCTCTGGGTCGAAGACATCTTACATACTTGTGATGACTGTGGACCAACAGAACATTCACTGATATCAGACTGCGCCAAATCGCAGATCCAGGAGGATAACGGGGCGGAGGTGGGGTTGTCTAGAAACAAACTTTAATTAATTTAAAGGGAGGACTTCAATTGTGATTGGCTGTGAAGAAAGTGAGCACTTTAGCTATTGGCTCAAAGAGAGGAGTAATTGATGACTGACATGTGGTGTGAAGAATCAGCCGATTCTTTAGCTGGGTTGCTGATGAAGAAATTGAAATTGCGCTTAAGCTTCACTCAGGGTGCATTTCCATCTGGATGTGAGCAGGAGAAAGCACAACTCATGTACATTGCAATTCAAAGTGTTTGGCAAGATAAAAAACAAAATCCAACCAAGATCAAAAATTCTATTTAACAAGGTTTGAAACCAAATCTAAACAGAGTGTTTTGGTAAAAGTCACTCAGCTGTTGTGCATTGAAGAGTTTTAAGAGAACAGCTGTTCACTGAAGGTCGCTAAAGATTGTTACAGCTTTCAGTTGCATTGAAACAGAGACGCTTTAGTCCTGACCCTGATCCAGCAGAGGGCATGTCCCTGAGATTTTAACTACATCACTTTACTAGTAGAAAGCATATTTTGCCTTATGTAAGAATCTGATGAAGTGTGTAATATGTTGGAATGAAGAAAATAAACGACCCTGGGAGTATTTCAGGAAGACAACTCGAGCAGAGCGTTTACATGGTTATTCCTCCCTGCGGGCGGTTTAGTCTTCAACTCATCTGTTTAGCGTCCTACTTAAATTCCAGGTGTGCGGTCCAATCCCTTTCTTCCATTTCCGCGAGCTCTGTGATCATCACCTCACCCCACCCCTCCTCCCTGGCTTCCACCTGTGAGCTCCATTAGGGGTAGTTTAATACCCCAAGTTTTCTATGGAGATCTTTGTTTTCTGTGTCTGAACGGAGCCTAATGCCAAACTAAAAGAAATATGGAAATAAATCTTCTTTACTGCATGAATTGTCTGACTGAAAAAAAAATTCTCTTTACCTGCTTTACCTGTTCAGAATGATAATCTGTTACATGTGACAGCATGATGGGATGCATTCCTTTGACTATGGCTTTAAGAGTGCATGATATTGTTTTTCAGGATATTTCATCATATTTGTGCTGTGCTGTTTCTAATAAAGAAAACATAAAAAAAAAACCTTCGTATGGAGTCACACATTTTCTCGGTTACCATTCCGCGTCTAAAATTTGCAGAAAACGCTAAGGGAGTTCAAAAATACAGATGTATGAACCCGACTGAAAACACCATGAGGACCGCTGTGTCTCATTTAAAATCTCGTGGTTGTAGCAAATGAGGTGTTTACATGCAGAAACGCTTAGCATGTTCCATGCAGCTTATCCTGAATGTGACCTTATTCTAGCTAAGCTGATCAAAAACATGGTGTCATATTTGTTATCTGAGTTTATTCTGGATTTTGATGCAAATACTACGGTGGCCCTGAAGTGCAAATAAAAAAAATACATATATAAAAAATACATATTAAAGAGCACAGTTAGAAAAGCAAAACAAACAAATGATAAACAACGTGAAATTTTCAGAAACCAAAACATTAGAAAAGAAAAAAAAACTTTTGGAAAACAAAAGTCATTTCCAAAAATCACAATGAAATGTTGAAACAAGGAAACAAAGTAAAGCAGCAGTCTGTTTTGCCTGAATGATGGTAAAAAGGTGCTAAGTCACTGAACTTTAACAGAGGCTGCGGCCAAAAGCTTAAAGAAAAGAAATATCATGTCAGAAGTCATTGCCATGCCAAATAGCTTGCTATTGAAAAGATGAACAAACAGCATAATCTATCTGGTGATGTCCCACAATACCGACCTATTCTAGTTTTTTTATTTTGTTCGTTTTTTTACTATTTCATTTTGATTTCTGTCAAAACGTTTCGTTTTATCTATTTTTTTTAATTAGGTTTTAATTTCCAGAAGATTTGTTTTGCTTTTTCTAAAATCTTGTGTTTTTTCTTCTTTTAGTTGCAGCTGTGATCTTTAAATATGTTGAAGTGATTTGTTCATGTGATTTGCACTTCAGTGCCACTGTAGAACATAAGACATATATACAGTATAATGTGTATGCATTAATTGAGTTTTTATTCATATTTTGTGGCATTTTGAGGTTTCATTTAATGAAAAGTACATATAAATAAAATGTATTATTATTATTATTGTAAACAGCAACTCGAGTGAAAAAAAGCCTAATTATCATAAATTTAAAAGGTGTAATTTATTAAAAATATGGCCAGATTGGTAAAATCACTCTGCCCATGAAGAATTATGCAGATGAGAACTGGAGGCAGTCTGGAGCCATTGTGCTGTAATCTTACCCATCATGCTCTCTGGGAGCTGTGAGAGACTCTGATCAGAAGGAACTGTGTACTCTTCGTTAATTCTGCTTCAGACCCTCAGCAAGCTTGTACGTGCCTTTCACATGTGTTATTTATGTAATTATTGTGCTCATGAATTGTGGATTGTCAACAGTTTTTTTGAAGATAAAGCGCTGCGTCAATTAAAGTGATCCGCATTTGAAGTCCGCATCGCCAACCACTACTGAGAGAGCAGCTGCTCTGATGTGCAGGCATGAATACAAGCGAATGCATGTGATTAAATATTGTTTCCTATTATTGTTTACTTGAGAATTTCTCTGAAGTTAATTCAGAGAGTCTTTCACACAGAGTCACTTTGAGCTGCACATCAGAAGAAAAACTTGAAATCAAATCATGCTTTGGGTTTTTTTGCCTTTCTCATGCAAAGTTATTTGAGAGATTTATTTCAAACAGTTACTCTTGTCAGACTGATCTAAAGCTTTGGAATTTTATAAATGCTCAATTCTCTCCAGAGCCGTCCTCAAACCAGGCTGAACTCAAACTTTCCAAAGCATGTGTTCAATCAAACACGTCTCCCACAATTCTTCTCCGGAGCGGTCATGTGCATCTGAGACAGAAGTTTTTTTTCTCCTACAGTTCAGACTGAACTCAGCATCACCTCAGATCTGGAAGAGAGTGATGTTTTTTGGCTTCTTTGTGCATCCATCTCCATTAGAATGACAAAACAACATATTCAGTTAAATCCAACCACATAGTTGAAGCACTTTGTCTAATTGTGGTTGGGAAAACCTCATGGTTTGAGTTCGATCTTCAGCCGTGTTCAAGTGGGATCAGTTCAGTGGATTAGGACACTTGTTCTTTCAAAGAAAATGAAAACAAGGGCAGTAATGTTCAACATTTCTAAACTGTTCCCCCAATGCTTTTCTGAAGATGGTAACTCTGTTTGCATATTCCAGTAATCTGGCTGGATCCTAAACAAAATTAGATCCTATATCTCCCTCACTATTTTTTTTTTAATTTTTTACAAAGGTTGGACTACTGTACCACTTTTCTCTTATCTTAAAAGCATGCACTGTAAGAGCAGCCCAGTTAACTTTTATTATTCTACAAAGATTTCAACAAGTCTGCTTATTCAAAGTTTTCTGGAACAATTTAAAGACCCCCTCTGATCATGTTTTGATTTATTGTAAAAGCACTCCCAGTATTTTTTAAAAAAATTATGATTATGCTGTTTTTTGCCTAAATCAAAAAGACAACGTTTTTCTGAGTTGTAAACAGGACCGTCGCAACCCCACCCCCCTTCCCAACCCCAATACGGAAATCTTTGTGTTTATATTCTCTCCCACTGGCTTACAGCTCCTCACAACCCCAGCCTAACATTAGGGGTGCAACAAAAATGGCGAGCAATATTGGAGCTCTTAAGCTGTACAGTTTAGATCCTCCTCCATCATCAGAAAAATGCCACAACATGTTAAAAACACCAAAAACACAGTTTTCATCGGAGTGGGTCTTGGTAAAGCTTTTGAGTAGTTTTAAATACGTTAAAAGCAAAATGAATTAAAAGAATATCAAATACTTTGGTTTTAAGCTTGAAGTAGCTCCCATCAATTAAAGTTACAGTATACTGTATGTGGTAAACGGCGTATACTTATATGGCACTTTCTACCTACAAGGCCCAAGGCGCTTTACAGTCACAGACCCATTCACCCAGTCACACACATTCACACACTGGTGGCGGCTCCGCTGCCGAACACTGGCGCCAGCCTACCACCAGAGGCAGGGTGGGGTTCAGTGTCTTGACCAAGGACACTTCGACAGATGGGTGTGCAAGGTGGGAATTGAATCTGCAATGTTACAATTATGGGTCAAGCGCCCTACCACTACACCACGGCCGCCCCCATATCATGTTATATAAATATTGGGACAATGGTAGAGTCTTTTTTCCTCATCATATCAGATGTGGTTAATTTAAAAGGAGTTTTCCTTTCCCTTCCCATCACAGAGGGGTAGGGCACTTTAAGGGTAAGGGAGGGGGGGGATTGTAGTGGGTAGGGTTATGGGGGGTGGCTGTGGGTGCGTGGCGATCTCTGGGTTGTTCGGGTCGCGTGCCGCGGCTGGCTCGCGGACACGGGGCACTGGTCGGGTGGTGGGCGGCTCTCGGGTTCTGGGGCCCTGGCTTCGTCCTTGGCCCTTGTCTCGGCGTCCGGCGCCCGGCGGCCCCCATGGCTGCCGCCTGGTACGGCTAAGCGCTCCTGTCCTGTGGCCTGGGGGCCGGACGCCGGGTTCGCTTATGCCTCTGGGCGTAGTGGGGGCCCCTGTAGGGGGGCCTTCTCTGCGCCTGGCTGGTCGGGTGGGCGGTCCCCGCCTCCCCCCCTCCCGGGCTGCTTGGGTCCGGTGTGGGGGGGGGCGCTGGCCTTGGGGGCCTCTCCTCCCCTTTCCTGGTCTGGCTGCTCTGGCTGGGTGGGATCTGGTTCCCCACAACACAAGGTTCACTTCGGCAGCATGCATGTATCTCCACCCCCACGTGCACGTGCACACTGCCACACTGCTCCCTGTCTGCTTCATCCCTCCTTCTAACCTACAGTGTATTGATGGACAGATATTTTCCACTCATCTACGTGTCAGATTTTTACCCATGATGGAATATTTGTCTTTCCAGCAGATCTAGTATAATTGTTACAGCTTAAAAGAATAACTGATCCAAATCAGTGCTTGTATCCCCCCTTTTTTCACCCTTCTTCCCTTTACTCTCTTCCACCCCCCCCCCCCCCCCGACACACATTTTCCCTCTTCCTCCCCACACACACTAAATATAACAAATAAAGAAATAAATAATTCAACAAAAAGGGGTTAATTCAGATCTACACTCTGGCTTCTAAAGTTCTACAACCTCTCTTTGTGATAGTAAAACCTGTCCAACACAAAAGGCCTGCAGCTCTAATCTGTTTGCTAAGTTGTTGGACAGAACAAGTGAAAAAAAAAAAAAAAAAAAAAAAAAAAAAAAAAAAAAGGAGTTTACCAGCAGCGAACATTTCTGAACCATCAGCAGATCAGTACTGCAATGTGAAAAAAACCAAACTGCATTCATTTGATCAGTGAAAATCATTGGTACCTCAATTCTAATGACATAGAAACAGAAATAGAAAGATAAATAGTAGAAAGATCTATTATTGTTGAAAAAAAATGAAGAAAACTGGATTTGAGTCTTTCTTGTAACTTAAAAAAACTATTGATTTATGTTTTGTCAATTGCATTAAGCTGTCCACTTGTTTTGCTCTTACTTTGACCCTTACTTTTCAATGGTCTGCACTCAACGTTTCTCTATTTTCTTGTCAGCTGGAAGTCAAGCAATCACCGTCCGTGAGAGAAATCATCAGCAACTAATAGCAAATTGTTAAATCTCATTTTGCCCATAATGAGCGTTGACAACAAAGAAGAAAAACCCAAAAAAAGACAGCCTGCCCACTTTACTTTGATATGCGAGTTAGCAGCTTACTCTTTCATTGTACTCCACATCTGCCCACAAAAACACTGGACTTTCTTTGAGTCTTCTTGAGTTTCTTGTGGGGTTCCTTTCTACCAGGGCCCTTGTTGGGGCGTCTGGAGTTTAACTTTGCAGCCTCACGACTGTGAAGTGGACCCCGTTGCTGTCCTGGTCTGGGTGGGCACTGTGGCGATGTTCCTATGGCTGAGCCGGCACCTGGCATGACGAGATTCCCAAATAGTCTTTCCTCACAGCAGAGCCAAGCCTGAAGTCTCTTTTAGAGGTTACTTTTATAAGTATGCTGGGTCATGGGGCGCATGTGTTAATGGAGGGGAGTGAGAAGGGTGAAGGGTGGGTTGGGTTCTTATATGGTGTATGTTTTTTTTGTTCTGTTTTAAATGTTAAAGCACTTTGACTTGCACAATGCATGAGAAGTTAATAAAGTTTGAGTCTTTGTTTGGCTGCTTATTCTGTCATCTGTCATGACTGACTGTTTGGTTCATTACATTCTTTGGTCCAGTCAGTCTGCATTTACTGAACTCAATTGGGTTTCAACTGGAAGACGATAAAAAAAATCTTGGTTATCAGGTAACCACAGGGTTTACTTATTAGGTCCAAAGTTGAGGTGCACTTCCACACCCACTGACAAGAAAGAAGACTGTTGGACTTGTTATAAAAGATTACTAAACATCAACTCAAGATCTCACTATAGCACTGTTTTTACAGTTTTCAGTGGGGCATTTGTCAAACACAGTCTTGTCATCCTTCGTCCAGGATCTGTCAAACTTCTTCTTCTGAAAGTTAGACTGATGAAGGAAATTTCTGCGTGCCCCATGGGGCTTAAGAGCTGCAAATTCTCGAGGATTCAAAATGGATATTCTGCCAGGTGTTCCTAAACGCATTTGGGCTAAAGGCGAATGGAAGCAGGTGGACACTGTTCCCTCTTTCATCTCTCTTTGGCCATAAAGGAACTGACTGTGTGACTGTGTCCTGCTATGACTGTGAACTTGTACAGCTTAGTACTATGAAGGCATGAGCTTTTTTTTCCTTTCAAAAGTTCTTCTTTGAGTGAATTTCTTCTCTCTCTAACCTTTTGATCTAAATCTTCTTAACTTTCAATGAAGTGCTTCACCCTCTTGAAGATTCAGAGCTTTCATGTCTGTGTTTGTCTTGAGAGCTAAATCCTCTTGAAGATGTGATGACTTGACCATGTAGTTCAAGAGGGCTCAGGGCTTAAGTGTGGACATTCAGTCTGTTTGAGATTGTTTTTTATTGCAGAAAAACTTCAGCATGTTTCACAAACACTAGAATAATTTGATTTCTACCCGTTACCTGCAGTATGAGCACGAGTGATATATTTATGCTTATATGTAGTTAAAGTGAATTAATCATTTGATTTTGCTTCATATATTTAGTTTTAAACACAATTAAATTAACAAAAAGTAAAGCTTTAAAACATTTTTGTAAAGAAATGTATAATATCTTATCTTATCAACCACACAAACCTAAAATCTGCTGTATTTCCATTCTTTAGCCTCACAATATTGTCAGAACTACAAATATCTTCTACCAATGAGACAAACTTTCCAACCTTTAGGCCAAACTTTTGAAATTCCTCTTCATCTGAATTTCTTTTTAAGTTTTTTAAAAGCTAACAGCTGATCCCTCAAGACAAAACATACTTTGACCAAAAAGAAAGATATTATCATTATTTCCCTTTTTTTAACCCTTAAACCTTGTTCCATGGGATCAATGTAAAAAGTCTTTCTTCTAAGAACTTTCAGGAACCATATCGTTTTAGGGTTTCCTCGTGACTTTGAAGCTTGAATGATCTCAGTTCTGCCAGAGGTTTCCAGCTGTGTTGCTCAAACACATCATAAACCTATTTTTTTTACTATGTGAAATACTTTCTTTTTAAAATTTACTATATTGTCCTTTTATCTTGCATTATTTAAACGAAGCAAATTCTAATATCAGCTGGTTGAAGTCTTGCATTAGTCCAATACCAATCATCAAATGAAGTCATAGACTTTCTTTATTGTCAAGAAATTCTTTTTGATTTGGGTTTATTTGTTGCACAAAATATCAGAATCGTATATAAATGGAATTGAAAAAATGAAAATGAACATTTCTGCTCAGCTGGTGTGTATTTTATAAAACTCTGAATGAAAAAAAAAAACAACAGAAGAAGCTGCAGTTAGTGAAATAAAACACTCCTAAGTAAGGTACATTTCATGAAGCCCCACAGCAGAATTGAACCAAAGACGTGAAGACACAAATGCTTGAACGCGGTTGTCATGCATGGTTAGTCCAAAAAATAACAATAATTTTGAACAGGAACCAGTGGCAATTAGTCTGTTAGTCTCCATTTTAGAACTGGATTGGCACGGTTAGTCTCTTCTGAGCAAGAGAACCATATAATTTGTTACACCTGGTTTATTTCTGAATTGTAAAGTAAAAAAAAAAATGATTATAATAGTAATAATGCGGTGGCAGAACCCTACACAGTAGAACTTTGTAGGAAGCATTGGGCCAGGTGTTTAAAACTTTAGTGAATATTTTTTTGAAACAGCCAGTGCTGTGTTGATTCTTTTAAAGACCACTCCAATCATCTTTTGAGCTATTTTAAAAGGGAGGATTTTGCCAATTTCAGCCTAATCTAGGTTGTTTTATAAGACATAGTTTCTGCAGAGTTGCAGTGCTTCATGAGAAATTCGCCTCTGAGGTGTAGGTTCACCCCGCCTCCCTTCCCCTCCCCATTTCTGAGAGTTGAGAGTTCTGAGAGCTTGTCACCCGCCGCTTGTCTACGTGCCCAGTGTATTTTCTATCACAAGCACAATCCTTTTTTCAACTGCCTTTCTTTGTCTGCTCCTGATTCACAACAATTTGAATGAAGAAATACTCAGAAATGCAAATTTGAGCATAATCTTATTGATATATGTGTCTTTCAATATCAGAACAATAACACAAGGACATGTTAAAAATATTTTCATCGGATTGGGTCTTAAAGGCAGAGTGGGTCGTCAGCTTCACCAGCATGCGCTGAATTGTATCCATTTGAACACCTTTGTGATAAACAGGAGATAAGGAACCACACTCCTAATATAGTTTTTACCTCTTCAGTGTCACATGTAACTCATTCATTCACCACACATGAGGCAAAGAAACAAAAATGAGTGGACATTCCTGCATGTAGACCTGCGCTGACCGAACCGTGCCATTGCTTGGCCAGACAGCCTGAGAAAGAAAAGGAACCCCCACTGCTCAGTGCCCGGCGCTGCTAAACAGGCTTTTGTATGTGCTGTACACAATGCTCCACCACTGGCACTCCAGACCACGAAAGGGTTCTGCTGCCAAGGGAGATCCAAGCTGTTGTTCTTTTAATCCAAATAAGCCACTTGGCCCGCAGCAGAATGGACGCAGAGAAGAAAGAAGAAACAGAGGTTTGTGGGACATGGCAGGATTCATCTTAGACTCTCTCTGGGACATGCTTCCCCAGCGTTTTATCCTTGCATCCTTGGTCTGATTCACCATGAATTCTTTTGGTACTGCTTAATTTACATGTATGCCAACAGGCTTTTAATGTTTTTAAAACTTGGATGATGTTCAAAGGATGCTATAATTCCTCTGAAATAGGCCTTTTGAAGGCTTTATCTTGCTCTTTCTCTTCTGGCTAATCTTGGAGCCCCTCTGCCTGCCAGAGCAATTTTTCTAATGCCAATTAAGCTTGACATTAGCATAAAAAAAGCTTTTAAAGTTTTTTTTTCTCTTGTAGAATGAAAGACTCTTTTTGTCAGATACTTATTTACACTCAAATTGCCCGATTGTGGAGTTTTTAACAATGACCAACCTCGGTTTAAAAAAAGGACACTTGTCTTTGCTTCCATTTTAGAGATGGCCAAAGATGTCATCATAAAAGCTAACAACTCTCAATAACAGCTCAAAACAGTTTCTTTCTCCTTCTGCAGATTAACAGTCTCTGTGGTGCAGCATCACACTGATGTCTTTGTGTACAAATGAAGGTTATGCTGCAGATGTTGGCAGTCACTTCCATTTCCTAAACGAGCTGCATAATTGTCACATTGACGAAGGAATCAATTAATTGCTATTAAGGATTCATACGGAGGCACAGTGAAACACCCATTAAATGGTTTTTCGTTAGTCTCAAAAGTGCAAGTGTGACCCGGAGAAGAAAGAAGTTCTAGCGGCTTTAAAGAAAGTTCAAGAGCTGATTCGTTTACCACATCTAGAACTATGAAATGTGTAGCTCTGAGGTAAACCAAAGGTGCTGTCTTATTGGGATTTGTTTGTGCTGAAACCTTTAAAACTAAATAAATTGTGACCTCTCTTTTGGAGTGGACTGCTTAAGCCTTTAACTTCAGTGTTAACATTTGCTCAACTACTGTAACTTTTCAACCGGTAATTAATGTAAGTCCAATGGACTCTGAAGTGGAGAAAAAACAGCCTTGCACTGGAAAAAAAGCCCAGCAGCGGTTGTGCTTCCTGTGACATCTTAAATAGCTCAACCACCTCAGGAGCTGCCGACCATCTTCTACAGTGCAATAATCCAGTCCTGTTCACATCTATTCACATCACGTCTGGTTTGGATCTGAAACCAGACACGACAACCTTCCCTCCGTTGAGGACCTGTACCTGTCCAGGGTCAGGAAGCTGCTCAACATCTCACTTCCCAGATACAATCTTTTCTGTCTCCTCCTGTCTGGGCGTCGTTTCAGAATTATGTGCGCCAAACCCACTTGCCACAAAGTCAGCTTCTTCCCCAGAGTCCTCACTCTTATGAACTCTTGACCAGGCAACAGGAACTCAAAGAAGCACTGGCTCCAACCGAGGTCTGTAGAAGAGCATCACTGAATGCACAACACATCCAACCGTGAGGCAGAAGGGCCACAGCAGCAGAAGATAACACTGGGTTCACTGGACTCAAATGGCCTCCACAATCCAGATCCCCGATAGAGCACCACTAGGGATGTGGTGGAACGAGAGATTGGAATCACAGATGTGCAGCCGACAAATCTGCAGCAACTGCGTGATGCTATCATGTCAATATAAAGAATGCTTCCGGTAACTTGTTAAAGCTATGCCACCAAGGGTTAAGGCAGTTCTGAAGACAAAAAGGGGACTAACCCGATACCAGCAGGGTGTAAGTACCTAATAAAGTGGGCAGTTAGTTTATGTGTGCACAGAAGTGTTCATATTTCACAAAAGACCCAAGAAACGTGTTTGTAGTCTTTCCTACATACCATTCCCTTAAGGGTAGAAACTGCACATTAGTCAGAGCAGTGTAAAAAAAAAAAAGCTGTTTACGCTGGAAGCAAAAGAAAAATCATATTCTTCAATTTCATTATGACGTCTGCTTTTGTGGTCACTGCTTGCTGAAGATTACTTTTTTTTTTTCAAAAGCAGCTTCTGAATATTTGTCCTCCTAAGGCTGAAATGACTTTGGCTGCCTGAGTTTTGAACTCGAAACAAACAATTTATGCCTCTGTTTTAGAAAAAAATGCAGCGGTTTAGAAGATTAATCCTATTATGTTTTATCCAGCAAACAAAATTACCATTGAAATAGTATCCAACCATCAAAAACTTTTTTATGTTGTTTTTGTATGACTTGTAAAAAATATTTTTAAGAAAGCTCCAAGTTATTTAGTTAAAAACATCCTGATAAAGTGCTATGCTGGGTCTCCTGTTTTTTTTTACTTCTGGAAAAATATTTGTTTTGCCTTTTTTGTTTTTACAAACGAGAGACATTGTTTATTTCATAGACTGAAATAGTGTAAAACGACTTGCAGTCGCAGCACGAAACTGTGAAGAACTGTCAAATATTTAGTGTCTTTGAGTGATCACAGACCTGGTATGTGGAGTTGTGTGGGGCTTTAACCTGAGGTTCAAATCGTGTTCAAATCCAAGTAATCACTTTATTTGACCTTGTATTTCATGTAAAACATTAAACAATGTTCCAATTTTAATTTAAAGAAAGTACAATATTCTTCAGGATTGAGACCCTCTTTATACAGTACATGGAAAGATTTTTATCCAATGTATTTAATGCTATCAGCTAAAATGTGCCCAGCTGTTATGGGAAGCTGACTTGGAAAGTGTTTACAAAGAATGCAGAAAGGGAGAGATTAGTGGCATTTATGCTTCCGTCTTTTCTGCTTTGTTGATCTATATCTATCTTTGCTGATTCCATATACTAGTCCTATTTTAAAGTCATTTCAAGTTAAAGTCCCACTCCAATCATCTTTTGATCAATTGTAAAAGCATCTTGGTCTTTTAATTATGATTATGTCGTTTTTTTTTTTTTTTTTTTTTGCAAAATCAAAGAAAAAGAGTGGCAGGAGTTCATTCGAAATTTGCTTCCAAGTTTGCGTGTGGGACCGTTGGCGGTGTGCGTGTCTGAGCTATTTCTTTGTTTACACTCTCTCCTGCTAGCTTACAGCCCATCCCAACCCCAACCTTAGCGGTGCAACAGAAATGATGAGCAATAGTGGAGCTGTCCAGCCGTTTTGAGCCAGGGATCAGCTCAGATGAAGAAAACAAAGACGTACATGGATCTATTTGTCTGCAGGTGGATGCATCAGAATGGAGCGGAGCAGAGAGCTTGTGGCCTGCCAATTGTACTTTGGACGTTACAACAATACATTTTTCCAAACAGTGTTTTCCTTGGCTCCTGATTCACAACAATTTGATTTAAGAAATAGTCATAAATGCAACTTTAATCTGAATTTTCTTTATATATATCCTTCATCATAAGAAAAAAACTACAAGAACATGTTACAACACACCATTTTCATTGAAGATGTCTTTAAGTAAATTCTTGAATGAAATCTGACCCCAATGACAGGAACTGAAACTACAATAACCAATCATTTAAATAGTGTTGCAAAATGACAAAAACCAACTAGACAAACAAATAATGGACAAATGGTGAAGAAAAAGTGCAACAATTAAGACTTTTTCTTTAAAAAAAAAACAGGTACTGCTTATAAGGCAAATCTGTCTCACCCCTTCACAGATTCACAACTTGCAAAAAGAGGGAAAAGAATAAGACTGCAACCCATTAGCTGGGAGTCACTTGCAGTGAAGATCAGCGCAAAAAAGTGCTTTCAACTGCTAGCTGTCAGCAACTGTGGCAGTTTTGAGGAGCTTTGGCTTTGACTGGAATCTCAGCAAAGGAGCTGTGCTCGTCTGTGACAAAATCAGTTTGAACTCATGCGCAGAAGATCTGTTAAAACGGGTTATGGATCAAAGCAACCTAAGTGGGTCAAAATTACCTTGACCATCTAAGAACAGTCACATTTCGAGGGAGGGCGGGGGTAATCTGCAATGTAGAGGGTAGATTAACATTTTGCCGGGAAGATTCCTTATGAAGACGTCAGATCAAAGCTGAGAGAAGCTTTTATTTCTCAGCATCCAACCTTCTGACTCAGTGTCAACTTGGTAATTTGTCTGGCGTTTAAGTACGAGTGCAGCAAGGCAAAAAAAAAAATGTTTACAGCGTTTGGAGAAATGTTCAGGTCTCATTTGCAGTTTTTCTTATGGAAATAAAACAGCTTCTTCTTAAAAAAGGATTGCTGGAGGTGGAATAGCCCACTCACAGGTGAAAGGTTGTACTGGTCATTTTGTTTGACTGTGCTTGGCTGGCTGTGCTTTCCCACCCGAAGTTCTGTTACATATTTGTTACTATATCACTACATAATAATAATAATAATAATCATAATTATGGATTGGATTTATCTGCGCTTGTCCAGATGCTCATAACAATGTGTGTCCATTACTCATTCAATCCTCTTCATACTTGGTAAACTACTGATGTAGCCAAAGCTGCCCTGGGGCAAACTGACAGAGGTGTGGCTGCCAGTTCATGCCTACGGCCCCTCTGACCATCACCGGGACATTCATACGCATTCACACACCAGTGGAGCCACACTGGAGGCAGGGAGGGTAAAGTGTCCTGTCTAAGGACAACAACATTTGACTGTGGGGAGCGGGGTTTGAACCGTCGACCCTTCGATCATTGGCTGACCTGAGCCACTGCCGCCCCATCACTTCTCTTTTCAGCATATAGTATTCACAGTACCTGGGGTCCTTTGTAAACTGAGTTTTTATTTTGACCATTGTCAGCAAACCAAATATCTGACAGGCTAACTGAATTTAGTTGAGTTCAATAGAGGAGCACCTGTGGATCTTTAACACACCTTTAACCCTTTAAGACCACAGCTTTAGCTCCAGTGTTAAAATGTTTCGAGTGCCATAATTTCTCAACTGTTAAGGCAATTAAACAGTGGATTAATTAGTAATTAGTGGATTCTTAAGTGGAGAAAAGCAGCCCTAAAGTGATATGCAACACTTTACTGTCAATTGTTTACGCAATCAACGTAAATGAGCTGATACGCGTTGGTCATGTAAACGGTCGAAGACTTACGGTGTGTCAAAGAGCATGTCTTATTTAGATGTTGTCAGCGTTAGCTCCAATGTTAAACTACGGACACACCGGAGATGTGACCCATGCTCAAAAACGTGCTAAACGCAGGTTCTTGAATGCACATTTAGCCCACGGTTTTCACACTGGACAAGCATGGAGGGGCTTCTTCTTCTTTTTTTTATTGTTTTCTACCACCGCCTACAGTTGGAAGAGGCTTGGTGCGAAATGTTGGAAAAGTGCAAATCTCGCATATTTTACATATCTTGCTCCAGGCTTTTTCTTTCACAGCTCTATTCCAATATATGAAAGACTTGGAGTCATATATTGTAATTCCGGCCAGGGACAAACCCCAATTATTTATTATTCCTCCACGATCAATTTTTAAACAGTTCTATGTTAATTAAAAGAGATGTCATCCATGCGTACACTACCAAATCTGATAGGTCAAAGTTTGACCTTGTTCATCATCCAAGACGTGTTCAATGGCCGCACATTTTGTACGTAGAGCCCAAAACCATCATAGAAACTTGCATAGCTACATGTGAAAGTGAGAGATTTCAACACAAAGAGCCTGAAACGCGGATGAACACGTTTACATAGAGAGTGGTTGCTTGAGCACACATCCGAGGGCAGTGTGAATGCCACTTTGAAGGATTAAATCAAGAGATAAAGCTCTCATTTTGTTTTGGCATTAAGTCAAACACAATCTATCTTTTTAATAAAAAAAATCTTCAGGCCTTTACATTTTGATCCACTCCTAATTACAGTACTTCTACCTTACTCTATGGTCAAACTAGCAGAAACTGAGGAAGCAGAGAATGTCCACACAGAAAGGCTACAGTTGGAACTCATTCAGTACCTTCTCATTGTGAGGCAAAAGGCTGACCACGTGGTCATGCACACGCTTGTTGACCTGTGGGTCCCAATTTCTCTTGCCTGACATTATAAACACCACTGGACTTCTGAAAAACAATCCTTTGATTTAAAGATTAAAGATTAAAATGTGCAAATTGTCACAGAATGGAGAGAAGAAGAAAAGAAGAATTGAGAATATAATAGTTGAAAATGGTTAGAGTATATCATTATGCACATTAAAATTAGTATTGAACTTAGAAAAGCTGAAAGCCTACTGCTCCAGTAATTCCTGATGGTTCCTGCAGTTCTTATGTTTGGAGAAAGTTCTACGTTTTTGAATGTGCGTTCTGTGTTGAGAAAAGTCTAAAATTCAACTCACGGTCATCAAAATCTCAGACCATCATTGTTATTGCGTCATAAGGTAAGGAAAATATGTGGATGGCCAAAAGAGAAACTTTGATCAGACAAACTCCAAGCTCGGTCACAGATGGATGTCAAGAACCAATGGAATAGAACCCATAAGGCAGGACGCTTTATCACAGGAGCTCTAAAACTTTTAACAAATTATCACAAACAAACTTTAAACAAGGGAGAAATGAGAGCGAGAATGGTGTGAGAGAGACAGCACAGATGACCAGACAGAGAAAAACTGAAAACCCGACAACTAAATACACTGAGGATGATTAACTAACTACAGACAGCTGTGGATAATTAGCAACTCGATCCTGGTGTGACAGTGGCAGAGGAAAAAAAAACATTAAAGCTGGAAACAGAACATGAAAAGAACCAAAAAAACACAAACACCAGACTAAAGGGCACCATCCTCACAACAGGTTTTCCAAATAAATTGTTCCCAAACAAACCTACAGATTAGATTCAAAGCATCTTAAGCAGAACAGAGTGGCAGTCTTGGGATATGTCCAAGTTCCCTCATTACTCCCTAACTCCCAAAAGACTAATAATGCGGGACAATCTAGTGCCCTGGACTTTAGCTCAATTCAGACACATGCTCTCTATCTTATTTTATATAATTTTTTAAATACCAAATATGACATCACCCATTTGCTGGAATAAAAACCTAATAAATATGAAGACTTTCCTTATGAATCCATATGTTCTGATGATATAAATGTGGACGATTTATAAAAAATAAATGTTACTACAATTCAAATTGTGGTCTTAATTCACCAAGAGCAAATATCAATGCACAGTGGTTTTTTGCAGAGACTTCTGGAACATTTCCAGGCTACTGGATTTTAAAATGGCAGATTTGGACACTCAAATAAAATGGCAAACCTCCTACATTGTGACCATATAGGTAGGGAGTAACGAGTTAGGAGTTATGGTCGTGAACCCCTGACATCTATATGGCAGAAAATGTATAATATGAGGTTGTGTAAAAGCTTGAATCCTTATCATCATTATTAATCTGAGTTGTACTGCAGAGCAGGAACCTGCTGAAAAGCAGTCTTTAATCTCAGTCAGCCCAGATTATTTTTTTAATCTTTTCCTGTTTCATAAATCAAATCAAATCATGTAGAAAAAAAAACAATTTTTGGAAATCATTTAACTGAGCAAAGTTGAAAAACCAATTATATAATTGGGTTTTTATTTTTAATTTTGCCTTATGAAGTCATCTTTATTTTTTATACAAAGATACCAGAAAACAGGAATTTAGAAGGATTGTTTGGAATTTATATTTGAATGTTGTTAACATTGGTGTTGAGCCCCTTCTTTTTAAAAGACAGAAAGATTTTTCAAAGGTGTCAAAGGTGTTTTTCACTGCTTGATATCCCTTATCAAACTGAAGCACGTCAGTTTCATGAACAGAAACATGCAAATGTGGACAAACCTGTGGACAGCCGACCGTCTGTGAACAAAGTTCAACATCTTAAAGACAACTTTACCAAGTAGATCTACCACAAAATTTTTAATTTCAAAGACAGTAAAAACAGAGTCCACTGGCTTGACCCACAATTGATGCTGCTCTTGAATTTATCAGTAATGTGCATTTAAAATTTCACGTCTGTAATCTGGGAAATAACTATTTTTAAGTCACAATTTGTACTTCCTTCAACAATTGTGCTGCAACAAACATCATAAATTCACTTTAAAAAAATAATTCTGTAGATTGACTTTAAAGGTTTGTGTCAAGTGGTTGCACACAACCACAGTAATTGATATGTACGCACTAATACAGTATCACCTAAGGAATCTCATGAGGATAAATATACTTAGTATTCTACTCAAGTTTATTGTGTAGTCCCATGCCTAAATCATCAAGTAATGCAAATCATTAAACGTTGTTAATATATTTATGCAAGCATTTTAAGAATGCATGAAAAATCAGGAGTTAAATCATTTTTGAGCCTGCACAGTACTAGTGGGGGACTGATTATTATTAGTCATTTATGATTTCTAGAGATGAACTTTCTAAAACAAGCACAATTGTTGATTTTGTTTAACTGTATTAATATTATTAATTATATTCTTCTACTTTATTTTTACTTGTGACAGATGATTTGAAGCCATGTAATTTTGGAAGCAACTTCAACAAACAGCATTAAACATTAAGTGATAATTAAATAAAGACAGCAAATTTTGGATTAAACAGATTAATTTTTACAGACCTGGTTAAAGCCAGAGTTTAGTTGCTTCTGTTCTTTTACTTTCTCACTTTAAATCATCTTATAATGTAATTGTTTAAAATATTCCAGTATTAAAAAATGTACAATTTTTAAACAAAAAAAGTGAAAACTGTTATTTTCCATGCATTACTTTAGGAGTATGATTAAATTCTAACATAAACATATTTTTTATTGGTCTGTCTAAAAGGTCAGGAAGCTCTAAACCTCTTAGACCAACCAGAACAAGCTCTGGCTTGTGGAATCGAGGCGAGATCTTGGACAAAACATAATCCAGCCTGTCCAGGCGCAAAACATTTTAGCATTGAGGCAGTAATGAGGCATGGCAGTTACTCAATGGGAGCTCTGTTTGAGCAAATGGACCTGAGAAGAGGAGCCATAATAGATTAAAATCAGACACAAACCTGTATTGACAAATCACTACAGCCCCCTCTGCGCCGCCAGAGAGGAGGGGGAGAAATGGTTGTGTTTTTGATGTTCATCCCCATCATATAGGATTTCTTTTGGTTGGAAACTATGTTAATTATTTGCTGTTGTTTTTTTTAAGACTGTAAGTATTGAAATGTTTGACTTTAACAAATACACTTAGAAATGTATAATTTAACTCAGGATATTAGCGGAAGTCACTTCTGTTTTTTAGTGAGGCCGTGCTAATTCCAGCCTGGCCTTTGGTACGTGCGAGGCAGCCCTTTAAAGACAGCCTGCTTTTGAAGCCTGCTGGTCGAGCTGCTCAAAGCTGCAGCTGTTTTTGGTGGTGTTTGACAGCTTTAATTGATGTTTGTTTTGGCATTGAGTTTCATTCCTTTCATGCAAATGTCCTGCATGCAGTGAAATGGGTCAGGGCAGCACTAGGTGGGCACAGTTTGTGTGTACTGGGATAAGAGCAAAGTGCTTAACGAATTTACATTTTAGATCACAGAATCTCAATGAGCACAGCACTACAAAAAGCAGCCGCTATACAACCCAATATTAAAAAAAAAAAAAAAAAAGCTTCACGGGTGTCTTTAGCTATTCAACAGTAAACATTTTATTTAATATTTGTATTAATATCTGTGCTTTACTGAAAGTTAGGCTAATGATGCAAAATAAACTCTCATTTTATCCACAGTTACAAGTAAACAAAGCATCCTTTTCATTTTGCAGCACATTCAAAACTGATTGATGTTATTGTTGCCGCCTTCTTCTACAGTGATGCTACTGTTGGTGTCCCCATTTGTCAGCCTGCTGAGCCTCAGCCATCTCTCAGACACTCTAAGCACGCGTCAAATACCCTTCGCCACCTCGGCTCTCCCCAACCCCCCGTCCTAAAATCCTTTTCCCTCCACCAGGGCTGACATCAGCGTGGTGGCACGTAGGGGCCTCTTCATCTGCTCCTAATTACGGCCGGGCAAAGTCCTCCACAGAAACGACTTGAAACTGTTATGAAACCAAAAGGAACAACCTGAGACCCTAAGAAAACAAATTGGTGGCAAAGCTTACCACCACTATGTCTGCCAAGGTGTGAGGGTGTGTGTGATCATGAAAAAAGAGCAGTACAGACCATAGAAATTTCATAGCACTTCAGAGTCCTTTACAAAGTAAGCAAGTCATGTTTATATACATATATAGTCGTACAGCAAATATACCTAAAAATGTACTAAATATATATAGTTAAAACCATAAATATACTACACCCCCCCAAACCAAACTAGGGTGAGAAACCAACCGGGGAAGTCTCTCACCTTAGTTTATTATTTATAAGTTAGGCAAATGATGCAAAATAAACTCACACACACATATATATATATATATATATATATATATATATATATATATATATATATATATATATATATATATATATATATATATATATATATATATATATATATATATATATGTGTGTGTGTGTGTGTGTGTGTATATTTGCATGTTCTCCCCGTGTATGCGTGGGTTCTCTCCGGGATCTCTGGTTTCCTCCCACCGTCCAAAAACATGCTTCCTAGGTTAATTGGCAACTCTAAATTGTCCATAGGTGTGAGAGTGAATGGATGTGTGAGATTGTGGACATTCTACCCTGCAACAGACTGGCGACCTGTCCAGGGTGTCCCCTGCTTTTGCCCACAAGTGGACATGATAGGCTCCAGCAGCCCCGTGACCTCGAAAGGGACAAAACGGAATAGAAAAATGAAATGAATATATATATGTATATAACTGCTGCCATACCAAAGTAACATACAAAAAGTGTTGTTCCAGATGAATGAAACTTGAAATAGAAATATAAAGTTTTTATAAGTTAATTGTGCCAATAAGTGCAGCACGTCCGTCTTTCTCTTGTTGTTTTAACCCGCCCTCGTAGTTCCTGGCAAACGACTAAAGAGATATTTTGTCACGTAACAGAATAGGCTGATTGATACCTGTCTGAATAAAGACCAAACGGAAGGTTCTGGACTTGATCCGTACAAAAGTAAGCAGACTTAATCCAGAACAAAGGAATTTTCCAGCCTGAATACACCCATGGTGATGAAAGAAATACAAGCACCATGCTAAAAACCAAATATTTTTGTAATAATTAATGAAGTACGACTTTTTTCTACTTCTTCAACTGAAATAAGATAATCTGACAGTATTTTTTGGAATCTTTTTTTTTTTAACTTGACCTGTCCAACAGCTGAGCAAACAGATGAGAGCTGAAGGCCTCTTGTGTTGAACATGTTTTACCTTAACAACAGGGGGTTATGTATCTTCTGACAAACCAGAGGTATGTCTGAATAAACCCCTTTTGTAATCTAGGCTAAACCTAATTATTTGTGCAATCTAATCAGGCAAGACAACATACTAGTATATCCATGGATGTAGACATTTTTTTTACTCAAACAGAGTAAATGGCATGCTGATTCTTTGTTCCTTTACAAGAGAAACGTTGAAATACTTGCATGTTATACATATAAACATTCACTCACAGTTTGAACAAACCTTGGGTAAAGTGCGTGTCGTGACATTGAGGATCCCTCAGTCAGAGAATGCACCGTGACCCATATGCTCTCCAGATGTTTCACAACATGCAAAGACAGACAGAACTGACCCTGCCCAACCACCATCATGGCACATGTGGAAGATGTGTGGAGAACAAAAAAAAAAAGAAAATCCACATTTCACTCGCAGAAATGTTTAGAGTCTTGCTCCAATCATATTTTGATCTGTTGTAAAAGCATTCCCAGTGGTCTTTTGATTAGGGTTTATCCAGATTTTAGCCTAAATCAAAGAACCTGTGTCGTTTTCAAGGACAGTTTCTGCTGAGTGGCAGGAGTTCATTCCAAATTCTCCTCTGGTAGAAACTGTTGCCGGAGTAGGCTCGTCCCTCATTTCCCATCATCCATCTGTTAACACATTCTCCCGCTAGCTTATAGCCCCTAAAAACCCCAGCCTAACATTACTGGTTCAGCAAAGATGGTGAGCAATATTGGAGCTATGCAGCTGTGTGGCTTTGAGCCAAATGCAAGCTCAGGCAGGGAAAACAAAAATGTTAATGGATTCATTTGTCTGCAAGTGGATAATTTGGAGTGGAGCCAAACAGGGAGCTTGTGACTTGCTGATTGTAACATATACGTCACAGCTACAAGCTTTGCAGCATTTTTTTAAACTGCTCTTAATTCACCACAACTTAAGCAAACAACTCACAAATGCAATTTTAAGCTTAAATTTCCTTATAACTGGTACATTTCTTTCATCATGAGATAAATGCTACAAGAATGTTAAAAACACCAAAAAAAAAGAATTTTTTTACTGTTGACTTTTAATGAGAGAACACTTTGATATCCAGTTCAGTCCATTTAAGACTTTATTGCCCAGAATAACAGCTTTTTGTTGCTTTTGCGACAAAAAGCACAACCCTCGGTGAAATGACCCGAATGGCCTTTGTAGACTTTAAATCCCCTCCCCCTCTACCTACACCCCCAGTCCTTGCTCCAGATTTTGTCGCTTGATCCACAGTCATCCAGTTGGCCAGCTTTCCTCTCTTTGGCAGCAAGACTTCATTACAAAGAATTGTCCAATTGTGAAAACCTAACTCCACCCCCACCCCCATCCCCCTTCTTACCGCACGGACACTGATGCATCCTGCAATGACCCGGCTTCAGGGGTCAATTCCTTTTCTGCCCACTGTTTGGAAAACATCTCACGTAATGCACCGCTGCCCCCTCTTCTGAGCCATGGCTGCTCTCTCAGCCACACCATGCCCTGCACTGAGCAGCACCACAGTTTTTTACAGGGTTGAACCCCCTCATACTCATGTGAACCACTAGGAATCTGTGTTTCTATTTCTGATTTCTAAATACTGCCTCATTGTAAAATATTTTTTCTCTCCAGGCCTTTTCTAAAGCTTTGAACTCTGGCTTTCTCAGACTTTTATGTGCAACAGAGGGCAGCAGTGTGACTTCAGCCTACACAGCAGACCTGCCCTCTGACTCTAACATTGGTTTTACCCCATAACAATTGACCCTGAAAGAACAACCTCTTTTCATGATGAAAGAAGATCTTATGAAGGTTACAGCCAGAGCTTGACGTGTTTTACTGTGTTTTTTATTGTGTGGGAAAGAAGACCATTTCTTCTGTGTGGAGATCCCCCAGCTGTACCCACTGTGAGAGTCCAAGCTTTTACCAAAGCAAGCAGCATATGTGCAAACCCTCTGGAGAAGACATGCAACATCAGGGAGGCTTTTAAGAAAGCAGCTGATGACTTTAGGATGAACATTACATAATTAAGTGATGTCATTGTGGCTAAAAAGACAGAACAGTGCAGGTGTACGCCTCCATCTGTCAATCTGTGAGAAAAATAGCATTTTACTCAAAAAAAATTATTTAATTTGCTTGTTCTGACTAAGGTCCCGGCTCCCCAAATTTTACCTTTATTTTTACTTATTTTTAGAGTATGCTTTTAGAAATTGTGTCTTCTTCTCACGCCCAGCTTTAGCCAGTTCCACTATAGTGTGCAGGTAGAATATCAGGGGGGTCGAGTTCAGGTGTGTTGAGAGTTTGGAGTGTCATACTGTATCTCTCTAAGCCCCAAAAAGCTTAGAAAACCATTATCATATAAGTTCATCTATCCATTTATCCATATCTTCTCCTTTGATCTATTTTATGTCTTATAAGCTTTACGTTGAACACTATAATCCAGCACAAGCAGGTCTTGTGCCCTGTGGAGGCAGTGGCTCAGGCAGCTCAGGCGGTTGAGCAGGTTGTCCAATCAATGATGGATAGGCGGCTCGAACCCCACTCCCCCAGTCAACTGTTGCTGTGTCCTTGGGCAAGACACCGTACCCCTTCCTGCCTCCAGTGATGCTCCACTGGTGTGTGAATGCGTATGAATGTCCCGGTGATGGTCAGAGTGGTCAAAGGCGCGCACTGGCAGCCACGCCCCTATCAGTCTGCCCCAGGACAACTGTGGCTACATCAGTACCATCTTCAAGAATGAATGAGGAGTGAATGAATAATGGAAATACATTGTAGGCGCTTTGAGCGTCTGGAAAAGCGCAGATAAATCCGATCCATTTTTTTTTTCTTTTAATGTCTATTTGTTCGTTTGTCCATCTTTTTGTTCATTTTGTTTGTTTATTTGTTATTCTGTAACTTAAACATTTCTTAGTCAGTTTTGGATATTTTTTTATCTGGGGTGGGGGGGTTGCATTTGCCCATGCTTGTATCCAGCTTTGCTTCTTCTTATTTTTTGTAGTAAGCCAAAAATATGTGGTGTAAAGTGGAGGTAACATCTGGTTGGAACACATTTTTGCTTTGTCATCTTTGGGAGAAAAGTCTCAGGTCTGTTGATAGGAAGCTCCTCTTCCACAATACCGGTCACCAAATATTTGCATTCTAGACTCCCTTTATTTTTTTTATTTCCCTTGGTCTCAAGTTGCAATCTGACTGCTTCAAAGAAGATGACAATAATTATAATTTGATGCACTGAACCCAAACACAGAGCTCATATTTGAAGCCTGTGGATAGAATTCAAAACATTCAATGACTCATGTAGGGTCATTAATATCATGGCTCCACCAGCTTTAATATGTAGGAGACATTAGTCTTTGCTAAATAAATATTGACTTGCTGAACAGCCCGCAAATGCTCGACTCTACAGGGAGTAAACCAACTTTCCTCCCTCACAGGTCACTGGATTGGCTACAAGTAAATGACAGTCTCATTAAACTGAAATAGTGATCATAATACCCAAGGCAACATCCTACTTTCGCTCAATCACAAGTGATAGGCTGCAGTTGGCGAATCTATTGTTTGCGCCTCAGCTTGAAATGACAAACTGCATCTGTGGCAAGGCTGACAGGATTGGGCTGGTTGAAGCTGATAGCAGAGATCACTAGTCCTTCCTGTGGTGGGAGTTACAGGGTATGACTTTCTTCTCTTCTCTTCATTAGGTATTCAAGTTTGCACCTAATGTGAAGATCACCATCGCCACTCAACACGAGTCCAAGCAGTTCAAAGGCAGCTCTGCTTGGAAGTGTGCGCACCACCCCTGGAGTCGACGGGCGCTGGGTGCCTGCAGAGTGCTGGGTGCTGAGAGCTTGGGCGTGTTTGGATCAGGGACTGAATTTTCCTCTGAAGATGAGGAAACGGTTTATGGCACTCTCCCTTGAGAGTGTCTCCTGCTCTTTGAAGCTCCTGTCTTGGTGGCTGCTCTTATCTTTGGGAAGGGATTATTTTATCTCCTCCTGTTCCTTTCTTTCTCTTCTCCCCCTCTTTCTTACTCCCCGACAACTCAGGTCTGCTGAAGACATCTCCTTGGAGATCATCTCTTTGTGCCCTTACTCTTTCTTTCCACTCATTTCTAATTTCCCCTTTACAGAATTAGCTCAGCCATCTATCCTTCACCACCGCCTATCTTTTGCTTTTGTTTTCCTCTGTTAAACCCCTCTTTTTCTTTTCCCCTGTCTTCCCTTCTCTACCCTTTCAACACATGACAGACTGTGTAATTAATGAGCATCATAAACCTCTCTTTCTATTAGCTACCCATTAGTAAACCTGGCAAGCCTGTCATTTTGGACAAAAACACACAGCTCCTTCATTTGATCCCCACATCAAAGCAGGAACCCCACTGTTTTCAACTCAATACACTAATTGTGTCCTCGTTCTGGATGGGGCTACACCCCCACCATTTCAAAAAAGAAGCCAGTGCTGAGTGTAGATAGTAAAGAGAAGTACAGAAGCAGAAAGTATCGATTATATGGACCTAAACTGGAAAAACCTTCAAACTGGAAAAAATCACCAGTCGTTCAGAAGTGGGCCCAGGAGTCTGCATGTCTGTTCATTTTTCACACCACTTCATCCCTTGTTTTACTGTAAACACATTTGCAAATGAGACATGTCAGTGGGCCTGAGGCTGTGTTAGAGGTGTTCTATGTGTTTCTGCAAAGATAAAAAGGAATTTTTAAGTGCTTTGGTAACGGATTCCCTGATTTTACACTGAAATAATGTAAAGTACAGAATCAGCAGTATGGTTAAGATAAATCTCACCAAGAAATTATTTCCAAACAGCAAAAAACAACATGTTTTGGTCCCACTTGCTCTTTGGCTGCTGTGCCAAAGCTGTAAGCATTTTACAGTTGCATGTAATGAGAAATCATGAACATGCCTGACATGGAGCAATGTCTTACTTCCTGCAACATAAAGAGAAGCAAATGCCTGTTGTTCTTTCCTTCTTACAGACCTGACACATCCCGTGCTGGGCCACCACAATAGGCCAAGATCCCACCTCTGGAGGAATCAACACTGTACTTCAGTCGCGATTGTCTTCTGCCCTTTACAACATTCACTCCCTTTTGTCCCTCAAGATAAAGGCAACAGTCACATGTTTGAGTTTTTCGCGGTCTGCAGCTGCTCCTCTTTCCTTTCTGCTCTCCCTCTGTGTGCTTCACATCCCCCTCTGAACCGCCAGGCTGTATTCCCTCCACTGATGCCCCTCACAAGGCATCAGGCCCCCTGACATTGTCATGAGGACATAAACACAGACAAAACATTAGATCTCTTTGAATCAGGCCAACTGAATGAGTCCCCTTTATGCTTGTTTCCGGGGAGAGTGCCCAGTTTTATGTCGGAATGAGACAGACTTGACCACCAAGGTATTTTCCCCCTGAGGCCAACAAGTCCCTACATCAATTAGACAGGTGTTTTCAGCTTTTGTTTTTCTCAATAGAGGGTTTTCCACCACAGATAAAGACAATCCAGAGGAATTAACAGACACTTTTGTCTGCAGCTGAAAAATCTGTCAATAAAAGCAGAATATTTCCTTCATATATCGTCTAATTTGATAACGTGTCAGACTAAAATATCTCTATCCAACAGAAATGGGGATTGATTGGAGGTTTGTGGTTCCCTGAAATGGCATTAAACCCCCACCACCTCCGTTCTCACAGGCATCAAAGGCAAAGCTTGAAAATAGGGTTGCAAAGCCATCTCTCCGTTGGTTTCTTCAAAGGACAGGAAGTGTGTCCAAGGGACAGGCCTTCTTTCCCAGCAAATTTTAGCAGAGTTGCTATACTAACAAGCTCATCTCACAGACTGTAAAAACAATGGACAGCTCAACCTCTCCCTTCTCCCTCTCCCACATAGGAAATATCAGCTGGTTTCAAGACATTAAAATCCCATAGACGTCTATTGAAAAGTAGGCAGTTATTACTTAGTCATTTTATTTGTCAGAGTAACCATTCTTGCTCTCATGCCTTCTTCTTAACATCTTCCTAATCCTAATTTATTTTAAAGGATATATTTTCTTTATCGCAAGTTATTCAAGTTATTAACTGACTAATCAGATGTCTCAGTAGAAGCATGTGGGTCTGACGTCAAACGTCTGAGGCATTTAATTGACAGATTTTGGGTTGCCAATGCAGCCGACTTCATCCATGCCGTCTGTGAAGGCCTTTTCCTTCTTATTTTACAATTTTTTAAAAAGCGTTTAAAAAACAACAAAGATTGGGCTCAACACGGGTGAACCAGGAGTGAAAAGCTATAAAAACAAGAATAAAGGTTAACAAATGCAGAATTATCATTCGCAGATTCAATTTGCGCAATTTTATAGTCAATGTCATATGGTCAATGGAAACGCCAACGTTCAAGAGGTAGAGCTGTGGAAAGAGGTAGGGACTCACAATAACATCACTCCTGTTTGGCAACAGCAGTTGCGATAGATACGATGACTCAGAGCGATTTGGACCAATCACTGTTGACTGGTGTCAACGTGGTGAGAGATTTGGCCTTGTCGCTACTCGCTATCCAATCTGTAATACCTACCTGATCAGTCTGCACACGCGCAAATATTACGTCTCTTCCACTGTGGCGCCCAATCCTGATAAGGACTATAAATGTTTTCTTCTTCCTCTGTTTTGTTTGATGGCAGTTTACTCCCCAAGGTAAGAGGAAACAGCGCCACCTTCTGACACTTTATTAACTCTGTTAACACAAGCTGTGTTTACATGGACAAAAGTAATCAGAAAGAACGCCTGATCGGAAGGAAAATGCATCATGTAAGCACGCCGTTTGGAACAGTCTGCCCCCGATTAGACTCAAAATTTCTTTCCGATTGAGATAGGTGGGTTATGCCAGTTGTTGATCTGATCGTTGTGCATGTAAACAGTTAATTCCGATCAGGTGGATTTGTGTTTCCAGTCGTGTCCCGACAAAATAAAGGCTGATGTTCCTCCCACATATTTACGTGCAGCCAAGATGCAGATTGCGGCATTTCCTGCATGGATTTTATGTTCATCAGAGGCTAAATGTTGTTAGCACATGTTAGCCTTCTCCTAACCGTTCTTCCGGCTCCGTTCCGCCACAAAAAAAGCACTGACCACACAGATTAAAAACACAACGATGAGCAAACAGGCGCTTCATAATAACCATAACAATAATAAAAGCACGTTTAGAAGATTATCTTATTACCGAGCTGGCACATGTATGTGTGTGGCAGCTCAGCTTGTTAACAGCCAACTCATGTCCTCTTCTGGTATTTTAAACAGTACTGCGTGCGCCCAAATGATTTATTGCGACCGAAAGTGTGACCCATGTAGACGTTTGTTATATTCGGAATACGTTTTTCTCGTCCCATATACACAGTTGAATTCTAATCCGATCAAAGCACTTTGCACATGTAACCGTGGCTACTGACACACGTCCAAGCCGTGTGGCTGCCATTCTATCATGTATCATTGAGATTTTCATTGTCTGTGTGAGGAAACTGGAGATTCTAAACAGGACTTTAAAATAGGTACATTAGATTGGTTCGTTCCCCTTCAGCTTCCTGCACACAGAAATTAATGAATAATGACTCGGAGACAATATTTAGCTTCAGTGAAGATTTACTCCGCGCAAAAGGCACAAATTTGTACGCAGGGTTACAGACAGATGAACAGGGTTGCTGCATCAAAGTCCGAACAAAGAAACTCAGAGATGGACTTGGCATATATATACCTTGCATTTGCATATTTAGAAGATAGCCCGATGGACCATGGTGTGAAAAACACACCCACAGGTGGTTGCAGGCTAGATACTCGAAGGTCAGGGAGCTTCAAGTGTCAGATCTCTCTGAGGTCATCACAGACATTTGCCAGAGCACATACACCATTACACACTAAGATGAAAAGGGAGGATGCTGAAGGAATGTTACGAGACAATAGTCTTGGTTGTGCTTCCTTCAAATGTAATATAATTTTGAGATGATAATACATAATGAATCAAGTTTAAACCATAGGTGTAATAAAAAGTAAAAGTTAGCGTAGTAAAAAGTAAAAAGGGAGTTTCTAACTATTCTGTTTCTAATCATTCCTAACAGTCTGTGATGACAACAATTTACGATAATACAGTGTTGCATTTAGGCGACGCTCATTCATTTTTTGGAGCAGTAATCCAGCCAGAGGAAGCTCTCTGTTGTTGAGGAAATTATAATTTCTTGTGATCACAGAGTCATCCGCTGTTTAAAAGTCTCGGACTGTCGTGAAGAAGGCAGAGCTGGTAAATGCTACTGGCAGCTGCTCTTTTTAAAAATATTTTTTATTTTAATTTTTTGATAATGAATTACAAGGTTTACAATCTTGAAACGACAAACATATACAAATATACAAATAAATTACTTAACTATCTCAATGTTGGCCACACAGAGGAAGTGATGTAAAATTTGCACACAGACTGATCGGGTAGCCGTTACAGATCGGGTAGCAACAGGCCTCATTTCGTGAGAGTCAGAGGTAAGGCATTTTCTATGGGTGATGTCACACCTTGATTCGTCTATTGTTTTTACAGTCTGTGGCTCATCTGTGTGTCTGTGGCAGCTGAGTTCAAAGGGCAGCCCAATTCCTTTTTATACACCATGTGATGATGAAGTCAGGACATGGATACCACTTGTACACCATGAAGGGTTGCATTAGCCCTCGTCCCAGTTAATGGGTTGCCTTACTCAATTTCTGTCATTTTAACATGTTATATTCACCTAAATCAGGGATGCTCTCTGTGGAAAATCATTACATTAAAATGATTAATCACAGTATTAACTAAGGCAGGTCAAGCTCAGTCTCTCTATAGGTAGAGTGCATAAACTAATCTCTCTAACAGGCCACACCAGCTTACCAACCAGCTGATTCTATGCTCTAAGATGAACAATGCTCATACACTGTCCCATTTAACCTGTAAAAAGTCCTCTGCAGGTGTCTTTTTTACTTTCCTACTAAAAAGGTTTGTTTAAACACTTCAAAATAATGTCCTTCATTAATGCTGATCTGTTTTTGCAGCTGCACCCCATATGGAACAGTGCTTTCATAAGAAATGAACAAAATTACACTTGCTTCATAAAAATGACTGCTGTTGACTTTTTTATCTGTTTGTCTGGAATTAACCACATGAAATAAAAGATAAAAAATTAGGACATATATCAGTGTTTAAGGTTTTTATGATTTCAAAGAAAATACTAATGTTATAAAAAAAAACTTTTTTAGAAGCAATTCAACATGTTGTTATGAATTTAGGTAAGGGGAGGTTTGAACTGTTGATTAGGGTGAAACTCATAGTTATTTATGTGAATGTTATTTATGTTTCTTATGAGTTTTAGCGCCGTGATGAGAGTTGGAGGTCTGATTGAAATCTCCAAGGATTTTATCCATCTGCAAATGCATTATAGGAACCTTATTGTCTGGTTAGCCTCAAATTCTGAAACAAAATGCTCATAGTAGCTGAACCATGATCGTGGAGGAATGATAATAGGAGTTTCATGGGAGTTTTACTACTTTGTGTTCATTTACCTAGCCAAGAAATCATTTATAAGACAAGGTTTTGGGGGCAAACATAAAGGAAACTTCTTATTAGCTGAATCTTGAATTTGACCAAGTCCTGCAGCAAAAACAATGATCCAGAGTAAAACAATAAGATCTAGATGCAAATGATTGAAAAGTAAACATGAAATTGTTTGAATAACCTACTGGAAAAATTAACATTTATTTTAGCGAATTACAACAATGAGACAATGAGGAGATTCTGACAGACTGGTATAATCGCAAACTACTTGGAAAAGGCACCATTTCAAACAAACAAGTTCTGACAAGAAATTTTAAAAAGTAGGAAAAAACTATATAGTTTTTGTCATTTGAGCTTTTGCCTGTCTATCACAACACGTTAAACAATGGGCCATTTTAACCTTCTTTTGGCTTGTGAGGTTGGTTTTGTTTATCTAGTTTTATGTAGTACAGTACTTTAATTACTTTTTTGTTTATCAGAGAATTATTTTGTATAAGATAAGATAAGATAAAACTTTATTCATCCCACAATGGGGAAATTGTCTTATTCGTAGGCAGCATAAATTAACAAAACAAAAAGACATCCACAAATACAAACAGCAAAGAAAAGAAAAAGTGGTATTCACAGAGGGTAAAGTGAAAAGTGATAAAGGGAATTTAAAGAAAAATAAATAGTACAAAAATACAAACAGCAAAAAACAACCGTTAAGGAACCTAAAAACAATAACGACTGCAACAGTTTGTACCTAAAGAAATGAGTAAAAGAAAGTAAAGCCCTGTGGGTCTGTGGAGTGTCACTGTGACACGGTGTTGTACAGTCGGATTTCTGGGGGGAGGAATGACCTGCGGTGGCGCTCCTTCTTGCACTGTGGGTGCAACAGTCTCTTGCTGAAGGAGCTGGTCAGCGCCTCTACCGTTTGGTGCAGGGGGTGGGAGGGGGTATCCATGATGGATGTTAGCTTAGGCAACATCCTCCTGTCCGCCACCTCTTCAATGGACTCTAGTGTGCAGCCCAGGACAGAGCCAGCCTTCTTAACCAGCTTTTTCAGCCTCTTCATGTCTCTGCTTGCACTGCCCCCTGCCCAGCACAAAACTCCATAAGGACCACTGAAGCCACCACAATGTCATAAAAGCAGCTGTCTGCACACGCCGAACGACCTCAGTCTCCTCAGCAGGTGAAGGCGACTCTGACCCTTCCTGTGCAGAGCATCCGTGTTATTGGACCAGTCCAGTCTGTTATTAAGGTGAACACCAAGGTATTTAAATTTGTCCACAACCTCAATGTCTGAACGCTGGATGTCCACCGGTAAGTGTAATGGTGAGGTATATTGTCCATGCATCCCACCAGATTTCTTATGAACTGAATGTGCCAGTGTGATGTGACCAAGCCTTTACTTTCCACTCCTGAATTTGACACAAACCCAGTATTAATTATTGCAGTTCCTCAAAAGACCACTGGAGGCTGGTGGCCGAATGGAGCAACTTCCAATTGATTCGTATTGTAAGAAAAAAAAAAAGCCAGTTAATACCCAAGAATAAACTTATATTTAGCCTGGAGTGAAAATCATTTTGAAATTTATGGGTTTGGTGGACTAAACTCTAGTTAATTTGCTTTGGTTTTTTCATTCAGAATTCCATGGGTGACTTCAGAGGTTATACACCCAATGTCCACTAACATTGTCACTGCTGTGACAAAACTATGCTTTAGGAAATACAAAAACAAGCAAACAAGCAATAAAAGATTAAAGATAATGCGCCAAAATTCCTTTAAAGCAATAAGAAGGCTAAACTAATCCTCACATTATTGCTGATAAGGGTAAATATGTGAAATTAATTGTGCAGAAACTTCAGTTTAAACTATTTTTTTTTCTTTTTACCATGTTTTTTTTCACTTTAGCTTTGATTTTTTGTGAAATTAATAGCTAATCGTTGAAAAGGAGGAGAACATGACACTAACACAACACAGACTGAAATGGGTGGGTACAAGAGTTTGTACACAGCTGTCTTCAATCTACCCTCCCTCATTCTTTTTTTTGACACTGCAGTCGTGTTTTCTTCTGTAGTGAGCTTTTTTATTTTCAAGAAATTATCCTGGTTTTAAAGGAATGTTCATGAGTAAAGTCACAGTATTCTTGGGCACTTGTCTTTAATCTATTTATGTTTTTAAAAGTCTAACTCCTGCTGTTATTATTCCTCAAACAATCTCCTGTGCTGCTCAAAATTGTACACTTGATATTTTTACTACATTTAGATGGTATTTAAGTTTCTTTGGTTTGAGAAAAAACATTTTTTCCTCATTCCATTATTGTAAATAACTCTGGTCTTGCCTGGTCTGACTCTGGTTGTATTTATATATATTTTTTTGTATGTGCAATTTGTTTTAGCGCAGAACAATTTTATCACAGCAAATCAAATGTTCACTGGTTGAAGACAGGTTTCCAAAAATAATGTGAATTATTTTTAAGAACATATCGTTCAAAGTTATCATTTTAAATTTGGCTTTAATGTAAAACAGCAGGTTGTTTTTGGCAGAACACATCCTTTTGATATGCTAATGTGGGCCGATTGTTCAGGATACAGAAGAGTGTGTAGAAGGTGATGCAGTCATGTTTTAACATTTTTTATTGTTTTAATCGCTTAAAGTGAAATCATTTTCCAAACATAGCAACCTGTAAATTATTATTTTGAGTCAGAGGGATGTTGTAACGATCACACATTTCTCTTTATATTAAACAAAAACAGTCAGAAGTTCTTTGTGTGTCTCATTTTAGTCTGGCTTTATTTGAATAATATTGCTAATTCATGCGGCAAAGACTCATAAAGAATTATTGAGTGTGATTTCCATCAAACTTTGATCTAACACTGAGGATGTTTAGAGCTTTTATCTATGTGGTAACACAACACCTTAACTGTGTTTACTGGCAATGTGACCACAGCGTGTTCTACCGTATTACTGTCACACTGAGATACTGGCAGCCTGGCATAAAGTGGGACTACAGACTTTGTCTAATACTGTGTATTTGGAGAGATCAAAAGCATCTTAGCATGCTTTCATCTCTTGCCTCAGTCCAATAAGATCCTTATTCTGATGTCAGAGACCCCAGAGATGGGCACTGATCATGCGCCTCATGATTTGCTTTTAACCTGAGAAGACTCATCAGGGAAGACAATTATTCTGGTTTATGAGGAAAAAAAAAACATCTTTATTTTTTTATATAATCAGTTATTGGTTTCATGTGATCATCTTTATGACCAATAACTGTCATAAAGCATTGATAATCTAAATAAATCAAATTTGTTGGTGGATTTAGCAGGGTTATCAGTCATAGAGAGGTCAGGGCAGGGGTGAGGGAGAGAAATCCAGTCCAGCGGAAAACGTGACAACTTGCACGTTGAGGCTCATAGCTGACACCCCCAAATGGAAACCCGGAGTCTCCCTTCCTTTGTGAGCGCTCGAAACCCCTTTCCGCAGAATTGTGCGAATATTTGCGTGCACTGAGATGGAGAAGCGTACATTTTTGCGGCTAAAAGTAAGATTTTGTTAACACCTCCTAGCTGCTTTGACCAGAAACAGGAGCGGGGAAAAGTTGACCAAGATGCATCAAGATAAACACCTAAAACACGTGCTAGACCGGAAATAACCCAAATTGTATTAGTTTCATATAATCATTTTGTAATATAACAGCCGGGAATTCCTGATAGTGTTTTGTGCCAAATTAAACACGGTGACGCAGTTAAAAGCTATCTAATTTAAACATTTAAATCCTTAGTTATAATTCGTATTTATAACATGCTCTTTGGAACACTCCAGTACCGACTCTTTTATTGTGAAAGTTTTTAACGGAAGTGGCGCAGCCTGACGTCCGCTTGTCAGCAGCAGCGCTCCGGATCAAAGACTCGCTTTTGGCTCGGCGGTCTTACGGTCTTGTAGTCGGAGTAGTCTGCTCCTGGTCTCCACGGACGCTTCTCTGTCTGTCTGGATATCTTCACCTACTTCGTTTTTTCTTCTTCTTTGGATTACATTCTTCGGATGGTTTTTAACTCCAGTTCGATGCATAGAAATGGGTAAACTGCACTCAAAACATGGTAAGATTTCTGAGACTTGCAACGCATTTATTTATCAGTAGTAACACTTACTTAGAGCAACAATTTTTATCCTCTCTTCTTTTGTCTCTCAAGCGGCTATTTGTAAACCCAGAGAGAGTCCAGAAGGTAAGCGAACTTCATGTGATCCACTTTCATCTTTTCGGAGGATTTCTTTTTGTCAGTTTGTGAACGACTCGAGAACAAAACGAGAGTCAGTGAGTCAGTGCGACTCTTTGATTTGAACCAACTACTAGACCAGTTTCTCTGCAAATGAAATGTGGCTTTTATTTAAAGCTGTTCATCCGGGATGCTCTCTTCTTGTGTGTCTTTTTAGGGGACAGTTTTGTAGTCAACGCGTGTTTGGCGAGAAAGGGCATCGACGACTGGCTGGTCAAGCAGAAATACTACTGCACCAGCTCAAGACTGGAGCAGCGAGACTGTCACCTCAAGAGTAGCTCGACTGCGCGGGTAAGTAAGCGGACTAAGCCCCCTCGTTTTTTTTAAAAGTGCCACCGATTCTTCTTGAGATGCTCTTCGGCCCTTTTGTCTGCTGAAGGAGGTTAAACTCCCCTTATTGTAGTTGTTTGTTCTCCAATTAGCAATAAAGTGTCCCCAAAGTGCCAACATCTTAAACTGGTAAATCCCACTTTCTTATATTCAAAAAGATAAAACTTTATTTAAAAAAAAATGTGTAAAAGCTGTTTTCCTGTTTTGGTCACAATAGGAACCCGCTTTCCATAAAATATAGACTCAGTGTTTGCACAGGAGTTGAAAGCATTGCTGTGTGACAGTCTGGTGACAAGTGTTCATTGTAAGGGCTGTTGAGAAATGTTGGAGGGCACGCTTGTTTTTGTATTTTGGCTGCACGGTAAACACTCTGCTGTTGCTGTCAAGTGGGGAAATCCTTTGGAATCGCTTCAGAGGAGCCTTTAAGCCTCTTTGGTTTGAGATTCCTTTCCTCAAAGGCAGCATGTTTGAGGAACTGAAGCCCATCAAGAGAAAAGGGAAATCAGTTCCACCACCCACCAGCCAGACATTTTGAGAAGAAATGCATCTATTTGTTGAACACAGCCCAAAAAACCAAGGGATCTATTGCGTTTTCTAAACACACCGAGGCACCTCATTGTAGTTTCCTGTTCTGATGTCGTATGGCAGTTTCTTTTGAAAGCGCTTGACAGTTCCTTTGGTTTGTGAACTAGAATCCATAGTGACATTTAGCCGCTTGATGTAGTAAACACATTTTTATTGTACCTCTTCCTGTCACTTTCTTTTCTTATTACGAAACGGCTCTTGTTGCACGCAGTCGTTGTCGAGCAAAGGTCGTGTTATGCCAAATGATTAACACGCAAGGAAGACGGTGGTGTAAATGAGAGATTCTTGGCAAAAACGATTCTTCACTACGTGTAGCTGGTGGCATACTTAAAAGTTGATGACGTATTCGATAACAGACAATTCTGAGAAGTCTGTTTAAGCCTTCAAGATGCAACTTGCAGGACGTCTTACTCAAAAAAGGAGCTTAAAAAAGAACTTTGCCAAACGGTGCAGAATGGTTTTTTTTAGCCGGGTCTACTCTGTAACCAGTTTAACACAGTTACAAATCAAAATATCCTCACAGTAACACTCAATAATTCGGTTAAATGCACATTCAGGCACTTTTTCTCCACAACAAGAAAGTTTTTGGGTTTGGATGTTGAGCTGTCGCTGGGAGGTTGAGATTCAAACTAAAAGAAGTAATAATGGTAAAAAGAAAAACACATTTTCTATGTGTTTTCATGTCTATAAAACCTGATTTCTGGTTATATTCCTACTTTGAAAATGCATAACTCCCCTTTACTCCATGGAATATTGCATGTTTTAAATGTTCTGCCTTGGCTCATATCTGCGTTAAGAGGAGTTTCATTAAGCAGTGGAGCTCCCAGCATTTCCAAAGCACTTAGTGAATGCGTCCAAACCCTTAACTCACTTCTCTTTTTGGAATTGATCAAAGAGATCGCTGAAAGTATCTCGAATTATAAATTATTCCCCAGATGAACGCTATTATCCCATGGTAAAAAAAAAAAAAAAAGTTGGCAATATTATAGCTTTAACAGCGAGTCTTAAAGCTCATTAAAAAGAGGTTTTGAGGTCTGAACCCTGTCAGATACAGAAGCGGAGCTCTCGCGTGAGAGAATGCGAGCTTTCCCCGGACTTTAAAGGTGCCTCTGTTCTGCGGAATACCTGGTAGGATAGTTATTCATAGCTGTTGTTCTTTAATCTCCCCTTGCCGGTTTAAACGGGGTCCAGATGAATGTGGGTCGGGTGTCAATGGTGGGAAGTTCACACTTGAAATTCTTTTGATCCAATCTT
Organism: Oryzias curvinotus; assembly: GCA_023969325.1. Classification (NCBI taxonomy): domain Eukaryota; kingdom Metazoa; phylum Chordata; class Actinopteri; order Beloniformes; family Adrianichthyidae; genus Oryzias; species Oryzias curvinotus. Next base: position 24,357,742 of record CM043708.1, on the reverse strand, counting down.
AGCCATGCACGCTGCCAATTGGAGCAAGCCTTCTTTGAAAGTGGCCAATCTTGCTGCTGATTGTGGGCCTTTTAGAGATGGAATTGGGTCCAGGCACAGAGATAGAGGAGCAGGACCCGGAGGCCTGAAGGCATGTTTTGAAGGCAGGGCTGTGTTCCAGTTCATGGGTCTTGTCGTCAGATGTCTGGTGGACAGTGCGTGAGTGTTGTGGGCAGGTGGATCTGCGCTTCCCAACACATGAGATCCCGGTCATGTGAGCCTCTGCATGCTTTCTCTGCAGCTCACACCCACCCTCTAACTCGTTTTGTAGGGCCAGAAATTTCTGTAAAATGTCTAAATTTAAGTTTAAAGGTTGTTTTTTTTTTTCCTTTAATTGCTTTGCCTTTTTCTGCAGACATAATATGTCAGAGACTCTCCTGTCTACCCCCTCCCTCCACACATTTTCCTGCCCTTCATCTCCTTTCTTCCTTCCTATCCTCCATCTGTTTGTTGCGTTTACTCGGTGGCCTTGGCTTGCTGAAATGAGAATATATTTGATGTGGGCCATGCAGGGGGGGTGTTTAGAGTGACACCGGCAGCCCCGCCCCCTCCACGAAGCTCTGCCTAATATGTCGCCTGAAAGACCCCCTTCTCGTCCAGTCTGTTCGAGCCCCCGTCCCCACAATTCCTGTTTGTGCAGAGCGCAGACAAAAGCTAAAGTAAACTTGATGACAGGATGTGTGATTCGCAGTATGATTGCTGCCCCCCCCCCCCCCACACCCTGTGGCACGGTTGGCTGTAATGCTCTTTGATTTTCCTCTTTTGAATGTGTCCTAAAGCTTTTAAATGCATTCCCATTGAAGGGACAGTTTTTTCACCTCTACTGTTGAGCTTTTTTCTTTCTCTCTGGTTGGTTTTTCAGAAAGCCTTTTTTCTCCAGAATCTTAAAGCACCTTTCAAACACAAGCTCCTCTTCCTCCCTCTTTGCGTTTTCTTTTCCCACCGGCTGGCCTCTTGTGCGTGATGTGTGACGTATGGCCTTCTCCCACCAGGATCTGCTCCCTCTGTGGTCCCAGGGGACCGAGGGGGTAGAGCCCAGTGCTGCCCTTTGAAGAGGTTTGGAGAGGGGAAAAAAAAAGTTTGGAGCCACCCTCTAAAGAGAAGAAAAGACCCAGTTAGTGGGGGGAGGGATAGCATCTGGCCATAGAGGGGCAATGTGATTTTTTTTATTTATTCCCTATAGGCTCAGGCTGACATCGGCATCTATGGTGGATTTGGGGTCCCGTTTAGGTAGTTTGCTAAAATAATGTGTTCTGTTTGCCGAAAGGCAGAATAGAAAAGTTTCAGTGAATGTAAATGAACTTTTTCTTGAAATCCCACTCCGATCACCTTTCGATCTATTTTAAAAGCGCTCTCAGTGGTCATTTTTTTAGCCAAAATCTAAAATAACCTGTCGTTTTCAAGGGCATAGTTTCTGCAGCGTTTATTTGAAATTCACTTGAGTTGTGGCCGGGACTGTTGACGTGGAGTAAGCCTGCCCCTACATCCCATCATCCCTCTATTTTGAAGCTCTCGCGCTAGCTTACAAACACCCCCACAACCCCAAGCTAACATTACTGGTGCGAGCAATATTGGAGCTATCCAGGCGTAAAGTTTTGAGCCAGATGACAGCTCAGACGAGGAAAAGACGTACATAGATACGGTGGTCTACAAGTGGATGCATCAGAATGGAGAGGAGCAGGGAGCCTTATGGCCTGCGGTTGGAGGTTCTGCATCACAACTACAAGCTTTTTTACAACTGCATTTTTGCCTCTGCACCTTATTAACAACAATTTGATTAAATAAATGCTCAAAAATGCCATCTTAAGCTTAATTCTCTTTATATATGTCCTCCATCATAAGAAATATGCCACAAGTACAGTTTTCATTTGAGTGGGTCCTTTAAGGCCTTGATGAACAATAGGGGTGCTATTGACTGCCAATTGCATCCAGGAGTGGGTACCACTGCCAGGTTCCTGAGTCAGTGAGACTTAGATATGCAAAATACCAAATTTATTTCTTTACTGCTGGCTTTTTTACATAACTATATAATGTATCTGCTGGATCTGAGAAGCCCAAATCCCACAGACTAAAAGAAAGGATCCTAAAAGAAGGATCATGGATGTTGTGCAGGAGGACATGAGGGTGGTTGGTGTGAGTGAAGAGGATGCATACAACAGTAGTGGATCAATCCTCTCTGGCGACCCTTAAAGGTAGAAGCCGAAAGACAAAGATAAAAAATGAAAGGAGTCACTAAAAATGAGGAGTACAACATCTTTTTACTCTAGAAAAAAATCAAGACATTGCTTTAATGGAAAATCAATCAACCAGTTTCTTAAATTGACATGGTATGATAAAAGTGAAATTGTATTTGTATTGATTAGGGAATTTTATTTAATCCACTTTTTGGGGTTTGTTGACAGTCTGTTATTTTTGTCTGTCTTTAGGTCTGTTAACAAAGCAATAGGATCACATTTTCTGTCTGTTTTACAAGAACTCTGATATTTCACATATCAAGAATTTGATTGTAAAGCCTTTTTTACCTGCTGAAGTCTGCTGATCCAGGTGTCACTGAATGTGGTCAGAAATAAACCTTTATTTGGGACATCAGGGTCTTAAGTGGACCACTGATGTTTGCCCCTATCTGTTCATGCGTGTGCATGCAAGTGTGCAGTACATCTGGAGTCAGCTGTCTGGATGCACTCCAGAGATCAAAAGCTTCTACGGGAATGCACTCGGAATCTCAGGGGATTAGCAGCTGAGATTGTGCTTTGTTTCCCCAAATATATGCTCGGTTTGGAGCAATGGAGGGCTGTTGATCAAAGTGTCTGTCGTCTTTGTTCCACGCTGAAGATTGGCATTTATTTAAAGACTTTAAAAGCAAGAATGAATCGATTTTGAAGATGTTCTGCTCTTCTTCTCTGAAACTGGGCTGGGTTTTGATGCATTCATTTTCCTTTCTGCTTTTAGTTCAAAACACAGAAAAAAAAAAGAACAAATATTATTATTATACGTAAAGACATTGAAAATTTCAAGCTTCATGAGCTGTTATGATGGATTAAACCATTTTTAGAGACAGAATTTTCTTCAGAAGGGTCGAAAAAGTAACTTCTACATTCATTCCTGCACAACTTTGCAGCGGCTGCAGGTCTAACTTGCAATAATAGAAAACTTACATTCTGTTTTTTATTATTATTTTTTTTTGGTATGTTGATCAGATGCAGTACCCTTTTTGTTTAAAGGAGCAGTGACTTCTTTGTAGTTTCTGGTCACAGAGGTTGCTCATGGAGAAAACAATTTCCAACATTTATTGCTGTTTAAAACCAGGATAGTCCAGTTTAGTTAGTGTGTGTGGGTTGGGGTGTGGCAAAAACCGTCACGTCTTTAACAGTGTGGTCTGCTTTTTACACTAACATTACCAGGCAGTTTGGTCATTCAGTGTAGTCACAGTAACTTTGTTGTGAGGGGGTATTTGACTGAAATGACCACCGACCATGAAGAAAAAAGAAATCTCTAAAAAGAAAATTGGTCCTCTAACTATTATAGATTGAAACAGTTACACCACACTATCAAATAATACATTTACTAACATTTTTTTTTAAATTCTTAAATTTTACAAAATCACATTTTAATTAACTCCCTAAAAATCTCTCCCAGATCACCTGTGCAAATCAGTGAAAGCTGATACGCTGTGGCGACCTATATAAGAGATATACCGAAAGGTGAACAAACATTTTAATGAACTCTCTCTTTGGTTCATGGCAAATCTGGTTAAATTCACATTGTAGTAAACCGGACTAAACGAACCAAGACTAACGTTTTTAGATGGACTACGATTGCCTATATTGTCTGAACCATTGCTAATGAAAATCTTTGACATCTTTCATACCTTCCCAAAGAAAAAAACATCTGTTCAGAAAAAAAATTGTTGTCTTCTTCATTTTGTCTTCTGCTAAAAAGCTATGTATTTTTGAAAACATTTTTTTTTTTAAAGCTAGTTGTTCTAAAAAGGATTACAAGAGTTAGAAGTAGCAGAATCTTGGTGAAAACAAAAAAGTAGTGTTTGTGGTTGAACATTTGGTTTCCACCAAGAGTACTGTTCACTTTAATCCAAATTGAAACTCTATTATTCAGTCCTTTGAGAGTTACTTTCAAGCTGTGGAACAAAAAATAAAACATTTCCAAAATTACATTGTCAAACTTTGGGGAAAGAGAAAATGCTAATTTGTGGGTCTGGGAGAAACTCTGGGTGACTGAGGTCCTTGTGGTAGTTGCGAGTTTCTTGAGGAAGCACAGTGCTCATTTTAATCACCCACTTAAACGGCTCTGCTGAAGTGGGTGTTTAAGTGTTTAAGTCCTGAATAATTCTCCTTTGTTTGTTTATTGGGTTCCCCTGTGGATTGCGCTCTGGCCCGTGCAGTTAGAGCTGAATAATTTTAATGAACACTCAAAGTGACTCACAAATAGGACAACATCAACATCTGCATTAAACTGTTATCTAGTCCTCATGAGTGTGCACATGCTGAGGTGCACGCATGCTGAGTAACACAGAGACTCTCTAAGTATGCAAACACACATTACCCATGTGTTTATCCTAATATACAAATCCATTTATCACTGGTAACAGAGTCCCAGCATGAATTTATCTCCATTGTGTTTTCTTACAAACTGGATTGAGGGAAACATCACTGTTTCCACAAGTCCTACTGGTGTACTCATTGTCTTGTGTTTGCACGCTTTGGTGACCAGACCTTGAAGGCCACCTGAGGTGGAGGGGATGGAGGAAGTGCATTTAAATAAACAAAGGTTGGAGAGCATTGTGCCGCTCCCTGATGGAGGTTCCAGAGCTATTCAGGTTTTCTGGTGGCGCCCGACCCAGAGAGGGTCTGAATTGTCTGTTAGGGGATGTTTTTAGTTGAAGACAAACTAAACAGAACATCAGCCCCTCTGAAAGGAAGGCCATCTTTCGCTGTTGTGTTTATACTCCACATGTGCCACCACCCAAGGAGGTCATCCTCCTGTAGATGATCAGTGGAAAGATTCATTTCTGTTCCCTAAAAAGTCATTTATATCCAAGACTAATCCAACATAAAACAAGAAAACGAATATAAATTGACCAAATGAAGGAAATTAATTGGATTGGGTTTTTTTTAAGATAAGTTACTATATGACTTTTGTTAAACCACACAGTTGTATAACTTTTAGTAGATGTATTTAAAACTTAAATGTTGTTTTCTTTGTGGGGCTGTAAAGGCTCTTTCACATTAGGCTGTTTAGTCTGTACCAGAGTTTGTTTCTTCTGATAGTCTGCTTTATTTCGCAAGTTTGAAAGTATGCTTAAACTTCTCTGGGACCAAACAAGTACCGTAAACTCTCATCTTCCTGAAAAATAGTTTTTTTTGTCTCTTTTACTTACATGAGTAGCTGTCGCTGCATGAGGTTTCCAGACAGTTTGGTCCAGACAGTGTACAAAACAATCAAGATGTGACATTTCAATAAAAGCCTACCCTAGTCCACCTGTAAACATCTTTGTTTGGTTGTGAATTAACGAAAAATAACAGACTAAAAACAGAGAGATCATCTAGTGACCCAAAAAGAAGTCACAAACTAAAGTGTAGCAAGTTTCATTTATTTAAGTTAGAAAAAAGAGCTCACAATGTCCAATTTAAACCAACAACCAAGAAAAAGTTTAAAAAAAAAATTATCCCACAGGCAACCAGATATTATGAGGACGTGTAGTTCTGTATTAATGTGTGATGGTCAAAAGACTAAATACTGAATTGAAGAGTCCACTCACCCTGGTCGGAATTAAGATCACAAAACTCACAGTTCAGTTTGTGTCACAATTTTAGAGGCATAATTTGTAGCAGTTGTAGGAGCAACAAAAATGAAAAGAAAGAAAAAATAAGAAAAAAGCTTGCAAGTTATTTTTGAAAACGTCTGTCCGTCCATCCATCCATCCATCCATCCATCCATCTTCTTAACCTGCTACATCCCTTTCTGGGTCACTGTGTTGCCAGAACCTTTCTTGGTTACATTATGGTGGATTGCATCTTAAACTAAAACAATAGTTGGTGTATAAAAAAAGTAATACAAGCAAGGCATGCCAGAATTTACAACTTTAAATTCTTCTACTGTGTCCCCTGCTGTCTGAATGGGGACAGAAGTAACAATGTCTGTATCCTCCTGCCAGCCAATGTGGGACAGCTCACCGATGCCTTTGGTAGACCTCTTCAAAACAAACAAGTACATCTTTCAACATCTGTGCGTTCCATGATGTAGCAATGAGGTGTGGTCGAGAAAAGGTTTTGACAGTAGCTCCCCCTCATGCGGTAGGAGCATCAGGTGTATGAGCACAGTTTGCAACAAGTGTCCAGCAGCAAAATTGACTCATGTCAAAACAAATCTGGCGGACCAAAATTTGACACACGAATCTTGTTTTGTGTGAACGCAGCAAGCCATTGTCATTATCATTGAATAGAAAGGCAAAGTACTCCCACAGGATTGATTTAAAGGATGCGTGGGCGGGGGTCCGCGCTATATGTGTTCCAAACCGTGGCTAGTAATCCTTACGGATCACGGTTCAGATATGATCTGATCTATTGCTCCCCTAATCTGAATAGACAAGAAGACTTGGAGTATGTGTCTGTTCAACATGCTAAAAGTGTGTTTAATTGTTTCACTTTACTTCCATTTTTACGTTTTTTTTTTGGTTTTGCTAACTTTTGTTTCTTCCAGAAATCAAATAACACATCTATGCTCTATATTAATCTTCTCTGTGTTTCTGTTTATTCTGCTCTTAAAACTTGGATTTTGATAATCTGTCTCACCCTTCATAAATATTTTACCTGTAGAATCTGGAAAATCTGTCTTTTCAGGACAAATGCTTGAATCTTTTGTGACGAAGGTGCTTGCAGGTATAGTTGTTCAGTCATCCATAGTTCAAGCAAGTTTTAGAATCAGTTGAAAGCTCGATTTGACACTCTTGAATCATTGTAAAACTTCCGAACATAAAAAAACAGAACTTCCTCATCTCCATTTCTTTGTAATTGTAATCTTTAAGACATTCAATGACTTTTCCTTTTTTCTACCTGTAAAAGCATTGTTTGTCAAGTGTAGCCACCCTCTGCAACTGTGTAACCCAAACCATGGCAGGTTCATTATAGTGAGCTGTGACACAAGCCACTAATTCCACACAGCTATGAATAGAATTGCGCCGCTGGCACCGCCACACTTGTATATAGTAGTTGAAGTGTCTATTTCTGCTACTATGTTTACTTGCTAAGTTGAAACACTCTCTGTAATTACAGAGATTACAAGTCCACAGTTAAAAGGTCAGATTTGAGTGATGTTTTTGGAGGCTGCCAAGACGTCTGCTTGAACCAGGGTGTGTGTGTGTGTGTGTGCGCAGGAATTTGTTTATGCACTAGACGGTAGAAAGAATGTGGTCACCTTGGTGTTTAGGTCAGCCCCATCTCACACACCAGAGGTTTACTTAACTGCTACGTATTACTTGGTACTCTGCTGGTGATTTCAGTGACAAACATGATTAACTGCCTTTGAACGGTTGTTACCTTCAACTGTCATTTGAAGCAGTTGTACAAATCGGATTATAGAGATGAGATTTTCTGTCATCTTTTCATCTCCAGCTTTGCTTTCATGTGCGTAGTGGCTGGATTGAGGTTAGATGCATGTGTGAGGCTCCCCATACGACCTGCAGAAGTGATTTGGTAGATCAGATAAAAGCAAAACCCATTATCAGTTTCATGCAATTGCTGCTTTAAACTTAACATCCGATAGATTAGATCACGCAAACCAGGTAAAAGATTCTACTGCAGTTTTTAACTGAAATTCTTTCTGAAGACAAACGACCCGTAATAAAAGTCATGTTACCGTCCTTGTAAGACAAGAAAAAGTGCATCATATGTCCATGAAAACGTCTATGTTGACGCCAATGATGAACGTAGGCACAATCAGTTTGTTACTTAGCCAAAGGGTTTAAATATTAAATGTATTTTGTGTTATTTGTCCTTAGGAAAATGACTCGTGCCTATCACTTTCTATCCTCAATGAAGATCATTTTTTTTTACACATTTTGCAACACTTGGGACAGGCTTCTACTTAGCGAATGCTTTGAATGAATACTCATATCCTGTAGACCCAATATAGCAGTAAAACACTTGATGTTATACACATTTGTTCTTTAACTTCACCCACTTTTGGCAATGATGCTTGATGTATGCTGAAATGAGGGTAAAGCTTTAGCAAAAAACTCATTTCTTTTCAGCAAGACTGAGATATTGAATGGTCTGACTGACCATACAAGTTTTTGGAGATGAAGTATGCCATTTTGCGGACAGCAGAGGAGGCCATAATGTAGTGATTTGTTGCTTTTGGCAGGCAGGATTCTTCTATAAAACCAGGCCGAGCAAACTGGTCATCTCTGTTTCTTCCAAACCACAGATTCCATTTCAGAATGAAGGTTCCCAAAGTGGAGTTCATGAAGTGAACATGTTTTAAGGATTTCATTCTGGCTCCAATCACATTTTAACTCTTTTCTGGATTCTTTGCTTGACTTTTCTACTGGAATTGAAAACTCATACTATGGATACGATATTCATTTGTTATTTGTCATTGGAAAGATATGACTTCTTTTAGTACTGTTATAACATTTAACCTGCAGTTCTTTTAGAGCTTTGGGTTTCCTTTTATGTATACTTTTGCCCTTGTGATATGGATTATAAATGTGATTGTGCAATAAAAAAAGCAATCACAGGATCCAATAGTGTCTATAAAAAGGTGTTTACTCCCGTTCGTTTACTAAAGCTTGATATGTTTTGATTCTGTTTTATTATATATGTATATATATATATATATATATATATATATATATATATATATATATATATATATATATATATGTATACGTATATAAATATCGTAATATAAATAACGTAAATAAATATATATATATATATATATATATTAATATATCCTAAATATTAATGTCGGCTTCAAAGTTCGGCATGAGGGTTGTGGAGCTGTTCCTGATTACAAATAAGTCAATGTCAATGTTACTGAGGCCCAAAATGTTCTCTTTATATTAAAGAAATTAATGAAATAGCTAAAAAGGTCAGCATACCACAATTTAATTTTCACAGGAAGTCTTTATTGGACTAGATTCTCTTGAATCTTCAGTTCCTTCATGTCATATTTTGAAAAAAAGGGTAGACTCTTGATTTTTTACACCTTTTATTGTCACTTACTGGCGCCATAAAGCTTTGATATGCCATCTTACAAATGTCAACAGCTGCGATTACACTTTGTTACCTACTAAAAAAGGTTCTCACCTTGAGTCACAGGTAGGATTTAGTTCCTGAGAGTCTTAAGTTGTAAAAGCTTATCATAGCTGGTGTAAAGATTTGTAAATGTCATCAGTGTTGGCAAACTTCACACTTCACACACACAAATAGAAAAAAAAAAAAAAAAACTAGGAGGGTGATTACTTTAGATATCAGCATGTTTCAGAAGCATTGAAATGAGGGCTATAAATCTCTGCTAATATTCCACTGAGCCTTTCAGAGAAAAGCTTTGATGTGAGGAAGGTAATATGACCAGCAGTGCTAATGTGACTTGTGACACTATGCTATCTCCACAATAAAAGTAAGTAATCAAAAGAAAAAAGATGTGACGGAATTGCATCTCTGTCACCTTTTCTATCACACATGCAAATATTCTGGTTTAACATTCAGTACATTGTTGGGAATATTTTACAGAAGTACAGAAGATCCACTCCTCCTCCACATGAAAGGATTTCTGGGTGTGTTGACATGTTTGTGTGGAGAATCTCTGCATGACCCATGTTGTGAACTGGAGTTAACATGGCGAGCCCTCTGGCATGCGAAGACTCCTCAAACCCTTTCAGCGTTGCATGCTGCTGACCATGCACACTTTAATCATAGAGCCACTTCCTCCAAACCTGCCTGGTGATGGATCCCAAGTCCACAGCTATAATTTCCTTCCTGGTGTGCAGGAAAACCGGCGGGTGTGCCGTGACTGAAGGGTGTCAGGCACGGGGCCGGCGAGTCTGCCGGGAGGGTGTCCGCCTTTGAAGCTGAGACGTCAAATTATATGTTGGCTCTCATTACCTAACAGAGATCAAGGATATTAAATGGACCATTAATTATGTGGTTGATTCTCACTCATTTGAGATATTGCACTTCACTTAAATGGTAGTAAAATCAAGGCAGACAAAGTGTTTAACGTTCATAGAAGGAGGATCTTCATGTAATTCCTTTTAAGTATTACTATCTGATTAAAGCCCTTTTGTCATATCTGCCACACTCTAAACTGGTAATAATGCGGTTCAGCTGTAAAGCTTTTGCTCTTAAAGAGTCAACAAAAAAAGAATGCTTCGGTTTACGGCTCCGCACCTTAAGGTTTGTGGGTGTTCTGGAAAAGACATTTTTAATTAAATGTATAAAAAGCACTGTAAAACAGAGGATTAGCTATTTTTAGGGGTGTTCGCTGACGTAGTTTGAAGTGTTGCTTAAGCACATTCAGCAACATGCATCAATTAGTGATCAGCCTGGTGGTAGTTCCTTTGTAAGAAAAAAAAATTAGAAAAAAAAAACAAAGCAGATTTATCTTTTTGGCGATGATATCCAGATATTCACTTGCTGTGACTTGCGGCATGAAGACGTTGCCTGAAAATTGTCCCCATCTCCCTTTCCACCATAAATGGGAGCGTGTCACATCGTCTTTGCTATGCTATACGATTATCTGAGATCTTTATTTCATGTGTAAAAAGCGATCCTCTTTGAAGCCTCAGTCGGAGGCAGATGCAGTGCTCCCACCACCTCACATCAACACTCTATCTTGGCTCCATCTTAGAGCGTCATGTTTTACTGCTACGTGGCACTTTAAAGAGGTTGTTTAGTGACGTTGGAAGGTGAGGAGCACTTCTGTGTAGTAGAGGAACTGGAAGACAGGCCTGGAGCCAGGTCTAATGTGCTGCTGGATGATAAATAGTGGTTCATTTAGCACACATTGCAGGCAAGGCACCAGTTGTAATGCTCAGTTCTTTTGAAATGTCTCTGGTGTATCTCACTTTTCAGTTGGGGCAGACAGAAATGGGGTTGAGCATTTCTTCTGTAAAGAACTTCTGCTTGTAACCCTACCTATAAGCCAGTGTGATGCTCTGAAACTCACATTGGGAGTTTTTGAGCTGTAATTGTTTGGTTTTCTCTGTGCACTGAAGCATTGAAGAATTTCTTGTGTTTTTTTTTTGGTATAAAGAAGAAACTGCAGTAATTTATTGGTAGAAGAAACAACAACAAAATAACTGTGCACTTTACCATTTTAGTGTTGGTCATCAACATGCACACGCAGTCACTGGTGTTCTGAACTTGGGAAGAACAAGTGAATGTTATCTCATCTGTCTTCCTTCAGTTCTCTGTTTTCTGGTGTGACCCTGGTCATCCTGTCTTTAGACAAACCTGGAGGATGCAGACATACTTGGAAACACATAGCTGCTGTTTTTACTGCCTTCATTACTTTGCCTGTCTGATCCAGTTGACTCAATAGCAACTCAGACATCACTACTTGTGGCTGCAGTCACCATGAATATTGGAGTCCGGAAGGTGTTTTCATACAACGGGTGGAGTGCAGAGTACGCCCGGCTGCAGTCTTAATGTGATTTTTCCTTGGTTGTTTTATAGACTGCCCGTGGTGCTGCCAATGGTCTTTAGGCCTGCCCTGGCTTACGATCAGGGGGAGCTGTCGTCGGCTACATAAATTGTCAGTCTGTGTGGCGGGTCATGGAGGCAGACGGCTTAGAGACTAAAAGGCCTTGTGGGACTTTCCCACAATCACACACAAGTACACATTACTTGCACTTTAATGTACCCTTTTGCTTCAGTCACAAGCTTCAAGAAAAAAAAAGAAAAACTTGGCCCACAGGGTCAATATCTGCAGTAGCAGAGTGAGGCTGGAGGCAGCTACTAATTCTCCAAGTCAGTTCTGTAGCAGCATGCGCTCACAGTGTTTCTCACATTCGGTTTCTCACCACCGAGGGTATTTAGATGAAAGCTTCCCAGCATGCAAAGTAAAACGACATATGATCTTTTCAGCCTTTTCAACCAAAAACAAAAAAGACTTGGTTCAGTTCAAAGTAGGGCTGCACGATAAGAGGAAAACTCGCGATTTGCGATATTAGTGATCAATTTTGTGATAACAATATAACTTGTAATACATAAACTAATAGCAAAATAAGCCAAAACATAATTTCCATTTCACTGCAACAGTTTGATTTAAATAAGAGTCAACATCATTTAAATTATACTCCAAATTACCCTAGTCTACATAGGAGGCGAGCATCTTGATGGTCAACAACGTGAAAGAGACCATCTGATTGGTCAAATGCATAAATGGATTTATTTGATCCGTGAAATACTTCAAGTTGCCATAAAATTGTTTTAGCACATTTAAGGTAACCATTTATCGCAATTTTTGTCATCTTTTGCGATATGAGTATTGAACAGTTTGATATCGCGGTAATGATAAATTTGCAATTTTTTTAAACAGGCCTAGTTTAAAGCTAATTATGTCCCTTTCTGCTTTCTCTAAAACACAGAACACCACATCTGCTAAGTTATTTTAGCAGGTTCCAAGTGAAGATAAGTGCCTCCTCGACCCTGCACAATGCACATCTGACCTTTAGACCTTCTGCTGTAGCTGTTAACAAACAGATTTACCTTTAGAGACAAATAACAATATTTTAGCAGTTTTATCCCTTGTGCTATCCTATGGGGTCAAGATGACCATTGACGTGTTCTCCCTACCATGACAAAGGTGGATAAAAGTGGAGAGGATTTCATGTAATCCATGGATACCAGTGAAGATCACAAATCATTGAAGAAAAAGGTTCAGCACACTGTCTTGTGGGGTCTAGATGACCCCACTCACAATGTCAAAGTGCCTTGGATAGCTCAAAGGTTAATCTGCATCACACAAGTCCAACTAGAGGTTTATGTTTTTGCTAGTTTATTTTGAAAATAATGAATAAACTATCATTTTGATATGTGCAATTACACATAGCTTTGGATTAATTCAAAAAAAGATATAAAGTGCAGGTCTAAAACCAATTAGAGTTGTATAGCTTTTTAGGAAAGTGAAAACTAGTCGAGTTTCAAATCACCCCATCTCTCCTAGAAGAAAAAAAAACATTTGTTTTATAGTTGCAAACTTGTAGTTGGTGACTGCCAGCTGTTAAAACTTTGAAATGTTTATGGTAATACAATTATGACAAACCCAGTATTTCAGTCAAAACAAATACAGTTCTTGATAAGTTTGCTCTGTCTTCCATGTGGGGTGATAGTGGGATCCATCTGAACAAGTATTATGGGCATATGTGTGCTGAAGAATAACCAAGGAAAATCCCAGGGTAATCCCAATTTACTGATAAGACAACTCTTATCAATCACAGCAGATGACAAACAAGTACAATGTCTCTCGTTCTGTATTTTTTTTATGTTACGAAATGTCACACTTTAAGTCTGAACAAAGTTTTTGTGTTAAATTGCATAAAGATGCATAAACACACTTTGTTTTGTAAACTACTGGGGATCTCAGTCAAAAGGATATATTTCTTTTAAGATTAGAATATAATATATTAGGATTCTTCTTAAAAAGACACTAGCAGTATTATTTCAATTCATTGGGAATTTGTTTGAAAGTCGGAAAGGCTGGAACTTTTTATGAACCATCATCATTCAGATGGGAATATTAGTCACCTTTAGAAAGTTTAAATCTGCTCCTCTTCTGGTGTTAACTCAAGAAAATTCCATTACAGAAAGTTGCTTTAGTGAACACAGAGTTTGGCAAACACCATCACATAAACACGGATGGATACACCTGTATGTGTTTTCATAAACCTGCTATGCGTTTGCTGGTCTAACTTGACTCATTGTTTGGTTGAGCCACGTTTCCAACTTTTTGTCCGCTTATCGTTTGCAGATAAACATTGTTGGCGGATCATTTCAAAGCATCAGCAGATTAATGTTTCATCAATTCACAAAACCAGAAGATGAATACAGACACATCTGCTGTGCTGCGACCTTATCAATATAGCTGCTGTTAAACAGCCTTTGACCTTTAGGTTGTAGTAACTGTAAATGACCCATTTTAATTGTTTTCTCATTATTGTTTAACATTTCCTTTGATTGAAAATGCCTTCAATTTCTAAAGAAGTATGTTTAAGATGTGAAAGAGCATTCTAAAAAACAGTGTTAATGTTTGTAATGTGTATTTTGTTTCGAAGACTTTTATTGTGAAGGTCCCACCTACTTTCGTTTTTTCCGTGAAATCCCTGTGTCAGTTCAGCAGAGAAAAAAACGCCATTAGCTGAGGTAAAGAATGGTTGTAAATCAAAAAAGATTATTGTAAAGTTGTTGTTTAGCTTTTCTTCAGCTCTTACGGTGTGACTATGACTGTGGAGTAAATAAGTGGGTTGGAATACCCCATCATAGTCCATCAGTTATCATCCATCGTCTGAATAAAGTCCGGCTAGAATGCTACAGTAACTGATGCATATACAACCCTGCAGAACAAAACGGACACAAGAGTAGTTTTTTTTCAAAATGTTAAAAAAAATCGTCATATAGGTATAAATTGTTAAACACATGGTAGTTGGGTATAAGAATCTTAACAGGGTTCATTCCTTAATTATGGTCAACCAACTTTTTGGAGAGCTTTTTTTCCTTCCAAGCCTGCACATATAATTTTATGTGCAGACCTGCCACTCTGTGCTGGAAAGCTAGGCTTTGGATGTGCACCATGAAAGGTGTTTGCTTTCATGTGACGTGTAAAGAATAGAATTACTCATGACCTTCCTTGTATTCTCTTTGCAGGACTCGATGGCGGATGCGTGTGCTGAGGGGATTGGTGATGAACACTATCGTTTAGAAGGTAAGCCCTTTGATTTTTCTTGTCGCTCATCTGTTGACAAATGTTGCTTCTATCTCTGGTGAAATTATGTCCGGGTTTGATTCGTGTGAAAACCTGAACAAAGCACTTGTTGGAATTTCCCTTTAGATGCTTGTGTGGCTCCTTGATTCCCAGCTTTATCCGTTCCCCTCTGCTCCACACCCATTCTCTAAGCCCCAGCAATGTGCTGATGAGGTTCCCCCTTTTACCCTACCTCCCTCCTCTCCGCCTCCTCCATCTCTCATCTGCCCCTACCCCAGTGGTGCTCTGCAAAGTGCTTCCATCCCTGCATGTTTTTTTTTTTTTCCCAGATGTGATGTGATCCTGGATTAAGAGCTCTGGGAGGAGAATGTTTCTCCCTCACAATCAAAGAGTGTTGGATGTGAAGTGAAGGCAGAAATGTCGATTTAAAACCTAACAATCTCTGCATTCGGAAGAATAGCCAAAAAAAGTTCACTTTATTTTAGTAACAGTTGTCTTGTTGTGGAAGTGAGATAAAACATAATACATCAAACTGATGTATCGTGAATGACAAACTAGAATTTTGGGTCAAATTTGACATATTTCATAAAAGGCTTCACCGTTTGTGTGACATAAGTTAAACTTAGTAATACTCACATAACACTGTGCAAAGGTTCAAACATGTTGGTATTAGATCTGCTCTCCATTTGAGTCTGGAAGCAGTTGTTCACATGTGCTCTTAGAAAGATGCAGTGCTCTTCCTCATAGTCCAAAGAGAAACATCTGTGGACTCATCACCCCTGCATGAACTCAACTGTAGTGAACTGAAGAAGCTCACAAAATAAAAGTACTGCTAGTTGGAAAATGAGGGCAAAAAGAGAACAATGCAGCAAAACAGACATGGAATACTTCCAGATTTAAGCTTTCAACACCTTAGATGTTGCAAGCGACAGCTAAAAAACACACGCTCTTTGACAACCCATAACTCTACCACAGTTTACACCTTGAATCAGCTAATTCTAACGCAGAGAAAAGTGGCTTTTTATATCGGCTTTGCACTGATGTTACTAAAGTAGAG
Organism: Oryzias curvinotus; assembly: GCA_023969325.1. Classification (NCBI taxonomy): domain Eukaryota; kingdom Metazoa; phylum Chordata; class Actinopteri; order Beloniformes; family Adrianichthyidae; genus Oryzias; species Oryzias curvinotus. The sequence goes on along the minus strand of CM043708.1, from coordinate 24,341,700 downwards.
GGTTGCATGAGCACAAGGCTGGTTTTCTCGGCTTCAAAATTAGCTGGAATTAAGTCAATTCTGTTGGAAGAGTTCTGGTAGTCAAAAGAATGCCAACACTTGAGCTAAAGCTCTGGTGTCAAAGGGTTAAGGAGTCATGTTCTAGGAGTATTTAGTGAGGATTAAAAAGTTAGTTTTTCTGCTAAATTGGCTAAATACTTTACATCAGTGGCATATAAAAGTCTACACAGGCTTTGAATCATCTTTTTCAACCTTTTGATCACAAAACGAGAGACTTGTAGGTACTAGGTACATTTCAGGTGATAAATAACTGTCTTTAAAAAGATGAGTAGAAGTTCTACTGGCCATCTTTTGCAGATATTTCCCATCTATCTGTGTACGGTATCTGCATTTGTTTCCATGTGAAGGGTATGTTCGCTTGTGTGGGGTTGCTTTGGGTGCCAGCCTGGGCTGCGCTCGCCTTGCCCCTTGGATCTGATGCGCAGCCAATCCCTTGGCATCAGCTTCACTCAAAAGGAGCAGATCCGTGTCTTTGATGGGGAGGGGGCCAGAGTGGGGAGGAGAGTGATAGCAGATTACTGTTACTCCTCCCGGAATTTCATTAGCTTGGAGATAAGCATCTCACCACCATATTGAGCCTGCTACCAAACAGATTTGCCCTCACACACAATGTTCCCTTTGAGCACCTCAGATCATCAAACAGCAGGACCCCAAATGCTGCTCCTCTTCAAAAAGTTGGTAAAAGCTCCCTGGGATAATGCCTTTCATTTCTGGCATTTTCCCCTGCCCAGGGATGAGACAGGTCTGCTTTGATCTGCTTTGGATCGGGAGGAAAGAAATTGGGCTGTTGTGTCTGCTCTGCTGGCGAGCAAACAAACAGTGTTTCAGATTTGACTTGGCTTAATTAATTAGTGATTCTGTTTTACAGCTGGTCTGATCCTTTTCCAAAAGGTTTGAGAATAGAACTTCAAAGTGCAGCAGGAGGCGAGAAGGAGGAGGAGGAGGAGGGGGAGGGGGTGTGGTCTTTGCAGCTTAATGGGTGTGAGCAGCTCGGCCTGCGCTTGATCATCGTTGAATGACCGGGGGTGATGCTTCGCGGCCGTTGAAGGCTAAAAATATGCTTCTTAAGAAAGAAAAAAAAAGAAGAAAACTACATTCAAAACTGAGATCAAACAAGAACGCCGGGTTTACTGTAAACCAGGCGAGTAAAGGAAGGGGGCGTGTCCAGCTTTCAAGCCTCCGTTAGACGTAGCGCATATTTGTAGTGTCAAGTGAAGCAAATACTGGAATTTAAAGCAGAGAAGGACATCCAGCATTTCATCTGGGCTGAGATCCAGGAGTGAAATTAAAAGACTCAACGTGCAAATGATGGTCGTGCTGTTCGTGTTCACTAGACTGAGGAGCTATTTAAAGTTGAGTTGGTCAAAAATACCCCACCTGTGTCCCTACACTGTCAAACCAGTTTTTTAGGAATATAAGGCAAAATTAAACATACATAAACCTATATACATACGTAAAACTAGATACTTTTGTTTTTAAAAGTGAAATAAGTAAAATTCTCACATGCCAAAAATTGCCTTTTAAAATAAACTTGCTAGAACATTAGGAGGAAGAGAATTGACGGAAACTGCTAGCGGAGGATGGTGCAAAAGCTAGTTGAACATGCATGTGCAATGATGGCTGTTCTGCATGTCCACAGGTGACACGCTGCGTGGCGAGGATGATGATTGCCTGATGGCATTTAAAAAAAATCTTTATATCTGTGTTTATTTATTTTTGATTGCGATAGACTTATAGTGTACAAAATCGAGGAAAAGTAAACGTATGGACATTACGACTCTAATCCAGACTGGTCTCTAGTAAAGGTTGGCTTAAATAACTTAAAAAAACATGACTCACTTTTGCTGATCATCTTTCTGGTCCTTTAAAATTTTGTTCAAAACTAACTGTTCTCCTAGATTTTTTAAATTTCATGTTCACACTCTGTTACACTGTGATGCTTCTGATCCACAATACATTATCCAATGGCTAAACACATCTCAAAACCTTTGAAACAAATTATGCCCCGAACATCATTTTTCTTTTAGCATCCTTGGTAGCAACTTTGTTTTTGTTTTTTTTGAATAAATGTCAGGCTTTATCACACTGTTAGTCTGCAATTTTGCTATCAAGTTCTTAAAATTCCTGAACTTCAGACGAGCTTTTGAAAATTCAAACCACAAAGAGAATTTAAAAACTCTTCTGAGTTTTGAATATGTCTTTTGAAGCCATTTTTAATAAAGGTAACCTGTAAATGATTAAAATAGTTGAACTTATTCTGGAAGGTCCAACGATTCTCATTTAAATTTGTCAAAGTCAAGTCAAAAGTCAGACAACTTCATTGTCAATTCTTCACATGTGCTCGACACACAATACTTCAAAATTCCGTTTCTTACTCTCTCATGCGTAGACAAAAAAATAAAATAAAATAAAAGACGATTAACTAATAAAGTGTGAATCCAAGAAGACAAATTTACAGTAGAAACAACTTTACAGTAAATATATGTGGGGATTTGGAAATTAGGAAAGAAAACACATTTTTTGTCTTTAAAAAAGTAGTGATGACACAGAGGTTTAAAAGAGGTGCAGTGTTGTGGAGATGTTTGTTTTTGTGTAGTTGGAGAGTTGTTCATGTTTTTCTTCATCAGAGAAGACAGCGATGTGGTCAAAGAGGTCGTGATGCCCGATTTTAAGCTGAAGAAAGGTTCAAGTCTAGTCAGTCTCCATCAGGAGCGTACAGATTGTGAATTCCTGCGGCTGATACTTAGTCCCTGTTGTATGACGGAGGATAAAGTAAGGGGAATCACTGTGGACTCTGGGGTCTCCTATAGACCTTTTGATGTTCACGTTTTACCCTTTACATTCTGATGCTACTGTCATGTTCTACCATGTTCTAGACATAGAACGTGGTTTTAGTTACATTGTCCTTTAGGCTTAAAACTATTACTGTGTGACGGTGATCTGGGGGATTCATGAGCACTTAAGCTAAATAAAATGTTCACAGCTTTGATCAGTTCAACTTTTTCTTTGGAAAACAGCAACACTTCCAACAATAAACCAATTCTCTGTCCCAAATCTCGCCCACTACGTTAAATTGGTTTTTATCGATGTGTGTTTTGTTGTTGCATCATCAGCACTGCAGCCTTTTCAATGTAAAACAGCCGTTTTCACTGGACCCCACAGTGTTTTGAGTCTGTTGGCTGTGATTGCTGATATGAAGTAAAGAAATGAAAAACAGTTTTTTTTTTTAACTGTTGGAACCAAACTGTGCTTTGATTTATGCAGCCTTAGAGCTTGATCATAGAAAGTGTAAATAACTACAAGTTCAGTGCATCGGAGCTCAGCCGAGTCTCTGGGATGATCTTTGATTTGCTGAATAATGAGACTTTGTACTCATTGGATATGCACAGGCCTGTCGAAGTGATGAGCTTTTGAGGAAAATGCAGCTTTAACTCAACGCAGGGATGTTCGTATATCAATACCATGTTAGACACGGGACAAATAGGGTTTGATTTCTCTGCCATCAGAAGCGCTTTAACGGGTGACATCTTTATTGCCGCCGTCGAGCTCGGAAGCACAAGCTTACAAGAAACACAAGAAGGCGACGACATTTCCTCAGGTTACGACTGCACCCAACGTTTCCATCCCCGGGCCCTCTCTTTTATCTTTGTGTGTGTGTGTGTGTGTGTGTTGTCGCAGTGGCTTTGCCGCCGGAGAAGACCGACAGCTGCTGTGTGGAGGACAAGATGCAGGAGAGGGACGGCCAATCCACCGCAGGGAAGCAGCTCCAGTTTGAAGTGAGCGCCTACGACACGCTAACACGCACTCGCACGCATACACGCTCTTTTGCAAATGAACTCTGCTGTGTTTCAGGAGCTGGAGTGTGCCGTCTCTGTGGAGGAGGACAACAGACAGGAATGGACTTTCACCCTCTATGATTTTGACAACAGTGGCAAAGTTACAAGAGAGGTAATAATCTCAAATTGCTCAGCACGACCAAGAGAGATAATCTTTTATCAGCCCGACTAAATAAACTTGATGTACCAACAGAGAATTCATGTAAACATTCTTGTAAACGATGTAACGATTTGGAAGTAAAAGCACACAAAAGAAAATATTGAAGAGAACCGATTCCTGACACTTTTCTCACCACCCAAATAAAGTAAAAAACTGAGTAAGCCTCAAACTTAGTCTCACTTCCTGGGAAGCGTATGAAGTAAGCCTATGCGCTTCCTCTCCTGCAAGGCACCTTGTGGCTTGCATTTGCCTGGTGCAGATCTGAGGGAACATCCAGAAAGGCCTGTGTTTTTTGAGAACAGCTTGAAACAGCGCAAAGAGACTGAGGCTTTCCTCTTTGTGGTTGGGTGTGCAGTTTTTTGGCATTGCCTGTGGCTCCGTGGCTCATGAGACGGCAGGCGGCGGCGGCTCTGAGGGGAATGGAAAGGCTTTCTTCTGCAACTCTTTTGTTAATCCCTTCACACAAATAAAAAAAAGAGAGAGAGAACAGGAAAACAAGCACAACACAAGATGCTTTTATTTTATTTCTGTTTCATAATTTATTCCGTTTTTTTACTGCTCTATACTGTCTGAAGCCATTAGAAGAAGCCGGTCCCTGACAAACTTATAATTGTCGTTTTTATAAGTCGCAGTGTCATTCGCTGTGCAGAAAACATGCTGCCACAGTTTTTTGTGTTTAACAAAGGCTTAAATTCTCAGTAGTTTTGTCAACAATTTTGATATTTTTTTGACCTTTTAAGTAAAAAAAACAAATGATGTGTTAGCATGTTTCTTTCTAGGCTTTTCCTCATCAGCATAAAATACAGATTCTTATGGCATGACTTGATTCAAACCTCTTTTTCTGGGTCAAAATTTTGTTTCTGTTCATTATATGAGTTGTGTGTTACAAAAAAACAAAAAAGAAAAACTTTTAAAAATCATTTTTCTTCTGTGAAGAAAAACCTTTCAGTTGATCTAGACCACATGTGTCAAACTCAAGGCCCGGGGGCCAAATGTGGCCCTCCATGTCATTTTATGTGGCCCGCGAGAGCATAAAAGTTTTAATTTCTTAGAATAAGGAATAAAATTGTGGTGTATTTATTCATATCTTGGGGGAATCAGACTTGAAATATCGGATTGGGCAACTACACAATAGGACTTAAACAGTGTCCATATAACCTAACCTGACAGAATCACATTTAAAAGGAGTTATGTTAGAGTAACAAGCAAACATATGTTTTCCATGTACTGTAATTGTCACTTTAAAAAGTTATAGTAAATAAATAATGACTAATTTACATTAAGGAGTAGTTACATTTATTTTTATCTGGCCCTTCGAGGACAGCCGCTATGCTGATGTGGCCCTTGGTGAAAAATGAGTTTGACACCCTGAATTCTAGATTAAACCTGAGGTGATTTAATAAAACAACATCCTTCTTAAACTTGGCCCAATTGTATGACACGCTCAACGTCAGTGAGTCAACGGAAGAGGAGAGATGAGTCACCTTCCTGAAGCATCTGTTTTCATCAGTCAACGTCAGCTTAGTCAGTTTGTTAGTTCTATTTAGCATTTTCCTATTGAATTCTATGTATTCATGATCCTTTTGATTTTATGTTTAACTTTTTCAGTTACCGTTACAAAGCCCATCGGGACGACTGTTGTTGTGAATTTGGGCTATACAAATAAAATTGAATTGAATTGAATTGAACGTAAACATACTGGTATGCAGAATTGACTCAATGCTTCACTTTCCCCATTTTGGTTCAAATGTGTATAGTACGGTTCTCTATCAGTTCTCTTACTGATTGTTTTAACTTACATTTGCAAAGTTATGACAACTTTGAAACTTAAAAAAAACTACCAGTATATGGATGGATGGATGGATGGATAGAGAGATAGAGAGATAGAGAGATAGAGAGACAGAGAGATAGAGAGACAGAGAGACAGAGAGACAGAGAGACAGAGAGACAGAGAGACAGAGAGACAGAGAGAAAGAGAGAAAGAGAGAAAGGAAACATAGCTTAATCACACACCACATTATTTTCCTACGACTTTAACTCTGAAAAAGAGGAAGTGTTGTGTAAAATGTAAATAAACATTTTAAAACCATTTGTAAATCTCAAAAAGCCATTTGTTCATAGATTCTTGCTCATTCATACCTGATAGAAGCGACATCTTTCAGTAACGTTAAAACTCAGATGACGTAAAGGTTGTGCAAAAATAATTCCAGCAGGAAATCCCTGCAAAAACATTTAATAAGGATTAAAATGTTATCAGGTATAAAGAAATTGGCCAAAACCATGACAATTTTTTTTTTATATCTTAACTATTTGGTCTACAAAAAAAGTTTATTTGAAAATGGGTTGTAGAGACTTCAAACATCTCTTTTTTTCTGGTTCTCAGGAAGAGTTGCTTTAAAACAGAGCAGACCCGTACTGATGAATGTCTTAAGTGAAGGGACCTATGTGGTCCCTCACCAGAAAAGAAGCCGTATATCAGGCTTCTGTCTGCAGAGTGAGTGGGGCTGCCTGCTCATTTTCTGAGCTGTCTTCCTCTGTGGAGCATCAGGGGGGTTTGCTGCTGGAAAGTGAGCTGTTGACAAGTCACA